>CM069300.1:8501250-9977500 GCA_035609425.1 Epinephelus awoara
CTTTCTCCCTGACGCCATGAGTGCCTCCCCAGGCATGCAACACATGTGGCTGCATTTCTCTGTTCATCTAAACAAGGTGACTGCCACACAGTGTTCACCAGTGGTAATACAGGAAAACAAAAACAAAAGTCAACACAAGAAAAATTGTCTCTTATACACTTATTAATAATGATTGAACTGAATCAATGCAGTGGTCCAAGAAGGCAGAGCATAAGTGACCGGGGTGCTTATTCAAAAATGAGACCAGCATGTTAAATCCCCATCACCCACAACATACAGGGGAGCACGTCTGAAAAGGTCTTTACTCACCAGGCACCGCGAGGGGAACCGGCCGGCAAGAATGGACATGATTCCGGCTAAGATGAACTGAAGAGAGCACAGCACATTATTTTTTTACAGGGAAGAAATCGAGATAGCACTATTTTTGCTATTGTGCTATTGCTATTGTTAATCCAGCAAAATTATCTTACCACACCACCCAGCCAGTACGCAGCTCCCAAATAGGTAAAATCATCAGGATGGAAGCTTGTTCGTCCTGGCCCGAGTAGGATGTTGAACAGCCCCACCATGATCTGTATGGTCTGTAAAAAATTCAAAACTGTTAGATCTCATTGTCTCATACCTGAACAACATAACATTTTGGAACCATCACTTCACACTGCACATTAATAAATACATTTAAATCTCTCACCCCGAGAGCCACAGCCACACTGGTCTGCATCATCCCCCTGTTCACTGAGCAGCACATCGGACTGTAGCAGAGAGACTTCATGATCTGACACAGCGGTGGTAACATGCTCTTCTCGTCAGCCGCCACAGTGATCACAGTCACCCCTTTGTCTTTAACAACAGTGAAGGACATCTCTCACACCTGCAACATGACGAGGAGATTTGGAGATTATGTGGATGGATGACAGGAAAGATGCAGTAGTTATTAATCACGCTGGGAGAATTGCAGTGGTACAGCAGCCCAGTTGCACATAGGTGTCACAAAAACAAACAACATAAGGACACTCAAACAGGTGGGTCTACGATTAAAGAATTTTTTTTTTTTACCAGAAACTGAGAACTTTAAATTCACCTGAGAATGGCGCTCGAGTCTCTATCTGAAGATATAGTTTCTCTGGATGGCATTTCTCTGGCCTCTAGCACTACCGTAAGAATCCTCTGAGTCATATTTGACCAAGATTTGTCTAAGAAAAGAGATCACATTTCTCCTGTTTCAGCTTCTCTGCACTGGCTCCCTGTAAAATCCAGAATTGAATTTAAAATCTTACAAAGCTCCATCATATCTTAGAGAGCTCATAGTGCCATATCATCCCACCAGAACTCTGCGCTCTGAGAACGCATGGTTACTCGTGGTCCCTAAAGTCTCCAAAAGTAGATCAGGAGCCAGAGCCTTCAGCTATCAGGCTCCTCTCCTGTGGAATCATCTTCCTGTTGCGGTCCGGGAGGCAGACACCGTCTCCACATTTAAGACTAGACTTAAGACTTTCCTCTTTGATAAAGCTTATAGTTAGGGCTGGCTCAGGCTTGCCTTGTACCAGCCCCTAGTTACATAGTAGGCTGACTTAGGCCTAGTCTGCCGGGGGACCTCCGATAATACACCGAGCACCTTCTCTCTCTCTCTCTCCTTAGTTTCTAAAAAGTTGGTTCTTCTCCAGCTGACGTCCTATTACTGCATCTCGCAAACTCGGCTTCTGCTCCGGAGCCTTTGTGCTCCACTGTCTCGCAGGTTACCTCGTATCCCAGCTACGCCTGGATGGTGTGACGCGTGTGGTTGTGCTGCTGCCGTGGTCCTGCCTGATGCCTCCTGCTGCTGTTATCATTAGTCATACTTCTACTGTTACTATACACATATGATTATTACTGTCACATACATATACTATCTCTCTTTCTGTCTCATTGTGTCATATGGATTACTGTTAATTTATCATGTTGATCTGTTCAGTACGACATCTATTGCATGTCTGTCAGTCCTGGAAGAGGGATCCCTCCTCAGTTACTCTTCCTGAGGTTTCTACCGTTTTGTTTTTTTTCCTGTCAAAGGGTTTTTTGGGGGGGGTTATTATTATCCACTGCGAGGGTACAATTACAGAGGGATGTCATGTGCTGTAAAGCCCTCTGAGGTAAATTGTGAATTGTGATATTGGGCTTTATAAACAAAAGTGAATTGGGCGTCAGTGGCTAGGTGGTGGAGCGGGCACCCCATGTGCAGGGCTGTTGCCGCAGCAGCCCGGGTTTGACTCCGGCCTGTGGCCCTTTGCTGCATGTCTCTCCCTCTCTCTCCCCCTTTCACACTTGAGTGTCCTGTCAATTAAAGGCAAAACATGCCCTAAAAAAAAAAAGAATAAATAAATAAAATTTAATTGAAAAAGTCAGAAACCAGTGAAGTATCTTAGCCCAAACAAGCTCACATGCAATCATATAAATGTGCTTTGAAGCTGTAAAATGTCATCAGAGGTGCAACAATGGACCAGTTAGCTGTATAATTAATTAATTAAATAATTGAAAATATTTTTTATAATTGAATGTTTAAATCATTTTTAAACCAAAAATGCCAAAATCATTCTCATTCTGACTGCCAAAATATGATGATTTGTTAGCTCTCTGTTTCCTATCATTATAAACTAAATAGCCTATTTTAGGTTTTGGACAGCTGGTCAAACAAAACACAACATGATGATGTCATTTGGGGCTTTGGAGAAGTTTAATGACATTTTATTGTTTTCCTACATTTAAAACAACAACAACAAAACAATCATTAATCCATTAATCAAGAAAATAATCAGCAGATTACATAATAAAAATCATCGTCATTTGGAGCTCCATATTATTTATATTGATCCTTACAAATGCCAGTGTTTATGTTCCGGCTGCCGAAGCAGAACATGTCTGGTTTCAGTTCCAGTGAAGTCCCTCCCTGAGCAGCTGGGATTACTGGAAATGAAAATCAGTGAAATGTGATGACGCACTGAGGAGTTTCACATCAACCGGCACTTATTCTTCGAGGTTTAAGATCACAGCTTTGACTTTGTTTTAAAATCAGTTTGGTGCAGGCTCAAAAACAGGTTGTGATATATGAGGGAGGTCATCTGAGTCTCCCAGAAAATGACGATGCATTTCCTTATTTATTGTTGACATCATTTCTCTGTCTCTCCCAGACTGTAGTACATGGTTACCATCAACCACACATCCACACCGACCAGTTCAGAGCTCAGCAAACAGCTTGTCTCACTACAGAGGTCAAATTATTATTAATTTTATTTGCAGTGAACTCACCTGATCTGTGTCTAGAGATTCCTGAAACTGCGACAGCTGGCAGTCTGGCTCCTCGGAGGCGCAGGATACTTCCTGTCGCTGATTCCTTCAAAATAAAAGCGTTTAAATTACCTACACTGCATAATTACAGGTGCAGACTAATTAGTTAGATTCATTTGAGTAAAAGTAGCAACAGTTAACATTATTCTCATGAGTTCAAGGTCTTAATGACTAGTTTTAAGTCTGCTTTAATGCAGTATGATATTATTTTTTTTAATTATGGTTTCATTTAGAGTAAAAGAGACGGTGAATTGTCAGACAGGATGAACTGCACCTCTCCTGGAAAGTGAACAAGAGCAGGCATATGGTGTCCATTTAGGACATCATCAGGCATCGGAGTTTGATGAAAAAGCATCAGGTCTCAGGAAAACCTCTGTCAGACTTCAGATGATACTACCTCAGACAAAACGGCCTCAGGTCTCTGATGAAATGGCCTCAGAAAAAAAGGTCTCAGACCAAACAGCCGCAGGTCACAGACAATACAGCCTCAGTCTCATAATAAATGGCTCATTTATTTATTGATCTATCAGGAGGGAATAAATGAAACATCATCAAAGTTGTTAACCCATTAATCCTTCTGCAAACGTGAACTAGCTAACGCCCAATCACTGTGTGGCAGTTGTAACAGTGAGGTGAACTAGTTAGCTAACATTTACATACTATTGAAAAATACTGGCAAGTTAGCTGTATCATTATCATCATTATTATTATTATTATTATTACTATTATTATTATTGTTATCATTATTATTATTGTTATTATTATTATTATCATTATTATTATTTCGAGTGTAACAATATACCTGTGAGACAGAGAGGATTGTTCTGTAACTTTTGGAGCAAGAGACTTTGACATACTGTCCACCTTAGAAAGGTGAGGCTAGCGAATATTACCAAGCTGCAACGGCTGTTGAGTTAGCAGCTCATTAGCAGAGCAAACAAGACAAGACCCAAAAGTCCTCTGAAAACTGTCTCAGGTGCAACTCAATCTTATACAGTATATGCTGCTGCTCAGTGTGTTTAAGGATGTGGAAAAGTACCAGAAACGCTCTAATACAAATTGTGGTGCTTCAAATGGCCAATAAACTATTATCTTTAAAATCTTTACTTTCAGTTTCCCCTTGTGGTATCTATGCACACAGTTTTTAGTGCAATCTGCTGAGGGTTTAAGATATCTAGCCTCCCAAAAATAACTCGTGTCTCTTTTGACTGTTTTGACCATTTCATGTTTTTTTATTGAAGTTTCCTTTAAAAAATAATTCATAAGCAGAGAGAAAAAAACTTAAACACATGCATCAGGTGGAAAAAAAGTGATATGGAGCAGTTTTGATTACTTTTAGCAAGTGTGTGTAAAAGCACAAATATTACATCGACTCAGAGTCAAGCTTCCACGTGTTAAGCTGAGTTGATTTTAAGCACCAGGACTGGTCAGGAGGATTTCCTTCAACTGTGGCTGCTGATTTTCAACATCTTTGCCAACCTGTTGGCACAGAAAATAAAATAAACTTTCATAAGACTGAAAATATTAAATACTGCAGCAGAAATGCAGCTACATTTATCCGTACTGCTACAGCTATTGTGTCCCTGTTATTACTGCTCATACTTTGCTTCACCATTCTGAATATAGCACCCAGCTGTCCTCTAATTCATGCGGACTGTACAGTTTTGGGATCGTCTTTTTGGTTCGTACCTCTTCCTTCTTCATCTCAGCGGTCAAAGCCGTGATGGCCAGACCAGCAAAGCTGATGCAGACAAACAGCTGAAGAACAGCGAGGATGATCATAGTGGCGTCCTTGACTGTCACCAGATTCTGAAATAAAAGAGACAGAAGTGATTCAATTTTATTCCAAGACGATTTCACTTTAAAGCGTCAGTGATGATTTTTGTCATTGTCAACCAACTGTAACAACTGGTGAACCAAGTGAAGGTGGACTGAAACACACGACTCTAGAGACAGTTATGGTAAAATAACACAGTCTTTACTGGTCAAAAGGGAGGTCTGGTACACAGAGAGACAATCAGTGAAGGCAAACAGATCCAATAAGGATGAGGCAGAGGCAGCATCAAATGGGTTAATCCAAACAAACAAGCCCGGTCTCACTCGGAAGTTGTCGAAATCTGGCGCTTGGGCAGTGACTGCAGCGTCAGAAACCAACAAAAAAGGCATCCTTTAATATCTGCACGATACACACTTGGTTGCTGTTATAGTTCAACAGTGCTCAGCAGCGTGAGGGGGAAACGCAGTGGAACAAGAATGAAAGTTAAGGCGGCGAAAGTCCGAGTGAGGCGGGTGGGTCCAACAAACACGGACTTTCACCCAAGAGACTGGTGTTAGTGTCCCGTAAGATTCACTTGTTACTTTTTTCCTAAACCTAACCACCTTTGCGTTGTTGTACTTAAGAAGTGCAGGAAGTGATGTGAGTTTCAAAGTAAAACCCGGTTTCTGATGCTGTAAGTCACTGCCCAAGCACAGGATTTCAATGACTTCTGAGTGAGACCATGCTCGCCTACACAGAGGGAAAGAGGATGAAAGACTCAGCAGAGGAGCCACTGATTTTGATTAATCTGAGCAGCCTGCATGGGAGTGAAATCTGAATATATTTCTGGCTTTTTCCCTGATGGACTCAGTAAGTTACTAAATTTGTTGCTAGATGCTTTTTAGAAATAATGTTGCTAAGAGGCTCTGAAAAGTCGTTAAATGTAGCAAGACACTCACCAAGAACATAATTATGTCTTCAGTAGCATCCAATGAGCCACAGACAGAGTAGAGGGATGGACTACCACATTGTTTGTTTTGTTGTTTTTCCATTGCATTTGTTGACAAAGTGAAAAATATAATGCAAGAAAAAAAACCAGCTGTATCCTTTCAAAGTATGCTTACCCGTGCAATGGGCCCGTTATATCTGCAGTAGCGGTAATTACCATCAAAACACATGTTGTAGGAAGAGGCATCTGTCAAATCTGTGGCATAGAGCCCGATGGCAGTAAGAGCGAAGATAGATCCGACGATGTTCATCAATACAGCAAAGCCCACCTGAAAGGAAAGACGTCATTATTCTTTTGACAATGCTCCACCACAATGTGCGTTTTATTTGACATATGTAACACGTAACATCGCTGGTTTTATCAGTCTGTTCAAGAGATAGTTTGGATTTCTTTAAGTGGGGTTACTTATCCATAGTCAGTGTATTACCCACAGTAGATGGCAGTTTAGAGAAGCAGGCAGAAGTACCACCACAGAGGCAAAACATTAAAAAGGCCTTCCTAAAAAATCAATATCAGTCGAAGTGGCCTTTATATTGAGAATACTTTCACCCCTTTACCCTGCCGTCAGACAGTACTTTCCTTTGGCGCTACATTTTCTCAACTTCTCATAACTTTGGTGTTCGTATGCCATGCACTGTATTACAGACTAAAACTTTTCTAAAGATTTCTGAAATGGTGCGTGCTTGTGTTTTTCTGGACTGTTCGAGCAAAGAAATGAGAGAACATCCATCCAACAACCATTGCACCCAGGGTACCTTTCACATCATATCTGGATGTGAAGGGTCCATGACCAAACCACAATATGTGACGAGCTCGGCGTGAGAACGTGTTGATGACGTAGCTTCTGGGGTGGTACTCCAGCCTGCTTCTCCAAACTGCGGCATGCTGACATCTACCGTATGTAATACACTGACTATGGACAGGGATGGGCAGTATTTCTATTACTTGTATTTAAAATATGTATTTCGATTACATTTGAGTATTTTGTAATTTGTATTTGATAAGGCCGATAAAAAGCAAATGTAACTCGTAACAAAATGCTTTTGAGTGGAGTAATTTTGTATTTAAAATATTCAAAACACTTTCTATATAGGCTACACATGCTTATAATATTGGATGTAACAATATTTTTTACTTTTTTTTTATACAGCTATATATATTTATCTATATGTTTTTTTTTAACTTGGGTCATTCAATGTGCCCTTCAATGACCTAGTGGTCTGTTTTACTGGACTGTGCATAACATAGGAAATTTTATGTTGTTGTGGTTGATGCCTGGGATGAGTATGCTACACATGACTTACCTCACGTGGGATCAATAAAGTTGTCTGAATCTAAATCTGAATCAGTAAATAATATTTTAGGGTAGCCTACATGCCCCTAGCTTTTTTTTCTCTTTTCATTTGAAAAGTTGAACACAGGGCTCCGAAGGCTCCAAGTTAGACAGCAAACAAGTGAACTCGCTACAGTAGCTACAGTATCTTGCTGCTGTTGAGCGAGACCGTTGGTGGACAGTTCACAGCACAGCTGGACTAGACTTGCCAGGCATGCTGCTCACGTGGATGGACCCACACTACCAGCAGACTACCTTGCTGCTCACCTCTTCAAAGTTCAACAGATTGTCTGTCACGGTGAATATTTTATCTGAGTGTGACAGATGGACCGACCGACCGACCGACAGACAGAATGACCTATAGAGCTGCGGGTCGCTGCTAAACATTGGTGCTCATACTTTTGTACTTTTACTTAAAGGGGAAATAAGCAAAAATTCATCATTTCTAGATTGAATGAATTAAAAAATCGCTATGTGAAGAACTAGAGGTGTAATTTCATCTGGAGTATAGCATGACCTCAGACACCCTCTCTCTGTGTTGATCTCCAGCCCCTTGTTTACAAGCCGGTCCGGCTGCGCGTTCATGTACGTTCATGTGATTCGCCGCCTCTTCCCTCCTCTCGGAGCCCTTGGCCCTCCCTCCCTATAAAAGCCTACAGCCAGTGAGCAATGGCAGCACATATTTTCAAAGCGAAATGGCGGAGAGCGGAACGAAACGTTCACCTGAAGACGACCAGGATCCGACATTACCTTTAAACAAACAACGGTCGTTGGCGAAGAAGTTGGCGAATAAAGAAAGGGACAGAACCCGGATTAACATTGGCCTTGCATTTCCAAGGTGGAGAGCACTGAGCTAAAGGGGCTACAATTTGACTCGGAGCTAGCTCTTCTTCTCCTGGACAGGTACAACATAAAGTCGCTATGTCGATTCATTTACTTTACTATTACTTTTTTTTTTTTCAATTTAATGTTGCAATCGTAGCATGGGTTAATGTCCGCTTGCTTGAGTTATTAGCAGCTCGGTCCCAGCAATGGGCCAGACGTTACGGCTGTGTTAGGTGAGTAGCCCAGCAGCCCAGCTAACATTTGCAATTAGCATCGTAAAATGTAGCCAGGCTAAAACATCGCTCTCACTCACGGAGAAGAGGAGGAACGTTAGCGTTAGCTCCCGGTGTTAGCACTAGCCGGGATCCGGCGATGGAGTGCACAACAGCAAACCTAGCGGTGAAACAATTTCGCTTTTTGCCCCTTTAAGTAAAATTTTAAGTGCAGCACTTTTACTTCCTTTCCAGGGTTTTTTATTCAGACATGGGTTTTACTTACCAAGCAAAGAGAGGGGTTACGCCCGGCAACAAGGGTCATGATTCCAGTGATGATGAACTGAAGAGAGGACAGCAGACAGCTCAGACACATTAACAATACTGTGTTGCAATGGTTGGTGTTTTTTGTTATCGGCTTTTTCCATTGGCTCAATAGTGATGTCTAATAAAAAACAGTGCTCCTATGGTAGCATTAACACAACAGTAAATTACTTTACCACAGCACCCAGCCAGTATGCAGCACCTAAGTCAGTCAGATCCCGAGGATGCATGAATGTTTGTCCTGGCCCGAGTCCGATGTTGAACAGGCCCACCATGATCTGTATGGTCTGTCAAAGATTCAGAACTGTTAAATCTCATTGTCTTATACTTGAACAACTCACATGAACAAATGCATTTTAATCTCTCACCCCGAGAGCTGCAGTCACGCTGGTCTGCATCAGCCCCTTTTTCACTGAGCAGCATGACGGACCGAAGCAAAGAGTCCTCAGGATTTGACACAGCAGCGGTAACGTGCTCTTCCTGTCATTCGCCATGGTGATCACAGTCACTCCATTGTCTCTGAAGACAGTGACGGGCATCTCTCACACCTGCAACATGACGAGAAGATTTTGAGATGGAAGGTTGGACAGATACAGAACTTTGTGAATCCCACTGCAAACCTGCAGTGTCACAGCAGCCAAGTGAACTAAAACTAAAACTAGGGCAGTGCTCTGACTGTAAATACACACAGTGCTAGTAATATTCTGTATTCTGTTACCTTGTATTGGTCCAGCACGGTGCAGCAACACACGTGTGTGTTGAACAAAGCGTAAATATGTCTGGATACGAACCTGCAACAGTAAACAGTAAGTCACTTTTCAAGTTAAATTTACTGAAGGTTCAGATTTTAAAAAAGATCATTACGATGGAGCACCTAATGATGAATGAGTCACACACACACACAAGTGATGGCAAACTAAGTTTGGGGCTTTCCTGAATGACACAAATGACATTTCAGCTTTGCTTCAGTTGTTTTTTGTAGTGACAAAAAAAAAAAAGGAGAGCGGCTGAGATTCATGGGAACACAAGTTGAGTTCCCACAATAGTTAAGGTGTGACTCCCCGCTGAACACAACAACTCACTAGACGGGTCAGATAGTCTGTCTAAAGACTTGTCTCAACACAGAGCTCACTGTTTTACAGAGAGGAGGGAAAATATTTCAGAATACACAAAGAGAATATCGAGGTAAAACTAAAAAAAAGTGCGGCGTGAATGCAGGAAGCTGAAAAGCTGATACTATGAATTGCTGTCTTATATTTGTATAAATAAGGTGAAGCAGGAATAGTTGGAAAAAGTAGTAATGGATTAAATTACTATAAATATCACTAAATGTTTAATAGTAGGCTATCAATATCAATAATGTAAAAAAAAAAGAAAAGTGGAATATTTCATGTTTTTTAAAAAGCTGGTGTCAAACTGAAATGCTGGCTTTAAAGCAGAATCAGAATCTGGTTTCTTGTCAAGTAGGTTTTCACATACAGGAGATTTGCTGTGGTGCATCGATGCAAAACATAAACATTGTACAAGAAAATGAAATAAAAGCAAAACAAATAAAAGCAAGTGTCATTAAAAACATGAAAAAAGCTATGAAAATGTGCAATATATCTGAATTAAACTGACAGACCTTTTATGTAGCTAACCTCTAAAACTACAACCAAATTTGGAACAGAAAAAAATAAATATTTCTATTTTACTGTTGTTTCTTTGTACTGTAAATGAACCCCCTTGACCACAATTACTCATAGTATTAATTATTGCTAATAATATCCATAGAAGTTGTTGCGTCATATTTTGAAAAACAGATGAATAAGGAAAAAACAACGTTTACTGGAGGCGTTTAACAAAAACTGTCAGAAGTGTTAACAGTCTATAGGTTTATGTCGACAAACCGGTTTTGTCATTTTGATGGAGGGAAGTTCAGTTCCCACAGAAAGTGCTGCACCTCTTTGTGTTTGCCATCTCAACCTCATCCTACAGCTAACGCCAAAAACAGGATTTAATTTTAGGGTCTTTAATGTCAAGACAGGATAAACGCATAGAAAGTGTTCAAAATTGTAAATAAATAAATAAATCTTTCCATAACTCTCCTCTCTCTTGCACACTGTGAGCATGATAAACATTAACCACACATCCATATCACCAAGTTCAGAGCTCAATAAACAGCTTGTCTCATTGTGAAGTTCAAATTATTATGCATTCTATATTTTAATGTGCAGTGAACTCACCTGGTTGGTGTCTACAGACTCCTCTAACAGAGACACTGTGGTTTACTGCAGGTGGGTTCAGGTAGCAGCAACAAATCTCGTACTTCCTGTCACTCATTTGAATTCTCCAAAATAAAAGTGCCATTACTTATACCACAAAATGAACAGTGGCAGAGGAAGTAGCTCCTCTATTAGAGTAAAAGAAGCAACACCACAGTGTGTGTATATATTGTAACAGTATTTAATTTTAGATGTTTTTCAGTATCAAAACATAAAGGAAGAACAATACTTCCCTCAGATATTGTAGTACAAGCACAAGCTGGGAATCCTAAAAACAACACACTTAGAAATGCACTCATATTTACACATTAATAGATATAAACACATATATATATATGGCATCTGTGTTGGTTTCATTTTTTTATCTGTAAATCTTTTAATCTGAAAAGCATTTTATGCTTAAGCTTGAAAAGTGCTGTTAAAAAAATAGTTTTACTGTAAAACTTCAGTCAGTAGCTCCGGCTAATATTTGCTTAAATAACTGAAATCAATGGGCCTATATTTGGGGCAGGCCTTTAATTCCTTTCACACAAAGCTGTTGCTCAGCAAAGATGGGAAATACAATCAAATTGTTTATTTAAATCAGTATGAATATTACTTCAGATAACATATCAATTATGAATCGGTCATTTGATCTAGCTCCACATCAGAGAGAGTTACAGGAATCGAGGATTACGGCCCCCAGCATACTGACACTACGTCACTTTATCCTGTCAAAACAATCCTCACAACTTGGATTAATTTTTATGATTTTGACTCTTTTTATCTGAGGACCCTTATGGACTAAAAAATATCAATTACAGGGTGATCAAGGAATGGACACATAAGTTGAGGTAGCAAACAACTAGGTTTTATACATCTAAAAACTTCCAGGCGTCTAATTGAGACAGGTGTTTGTTTGTCAAAATGTGTAGCTACGCCGAGCTAGTAAAAGGGACTGGGCTTTTGATTGAAATTTTACGGTATTATTATCCCCACAAAACACTGAAGCGTCTCTTTGGACAGTTTTCACAATTTCACATGTTTTCATCAAAGCAATTTAGCTTTAAAAGTAATTCACAACCTGGACACAGACTGTGTCCCTATGATATGAGGCAGTTTAGAACAATTTCAGCAAGTGTGTGTAAAAGCACACAGAGTCAAGCTGAAAACGTGCTCAGCTGAGTTGATTTTAAGCACCAGGACTGGTCAGGAGGACTTCCTTCAACTGTGACCGCTGATCTTCAACATCTTTGCCACCCTGTTGGCACAGAAAATAAAATGAACTTTCATCAAGCAAAAACAGGATGAAGTTGAGAATTCTACAATGTGATATTTTACTGAATTAAACACTGCAAATATTAAATGCTGCAGCAGAAATGCAGCTGCTTTTATACTACAGCAATTGCTGCACTGCTACAGCTGTTTTTATTGCTTGCACTAATTGTGAATATATCACCTGGCTGTCCTCTAATTCATGTGGACTGTATATTTGGTGCATTGTCGTCATGCTTTGTACCTCTTTCTTCTTCCTTTTGACCAAAGCCTTGATGGCCAGAACAAGAAAACTGATGCAGACGCACAGCTGGAGAACAGCCAGGACGATCATAGTCAGGTCTATAATTGACAACAAACCCTGACACAGACAGGAAATAAAAAAGACAGAATTTAATATGATTCAAAGACGATGTAAAGTTCACTTTAAAATGTACGTATTAAAAATCTAGTAAGCAGGATTTAGTGGCATCTTTTGGTGAGGCTGAGCAACTGAAACTTCTTCCATGTGCAAAGGCTGTAGAAAAACGACAATGGCTGAATGAACAGTGTGAATGTCCCTGTGGAAGCAGTGTCTGGTTTGTCTGCTCTGGGCTACTGTACAACAACATGGCGGGCTCCATGAAAGAGGACCGCCTCTGAACTTAGATATAAACAGCTCATTCTGAGGTAACAAAACACAGTGGGTGTCATTAATGAAATGTTAGTACACCTGTGAGCAGATTTGCACATTAAAAACCTTGGTACTAAACCTACACCAGATTCATGAACGCCGTGGGTAACTCAGATTTATCAAAGGCACGTGTGTATGTTCATGAATGCAAATCAGTGTTAAAGCGACAGCGTGCTCCCGCTAGTCAGCAGTTTGCATACATCCCCGCCCATGAATAACCAGTGACCGCCACATATGAAGGTGATGATTACTATGGATAGGCACATCCTGTCGAGCTGTGAACATGAAGCAAATAAAGAAAGACGCTGAGATTGAAGTTATTTTACATTTTATTTTCTTCTGTTAAGGCCTTTTTTCATCTGAAATTGTTGCCTGAAGTCTAAAAATAAAAATGACCGCACGTTGTGTTAATCATGTTTGCACAGTGAGTCCAAAACCTTCTGTGCATCATTAGATTTCTCGGAACAAGTTGGATTTTCTGTGTTTTTCGCATCTGTCTCACCCTTTAGAGACTTTTGACTAACAATCAGTGAAGAAAATGTGGCGGCAGGACACAGCTGCGACAAGACAGAGGAACAGAGTGCACAGAATCATTTCGTAATTCAGGCAGCTACTTTTTACTTTGATGAAGAGGAGGATGTGGACCGCACACAGAAGGTGAAGGGCAGCTCTGCGCCTTCATGCAGCTGTGGTGCCGAATGAGAGACAGGGAGGGAGTGGTGACAGCCAGATGGGTAACTCCAGTGGAGAGAGGCAAAGGCGGAAATGTGTCTTTTGATTTTGTCTCATGATGAGAATTCTTGCAACGAATAGAACAATAGAAAGCATCAGATTCAGTGCGCAAGGTGTCTGTGCGTCACAATTTGTTTCGGATGACGGATTAAAAAAGAAAGGAAAAAAAAGGACTCATTGTTCAAAGGCCTTTCGCAGTGGTGTGACAGGGACAGGTAAATCAAGGTCCTGAAAGGAGGTAACAGGTGCTGTTAACTCCGGTTCCTCTGTTGTAAGAACCATCCAAAAAGTTAAATGAAAACTGTTCGATATGAAACTTGATGCAAAAAAAAAAACGCACAGTACACACAAAAAACACAACAGCTACAGGAGGCTCTTCCCACTCACAGTCTCTGCTGCAGACAAGCGCATTGCTTGCATCATATGTCATTCGTCACATCATACGCATAATATGTAGTTTTTTATGACATTTATTGATAATAAGAAAAATACAGCATAAAATCAGCTTCATTTTTTACAAGCATGCTTACCTGGAAACCAAACGCCACATATCTGCAGCTGGAAACAAAGCTTGGATCATTGTTCCGGTACCCGTCACATATCGTTGAGGTAGTGGCAGCTGCCATGTTTGTGGCGTACAGGTGAGCGCCAGCAAAGGCCGATATAGAGCTGGCTATGTTCACAAGCACAGCAAAGACCACCTGAGAGAAAAGACTCCATTATTCTTCTGACTTCATAGAGTATGTTTTTACACAGCTTATTTTATTTATAATCTTATGTCCCTTTCAGATGTGACAATGATCTCTTCTCTCTGTGGTGCTGAACCGCACCAAGTCTCAACGCTGCGTATTTTATCATATAAAGCTGGATCTTAAAGTGACCAGGGTGTTTATTCAGACATGAGACCAGCATGTTAAATTCCCATCACCCACAACATGAATGGGTGCAGGTCTGAAAAGGCTTTAAGTCTTTACTCACCATGAAGAGAGACGGGAACCCGCCGGCAAGAAGGGTCATGATTCCAGCTGCGATGAACTGAATAGAGACAGCACAGTGACATCAATTAAAATTAATAATACTGTATATCGTATTATATATGTTGTTGTTTTTAAATTATGCACAAGAAAGAAAAAGAAAACAAAAACCAGTAATATGTCCATGAATTATTTATATGCTGTGTTATTCTTACAGTAGACTTCATTTTCCTTTTAGGAAATAACAAACTTTTTACATTTGGGGAAGTTCTGGTTATTGTGTCTGTTCTTCTGCCATCGTGCTCTATGATCAGGTTAAACAAAAGAAATATGTATCTCATGGTCATATTAACACAGCAATGTTACTTTACCACAGCACCCAGCCAGTAAGCATCACTGGGCCCAGTCACATCCCGAGGATAAACGTATGTTCGTCCTGGCCCGAGTGCGATGTTGAACAGGCCCACCATGATCTGTATTGTCTGTAGGGGATTCAAAACTATTAAATCTCATTGTCAAATACTTCACTATGTAAGACCATCACTTCATACTGCTCATAAATAAACACATTTCAGTTCCTCTCACCCCGAGAGCTGCAGTCACACTGGTCTGCATCAGCCCCTTGTGCACTGAGCTGCATATCGGACTGTAGCAGAGAGTCTTGAGGATTTGACACAGCGGTGGTGACATGCTCTTCTGGTCAGTCGCCAAGGTGACCACAGTCACCCCCTTGTCTTTGACAACAGTGACGGACATCTCTCACACCTGCAACATGACATGGAGATTTTGAGACGGAAGGTTGGATAGATACAGCCAAGTGACCCATAAATAAAGAAATAAAAACTAAAACTAAAAGGGCAGTACTCTAAATACACACAATGATAGTGGCCGTCTGCTCATATGGAAAGTCTTGCATATACTGTATGTCAGTGGTTCCCAACTTCTCCTTAGTCATTACTTCGTGGTCCACACAGTTTAATATATTCAGTGTCATTCTTGTGTTCGGCCATGTTGTTGAGCTAGTTTGCTGTCTCTGTCACGTAGCTGTCGGTGAGTCACTCCCTCTACAGCAGGAAACGCACTTCAAAATAAAAACTCTGTGCTGGAAATTCACTGTACTTCAAAATAAACTGTTTTTTTACAAACTTGACACGATTGCGAGTTACTTGTGGCCCATTCAGGATAGGCCCATGACCCACTTCTGGATCACGACCCACCAGTTGGGAACCACTGCTGTATGTTACCTTGTATTTATACAACTCAGTGCAGCAACACGGTGCGTTTGTAGATCACAGGGTAAATGTGTCTGTCTCAGAACCTGCAAAAGCAAACAGTAAGTCATTAGTATCTGTGGGAGAAATATTTTGTTTCAGAAAAAAAAATCACATTGAAGAAAAGTATCTTTACTTAAAGGGATAGTTATTTATACAGGTTTACATTCATCATCAAATTGTGTCATTTGGGTGGGGGGAAGTTCAGTTTCCCAGAAAATGCTGCTGCACTTCCTTGTGTCAACATCTCATCCTGAGGCCCGCCCACACACACACAGACACACACATACACACACAAGTAACAAAGGCTTAAATAAAAACGAGGAATCACAATCTTTAATGTTAACCACCAACACAAACACACAAAAATCAAAATGACAAATTTATATAAATATATAAAATGAAATAAATCAAGTTGATAACTTTCCATAACTCTCCTCTCTCTGACTGTAAAAACAGTTCAGAGCTCAATAACCCAGCTTGTTTGTTTAATTTAATTTATTAAGTTTATTAAGTTCAAATTATTATTATCATGTGTATCTTTTAATGTGCGGTGAACTCACCTGGCTCGTGTCTACGGGCTCCTTTAAAACTGACAGTCTGGTACACTGACAGTGAGTTCAGGTGGAGGTAACACGGATTCTTCCTGTGACTCATTTGATTTCTTCAAAATAAAAGCGTCATTACTAAAGTAATTCCTTCTTAAAAATTCTTTTAAAAACAGTGGCAGAAGAAGTGGCTACATCCTTAGCTTGAATAAAAGTAGTAACACCACCATATATTAATGTCCAACACAACTGAAGTGAACAAAAAAACTCACAAACAGTCTCTTCGGACAGATTTCACCATGTGACATGTTTTTATTTGAGCAAGTTTACTTTAAAAAGAATAGACTTTTGAACATGTGCATAAACTGGAAAAAAGTGTGATATAAAGCAGTGTTGATTACCTTCAGCAAGTGTGTATAAAATCACAAGTATTACAACAACTCATAGTCAAGCTTCCATGTGTTGAGTTGAATCGATTTTAAGCACCAGGACTGGGCAGGACGACTTCCTTCATCTGTGGCTGCTGATCCTCAACATCACCCTGTTTGTACAGAAAAACAAAGTGAACTTTCATCAAGCCAAAACAGGATGAAGTCGAGAATTATACACTGCAAGTAAATAATAATTACATGCTGCTACATCTGCTTTTATCCCTACTACAGTTATTGCTGCTATTCTTACTGCAGCTGTTCTCACTGTCACAGCTCTGGCTCCAGGTTGTCTTTGTGTCTCCATCCTTTGCCCTTTTTACACAGCTTCTTCGAGGCTGTAATTTCACACCATTATGTCGCCTCACTGATAGAGTTATCTTGCCTTTAAAGCCTCGTACAGACTGTGAGATTTAATACATACAAAGGGATACAAAGTCCCTTCTTTACGCCACCTTTGCATTTTTACACAGAACCAAACAGCGGCGGTGTTATCCCGCTCCAGTGTGTGATTTTAGACAGTATACCGACATCGCAGTGGCAAAAGAGGCGTAATGGGTGTGATGTATAACACAACAGTGTCTGCGTCTAGCATGACATATAAGATACGTGTCGTCCCTGTTATATGGCGGCTGATCTTGTCCTCTGCTCAGAGGGTAAGGAGCTCCCAGATTTCATTGTTTTCCCTATTTGCGGACAATTTCAGCAGCTGTTCTTCTTGAGTTAGGCGCTAACTGCCACTTGCTGCTTTTGAAATTTCCCATGGTGGGATGCCCGCATAACATATCATCAAACCCAATCCTGCTGGCTGTCCCTCTTACAGAGACCTTGTTTTGATGCTGTTACCAACTCCGTTGCTAGCATAAAGGTGGGGCAACTTTGTCCCTCTGATTCCGCAATTGTACCTTTCATACAGAATAGTGAGGCGGTATAACTGCCTTGAACAGGCAGTGCAAAAAGGGCTTATTACTGCTTGTGCTGCTGATACTTTGCTTTATTTATTATTCATTCATTTAACCTTTATTTAACCAGAAAAAAAACTCTTGAAATTAAAATCAAGAGTGTCCAGGAGTGTCCTGGCAGAGACAGGCAGCAACATAAGTTACAGACAGACAACTGAGAACGACAATATAGAATAAAAAAATATACAGCTCTAAAACAGGCGATATAAAACTACAAAGAAAAGCCAAGAAAGTATGTTAATATATGCCACTAGTGAACCATAAAAACGCAAAAAAGGGCAACTACACATGGTGACAAAGACCTCCAAAAATGCACCCTGACACTGGCATATAGACGATTGTGCACAAAAATCCTGCAGCAGTGCTTTGAAACGGCAGAGAGGAACTAATGAGTGCAGCTTCAAGTCCCTCTGCAGAAGATTCCACATATAGGAGCTGCATACATAAACGCTTGTTTGCCAAACTCCGTACGTACCCTCGGAAAAGACAATAAAAACATGTTCGTTCTGTGAAAGGAGAGCAGTGCCATTTTCATTTTCTGCTTAATGTACACACATGAATATGCTGGAAGTCGGCCAAGAATAGCTTTGTAAACAAGAGAATGCCACCTAACCTGAGCATACAGGATACAGTGATGAGTGAGGGGCTCACAGTCGGTAATAAAGTCCATGAGTCCAGAGCATGCAAACACTGGGAGGGTATATTCACATATAATACACCCCATAACATTTACTTCACCTCTCTGAACATACCACCCAGCTGTTGTGTACATTGTCTTCTTGCTTCATACCTCTTCCTCCTTCCTGTTGACCAAGGCCTTGATGCCCAGAGCAGCGAAGGTGATGCTCAAACACAGCAGGAGGACAGCCATGACGATCATAGTGATGTCCCTGGCTCCCAACAGATACTGGTAGGTGAGAAATAAAAAGAATAAAGGAATTCAATTGGATCCAAAGAGGAGTTCAACTAAACTTCACTCATCTGTTGTCATTTTCAACAAGTCCTGTTTGAAGATTTAAATAATTTGTTTAAATAATTGTTTTATTTTTTGATGGCGTTAACTGACAATAAGAAAAATATAACCTAACACCAGCTTTATCCTTGCAAAGTAAGCTTACCTGGGCAAGGAGCGCCACATCTCTGCAGTTGTCATCATGACTACGAGCACTGTGCCAGTGCCCGTCACACATGCTGTAGACAGAGGTATCTGCTATGTCTCTGGCATACAGCACAATGGCAATGATGGCGAAGACAGATCCGACAATGTTCAGCAGCACAGCAAAGCCCACCTGAGAGGACAGACACCATTATTCTTTTGACAGTGCTTCACCACAGTGTACGTTTTTACACGTTTTATTTTGATTTTAGTTATTTTCAGACATAGGTCTCTTTTACTTTAATGTTCCTTTTAATAGCATTATTCAGGGTGCATGTGGAATATGCATCTCAATTGGGGTTTTTACAACACATTCTCATTACAACCTCGTCACATATTGACGTTTGTTCATGGACTTTTCTTTGGATTATATTAATGCATTAGGCTACCTAAAGTTTAATTTGTATTTGTAATATTAATCACTTATATGATAAAAACTATTATATAAATAAGTGCTTATTCAGAGATGGTTTTTACTCACCAAGAAAAGAGAGGAGAACTGCCCGGCAACAAGGGTCATGATTCCAACTATGATGAACTGCAGAGAGGACAGCAGACAGCTCAGAGAGGTTAATAATGCTGTGTTTCACTTGTTTTTATATTAGGAAAAAAAAAAAAAGAAAACTTATATAAAACCACTAATATTTCCATAAATTATTTCTCCTAAGGAAATGTAGATGTCGTTATCTTTTAGAGAATTCCTTCAGCCGTAAAATCATTTGAAAAACTTCTGGTAACTTTCCCTGTTTGCTAAAACATTACAAAACATCAGGCAAATTCCTGCTTTTTCTGCTCTGTAGTGATGTCAAACAAAATAATTAATTAAGTATGTTCTCATGGTAAAATTAACACAATAGTATCACTTTACCACACCACCCAGCCAGTACGCAGCAGCCAAGCCGGTCAAATCCTCAAAATGCAAGATTGTTCGTCCTGGCCCAAGTCCGATGTTGAACAGCCCCACCATGATCTGTATCGTCTGTAAAAGATTCAGAACTGTTGAATCTCATTGTCTCACACTTGAGCAACTTAACATCTTACATGAATAAATACATTTTAATCTCTCACCCCGAGAGCTGCAGTCACACTGGTCTGCATCAGCCCCTTGTGCACTGAGCAGCATATCGGACTGTAGCAGAGAGTCTTGAGGATCTGACACAGCGGCGGTAAAATGCTCTTCTGGTCAGCCGCCACGGTGACCACAGTCACCCTCTTGTCTTTGACAACAGTGACGGACATCTCTCACACCTGCACCATGACAGGGAGATTTTGAGATGGACAGTTGGATAGATACATAGGTGGCGCTACTAAGAGGCCATAGAGTGATCCAGGAATGAGTCACGGTTCCCTCGTCTTTAAGTAAATGGGTTTTTGCTTAGATGCCTGACATAAAGTCTGCTGTTCACACAAGCTTAAGAGACTTTCACGATCCGCGATTTCCACAATAATCAAAAATCCAATGGAAAAATCCCAAAGGCTTTTTGATGAGGGATCCAGGATAATGCTAACCTCCTTGCTGCCAGTGTCTCTCGCCAAGGTGTCACGCAATACACCATCCCCTTCTCTTCCAGATGACAAACACAGCTCACACACTATGTCACTTATATGATACGTAAGAAACGTGCAAATGTTACAGACATTAAAACCAGAAATTAAGATGACAGTACCCGGAAATGTGATGTACATGATCAGTGCACATCTCTTATACTGTATACCTACTTTATCATGACTTCTTAAGGACCCATCTTTTTTTTTCCTGCCCCATTTGTCCAACGTTTTTTCAAACATATTCAAACACTGTTCATAACTGCAGCTACCTTGCATACCTGAACTAACCTTGAACTATTTGACATCACGTTTTCTTCTACATTTCCATTAATGTCAACAAAGTGTGGGGTCAGAGACGGGTGGCACGCCTCAGGAATGTGATGGTGGTGGGGCCGCCACTGTTTCTTGTTGGAAAGTCAATCAAACAATTTCAAAGACACACAGAACGATGGAAAGAGACGACAAAAAAAAAGGAAAATAGACACAAAACAACTGAAAGGAGACCCCTAATTACTGTAAATGACAATAAGTGAAAGCATTCACAGCCACATCAACCAGCACTGAGGTATCAAACACCTGTGACAAGATGCACAAACAGTATGGCATCTATCATTGGGTTAAAAATGTATTAGACAGTTTTACATTCACAAACTGGATTTGTCATTTGTTATTTGGATGCAGGGAAGTTCAGTTTCTCAGAAAGTGCACTTGTGTTTTCCATCTTAACTTCAACCTAAAGCTATAGCCAGAAAATAAGATGCAATAAAAGCTTTCACAAAATATAAGAACACACACACACGCACAGAAAATATGCGCACAAAATTACTAGAAATATATGGAAAAAAAAAATATTAACCATTAACAAACGTCCATATCACCCAGTTCAAAACTCAATAAACAGCTTGTCTCAATATAAAGTTCAAATCTTTTATGGGCAGTGAACTCACCTGTTTTGTGTCTGCAGACCACTGCAGCAGCAACAGTCTGGTTCACTGAAGCTGAGTTCAGGTGGAGGTAACACTGATACTTCCTGTGGCTCCTTTGATTTCTTCAAAATAAAAGCGCCATTACCAAAATCTTTTCTTTTAAAAAATGATTTAGTAAAAAATAAAACAAAAATAAAATTAAATAATTAGTAGTGGCAGAAGACGTAATTAGATCCTTAACTTGAGTAAAGCTAGACACACCACGTCCACGTTGGTGAAGATTCCCAGTGATCCAGGTCATGGTAACCTTAGTGCTGTATCGTAGGCAACTGGACTTGCTTGAGTGTCTTGAAGACGTTTCACCTCTCATCCAAGCTTCCTCAGTTCTAACTGACAGGTGCAGAGTCTGTGGGTGTGAACCCTTCAGAGTCGTTAAGGTCACATGTGAGTCGTTAACTGAAGCTGTTAATGGCCTCCCTTTAGAAAGGGCTGTCTGACAGAATGGTAAAGCAGTGAATATACTCTCAATATACACTTAAACTGATATTAAAATTATTAGGTGAGACTTTTTAAGTGGCTAAAATACATTTTGTTGCTGAACCCATCCACAGCAGTACAGCTTAGCGTTCGTATCGGACTCCTGCCTGCTTCTCCAAACTGGGGGTGTGCAGACTGACATCTACTGTATGTAACACACTGATTAAGGATAAGTACCCAATACAACCTCACTTCTAAAAAAAAAAACCAGAACTATCCCTTTAATTTAATCAGTTGAAAATGACAACTAAAAAAACTCTTTCGACAGTGTTACAGTTTTATTGGATAAGTTTACTTTAAAAAAACAAACAAACAAACGTAGATTAGAAGAAAATGGATCCATGTGACATGAAGCAGTTTTGATCACTTTAAGTGTGTGTAGAAGCACAAATACTATAATGAGTCATGCTTCCACGTGTTGAGTTGACTTTATTTCAAGCACCAACGTCCTTCATCTGTGGCTGCTGATCGTCAACATCATCCTGTTCGCACAAAAAAAGGTGAACTTTTATCAAACAGAAACAGAATAAAACAAAACACGTGGACTGTGTACATTTTAAAATTGTATTCTTGCTTCATACCTCCATCTTCTTCATCTCACTGGTCAAGAACTTGATGCCCAGGATGGTATACCTGATACTGACAGACAGCTGGAGAACAGCCACAGCGATCAGCGTGATGTCCATGTTTGTCAGCAGACTCTGATGGATGAGAATCATCTTTTAAACTCATTTTAAATGGAATAAAAATATGTTTCAAACTAATAATTGAACCAATTATGGCTCTTGCGATTCAGTGGGGACTCATGTCATATATTGTAGGACCGCGTTTTGGAGTTTTCCTTTCGAGTTATCCTTACCTGGGCAAAGAGCGCCACATTTATGCAGCTGTCTCCGTAACGGTCAGCATTGTTCCTGCTGCGCTCACACATCCACAGGAGAGACGCATTTCCCAGGTCCATGGCATACAGCACGATGCCCGTAATGGCAAAGATAGCTTCAGCGATGTTCATAAACACTGTGAAGCCCATCTAAGAGGAAAGGGTCCTTTAACTAAAAGCCCAAATTAGGCAGTATTTGATAATATGGCAGACACAATAGTCTTTTTAAAGCACAGTGTATATTTGATTTAATTAGTCAGTGGTGTTACTTCACTCACCAAGCAGGAAGACGGGAACTGTCCGGCCAAAATGGACATGATTCCAGTTACAATGAACTGATGAGAGGTCAGAAGACAGCTCATATCAGTGACAATCAAAAAGAAACTATTGTATTTGTTTGCCAGTAATATTATTAGAAGTATCCAGGTATTTTATTAAAGCAAAAGCAGCAGTACTACACTGCAAAAACTGTTTGTTACAAGTAAAAAGTAAATGTAATATCAATGTTTATCAGTGTTTTTAAAAATTAAAATCTGTGTTAAATTATTTTACCACAGAGCCCAGCCAATAAGCAGCCCCCAAACTGGTCACATCCCCAGGATATGTGCTTGTTCGTCCCGGCCCGAGTCCGATGTTGAGCAGGCCGACCATGATCTGCAAAGTCTGTGAAAGATTTCAAAATCATTACATCTCTTTGTTTTATACTTACAACCTAATCACCTTTATAAAATGTTGGCATCGCATGTGAGTGGTATAAGTGAGTATTTTTTAAGCAGGGGTCGGGACATTTCCAGCCATGTTTTTAACAACAATCGGGTATTTTTTGTACAAGAAGTCAGAACATTTCCAGCTGTGTTTTATCAACAAAAGCAGAAATTTCGTAACCGGAGGTAGGGACATTTCATGCTGAATTTGTAGCGGCAAAAGCGGGTATTTTTTAACAACATTTTGGGACATTTCCAGCTCTCCTTGCAGGGACACAAGCAGGTGTTTTTAACAAGAGATAGAGACATTTTCAGCTATGCTTGTATCGTTTGTAGCAATAAAAGCAGATAATTTTTAACAAGAGTTCAGGACATTTCAAGCCCTGATTGTTGCGATTGCGACGTACAATGCCAACATTTGTTCTAGCAATTGGGTTGATACTTGAACTACTTAAGTCCACCAGCTAGTAGCTGAATGTGAGTATATCAATTTTAATTCCTCTTACCCCAAATGCTGTAGTGACACTAGCCTGTATCTGCCCCTGGTACACCAAGTAGCTGCAAAGAGCCCTCAGGATTTGGCACAGTGATGGAAATATGCTCTTACTGTCAGGTACTGCAGAGACGACAGTCATCTTCACAGTCTTGCACACACACCTGAAACACAAAATAGTAGATTAAACAGATAGATTGATTCAGTGATGGGAATGTGTCTCCTCTTGAATTATGGTACTTTTAACTTGAGGTTGAAGCTCTTCAGTCTCTCATTTTGTTTTGCGTGTGCGTGAGGGGGGTGGGTGTTTGAGGAATGGGTCAGAGCATGAATGTGTTAAATTCTCAGCACCTGCCAGTGTAAACAGAGAGTCACTGGTATCGATCAACAACGCTATCAAATCCAAATATGCAGGTGTATCACGGCCGTGGTTCTGCTATGAGGGAACAAGATTACACTGCTTGAAGTTCTTTATTTAGTGACTGTGAAATATGCTGCAGAGGCTTTAGCTGGCAAGGTGAAAGTAAGTAAGAACGACCTTCACAAGAAATTCAAGTTTCACGGATAGATTGATTTCTTTTGAAGAAAAGTTAAGTGTCTCAGTGATGCACTTAAAAGCAATATTTAATTCAATTTAAAACTCACCTTACTCTCACACAGACCATAAAAACAACATAGCATAATTCAATTTACGTAAATGTTATCATGAAAAAATAGCCATAACATCCAGTTCAGAGCTCACTCAACATGTTGGTCGACTCATTAAGTTCATTATTGTCAGTTTGTTTGTGGAGGTAACTCACCTGTTGATGATCTGATGCTGTACTTGAGACAGGCTGCTTATTCTGCCAGCAGCTTCTGTTCATTCTGCAGCAACAAAGAGTTACTTCCCATCCACTGGTGGATTTCTTCAAAATAAAAGCCTCAATTCATTTCTACAGACTGCAAGTAACTAGCAGTGCCAGAAGAAGCTGGATTTCAGTGAAAGACCCACTGTTACAAGAGGAGAGCTGGACAGGGCCATAAGAAGGGCATCAACCCAGCAGCAGGACCAGTATCTGCTCCTTTGTGTGAGGAGGAAGAGGAGGAGCACTGCCAGAGCCCTGCAAAATGACCTCCAACAGGCTACTGGTGTGCATGTTTCTGACCACACTGTCAGAAACAGACTCCATGAGATTGGCATGAGGGTTCCTCCTGGTGCAGGACAATGCCCGGCCTCATGTGGTCAGAGTGTGTAGGCAGTTCCTGGATGATGAAGGCACTGATGACATTGACTGGCCCTCTCGTTCCCCTGAACTGAATGCAACTGAGCACCTACGTTATATATCGGTGCCTTTAACGCCATCAAGTACCACCACAGACCGTCCAGGGGCTCAGTGATCCAGGTCTGGGAGGAGATCCCCCAGGACACCATCCGCCAACTCATCAGGAGCATGGACAGGACACGTTGTCAGGAGTGCATACTTACTGCGTCACAGTTGGATCAGCCTGTGATTTCAATTTTTTACTTTGATTTTCAGGTTGATTTTGAATCCAGCCCTCAGTGGGTTGATGATTTTAGTTTCCATGATCACTGTTACATCATTTTATTCTCCACACATTATAAAGTGTACATCTGTAAAGATTTTCAACTTGAATAATTTGCTCATCGAGATCTGATGTGTGATTTAAGTGTTCCCTTACTGTTTTAAGCAGTGAAGATTAAAATGAATAGATTATGATTCAGTGTTCTCCACACTGTCAGATAAATTTCTCATCTGAATTCACTGAACTGGTATAAAATTGATGCACATGAACTCACGCACAGTTCCAACAGTCAGTACAAACAGCAGCCTCACAGTAAATGTTTTGTCAGCTTGATGATCAAGTTAAAACATGTCCAGTGTGATTGTGCAATTTGCAGAAGAGCAAACGGGCAATTCCAGAATATACGTGACACCAAGCAGCAGCCACCGCAGACTGAGGACATGATAAAAACAGGAAGTATCCAGGTCTGTGAATGTAACATGGATCCAGACAAATAAACTGAGAACAATGAACGTTAGGTTGGTTAGATCTTTCTCTTCAACTATTTTGTGATTTATCATTCTCTACTGTGGTACTGTATGGTTTCTGTTTACATGGAGCCGTCACCCTGTGGGCCAACCACCCGCAGGGACAGGAATCAGGGTTCTGTGCATTGTGTGGCTCCATATTTTGGGCGCCTCCTGTTGCAGGTGTACATCCCACTGGTAGAAGGCCCCGGGGGAACACGCTGGAGGGATTACATATCTCATCTGACCTGGGAACACTTCAGGGTCCCCCAGGAGGAGCTGGAAAGCATAGCTGGGGAGAGGGACATCGAGAGTGCTTTGCTCGGCCTGCTGCCCCGCGGCCTGGCCCCGGGTAAGTGGATGAAAATGGATGGCTGGATGGCACACTCACAGGATGTTCACATCAGATGGACTGACACTGCTGAGCAGGCTTGAACCACTTTATTTAACTTTGATTTGACCAGAAACAGCATTTTAAGAAATAGAAATATCATTTTCACCAGTCAATCTTTTTGATGGCTTTGTTTTTTTTAGCATGGCTTAATGTTGTAAAACAACAACAACAAAAAAACATCAGTCCATCAATCTGTGTCCATTACACACACATTCCCTATTACCTCCAAACATACTGACCATAAGGCACAATAATCAATATAAAATCATAATCAGTGGGAACAGTTTGAAAAATATCAACAGAGAGTAGAATGGACAGCAGCATATACAATTTAGTGCAGATTATTATCAAAACTATAAGTGCGGTTCAATAATCGTTTTTCTTCGATTATAATGTTTTTATGATCTTGAGAAGCCAAAATCGAAATCATGATTAAAATTCAATTAATCGTCCAGCCCCACCACTGACGTTACAGTACATACAGCCTATGGTATAAATGCACAAGATTATAGCACCTGCTAACTGATAGCACAAGACAGCGATTTGTATTTAGGCTACAGGGTCACTGGTGTGAGATCAGAGCAAATGTGGCTGGCTGCTAAAGCCAGTCAATGTGCAACTTTTTGGGTGAGAAACATGCGACATGAGGCCACGCGGCAGTTAGTCTGAGTGGGCGGAAGTTAGCTGCATAGATCGGCCTCTCATTGATCGGCCTACCGCCTCCGGCATTTGGGCTTCAAGTTGACGGACGTCGAGCAAAAAGAAATTGTTTACAAAGTTTGTCACGCTGTGGTGTCTGCCCCCCAAAGCAACACGACCAACTTATAATCGTGTTTATTAATCGTGATTTCAATATCAGTCAAAATAATCGTGATTACTATTTTTGCTATAATCGTCCAGCCCTAGGATGTAGCCATTTTTCTGCCATGGTTCGTGTCCTGTAGGCGATATTTTTGTGGGCGTGTTACACCGAAGCCTGTTCCCCCCCCGGCAATATTTGTGCAAGCACACCGTTGCTGTGGCACCGCCAAGAACGATTGTGATTGGTTGAAAGAAATAAAAAAAGCTCCAATCTTAAAGTGAGAGTCGGCGCAGCCAGACTTTACTTTTCTTGAGAAAGGTCTGGTGAGACTATACGACAGTCAGTCTTTGTTGCCTCTAGTTCTTTGATGTTGTTTTGGTTTGTCTGAGCCTTCATGGCTCTAAAGGGAGCTTTCTGAAGTCTGAAAAATCTGCCAATACCCATCAGGATTATATCAGATTAGGCGAAAGGCTTCAGGTTTGGTTAAACTGGAGATGTAGCATGAGGACACTGATATTTTACCAGACAGGAAGGATCTTCTGAAATATGCTATTTAAACTGCATTTTAAGAATCGTACACTCAAGAGTGACACAAATGGGAGCTGAAAATCAGGATGTGACAAGCTCTGCTGCTTTGATTGGGATATTCTGTCTTTAAACCTGTCTCTTTGTGACCCATAACTGCATGAAACCACAGCATTCAATGACTGCAGCTGCCAGGCTATCTGTTGGTTGTTGTTGGAACTTTTGTCAGCCCCATAAATAACAATGAGGGGAAGCTAAATCAGTGGTTCTCAACCTTCTTTGTGTCAAGTACCCCTGAATTGATACACATTAGGTGATGGATCCCCATTTGATGATAATTCGCTTCATCGACTTAGACCAGAGAATTATGTCAGCTACAGCTGAGGAGAAAACTGTGGAGGAAGTGAAACCTATGACAGTCACTCTTATGACTCTTAATAATAACTTGCATAAACTGAGACGTCTTTAAACTGCCAAATAAGTTTCACATCACTTTTAGCCTGAACAAGATTGCTCTCATGGTATGAAACTAGCTAACCACAGTGTATCCCGACCCTCTATGTTCTAAAGTTACAGCGTTAGTAGCGTGAACGTAAGCTGTGATTTGACGTATTACGACACCTTAAATAATGTTCCTATTATAGAGGAGAAAAAGCAACCGTTTGAGACTCATACGGAAGAGTGATGAAGGTGAATTTCTCAGCGACCTACTAGGCGGAAAACAGTCGATGTCAGGCGGTGTATGAAGTAACAGAAACATGATTTATTTCGATAAATTGCAGCACATATTTAATCTTTAATATAAATAAAACAACGTCACGCCACCGTCTTACTCCCTCATTGACTGCAGTGCTCGCTCAGCAGCATTGTGCTCAGTGCTGCCGCCGGTGGGCAGAGGCTATATTGCATTAGCTGAGCGTTGACGTTTATTTTTTTCCTTTTAACAGTTTGACAGAAACAAAATGTTAAATCTGAAAACAGTTATTATTTTTGCAAAATATTACAACTTTTTTTTGTTAGTAGCAGTGTAGCAGTCACCACTGGCAGCACAGAGCAGCCCTGCCGTTAGCAATAGTATGTCTCTGCAAACCCGGAGACTGCAGATTCTGACCCCGCAGTTCTGGACCCCTTGTTTTTCGCGACAGTGTCCCCTACTGGACGGCTGTATAACTGCAACTAAATCAGCGTCTTACCCAAACATCACTGTTTGAAACAAGTTACACTTTTTATGCTCTTTTACAATTTACAATTTTAAATTTTTATTACACCCCAATAAAAATACCAAGATTTAATTGCTGATTTATGCCTGGGTGCTGTTCTGCATTATTATTGTTTGCTGGTTGTTTTGTATGGTTTGATCCAACTATTTTAGTTCTTCATTTCTTAATATTCATCAGACTGCTCTGACTGGCAAGCCAAAAACTTGCACTGCATTGATCAAACACGCTACAACATATAATAGGAAATGTCTGGTCTAGGGTGTCCAGTCCTCACTTTTGTTGTAGGAATTTGAAACAAAGGCTGTGATATACTGAAATGGTTTGAAATGTTTTATTGTGTGCAGTGGTTACATCACACATCAGGGAGATCTGCAGAGAAAAAAAAGAAATCAAACATATCACAAAACTGAAAACAGAAACACTTAAAAAAAATACCTATCACAGTCTACGCTGAAATACTGAAGATTCTGGAGCATAGCAAATACATTATTATATCGACATATTAACAACATTACCTACCATTTGAATAGTGCCCCTTCTGTCCTTGTTGTGCATTTCTCCAGTTGGGGCAAGGTTTCCCCTTTATGGATTGTTATGTGCACCTTAAATAGATAGTGCCTAATTAGTCAATGTTAATATTTTTCAACCGTTTTACACACAAACAAGACCAAAACCTAATAATAGACAAAAATACATTTCTGATCTTCTGCGCTGGATGAGCTTAATTTCTATCCACAAAATCTCTAAATATATGCAAATATATATTTCATTTAAAGCACATGCTAAAATTATTTGTCATCGCACTTCGGTTTCATGAAACAAAATGTGCAGGTCAAACAGTTCATTGCTAACAAGCTAAACTATTACCTACTACTTTAATCCATATTTGATGTGCCTTTCAGACTACTGTGGTAAAGACAGTCATATCATTTTAAACAGTGAAACATCAATTTCACTGTCTAATTCAAGTCAACAAAATAATTTGATGACATTAAACAAATAATTTGATTCACATTAAATACTCACACTCGGATCGTCGTTGTCCATATTCAGTAGTTGTAGTAAGATGTTGGCTTCCAATGAAATGGAGGGCGGAGAATAACATCCACTGCACAATGTAAGTGGCGTTGTCAAGTCTGTTCCAATTTCGTTAAAATATCCCCGTGTACTTGGACACTTAATACGTGCTTAAACACTAAAGGCAAATGTACTTCCCGCGTGGCAAAACGTCACCAAAGTGTGTGCGTAACCAAGCACCCTCAGCCAAGTGTGAAAAATTGGCAAAGCCCCTGATTCTGCAGTCTCCAGGTCTGCAGACACACCCTCCTCGCCTTAGAGCAAATAGAAGCCGGGCGCCATCTTGGATTTCAATGTGCAATAAACGCTTAAAAAAAACCTGAACCAGAAACAATGTTGACACATTGCAAAAATTTGTCAAGTTTGGGGGAGATAAAAAGTTGGTGTAAAGATAACAGGTAATTGCGACTACATGCAACAGAAACTCATTTAGCGAGTAAATGATGACTGTAGCGGCTATCCTGGCAACCAATTAGCCAGTCGGCTGGGTGCGGGATGGGACTTGTTTTTAACACGCCTAACTGAATGATTGAATGAATGAATGGAGGAATGAATGAATGTCCACAGCGACGTCCACAGTCGGGTGAGGTTCCCATTATTACCGTCACGTTCAGAGCAGGTTTACATCATGGCAAAAGCTTTTATGGAGTGATCTGACTAATTGTGATGGTTCTGGCTGGTACAAAGTGGCGTCTTAGGGAGCGGTAAAAACCGTGCAGTCTCCCCATCACCCATGCATCAAAAAGCCGCCCAGCACACCTGAGCCTATATACTAATTGCACCCATCATGACGTGGACCCAAACCACCACCCTAATCTGCACTGCCACCCAGTGACAACTTGGAATTAAACAAACAGATAGACTGAAAATAAACAGAAAAATAATGGCTCATACAATGACGTACAGTCATTGAATAGGCCTCTACAAAACAACCACAAAACATTATGCCTCCAGCCACGGCTCTTGCTGGCGCAGAGGTGAAAGAAAGTATATAAAAACAACAATATCATCCATCCTGATGTTTCACTTTGGACATCGTCATACACCAATTCAATTGTATGTACATGGTACATATAGCAGATTAATACTGTTACAGGTAAACTAACAGGATGTTCATGTCAGATGGATTGACACTGCTGAGCAGGCTTTAGTCACTTTATTTAACTCTCATTTGGGAACATCATTTAGGAAAAGACGATACAATTTTTACCTCACACTTCTCTCTGTACTTATCGTTCCTATTTGCACACAAAGAGCACAACTGATTCAATGTCTTAGTTACACTTTAAAGTCTGATATAAAGCACAGAAGCACAAACACCAAAGTATATTTAACATGGCTTAATGTTGTAAAATAACAAACACAAACCCCATCAGTCCATCAGTGTGTCTCCATCACACACACACACATGCATGAACTTTCCTTTTATCTACAAACATACTGACCATAAGGCACAATAATCAATATAAAATCCTTATCAATGGGAACAGTTTGAAAAACATCAACAGAGAGCAGAATGAACAGCAGCATAAACAATTAAGTGCAGATTACTATCAAAAATACAAGTGCAAATATTTTTAAGCAACCCTTGCAGAAAAGGACGCAGGAGTCAGACAGAGATTGTACCAGCTGAATATGTGTGAATCATTCATGTTACAGTTCACAGACTCTATGGTATAAATGCACAGGATTATAGTTCCTGCTCACTGAAGCACACAGAAACTTTTTATTTAGGCTACAGGGGTACTGGTGACTTCAACCAGCAGCGGTTTGTAGTGTTCTGGGTCAGCGATCTCCTGAAAAGAGAAAAATAATATAAATAAAGCTGATAAAAAAAAAAACAGAGTAGCACATATTCACAGTTACAGTCACCTGTACGGGTGCACATGGAGCTGAGAGTTACGTACACAGCTCAGATTTTACGTGCACTACTGCGCATATGCTCATGGTATGTCCAACACTGAGAATATTTGTGCTCAGTCAACCTCTCCTGGACAAACAAAAGGTTAACACTGCCTTGTATAAAACTCTACCTTGTCTTCTTCCTTCTTCCTGCTCCTCAGAGCCTTGATGCCCATGACGGCAGAGCTGATGACGAGGCAGAGCTCCAGGGCTGACAGGACGATCAGCACCGCGTTGATGCTTGTCAGGAGCATCTGGTGGGGCACAAAGACCTGAATGACTGATCAAATTCAACTTAATATTGCAGTGTAATAGAACGCATTTTTTAAATTGCAAAAGCACTGATTTTTTTAAATGCTACACAATCTGATCAACTAGAGGGTCACAGACACCTGGATGCATGGGATTCACATGTACGCACATTGCCCTACCAGGAGCGATTGCTCTGAGACAACAAGGGAGGCTGAAATTCCCCTAAAATTTCATAGAAGAAATGGTCAAATATGCACTATTGAATTTACATTAAAATAAGAATTTACATTGCATTAAACGTGCGCTACGATGCGTTTAACATCATGACTATGATGTTCAAACGTCAGCTGTTTATCACCAGTTTTCAAACGAGACCTTCCTGTCATACATTCTTGTGTCAGCACGGTGGATGCAGAGCCTCCAAGCGTTCCTATGAGACAGCGCTGAGCAGTGTTTTTCATGCAGCAAAGCGAGACGGTCATTGGATAAATGCGACAAAATCGTCACTTCCAGGGAGGCTCAGCGGGAGAGGATGCTCGGTGTGTGCATGATGATTGGAGGAATTGTCTAAGAGGCCGTTTACACGTACATGGTGATTTTGATAAACGGAGACATCTTCCTTCGTTTGTGCCCATCGTTTACAAACAGAGATTTCTCCTCTGAAAACGAGTCTTTCTAAAAACTCCGGCCAGAGGGGGGAGTTTGGAAAACTCCGGTTGCGCGTTTGCATGTAAACTGAGATGAACGGAGATAAACGGAGTTATATGCAGCCAACGTCACAGTATGCACCGGAACTTGCGCCTGTGTCAAAAGTGCGACCTATGATGCTATGGTGACAGTGGATACATAGAAGGCTTGAGCTTCTCGTTACACTGCCACCGACAGGTTTGGCATGCTCTTGTATATACATGGGTAAGTGTAAACGAAGATCTTTTTGAAAACGGAGACGGTGAAATGTCCGTTTATGAAAATAGCCGGCAACGTGTAAACGGCCTCTAAAAGGCTGAACCCCTTTGTGATTGACAGCGCTTTGCATTTCGAGCTCAGTCCCATGCGGATATTGGCGAGTGGAGTCTTGTGCTGTCTGGACGCAGAGTTCCTTATATCCATAAGCGATATAGCTAATTTTCACCGTTAAACACATCTGAAAATCTTTGAGGTGTGTTTTGCTGTGGTTCTATGACATGAGTGTGGTCAAAAAACGGCTTCAATTAAATGTTCCTTTTATAAGTTACTGCTTCGCTACCTTATGACAAATTTTATGATGTAAACTTAAAGTGAGCTTCCCTTGTTTGAAAGACCAGCAGCCGCCACTGCACCCTACACTCCACATGACATATGAGAATAAGTGTAGATTAAATAAACTTGTAAAATGCTACAAGCAAGCTTTGATGCACGCAGTACTCTGTGTGAAAATTGCCATCATCAGTGATACAACTTGTATTTTGACTGCTGAGGTCACATTTTCCACACCTACCAGAACCATTTCTTCGCCTTTCAAGCAATTCTCCTTCAAGATCTCCTCCCCGGGAGATGGAGTTGCAGTGAGTCGGTAGCGTGAATAGTACTTAAAATTATAATTGTTGTCACACTCCACCCACACCCATATGACTTCTATATTGATGCTGTAGAGTACGATGGCTGCAATGGCAAAACCAACTCCTGCTAGATTCAGGATCACATTGATGATGACCTAAAACACAAGACACAAAAACACACCATGTATAAATACTCGTGGAATGTGACACAATGTTTATGTGTATATTCTTGAGGAATATATGACATTACATGTACCCAATATGAAATTATCCTCCATTTTGTTTGTCTTGAATTAAAACAAGAATAAGATGACAACAAAATAAAGCTGAACTACTCACCAGACATGGACTGGGGTACTTCTCAGACACAATGCAGATGATGCCAAACAACACAAACTACAGAAAGACAAAAGACAGAATCTTAAAATCCTGTTGGACTTTGGTTATGACATAAAAGACCAAACACAGCATCAGCTTACCAGTGCTCCGAGCCAGAAAGGAAATGCTTCGTCACCCATTGACCACCAAGAGCCACCGTGACTGCTCAAGAGGATCACTCCGAAGCCGATGTTGAGCAACCCAACCATGATGTGCAGAGCCTGTGGAGGAGGAAGCACAGCATGAACAACAAACACCTGTACAGTCGGCCTGAAGTCACCACATGACACTGTTAGAGTTAGCTGGGCAGCAGAGCATACTGTTACATTGGACCACTTTCTCTCACAGTTTCATGGTGTTTTATAAATGAAATTTTCTATATGAAGAGTACCTGAAGCTTCGAGGCAGGTACAGAGCAGTGACAGGTTCATGGAAAAACTGACTAATGTGATTCAAATTACACCAAAACAACTTATTTACTCAAAGCTGAAATCAGAATTGAGCGGGGGAAAGTTCATAGAGCAGCTTAAAACACATAAAGGTTGTAACTCACCCCCAGTATTGACTGAGAGGATCCCTGGACCTTCCTCAGCTGCTGAGACACAGAGCAGCACACGGGGTTGTAACAGAGGCCTTTGATGATTTGGCACAGTGGAGGACAAGGACTTTGGGGGTCAGAGGTCACAGTGTACACAGAGACCCCATCAGCCTTTGTCACGGTCACAGACATCCTGCCTGCTCCTGTGGAATGAAAGCATAAAGAGAGTACAGAAACTTTAAATCTCCTCGATCAGGTTAAGGTCGCTGTTGTTGATTCTTAACAATCTCTGATAATAAGTAAATGTAATTATCTGCAATGGAAACTCATTCAGCGAATAAACGATGACGTATCCTCATCGAGTGAGTCCTAAAAATATGTTTAATTATTCACAAAATTAAGTAGTAATGTTAACGAGCTCACAGACACGTTGCTCTACATAAAGATCAGTTTAGTCAACAGGAAGAGTACTGTGCATCCGGCAGGAACAGCTGTATGTTTAGTGAATCTGGAGGGAGCTTTCTGAGGTCTGAAAAAAATGGCCCATCAATGTTATCTCAAATTAGACAAAACATTTCAAGTTTCTAACTGGTATTTTTCATTACAAACTGAGGTCATGGCATTGGAGAGACACTGGTAGTTACAGGACAGGAAGAATCTAATGAAACATGCTATAGAAGTTGCGTTTTAGGACTTGTAAGACTTCAAAACTAGGAACTAAAATCAGGATCACACTGAGCTCTGCTGCTGTGATTTTTTAATATGGCCTCTTGTGAGTTCCTTAACTTTATAGAAGCGCAGTACTAAACCGCTAGAGTATCCATGTGCAGCAGACACCAACAGGAACTGATAGGTTATTTGTTAAGTACAGGTTTTGTCTGATATTTTGTCCATCCCATTAAAAGCAACTAGTTCATACCCATTGGTACTTTGTCACCTTCTACCTATGCCAATCCTCAATGCCTATGTGCAGTTTCACATAGATTGACCACGTCAGTGAGTAGAAAAACGTGGGACAGACAGAATGACACACTGACAGTTCCCGTGATTATGTACAGCATACCATACCATGACTTAGTCAGACCAAAAATTAGAAAAACAACAACATTGGTCCACAGGGGGAGCCACAGCGATCAGTCGCATTTTAGCCATTTTTAAGCATTTTTCTGTTGTTATAGCGCCACCCAGTTGCCAATTAGAGTTACATTTCTCCAGTCACCTTGAGGCGTCCTGTTCTACATATCTACCAAGTTTAGTAAAAATCGATATGGCTGTTAGGCCTAGATAAGAAATGAGCTCTCTAGTGCCCCCATTTTGTTTGATGGGGTCAATAAAGGAGGGGTCCCCTCAGATTATGTGTGGTCATGTGCCTACAAAGTTGCGTGGTGATGGGTGAAACCCTTGAGATGTTATACACCTTTATGTGATGAGCCACGCCCTCCGCAATATTCATTGCCTTATAGAAGCTCAGTTTTAGTAAGTTTTCCAACTTTTGCCAAGAGGGAACTTTAGATATTGGTCCCTAGATTATGTTCACCCAGTTTCATGCAGATCGCTCAAACTTCCTAGGAAGACATCGATTTTAAGTGTTTTTCAAAAAAATTCAAAATGGCGGATAATCTATATCACCAAAAGTTATGTGTTCTTGAGGCAAATTTGTTCCTCGTGAGGAGAGGCATCTCTGTGCAAAGTTTCATGTCTCTAGGACATACGGGGCATGAGATATGCCTGAGTGTGCATACAAAGTGCAGGTTGTTAATCATGAAGACAACATGTCAAGTTTTGCCTTCTATAAGTGTAACTGGTTTCAGTAAGAACAGGTCAGTAAGCATCTTAAATATGAAATTATACTTTACATTTCAATTTCAGTCACAACTGTTTTGTAAACAAGAAGTCAACAAATACTGAGGAGAAAGCAACTGGTTAAGGCTCATACCGAAGACTAATGAAGGTGGATTACCAGGCGGAATACAGCCGATGTCAGGCGGTGTGTGAATAAACAGAAACACAAGGTATGTAAACAAACTGTGGGAAAAAATTGTAAAGTATTTAACTTTTGTTAAATACCCGCCTGACAAACAGGTTTTATCTCCTGATAAGTTCCCAAGACTTTCACCTATGCTGCGATAAGTTTGAACCTGAAATATTCACCCATTCACACACTTCATGGGCACTGAATGCCTTACATTTTTAAGTTAAAAAGTAGTACAGCACTGCATACATAGTAAGGACCGGCTACAAGTGAGGTTCCTTTACAACCTGTGTCACACATAAGAAAATGACTTACCTGTTTGTGTTTGTTGGAGTACAAAAGAAAACCTAATCGCCCAGTTGTTGTTGTGCAGTTGTTGTTTTCAGAAGGGAAGGAGATGGATTAGTGCCAAGCACATCATCCGGATACCAGAGGAACCTCCCTTCATCTGGGATCCATAAAAAAACTTAACCCTTTCAGCTAAACACAAAGGAACACTTTCATACTTTTTATTTAGATATACCTTAATGCTATTTTTACAGCATAAAACAAAGTAAAGGAGTCAGTGACATGCAGGGCCGGAGCATAAAGTTTAGACGCCATAACTGTTTTATTGAACTCACTCAATTTCTCACTTACACTCTGAGAACTAACATAAAGTACAGAGCAGAAATACAAACACCAAAACACATTTAACATGGCTTAATGTTGTAAAATAACAAACACAAATCACTCCATCAGTGTGTGTCCATCACACACACATGCACAAACCTCACTTTTACCTACAAACATACTGACCATAAGGCACAAGATTTAATAGAAAATCATAATCAATGGGAACAGTTTAAAAAAACATCAACAGAGTGAAACTGACAGCAGCACATGCAGTTATGTGCAGATTATTATCAAAGATTCACTAAAATATAAGTGCAAATATTTTTAAGCAACCCTTGCAGAAAAGGACCCAGGAGCCAGACAGAGATTGCACCAGCTGAATATGTGTGAATCATTCATGTTACAGTTCACAGACTCTATGGTATAAATGCACAGGATTGTAGTTCCTGCTAACTGATAGCACAAAGCAGAGATTTTTATTTAGGCTACAGGGTTACTGGTGACTTCCTCCAGCAGTGGTTTGTGGCTTTCCGGGTCACCGATCTTCTGAAAAGAGAAAAATAATATCAGTAGAGCCGATAAAAAGGTGCGGACACACTCAAATCTTTGACACTCAAGAACTGTGTTGCTGTTCTGTTTCCTGCAGGGATACACAGGCGAATAATTACGTTAGTGTACTTTTTTTTAGCCACTTTCCTTAATATTGTGAAATTTAGGGTGTGCAAAAGAAAACAGAACTTGGCAGCAAACTACATAAAAAATATATTTTGTAAAAATGACTTTTTGATATGTTATAGTTGAAGATTATTTTCCCGACCCACAAACTTATTCACGGATAGTTCAACATTTTACAATGTTCAAAACCACTCTCGTGTCTCACTCTGTTGGCGTACCTAGCACACAGATCTGGTAGTAAAAGGTGGAGCTGTGAATTAAGAACAAGTTTAGATGTGATTGTATAAAACTCTACCTTGTCTTCTTCCTTCTCGCTGCTCCTCAGAGCCTTGATGCCCATGACAGCAGAGCTGATGACGAGGCAGAGCTCCAGGGCTGACAGGACGATCAGCACAGCGTTGATGCTTCTCAGGAGCATCTGGTGGGGCACAGAGGACAGTGTGAACTTTAACATTTCGAAACACAACTGTTTTGAGAGCTGAACTATTAATCTATTCCAATTGTTACCACAATGTAATAGAACACAATATTTAAAGTGCAAAAGTGCTGATTTCTTAATGCTACACAATCTGATCGCTCCATTGTGACATATGAGAATAAGTAGATGAAGAAAAAAAAAACTTGTAAAATGCTACGAGCAAGCTTTGATGCTCACAGTGTGTGAAAATGACCATCATCAGTGATACAACTTGTATTCTGACTGCTGAGGTCACATTTTCCACACCTACCAGAATCAACTCTTTGCCCTCCAAGCATTTCTCCTTCATGATCTCCTCCCCGGGAGATGGAGCTGCAGTGGGTCGGTGGCGTGAATAGTAATAATAATCGTTGTTACACATAGACCACAGCCCTGTGTTTGCCATATTGATGCTGTAGAGTACGATGGCTGCAATGGCAAAACCAACTCCTGCTAGATTCAGGATCACATTGATGATGACCTAAAACACAAGACACAAAAACACACCATGTATTTAACACTCGTGGAATTTAAAAAGCCACCGACTGTCCTACCTCTCTACAGCTGAGTGTCTCGTACGTATTTTAAAGAGTAACTAAACCCTAAAACCATTTTTTTTTTTCAGCTGATAATCATTGTTTCTGGTAGTGAAGTAGTGTTACTGACTGATCCTGCTTAAAATCTTGACAGTTTAGTGCAAACTGTTGAAACTATACATTTTATTTTAATAATGTGGTGTGTCTACAGCTTGAAACCTGGTTACTACATTTGAATTTACATTACATTACACTAGAGGAGAATGACTCTTTTTCGAGGCGATTGACGTCACTAACCATCCATGCTAAAGCCTGCCCTCCTCCCTTTACTCCTCCCCTTACTATAAAACCATTCTGTCCGCAGCGAGTAGGTTGGATCAGAGCAGAGAGAATAGCTAGTAATTTGTCGAATTGTATTGTTAGCATAGTGTATTTTAGTGTAGGTTTACAGTTAGTAGTGTGTTTACAGTATTTAGGTTAGTTGGTCAAGGAGAGGCGCCGAGGCTCGGGAGTATATTGTAGCGTCCGCCAGGACGTGTAGAATGATGATGCGGTTATTCGGCAACCCACCGTTTATTGCTTGCGCACTCACACAGCCCTCATTCCCGTCCCACTGGCACCCCTACCCATACACATTCAATCCAAAACATGCCATTAACTCACAGAACATTAACAGTAGAACAGAACATTCACTGCAGGGTTGCTACACTATGTGAGTGTACAGTCAAGTGCAGTGCAATGCTGGTACATGACAGCAAAAAGACGGGGACCTCACACTTAAGAGGCACATGACGAAGGCTTGCCATGGAAAGAAAGGTGAGAATCAGCCTTCAATGTTCACATTCGTATCCTTAAAAAAAGTGTCGGGTTTAAACCGGGCTCAGGCTCATAATTACAGTTAAAGGGACGGGATGGGCTCGGACAGAACATGCACGGGCTCGGGTGGGCTCGGGCTGGATTTTTTGGGCCTGATCTAAGCTCTACTCTGTACTACTATCTACTATGGTACTGGAGCTGTTGTTGTTATTTTTTTCTTATAATTAATTTTAAAAGAAGAAGAAGAAGAAGATGACAATAAAAGAAAGAGTATTGATATAGCCTTAGGATGTTATCAAGCTGAACTACTCACCAGACATGGACTGGGGCGCTTCTCAGACACAATGCCAATGATGCCAAACAACATGAACTAGAGAAAAGACAACAGAATCTTTAAACTTCCATTTCTCCACACAAACACTGAAATTCATATGTGTAATTGCTATCTTTAACTGGGTGAACAGCATTTTGAGCACAAAGGGAAACTAGGCAACGCTCATAATGCACTCACACTGGCAGACAAGAAACAAGCGACCAGTACTGATCAATGTGATCTGAGAAGGAAGCAATTAAGACGTCCAATAACAAAACACACACAGGTTTTTACTGATTTCATGTCATTTGACATTTAAAAGTGAGCTTGGTGTGTGTATCCAGACTGTTAGGTGGATCTCCTCAGAATCAAATACGCAACCCTGACATAAAAAGTTGGATTTCCCTTAATTGTAACTTCAAGAGTGCACAGATGTAAATTATGAAAGGAAAATTGTGTTGGACTTAAGACATAAAGGGACAAACACAGCATCAGCTTGCTTACCAGTGCTCCGAGCCAGAAAGGATACCCAGTTACATCCATTTGCCACCAAAAGCCACTGCGACTGCACAAGAGGATCACTCCGAGGCCGATGTTGAGCAACCCAACCATGATGTGCAGAGCCTGTGGAGGAGGAAACACAGCATGAACAACAAACGCCTGTACAGTCGACCTGAAGTCACCACATGACACTGTTAGAGTTAGTTGGGCAGCAGAGCATACTGTTACTGAAGCTTTAAGGCAGGTACAGAGCGGTGAGAGTATAATGGAAAAACGCTGACTGCAATGTGATTACAACAATAACATGCAGCTTCTGGCATCAACAATTACACCAAAACAACTTATCTGCTCAGTTAAAATCATAATCGAGTGGGAAAAGAAAAAATACTGCAGTGTAGTATAAAAAAATACTTTCAAGCTGAAGTTCATAAGACAACTTAAAACATTTAAAGGTCGTTACTCACCCCGAGTATTGACTGAGAGGATCTCTGGACCTTCCTCAGGCGCTGAGACACAGAGCAGCACACAGGGCTGTAGCAAAGGCCTTTGATGATTTGGCACAGTGGAGGACAAACACTTTGGGTGTCAGAGGTCACAGTGAACACAGTGACCCCATCAGACTTCGCCATGGTTATAGACATCCTGCCTGCTCCTGTGGACTGAAGGAGACGAGAGAGTACAGGACACTTAAAATCTCCTCAATCAGGTTAAGGTTGCTGTTGCTGAGTCTTAAACCTTAAAGGCTCTTCAGCCCTACTGGCTCTGGAAGAATCTCAGAGTTATCTAGAAACATTTCAAGTTTCATGGCCGTATATGTTTCATTTGCCTTTCAGGAATTGCACGAGTCAGCATTTTTAGAACTTGACCCAAACTAGGAACTAAAAATCAGGACATCACTGAGCTCTGCTGCTGCTGTGATTCTCACTACTCTTTTTATAATATGTCTGTTGAGTTTCCCCCAACTTCATGAAACACAGTCCTAAATGATCATACAGCACACAATGGCAGGCTAGGTGGTGTTTTTTCTCCATTTGTTTGGTAAATACAGGTTTTCCGATGAAGCTAAATAAAAATAAAGAGCAGAAAGACCTCTCTGTACAATACACTTCAACAGTACCACACTATATCCTGTTAATTCAACACCTGTCTAAAACATTGACACATTAAAGTTCCTTATTGTTTAGTTGAGACGTTTTTAAACTGTGAAAATATGGTTCACGCCACTTTTTGGCTAAACAAGACTGCTCTTGTGGTATTAACTTAGCTAACCTAAGTGTAGCATGACCTTAAATGTACTGTCGTTACAACATGAAGTTAGGTAAGAACTCCTGAGGTGTAAGTTTTGAAGTGTTTTAATATCAATTTAATATGCCAGTTTTGGAGGGAAGGTAACACACACATTATGTATATATATATATATATATATATATATATGTATACACACACACATGTATACACACACACATGTATATACATATATGTGTGTGTGTATATGTATATATATATATATATATATATATATATATATATATATATATATGTATATGTACAAAAACATAATTTTCAAGAGGTACAGGGAAGAGGGAGGTGTTGGAAATCACCAGGTGTTATAGGGGTATTGTTTATCCACATAGTTATGCTCGGGTTTCTGTTCTTCTTTTGTGCATGTGCACATTTATATGTGAATGCATGTACATGTATCTGTGGTCTATGTGTTATGTATGTATGTATGTATGTATGTATGTATATATGCAGTGCATATGTGTATGTGTATGTTGGTGTACGTGTATGTACATGTATGTATATATATATATGTGTATATACGGGTGTATGTCCATATGTGTATTATATATGTTCTTGCTGTATGTATTAACACAGGACATTAATGGATACTTTGGTTTAGACTAGGTAGGGAGGTTGTTATTGTTATTGTTATTGTTATTTATTATGTTAGGGACACGGGGTGGGAGCAAATAAGTTTTACTTCTTCTCACTCATTTTTGGATATGCGTATTGTTTGATTTATGTTACTTCTTATTGGATTCAATATGTTTTAAATTTACTTTTTTTTCTTTCTTTTTTCATAGTTTATTATTATTTTCTTTTTATTATTGTATCATTCGAAATAAATATCTCAATCAATCAATCAACATATACATATATATATATATATATACATATATATATATGGCCTCTTGGACCATTTATATCAGAACTGATTACTGAACTGTGTTGTGACCTAAATAACATGCTGTTGCTATCTTCATAAAGTATTAAAGCATGAAATCTCGCATTTTTGATGTACGAAAGCATCCTGTATCATAACTACATGTGAGCCGTTTGTAACAAACCAAACCGCGTGAAAATCAGTTGAAAATTCAGTGAGTTATTCTATTTTACTTGTGCAAACAGCTCCTTCCTCAATAGAAGTGAATGAACTGTGGAGGCGAAGCGAGACCCATCCAAGATGGCGGCCGGCTGGGACGCGCTCAGGCAGTCAATGCGGCGTCTATGTATATATGTGTATGTATGTATGTGTATGTATATATGTGTATGTATATATGTGTATGTATGTATGTGTATGTATATATGTGTATGTATGTATGTGTATGTATATATGTGTATGTATATATGTGTATGTATGTATGTGTATGTATATATGTGTATGTATGTATGTGTATGTATATATGTGTATGTATGTATGTGTATGTATATATGTGTATGTATATATGTGTATGTATGTATGTGTATGTATATATGTGTATGTATGTATGTGTATGTATGTATGTCTATGTATATATGTGTATGTATGTATGTGTATGTATGTATGTGTATGTATGTATGTCTATGTATATATGTGTATGTATGTATGTGTATGTATATATGTGTATGTATGTATGTGTATGTATGTATGTCTATGTATATATGTGTATGTATGTATGTGTATGTATGTATGTGTATGTATGTATGTCTATGTATATATGTGTATGTATGTATGTGTATGTATATATGTGTATGTATGTATGTGTATGTATGTATGTCTATGTATATATGTGTATGTATGTATGTGTATGTATGTATGTGTATGTATGTATGTCTATGTATATATGTGTATGTATGTATGTGTATGTATATATGTGTATGTATGTATGTGTATGTATGTATGTCTATGTATATATGTGTATGTATGTATGTGTATGTATGTATGTGTATGTATGTATGTGTATGTATGTATGTGTATGTATATATGTGTATGTATATATGTGTATGTATGTATGTGTATGTATGTATGTCTATGTATATATGTGTATGTATGTATGTGTATGTATATATGTGTATGTATGTATGTGTATGTATGTATGTCTATGTATATATGTGTATGTATGTATGTGTATGTATATATGTGTATGTATGTATGTGTATGTATGTATGTCTATGTATATATGTGTATGTATGTATGTGTATGTATATATGTGTATGTATGTATGTGTATGTATGTATGTCTATGTATATATGTGTATGTATGTATGTGTATGTATGTATGTGTATGTATGTATGTGTATGTATGTATGTGTATGTATATATGTGTATGTATATACAGGCAGTAGTGGTCGCTGCGGCTTCTACTCTTTATCATGTCTATGGTGTTTCCTGTCACCACTGACAAATAGAAGCTGGGCGCCATCTTGGATTTCACGCGGGTTGTGTTGATCTTGATACAAATCCTCCGCACTCCATCCGTTTAAGTCGGGTTTTTGTTGTTTAACACCTTCCTGACATCCACGTTTTCTCGCCTGATGAGTTGCCAAGGCGTAAATCTCTCCTCTCATGCGTTTGACGTTGAAATATCGACTCGTTAACACACGTCATGAGCACCGAATGCCTTTAATTGTTGTGTGTAGCTCCATAGCAGCACAGGACCATATAGATAATTAGGATCAGCTAAAACTGAGGTTCCTTTACAACCTGGATCACACTTAACAAAATGACTTACCTGTTTGTGTCTGTTGGAGTCAAATAAAACCCTGAAGGACTGTACTCCACTGAACTTCACAGCTGTTGAGCAGTTATTGTTTAAAGAAGGGCAAGGACATGAATCACCCCACATTACTAGATACCAGAAGTACCTCCTCTCATCTCGTATCCATAGAGACACTTAACCCTTTGCTGATCAGTCAGCTAAACACACAAAATGCTGCACTGATTGTTTTTTCCTTTTTTAAATATGAGGCCTTAATGCTATAAAACAGAGAAAAGGTGGGCATGACATGCAGGGCCGTAGCAAGAAGTTTAGAGGTCATACGGTAAACTTTGAATGATGGTGGAAAGTAATGAAGTACATTTAGTCAAGTACTGTACTTAAGAAGAGTAGGAGCCTTTTCATCCACCTATGTGTAATTAACACTTAAAAAAGACCTGAACCAGAAAAAATCTTGACACATTGCAAAAAATTTGTCACGTTTGGGGGAGATAAAAAGTTGGTGTACATGTGTACATGGTACATATAGCAAATTAATACTGTTACAGGTAAACTAACAGGATGTTCACGTCAGATGGATTGACACTGCTGAGCAGGCTTTAATCACTTTATTTAACTCTCATTTGACCAGAAACAGTATTTAGGAAAAGATGATATAATTTTCACCTCACACTTCTCTCTGTACGTACTGTTCCTATTTGCACACAAAGAACAAAACTGATTCAATTTCTCTGTTACATTTTAAAGTCTGATATAAAGCACAGAAGCACAAACACCAAAATATATTTAATAACAGTCATTTTTGATGACTTTTTTTTAATGGCTTAATATTGTAAAAATAACAAACACAAACCTAATCAGTCCATCAGTGTGTCTCCATCACACACACACACACATGAACTTTCCTTTTATCTACAAACATACAGACCATAAGGCACAATAATCAATATAAAATCATTATCAATGGGAACAGTTTGAAAAACATCAACAGAGAGCAGAATGAACAGCAGCATAAACAATTAAGTGCAGATTATTATCAAAAATACAAGTGCAAATATTTTTAAGCAACCCTTGCAGAAAAGGACGCAGGAGCCAGACAGAGATTGTACCAGCTGAATATGTGTGAATCATTCATGTTACAGTTCACAGACTCTATGGTATAAATGCACAGGATTATAGTTCCTGCTCACTGAAGCACACAGTAAATTTTTATTTAGGCTACAGGGGTACTGGTGACTTCAACCAGCAGCGGTTTGTAGTGTTCTGGGTCACCGATCTCCTGAAAAGAGAAAAATAATATAAATAAAGCTGATTAAAAAAAACAGAGTAGCACATATTCACAGTTACAGTCACCTGTACGGGTGCACGTGGAGCTGAGAGTTACGTACACAGCTCAGATTTTACGTGCACTACTGCGCATATGCTCATGGTATGTCCAACCCTGAGAATATTTGTGCTCAGTCAACCTCTCCTGGACAAACAAAAGGTTAACACTGCCTTGTATAAAACTCTACCTTGTCTTCTTCCTTCTTCCTGTTCCTCAGAGCCTTGATGCCCATGACGGCAGAGCTGATGACGAGGCAGAGCTCCAGGGCTGACAGGACGATCAGCACCGCGTTGATGCTTGTCAGGAGCATCTGGTGGGACACAAACGACAGTGTGAACTTTGACATATTTTTAGACCTGAATGATTGATCAAATTCAACTTAATATTGCAGTGTAATAGAACAATTTTTTTTAAATTGCAAAAGCACTGATTTTTTTAAATGCTACACAATCTGATCAACTAGAGGGTCACAGACACCTGGACGCGTGGGATTCACATGTACACACACTGCACCCTACACTCCACATGACATATGAGAATAAGTGTAGATTAAAAAAACTTGTAAAATGCTACAAACAAGCTTTGATGCACGCAGTACTTTGTGTGAAAATTGCCATCATCAGTGATACAACTTGTATTTTGACTGCTAAAATCACATTTTCCACACCTACCAGAACCATTTCTTTGCCTTTCAAGCAATTCTCCTTCAAGATCTCCTCCCCGGGAGATGGAGTTGCAGTGGGTCGGTGGCGTGAATAGTAGTCATAATAATAATTGTTGTCACACTCCACCCACACCCATATGACTTCTATATTGATGCTGTAGAGTATGATGGCTGCAATGGCAAAACCAACTCCTGCTAGATTCAGGATCACATTGATGATGACCTAAAACACAAGACACAAAAACACACCATGTATAAATACTCGTGGAATGTGACACAATGTTTATGTGTATATTCTTGAGGAATATATGACATTACATGTACCCAATATGAAATTATCCTCCATTTTGTTTGTCTTGAATTAAAACATGAATAAGATGACAACAAAATAAAGCTGAACTACTCACCAGACATGGACTGGGGTACTTCTCAGACACAATGCAGATGATGCCAAACAACACAAACTACAGAAAGACAAAAGACAGAATCTTAAAATCCTGTTGGACTTTGGTTATGACATAAAAGACCAAACACAGCATCAGCTTACCACTCCTCCGAGCCAGAAAGGAAATGCTTCGTCACCCATTGACCACCAAGAGCCACCGTGACTGCTCAAGAGGATCACTCCGAAGCCGATGTTGAGCAACCCAACCATGATGTGCAGAGCCTGTGGAGGAGGAAGCACAGCATGAACAACAAACACCTGTACAGTCGACCTGAAGTCACCACATGACACTGTTAGAGTAAGCTGGGCAGCAGAGCATACTGTTACATTGGACCACTTTCTCTCACAGTTTCATGGTGTTTTATAAATGAAATTTTCTATATGAAGAGTACCTGAAGCTTCGAGGCAGGTACAGAGCAGTGACAGGTTCATGGAAAAACTGACTAATGTGATTCAAATTACACTAAAACAACTTATTTACTCAAAGCTGAAATCAGAATTGAGCGGGGGAAAGTTCATAGAGCAGCTTAAAACACATAAAGGTTGTAACTCACCCCCAGTATTGACTGAGAGGATCCCTGGACCTTCCTCAGGTGCTGAGACACAGAGCAGCACATGGGGTTGTAACAGAGGCCTTTGATGATTTGGCACAGTGGAGGACAAGGACTTTGGGGGTCAGAGGTCACAGTGTACACAGAGACCCCATCAGCCTTTGTCACGGTCACAGACATCCTGCCTGCTCCTGTGGAATGAAAGCATAAAGAGAGTACAGAAACTTTAAATCTCCTCGATCAGGTTAAGGTCGCTGTTGTTGATTCTTAACAATCTCTGATAATAAGTAAACGTAATTATCTGCAATGGAAACTCATTCAGCGAATAAACAATGACCTCCTGTCTTGATGTATCCTCATCGAGTGAGTCCTAAAAATATGTTTAATTATTCACAAAATTAAGTAGTAATGTTAACGAGCTCACAGACACGTTGCTCTACATACAGATCAGTTTAGTCAACAGGAAGAGTACTGTGCATCCGGCAGGAACAGCTGTATGTTTAGTGAATCTGGAGGGAGCTTTCTGAGGTCTGAAAAAAGTTTCTAACTGGTATTTTTCATTACAAACTGAGGTCATGGCATTGGAGAGACACTGGTAGTTACAGGACAGGAAGAATCTAATGAAACATGCTATAGAAGTTGTGTTTTAGGGCTTGTAAGACTTCAAAACTAGGAACTAAAATCAGGATCACACTGAGCTCTGCTGCTGTGATTCTCACTACTCTTTTTTTTTAATATGGCCTCTTGTGAGTTCCTTAACTTTATAGAAGCGCAGTACTAAACCGCTAGAGTATCCATGTGCAGCAGACACCGACAGGAACTGATAGGTTATTTGTTAAGTACAGGTTTTGTCTGATATTTTGTCCATCCCATTTAAAGCAACTAGTTAATACCCATTGGTACTTTGTCACCTTCTACCTATGCCAATCCTCAATGCCTATGTGCAGTTTCACATAGATTGACCACGTCAGTGAGTAGAAAAACATGGTACAGACAGAATGACACACTGACAGTTCCTGTGATTATGTACAGCATACCATACCATGACTTAGTCAGACCAAAAATTAGAAAAACACCAACATTGGTCCACAGGGGGAGCCACAGTGATCGGTTGCATTTTAGCCATTTTTAAGCATTTTTCTGTTGTTATAGCGCCACCCAGTTGCCAATTAGAGTTACATTTCTCCAGTCACCTTGAGGCGTCCTGTTCTACATATCTACCAAGTTTAGTAAAAATCCATATGGCGGTTAGGCCTAGATAAGAAATTAGCTCTCTAGCGCCACCATTTTGTTTGATGGGGTCAATGATGGAGGGGTCCCCTCAGATTATGTGTGGTCATATGCCTACAAAGTTGCGTGGTGATGGGTGAAACCCTTGAGATGTTATACACCTTTATGTGATGAGCCACGCCCTCCACAATATTCATTGCCTTATAGAAGCTCAGTTTTAGTAAGTTTTCCAACTTTTGCCAAGAGGGAATTTTAGATATTGGTCCCTAGATTATGTTCATCCAGTTTCATGCAGATCGCTCAAACTTCCTAGGAAGAGATCGATTTTAAGTGTTTTTCAAAAAATTAAAAATGGCGGAAAATCTACATAAACGGAAGTTATGTGTTCTTGATGCAAATTTGTTCCTCGTGAGGAGAGGCATCTCTGTGCAAAGTTTCATGTGTCTACGACATACGGGGCATGAGATATGCCCATTCAAAGTTTGCCATTTCAATCGGTTGCTATAGCGCCCACCTTTGGCCAATTGATGTAATATTGCTTCACTGGCATCCTCCCATGATCCTTTCACATGGATGAACAGACACACACACAGTTTTCGTCATTATATAGTTAAGTAAGATAAGATAAGATGAGGGAACCTAAATAACAGCAACACCTCTCTGTGTAATGCAATACAGTTAAACTTCACCTTCCAAAGTGACCATAAAGTTAATTCAACACCTGTCTGACACATTAACACATGAGCTGAACATTATAACCTCCATGAACGAGGGGATTTATTGCATGGATGTTTGTTTTATCTTGGTGTGGCCTAACGTTATTTAATAAACTGAGCGTGCATACAAAGTGCAGGTTGTTAATCATGAAGACAACATGTCAAGTTTTGCCTTCTGTAAGTGTAACTGGTTTCAGTAAGAACAGGTCAGTAACTTAAGCATCTTAAATATGAAATAATACTTTACATTTCACTTTCAGTCACAACTGTTTTGTAAACAAGAAGTCAACAAATACTGAGGAGAAAGCAACTGGTTAAGGCTCATACCGAAGACTAATGAAGGTGGATTACCAGGCGGAATACAGCCGATGTCAGGCGGTGTATGAAGAAACAGAAACACGAGTTATGTCAACAAACTGTCGCACATTGTTACAGTAAATACAACAACACAGCGCCACCGTCTTCCTCCCTCACTGACTGCAGTGCTCGCTCGGCAGCATTCTGCTCAGTGCTGCCACCAGTGGTCGGAGGCTATATTGCATTAGCTGAGCGTTGACGTTCATTTTTTTTAACACTTTGACAGAAACAAAATATTAAACCCCAGGATAGCTAGTCTTCTCTCATCAAACATGACAGTTTCATTGGTAGAAATGTAGTTTTTAGTCGCCATTGGCAGCACAGAGGAGCCCTACTGTTTATGAGCGCAGACGTTGGGCGCCATCGCACTTCACCCGATTAAGTCGGATTTTATTGTTAAATACCCGCCTGACAAACAGGTTTTATCTCCTGATAGGTTCCCAAGACTTTCACCTATGCTGCGATAAGTTTGAACCTGAAATATTCACCCATTCACACACTTTATGGGCACTAAATGCCTTACATTTTTAAGTTAAAAAGTAGTACAGCACCGCATACATAATAAGGACCGGCTACAAGTGAGGTTCCTTTACAACCTGTGTCACACATAAGAAAATGACTTACCTGTTTGTGTTTGTTGGAGTACAAAAGAAAACCTAATCGCCTGTATTCCACCTCACCAACCAGTTGTTGTTGTGCAGTTGTTGTTTTCAGAAGGGAAGAGGAACCTCCCTTCATCTGGGATCCATAAAGAAACTTAACCCTTTCAGCCAAACACAAAGGAACACTTTCATACTTTTTATTTAGATATACCTTAATGCTATTTTTACAGCATAAAACAAAGTAAAGGAGTCAGTGACATGCAGGGCCGGAGCATAAAGTTTAGACGCCATAATTGTTTTATTGAACTCACTCAATTTCTCACTTACACTTTGAGGTCTAACATAAAGTACAGAGCAGAAATACAAACACCAAAACACATTTAACATGGCTTAATGTTGTAAAACAACAAACACAAATCACTCCATCAGTGTGTGTCCATCACACACATGCACGAACCTCACTTTTACCTACAAACATACTGACCATAAGGCACAAGATTTAATAGAAAATCATAATCAATGGGAACAGTTTAAAAAAACATCAACAGAGTGAAACTGACAGCAGCACATGCAGTTATGTGCAGATTATTATCAAAGATTCACTAAAATATAAGTGCAAATATTTTTAAGCAACCCTTGCAGAAAAGGACCCAGGAGCCAGACAGAGATTGTACCAGCTGAATATGTGTGAATCATTCATGTTACAGTTCACAGACTCTATGGTATAAATGCACAGGATTATAGTTCCTGCTAACTGATAGCACAAAGCAGAGATTTTTATTTAGGCTACAGGGTTATTGGTGACTTCCTCCAGCAGTGGTTTGTAGCTTTCCGGGTCACCGATCTTCTGAAAAGAGAAAAAAAATATCAGTAGAGCCGATAAAAAGGTGCGGACACACTCAAATCTTTGGCACATATTCACACATTACAGACACTCAAGAACTGTGTTGCTGTTCTGTTTCCTGCAGGGATACACAGGCGAATAATTATGTTAATGTACTTTTTTTTAAAGCTACTTTTCTTAATATTGTGAAATTTAGGATGTGCTAAAGAAAACACAACTTGGCAGCAAACTACATAAAAAATATATTTTGTAAAAATGACTTATTGATATGTTAGAGTTGAAGATTATTTTCCTGACCCACAAATTCTTTAACAGATAGTTCAACATTTTACAATGTTCAAAACCACTCTCGTGTCTGCACGCTCAATATGAAGCTACAGGCAGCGGGCGATTAGCTTAGCATAAAGACTAGACATAAGGGGAAACAGTGAGCATGGCGAGGAAACAAAGAAACAAAATTTACCAACCAGAGATTCTTTATCATAATGTCAAAGTGTTAACTAATACACACTAAAGCCCCGTTTTTCACCGATCCGTGCCCTTTTTTTTTGTTTCCACTGTGAGAAGTTGTGGATGGTACCAATAAAACTGTTCTGTACGTCCCCATGTTTGGTCCCCCCTCTGTTGGCGTACCTAGCACACAGATCTGGTACTAAAAGGTGGAGCTGTGAATTAAGAACAGGTTGAGATGTGATTTTTTGAAAACTCTACCCTGTCTTCTTCCTTCTCGCTGCTCCTCAGAGCCTTGATGCCCATGACAGCAGAGCTGATGACGAGGCAGAGCTCCAGGGCTGACAGGACGATCAGCACAGCGTTGATGCTTCTCAGGAGCATCTGGTGGGGCACAGAGGACAGTGTGAACTTTAACATTTCGAAACACAACTGTTTTGAGAGCTGAACTATTAATCTATTCCAATTGTTACCACAATGTAATAGAACACAATATTTAAAGTGCAAAAGTGCTGATTTCTTAATGCTACACAATCTGATCCACTAGAGGGTCAGAAACACCTGGCCACGTGGGATTCACATGCACGCACCCTACACTCCATTGTGACATATGAGAATAAGTGTAGATTCAAAAAAAAACAAGCAAGCTTTGATGCTCACAGTGTGTGAAAATGACCATCATCAGTGATACAACTTGTATTCTGACTGCTGAGGTCACATTTACCAAACCTACCAGAATCAACTCTTTGCCCTCCAAGCATTTCTCCTTCATGATCTCCTCCCCGGGAGATGGAGCTGCAGTGGGTCGGTGGCGTGAATAGTAGTCATAATAATAATCGTTGTTACACATAGACCACAGCCATATGTTTGCCATATTGATGCTGTAGAGTACGATGGCTGCAATGGCAAAACCAACTCCTGCTAGATTCAGGATCACATTGATGATGACCTAAAACACAAGACACAAAAACACACCATGTATTAAACACTCGTGGAATTTAAAAAGCCACCGACTGTCCTACCTCTCTACAGCTGAGTGTCTCGTACAAATTTTAAGAACTCCTTGCAAATCTCAAATATTAACCTTTGATAGAACATCTTAAAGAAAATATGATGAGATGGAGGAATTTTCCTAATTCAACTGGAGACTTTTAAATTCACAAAACAACAAGGTGGGAGGTGAACGTTTCGGTTAGGCCCCCAACAAAAAGGGCCAAAATACTTCTAGATCTGTTATGATGTTTCAATACAATTTCAATTGCAAAAGGCCCCTAAAGCACTTCTTTTTTTAAAAAAAAAGCAACTAAATACTTATACTAAAACTAAAACATTTACCCACTACATTTATCTGAATGATAAATGTTACTGGTTATGTTGCAGATTCAGATTTTACTCATAGAACTGTACAATTAAAATATGATGCATTATTATTGATTAAACTATGCAGCATCTTTTTGTAAGAAAATTGGGGAAACCTCTGAATCTTCAAGGAGCTAAGTGTAGTTTGGCAGGAAGATACATGACTGAGCTGAGGATAGTTTTATTAGTTACACATCTGTACTCTGGAGTAGAGCTTAGACATGCTTGCACATGTGAGTTGTCGATGGTGACACCGTGTGTGGCTGCTTTGTTGAGTGTACCACGTGCAGCGGGATGCTGGTATATGACAACAAAAAGATGGGGACCTCACACTTAAGAGGCACATGACGAAGGCTTGCCATGGAAAGAAAGATGAAAATCAGTGTCCGCGTTCGTGTCCTTAAAAAAAATGTCGGTTTCAAACCGGGCTCAGGCTCATAATTACAGTTAAAGGGACGGGATGGGCTCGGACAGAACATGCACGGGCTCGGGTGGGGTCGGGCTGGATTTTTTGGGCCTGATCTAAGCTCTACTCTGGAGACAAATCCTGCAAATTACTCTGTGTATGGTACTGGAGCTGTTGTTGTTGTTTTTTTTATTATAATTAATTTTAAAAGAAGAAAAAGAAGAAGATGACAATAAAAGAAAGAGTACTGATATAGCCTTAGGATGTTATCAAGCTGAACTACTCACCAGACATGGACTGGGGCGCTTCTCAGACACAATGCCGATGATGCCAAACAACATGAACTAGAGAAAAGACAACAGAATCTTTAAACTTCCATTTCTCCACACAAACACTGAAATTCATATGTGTAATTGCTATCTTTAACTGGGTGAACAGCATTTTGAGCACAAAGGGGAACTAGGCAACGCTCATAATGCACTCACACTGGCAGGCAAGAAACAAGCGACCAGTACTGATCAATGTGATCTGAGAAGGAAGCAATTAAGATGTCCAATAACAAAACACACACAGGTTTTTATTGATTTCATGTCAGTTGACATTTAAAAGTGAGCTTGCTGTGTGTGTATCCAGACTGTTAGGTGGATCTCCTCAGAATCAAATACGCAACCCTGACATAAAAAGTTGGATTTCCCTTAATTGTAATTTCAAGAGTGCACAGATGTAAATTATGAAAGGAAAATTGTGTTGGACTTAAGACATAAAGGGACACAGCATCAGCTTGCTTACCAGTGCTCCGAGCCAGAAAGGAAACCCAGTTACATCCATGTACCACCAAGAGCCACTGCGACTGCACAAGAGGATCATTCCGAGGCCGATGTTGAGCAACCCAACCATGATGTGCAGAGCCTGTGGAGGAGGACACACAGCATGAACAACAAACACCTGTACAGTCGACCTGAAGTCACCACATGACACTGTTAGAGTTAGTTGGGGAGCAGAGCATACTGTTACATTGGACTAATTTCTATATAAACAGAAGAGTACCTGAAGCTTTAAGGCAGGTACAGAGCGGTGAGAGTATAATGGAAAAACGCTGACTGCAATGTGATTACAACAATAACATGCAGCTTCTACTACAGTGTAGTATAAAAAAATACTTTCAAGCTGAAGTTCATAAGACAACTTAAAACATTTAAAGGTTGTAACTCACCCCGAGTATTGACTGAGAGGATCTCTGGACCTTCCTCAGGCGCTGAGACACAGAGCAGCACACGGGGCTGTAGCAAAGGCCTTTGATGATTTGGCACAGTGGAGGACAAACACTTTGGGTGTCAGAGGTCACAGTGAACACAGTGACCCCATCAGACTTCGCCATGGTTATAGACATCCTGCCTGCTCCTGTGGACTGAAGGAGACGAGAGAGTACAGGACACTTAAAATCTCCTCAATCAGGTTAAGGTTGCTGTTGCTGAGTCTTAAACCTTAAAGGCTCTTCAGCCCTACTGGCTCTGGAGGGATCTCAGAGTTACCTTAGATGGGGCTAAACATTTAAAGTTTCATGGCTGTATATGTTTCATTTGCCCTTCAGGAATTGTACGAGTCAGCATTTTTAAAACTTGACCCAAACTAGGAACTAAAAATCAGGACATCACTGAGCTCTGCTGCTGCTGTGATTCTCACTACTCTTTTTATAATATGTCTGTTGAGTTTCCCCCAACTTCATGAAACACAGTCCTAAATGATCATACAGCACACAGTGGCAGGCCAGGCGGAGTTGATTTTCCTATTAAGCTAAATAAAAGTAAACAGCAGAAGGACCTCTCTGTACAATACACTTCAACAGTACCACACTGTATCCTGTTAATTCAACACCTGTCTAAAACATTGACACATTTAAGTTAATTGTTGTTTAGTTGAGACTTTTTTAAATTGTGAAAATATGGTTCACGCCACTTTTTTGCTAAACAAGCCCGCGTTCGTGGTGTTAACTTAGCTAACCAGAGTGTAGCACGACCTTAAATGAACTGTCGTTACAATGTGAAGTTAACGTTAGCCGTGGTTTGGTGTACGGCAACTGTTTGAGACTCATACCGAAGAGTGAATTTCTCACTAACCTACCAAGCGGAAAACAGTCGATGTCAGGCGGTGTGTGAAGCAGCAGAGACCGATTTATTCCGGCACACTGCGGCACATTTTTACAGTAAATACAACATAACACCGTCGTCTTCCTCCCTCATTGACTGCAGTGCTCACGCAGCCGCATTCTGCTCAGTGCTGCCACCGGTGGTCGGAGGCTATATTGCATTAGCTGAGCGTCGACGATCATTTTTTACCTTTTAAAACGTTTGACAGAAACAAAATATTAAATCCGAAAATAGCTAGTATGTTTTTGTTAAATATTATACGTTTATTATATCGTGTCCAGTCACCTTTGGCGACACGGAAGAGCCCTGTCGTTGGGCGCCATGTTGGATTTTACTTGGGTTGCGTTGGTCTTCTTACAAATCTTCCGCACTCCATCCGATTAAGTCGGGTTTATATTATTTAATACGCGCCTGACATACACATTTCCTCTCCTGATAGGTTCCCAAGACGTTCACCTATTCCACAGTGAGATTTAACTCGAAACATTCCCCCATTAACACACTTGATTACCAGTGATTAGCTTGAAAGGATGTGTTTACTTCAGCAGCAGTACAGGACCATAGAACTACATGATCAGGATAGGCTAAATTTGAGTTAGTCCTTTATAGTCTGGCTCAAACATAACAAAATGACTTACCTGGCTGTATCTGTGAGAGCAGAGGAAAAACTCCAAATGTGGTTTGTAGCCTACAGTTGTGTTGCGCAGTTATTGTTTGGATAAGGAGGGACGGAGATGGAGCAGTGCCAACAGTGTGTCACTCTGTTACCAGAAGTACCTCCCCTCATCTGGGATCAGCAGAGACTTAACCCTTTGTTTCACAATCAGACAAACACAATGGAAAATGTGAATGTTGTTGTTGTTTTTGTTTTTTTGCCTGAATGCTATTTTTACTACATTAAACAGAGAAAGGAGCCAGTGACATGATGCAGGGTCAGAGGTCAAAAGTTAAACTTCCCCCAGCATCAGTGGAAAGAAACCAAGTACTGTACAGTGCATGTGCATTTCTATTTGCACATTAAAACATGGGCACAAACAATTTCTAAATATTGCAGAAAAGTTTTTACGTTTGGGAGAGTTGGAAAAGTTGGTGCATCAATAACTTCATTGTCTCTGGAGGTTTTAAATACGCCTATGTTTGCACACATAGCTGTTACCAGAAGTCTTCCAGGAGCACATATAGCTGTAATATTAGTTGCCCTCTTTTCACATCATCAACTCATTGCATTGAATCACTTCCTGATATTCACATAACAGTAGGTTAGTGCAGTGGTTTCCAACCTTCTCCTTTTCTACCATTGAGTCAACAGACAACCCCTGACCAGGTGACATATTTTATGGATATTTCCTATTATATTAAATACATAACTATATGTTGTGGAAGTTCTCGGCTGCTGGTGAAGAATGATTATAGACTTCTGCCGGCCGACAAGGTTTTTATTTTCTTTGCAAAGAAAAGGTCAATCAACACAGGAGCGGTCAGAATGAAGAAAGACCCCGAGCATGGGATAGTCTGCACATTTTTACCTGAAGAACGCCTCTTAAAGTGTGTTTCACACCCTCTTGTCTGCTGCAGGGACCGGCACCTCTACCCAGAGTGTTTTCACTCTCTTTTGTCTGCTGCAGGTGTTTGCACCGACCCCCTAGCGTGTGTTTCACACCTAGTGTATCCTGCAGGGTTTTGTATCCAGGTGGGAGGTTAAGAGGTCTAGACATCACAATTTAAAACACAAAAGGACCTGGTATCTTGTTGAGAAAGCGGAGGTGGGGCATCTCAAGGACTCTAGTTTTGTATATTAAATAACACGCACATTTTTCTAAGTTTGTTTTTCAAAGACTGTGATCATGATAAGCACTTACAGCAGGTTACAGTGACAACGCTACAGCTTGTGGATACGGGTACCTCTTGAAGGCAGCGTCATGACAAACAAAAGATGTCTCAATGATTGAAGAAGCCACAACACAAACTTTTATATCTTGTTTATTAGATTTTTACAGCACTTCAGCTCATGATAGTGGTGAGTAGAGTGCTTCTGTTAAGCTGTGGTAGTGACCTCCTTCAGCAGGGGAAATTTGTGGAGATTTGGGTCATCAGTGCTCTGAAAAGAGAAACACACAAACAGTCATGCACAATAAAGCCTTCACAGAAATGTGGACACTCAAGTTTCATGGGAAGAGCGCTTCAAGGCAGAGGTGTGGCTGTTAACATTTGGGAAACGTTCCATCACACAAAGAAAGCAGGATGATCCCACACCGTTAATATGTGTAAAATATAACGTGTCATACTAAACATATTATTTGTCAAATATGTTAAACAATCACAAATCTCAATCGCTGCACGTATGTTCGTTTTGTCACTGTGCAAAAGTTTACACAAAAAATCAGGAAAAACTGTCACTCCAGTGTAACTCAACACAAAAGCCCTAAAATAAATGTTACTGCTGTGAGGCTGGTAAATGGATGTTTAGGCTGAGACTGTGTCGGACAGGAGTTGATTGAAATCCATGATTATGTTTAATTCAGTAGTTTATGGTGCTGCTGTACTTTTGTCCACCAGTCTGTGACAGGTTCTCCAAAGAAGCACAGGGGCACCGTAATGGGGGGAAATGTGGGGCTGATTACTCAGGGCCCCAGGAGGGAGGCCCCAAAAAGCTTGTGATGGAAAGTTTGGTTTCATTTGCAGTTTTTTTATGTCTAAGTAATTACTGCCACAACTAAAATAAAATTGGCTCACTAAAATCATATAAAGACTGAGCTTTTGATTTAAAAAAAATAAAAAATTAAAATTAAATAAATAAATAAATAAATAAATAATAATAATAATAATGATGGCGGCTCTCTGACACCACTTTACAGTGGGGTACATCATGTGACCACACAAAGTTACTACTTTTACTGAAATCTGTGAAAATAATAGGGCCGTATTTTTTGACGCGCAGGGTTTGCTGCTGGTGTGATTTGATCTTAAAAGGCGCAAAATAGTTTATTACTAGGATTTGTCTCTAAACACAGCTGGAGCCAAGGACGTGACTGCTTATAGTGCTGGAGCACCAACTGTCAAGGAAAGAGACCAAGCAGCTGAATGTATGAAGCAGCATGTTGCATGTCCACTCTGTCAGCCCTCCTGGATAAATAAAGTTTGACCAGCTAAAAAATATACATCCTGTACCTTGTTTGCTTCCTTCTGACACCTCACCAGAGCCTTGATACTCAAAACAGCAGAGCTGGTGACGAGGCAAAGCTCGAGGATCGACATGACGACCAGCATAGTACTGATGCTCTGCACAAGGACCTGATGGGACACAAGAAGAGCCAGTGACAGCTTTCAAATCTCTACCAGTCAGGTACACAGTTTGCGCCTGTAAAAAGAATCAGCATCCTGTTAGATGTTTGCATGTTTTATTTATTAATTAGCTTAATTGTAAAAACATTTACAGTGAGTTATGTGCTGAGACTATTTGTTGTAAGTCCAGCAAATAACATCCCTTTAAACCTTATGTTAATTAGTCAAATTCAGAGACGCTGGTAGCAATTTAAGAAAAATCCTCCTGTTTACAGTCTTTGCACTAAGCTTCTCATCTCCTGGCTTTAGCTTCATATTTAAGTCAAGTTTTTGACCTCTGGTAACACGATGGGTCCCCGTTTGTTTGTGTAGTGCACATGTAGGTGACTGTGGCCCAGGTGGTAGAACGGGTCGTCCACTAATCGGAAGATCAGTGGTTCAATCGCCAACTCTTCTTGTCCTCATGTTGAAGTATCCTTGTGCAAGATACTGAACCCCAAATCTCCTGATGGCTGTTTCATCGGTGTGAATGGTTACTGGAGCAGCAGGTGGCTCCTTGTATGGCAGCCTCGGCCACCAGTGTGTGAATGTGTGTGTGAGTGAATATGACTCGTAGTGTAAAAGCACTTTGAGTGGTTGGATGTCTTGAAAAAACACAAGCGCAGACAGTCCATTTACATGTGATGAGTCACACGTGCACACACAGGTGATGATGGCCACTGGATCAAAATTTGCAGCAATGCACCAACAGCATGTCTACTCACCCTGACGTGTTCTTCTGCGTTCATGCATTTATCCATCATGATCATCTCCTCAACAGATGGAGTTGGAGGCATTGTCACACTTAGGCCGCGCCAGTCCCACTCATTACGCTGGCACAACCACGACAGTGCAATACGTATGCGGTTAAAACCGTAGAGTACGATGGCTGCAACGGCAAAAGCAACTCCTGCCAGATTTGCAATCACACTAGCAGTGACCTGAAGTAGAAAATATGTCAGTTAATACCGCATCTGGAACATCCAGATGTTTATAGAAGCTGTAATTTGGCCCACAGATCAAAAAACAGGTATGATGGTGCACAAAATAACATAAATGAACATTAAAGTGTTTTAGCTGACATGTTCAGAGTAGTTTCATCATCATCATCAACAACAGCCAAAAATACTCTACACCAATGTCACATAGTGATACCTGCATTTAAGTTAAGTCTCGGCCAATGGTGTATTTGACAGTATTTTCAATGTTTCCACATTCTTTCTTTAGAGAACGCACTCGTAGCTGGGTAGGAAAACCCACAGTTAACTGAAGTGCTTGATAAGCAGCTTTGTAGTACCGGTTATCCAGACGGCCAATGTGACAGGTTAGTCAAGCCAGAGAACAAAAAGACATCCTGGGAAAGATGAACTGACTTCGTAGGCCTCTGGAAAGTCCCTAAAGGGTGAGTGGGCGGGGTGGATGGGTAAACAACACCAGACTGTAACTCAGGAGGCCTGTGTTCACTTCCCGTATGAATGTAGAGCCGAACCATGGTGTTTTTTTCAGAATGACTGTGTGCATCTAACAAATGGAAACTGTACATTTCCTGTGTAAACAGAAGTGTATTTGCAGAAACACAGTACATGTAACAAGCATAAGTTGGCACGGCAAATTTGACCCAGTGAAGACGTGACGAGATGGGAGAGAGAATGTGTTGACCAATGAGTGTGTGTATTTTGAACAAGACATTGAGCGAAACATACTGAGGCCTTTACTGTAGTATACAGAGAAACATCTCACCAGACATGTGCTGGGGTACCTCTCAGACAAAATGCTCATGATCCCGAAGCCAGCAAACTAGAGAAAAGACAAAGAGAGTTGGTTATTTAAATTCCACTTTATAAGATAATTCCTGAACCATTGTTTATGTTTTTATTCCTGTCATCACGGACAGAGTGAACAGTATGTGTGTGCACACCAACAGCTTTCTTCTACAGCTTGATGTCAGTGACTCAACACCAGACTTCTTCTTTCAGACATGATGTTCTCCTGACAAATCACTGTTTTAGTTGGTTCAAATGTTTGTTTGTTTGTTTGTTTAGAATACATTTATTTATCATGTAGATACGTATAACTTGTATTGCAATGTCAGTGATATGTGTCAGTAAGTATGTTTTTGTACTTGGTCCTATTCAAAGGACAACCACGGACCTTCTGTGGTGAAAATGAAGAAATTTAAGAGCACATGTCTTTTCTCAGCCCTGTGTCCCAAAGATTTTGGTTTGACATGAAAAAAAAAGGTTATCGATGAAGATTAATAATATTTGTTATTAAATTTACTGTAGTAAGTGGAGAATTAGCAAGCCCTCCATTAACCGGTTTATACATGACTTTAAACTGTTTTTTTTCTTGTCACTGGAAAACTGATCTCTAGCAGGACAGCAAAAAAGATGAGTATTGATTTTTCTCAATTCTTTATCTCCATGTTGTTCGCTCCATTTTGATAAATTTGGTATGCCTGTCTGTTTTCTTATTATTCTATTAACTAATTTTAAAAATTCTTATTTTGAGCCATTAAATATAGACCTATGATGTACAGTTTTTTCAGGCTCTGTGATTTTAACCCTTACTGTCAGGGTTCCCACACATTTTTATGGACAAAATTTCCAAACTTTAACCCAGGACCCATAATATTTGTTTGTTTTTTTTTGCCCCGCTTGAGAACCCCTGCTGGTATATCTGCTGAACTTCGCAGGAACTTGTTAACATCAGATCCTCTGCGCAGACAGCTCAGAACCAGGAAATGTTCTCATGTCTCCGATTTATGAAAATAACTAATAAAATAACTAATAAAAGCATGATTACCAAGAATCCAAACCAAATGGGATACCAGTACACCAACAACTGCCAGGAGCTGGCACCATTATTAATGAGGACGGTCCCAAGGTAGATGTTGATAACTGCAACCATAATCTGCGTAGCCTGTGAATCCAAAAACATAATTTACAGATTTAGTAAGATTAAGAGGGATTAACAAAATTCAAGTTGAATCTCACAAAACATCTTTAGGAACAGGAAGCCGAGCACTGACCCCCAGAGCAGACTGGGAGGTACCCTGGACCCTCCTCAGGTGCTGGGACACAGAGCAGCACAGTGGGTTGATGCAAAGGGCCTTGAGGATTTGACACAGAGGAGGCCAAGCACATTTGGGGTCAGAGGTCACAGTGATGATAGTGCGTCCATCAGCCTTGTTCAAGGTCACCGACATCCTGCCCACTTCTGGAGGCTGGAAACAGATTAAGATTAGATTTCTACAATTGTTGAAGCATCTCAGTAGGATGAAAATAAAAATAATTACTTGTTAGAAATAAAAGCATCCAACATACGAAGCTCTTTTCATGCTCAAGCTGTAAGTTTCTTTCTCACCCTGCCATTCACTCCTTGCACACATGCTCACTCACTCTCTCTAGGTGCCAGCGACTCAACACACCCTCTCTGTCAGCCTATCATCTTACTGCTCCTCATTTCAAATATGTTCTTTCTCTGCCGCAGTTCTGTCTCGCTGCAGTCGTGCGCTCCCTGCACCTCCCCATCACCACCCAGTCTTTACGGACACATCAGCCTCATCTGCCTCAGCAGCCTCAGAGTCATCAGCCACCAGCACCACCAGTGTCTGGACTCCATGGGTGGATTCGTCCTGCTGCTGCTCAGATGTCCCTCGATCACAAAATATCTCCCTCTGGTGTCCGAGCGCTAAAGACTTCTGATAAATCTTAATCAGCACAAATCATCTGTTCATCTGTACACTCATATTCTGTATTAAATAGTATCTGTACGTCATCCTTCTGTCTCTGCTGATTGAAATAAGAGCACAGATCAGTGTACTTTTCCTGATCATTCCATACTGCACTACAGACTTGTGCTCTCTTGCATAGCAGATTTTTATCTGATAAGTAAATTAGGGTAAACGACAAATCTTAACAAATGGCTCCCACCCAGATAATCCAATCTTATCTGAGCTGAAACTTTCGTTAAACTGATAAGACTTCCAGTAAGAGCTTATTTTTCTTTTATTTTCCGCCTGCTGGCAAAATATCAAGTTGTACATGTTTCAAAATGCCTCAGTTCTGTCGTGATAACAGAGTGTGACGACCCCTCCTGTGTCTCCACTCTTCCTGGCCTGCTTGTGCCTTCTCCTCCCCGTGCAGGTAGGGAGCTGGCAGTGCAGATGATTAGGAAGCTGGCTCACCTGGTCCTGGCTGATGAGCTTGCAAGCCTACGAAGCTGGGCAGTTCAGTTTGCCTCAGTCTCGTCCTTTGGTTTGATTGATTTGTTTTGTCTTTCCTGTCAGTGTGCAGCATTTTCCTCTCACCCTGACACTCGCACACACCGCTGATGTTACTGATTGTTCATATCTCATTCATTTGTTCTGTAAAATAACATTATTTAGTCATTTGTTTCATGTTTGACCTCCACCCTACTGTGTATTCTCCATCCTTGTCCTTCCCTTGAGCTGGGCTGAGACAACAGCACATGACTGCTGAAGATTATATTTGCATCTTCCCTTCATTTTTGGAACCAACTGAATTCTGAAAGTGTTTTAAATATTTAAGATTATCTGTTTAAATGCAACATTTTGAATTTGCTGTGTTGTTAACTGTGACAGCCCCATTGAGAGCGGCTGAGGCGTGTTTTTGCAAGTATTCAAACCTTTGAACCCTGAGCAAATTGATGCAGTTTCTTTCGAAAACATCGGGGAAAAAAGGCATCGAGCAACTTGGTAAAAAATGTTGCACAAATTGCACAAAAAAAGAATAGATTGGGATTTTTTTTAAAAAGGAAAAACTATTTATCATTATTATATATTTAAAGTTATGTTACAGAATTATTATAATTTTCAAGCTCTTTTCCGCAGGTAATTTCCTTGTTTGTTTTTACTAATTTTCTTGTTTTTAATTTTCTCTTTTTACCAATTTCTTGTTAACTTTTTGGGTCATTTCGTCTTTCATTGCTCATCGCCCTCTTCCTATGTTTTTCAAGGAAAGTCTTAATATGTAAACCAATCTCTCTAGAATTCAGCACTTCTGTAATAAACTGTTATCAATGACATATTTGGCTCTTTAAGGTAACAGTGTAAATCGAGGCCATCACTCCTCTGGCTGAAAGATAATGTTATGATGCATGACATATTGTCAACAAACTGAAGTCTGGGTCCTTTCTCAAGACTCAAGGAGAGCTTTACAAACACCTCTTATCTCACTGAGAATACAGTTTGAGATAATTAATGCTGTAATAAATAAAAGAAAATAATCTTTATTTACACACTTTGTGAATGATCGACATCGAGTTTTAGTTTTTTAAAATCCTGTTTGAGACGCTTTTCTCAATCTGAAACATTTTGAAACTTTATATATGCAATAAAATAACTTGTAATATTAATATTAGAAAGATGTCTTCAGTGGTCTTACCTGTTTCTAGCAATGCCGACAGGTTGAGCTTCATCTAAACCTACATCTGCCTGAGGATTTATTGTACAGTTCCTAATATCTGGAAGAGGAGGAGGAAAGATTGGCAGCGCAGCACCTCCCCCTCATCCTGAAGCAGAGGCTTAACCCTTACCTGAGAGACACGTCTCTGATTTTTACTTTATAATTCAAAGGAGTTACCGCCTCACAGCTGTTTAACTCCATGAATCAGTCAGGTTGCAGTAACAGTTTACATCCATGTCTGTCCAGACTCATATTAGTCCAGTCAATCTAACTCAAAAATGGGCCCAGCCTAAGAGAAATTGCATTTGTGATGTTTCATAGTTTTTATTGGTTTTGATACACTCCTGCATTATATATTTAAAACATACTCTAATGGATTTAGTGGTACATTATTTTTTCAAAGTCAAAAGCAAAGTTTTAACATTTTACATGGTCTGGGTGAAATGATGTTAATATCGGAGGGTCTGTGTAAAGTCGACAAACTAATGATAACATAATCTATATGACTTAAAGACAAGAGTATCTCCCAGTGTCTCAAACCCAAAACAAAGTAAAACTGGATTTAACTAAAGAAGCGGGTAATGTTTGTTTCCATTATATCGATCTCTCAAGAAAGGAATGAAAGCATCTGTTGTTCTATTGCTCTCGAAACTCAGAAAAAAATACCACGAAAAACAGAAAAAAAATTACCACAAAAAAAAATACCACGAAAAACAGAAAAAAATTACTACATAACACAGAAAAAAAATTACTACATAAAACAGAAAAAAAATTACTACATAAAACAGAAAAAAATTACTATGTAAAACAGAAAAAAATTACTACGTAAAACAGAAAAAGATTACTACATAAAACAGAAAAAAAATTACTACGTAAAACAGACAAAATTCCGATGAAAAACAGAAACAAAATTACTACGAAAAACAGAAAAATAAAAACATTACTTCAAAAAACAGAATTACTCAATAAAACAGATTTTTTTTTTATTTGTCAAGTGAATACAATACGCTTCCGTACCTATCCAACACATTTGGCATGGAAAATTCAAACAGAGCTACAAAATTAACAAATCACAAGCCTTTTACAAATGTTGCATTTTTTTGCACAGCCATGTTCAGGTATTGAAATGAACAGTTTTGAACAGTGACTCCTAATCCATAGAGTTACAAAAGTCATCTAAAGTGCATACCAAACAACAGCTGGGGTCTCAGGAGGAGAGTAAACAAAAACCCCATCAGTCCATCATTGTGTGTCCCTCACACACACACATGCACAAACCTCCCTTTTACCTACAAACATACTGACATTAAGGCATAATATTTGATAATAAATCATAATCAATGGGAAGAGCTTAAAAAACATCAACAGAGTGAAACTGACAGCAGCATAAACAAATGCAGATTATTATAAAAAATATTCTAATACAGGTTACAAGTGCAGTTATTTTTAGCAACCCTTGTAGAAAATGACCCCAAAGATGGACAGAGACTGTACCAGCTGAATGTGTGTAAATCATTGACTGCTAACTGAGATGTTTATTTAGGCTGCAGGTGTACTGGTGACTTCAACCAGCAGTGGTTTGTAGTTTTCTGGGTCAGCGATCTTCTGAAATGAGAAAGATAATGTCAGTAAAGTTGAGGAAAAAAAGGTGCAGACATACTCAAATAGCACATATCTCTCTGTACATTACGTACACTCAAGTGCTTTTTTCTTGCAGGGATACACAGGTGAATAATTGTTTCCTTGACCCACAGATTCATAAAGGAACAGTTCAACATTTTACACAGTAAGTGCATTCAATTTTTCACCAAGAGAGAAACCTTTTTTTCCAACAAAATTAGCATGTGATACTCGCAATATTTCGACTTGTAGACATATTGATGTCATACCGTTACCCACGGCAACAACAAGCATGGCTGAAAGTGAAATCGTTAGCGACTCCGCTGTGGTTCCAAAAAGAGGAGCAGCTTCAGTAGTGTGAAATAAACTGTGGCGTCCTGAATGTTTTATGAACAGCCCCGGACTTCTCAGACTCTTTTAGCGACTTACGGCTCAGAGGGAAGTCATTCAGCGGCTCCTCTGGCAGCAGCACAGCCTCTCTCCCTCACGAGAGTCGGTGTTGTCAAGTAATTATGTCATAAACGTTTAAACTTACGTGATGCTCGCAGCTCGACAAAAACCTACCTATATGTGAATGTGCAATAGTTATAGTAGCATAAAAGGGATACCATACTGTGGTGGCGTGTCGATGCATCGCACTGGAAAACGGGCTGACATTAGCGCATCCAACCAGGTATCATGTTTCCATTACTGCTGATGATCAGAGCCTGTCAGAGCTGGAGCTGGAATAAAGTCATTTGTCCCAGGAGACACTGCCAATTGTAAACTTTCCTTTAAAATATAAAAGCCAAATGTTATTGGGTGTTGGTTGGTTTTCTGTCCTGTGGCAAAGGGACTTTATATTCGATGAGGAGATCAAAACCACTTTCATGTCTGTGCACTAAATATGAAGCTTCAGCCAGCAGGTGATTGGCTTAGCATAAAGACTGGAAGCAGGGGAAAACAGCGAACCTTGCTCCCCTCAAAAAGGTAACAAATCCACCAACCAGCACCTCTGTCAGCAATAAGGAGACGATTTTACGTCAACAATTTGAAAGGTTGCATCCTAAAAGTTAGAAATGTGAACTCTAACAGCCCTAATAACCCTGTTCACACGTAAGATTTTAAACAAGAAATGATGAAAGAAAACTCTACCTTGTCTTCTTCCTTCTCGCTGCTCCTCAGAGCCTTGATGTCCATGACGGCAGAGCTGATGACGAGGCAGAGCTCCAGGACTGACAGGACGATCAGCACAACGTTGATGCTTCTCATTAGCATCTGGTGGGGCACAAAGGACAGTGTGAACTTTCTAATCCTGAAACAGATTTGTTTGTTTTATATAGATATATAAAATTGGCCAAATTTGTTCCTAAATATGGCTCTTTTTTTAGATTTCTAACTGAGATCTATTTCGCTCTGCCACTAATTAAGCTCATCTAGCTCACCAAAGGAAGAAAAATGGAGCCTATCCCTGCTGACATTGGGTGAGAGGCAGGGTTCACCCTGGACAGGTCACCAGACCATCACAGGGCTGACACATAGAGACAGACATCCATTCATACTCACATTCACACCTACGAGCATGACAATGACAATATCTGTAAAATAATTAAAGCACCATATTTTCCTCTCATCACTGATACAACTTGTGTTTTCACTGCTGAGATGATATTTTCCATACTTACCAGAGACGACTCTCTGCCTTCCAAGCAGTCCGCCCTCATCTGCATTTCCACAGGAGAAAGATCTGTAGTCTGTGCGTCAGACGGATAGTTATAGTCGCGGCTTTCACACAACCACCACATAGTGATATTTGTTATATTGTTGCTGTAGAGTACGATGGATGCAATGGCAAAAGCAACTCCTGTCAGATTCAGGATCACATTGGAGATGACCTAAAACACAAGACACAAAAACACACAATGTAGGTTATAAAGCCATCGTCTATCTCACCCTTGAAGCTATATTCTGCCCTCTCCAATAAGAAACACAAACTGTAAACATTTGAGACAATGTGGGTGTGAATATTCTTGAGCGATACATGACTTTACATTTTGTTAGTCTTGAAATAAAACAGTAAGATGACTGTAAAATAAAGCTGAACTACTCACCAGACATGGACTGGGGCGCTTCTCAGACACAATGCCGATGATGCCAAACAACATACACTAGAGAAAAGACAAAAAACAGAATCTTAAACTTCCATTCCTCCACACAAACACTTAAATTCATATGCTTGTTATTTCTAGAATCTTTGACTGAGCGAACAGCATTTTGAGCACCAAGAGGGAAACTAGACAAGCACTTTGGGCTGCATGTTTGTATGAAAGGTGCTGTATAAATAAAGTTGAGTTGAGTTGAGCTGTTGTCGATTCTACTAGCATCGTGATGAAACAGCGTTTTTTCTGTTGACCATCCATCGATCCAAGTAGCACCATGGGCAGAACTGACACCATTGTCAAGCTGTTGTCAAGGGGTGTGCTGGGACCAATGAGGAGTAATAACAACAATGGCGACTGCATTTAATCGACAAGTCTTTTAATTATTGCCTACCATTGTAGTTTGTTTTACTTCGCTCTGCTCCACTCTTTAAAACCCTGAGAGAACCAGTACTACACTGGCATGGCTACACATCGAAGGAAATTTATATTTCTGCATTGAATCAACGCCATAGGCTCCATGTGAACGTAGAGACTACGGCGTAACAACGTCACGGTGATGCAGACTTCCTGTTTGTTTCTGTCAGCTGAAACCATTTCCCTCAGTGGAAACAAAGCTTTTATTTACTTTAATTTCACAGATGAGAAACAATAAATTGTGAAGACAATAAAGCCTCCACAAAAATAGCATTTTAAGTCTTGTGTGTGATTTATCCTGTATGACCGAGCCATGAGGTGGATCTGTTGAAAGTTGTATTTCTCTTTACTGTAACTTCGGGAGAGACTTTTATAAAGAAATTCTGTTGGACTTTGGTTATGACATAAAAGACAAATGACAGCATTAACTTCCTTACCAATGCTCCGATCCAAAAAGGAAACCCAGTTGAAAACATTTGGTACGAGACGCCGCCATGGCTGCAAAAGAGGATCACTCCAAGGCCGATGTTGAACAACCCAACCATGATGTGCAGAGCCTGTGGAGGAGGAAACACAGCATGAACAACAAACACCTGTACAGTATAACGACAGTTACCAGATGACACTGTTAAGGTTATTCAGTCATTCATTCATTTTCTGTAACCGCTTCTCCTGTTGGGGGTCGCAGGTTGCTGGAGCCTATCCCGGCCGGACAGGTCGCCAGAGCAGGCACAGAGTGGTGACAGTGTAATGGAAACATTTACTTACAACAATGTGACGGTAATGTGATTACAACAATAACTTGCAGCTTTTGTCAGACGTCAAAAATTTGTTTTAAGCTAAAATATTCCACTAAAAAAACGTTTTCACTCAAAGTTGAATCAGAATGAAGTTGGGGAAGAAAAAATACATCATAAAGATGCACTGTAGCATAAAAAAGCTGAAGTCCATAACATAACATATAAAAGGTTGTAACTCACCCCGAGTACTGACTGAGAGGATCTCTGAACTTTCCTCAGGCGCTGAGACACAGAGCAGCACTCGGAGTTGTAGCAGAAGCCTTTGATGATTTGGCACAGTGGAGGACAGGCACTTTGGGGGTCCGAGGTCACAGTGAACACAGTGACCCCATCAGCCTTCGCCATGGTTACAGACATCCTGCCGGCTCCTGTGCAATGAAAGAAACAAGAGAGTACAGAAACTTTGCTGAATCAGGTTGGAGTGCTGTTGCTGAGTCTTTACCCTCACGTACTTGTTGAATCTTCACACTTTAGTACTTGTGCTGGTTTGTCTCCTATTCCCCAGGATCTACTGTTTCACACATGCAACTTCTTTCTCCACTCTCTGCTCCTCTGCCACGGCTGTGTGAAATGGCCACTCTGGTAGTGAATCTGGGAGTGGTTTACTGGTAGGCTCACTGCCAAGCCCTGCACCTAGGGCTACGAAACTTGGCATGTACAGCACAGTTTCCACAACACCGTAGTAAAATCTTGAACAATAATAATAATAATAATAAATTGAATAATAAATGAGCTATTATAGGCAAATATTTAAAAAAAAAGAAAAACTATGTTACACGTCTTCCTGTAGTGTTGTTTTAATGCATGTGTAGGATTTTTTACAGCATCATACTTCATGCTTTGCGGATTTATATGAAGAGGTGTGTTTGTTATTAAAGTTAAAGTGGCACGCCACAAATTCAGATCAGTGCAGTCAGCAGGAGGAGTACTATGCATCCTGTAGAAACAGCTGTGTGTTTAAATGTTTTAATTTAAAGTTTCTAACAGAAAGCCCTCATTATAAACTGGAGAAATAGACGGCACTGGTAGCCTATTTACCAGACAGGAAGGATCTTATGAAATATGCTATTAATCTGCATATTTGGAATTTGTACACTCAGCATTTAACTAGGAACTGAAAATGAGGATATGATGAGCTCAGTGGCTGTGATTGACACAACTCCTTTTGAAAGTCCAAAACAGTACAAAAGACACGCACATCCTAATGTCCAATGGAGTGGAAGTGAAACATCTGGTAAAGTAGAAAACAAGTTCGCGGACCAAGCAGCTCTTGTTTAGAAGGATTTTAATGCAGAGTGACGTTTTGAGCCTCCAGCTCTTCCTCAGACTTATGATAAATAACAGAAAGTCACCATCTTAAATACCCACAGTGCCTGAGCCAGGCATGTGACATGCCGCATCTGTTGCCCACGTGTAGCTCAATATTGTACTAGGGATACTTTTGATAAATATATAAGGGGAAACTACCAGCATGTGCACATTTTACATCCCACATATATTAATTATTTTGCAAAGTTATCTAGTTAAATAGCCGTCATTCATACTGTATGTGGTCTAAAAATACATCTTGACATGTCACAGTTGCTGCTCACCAGCAGCAGAATGCATTACAGTGTGAGCATAATGTATACATACATAGAAATACATAGAAATAAATGTACATGAAGGAAAAACACATATTTACAAATAAATAAATCGTGTACCACCAATAGTTAGTATCACCACAAGGTCTCGGGCTGAATAGCCTTCATGAAAATACTAGAGGCGCCTCTGTCTGACATCTGACATTAGAAAGAGTCTCTAGAGGACACGCAACACCCGTTAGAAAAACATGGAAAGACAATATATATGTACACTGTTTGCTGGACAGGCAATGTTTCGCCAAAGTGCTCAAAGTAAGTATCCAGAACAATTTCCGTTAAAGGAGCATTTGGTGTTTATGTCTCCTCCTCTGTATGGATGTTTTATCACCTCAGTTCCCACATATGTGTTGTGTTTCATCTGAGATGACACATTAGCCGCTTTTCCACCAACATTTCCAGGAACTTTTATTAGGAATTTGTTTACCTGGGCAAAAGAATTCCTGGTACTACAATATAAGCCAAAGTTAAAGGAGCTAAATAAACTTACAGGATCAGCAAACACACTCACCTTGCTGCACGGCCTTAAACAAAATGTATTCAAATAGGCCACTCCCACACTTAAATACTTCCTCTTCCTGGATTTCCTCCTGAGAGGAAGTGGATCCCTCCACCTGATCTCAAAGAGTTATGTGCCCTGCTTAGTAGTTCTCCCTGCTGGCCCCCAACTAACATTATTTCTTCTCTTATAGATCCACTGGCTACATTTAACTGCTTCATCTGACATTTCCTTCACTGTCTTCCTCAAACTCTGTCCCCGCACTCCGAGTTCCCCCAGGAGTGAGACAGCTGATCTTGCTATGGATCCCCTACACCCCACTTCCACTGGACAAATCCTAGACTTCCATCCTCGCTGCTCAGCTTCTGCTCCTAAATCTGCATATCTAAGCTTTTTCCTTTCATAGGCTTCTTCCACTGAGTCTTCCCAAGGAACTGTCAGCTCAGTGAAACAAACTATCCGTTGACTCAATGACCACAACACTATGTCCGGCCTCTGCCTGGTACAAACTATTTCCTGGGGAACAACAAGCTTTCCCCCTAAATCTACTTGCATTTCCCAATCACAAGCACCTACTAGACAGCCGCACCCTTGCCTCCTTATAACTTATCCCTTCTGTATATCTCTCCCACACAGACAAACTGAGTTACTAAACTCCTATCCTTAACACCTTCTGAATTCACCTGTCTTCATTTCCCTTTGATGCCTGCAGCTAAACATTTCAACACCTGGTTATGTCGCCATGTATATCGGCTTTGTGACAAACTAACTTTACAGCCTGACAAAATATGCTTTAAGGTTGCTGTACCTGAACACAATGGGCATGATGGGTCCTCATTTACCCACAGTTTTAGGTTCTGGGGGGTTGGTAGCACATCATATGTAGCCCCTACCAGGAATCTAATACTATTCTCCTCCATAGTCCACAGGTCCCTCCAACTAAGCTTCCTCTTCTCTACACTTTCCCAATTCAACCACTGTCCCTGTTTAGCCTGGGTCACTACCTTTGCCCCCCTTACTATCTCCTCCTGTCTGCGTATCTGTTCCACAACCAGCTTTCTTTTATGTTTGAGACCTGCTGTATTCCATACCGGTTTGCCTGAGCCAAGTCCCAGGCCTCCCCGGCCAAACTGAACATTACCTACAATCTCCGCATGCCTAAGAGCTGCCTCTGCCTCCTGAACTGCCGTTCTTGGGTTCCACTTCCTCCCCTTGGTTGGATTTGGAACCACACTCCTGACTACCACTTCCTTACTCCCAGATAACAAGAGCTCTGTCCTGACCTTGGTACATTTAAATTCCTCTGTTAAACTAGATACTGGCAGCTGAAGTATCCCTTTTCCATACAATGCAACACTACTTAGGCACCTAGGAACACCCAACCACTTCTTAATATAGGAGCTAACCGACCTTTCAATTCTCTCCAATACGGATATTGGAATTTCATAAATTGACAATGGGCACATTAACCTAGGATATAGTCCAAATTGCAAACACCACAACTTCAACTTTCCTGGAAGTTCTGATTTATCTATTCTATCCAGCCACATCTTTCCTAAATTTCACCACCTGTTCTTCATCATTCAACTCTACATTGTATCACCTACCTAAGCTCTTTACTGACTTTTCCCTAATTGTTAGGATGTCCTCATCATCTATGACAAACTTCCTATCACTTAACGTCCCTCTACATATCGAGATGCTTCTAGATTTACTAGGCTTGATCTTCATGCTGGCCCACTTCAGGTTCTTATTTACCTTCTCTAGTAGCCTCTTGTTGTTGTGGTCATCAGTGTCATGTCATCCATGTAGGCCCTAACTGGTGGAAGATGCAACCCGTTCTGCCGTCTCTCTCCACCTACCACCCACTGAGAAGCCCTGATGATTACTACCATCGCCATAGTAAATGCTAATGGAGAAATTGTACACCCTGCCATGATGCCTATTTCTAGCCTCTGCCAACCTGTTGTGAAATCTGCCGTACTTAGACACAACCTAATATCCTGAAAGTATGCTTTCACTAAGTTGACAACTACCTGTGGGACTCTGAAATAGTCAAACGCACTCCAAATGAGGCTGTGGGGTACTGAACCAAACGCATTTGCAAGATCTAAGAATATTACATGCAGGTCCCTTTTGTTAATCTTCGCTGCCTGAATCTGGTGCCAGATCATGCTAGTGTGCTCTGAACACCCCGGAAAACCTGGTATTCCTGCCTTCTCCACCATGGTATCAATTAAGCTATTCCTTTCTAAGTAGCTAGCTAATCTCTGCGCAACTACACTGAAGAAAATCTTCCCCTCCACATTCAAGAGGGAAATCATCTGGAACTGGCTAATGTCCACAGACTCCTTCTCCTTAGGAATGAGGACACCTCCTGCCCTACACCATGCTCTTGGTATAATTTGTGTCTCCCAAACCATTCTTAGCTGTTTCCACAAAAATTTAAGGGTATCAGGCGCACTTTTATAAACCCGGTAGGGGACTCCATTAGGCCCTGGGGCCAAAGAAGCCTTTGCACGCCTGACCACCTCCTGAACTTCCTTCCACCTGGGAGGCCTGACATCCATCTCATGCTCTATCGCTCCTAATGGAGGGATATTGGGTGGGAAACCTACTATCCTATTCTTCTCTAAATCTGAATATGTATTTCTCAAATATTCTTCAACCTCTAGTCTTTCTGCTTTAAGCTGCTCTAACTTTTCCTGGCTGAACAATCCTTTAACAAACTTAAAAGGGTCCCTGAAAAAACCTGTCCTTACATATTCCTTCTTCCTCCTCTTTTTCCTGAGATGCTCTGCCCTTCTAAGAACTGATAGCCTGCTTCTCAGCTCCTCTTGCAACACCTTAATTCCCTCCCTTTCTTCTTCTGTAGCCTTTCTCCACACCTTTCTTAACTGGCTCCATGGTTCTCTCTCTGTCTGGCACACTGGCCTCAGTGTCACCTGCATCCTCTCTTACTACCCCCTCCTCCTCCTCAGTGGCAGCGTTACTGATATCCTGTGAACTGTGGTTTTCTACCTGCCGCTGGACTTCATCCGACTGACTCGACTGACTTCTTAGGAAGTACTGATCAATGTAGCTACTCTGCCCTTTCCTTGCCACACACTTCTTCTTCTACAACAGACGCTTTCATTCCTTTCTTGAGAGCTCGAGAGTCATATAGATGGTGTTATCATTAGTTTGTCAACTTTACGCAGGCACCGTAAGATTGAATTCGGGTAGCAGTTCCATTCCTTAATGACACCTCATCAATAAAGTATCCAGCGATTATCTTGCCGATTATCACTGTTTGTAGAGTATGCATGTAGCCATATCACCATCAGTGAAAACCCGTCTATTGCACCACTGATGCAGATCCTGTAAGGTTTGAGTTTATCATATGAGTCTACGTGCCACGAAAAACATAAAAAATTACACCAAAAAACAGAAAAAAATTACTCAATAAAACAGATTTTTTTTATTTGTCAAGTGAATACAATACGCTTCCGTACCTATCCAACACATTTGGCATGGAAAATTCAAAAAGAGCTACAAAATTAACAAATCACAAGCCTTATACAAATGTTGCATTATTTGCATTTTTTTGCACAGCCATGTTCAGGTATTGAAATGAACAGTTTTGAACAGTGACTCCTAATCCATAGAGTTACAAAAGACATCTAAAGTGCATACCAAACAACAGCTGGGGTCTCAGGAGGAGAGTAAACAAAAACCCCATCAGTCCATCATTGTGTGTCCCTCACACACACATGCATGAACCTCCCTTTTACCTACAAACATAATGACATTAAGGCATAATATTTGATAATAAATCATAATCAATGGGAAGAGCTTAAAAAACATCAACAGAGTGAAACTGACAGCAGCATAAACAAATGCAGATTATTATAAAAATATTCTAAAATCAAGTGCAATTATTTTTAGCAACCCTTGTAGAAAATGACCCCAAAGATGGACAGAGACTGTACCAGCTGAATGTGTGTAAATCATTGACTGCTAACTGAGATGTTTATTTAGGCTACAGGTGTACTGGTGACTTCAACCAGCAGTGGTTTGTAGTTTTCTGGGTCAGCGATCTTCTGAAATGAGAAAGATAATGTCAGTAAAGTTGTGAAAAAAAGGTGCAGACATATTCAAATAGCACATATCTCTCTGTACATTACGTACACTCAAGAACTGTGCCGTGCTTGAGTGTACTCATGCTGGCTCCCTCAAAAGGTAACAAATCCACCAACCAGCACCTCTGTCTCATAATGTTGAACTATTCCTTTAACTGATGTGCAATAAGGAGACGATTTTACGTCAAATATTTGAAAGGTTGCATCCTAAAAGTTAGAAATGTGAGCTCTAACAGCCCTAATAACCCTGTTCACACGTAAGATTTTAAACAAGAAATGATGAAAGAGAACTCTACCTTGTCTTCTTCCTTCTCACTGCTCCTCAGAGCCTTGATGCCCATGACGGCAGAGCTGATGACGAGGCAGAGCTCCAGGACTGACAGGACGATCAGCACCGCGTTGATGCTTCTCAGGAGCATCTGGTGGGGCACAGAGGACAGTGTGAACTTTCTAATCCTTAAACACATTTGCTTGTTTCATGACACATAGAAACAGACAACCATTCACACTCACATTCACACCTACGGACAATTTAGAGTCACCAATTAACCTGCATGTCTTTGGACTGTGGGAGGAAGCCGGAGAAAACCCACAGTGACACGTGAGGAACATGCAAACTCCAACGCTGACCACTGCACCACCATGCCGGCCCTTTTATGACAATATTTGTAAAATAATTAAAGCACCATATTTTCCTCTCATCGCTGATACAACTTGTGTTTTCACTGCTGAGATGATATTTTCCATACTTACCAGAGCCAACTCTCTGCCTTCCAAGCAGTCAACCGTCATCTGCCTTTCCACAGGAGAAAGATCTGTAATCTGTGCGTCAGACGGATAGTTCATATGGTAGCTGTTGTTTTCACGCAACCACCGCATACCGATATTTGTTATATTGTTGCTGTAGAGTACGATGGCTGCAATGGCAAAACCAACTCCTGCTAGATTCAGGATCACATTGATGATGACCTAAAACACAAGACACAAAAACACACCATGTGTTAAATCCTCATGTAGGTTATAAAGCCATCGTCTATCTCACTCTTGACAGCTGGATGGCGAGTATTTATTCTAAGAACTCCCTGCAACTCTGCCAAAGTGCCTTGGAGCAAGACACTGAAGCTATATTCTGCCCTCTCCAATAAGAAACACAAACTGTAAACATGTGAGACAATGTGGGTGTGAATATTCTTGAGCGATACATGACTTTACATTTTGTTAGTCTTGAAATAAAACAGTAAGATGACAGTAAAATAAAGCTGAACTACTCACCAGACATGGACTGGGGCGCTTCTCAGACACAATGCCGATGATGCCAAACAACATACACTAGAGAAAAGACAAAAAACAGAATCTTAAACTTCCATTCCTCCACACAAACACTTAAATTCATATGCTTGTTATTTCTAGTATCTAAGCATTTTGAGCACCAAGAGGGAAACTAGACAAGCACTTTGGGCTGCATGTTTGTATAAATAAAGTTGAGTTGAGTTGAGCTGTTGTCGATTCTACTAGCATCGTGATGAAACAGCGTTTTTTCTGTTGACCATCCATCGATCCAAGTAGCACCATGGGCAGAACTGACACCATTGTCAAGCTGTTGTCAAGGGGTGTGCTGGGACCAATGAGGAGTAATAACAACAATGGCGACTGCATTTAATCGACAAGTCTTTTAATTATTGCCTGGCATTGTAGTTTGTTTTACTTCGCTCTGCTTCACTCTTTAAAACCCTGAGAGAACCAGTACTACATTGGCATGGCTACACATCGAAGGAAATTTATATTTCTGCATTGAATCAACGCCATAGGCTCCATGTGAACGTTGAGCCTATGGCGTAACAACGTCACGGTGAGGCAGACTTCCTGTTTGTTTCTGTCAGCTGAAACCATTTCCCTCAGTGGAAACAAAGCTTTTATTTACTTTAATTTCACAGATGAGAAACAATAAATTGTGAAGACAATAAAGCCTCCACAAAAATAGCATTTTAAGTCTTGTGTGTGATTTATTATTACTGTAACTTCGGGAGAGACTTTTATAAAGAAATTCTGTTGGACTTTGGTTATGACATAAAAGAAAAATGACAGCATTAACTTCCTTACCAATGCTCCGATCCAAAAAGGAAACCCAGTTGAAAACATTTGGTACGAGGCGCCACTGTTGCTGCAAAAGAGGATCACTCCAAGGCCGATGTTGAACAACCCAACCATGATGTGCAGAGCCTGTGGAGGAGGAAAAACAGCATGAACAACAAACACCTGTACAGTATAACGACAGTTACCAGATGACACTGTTAAGGTTATTCAGTCATTCATTCATTTTCCGTAACCGCTTCTCCTGTTGGGGGTCGCAGGTTGCTGGAGCCTATCCCGGCCGGACAGGTCGCCAGAGCAGGCACAGAGTGGTGACAGTGTAATGGAAACATTTACTTACAACAATGTGACGGTAATGTGATTACAACAATAACTTGCAGCTTTTGTCAGACGTCAAAAATTTGTTTTAAGCTGAATATTCCACTAAAAAAACTTTTTCACTCAAAGTTGAATCAGAATGAAGTTGGGGAAGAAAAAATATATCATAAAAATGCACTGTAGCATAAAAAAGCTGAAGTTCATAACATAACATATAAAAGGTTGTAACTCACCCCGAGTACTGACTGAGAGGATCTCTGAACTTTCCTCAGGTGCTGAGACACAGAGCAGCACTCGGGGTTGTAGCAGAGGCCTTTGATGATTTGGCACAGTGGAGGACAGGCACTTTGGGGGTCCGAGGTCACAGTGAACACAGTGACCCCATCAGCCTTCGCCATGGTTACAGACATCCTGCCGGCTCCTGTGCAATGAAAGAAACAAGAGAGTACAGAAACTTTGCTGAATCAGGTTGGAGTGCTGTTGCTGAGTCTTTACCCTTACGTACTTGTTGAATCTTCACACTTTAGTACTTGTGCTGGTTTGTCTCCTATTCCCCAGGATCTACTGTTTCACACATGCAACTTCTTTCTCCACTCTCTGCTCCTCTGCCACGGCTGTGTGAAATGGCCACTCTGGTAGTGAATCTGGGAGTGGTTTACTGGTAGGCTCACTGCCAAGCCCTGCACCTAGGGCTACGAAACTTGGCATGTACAGCACAGTTTCCACAACACCGTAGTAAAATCTTGAACAATAAATGATAGAACTATTAAAGGAATATATATAAAAAAGAAAAACTATGTTACACGTCTTCCTGTAGTGTTGTTTTAATGCATGTGTGGGATTTTTTACAGCATCATACTTCATGCTTTGCGGATTGATATGAAGAGGTGTGTTTGTTATTAAAGTTAAAGTGGCACGCCACAAATTCAGATCAGTGCAGTCAGCAGGAGGAGTACTTTGCATCCTGTAGAAACAGCTGTGTGTTTAATGGCTCTGGAGGGAGCCTGAAAAATGATCCAACAGGGTTATCTCACATTAGGCTAAAGATTTAAAGTTTCTAACAGAAAGCCCTCATTATAAACTGGAGAAGTAAACAACACTGGTACTTACCAGACAGGAAGGATCTTATGAAATATGCTATTAATCTGCATATTTGGAATTTGTACACTCAGCATTTTTAAAGCTCGACCCAAACTAGGAACTCAAAATGAGGATATGATGAGCTCAGCGGCTGTGATTGACACTTTTGAAAGTCCAAAACAGTACAAAAGACGAACATCTTAACGTCCAATGGAGTGAGAGCAAGACCAAAGAAACATCTGGTGACGTTTTGAGCCTCCAGCTCTTCCTCAGACTTATGACAACAGAAAGTCACCATCTTAAATACCCACAGTGCCTGAGCCAGTCATGTGATATGCCACATCTGTTGCCCACATGTAGCTCAATATTGTACTAGGGATACTTTTGATAAATATATAAGGGGAAACTACCAGCATGTGCACATTTTATATCCCACACATGTTAATTATTTTGCAAAGTTAACAGTACATTCATGTAAATCACTCAGTTCAAGTTTAACTTCACAGTGATTTGGTAATATGCTCCTATAGAATTGTTGTATTTGACAGTAATCGCACAGTTAAACTCCATATATGACTGTGATTTAACAGTGTATTTCTGTCAAATTGCTCTATTTACCTGCCAGAATTTCACAATAAAATTCTGAATTTGGTCAAATATCACAGTAAAAGCCTGTGAGGTGGTAATATGTAATTTATTGTGAAATATTACAGTTACATGTTGTAAATTCTGTAGCATTTTTGCAGTGTAGTATTGCCACTTTTACTTTAGTAAAGAGTCTGAACAGTTCTTCTGACACAGCCCATCACCGACCCACCCTACCTACAATATTTAGTATTTAACTCTGTTAATCATATATTCTGTAAATGTTATGTCATTACTATGTAAACACAGTTTCTAAGACTTCCCTGCACTGCCTGGAAAACTGTCCAAGTGGAGAAACCCCCTTTTTTGAATTATTGATTTATATTTTGTGGCTAAACCAACAGTGGAATTTAAAGTTACTGTATCAAACATATTGAAATCAGTGTTAAAAATCAAACAGCTGCAGCTCTGCTGATGTGAAATGAAACTGCATGCATGTTTGAATCGTGCCTATTCTTGGTATTTTTTCACTTAAAGATATTATATTGTATCATCATGTACTGCGAGCTCCATTTTGTTGCAGGAGCGGTGACAGATCAAAACAATAGCACAACAACTTGTATTTACACGTACAAGTGATATGACAAACAAAAAGGCACCTAAATGTGTCAGAAATGAAGAAGCAGTGACAGAAACTTTTTTATTAGATTTTGTCTCTTGTACTTTTAAACAATTCGTAAGACTTAAACTCATGATGGCAGAGAACAGCTCTTCCTCTAAGCTGTGATGGTGGAGATCTCCTTCAGCACAGGAAGTTTGTAGAGATTTGGGTCGTCAGTGCCCTGAAAAGAAAAACACACAAATGTAGTCACACAGTGAAGCCTTCACAAAAAAGTAGACACTCAGGTCTCTACGAGGAGCGCTTCAAGGCACAGGTGTGGACGTTCACATTTGGAAAACACTCCAAGATGAGGCACACAGAGAAGATAGGAATATCCAGCGTGTAGAAGTGGAGCAACACTGTCACCTCACAGCAAAAGAGTTCCTGGTTGGGGAGCCCTTCTATGTAGAGTTTGCATGTTCTCCCTGTGTCAGCGTGGGTTTTCTCCAGGTGCTCCAGCTTCCTCCCACAGTCCAAAGACATGCAGGTAAACTGGTGACTCTAAATTGTCCGTAGGTGTGAATGTGAGTGTGAATGGTTGTCTGTCTCTATGTGTCAGCCCTGTGATAGTCTGGTGACCTTTAAACAGTTAAAAAAAAATCCATATATCCTGTGCATCCTGTACCTTGTTTGTCTCCCTCTGACTCCTCCTCAGAGCCTTGATGCCCAAAACAGCAGAGCTGATAAAGAGGCAAAGCTGGAGGACCGACATGATGGCCAGCATAGTACTGATGCTCTGCAGAAGATTCTGATGGGACACAAGAAGAACCAGTGACAGCTTTAAAATCTTTACCAGTCAGGTACACTGTTTTGTACATTTGCTTTATATTTAGCTATTGCAGCACGCTGCCAGACTTTTGCATGTTTTATTAACATTTAAAAACTGAAAAATTTATTATAATAATAATAAGTGAAGCTCTGAATGTTTTACTCAGCAGTTACACAGCTTTGTTTTAAGTGTCGTCTACACCTACCCGGACCAATGCTTTTGCCCTCAGGCATTTATCCATCATGATCTTCTCTGCAACAGATGGAACTGGAGGTATTGTTATACGTTGGCCGTACCAATAATCAGAATCCCAGCGATAGCACAACAGCGACAATCCAAAGTAGATGGTGAAACGGTAGAGTACGATGGCTGCAATGGCAAAAGCAACTCCTGCCAGATTTGCAATCACACTGGTAGTGACCTGAAGCAGAAAAGATGTCAGTTAATACCACATCTGGTACAATACACAGCGCACCCACAGCTTTACAGTGTGGTCCAGATGTTTTAAAGCAGCTGCAATTCGGCCTACAGTTGATACAGGTATGATGGTGCACTAAATTAACAGAAGAAAAACAGTACAGTAATTGAAGTATGATGCTGAATGTATTAAACTGTGTGGACCTTGAACCTTTTATTCTTCACACAACTACGCTACTTTCCTCATTTTTTTAGGCAGACAACCAAACCCAACAATGGTTTAATTTCGTCATTAAGGTCATTATTTTCCTGCATTATGGGAACACAAATTGAGGCGCCATGCTGACAGATAAAAACGAAATGGAATATAACGCAGTGAGGCTCGTAGACATTTTGTTTTCATATATTTATACTCCTGCAGATAAATGTTTCTCTTTTAATGTTATCTCTACAGAGTCAACACACAAGTAGGCACAGTTTGCTTTTCCATCCTCTTTTGTGCCTTTTGTGTTCAGCAGGTGTTAGGCTACTTCCTGTTAAACAGGTAATGGGAGAATGGGAGCGTGGTTAATAGTCGGACGTAACGTATTTCCATGGCAACCAGACTGCAGCAACAGTAGCTTGGAGAGTAGCGACATGGCACTGATGCTGTTTATCAGAGCACAGACGAGACAAGAACTAGCACAACACACCGACTCTCCCACCTATGAAGGGCTGTCTCCGCCTTTCCTCTTCCTTTTTGCTGGATTTTGTTTTCACCTCTTGCTATCAGAGTTGTCAGGAATAAACAGAGACGACCTCCAAAGATATCCACAGTCTGGGCCTCTTCATGCCAACACAACGCAGACACACTAGAGTCCATATATAAGGACATGTCCAACTATCCATATACACACTTACAGCACTGAAATGCAACACTGTTAATACCTTAAAGGAGGAACTGTGTGAAAGTGTGCGCCTATAGATTCGAATGCTTCTCGAGTGTGACTATTTTGAACAGGTATAAACACATTGTGCGACCTAGTAAGTTTGAAGCATACTGAGGCCTTTGCTGTATATAGATAAAGGTCTCACCAGGCAGGGGCTGGGGTACTTCTCAGACAACACGGTCAAGGTCCCAATGGCAGCAAACTGGAGAAAAGACAAAGGAAAGACGATATTTAAACTCCACTCTGTCAGACGACTCCTGACTCAATATTTTTAATTCTATTATCACTGACAGAGTGATACGGGAACAAAGCAAGATCATTACAACACATCCATCGGCGCAAGAGAGGTACAGTTTCATTTGGAGATAAAACCAAAAGTGACACCTGAAATGTCAATAACGACTCCTGAAGAAAGTCAAAGTTGAACCTGACAGCCGGCCTCTAAAGTGTGACGGATGTTTGTAACAGTGTGGGGAAGAATTTTACCTTCATTTCCTCTAAATAATTTTGAGAAACCTGTGGATACGTTTAGAGCCTTTGTGATCGCCTGACTTTTTGTGTTTCTTACCTGTTCTGTTCAGTGATGTGCAGAAGTGGGACCAAGTCATTGCCCTGCAAGTCACGAGCAAGTCTCAAGTCAAGTTTTAACTCCTTAACAGTCATAATGTGCAGACTCTGACTCCCAGCACAAGATGGCAGCAGTCGTATGCAGGATAATTTGGCTGTTTAATCTGACAGTGGAGGTCAGTCGTCCATCTTTACATACAGTCTGTGGTTTGTAACTGTTAATGCTTCAATAACAAACATAAGCTTGATTACCAGCAGTCCAAGCAAAACAGGATACCAGTCCGTCACGAACTGCCATGAGGTTTCAGTGTTATTACCGATGATGACCCCGATACAGATGTTGATCGCCCCGACCATAATTTGTGTAGCCTGCGGAGCCGAAAACATAATTTACAAATTAAAATATCACCAACAGAGACAGTTTACTGAGTGACACTGGTATTCTACTGAGAGTTGAAGTTAGATCAAGAAGGAATAACAAAATTTGCAATGGTTGAATTTCACCAAATTTAGGAATAGAAAGCCGAGCACTGACCCCCAGAGCTGTTTGAGAGGTATCCTGGACCCTCCTCAGCTGCTGGGACACAGAGAAGCACAGCGGGTTGAAGCAAAGGGCCTTGAGGATTTGACACAGACGAGGCCAAGCACATTTGCGGTCAGAGGCCACAGTGACCATAGTGCGTCCATCAGCCTTGTTCATGGTCACTGACATCCTGATCACTTCTGGAGGCTGGAAACAGAATAAGGGTGACGGAATACAGAAACTTAATCAAAGGGAAGCTTTTTGGATCCATCGGCTGGATGCTTTAAAGTATCCTGGTCTCAATGAGAATAAAGACTTCACTTGTTTTTGTGATTTACCATTACTCTCTATAAGCTTTTTTTCTCACAGCCTATGGGTTAAGATGAAAGTGTATATATTCAAATTATTTTTTTCTGGGTATCTTATCTCACCTCACTCTGTGTTATTTTTCATTATTGTCCATTTGTTTCACCTGCCCATTATCTGGGTCATGTGATGGACTCTGATTGCTTCCTTTTCCATTAATTAAGTTATTCTTCACCAATTCCTTGCCTTTGTTTAATTGTTGCTGCCTTTATCACTGAGGAACAAGTGTGACTCTTTCTTCTTGATCTTTTCTGGTATTTCCCGAAGTATTTTGGCCTATGGGTTTTTATTTTGAGTTTTCCCAGAATACAATATTATAGCTATACTACACTTCACTCTTGTGTGTTCTTGTATGTCAGATTTTTACCTGGTGAGTTTTGGTAAGTGATAAATCTTGACATAGCTCCCACCCAGATAATACAATCTTATCGTGGCTGAAACTTTCAGTAAATAGATAAGACTTTCAGTAAGAGCTTTTTTTCCTTTCTCTTTGGCCTGCTGGCAAAATATCAAACTATGTATGTTTTGAAATGCCTCGGTTCTGTAGTGATTGTAGAGTAAATGACTGTTGGGTGCAGATCTGACCTTTATGAGTAATTGCCAACCTGGAAATATGCCTGTGTTCATAAAAGAACTCTTATTAAATTAAAAACAGTCCCATTTGCTTTGTCCTCCTGAGACCCAAACCTTTGTTTGATATGCTTTTTAATTTCTCCCTATTTGGGATCAGTGGGACCCGATACGTTTAGAAAAATGAAATATTGTCCCAATGTTCTCAAATGAGACGATAATAAAGTGCTAATGTCAAACGAGTACTTCCTAATTAACAGCGTCCTAGCTTAATTTCAACCATAACATGTGATCAGGTTGTGGGTCTTGTCCACTTTTGCGTAGGGGTCTGCTGCAGACTGACTTGGCAGAGATGGCTGCCATCTTGTTTTTACATGGATTATTCGCCGTTTCTCAATCTGTGTTCTTGCCTGTTCTTGTGGTCTTGCAGACCTGTCAAACGTCATCAGCCGCAGCCCAAGTACTGTTCCAATTCAAAGTCCGCATCCAGCCAAGTACAGTCCAAATGCCCGGATGTGAACTTGCTCTGCCCGTTCCATCAGGGACGCATCTGGAGGTGACTTGTGTGAACTTCTGACAGCCAGGTATCCCAGAATGCATTTCTCACAGACTAGCGGCAATGGCAGCCGTCCTCGGGAGTTTGTACTCCCGAGTCGAACTTGCCAAGTCCAAACTCGCAAATGCGCAAGTCCAAACTTGGCGTACTTGGTATTGAGAAACGGTAGTGTTTTGTGGTCTTACCACCACTAGATGGCACAAAAAAGCATCCATGAAGGAGGACAACAGGTCTGAGTTAAGCAGAATGAAGTATAAGGTCCTGTAGTTGAAAATGTATATAGGTATTCAGCACTTCACTTTTGTAAATTGTTACCAATGATGTATTTGTCATGATGTATTTGTCTCTGTAAGGTAACAGTGTTAACTGAGGCCATAAAGCATTTCCCACGCCATCACTCCTCTGATGATATTATGACGGATGACGAATATTCTTGTCAACAAACTGTGGTCCCTTCTCACGACTCAAGGAGAACCACCTCTTATCTCACTGAGAATATCGTCTGAGATAATTAATTCTTTAATAAATAAAACAAAACAAACAAGTCTACCCTCTCTGACACATTTTGTGAATTTACATCCAACATAGTTTTAAAATCGTAAAAATCCTGTTTACATTTTGTATGAAATATCTTAAACATGCAGTGAACACACTTTGCTCAACCTGAAACAGTTTGATACTCGCTAGATAAAATGCAATAACTTAAACATTAATATACGAAAGCTGTCTCACCTGTTTTTGACTGTTAGGCTGCACAGCAGTGCCGACAGGTTGGGCTTCACCTAAAACTGCATCTGTCTGCAAACTTATGGTACAGTTCCTAATATTTGGAAGAGGAGGAGGAAAGATTGGCAGCTCAGCACCTCCCCCTCATCCTGAGGCAGACGCTTAACCCTTACCTGAGAGACACGATTTTTATTTTAAATTCAGGAGGTCCAAAATATCATAACATATCGGTTAACATGAGTTATGGATATAGGTGGCAGATCGCTCTGATACCAATAATGTTTTATTGAACTGTTGCTTAATATTCAAACTGAAAAATATCAATATTATATTGATATTATTATATGAAGCAAGATATCGTCTTATCTGTTGAGTATCATGATATTGTAAGTGTTGTCGTTTCCTGGTTTTAAAGGCTGCATTACAGTAAAATCATGTAAATTTCTGAGCTTATCTAGCTGTTCTATTTTTTGCCCTCACTTAGTCATTATGTCTACATTACTGTTGATTATCAAAAATATCAATATTGTTCCTGTCAGGGAGTGACAACAGTGCTGCAACAGTGGTGAGATTCAAAAGCAGGACTCAAGGACACAGATATCAGATAGAAGATATCAGAGTTTGGTACACAGGGGTCAGCCCTGGCAAGAGACTGAGTCAAAATACGTAAACTCCAGATTAAATAACACATAAGGTGTAAATGCTGGAACGCTTTAGCAGTGAAGACAAACTGGCACAGACAAAGGTAACATAAGGGAGGTTAAGCAGGGAGGTGAGGGACAGGTGCAACCTATCAGGGTCGGGGTAATCACAGAGGTGGGAAACACGAGGGCAGGAGGTGCAGTATTTAAAATGAGACACAGACTGTGATGGTCCGACAAGCTGTCGCAGTAAGCATGGAGCCCACACTGTAACTACATGCACTCCCTGAAGAGATATAATCATATTTTTGGAACAATGAAAGAGTGATTCCAGAGAGAAGCAGACAGAGGGGTCTACAGTCTGTGTTTGAAGGATACATCCAGGATGTCAAACTGACTCAGCAGCAACAACAGGTTAAAAAGACAAAGATAGTTAGAAGCTAAAGCCGAACTATAGGCTACAGATCACAGTGTAAAAGTGAACCACCACATCACTGCTGATCGCCACACAAGACAATGAATATAAAGGGAAACTTTGCTGATGTTGAACCAGCTGTGAGGCATCACAGTGTGTGCAGATGCTGCTGCCAGCACCTGGACCTCCGCTGCCAGATGGGCAGGGATCTCAAAGTTTCCCTGCTTCCCTTCACTGGTTCCTGTACAGCAGGGTCGGTCTTTGTTTCACTGTTATAATCATTACAAAGAAAAACCAGCATGTGTACACATTCAGTAGGCTATATCTTCAGTAGCTAGCTAGCTAACCCTACACTTTTCAGGGTCTGATTTTGGTTTGGGAACAGGGAAGAGACGTATATCTTTTTCCAACCTCTCAAGGTAACAAGTATCATTAATACATGACGTGCCCCAGGCACAACATTTAGCTCCAAATCCACAAAACCAGCCTGAAAATGAAGGAAATCTGAAACGACTGCATCAGAGTCAATGGAGCACAGCTGTGTTGTTGTCGGAGCCTGGTCTGATGCTATGTTATGATTGGTCAGTCTGGTCCAGGGACGGGTCTTAGCGAAGGGGCAGTTGAAAAAACTGAAAACAATAGTATGTTATTGTAAAGGCTGGAACTGATATCCAGGTATTTGTTCAAAGATATTGTGATATTTTATTAAATAAATAACATATAGATAAATAGCAATGCTGCATTTCTTAATTATTTAATTTTATTTTGGTTTAATTATTTTTTTGTATTAAAGAGAAGACAGTTATTGTGACTTAATTGTCTTTGTCGAGTTTCTGTTGGGTTCCAACCTTAATTATGTCATTTAATTCAACCAATAAATCCACGTCTCAAATAACATATATTACTAAGTTTCAGTCAAATTGATACTGATTAATTAAAACATCTTATTTTCACGTCAAATACTATTCTTAATTTGATCTCATGCTGTGCCACATATTTATTAAATGGATTTATTGCAATTTTTGTAAATATTGATGCTTTGTTTTAAATATTATTTATATTCCTTTTGAACAATATTTGTTATCTTTCTATTATCTATCTGTCTGTCTCTCTATCTTTATATAATTCTAAAAATTAAATTTTTGAATCTGGACATTAAAGAAAATATCTTCAAATTCAGCTTTTAAAATTGCAAATCAAGAAACTCAAGTCTTTTATAGAGATGAATCTGGAACACATCTTTTTAGATACTTGTTTTCAGAGTAAAATATATCATATATATGTCAGGAAGGTATGAAAGCATGACAAAGTAAATACCACCAAGCCTACTGTGCTACACTCCTGTTTACTCTTGTATATCAGAGTTTTATCTGTTAGGTCTGGTGAGTTTTTGGCAAGCAGTAAATCTGAATAAATGGCTCTGACCCAGATAATCTTATCAACACAAGCTGAAACTGTTGGTAAACAGATACGACTTTCAGTAAGAGCTTTTCTATTTCTTCTCTCTTCCGCCTGCTGGGAAATATTATGTATGTTGTATGCCTCGGCTCTACAGTGAATATTGCTGTGTTAACTCTGACAGCCCCAGTGAGATGGGCTGAGGTGCCAACAAAATTCATTCTTAGTAACAAACTCTCTTTGTTGTTCTCTAGTTACATAGTGAGTAACATTTTCTCTAAAATTCAGCTCTTCTTCAGTAAATTGCTACTAAGATATGTGGCTCTGTGAGGTGACGTGTAAACTGAGGCCAGAAAAGGTTTTCCCACTCCATCACTGCTTCGGCCTAAAGATAATGTTATGACGCACAAGGAATATTCTTGTCAACAAATTAATTAATGTGATAATAGATAAAACAAAACAAACATTTTCATTTTATCCTTATTTATACTCCAACTTCCAGAGGAATATATTGTATTACTTTTGTTTAACATCTATAAATACATTTTATTTTTTATTTTTTACATACAAAACATAGTGTGTTAAAGAGGATCTTTTTTGTGGACCAAACTACATACCAGCATATAAAGTAGTTATAATAAGTTATAATAAGCATGTCAGTGTTTCTTAGACATGTGTGTATATCCTTGGTTACTATTTTCGCACATTCCTGCACAAAACTGTAAAAATGTGTATAGTCTGCATATTTTTATAGTGATTTTTTTTCTTTTTCCCCTAGTTTTTAATCTAAAATTTTCATATTTCAAATCTATTCTTTTGTCTTTTTTCTCTCTGTTATATATTTCTATATATTTACTTTTTGACTTTTGCAGTAACTGCTTTTATTTTTATTATGCTTATGCTTTAAACACCAACTCCTTGTATGTGACGACATACTTGGTAATAAACATGACACTGATGCAGCAGTAATAATAACCTAATATAATAACACTGACACTGACAGCAGCTGCTGATGTGAGTACCTTCACTTACTACACTCATTCATGCGCTTCTCTCCTGGTCTGTAAGTTTTGGTGCACTGCCCTCTCTTGGCACGTTTGCTGTGGTGCCACATTTGTTTCCCACTTTGTAATAATGGCATTAATGGTGCTCAGTGGGACGTTCAGAGCTGGGATGAATACTTTTGCAGGACGCTAAATTATTCCAACATTGTATTTACAAAGAGCACATTAAGACAGTTTTAAGCTTCATGCACAGTACCAGAGATGTAAGATCACTGAGGAACACTTCAGATCAATGAGGAGGCAGTAAAATGAAGTTTATTTTTGTCATGATGCACAAAATGTTACTGCCATTGCTGCCACATTTAAACATTCAAGGATTCAACTGACAAAGACAAGGAGAGTTTTCAGATGACATTTTGTATTTCCAGATATTTCAGTTTCATCAGTTTACAGTGAAGGGTAAATATTCCATGGTGTGTAAGATTCAAACCCTCAACCTCTCAAACACACGATTGGGCACATTGTACTCGACTACCACCAGTTTAAGTTGATAACAGTTTGAATGAGGTCAAAGCCAGGGAAGTCCATGGCAATGACGCCAAAGCACGGTCTGGGCTGATTGGGGTAAAACTGTCTCAGGTACTGGTTGAGCCATGGGTTCACCTTCTCAGCTACTCCCTTTGGAGTCAGAAACATTCCCCAGAAAGTACCCAAGCCAGTGCCGCTAGTGTACGTCAGAACAACGTTATCACCCCCACAGGCTATAGTGGCTTGGTTCAGCTGCTTGATGATTGTGTTGTCTTTATTTTTAACGTTGCTAACCTCGTTGCTACCTTTCTTGCCTGTATCTATGAGAGGAATTCCCAATGTGAAGGTGCTTCTCTGCAAGAACACAATTTTCCCCCTGACCTGACCCATATTTGGCATCCCCGAGTTCACCCACACATGTTGGTCGTTGCCAATAAGACTCTGCACCATTTGATTGACAGTATTCTTCTCAAAGGACTCTGGTTGCACTCTAATGAGCACAGCCTCAGACCTAAACTCTGACAGGAAGGTTCGCACAGTGGCTAGGACATCCTTGAGAGTGCTGCGCTGGAACATAATCCCGTGCATGACATAGAGGGTGTCACCCAGTCCAAACACTTTGAGGTCCAGGAAACGAATGCCGGCTCTGAGCTGATCCCTCAGGGACAAAGCCTGGCATTTAGCCTCTGGACCTCCGTACAGGGCCATGCTGTCATGGGAACCGGGAATGGTGATGGAAGAGAGGATGCGGAAATCCTCAATGCCCGCCATCCATGGGATATTGTAGGAGCCCGGGAGTATGAGGTTACTGTTGTCATTGAAGAACAAGTTGTTTCCGTGGCACAAAAAACTGTTGATGAGGAACAAGTGATGTTACAATATCTCCAGCGCCATGAAGCTGCAGCCTAAAAACAATCTGTCCTTGTATTAAATTTTAATATTATACTCACGTGACGGACAGCAAAATGCAGTGGAAAAGGAGACACCTGTGACCAGCCTTCATTCTTGCAGAGACATGCGATCTAGCAAATAATTTATAACAAAAAATTACATATTAATTCATCAAAATCACATTGAAATCCAAAGCTTTTATTTCACAGTGTCAGCTTAAACAAATCAATGTTTTGTACTTTACCTTACAGCCAGGAGGATTTCACAGCGAGCCACCCCACTGGTCAAAATGTGGACGACTCAACAAACCATCCGTAACTTATATTGCTTAGTTATCTACAAACTTCTAGGTGTGGACCACAAATATCAGTTAAGAAATGCAGATGTCAAACATTTTCGTCCAGATTGTGGTGTTTGTTTTCAGAGTGTTTGAGAAGGCGCGTCCCTAAATAAAGATTCGCCTCAGATTAGATTTGATTTCTAGCAGGAGTTATCTGGAGTGTAAGCAGCCACACCAGAGCAGCCAAATAACAATGACTAAGTCATGTAAGATATAAGATATCATCATTACCATCTAATTGGTTACATTATTTAACTTATGCAAGCAATAACGAAGTACAAGCTTATCGCCCGATGAAAATGGGGCAGGACTGATTTTCCTCACCTACATTTAGCTTTGGAGCAACCCATTCTCACTCTGACCTCGTCACATATTAGCCCTTTGGTCACTGACTTTCCACATCCAGATACGACGTGCAAGGTACCCTGGGTGCATTGTTCTGGAAAACCGTGTTGAGTCCTCTTCTTTCAACGTACACTAATGTTTTCACAGGGAATTTAACATTTACATACAGTCTCTTTCAAAATAAGCACACTGGCTTTATAATCTTACGGGACACAAACACCGCTCTCTTGGGTGAAAGTTGGTGTTCGTTGGACCCATCCACCACCCCTCCCGCCTGCCCCTCTTTCAGACGTTCACCACCTTAACTTTCATCCTTTTCCCACTGCGTATCATGCTGAAGTTAAAGGACACCTTTTTCCGTTGGTTTCTGAAGCTCCAAGTCACTGACCAAGTACTGGATTTCGACGACTTCGGAGTGTGAACGCGCTCTATTTAGCCGCTACCTGACAAAAAAGCATTACATGTTTGGTAACAATGGATGTCTTAAGTCAACCCAGTGTCACTCCGAAGTCATCAAAATCCAACAATTGGACAGAGACTTGCAGCATCAGACACTGACGAAAAAGCCATTCTTTAATGTCGGCATGATACGCAGCCAGTCACCGTTATAGTGTTACGCTGTGTGGTGGACAAGTACGCAAGTTAAGGCAGCGAAAGTCCGAGTAGGGCAGGCAGGAGGGGTGGTGGAAGGGTCCAGCAAACACCGACCTCCACCCAGGAGAGATGTCTGTGTCCCGTAAGATCCTAAAACCAAAGCCCTTGACCCAACTCTTTACAGAAAGCACAGGGCAGAAAGTGAGGAGCACCTTGGCAGATACTTCCAATGCCCTTTCAACCAGTTTGAAGGCTACTGCAGGTGGCCGTTCTCGCGAGGCTAGTGACAGAGTTCAGTTTGGAGAGGCAGAGGAATGTTTTTTGGTTTTTTTTAAATTATATTATAATAGATTTAGGGGAAAATACTAATGTGGGAGGACGGCGGGAAAGAGGGGTAAAATACGGTAGTTTCCCGGCCAAAACGGGAGACTTGACAGGTATGAGTGGGAGCATTATATGATAGGATGTTATTGGACGATCAAAATATGCTACCCCTGAAATATTGATTAAAAATGTTAAAATGACATGTCTAAATATGCTGCCATTAATCCTACAGCACGGTATTTCTCCGTGAGCTGTTGTTTAACTAACGACCGATTGGTGGCAGCAGCGACACGCTGATACAGCTTCAACTCTGCCAGGAAAAAAACCGTAGAAGAAGAGCGAGTTGTAAAGATGGCGGACGAAAGTAAGACGGACCTCACAGAGGAGGGAAACGCAGACAAAAATGTTGCTCCCGGAGTGTCTATGATGGTGGTCACCGTTAAAACCCCCATGGGAAAGGAGGAAATTACGATTTCGGAGGATTCATCTGTCCTTCAGGTGCGTTCACGGAGCGTTTTTAACATCTGGCAGCGGAAATCACACCACCGTCATCAAGCGTTTCCTCGCCAACAAGAGGGGAAAGCTCAAAAGATTTATTGTTTCACTTGTTGTCCAGCAGCGGGTCGCGTCTTTAAATGTGTTTTCGTGTTGTCACAGATGTCTGAAAAATAAAATGTTTGCTCGATGTGAAACCAGCGTTTAAGTCCAGTATTTCCAAAGACAGTAGACATCTATGTGGGTAAGAAAAATTAGCATATCAGAGCAAACATTGACGTTGAAGTTGTAGGATACAGCGACATTTAGCTAAATATGACACTGACAGTAACTAACAGCTAACGTTAGCTTTTAAGCGAACTACACTACGGTCGCATGAGATAACGTTGCCACCTTCAGTGAGACCGTAGAGCCGTGTGCGGCGCGGCTCGGCGTGATGACGTTCTGTAGTCTTATTTAGCCACTTGTTAGCAAACGGCTTTTTAAAGACACATATAGGAGCTTAAAAAATCACTGTGTCGCATTTATTGACGTATTTTATGTCGTAGAACAAAACCTGAAAGTCTCTTAAGCTTGTGTTAACCCCAGACTTTATTTCAGACATCTAACCAAAAAGCCCACTGACTTTGAGTCGAGGGAACTGTGAGTGGAAAAATGCTAACTCATTCTGGGTTTAAGCGAAAACGACTTAGCCTTATCTTACATTGTGTAGGTGACAGGTCGCTTAAAGGTAAACATACCTGGTGCTGCTGAACAACATTAAACATTAAACAAGTCTAAGAGCTGATACTGATCATTCAGCCTATCTGTGAAACTATTTTACGCTGTTAAAGGGGAACATGCACGTCACATAATTTAAGAATCTCAGTTTGTTGTCTCCATAGCTTAGTAAAGTTCAGTTGGTGTTTGTGAACATCATGGTGATCATGAGCTTCTGTCTCTTGATGCTAGTGCCAGAAGTGCGACTCGGATGGTCCCAATTCCTGAGTTTGGAGGTCGTTCTTCTGACTCTGGTGTGTTCATGAGGTTTAAAGGTTAAGTGAGTAAGATTTAGGGGGATTTAATGGCATCTAGTGGTGAGGACTGCGGATTGCAACCGGCTGAATTTTCTCCCAGTTAATTCCCTATGTGTTAGGTTTTTACCAGGAGCCAAATAATCCACAAAAATCTCTTCTTCACCAAAACAAACAGACTAGGGGTCCCATTTATAAACAATGCATATGCACAAAATGAGGCCTGAAAGTGACGCACGCCACTTCCCATGCAAAAGTTGTGATCCATAAAAGCAGACTTGATGGGAGAAACTTTGGCCCAAGCTTACAAACATTTTGGAGATGGGAAGTTGGCAACGCAGGTGGTGAGGTGGAAGCCTGATTGTAGAAATTGTCGAATATTTTTTGGCGCATGCCATTTTTGGCTTTTGTCTAGTATGGATTCCACGCACTGTTTCATAAAGTAGACCCCAGGTTATCAAAACCAGCTAAAACACTGAATAAAGCGCTCTCACAATGCAAATGAGTGTTTCTGAAACACTGTCAGAGAAGAGTGGCCCGTCATAGCTTGCTGTTGTGTGCTCACACCATAGGGATATCATGAATGAATTTAGAAACGTGGCGTAGTACTTCTTTAAGTGATTGTACACACACAACTCCTCTTGCCCATTAACTTGTTTAACCTGTCTGTCTGGGGCACTTAAGCAAAACAAAAAAAAATGTGGGTGAGATTCTTTTATCATCCCTTTGTAAGTTCCCTGTCTGTGGGAACTGTCAGACCAATACAACCACAGCTTAATACATTAAAGGTAAAGCAGACATCAGACGGGAGCGCATGTACACTCCCAGGGTCCTGTGTTCCCCAGTTCAACCAGAAACCAACCAGTCTTCCACTTCCAGTGTTAAAATACTGCCTGACTCCAGATTGTCTCTGTCGCTTTGTGATAATTTAGAAATAAGAACCATATATAACACAGAGTTAAGTAAAGATAATGAAGGTTCTGAAGTAGATTCAGACACAGCACCCTCCTCAAAAAGGGCTTTAAGATTAAATAACGCAGGTTGATATTATATGTAATGTAAGATCTACTCAAATGACCAGAAACCTCTTGTTGGGACGGCTGCTCACTTGCTCTTGTCTCATTTGTCCAGTTCAGACAGGAGGTATCCAAAAAGTTCAACGCCCAGCAGGACCAGCTGGTGTTGATATTTACAGGAAAGATTCTGAAGGATGCCGATACGTTAAAGCAGCACGGCATCAAAGACGGGTTGACCGTTCATCTCGTCATCAAGAGTGCCCCCAAGTAAGTACAAGTCATGAGATGTGTGTGAAGCTTAAAAGGCAAAGCTCAACCCTGGAAAGAGTTAAATTTCACAGTTGCTTTCTCATCTAAGATCAACAGGTGACAGTACATCCCAAACAAGTTCCAGCACTGCAACACCTCAGAGTAGCAGCAGCAGCAGCACTGCACCAGACAGAGCAGGAGGCGGCACGAGTCAGAGGCCAACACAACCAGCCGGTCCTTCAGGACCTGCTAATGCATTGAGTAAGAACTGTACCACTTTTTTTAATTGCTGGCTTTTTGCACTGCAGTGAGTTTAATTCTGTCTGGGTTGTAGAATCGCACATGGAGAGCTGTAAGCACAGAAAATATTGTCAGGGTCATTTTTACTGTTGTGTACTTGGAAAGAGTGTATTTTCACTTTTGATGTGTCTTTCCACCCCAAGTTTGGTCTTAAATTTCAGTTAAATTGGTTTTAAAAGGGTCTTAAAAAGTCTTAAATGTAAACGTCCATTGTCTGCAAGGAGCTAATCTCCATCTTTACTCCTCCTCAGGTGGACTCGGTGACCTGTCTGGTTTGTTCGGTCCGGGCATGCGTTCATCCAGTCTCATGGAGATGCAGCAGCAGGTGCAGAGTCAGCTGATGTCCAACCCACAGATGATGTCACAGATTATGGGAAGCCCGCTGGTCCAGAACATGATGTCCAACCCCGACCTGATGAGACAGATGATGGCAGGCAATCCTCAGATGCAGCAGCTCATGAATCAGAACCCGGACTTCTCCCACTTGTTCAGCAACCCTGACCTCATGAGACAGGTCAGTGCAGAGTCTTCTCATATTAGCGGCCTGAAACACAGAGTCAGCCTCAGGGAGCCAGTGCGGATAAATGTCCACTGATCAAATAAAGGTCTTGTGTTAAAAGTTGTAACACTTTTTGCTTTAACTAGAAATGTTGCTCGTTAATGGAGCTACAGAACTTTAGCTTGTCCGAGTACTGTCACCTGCAGCTGCTTTCTTTACATCATTATTCTTTCTCGTACTGCAACCAGCACCTAGATGATGATCTAGTTTTTTCACCATAATGAAAGAATAATATTGGTTTCATCCTCTCCTGCTGTGGTTTGGACGTCTGTCCACCTGATAAAATGTGCTAAAATATGAAGGGAGGTCAATGGTCTAATGAGACATTAGTTGCAGAAGGTCATTCCTGCAACAAGCTTTATAATTGACACTGATAGACGTCATTCCAGTAATAAGAGTGCTTCTTCTTCTCAGCCTCCTCACTCTCACTGTGGTTGTTTTTGTTATTTGAATCCTCCCGTCCCTCGACAGACCTTAGAGTTGGCAAGGAATCCAGACATGATGCAAGATGTGATGTGTAACCAGGAGGGCGGGGCGCTTAGTAACCTTGAGAGCGTCCCCTGGGTTTATAATTCACTCCAGAGAGTTTATGCACACATCCATATTGTTATCTTGTGCGTACAAGAATAGAAAGTATCATCTATCAGGACGTCAGTTGACTTGTGTCGTGTTTGTCATTGAGCAGCTGCAGAGTCCAGAAACGCTGTCCATGCTGACCAACCCCAGGGCCATGCAGGCTCTCGTACAGATCCAGCAGGGCCTGCAGACCTTACAGGCAGAAGTCCCAGGATTCATGTCCAGGTAGCGGCTACGATGCCAGATTTATGTATAGTGTATGAATTGTGTGTAGTAAGTATTGGTAGTGGTTATTTGAAGACACAGTATATTTAGCTGAGTGGCTGACATGTCTGTCCCCTCTCTAGATTGTCCCCTGGAGCTCTCACAGTTCCTCCAACCACAGGGAGCAGCGTTCCCCCAGTGAACCCTCAACCTCCTGCCATGGCAACAGGATCCACTCCGGCCGCAGCCACCAGTCCCTCTCAGCAGCAGCTCATGCAGCAGATGTTACAGATGTTTGCAGGCGGAGGGCCATCAGTATGTTTTGTCTAATTACTTGAATTTGTCCCGTTTGAATAATATGGATGTGATAATGTCCTTGACCTGAGGGCTGAGAGTAGAATAGGGGGTTAGAGAGTCTGATGAAGGATACGGGCATTGTACACAAACAGGAGAACCTTAAAGCCAATTCTGAACTTAACAGGCAGCCAGTGGAGAGAGGCCAAACAGGTGTCTCCTCCTGGTTCCTGTGAGGAGTCTGGCAGCGGTGTTCTGAACCAGCTGGAGGCGGGACAGAGAGGACTGACTGATTCCAGTGTACAGAGAGTTACAGTAGTCTGAACGGGAGGAGATGAGAGCGTGGGTGACCATCTCAAGGTCTTTGAGGGAGAGAAATGGCTTGATTTTGGAAATGGTGCGCAGTTGGAGAAAGCTGTCTTTAAATACTGCATTTATTTGTTTGAAAGGCGCCACAGTCATGGCAACTTATTTACTTCCTGTACTTTTCCCACATTCGTCTGTAGAGAAACATTTGGAGGAACCCCTGCACTCATTTTATAAAGTCATCAGACTCTAAAGAAAAGAGGTGAATAATCTGTAATCTGTAAATGATCAGTATCTGACCCTATGCGTCGTCTCGTCCCTCACAGCTACAGACCCCGGAGGTTCGTTTCCAGCAGCAGCTCGACCAGCTCAGCGCCATGGGCTTCATCGACCGCCAAGCCAACCTGCAGGCGCTCATCGCTACGGGAGGGGACGTCAACGCCGCCATCGAGAGACTGCTGGCCTAAATGGCTCAGTTCACTCTGGGGCTGGTAGAGTTAGGGACTGGCGTGGGAGATTTCAAAGAAATGAATACATGAATATAATCTGGAATCAAATGCAGGTGTGACCCGACAGACTGATCCTGCAGGAGGAATAAACAGGGAGGTTGGGAAACATATTGTCTAACAGAATAGGGTCTATGTTACTGTTCGACCTGTGAGTTACTCCTCTCACTGCAGCCGGAGTTTATTTCTAAAATGACCAATAGTCACTCACTGCATGTCGACATCAGGTCACAAAGGAATCACCTGTTATCATTACATTATTTAAATTTAACAGATTGTATTCAGGTGGTTTGATAAAGAGTTTGAATTGATGGTTTTCCATACACAAAGCTTGTTTTTACATATTTTTCCATCCTCTTCCCTGGTATTTATTTAAGTTTTTTACCCTGACTGGCTCTTGACAGTTTATATTTCCTCTAAAACACTTTTCTCAGTACGGGATCTTGTTTGTATGGTTGGCACTGCTGCCTAAATGTTAAAGGAGGAGAAGGTAAATGATTATGAATAGTAGGACCAAGCGCGCGTGTGTGTGTGCGTGTGTGTGCGTGTTGGACAGTAAGGGTGTTTTCACACTTTTTCAGCCCTCTCAGAGCGACAACTCAACATTTTTTGCGTATATGTGAACACTCAAACACCCTGAAGCCACCTCAGGAAGTGGTCTGAGTTTGGTTCGCTTGTAGTTCGCACTGAGGCCCCATCAGAGCTGAAGTTGACCAGAAAGAGAATCGAGTCCTTTTACTGCTGGTCCACTTTTTGGTGCACTGTAAGATTACGGAGTTTGGTTTGTTTTAAAAGGACTATATGTGAAAACACCTTAAGACGACATACTGAGAGGACAGAGACTTTTTAACTGGTAGAGATTTTGCTATGTTGAGAGAAATGTCCCTTTAATATTTCTGGTGCTGCTAGTGTTGGATTTACAGGAAGTGCATTCGTCAGGTTTTTCATTTGCAGAATTAGTAACACAGTCGTTCCCATCTGAATCTTCAAATCATAAATTGTCCTACAGTGGACGCTCCCGAATCACATTATCGCCTTAAAACAAAACATGAGGTTTTTATTCATATCCCTGAACTCTAACCCAGACTGTCTGATCGGATCCTGTCGACTAACAGTACATAAGTAAATAATTTGCACCCATATGGTTTTTTTGGGGATCTAAATGATAATACTGTGATTAATTACATGATAGAAATGGTTAAAATCTGTTCGGAAATTGTTTTAAAGTAAAACCCTTTCTCAGTGACACGAGCAGTGTAGTGCCTAAAGATAATGTTGGGTTCTGCAATATGATCTGTGAAATCTGTTGCACGTCTCCCTACGAACAGATGGGAAGCCAAAACATATATATATATATTTTAATCCAATAAATTATTTGTAATGTGTATCGTCTATTCTAAATATGTGTGAATGATTTCCTTTGACAGTCTGACAGCTGTGTTGTGTTTTTTAAATCCATGATTGAAATTTCTTGCTTGTGGCTTCCAGTGATATCTGAAATTACTCCTCAAAAAAAATATCTAAATTTAAATACTGTTATTGTCACTAACAGTCGTCTGTGCAGTGCTGGAGAAACTTAAATGTAGCAATACCTCGAATGTTACTCCAGTCACTGTCAAAGTCTGTATCGTGCCTTTATCAAGTCCTCAGCACCAGATTCTTTGAATTATTAAAAGTAAAATCACCTTTTTGTCGCTTTAGATCTTTTTGAATGTGTTTCTGTTCTTTTATGTCTTCTGAAAACATTGGCTTGTTTATGCTAGAGATGTTAACATTACACTTTAAAAATCTAAAGAGTGTTGCACATCAAGGTGAAGCTACAGGCGTCAGATAAATGCAGTGCAGCACAAAGGAAGTGTTTATCCACTGAATATTAGGCTGAAGGTCTTTTATTGTCATGTACACAACAATTAACAGTGAAGTAAATGTTGGTGATGAATTTGTTAGATCTCAGGCTCCCTCCCTCTGCGCTCTCACAGACACTGTACTATAAGATATGCATAAAGACAAGTTACATCAGTGGAGTAAAAGCTCATCAGAATGCAAGATATGGACAAAAACCTTATATACATAAAGGGGTAGTTAATGATTATTATATACTGTGATGTGTACAGGTATAAACAGGTAGGAAATAAATATATATACTGTTGTGTACAAGTATAAAAGTTTTATAAAGTTTTACTAAAATACAAATACTTCAGTAAACTGTAGTGCAGTGCTTGTCTTAAGTAAATATACTTTTCACATTTAGTTAAACATAGTAAATGTGAATGAATGTGAAAGAACCAGAGTGTGTTCTTTGCAAAGGTAAGCATGCAGCATGGGAGGGTACGTGTCCAAAGAGAGTAAGGGAGGCAGAAATAATCAGAGTCAGAGCAGCAGATTTCTGGATGTTGTGTGTGTGGAGAGGATGTGCAGCAGCTTTAAGAGAAGCTCTCAAACAACCAGGAAACTGAAGATTTACAACAGAATAGGAACTAGATGGGAAAGACTTATTATTAATATAAGTATTATTTGATATAGTAAGTGGAGGCTTCAGGGTGAATCCATTAGGTGGCGGTATTGCAGCTTTGTGGACGCCAGCCGCCATTAATAAACAAAGAAGAAGACCGTTCTTAGGATGAATTCGATGCCTACAATTCCCACAATTCATTGCGACGACTCCCGGAAAGGGAAGAAAACACAGTCAGCTGACTCCACTTCGTGTTTTGATGAGTAGTTTTTGACAGTTTAAAGGCAGTCGTTTAGTCATAAAATATATATATTTATTATTTGTTAGTATTATATGTTAGTGAGTTATTAGCCATGTTACGACCAAAGGCGTTGACGCAGGTTCTGAGCCAGGCCAACACAAACGGAGTCCAAAGCACACTGTGAGTACAGTTGGCTAGCTAGCTTAGCATGCTAACGACATGCTACTGGGTACAGGAGTTAAATATGGGTTTGACTGTTACACAGTTTGTTGTTTCAACGGTTACAACGGTTTGCTATTTGACACAGCTTTACATGGAAATATAAAGAGTTTGCTAGCTGATTATTATCAGGAATGGTGCCAACAGACAGGCTAATATTAGCAACATCAACCAATGTACACTTTACAGAGATATCTCTGCATTTAGTATGTGTAAACCTGCGTGTTGTTTACAGGTTTTAAGTCTTAATTTATTTTAAGATATTAAAAAATAGTATAAATCGTCATATTTAAGGAGCTGGGACCAGTACGTTTTTGGCATTTTTTAAAAATAATTATTGAAATAATTTTTTGATTATCAATGAATTTGCTGGACTATTTATTTATTTATTTATGTGTTTATTATTTGTGAGCCTCTTGTTTCCATTCTGCTGAAATAAGAATGTCTAAATTCACTCACTTACTAATAGGTCATTTTGTCCATATAAACCCAGCCTGCATTTCAACTGATGCTTTTAATTTTAGTGATGTTATTTTAGTTTATTTGTGTATAAATAGGGCTAATTAATTCAAATTCACACTTAAATGGTCTTGAAGAGTCTTAAATCTACTTTAAATACACTTAACTCATAGCAAACAAGCAATCGAGTTTATAACAGTTTTACATATTTTGAAGTAGTTCAGGTAGTTTCATGTCTTTGTATATACAATGATTAAGGTTGTAAATAGCTCCATCAGTATTCAGTAGCTTGATAGATTAGAGTAAAATCCATATTGTATATTTAGAGTAAAGTAAAATAATGTCCCATGTTCATGTGCTGGCAACATGATGGTGCAGTGGTTAGCATTGTTGCCTCACTGCAAGAGTTTTCCTGGTTCAAACCCAGGGTGAGGGAGCCCTTCTGTGCGGAGTTTGCATGTTTTCCCCATGTCATCGTGGGTTTTCTCCAGGTACTCCAGCTTCCTCCCACAGTCCAAAGACATGCAGGTTAATTGGTGACTCTAAATTGTCCGTAGGTGTGAATGTGAGTGTGAATGGTTGTCTGTCTCTATGTGTCAGCCCTGTGATAGTCTGGTGATCTGTCCAGGGTGAACCCTGCCTCTCGCCTAATGTTAGCTGGGATAGGCTCCAGCCCCTCCTTGACCCTTAACAGGATGAGTGGTTACAGAAAATGATGAATGTGCTGGATACTTTAACATCCAACTTCATATTTCCACCAGGTTATTGAACAATGAAGGTTCACTTCTGGCCTACTCCGGGTACGGGGACACCGACGCACGAGTGACAGCCGCCATCGCTAGCAACATCTGGGCGGCCTACGATAAGAACGGCCACCAAGCCTTTAACGAAGACAAACTCAAATTCATTCTCATGGATTGTATGGTAAGAAGTGCAGTTAGTCCGTAATCACTGCACTTGTTCTCAGGTATATGATGATGGGTGATTGTGGTATTGACAGTTTGAACCGGGGCACTTTGTGACTTTTCCCCCGTTGTTTGTTCTCTCAGGAGGGAAGAGTGGCCATTACTCGTGTCGCCAACCTGCTGCTGTGTATGTACGCCAAAGAGACAGTGGGCTTTGGAATGCTCAAAGCAAAGGTGAGAGGGTTTTTTTTGCAGTTGGTGCTGACGTCAGTCATTGGCTCCCCTTACAGCTAATGTCCTACTTTTATATTTACATGGTATTTTACACATTTGTTGTGGTTTACTGGACCTGCCACGCCCATTTGTATAGTCAGGGTTATGGCACTAACATGTAATGGGGCCTTTTTTAAGCTATGTTCTCAAGGTCGATGATGCATTGTTAGCTGCTTGTATTTTGAAAAATTGGTTTGCAAATAGATTAAGTTTAAATCTTAAATAAGAGGAACAGGAAATACCAAGTGAACAGATGAGAGATTTTGTAAGCCTCAAATCTCTGACATATGATCAATGTAAATGTCTTTTCCCTGTCATTTAAAATAGAGGTATGGTTGCAGCATGGAATCTGATCCCAGGATGAATTTCAGACCTTGTGGAAATGTTCAGAATTTACCTTAAAACTGTTTTACTCCTGACTTTGGCAGAATGTCTTGATTAATTTACATACACATGCTAAAGGCCTTTGCACACTGAGTCCAATTTTTGATGATTTAAAACTGTCGCATGTCTAAAGATAAACACGACTTCAAGTTGAATCGTGTTTGCATCTGTCAGAGCCTCTAGAGAATCGACCAAGAATCAGTGAAGAAAATGTGGCGGCAGGTCACAGCAGAATCATTTCATAACTCAGACAGCTACTTTCAACAGGTCAGATAGTAATATTTAGGTGGATGATGATGAAGAGGAGGAGAATGTGGACCGCACACAGAAGGTGGAGGACAGCTCTGCCTCTTCGTGAAGCTGTGGTGCCAAATGTAAGACAGGGAGGGAGTGATGACAGCCACATAGGTAACTCCAGTGGTGAGAGGCAAAGGAGGAAATGTGTCTTTTCATTTTGTCACATATTGTGAATTTTCATGAGTAGAACAATAAAACGCATCAGAATCAGCGTGCAAGGTTCCTGTGCGTGAGGATTTTTTCAAATGACGGATTAAAAAAAGCCATCCGAAAAAAACTGACTCAGTGTGAAAAGGCTTTAACTTTTAATCAGTCAGACAGAAGGTTAACACTGAATTAAGTTGCTGTGGTAATGTGCACGAATCTCCAGAATTCATGTGTACCAGTTCACTGTACAGGGCTGCAGCTAAAGATTATTTGCATAACTTACATTTGGAGATGTTTTTAATTAAGTGATTAATCATTTGGTTTATAAAACCATCACAAGTTTTTAGAGCCCAAGATGATTTTGTTTTGTGTGACCAACAGTTCAAAACCAAAAGATATTCAGTTCACTCAGATATATAGAAATATTCACATTAAAGAAGCTAAAATGATCAAATATTTGGCATTTTTGCTTGATAAATGACTTAATTGATGACTGCATAATTAATTGTTCTCAATATTGTTCAACTTGAAGTCATTAAAACCACTCATGTCTTAATAAATCTGCAAAAGTAACTTGTTTTTTATAGATTTTCTGTTTATAACACGGCTTGTTTGCTACACCGCAACACATAAGGCCCAAACTAATCCAGCATCACTCCACACTGTGACTACAGCCTGTAATATCACTGTCCTGTGTGTGTTGTGTTTCCAGGCAGAAGCCCTGGTGCAGTACCTGGAGGAACCATTAACCCAAGTGGCAGCGTCATAGTGAAGATGAGACGAACGCTCCGCCTTCTGTCTGCCTGGAAAACAAGCGTCATGTGATCCAGGTCATTCATGGACTACTGTAACATTCTGAGTACATGCTTATATCTATGAGTGAGTGAGTGAACACGTGGAGTGGGGAGGGCAGTGTATTTATAATCATGGTATTGAAGCTAACTTGTCTGGGTTTTTAATGATTCGCCCTCCCTTGTGACTCTTGTGTTCATCTAAAGGTCTGTTCTGAACTTCCACATAAATTGTCTGTAGGAAGTCTGAGTGTACATCTCCCGAGATGGTTCCATTACAAACTGGTTCTGTGGATGATTCATTCATTCATTTGCAGTTTTAGTTCAGCAGAGCCAATCAAAGATAAGCAGGAAGTTGAACACGTTGAATCCCATCAGAGAACTAAAATGGTTTGTGGAAACCTTTTTAAGAATGTCTGTCTGAAAAAATGCAGTAAACATTATTTGCTACATTTTGTTTCAAAGCTGTCAAATAAACAATTTTTGGATTAATATTCATTTTATTTTATTTTTTTGTTTATGCTTGTATGGAGTGCTTGGTGTGAGCAGCTCAAATATGGAGATGGTGATGGATGAAAGTCGACCACTTTGTTTCATCACACCTTTTCTTTGAGCAGTATTCGGTGTGCGTGTGGGAACTGAAACTCTTCCCCAGTTTTGTTTGATAAAAGATTTCAGTTGCTCAACAGTCCAGGGTCTCTGTTCTGCAGTCGCATGGCGCTTAATAACGTGTCACACATGTTCAACAGGAGTCAGGTGTAATCGGCAGGCAGGTCAGTCCAGTACCCACACTCTTTTACACTATAACACTCAGTTTTGCATCCTTAGCTGTGTGACAGTTTCCTGCAGATAACCACAGGATGTACACTCACTGGCTACTTTATTAGGTACACTTTGCTGGTACCAGGTTGGACCCCTTCAGCCTTCAGGACTGCCTTAATTCTTTGTGTCATAGGTTCAACAAGATGCTAGAAACATTCCTCAAAGATTTTGGTCCATATTGACATGACGACCTCACACATTTGCTGCAGATTTGTCGGCTGCACATCTATGTTGCTCAGTTGGTACTAAGAAAATATCCCCTACACCATTACACCACCAGCAGCCTGAACTGTTGATACAAGGCAAGGTGGATCCATGCTTTCATGTTGTTTACACCAAATTCTGACCCTACCATCTGAATGTGACAGCAGAAATCCAGACTCATCAGACCAAGCAACGTTTTTCCAATCTTCTATTGTCCAGTTTTGGTGAGCCTGTGTGAACTGTAGCCTCAGTTTCCTGTTGTTAGCTGACAGGAGTGGCGCCTGGTGTGGTCTTCTGCTGCTGTAGCCCATCTGCTTCAAGGTTGGACGTTTTTGGGACCATCCTCTGTAAACCTTAGAGATGGTTGTGTGTGAAAATCTGAAATACAGCCCATCTGGCACCAACAACCATGCCATGTTCAAAGTCACTTAAACCACCTTTCTTCCGCATTCTGATGCTCAGGTTGAACTTCAGGAGGTCATCTTGATCATGTCTACATGCCTAAATGCATCAAGTTGCTGCCACGTGATTGGCTGATTAGCTGTTTGCGATAACAAGCAGTTGAACAGGTGTACCTAATAAAGTGGCTAGTGAGTGTATGTTTCATTACATCAGACTTTCAACTCTTTGCTCAGTCACTTGCCTTTAAAACCTGAAATGAATATTAATAAAAGCGTAATGACTGTAAAACTAAAAAACATGGTCAGTCTTTGTAAGTGCAGTTCAGTCACAGCCTCAGGCTTGCACAACATTTGTTAACTTCACTTGAAAGATTTTTCTCTTTTAACACAGCCATTTTAACCATTACAGAGAGTTTTAAAAGTCCTATTCATATATCACTAAAGTGTATTCATGGCCCAGAGACTGATAAAAAAAATAAAAAATATAAAGTTTCCTGTACAGAAATACAATGAAACATCTGTTCCAGGGTGTTTTTTCCTTGTAGTGATGAAGCAAGACTCACTTCCTGCTTCCTGGCTGCAGTAATGTGATTGGTCCAGCAGGAGGCGCCTGACAGCCCCTCTCAGCCTCACCTGCTTGTCGCCCCACCTGTCCAACCTGCCTTACACTGACTCTGTTTCCAAGACACACCTCCACAGCTGCCCCACCACTCCCTGACACAAGCCCCGCCTGCTGCTCCAGAGCAACCTGGATACACTCAGCATACCCTGTTCAAACAAGCCAGCTTTCTATTAACTCACATAGGGAAGGGTAGTGAAGGGCAGAGAGCTGGCGACTGGCTTTTCATGTGTCAAAACATATCTTGCAGCCATTTTATTTCCTGAAGCCTGAGGATCTGAGGGGGCAGGCGGGCTCTGTGGTGTGAGTCAGTGTCGTCTTACATCCTGTAATCAGGCTGTGAGTGCTGGAGACGGCAGTAAACTGAGGGGCGGCAACAGTGAATGGACAGAATATGGGGTCAGATGAGGCCTACAACTTTGTCTTTAAGGGTGAGTGCATGTTCTGTTTACTTGATCCAATCCTCAGGTGCATCTCTACAGTGTGTGAAGTGATGACTCTGAAATGGTCCTTTGTCTTTCACATTATACTTCCCTGTTTATCATTAACTTAAAGGAACAGGACTGTGTTGTGCAGCAACAGAATGCAATATATTCACAGTAATAAACAGCTTAGTATAAGACACACTACACAGTAATACACAGCTTAGATGGTCTGATCTTATGTGCCTGGGTGTTTACAGTTCAGTCATCTGTGTAGGTTAATAATGTATGCTGGTGTTTTGCAAGTTTAAAAACACTCCAGGTGAGCTGCTTGTTTACAAAGGTAATAACCATAACCATTGCAGTATATTGTGCCTGAGTGAGTAAGCAGTAAGCATGCATAGTACAGAGTATTGTTGAAACCAGGATGTGTACTTTAATTCCTGCTTATCTGTTGCATGCCATGCAGAACAACATGGTAAGCGCGTGCCCGGTTTAAAGCTTGTGTCAGTGCCAAAAGACAAAGTGCATCACTCATACAGTCCTTCTCCCAAATTCAGTGATTGTTAGAAGTAGTCAGTGCATCTGCGCTGGACTTATCTGTTCTCTGCTCTGTTCTTTGGAAAGTACCAGCTTGTGCCGCTCAGTCTATTCATCCTGCACTCTGCCTGCTACATGACACAGTAATCATTTCTTAAACGCAGCTAGTTAAGGTACCAGATGGCTCCTAGCAGATGTTCCCGAGGAGTGAAAGGCATTCAGAGAGGTGACTCGGTTCAGGTGCGTGTGATGTGACATTTGGGTGCAAAGTGCCGGGTTGAGAAAAGGCACTGCAGGTGATTGGTGAAGCCAAAAGCATCACTCACTGTATTAATGAGTTCACAAATCACACATTCAGTAACAGATTTGCCTTTAAGGGCTTTGGGGCCAAGAGCGTAATAGTTAAAGGGATAGTTCACCCCAAAATCAAAACTGCATATTTTTCCTTGTACCTGTAGTGCTGTACATTAGTGTCGATTGTTTTGGTGTGGGTTGCTGAGTGTTGACGATAGCAGCTGTAGAGATGTCTGCCTTCTCTCCAGTATAATGGAACTAGATGGCACTCAGCTTGTGGTGCTCAAAGCGGCAAAACAATACATTACAAACAACTCAACAGCAATGTCTCTTTCTAGAAATGACCCAGTTACTAAAAATAATCCACACACATTGTTGTGAGCAGTTTCGTGCAGGAACTATTTTCTTTCTACCAAACTACACCCACCAACTATCACGGCACATAAGGAAGCGTGTATTTACTCACAGATGAGAGGCTCATGCTTGTGACAGTTGGGACGTAGATGGACCAGTAAATCCAAAGCTTCGCCTTTGCTTCGAAACTATCTAAAGCTTCTACCCTGTTCACCAGTGAGGGCAGAATGAAAATATCAAACTGAATATTTAAACATTCTGGAGAATAGTTTATTTGCTGTCTTGCTGAGAGAAAGATGAAAAGATTTATACTCCTATGTCAGCACAGTAAATATGAATCTACAGCCAGCAGCCACTTAGCTTAGCTTAACCTAGCTTAGCATTAAGACTAGAAACAAAGGGGAACAGCTAGCCAGGCTCTGTCCACATTAACACATTATACCTCATTTGTTTAATCCCTGCAAAGACTGAAGTGTAAAAATGAAAATCAAGTTGTTGTTTTATGGAGGTTTATATGCAGGACTGTGTCACCTCACTGCTCCTGTTTCCCCTTCCTTCCAGTCTTCATGCTAAGCTAAGCTATCTGCCTGATGGCTGTAGCTTCACACTTACTGTACATGAGAGTGGTATTGATCTTCTTATCTAACTCTCGGCCAGAAAGCAACTAAGCTTATTTACAAAAATATCAAGCTGTTCCTTTAATGGGCGAACAAACAGGAGCAAACCTCAGGGGAGGCAACAGACGAGGGATCCCTCTTCTCGCCGGTGAATTGTGAATGGGCGGACAAACTGATTGTTATCGCTGAATAAACTCACTCCTCTGCTGCAGTGCTCTTACAGTAAGCAGTGGGTGCTTTAGTATCTCGAAGGTATGAGGGGGTTTTCATTCCAACCAGCGATTCACTGATAACTGAGAGAAACTAATCAGTAAAATCTGATTCTATAGAGCTGCTTGGAATGTAAGCCTGCACGCTGTCGACCCTACACACACTGTACATGGACACACTGTGGGAGAAGAGTCTGGTTATCTGGTTATGGAGTTGTTCAACCCTCCAACTGTGCTCGACAAATATGAATCAAAAGAAAATCATGCAAGTGAAAAAAGACATAAAGTGATTAAAGACATAAAGTAGGGCAGATGTCAAAATTTAGACATTAAATATAACATATAATGTAAAATAAAATCATATGTATTTGTGGTAGATAGCTGTACAGTAATTACAATGTATATCAAGTATAAAAATATGTATACATCAGTCAGCCAAAACATTAAAACCAGTGATGAACTGAAGATGAACTGGGCATTGATCATCTTGTTACAGTGCAATGTTCTGCTTGGAAACCTTGGGTCCTGGCATTCATAAGGACGCCACTTGACATGCTGGACCCACCTAAACACCATTGCAGGTCCCCCACCTCTCAAACTACAAGATGCAAAGGATCCTCTGCCAACGCCCCAGTGCCAGACACCACAGGACACCTCCCAAAGGTCCTGTGTCCATGCCTTGGCAGGTCAGGGCCAAGTCCGATTCAAGGAGGCCCCGCTATGGATCAGGGGTACCCCTAGGGTACCAGCACGTCACAGAAATGCTCAATCAGATCAGGATCTTGGGAATTTGGAGGCCAGGTTCACACCTTGAGCTCTTTGTCACGACATATCTGAGTAGTTTTTGTGGTGTAGCATAGTGCTTGGTTCTTCTTTGGGGGGGGCACTACCATCAGGGACTGCCGTTGCCAATAAGGGGGACACTTGATCTGCAACAGTCAAACTACGGTTATAGCTCGGCTAGGCCATTTGGTTGTACTACTGTCCTTGTCCCAGTATACAAGCACGGGAGGGGAATCAGTGGTTTACGATTTCAGTCGGACTAACACAATAAATAGATTTCTTTCTAATGTCATGTAAATGCAGGTGTTTGGGTTGGTGCAGTGTCTCAGGTGGCATCCACAGAAATGCCAAGACCCAAGGTTTCCCAACAGAGCATTGCCTTGTAACAAGATGATCAAAGATGTACAGAGATGTAAGCAGGTGAAAAACAGTAAGTAAAAGTACATAAAGGTAAAGTGACAGTAGTCATGGTAGCGGGAATGCTGCAGTAATGAGTTTATTTTAGGCAAAGCATTTCTGCTGGGTTTTCATTCATCAACTCTGTGAAATTACATTAACTTTAGTAACCAAGTACCTAAAGTTAACTTACAAACTAAGAAACATATGCTCTTGTACAATAATGTTCATTTTGCAAACTATAATGTGTTTAACTTTGCTCCGCCCGATTATGCTCATAAGTCATTTTAGGTCTCCACCAGGATTTCTGTGTCCAGCACAGAAGTTACATTTCCAGTCCTGAAGGTTATGAAAACAAACAAAAGGAAAATTTAATCCTCACTGCATCACATCGAGTTCTTCCTCCGAATCAACGACAAGGCCTCTTGTCCTGCATCGCCATAGAAACCAGGGGCATTGTTTGCATAAGAAGTTACTGAGTTGTGGAGGAGAGGAGGGGGAGAACAGGCCGTCTCACCTCACCCACTGGAAGAAAAAGCAGCACAGTGAACAATTACCTAAAACTAGCAAAAGTAGAGCAGCTTGTAAAACATTCCTTGGGCATGACTTTAGACTTTAGGTTAAACATACTGTAAATCAAGAACTGGGGCAGAGTCATTTGTGCTCGTGCCTTTATGGGAGTCAGCAGGTGCTCGCCAGCTTTATTCAAATTTGTGGTTGAGTTACTGGTGAACAGGTTTGTGAGTTAAAGTTCAGTCTTGGCTTTGGAAACAGACGTTGGGAAAACAATCTCACAGCAAGGTCCCTTTAGTAGCTGTTCTGGTTTACCTGGTTTTCTGGTTTGGCTGTTCTGGCTTTACCTGGTTGTCAAAGAGTTGTTCATTTCAGTGACTTGTTTTTAAAGATTGAGGTTCGATCTCGGCCTTGGAAAAGAAAGAAGTTAAGAAAACAGTCTCACCACAGCATTCATTTAGTAACTGTTCTGGCACCTAACCACATTATTTTCATCAGCAGATAAAGAGCGAATAGGCAAACACCACCTGCAGATGAAGATCATGTCACATGATTGAACACCGATGATGTCAGAGGGCTGTGATTAGTTGATTGCAATGTCGATCCTGGATTGCAGTGTGGGATGTTGATCCAGGAGCATGTCCCACTTGCCAAAATCATGTCGTGCAATACAGCAGCAAACCACTGTTTGCTATGTAAAAAGTGGAGTGATGGCGTCCTGAGCAGAAGATGAAGTCACGCTGCCTCTGTGTGTGTTGTAATCTGAGCTCCTCCAGCCTGATCCCACTCCCAGAGCTTCAAAGTATAGGCCTACCACCGGTGTCCATTAAATGTCTGTGCGGGCTTTCCACCAACTCCTGCACAAAACCATCCGAGTCATTTTTTGACACCCAGAGCAACAACTTTGACCCAGATGACCCAGGCATTCAAGACCAACAAACAACAACACTGGCTGCGGTGTTTGTGGCACTCCGGGTGTGCCAGATGTTTTTTGGCCACCTGCCATCTTTTTCTTACCACAACCAAGTAGTTTTGTTGCCTAAACATAGCCACCAACCTTCTTACCACCAACTCCTTCTACATCAAGATACAGCACAAAAAGCTGCCCTCATTGTCGTCTTAATAATGCCTGTGGCTTCTGCCTATGCTGCAAAATGTGATGAGTACAGATGAGATTATGTTGCTTCTCTGGGGTGTGTTGTGGTTAGCTGGTCCGCTCGTGTATGTTAGTGCACGTGTGTGTATCCTGGATGGAGCTTTTGTCTTTCTCTGCTTCCAGTCTTTATGCTAAGCTAAGCTAAACTTGTAGCTTACAGACATAGAGTAATATCAACATTCTCATCTAACTCTTGGCAGGAAAACAGATAGTTCTCAAAATATCAAACTATTCTTTTAACTCTCATCACACCCTTACTCTATATTTAATGGCTGCTGAAATGTCACAAGAATTATCTGTGTTCACAAGCTCACACGCCTCGGCATTAGGCTGTGACTCTGCCTTATCCAGTCCTACATCCCAGTGCCACTGTGTTTTCACAGTGTGGTCATATTTTCCTATCTGCGCCAATTAAGCCAAGCCTTCTTTTCTCTCTGAGTCAACCACTAACAACTGAAACCCAAACATTAGTCACTGAAATGTACAGAGGGGGTGTTGAGTTGTTTCCCGTCCTGTTTGCTCAGTAGGAAGGTTCTCCTGACCAAGATAAAAGGTAGTGGCAGCTCAGCTTGTTCCACCTGATTTGGAATCACCTTACACTGTAGGAGACTGTTTTATTTCCTGAAACAAAGGTTCACTTGTGAGAGATTTTTGCCCCAAAGGCTTTAGAGGGGGAAGTGTGTCCTCCCCCTCTAGGAAAGTTGACAAATGTGGAAAAAGAAATACAAATTACAGTAAATTTGTCCTTCCGTTGTGTTAAAATAGGTTTCCTAAACATCAGTAATGCAGACCATGAGTGAGGCATGAGTGATCTTTGTGCTGCACAGCATCAGTGATAAATTTAAACCATGCTCTGAGCCAATTTTGGGGAAATTGCAGACAAATGCAGGAAAGAAAACTAAAAGGAAATCTTCAAAATGCCAACTGTGAAGTCCTCCACCTCTGCAGCTACATTTTTGGCCCTACTGGTTTCACTCCTGCCTGTGCTTTGCTTCCTTTACTTGACACCGTCACTCCTCGCTGTCTAAATAAATATAAAATAAACAAAACCATAAGTGTATTTTAGAATTGGCATCTCACCAGTGCATGCTGGGATCGCCTACAGAGGCTCCACAAGATCAGTGCTGATCAGTAATCTGGTGTATTCTGTAGGCATGGATGGAGCAATGAACAGGCCCACCGGGCACAGGCCAAGGGGCCCAAAGTGTCGAGGGCCCAACTTGACAAACAAACAAAAAAACACATATACCTCAAAGAGACACAAAATGAGCAAAAAAGACACACATATATATATATATATTGCAGAGCATAACATAACCTCAAAGAGACACAAAACAACTACAAAGATACAGAAAACAACTACAACAAGACACAAAACAAGCAATAACAAATCTGCACACATACCTCAAAGGGACACAGAATGACCTCAAAGAGACGCAAAACAACTACAAGACACAAAACAAACAAAAAAAAACACACACATAGTATTTTACTCACATGTCCTCTTGCTGCAATATTTGCTCTGCATGCTTCAGTTAAAACAATTAACTCATTTACTGTGAGGGTGTGGAGCTGTTTAGGATCTCATATCCCCAGTGGTGTAATTACCCCCAGTCTTACAAAGCTAAGAATGAGGTTATATGGGGCAACCAAGACACACACACACCTAGACTAAAAGCCTCAGTTAAGAAGGGCTGTAAAGGATGAAGTGGACGCACAGGATTGGCTCATGTTAGGCTCTGTGAATGTGAGTCTTGTCTCCTCTATCCAAGACATACTGGGTTTAGTTTTTGCAACAATCAACCCCCCTTAAAAAATGAACTCTAATTAAAATACTTGTGTTTGTGTCCTCCGCAGTGGTTCTAATAGGAGAATCTGGAGTAGGAAAGAGCAACCTGCTGTCCCGCTTCACCAAAAACGAGTTCAACCATGACAGTCGCACAACCATCGGGGTGGAGTTCAGCACACGAACAGTGCAGCTTAGCGGCTTCACCATCAAGGCCCAGATCTGGGACACGGCCGGGCTGGAGCGATACCGGGCCATCACTTCTGCGTGAGTGCTAACACCCATCATAGCTCCTTCAGATCCATCAGTATACATCCTCACATACACATGCTGATGGAATACATGTTTATTTTTTGGGCACATCTGTGTAGTTGCATTGCTTTTTTGCAGACTTTTCCTGCAGTTATTCTAATATAAAATATTACATTTTTAGTCCACCTACTTTATGTTAAACTGTCTGAACTGCTTTCAGTTCACCTGCAGATTGTCTACCTGCACCGACCCAAAGGCAGAGGCGGTTCTGACCTTGTCCATTTTAGTCCTATTAGGGTATTTTGGCATGTAAGAGCCAGAGAGGCTTTGATTTAAATTGCAACATCTATTGCGGTTGTCTTACTTAATGGTTTTACTGTGAGTAAAGAAACTGACATCTCTTCGTATTACACAAGGATTGCAGTTGTGGCTGTGTTTGATCAACAAGTACAGAAAAAATACCTCATGGAAAATAATTCCTTTAATACATTAAAAGAATAGGCACACATTCAGAGAAATACGCTCATTTGTTTTCCTGCTGCGGGTTGGATGAGAAGAATTAGTGGATAAAGATGCTAGTTCATATTGCATCATGTCTTTGTGACTAAGAGCCTGCCCTATGTGTGCTGAAGTAACTTAAACGAACGCACAGATGCACCATTTTGAAAGCCGCACTTCTTCTCAGACAGGCTCACTAAAAGTAAAGGCAGTTTACAATTTTTTCAATTCAACACTGCATGCTTGCTTTGGTGCCAGTTGAGCAACCTGTATGTCGGCATGTTGAGGTGGTGCTGTTATCAGCCAAAACACAAGCAAGGACAGGCACTGATCTTACAGTTTCCTCCCACATTAGCTGAGAAACAATCAGCACATTCTCGACTCCTGTCAGCTCCAAGTTCAAGCTCTTTATTCTTACCATATGTGCAACAGTCACAGAGAAGCAATGAAAATCTTTGGCCTCAGGCACCCTCTAACAACACTCATTAAATATCTATTTAAAAAACAATAAAATCACGGAAGTAAAAGCAGAATCTAAAAGATAAAATATAGGGGCAGAATGTAAACATAAAATAAAGTAACATAAATTTTAACAGTAGTGGAAATAAACTGAATGTAAACAGGCACGTAGTGTGTGATGAGAAGTAATAAATATATAAATACACAGAGGTGTAAACAGTAACATATGAAGATAAAACGTAGGCGTAGATGTTTTGGAGGTTGCAGGGAACACAATAACACCTGCATCTGTCCCTGCCAATAACAACATGAAAGTAGCAGAGGACCTTTAATTGTTTTGACAGTGCTGGAATGAAACTCAAAGCCTAGCTGTAACAGTGCTGTCTGCAGAGCCGGCCCTAGACTTTTGGGGGCCCTGAGCAGATTTGGTTTGGGGCCCTGCTTAGTGTAACGTGTTGCCACTTCACATGGCACTGAACCAAGTTGTGTTATTATTATAAATATCTAATAATAATGTGAAAAGTTTGGTACAGTAATCAAACGAGAAAGAAAGACAAAGGGAGCACTGTTTAAAAAAATATTTTAAAATTGTCACTCCAAACTCATCAAATACCGCTGCTTTGTCAGTGATATCAGCATCAGACAGAGGAGCACAGAGGCACCCATCGTGGGCGATGGCAGCTTGTAACTCCCCTGGCAAACCGTAATCTAAAGAGCAAGAAAGTCCATATCTGGACTTTCACCTGGGAACCTGCTGTTTGTTTCCTGTGTGAAGTTTAAACCAAACCATGATGGGTTTTTCTTTTTTTGTTAACCTAACCACAGACTTTTGTTGCATAAACCTATGAAAATAATCCTGAAAACAGGGTTTTTGCGAATGTTGAGCAGTTTCGCCGGCCAGCTGCGAGCATTTAGACACACAGATGCAGATTGGCAAGTTGATCCGAGGCGCCCAATTTTCCGCCTCGTAGGGTAGACATATAGGTGGAACTCTTTTAGTTTAAACAGACCGAGGCGCCCTTCCGCAATGGGAGGGACTGTTGATGACTTGTGGGAGGAGCTGTTGATAACGCCGCACGTGCGAGCCACTGGCAGTGGATAAACAGGAAACAGCTGATAGCAGGAATTAGCGAGCAGCTAGTAGCAAGAGGGAAACACAAACCTGAAAAGTGCCCAACCCCAAAAGCTATGGTTGCAATCTGCGATAAAATGTACAGAAGAAGGACATACCATGACGTTTCCACCATAAATTGATGCAGAAAGGGCACAGATTGGTACATAATAAGTGTCCCCCCCAAAGTGCTGAAACAAAACCTACACTCTTGAGATAAAGTGACAGTTTAGTAGTAAAATAACACTGTAATGGTAGATAATGGTAATGTAGAATAAGACTATAATGGTAGATTGACAAGTGATGAGCTTAAGAGTCTTACAGTCTGTGGGATGAACCCGTCAACTGCAACTTCAACACAGTTGATGCACTCGGGTCCCAAAATCCAACTGGTTAGAGTAGAGACCTTAGTTTGAGCACTCAGCCCTCAGCAGGTCTCTCTTCTATCTGAGGGCACTCCTGATTCTTTCTTTTTTTTAATTAAACTAGACGGATTAGCAGTGTGGAAACTGGTTTTAAAACAATAGAACCATGTCAATTTTATTTTTAAGACGTGGAAAAATCTGAGGATATGCTACACCGCTGGATTAGCTCTTTTCTGACGGCTTGGCTTTCTGAGTAATTACTTGCCGACTTATTCCAGTACGCAAATTCTCACTCCCATGGAATTTCTCATTTGTGCTGTAACAAGCAGCTAAAACCAATTAAAGCGGAATTAATTATATTGCTGGAAGAGGGGAGCAGAGATGGAACTGTGAAGGAAACACTGATTGGTTCATGACTTCAGAGCAATCGTCAGTCACTACATTTTTTTTCACTTGACAGCAGGAGACACTGCTTATTCTCTGTGAAGACAGGACAATGCTTAATCACTATTTTTGTATTAACAATGGATCCAGTGTGTTCTGTGAAAGGGGGTTAATCTCAGTGATGAACCCACAGAGAATGTCACCCAACTCTGCAGGTCTATCAGCTCTGCAGAGCTCTCACTGCTCTCATAGTGTCATCTTTGGCCGCTAAAATAAAACACTTTATGCTAGCTGCCTGGCACCAAATGGCACACAGATACAGTTAGCATCCAGCTGGTGAACATAGTGGAGCGTGCATCAGCTGAAGAGCCAGATATTTCCCTCTGGAGTTGGTGATGATCAAAACAGATGTTAAATATTTGGGCTTAAATTCATCAGGTGACCAAAAACATGACATCAAGAGTCCAGGCACCAGAAGAAAACATTGGCGCTGTTCATTTCTGCAAGCCAAGAATACATTACATTTTCATACGTATTCTATTAAAGTAATGTAGTATATAAACCAGTTGTGATTTAGTGAGTCATTGCTGTTTTTCCAGCTGCTTTTTAGGCACGAAAACCGTATGTTTGTTACCAAGACATTGCGACTTTTCCTGCTGGAATAGTGGCACAAAAAACAGTTGTGTTTTACAGACATATTGCTGGTTCTCTTGCTGGGATGGTGCCACCAAAATTGGGAATTTTAAGCCGAAACATGATTTTTTCTTTAACATAATGAAGTAGTTTTTGCACCGAAACCCAGCCACACATTAATCAGTGTTGTCGAAACAAGTTTCAACGTATCTGCTATGTGAGAACGTAACATATCCATGGTTTGTGTAAACGTATAATGCCAACTTTTTTTTTGGCTATTGGGTTGCACCAAATTATGATAATGTTGCTCCGTAACTTTTAAATGTGTAACTAAGTAAGTAAGTTCATAAAAAGATACCTAAATGTCACCATAACAGGTATTACAGAGGTGCAGTTGGAGCCCTGCTGGTCTATGACATCACCAAACACCTCACCTATGAGAGCGTGGAGCGCTGGCTGAAGGAGCTGTACGACCACGCTGACCCCCACATTGTGGTCATGCTGGTGGGCAACAAGACTGACCTGGAGTCAGAGAGATCCGTGCCCACAGAGGAGGCAAAAGACTACGCAGGTACGAAGTGTTAACTCTGTACTGAAAAACCATTGCAGTCAGTGTTTTTAATTAGTGAATGGAAACTAGATATATGATGATTATAGGGTGTTCGGTAGAAAGGAAATAGTTCCAACATGAAACTGCTCACAACAAGGTCTGTGGACTATCTTGAGTAACCACGTTGTGATTTCTGGAAAGAGACATTGATGTTGAGTTTTTTGTTTTAGAGGACTGTGCTTTTTTTTTTTTGAGTATGTATTTTATATGAGAAGATCAACAGAGAAATTCTGTGATTTGGGATATGCAGCTTAAAGTGACACATGCATAAAATAACTAACACAGCTTATTCGTATCATCTAGAAAAGCATGGCCTTTTGTTTCTGGAGACGTCTGCCCTTGAGTCGACGAATGTGGATGCAGCTTTCAACAACGTCCTAGCAGGTAATTAATTTTAATGTATTTCACTTTTTCCCACTTTGTTAGAAGCTGTTATGTAAATCTGTTGTTCACATCCAAATCTGCAGAGATACAAAGAGAAGCATATTCTTTTTAACAATAAGGTTGTCACAGTTTATGAACTGTGTGGGTGGCATGTTTGGCTGCCGTACAGCATCCCCCAGCCCCAGCTCTTTCTGTCTGCATGTGGGTTTCTGCCAGTTTGCTCCCTCGCATGTCTCACCCTCCCTGTCTTCCCTCCGCCGAAGACACATGAATGATGTGGACACACACATTCACCCATTAACATGCTGAGATACGGCTCCACCCTGTGACCCTGAATTTAACCTCACATAGGCAGACCTCCCTCTCTTCAGAGCTCATGGAGGTTTGAGGAAAGTCCAGGGTTGGAAAAGGTCGGGCTCAACGTGACCTTTGGTGGTCCCGCTGCAGCTGTTTGATTGACTGCTTTGGGATGAAACACCTCCGGTTGGTTTTTGGTTGGAAACGAACAATTTCCCCTATTCTTTAGTTTGAAGTGTTGCTGTCTTTTTCTAATCAAAATGTGTGCATTATTTGCACTTGTGCTACTTTTTCCTCTCAAAGCCTGGAAACACTGCAGCTTCTTTTTATTCTAGCACAGAGGAGAGCAGGATGAGATGAGTGAGGTTTTACTTGAGGGGTCTTTAAAGTGAGGGCATGACAGTAATGTCTCCAACTAAAATATATTTCAGTACATATATTTCAGGATGTAGCGCCTCCCTTGGAAGAATCACTTTGGATCTAAAATTAATAGTTTACAAAGAGCCCGGTCTCACTCCGAAGTCGTCCGAATCCAGCACTTGGGCAGTGACTTGCGGCGTCAGAAACCAACAAAAAAGCATCCTTTAGTGTCAGCATGATGCCCGGCAGTGTTAAAGTCCGACTGGGGTGGGAGGGAAGGGTCCTGGATGGGTCCAACAAACACTGTCGTTCACCCGAGAGAATGGTGTTCACATCCTCTAAGATTGTAAAGCCAAACCATGATTCTTCTTTCCTAAACCCAAACACGTGTTTGTTGTTGAAGGGAAAAAAGTCAATTTGTGGTGTTGTACTGACGTAGTGCATTTATTATTAAAAAAACAATTCTAAGAGACAAAGGTCCAGGCTAATTACTTATATTAATAATTAATGTTTTTTATTAACTGACCCACTGTCATTTTGCAAAACTAGCCCCCCAGCAAAGGAAGTTGAGTTTCCCTTATTTAAAGTCATCCTGTCGAGCTTGCCACCTGATGCACCGACTTCCCACTCTTGTCTTCCTCCCTCTCTCACTGCTTTGTACAAACCCACAAGAGGAGTTGAACCCTGTCTGTCTTCTGTTTATAGCAGCATGTCATGATGGGTTTTGGTCCCAAAATTCAAAATGCCACATCATTTTGGGGATAAAATGTAAGAATACAACGCAGAATTACAGTTAAATAATACGTTAACAATCATTATAAATGAGTCATTGCCTCAGCTTCCCCTAGCTGGGTTCCCCATTACTGGTTTAAGTCACTGGTTCCTTTTCTTTTGGAGAGGAGGAGACCTCTGTGGATAATTCGGCTCATGGTAAAAATATCCTGAATATTTGGATCTTAAGAAATCTGAGATAAAAGGTGAGCACACATTAGCAGGTGCTAGTCTAGCGGCCGGATACACTGATTTGTAATGTTAACTGGTTCATTCTGTGTTTTACTGGTTTTCAATCACCAGTAAAAAAGACACAGTTTAGCGTAACACCTTGAACTTAAATGTGCTCACCATTTTCCCATGAACGTTTTTCCATTTGCCCAGAAAGGAGGGGGTGGGCTCAACATCCCCACTGGCTTAAATCGCCCCGCTCTCCCTTAATGTAAATGTGTATTATTTTTCTGCCACAGAGATTCACAGGAAGGTGAGCAGTAAGGAAGTTGTTCGAGGCTCGATCAGCGCTGTGTCCTTGAACAGAGCAGAAGAGACGGAGGAGAATAAGCCCTGCTGCAGAAACATCTGACCACAAGGTCCTTCAGGAGCCTCAGGGTGGGTGACAGGTGACCCACAACCCTGTGCTCGAGAGCTCGACGACAGGCGGCGCGACACGGCAACCGTGTGCGCCAATATCAACGGTCCTGGCTTATGTGATGCCACTTTGAAAATGACTGATTTACAAGTCTCACAAGCTGCATGATGACATGATGTATTCAAATAATGATTCATACATGTGAATGAATGTAGCTGGAGACCAACATGAATCCTTTTAAGACTCCCTGCCGACTATTGAACATAGGTCAAAAGTAAAACACCAACACCATGTTACCTGTAACATGACATATGTATAATCAATGCACAGAATTTGAGTACCACAGACACATCATGCCGTGTGTAAATGTAAATAACACGACTGTTGGTTGGTTGGTGTCACTGTGAGTGTTGCTGTCACTGCTGTGTGTGTGTGCTCCGGCTGATGATTAATGATGAGACTGATTGTAATGGTTAAGAAATAAATGATTTATGGAGACCTACTGTGTTCTTTGTGTCTCATGATGGGGGTTTACAAGAAACAGATCAAAATTTCATTATCTCCAAATAAGAAGCTGATTTATTTCAGATGGGAAAAAGAAAAGATCCATTGTGAGCAGCAAAATTTCCCTCTGGGGTCACTCTGTGAGGCCACACCCTTAATTATGCATAATGTTAGGCCTTAATAACATGTAAACAGGTGAGTTACATAAAAAGTCAACCCCTGTACAGTTGTCATGAAGGGGAAAAGTAGCTATATATATCTTTACCTGCCTGAATTGTGTGTTTTCCTTCACATAAAGACTGATCCACCATAAACTGGTGCACATAGACCCTTTTAGGGCCAACGTCATGATGACGTAGGGCTGTCAGCTACGTAGGAGTCTTAAAATGTCGTCTTGTTGTGTTACTGGGAGCCAGAATAGAAGGAGTCATGGCTTGAAACTGGAATTTTACCACATTCTAGCCGCCACTGCCAGAAACTGAGGAGGTGTGACGAGGAATATTTGGATTTCTGCGTAAAGCTTACTTTTTAGCACATTAGCTAATGTTACCTTTGATAGCAAAACAAAATGGAGGAAAGTGTCTGCGACTACGAGACAGTAAAATGTCAACGTGTCGGGTGTAAACAGTACTCTTTACGTGTAGGTGTCACCAGGCTAAGTGACAATAGTACAGAGTATTTTTTGCTCTTGTTGGATGATGATGAAACTACTCTGAATATGTCACATGTCACACTATGTCACACTTTAGAGTAAAATCAGACTGTTTCTGCTCCTGAAGTAAAGGGTGGAGAAGTAGCCCCATAAATCACTGAAGATGTCTATCTGATCTAATGTTGCATTTAATAACGGGAGACAATTAACAGTGTGCAGATTATTTTACTACTATTTTTTTTCTAGTCCTCATGACATGGTGTCTAATGTTATTTTGAGCCGCAGTGATGAATCAGAGAGTAAAAATAGCAGCACTGTCACTGTGGACTAAAATAAAAATCCCACTAAAATCATGTGTTTAGTGTGGAAACGATCTGTGTTTGTTAGAAGCTCTGTTTTAAAACCAATAAAATAGAGCCCTGAAATGATTCTACTACACTGACCTCTAACACCATAAGGTTTAAAGGTTACTCTTTTTTTTTACCTCAGACTCTGTGGATACTGCTGTCCTCAGTGATCTGAATGGTCAGAAGTCGGGGTAGCTGTTCAGCATTAGTTACCATGGTGATTTATCCTGCTAAAAAGAGAACCAGCTTTGTTGTACTGAAAACCCAGAGTTAGCCCTGAAGTTAGCTCGCTAACTCCAAATCCTACTTTGTAGTACAGGCCTCAGGAGAGTGAGTGACCTGACGTGCGTTTGTAATTTCAGTCTGATGCACTACACTAATGAGAGCTCTGTTGGTTGAAGACATGGAGCTTTATATCTTTTTTACTATATTATGACGAAAACTCTGTGTGTGTCTGTTCCATGTTTTTCTCCTCACTGACTTGGTCAATCCATGTGAAATGTGGCACAGTGGTAGAGGGTCATGGGAGGATGCCAATGAAGCAATATTACATCACTTGGCCAAAGGGGGGCGCTATAGCAACCGATTGAAATTGCAGACTTTGAATGGGCATATCTCATGCCCCGTATGTCGTAGAGACTTGAAGCTTTGCACAGAGATGCCTCTCCTCATGAGGAACACATTTGCCTCAAGAACACATCAATCTCTTCCTAGGAAGTTTGAGCGATCTGCATGAAACTGGGTGAACATAATCTAGGGACCAATATCTAAAGTTTCCTCTTGGCAAAAGTTGGAAAACTTACTAAAACTGAGCTTCTATAAGGCAATGAATATTGCAGAGGGCGTGGCTCATCACATAAAGGTGTATAACATCTCAAGGGTTTCACCCATCACCACGCAACTTTGTAGGCATATGACCACACATAATCTGAGGGGACCCCTCCATTATTGACCCCATCAAACAAAATGGGGGCGCTAGAGAGCTCATTTCTTATCTAGGCCTAACCGCCATATGGATTTTTACTAAACTTGGTAGATAAGTAGAACAGGACGCCTCAAGGTGACTGGAGAAATCTAACTCTAATTGGCAACTGGGTGGCGCTATAACAACAGAAAAATGCTTCAAAATGGCTAAAATGCGACTGATCGCTGTGGCTCCCCCTGTGGACCAATGTTTTGTTTTTTCTCATTTTTGGTCTGACTAAGTCATGGTATGGTATGCTGTACATAATCATGGAAACTGTCAGTGTTTCATTCTGTATGTCCCACGTTTTTCTACTCACAATCTATGTGAAACTGCACACAGACATTGAGGATTGGCATAGGTAGAAGGTGACAAAGCTACCAATGGCTATGGACTAGTTTCTATATAGATCAACAAACAGTTAAGTTAATCACACATTCACTCCAGTTTGTCCCAGAGTGCACTCCGGCACTTGGAATGCGTATTCCTGAACACACCACTCACATCATCTTCCTCTATTGTCTAAAACAAGCCAACAGAACTTGCTAGCTAGCACTAGCTAATCTCTGTGGAGCATTGTTTTACCTCCAGCTAAGCCCCGCCCACCAACAAATGTCGTACTGTTCACTCACAGGAAAAAGGTATATAAAACACGAACAGCACAGAGCCGTTGTGCTTGATATTAGTAACACCTGTGCTTTTCCAGATACAACAAGACAAAATGTCTGCTGTGATATGGGCCCAAAGGATTCAAGTAATTAAGAACACCAGATTAGTAAGATTTACCACCTCATCTGTGATTCAGTTCAATCACAATAACACACCATTAAACCTACAATTAATGTCTGTTAATTAAACTCTCTATCAAACACATATGAGTCAAAGTATGAAACCATATTTCTTCCACATCAAATGCTGAGCTGCATCAGAGGTTCATAACCTAACAGGAACTCCATAATGAGGTCTAAAAAATCTGAAGACTTCAACATACGAAGTGGCAAAGATGCAGAAAAACTTCTGAGACATCTTTTTTCCTTATTTTTAGATGTACAGTAGCATCTCCGTGTGACAGAACAGGTCAGGGCTGTGCAACCTTTTCAAACATGATATCTCTTTTTCCTCCGACTAAGCTGCGATAATTAACTGGCCCAATTAATGTTGGCTAAACTCTGCCAGACTGATGATGCATGGAGTGAATGAGCGCGCAGGCCTCTCTGAAGGGCTGTGGGAGCTATGGTACAAATAATTCTCCCTTCCTGCTACAAATTTAATAATACTGAAACCAAACCAGCTGTCAGTTTTATGGGAAATTAGTGGACTGCCTGATAAGAGACAGAGGAAACAAGAGCTGAACCAATATAATGGCCCTTTTTTTATCAAACACAAGATATCAGCTGGTCTGTGTTATCCATGTCTGATGTGATAAAATAAAAAGTTCCTCTCTGAGCACCACAACATGAAAACAGTGTGTAAAGCCAGCAGTGAAATCTCATTTTATGATGCGTTTAAACACGGATTCATTAAAGGCTGCGAGCTGTTTCAGGGACTTTCCTGTCCTGCCAAGTAGTAACTTGTGGGAAATACCAAAAACTGTCCAACATAATGTACAAAATTACAGTTTAGACTGTGTATCATTATTCACTTTCACTCTGATACCTTCAATGCAGAGTTCTTTATCTAGATAATAATAAATAAGGCACGTCTTTCTATCTGATGCAGTTACATCCAACATTTCAGGATCCATATCTTAGATTCTAATATTAGTTTTAAAATGCTGCATAGATGTTGCTTTTAAATTTTATTTGTCAAAGAAACTAAGCTGGACTTTTTGAGCTGCACTGTCAAACATGGATGGGTTACTGAACAGGCCAGCTGGGCACAGGGCCTGGCCTCCATCTGCAACATGTCACTCAGACTACCGACCAGGAGGAGACTCATAATTACCACGAGGAGACACAAAAACGCCACAAAGAGATGCAGAGGAAGTGCAAAGAGACACAAAATCATGGGTGAATCATGAGACAATGGCCCCTGGGCACAGACACACAAAAGGCCTCACCACCTCTACCACTCAGGAGCAAGACAGGCAGACTTTGTGGTGGTCTCATGTCTCTTTGTAGTCAGTTTGTGTCTCCTTGTGGTTGTTCTGGTGGCACAGTGGTGTGGTGGTTAGCACTGCTGCCTCACAGTAAGAGGGTTATTAGTGATTCCAGGAGGGAGCCCTTCTGTGTGGAGTTGCATTTGTGTCTCTTTGAGGTAATTTTGTGTCTTATGAAGTAACTTTGTCACTCTTTGACGTAACAGTGTGGCTTTTTTGGTTGTTTTGTGTCTCTTTGTAGTCCTTTTGTGCATCTTTGGAGTAATTTTGTGTCTTATTAAGGTAACTTTGTGTCTCTTTGAAGCCTTTTTAGTTGTTTTGTGTCTCTTTGTAGCCCTTTTGTGTCTCTTTGGGGTAATTTTGTGTCTTATTAAGGTAACTTTGTGTCTTTTTGAAGCCTTTTTAGTTGTTTTGTGTCTCTTTGAGGTCAATTTGTGTCTCTTGTTAGTCATTTTGTGTTTCTTTTTGGTTGTTCTGTGTCTCTTTAAGATACCTGTGTGCCTTTTTTGGTTGTTGAGTGTCACTTTGTAGTCATTTAGCCTCTCTTTGTGGTGATTTTGTGGTCATTTTATATCTCTTGTTAGTCATTTTGTGTTTCCTTGTGGTTGTTCTGTGTTTCTTTGAGGTAACTGTGTGCTTTTCTGTTTGTTTTCTGTCTCTTTGGGGTAATATGGTGCCTTTTTGGAGGTTTTGTGTGTCTCTGGGGTGATTTTGTGTCTTTTTGAGATAACGTTGTACCTTTTTTGGTTGTTTGCTGTCTCTTTGTAGTCGTTTTGTGTCTCTTTGACATGATGTTGTGTCTCTTTGAGGTATCTGTGTGCCTTATTTGGTTGTTTTCTGTCTCTTTGTAGTCGTTTTGTGTCTCTGAGGTTGTTAAGTTTGGGTCTCTTTGTTGTTCCTTTTCATCTCTTTGTGGTCATTTTAAGTCTCCTCTTGATTGGTATGTGTTAATTTGAGTGACACTCAATTTGAGTGACACTGAAATTAACTGACGCTAATTATGTTTTACACCACACAGAACTTGCAGATTTAACATATCTTTTAGCAGCATGTAACCAGTTCAAAATCATGTTTATAAGGAATCATACGTTTTAGTGAATACAATGATGTATCAAGCTGATAGAAACACTGTTGCAAATATTTTTTAGTTATTAAATGGATCCCCAAATAGAACAACAGGCTTTAAATCATCAGTCTTGTTTTGGGAGCTGCACTCTGTGTTATATCACTGTATCTATCTGTGCTGTTGGGCTGCAGTGACACGTGTTGCAGTGAGACATTGTGATACCACTGTTTGCCAGCTGGGTTTCGCTGCTGCTGCTGCTGCTGCTGATCAACCTGAGGCTGATATTACCTGTTGAGGCTTGGGGCCCACATACGTCATCCCAGTAAACGACCAAGAGGCAAATCATGACGGACAGCACAGCGGGCCAATCACGTGGAGGCTAGTGACAGGTGTCGATCAGCCATTGACCATTAGGAGCGAGCGAGGGGCGGGACCAAGGAAACTGACGTTACGTCGCAGCCTCGGTAATGGCAAGTGACAGAGGGTGAGGAAGACGAGGCGAAACTTTTTCAGCTGCCAGTTGCTGTTGGTTGTTTTTAAGCGCGATAACAACGGCGGTGTCGCCTTCTTGTATTTTGACAGTAATTTACCGCTGAGTGATTAGTAACCGTCGTCCGCGTGAGGCTAATTAAAGTCGTTAACGGCGGTGTGTCGGTCGCGAAGTAGCTAAAATACAACAGAAGTTTGTTCGACTTCGAGTTAAATACGTAGAGACACCGAGGAAGAGGAGCTATGACCAACAGAGAAGACGAGTATGACTATCTTTTTAAAGGTGAGCACCTGTTTGTCTTCTAGCTAGTTAGCTAAACTTCGACAGCCTCCACCTGTGAGCAAGTGTCATTTGATGCCGAGTTGTTGGAGGTGTTGACCTCCTGACAACAAGGCGACGTTAGACCTGAGACAAAAGCACCTGCTGCTGCTGCTGATAGCTGTAACTTTGCCACGAATTACAACACGGTGTTACAGCCGTCCACCGTGTCATTTCAACACACAGGCGGCTCTTTACGTACTCCTGTGTATTAAGCAGCATCTGCAGGGGAGTCATCATCTTGCAGGCCGATGATGCAATCATGTTAGGATGCAGTGTTGGTCAACAAGGGGGTCATAATCTGAGGCATCAAAACAGCCTCCAAGCAGACTGGCTCAGGGAATAAATGGAGTTTGGTCCAGTAGTTTTGTACCTGGGGACTTCATGGTGTTCTTGCAGATCTAATCTACATACAGGTCTGAGCACTTGGGGAAAACATCACCTGTTATGTCAATAAAAGCTCCCCTGCACCTACAGCAGGTTAACTCTAATAATTAACAGATCTCAATATGGTCTAACGAACATTATAATACTTATTCACAAGGACAAAACTGGGACAAAACCTTCCTCTTTTGGGGTTTTAAATTTTACCCTTAATGAGGTTGTGAAAATATATTTCAAAAGATCAAGATCTTGACTGATAAACCTTGTAATTATCAGTATAATAATATTATTATTATGTCAGAGGTAAGGTCTGGCTGAGTTGATGTCTTACAGAGTTGACAAAAACTTATATTTTTATTAATTTCACAGCAGTCATAGTGAGTAGCCTTTCTGTTTCTCATAGTATTTAAGAGTTTTCTTAATGCTGATTAAAATATTCACCTTTAAACCATTATTCTTATTTGTTTTTTAATTTGTAGGGCTACAGAGTTGACCGGTTATGGTTGAGACACACCTGATAGCAACATTATTTAATGAACATATAAAATAAATAGAAAGCTCACCAGTACTTGAGCAGTATTCCTGCTTTTTTGGAAACCAGGAAGTGAGGCAGGAGTCCTTGTGACGTAGCTAACCGCTTTTATACCTGATCAGAGTTTTTGTAGAGTTGACAGAAATCTTTGAAAGGCCTACTTTTCACACACACACACACACACACACACAAAATTAAAACAAAGATGACCAGCAGTACATTTGTACACCAGTGCAATCTGTATGTACTGTTAGTTGTATTTTTTTTTTTTGTAGGCTTTTCACACATTTTTTGTTTTTTTCTAAAGCTGTGAATTCTTGTCTGAAACAAGTGTGTTGTTAAGTTGTAAATCTATTTATTTATTTATTTTGGTGTAGGACATGCTTTATCCCAATTCTCAAGAATGGGTGATATGCCCAATTTATAGCCCAATCCCTCTCAGGTTGAGGAGGACAGCAGGGGGAATTTAAAGAAACTTTCTTTGATATGCAGAAACACTCCCACAATGTGTAATCTGGTATACAATGGACTGTAACTGTATAGTGTATATGTGTGGGGGTGGGGGGAGATTGTTCCCATATGGCTGTCTGGTACAAACAATAGTTTATGGTTGTACCTTGTCATAAGCAAAGGGGAAATGGAGCGCTCATGGTCTGTTCAAATATAGAACACCAAACAAGCGTGTGTTGTCAAACTGGAAATACCTGCATGCAGTGTGTGTTTGGGCCACAGAGAAGCTCTGTCCCGGAGCAAAGAGGAGATGAGATTTACTCACTCACTCGTTCACTCTAGAGTAAAATGACATGACTTCTTGTGACCAAATAGCAAATTTATCTGAATCATGTGCAGCGGTGCAAGGACACTGATAAGGTATCGGCTGCCTTTCAATCCTTTGCTTAAACCAGGAAAGAGCTAACGTTATTGTAATGGCTCTCCTTTGTTTCTACAACCTCCCTTTTGTCCCTCGCTGTAAGATAGCATGAGTCAAGTTGGGTGAGCTGTTAGTGAGTCACCTAAACCTTTCCCTACTGATGGAGACATCAGCAGGAGGAAGTCATCCTGCTGGAGCATACCTCCTTTCTTGTACTGCACATGTTCATTTTTAGTGACGTGTGTTAGCCTCAATACCGGGTGTTCGTTTAGAAACTTTTCAGACTGACTGCTTCACTTCTGGTGTTTTTTCTGGTTTTAAAGCACCTTTCATAGCCCAGCAGAGTAAATCATGTTAGAGCCATTAGCTTCTTTCAGTGGAAATATATATATATATATATATATATATATGATGCATTTTGATGCAATAAAATCAGCACTAACGAGAAATTAATTATCCTATGTTAATAGGAGGTATCTCTTTTTGATAACCAGCCATAGACTGCATTCAGGAGATATAAATATATCAAATAATCTCACTGAACAGAAAAATTCTCAGTATAATTTTGTTTCTTTCTTCATTCCCACCTCCAGACAGTCTCAGGCTAGGCTGCATGACTGGGTGCAGTGTTGTACAATATGAAAGAGAGGTGTCATATCATTTTAGCTGAAGAATGCCAACGCAACAATAGGTTGGAGAATGGGTGTGTAATGCAGCCATGATTTTACCTGTGCAATGGCAGAGGACCTAGAAGTGGTTGCATAATGATTTTTGTCCTCCGCCCAAGATCTTTTGTCCCAGACGAAATGGAGAATGACAGTGTTGCCTTTCTAGGCATGTAGGAGAGCCACACCGTTGGTATGTGTGGCCTCTGTGTTTTCATTATTTTAAAGTCTAGCCCTTTAGTGTGGACAGGTTTCCGCTTGTGTCTGTTACACCATACTGACAAACTTTAATGTACAGTTTCCCCTCAGAGCGAGCTGTGTTGCTTAAATGCAAGTGTGGACACAGTGGTCGGTTCGTTAATGTAGTTTCAACATTCCCTAACAAGTTCCTATTTCATAACAGCAGGGTGGTGAGCTGGTGTGGTTGGTTCCTTTTGACACACTGACTCACCTGACAATTGTGGAAGTAGTTTTCTGACAAACACACACTCTAATTATTTTCAAAGATGTTTTAGGAGAGGATCCAGTAGAAGAGACGCAGCATTAAAGCCTCAGTTTTTATCATCATGATTACACACTAAGGATTAAATGAGCAGCTCATTTCTACACTGCACATGTAGTGATTTACTTCTCTCACCCCATGTCAGTAACAACTCCACTGCCATTTTTATCTAAAGCAAAACAAGGCCTCTCTCCAAGTCTAGTCATTGTTCGCAGATTTTATGGATTTTTATGCTTTGTTTGGGAAGTGTAAAATAGAAGCTTCTGTCAACCAAAGCAATTTGGAGGAAGTGTTTGGCATCCGGACAAACTTCAGCGGAGTTTTTGGCTGAGACTTGAGTGAGCTTACTGAGCATACTGTATGTGTGGTATAATCAATCCACTAGCTCCCAACCTGGGGGCCTGGACCCCCACTAGGGGTCGCCAACACTTCACAGAGAGTTGCAAGGCCTTCTTGATTTTAAAGGGTGTAAGAAAAGTAAAAACAAAAAATACAGTGGGCCTATATCTCAGCATTTTATTCATTTCTGTGAGGAAATCTAAATGAAATTTTTATGTTTTTGAAGTTTAAGAATAAGTTAAAAAAAAAATCTGACAGGATAAGGGCACAGTGAAGACCTGAACACAAGCTATATTCACAGAGCCTTTATCTTGCTACACAGACTTGTGCTGCATTAAAAAAAGTACACGGTTAAAACAACCAAAGAGTTAATATAATAATCGTCAAGCATCAGGTAGAAGACAGCACGGACATTGCCAAAAAGAACCCAAGTAAGAATGAAGTTGAAGTTTACACTGCACTGATGTCATTTTTTACAATAAATTTTATTGTAGGGATGTCCTGATCCAATTTCAAAGATCTGTCTTGGGGCTGATCAAGGTATTTTTAACTGATCAGGTTACGTTATATTGAGCTATGTAGAGCCCAAAACATCATGCTGTCACACAGGTGTTTTTACTCGTGAAGCTTTCATGCTCAGCAGCGTGGAGCGCAGCCTTCATCAGCTCTCCAACTCTGTGTGTCTCTCCTCCACGTGGCCGATCTCCTGTGTGTGTAAGAGCTGGGGCTGAGCCCCGCCTGCTGCGAAACACCACAGGTCATAAAAGAAAACGCCTCCAGCAAAAAGCCAATAAAAGTAACATATTAATGTAGTCTAATCCATGCAAAAGATGTTGAGACAATGAAAATAACCACTCAGCTGAATACTGTGCAGTCACCTGGCTCAGACACAGACTGAATGCTCTCTTAAAGGGACAGAGAAGTTCCCTCAAGACATTTTATACTTAGTTATTTCATAAAAATTGAGTAAATAAATAACAGGTTAATAAATAAAGAAATACTAAGGAGCAGCTTGGATGCCGGGTTTTTTTTTTCTTAATGCATTGCAGAGCTATTCAGTTGTCAAGCAAAGGCTATACATTGGATTGGTTTTAATAACTTTGAAGTGTGCACGTGCAGCTGTTTTATCCAGGAAAATAGAGCTTTCAGTATCGGATCAGGACTCCGTATTGGCAGATACTTGAAGAGGACATCCTTAGTTTGTTGCACTGTAAACTAAAAAAATCGTGCCTCAATTACAAATCTTTGATAACCCTATGTTTGAGATAATTGCATTGTGTATATATATAGACATTTAAATAGATATATAGGTATAGATAGAGAGCAAGATAGATAGAATCAGCTGATATATCGGTTTCAGGATTTTTTTTTAACCCCCTAATATCACCATCAGCCCTAAAAATCCAGTATAGGTTGGGCTCTAGTATGTTTGATTGTTATAAAAAGTTCCTATAAGTAGTAGGAAAACTCATCTCTGGCTCATCTCAGTATTCACAGGAAGTTGCTTGTTTTATTTAAACTTTTTGCAGCTATTGTGTTCACTATTTGGATTAAATGTGCAGTTTATCAGTTGTTATTTTCATGTGTTGAATATTATATGAAATATCTGTGTCACTAAGTCAGGGGTTGCAAGTTTACTCAGTTATAGAAAAGGGGTCCCGTAAGGAAAAAGGGAGTCTCAGCTCTCTCCAACGTATCTAACGTATTCACAGTAAAGCACTGCCATGACTATATCTGACTGGTGAAATCATCAGCGAATCGCTGCGTTCACCTGTGCTCAGACTGCGGGTATTTCCTGAAAAAGAGCAGGTGGTTCTAATATTCAGTATACTCAGTGGGAGTCCCCTGAATTTCTGTTCTGCCTCGGCTGGAAGCCACTCACGTGTGTCATTGGCGAGACAGGCTATCTGATTACAATGAGAATCAGACTTAATTCAAAAAGGTCAGCCCACACTGTTCAGTGTAACTTCTTTGTGGTTTAATGAACTGTTACACCAAAGATCTACCAGGAATTTACCTTTTACAGCTGCAGCCGTAAAGTACGCTCTGCTGCTGAAACACAATTGTGTATAGGATGTTCTCCATATGTGTTTTTGGTTCTTGAAAATGAGGTTGTAGTCGTAATACTGAAAGAAGTTCAAAACAGTCTGCTGATGATTGTTCCTATTTCTTTGTCTTTTCTTTTCTCCTGTAGTGGTGCTTATTGGAGATTCAGGTGTAGGGAAGAGTAACCTGCTGTCCCGATTCACCCGAAATGAGTTCAACCTGGAGAGCAAGAGCACCATCGGGGTGGAGTTTGCCACACGCAGCATCCAGGTAGAAGGGAAGACCGTCAAGGCTCAGATCTGGGACACAGCTGGACAGGAGAGATACCGAGCTATCACTTCTGCGTGAGTACAGTACATCATTGAAGCCTTTGTGGAAGCACTGTTACACACATGTGCATACACTCACCTCCACACATAAACAGAGATTCCCACTTCACTCAAGTACATGCTCACTTGAAGGAAATAATGGGATTTTTAATTGGGTCTAGCATGCATGCAGACGCACACAGGTTTGCATGCAAAGGTTGAAACAAGCATGACCTTGATATTGATACAGGCTAAGCACAGGAACTCCAAAGGGCCTCCTTTGCTTCCTCATGCATTGTGCCATTTTTTGTCAAAGCTGTTCACAGTCACATGAAGTTTGGCTGCGGATGTAGGTCAAAGGTTCTAAACTTCCAATCATCCTCTGTCTATGAATTCAATTTACAATCACATTCCTAAATCAGTTAGATATTCTGAAGTGATTAACACAACAAAAATGCAGCTTCTTTGCCTCAGGGCAGGAAGTGTTTTGTTGATTCCTTCTCATTTCTTGATCAAGTTCCCGTCCCAGCATTCGTCACTCTTTTTGAATTGTCTGCGTCGATGTGGCAACCAACCCCAAGGCATTGGCATGCACTGTATCAATCCCCCACAGGCACTGAGGAAGCAGACAAGCAAGCGCAGCCAGTCTTTAATTAAAACAAGTGGTGTCAGTCAGTGTTCACTTGTGTTGTGAGCGTCATCTGCTTCGACTCCACTGTTTTATTTCTTGTGTTTCTCAGCTTCATAACAGGCCGAGCCCATGTGACACACCTGCAAAGAATCCAGATATCCAACAGGCCGCGACAAGAAAAAGTTGTCCGCTCCAGTGTATGTAATGTTTATCTCTCTCCTCTGTTGTCCAGGTACTACCGTGGAGCAGTCGGCGCTCTCCTGGTTTACGACATTGCCAAGCACCTGACGTATGAAAACGCCGAGCGCTGGCTGAAGGAGCTGCAGGACCACGCAGACAGCAACATAGTCATCATGCTAGTGGGCAACAAAAGTGATCTACGCCACCTAAGAGCAGTGCCAACAGATGAGGCCAAGGCCATGGCAGGTATTGTCACTGTGTGTGTGTGTGTTGCAGCCTGTGGGGTTTTGGACTCGGCCTTATCACCAGGTCAAAGCTGTGATAATGAGCATAGATGGACTGCCCCCTAGGGTTGGGTACTGGTCATACTTGAACCAATACCAGTACCAGGACCTGGAATTCGATACTTCATGTTCTCTCTAATGACAAAAATCTAATCTTTGAACAAGCTGCAGGGCGACGTAGTATACTAAAAAGCAATTCTGCTTTTCTTTTATAATCACATATAGAGATAATCGTCTGTCTCTGTCCGTCTGCTTGTATGTGTGTGTCTGTGTGTGTCTGCTTGTCTAGTAGTGAACGCTATTACTAAAATAATATAGAAAAGAAAATAGACCAGATGCCGAAATCAGCATGGCAGATTGGCGTTTTGGCTCACTGGGAAGCTGATGGAACGTCCGTAGAGCTCCATGGCTGGCTTCCGGGCTCTGGGGCGCTTCTGCCTCCTGTCTGAAGTTGTACCCGTCAGATCTGTGGAGCTCTGTTGCAGGCCCCAGAGCCCCGTGGCTGGCTTTGGGAGCTTCATGGCAAACCTGGCGCTCTCAGGTACCGTCATTTGGCACTGAGGGATTTAACAGGAATCGGTATTCTGCTGCTAGGTGCCCTTAAAAGTATCAAGTTCAGGGGCGACCTCCAGCTCATCAGGTAGACTCTGCGCCCCACATAGGCTTCATTCTTTGCAGCAGACTGGGTTCGATTCTGACCTGCAGCCCTTTGCTGCGTGTCCTCCCCCGTCTCCTCCACCTTTCCTGTCTATCCTCAGGTGTTCTAACAATAAAGGCAACCCTCCCCACAAAATAATCTTTAAAAAAAAATGAGTGTTCAATACCAAACACTTCTGACCATGAGCTGCTTTAATTCGATCCTTAACTACTTTATAATGTGTTATACAATAAAGTTAGTGCTTCTGCTTTAGTTACTTAGTTTGTACAGTCTTGTGTGCTCATTCCCAATGGAAACACCCATGTTAGAAATGTTTGCACTGTGATACTGTAAGGCATTTTACATAAATATGTCCACCATACGTCCTTGGCTTGTGTTTGAGCAAAGTAAGAAAGCACAGCGCAAGGTCAAAAGGACCTGATTTAAATTAATGAAACTTCTTTTAATCTGAGCCCTATGAGAATTTCAAGGCTTTGTTCCAGAGCATTTCTTTTTTTACAGTCAACCTTTTGACACTCACACCCTATTCTTTCAGAGCAGTTTGGCCACGTGTTTACTCTTGACCTTGAGTTTATTGGCTTGTGTCTGATTTCGTGTTGCACCTGCTTTGACTGGTAAATGACTCCTGTAGGATGGCCTCTGAGAACGTCAAATACAAGAGTCCTGTTGATGCATATTAGAGTAAAGAAGTTCATCTACATCGCTAGATAAATATTGTTTGTACCTTTCTGTGCTTTCTGTTTTTCACTGGTTTGTTTCACTATACCATAAACATAGTTCATGATGCTTCATTTACACAAAGACCATGTGATAGACACGTACATGCAAAGTGTACGATGATACCAGGAGTTAAGGCTCCTCCTCAAAGAGCCCAACAGCGACAGTGAACAAATCTGATGTCAGAGACAGAAAGAACAAACTGAAAAATGTTTATGATTAATGCATTCTTTGCAGCTTTATTATCATTTACTACGTAATATCACCAAATATCTGCTGGTTGCATCTGCTGTTCTGAACTTACTTTTAAGGGTACCGACTGAATCACAGCCGTACCACTGAATACTGATTTAAGCTAAATCCATCAGCGCCATATTTCAGTACCTGAGAGCACATCTAGGTAAGAACAACAGGTTTAGACGGGAGGCGGAAGCGCCCCAAAGCCGAAGAGCCGGCCACAGAGCTCCGCATCACTCGATTGGCTTCCCAGCAAGCCAAAACTATCGCTGCAACACCAATCTGCTGCAATAGCTTTGGCATCTGTTCTTTTTTCTTTTCTATATTGTTTTAGTAATCGTCTAGCATCACTGCGAAACGAGCACGTACACAAATAAGCAGACGGACAGATAGACGGAGACAGAAGATTAGCTTTATATATGATTAGGAAAAAAACAGAGGAGCAGAATTGTTTTTTTAGTCTCGTACGTCCCCCGCAGCTTCTTTAAAAATGACATTTTTGTTATCACAGAGAAAGTTAAGCACTAAAAAAATATACTGTTGGGTTCAAATGTGAATGGTGGGCGACCCTAATCTTCACACATAGGAAACGTCTCTCAGTTCCATGTCATACATACACTTGGGTGATGTTTGATGTTGGTCGGATTGAGTCAGCATAAAGAGCATGTATTTTTAAGTAGGAGTTTGTCCTTCACTGTTTGTTCTAGGCTTTTTTCATGAGAGGCATTTTGACATTTCGCAGTAGGAAAAGCACAGGTTGATTGATAAAAATGAATGATGGCTGAATTCCATTTTGCTGCTTTGGTTTCAGGGTCACGGCCCACTGTCACATTGATGTACTGTTGCCTGATATCCGGCAGATTAGACAACTCGTTACACTCTGTTTCCATCTTCAATCTGACATTGTGTCCTGACTGATTTTTGTCGGGGAGGGAAACTTAATTTTCTTTAACCAATCACTAGAGACCATCATATCAGCCTGAATCTAACTGCATTATAAGTCCACACTCGTGTAGCCATGCCAACATACCCGTTCTGCACAGGGTTTTAAGAGTGGAGTGGAGAGAAGTTAAGACTAACTACGATTTGTGGCAGAAATGGAGAAGACATGACAATTTAGAACAGCCTTGATAGCAGCGTCTATCTTGTCTGTAGTGCTCGCCTTTGATACAACTCCTCATTGTACCCAGGCAAGATGTACTAGGACAACAAAGTCAGCGTTAATGGCAACACCTGCACTTTTCCTACTATTACATGTTTAAATATCTGCTGTAAAAACAAAACAAAAAAAAGGAATATTTTATAGAGTGAACAGTTAATTCAGCTGTCACACAATCCATTGGATTTTCTATAATTATAAAGTATTTCACAGTCGGCAATCAAACAGGAAGGGGCTGAAATTACTACATTTCTGTGGAGAAACCTGGAGTGAGCGAATTATGCAGAGGAAATCAATCGCTGAATCAGTGCAGTGTTAATGCCAGTACTGTACATCAATACAATCCCCCTCAGCTCTGTATAGATATGAAACTTAAAAATAATGCAGGCCTTTGACATATTGTGGCGTTATGTTCATGTGTGTGTTACAGAGAAGAACGGCTTGTCTTTCCTGGAGACATCAGCGTTAGATTCATCTAATGTGGAGCTGGCTTTCCAGACTATTCTCACAGGTGAGTTTTGTGTTTATCTTGTGCCATTTTTTAGTGTTCGTATCAAATTATAGAATGAAAGTACATTTGATCCTGAAGGGCACTGATGTCTAAAGCTCCCAAGTCATCTAATGATAATGCTGTATATATACTGGGTATTGATTTGTCTGAAAGTGTTACATTTCCGTCCAGACTGTGATGGTTTACATAACACTGATCGTCTGCCACTAGATGGCAGCAAAATCCATCTTATCTGTTCTCAGTGTTCATCAGTGATGTGCAGTCTGTGCCGAGAACTCCACCTGAATCGTTTCAAAAATATGACTAATTGGCACGATGAAACATCGCTCAGCCAGTCAGTCCTGGTGAGAGCTGCTATGAAGACGGCCAATCACCAGCAAACCAACATGCTCTTTGTTTATGGTCACAAATCCACTTTAACCCACTGTACCAGATGCATCTGTGGAAGACAGAAATTCTGATACTGGTTCACAGTTTTTTCTTAAGTAAATGTGCCCAGGAGGCATATAGCCACACTAACGAGTGCATCTGATGTTGGAGCTTTGGTAACATGGAGGCAAAAAAAAGCAATTGTTGTGACTGAGTCAACCCCTGGAGTGCTTAAAGGGGTAATCCAACAGTGAGTGGTGCTTCCACTTCAATTGCTCCAGGGGCTATCAGTCTGCAAGTATGCGCCACTTACTGCTTGTATTCTGCTTCTGCACCGTGTTCAATTCCCAGACGCCTCTGCTTGAGCCATTTGAGACACTCTGCCCACACCACAGCTTTATCAGTAATTTCTAATTCATAAAAACTTCAAACCAACAGGCCTCATTGAGCTAACGTAGCTAATGAGCTCGTTAAGGGAGGAGAAGAGAGGAAGTTAGCCGTGCATTAGCAGGCCAGTAAGAGCTGAACTTTAGACCCAGTGGAGCAGAGATGATGTCGCGTGTAGATATCAGCAGCAGACAGATCGTGGGTCAGAGAGGGTCATCCTGGTGGGTTATACAGGCGCAGCAGCTGGCGCTGTGTGGGATCTGTAGCATAGACTTTATAAAAACAATGGACTTAGCCACTGTAACGTCACCTATTGATTTGTGGACTGCTGTTTCGAAGTGTCAAGTTTTGCATTTCGGCAGTCACCATCTTGGATTTTCAAGATGGAAGTGACCATATTTAGATAAGAGCGTGGAGCTGCGGAGGAGCGAGGGATGGATTTAACTTGTAGACTGTCATTTCTAAACGTAAATGCCCTTAATTCTGCACAACTTATAGCCTTAAAGATTTAATGTGTAGGAATTAGGGGGATATATTGGCAGAAATAGAAGATTAAAAGACTGAAAATATGTTTCTTTAGTGTATAATCGCCTGAATAACCTGGTTGCAATCTGCAATCCTCACTGCTATATGCCATATAATCCCTCTAAATTTTACACACTGCTCCTTTGATAAAATGTAAATGGGTGCGTTATATAAAAATTCACCCCCCTCCCGCACAGTTGTCATGAATGGGAAAATTAGCCAGAGAGACCGAAAACATTTTGTTGTACCAGCCTGTAAAGTTGGACATTTTAACGTGGGGGGATTGACTGGAGTCAGCCTCAAGTGGCCATTAGAGGAAGTGCAGTTTTTGGATGTCGGCTTCATCTGTCATCCCTGGAGGCTGCCGCGTGGTCAGTAGTAACGCATCACAGTTTGACCCCCTGATGTGTCATGTTCCAGTCAGCCAGGAGTCTTGTTTTGCTTTGAACCATCTTGCTTCATCTGCAGTTTTTATTTCAGGACTCTTGTGCTTCACATCTGGCTGTAGTTTAGAGTTAAAGCGGCAATATGCAACAGTAAGTCAGAGAGGTGTCTGCACTCCTGCTCTCCTCTCTCAAGTTGATCAGCTGACCACCACGATGGCATCTAAGCCAAAGTTTAAGTAAACTACAATCAGAAATGTGTTGAAGTATTGAAGAAGCAAATGTGTATGTCAGTAGAAAAACACACTGAAGTTTAGTTGTGTGTTTCAGCAGCTCTTGTCTGCTAATTATTGTCTGCTCACCAGCATGAGCATGTAGGGTCACAGACGCAAGACCAACAATGTCTAATGTTCGTTTTTGCATTGCAAATTCAATGTAAACTGTATTGCATATTGTAGCATTGGGGAATGCCTAAATGAGACTTGGTACTGCCACATGACACAGCGATGCCAGTTTAGGATGGAAAGAATCCTTTGCTGCTGCCAGGAGTCTGGATAGAACAGTTGTTGTTCAGTTTTGCCATGCTGTTTGTCCTTATCACAATATGTCCCACTGTTGGCTGGATTTATAGGCATCTACACATAACTCATTCCCTTTCACCCTTCTCTCCATCACAGCCATCTACAACATCGTGTCACAGAGGCAGATGTCAGGGCGAAGCGACTCAGACTTCTCACCAGCCTCCAACGTAGTGCCCATCACGGTTGAGCCCACCCAAAACTCAGCCAGTAAGGGTGTCTGCTGCCAGACCAACTGAGACCTTACCACTGACCTCCTCCTTCACCTCCAGGCAATTGGAGAAACAGCCAGATAGACAAACAGAGACAGACAGGTGGACAGGGAGAAAAGAGAGACAGGTAGAGATAACCATTTCACACAAGGACACTTGTACTGGGGTTGATTTGTCTGTTGTCTGGTTAAGAAATCTTAATACAGTATGAAGAGGGGGACCACTGAAGGAGGGATAGTAAAGACATTCAGACAGGGGGGTGGGGGGGGTGTGGTGTGGTGTGTGAGGATTACTATCAATGGAAAGAAAACGGGCGAGATGCACCGTACCCAGTGCATTAAGCTTTTGAAAGAGGTACATGATCAGAACTGATTCACAATCTAATGAAAAATTTAACACATTATGAGGTCCCTTTTGTATCTCATCACGATTTCCGTCTTTGAAAACTGTCCTCCCTTTTTTTGAAAGCTCTATTTTACAAGCCAGTAAATGCTTTCTCTCAGTTTCCCACCACCAGGATATTGGGCAATAAAAATCCACATCCAAAAAGACTGAACTGCAACCCCTCTGTCGCCACCCTCATTCCCATTCTCCCCTAAATGTATAATATTTAGAAAATAATGTCCCTCGCGGTATTTATTAAACACTAGATTAAGGTCTTGTTTGGCCAAAGGGTTTGCAATTTAACACTATTTGGTTTAGATTCTCCACGCTGATCGCTTTGCAGCAAAAAGGGAGCTCTCTTGCTTTTTCTGATGCTTTTGCCCACAATCATATCTCTGTGTGAAGAAGCTTGAGAGGGCAACTACCCCTCACTAATGGGGGAATAAGGGCTTCAAGTCATTTTTCCTAAATGCACATGCCGGAATTTGGCCAAAGTCAGCTGGTTCAAGTTGTGTTCCACCAGGCCACTCAGAGCAATAACATCCCTCCCTACCAGTGACATGTAATTTCTTTTTGATTGCTTTTGATCTTTGTTTGGAAGGCTTTCCTGCTCCGCGCACACTTTGTACTCTGCAGATGAGTCATGCTCTTGCAAGCTTTGCACAGCGTTAACTCTAAATGAGACGGGATAGCTGCATCACTGGTGAATGGGTTAACTGCCTCACAAGTCGGTGGGATAACAGCATTGCTCTGCTCATGACTGTCTCACCCCTGCCCTGAACCTTTGGGTGTAGCGGGAGAGATTAGGGAATCGGTTTAAATGCATGGACAAGCCTGTGCTGCTGCTTCTGCTGCCTGCTTGCTGGGATGGATAGATAGATAATGTTTCAGAGGATGAGGTAGTGAGGGCACTCAGCCCTGCCCTGCTCCTGTGGTCTCTGATGTACCCGAGATGGCTTGTTTTACTGTAAGTGAAATCCTCCACTGCCTGCTACCTACTCCTCTCTGTCTCTCTCTACACTGTATGTAACTGGAACAGGACTCTGCCTTCTGGGATCTCCCTGAGGTCTGCCCTCGCTCTCACTTGCCTGTATTTCCTGTGGAGGGGGCGGGGGTTGTATTCAGGAGCCAGGATTGGGTTTGTTGGTATCTAATAGTTTAATAGATGAGGAAAAGGAGAAAGGATGGTAGTGTTAGGTGGGGCTTAATTAAATCCAAAGGTTATGCACACAGATGGTGTTTATCCTGGTTATGTGTTTCCACATCAACACTGACTTCTGTTGACTTCACAGGTCTTAAACTGGGTGGTGTAGGCTAGGGCTTTTTAAACATTTATTCTAATATATGTATATTTGAACTGCATATGTATAAATAAATCTCATTTGTTATAGCCTGCCTCCTCTCATGTGTCTTTAAAATGAACAATTAAAGCTGCAAGTCGCTGAGTTTTTCATTCACAAATGTGGGAGAGGTCTGACTTAATTTGTCTTTTATATTTCTGATTGTCCGTTGTAATATAACAAGATATCTGCTGTAAAATGACAGTTCCTCTGATCATGGGGATTAAAATATCAATGGTCGTTAACTTAAGGATCAATTGAGCCGTGAAAACTTCACTCAAACAAAAAAAAAGCACTTGGTTTCAATTGGAGATCATTTCATTTTTGTTTTATTAGAAACATTTACAATACATCTTGAATCTTGGAAAAATAACAAAGAACCAGAACTAACATGGCGCAGATACAATAATAATAATAAAAATGTCTCCAAAAAATGTAATTCACAAAAAAACATGTGCTATAACAAATAAACCTGCAATATCACATGCCTCGTCGGGGCATGGCATACTGTAACAGAGTTCAAAGACTTCTTTTTTTTTTTTTCTTTTTTTTTATTCCATCCATCAAAGTTGACGGTCAGCCACAGAGGGCCACATTGGCAACCCTCTTTCACTGTTCACAGAGAAACCAGAAACTAACGCCAGCTGATGCCGGCCCAAAAACTAATGCACTACGACCACTATTAGACCGGTATGAAACACCTCTACTGTGCTGGAAAAATTGGAAACGCTACCAAAGACAAACTGTCAGACTGTTTTGGCCTCTTCGGAAAAGGTTGCGAGTTTCACCAGCGAGCGTCACTTCAGCCCCCATCTTTAACGTGCAGCAGAAAATGTGCCATTGTAGTGTCTTTGTCAAGTTTCTCTCATCTGTATCAACTCTTACACAAACTAGGAACTTCAAGTTAATTCATATGAGGTGCGAACAGTCTTTCATCACTAACAGGTAACTGAGAGTATAAAATCCAACTCTAGTGTGGGGACTGAAATGGCCTCTTTACCTGGCTCCAAACTCTTGTCAACTTTCCAGTTTCCAAAGAGACTCCAACTATGAAAATCTACAGAGGAGAAACAGCCCAGGTGCCCTGATGTTCAAGGATAACAAAGGACCTGCACCGTTCCTCCTGTCTAAGTGACCATACAACATACATGCAAGCTAGTACGGTAATGAACCTGTTGTGTGTAAATGTGTGCATCTAGTTACATAAATCTACTACACAGTGCGCTGTTGTCCTCTCCTAGATGCCTCCGCTCGATTTGCACTCTTCACCTAATTAACACATTAGGGTAAGTCTCTCATAAAGGCTGATTATGCTCTGTCACTATTGATCACAAACTGTCCGCGTAGTAGATGCAGAAAATGTATGAATGAAAGTGTGTACAAGTTATGTGTGGCCCCATTGGCGGGGGGGCCACAGCTGCCTCATTCATTCCAAGCATTGCAGTCGTAACATGTTTTTTATGTTTTGATAAGTAAAAGCGAGTTTAGATTACAGAGGAAATGAGTTATGCGTTTCAGTCAGTAACATGGGGTTAGTTGAAGGGGGAAAGGGGGTTACAGCAAGCAGCACTGCACAAAGAATGCTGATGCAGGAAAAATATATAATTGAGGCACAAAATTGATGCTCTGTGACTAAAATATCTCCAAATTCTAAAAAATATTATATTATTTTCTGTAATTATTCCATTGTGAATGCACTGATGTTGAAGTGGTGCACGTCTGAAGTTAAAATTTCAGCTATGGGGACCGCTCGTTCCATACACGTCATTTTCCATGAGGTGCGTGGACAAGGCGAGTGCCCACAACTTTCATAAATAAAACTTCTAAACTTCTTTTCTCATTTTACTTATTAGTAGAAACTGACCTCCCTGTGTTTAGAAATATATTAACTTCTTGTAATTTTAATTAAAAAACAAAATGTCTTGAGGTTACTCATAAATATGTTGCTTCATTTTTTAACTTCTCATAAATAACATCCAGATACTGACTTTTTTTTTTTCCTCTGCTTTCTATGAAATAATAACCCATGTTAGCAAAATAGATTTGAGAAACTGTAATATGTTTTTTTTTATTCATTTTAAGTTACTTTCTATAAATGTATGTGGAAGAACTCAAATATAGTCTACGCTGAAAACCTGTCGCAAATTCTTTCCAAAATAAAAAAAAAATATTTAAAAAACAAACAAACAAAAAACTTAAAGCTCACTTGTAAATTGACAAAACAATAAGCATAAGGAGTGCATTGAGTTGAGTGGTCTTTTTTTTTCCTTTTTTTTTGTTTTTTGTTTTTTACATTCAAATGCATTACTTGCTCAATGTGTGATTTAGACAGGTTGGTACAATTGCTTAAGTGCATCCATTGAAAATAAGGATTTCCTATCACTCCTTAAAAGGGATTCTACATAAATGCATAAAGACCTTTTCATATCAAGAGAAGAAAAACATCAACAGTTTCTACCATTACTATAATAGTAAGCTTAATACAATATTGTAAATAATACTAACAAGAACTTAATGAATCAAATGTCACTGCGAGTCACCCCACCCCTTTGTTGCTCCACTGAATTAAAAAAGTATCTCATACCGGGTGAGTTGGACAAATGAAACTTACACCATAGCATATTCTTAAGAATCATAATTAAACTTTATGTATCAATTAGTTAAACTACACGGTAAATATATGATTTTAAACCGATGTTCACTTTAAGGTCTTAAAGCTTTTTATATCAGGCTGATGAATTCTTTATGCGATCTTAACTTTTTTTCTCAGATAAATCTTACCTACTGTGCTATATCTCACTAACATGCAGTTAAACTTAAGGGTGCAGTTAATGGCTCTCCAAACGATGAAACCACAGTGTTGTTTTGTCCACTGTCACCTTGTTTAATCCTTTACAGTTAACTCTGAGGGGGGGTTAAAATTAGGAACTAAGCCTGAATTTTCACTGGCTTGTCATTGTCAACACAAATTTTTTATTTTTTTTGAATTGCGTGGGCAGTCCGTTTTTATCTGACTTTCTCCAGATCGGGCGACAAAGATTAAGACATTCCCTGGACTGTTCTTCTCCCATGAACCTAACCATGACAATAGAAAACTATGCAGCGGACGGTGTAAGTGCCAGGATGTGCTTTAAGCTGATCTCTTTGGGGAGAAGTAAGTCTGTTACCGACGCCTCTGTAGTGTTAAACTAATCTTACAACACTGAAACATGATATGCCTTCATTTCGCAGATATCGATTGAGCGGCCTCTAAGACTTTTTGGGGCAAACAGAGTCTTAATAATCCTGATTCGATTAAACTCTAAAACCAATGTTGATTCTGACGCTAAAATAAGTTAACTGATAAGTTGTCCTCTCCTTGCGTTTTGTTCTTTGGCTACGTCTGACCTTTTCCTTTCAAAAACAATACAGATGAAAAAGTAGGTGCAAAACAAAATCTCAAATAGAGCCATGACTGCTATGTAAACAGAAATCATCTTAAGATATGCTATAAGTAACACGCCTGCCCCTGTGTGTAACTGAGAGAGGGTAAAGATGGACAACATGAGTGAGTGGTGCATCATCATGTTGTCCTACCCTCCTCTTCCCTCTCACTGCTGTGTTGTTGTCTTTCTGACCAAAGCCTTCAAGACATCAGTCTGTCATAAGCAAAGTCACCAGCTCCTGCTTTTTAACAAACAGGACAGCCCTCTGTGCTTCCGCTCTGGTCTTGTTTGTTTGTTTACACTTGACTTTTACACTCACTTCTACAGCGCTATGAGATTTCCTCCAAGTTTATTTCAGTGCTACTCAGGAAAAAGGAATCCATAAGTTTTGTCTTGACCCACCCTGTGATCTGATTGATATTCAACGTAAAAAATTAAATAAAAATAAGCAATCACTTTAAGACCCTGATGAACACAACAAGAACAATTACTTATCCTGAAACTGTTACTAATTAATTATATCTCTGTTTCTACTCTGGCATGAATCCATAATGAATTTTAAGCAGATATGAGACAGAAATGCAGCGGTATTATCCTAATAATCAAGGTCAATTTCTGAATAGAATATTATTTAAAGAACTGACTAAGCAAGCTCCTCTGTTTATTGTCCCAGTATAGTCCTATTATTGCTTTTCATCCTAATATACATAGAAACAGATTTATTCATTAGGGGTTATTACACATACTATTCCTTCCAGTTTTTATTTGAGATTGGATTTATACATCAGCGGCTTCATAAAAGGATATTCATTATTACAGTTTATAGTAGTGTCTGGTTAATTTCTTATCTATATATTTGGATGAAATACTAAGTTAATCAGTTTAAATAATATTTCTTAAATGTATGGATCTATCTAATATACTATTATAGTCAAAAAGGAGGATGGGACGCATATATAAAAGATTTACTCTCCCTAAAACTCAGAGACATTTCGACTTCCGTATGCTAAAACATTGACAATGACACCCTCAGCTTGTAAAAATAATCAAAACCTCACTTTGAGCGGGCCTTTGTCTGGATGTTCATAACTGATACACATACTGTATTTACATAGATGCTCAGAGTGCTTTCCCATAAAGTACAATACTCATTAACTCATACAGCGTCTAAACAGGGAGAATCTCCAATAAGCCCTCTCTTCATTAAACCAGTGCAACACTCAAACCAAGTCATCAGCATTGACTAAATGGACGAGAGGTCTCCCAAATTACCACTAGTACTACTGTAGTATTAAGAATAACAAGAACCACCATAATACAAAAAAATGATAGGGAATCCTTATGTGCATGTTTTTCAAATTCTATGAAATGTCTTTTCACCATCAGTGGTCGGTTTGGTATTAATCAGGTGTTTTGTAATAAGGTGCTTTACTCTATATTTAAGTAAAGTGTTTTAAGAGCCTAATTTCCTGAATCCCTCTATTCCCCACCCGAGCTGTTTGATTCACATTCTTTTCTCCAAAAATAAGTACTTTAAAACTTGTTTTGGGGGGTGCGGTACTATCAAAGGCCAAAGTTGCTACCTTGTATGCCAAACTAATGGCAATCTTTCAATAAAAAACATTAAGGCAGAAAACAAAACAACAAAAAAATACTAAGTTCAAAGAACAGTGTCATACTGCCTTGAATTTGAAAGCTTAGGCCAAACCACTGTGCAATTTCTCCATCCATAAAAATCATAACTATTCTTTATTTTCTACATCTGATAGATATCAGGGTACTTTTTTGCAAGTACAGTGCTTTCCCTGCAGTCCACACCTAATGCGAGTGGTCTGCTTTACATGTTAGCTGTTTTTCTATTTTTTGTTAAAAAAAAAAAAAAAAAAGGAGGGGCCTTTGTGTCCTGAAAGACACAATCTGTAATTTTTCTTTTGAGACAGAAGCCGAGTTCTCCAATACAACACTCGAGAGGTTCCCTGTCATCACCACTGGCACACATGTGACAACAGCTTAAAACTCGCTGCAGGACTTCAATGATCAATACAATTGTGAGATCTGCACCGTTTCATTTTTTTTTGCCTTTTTTTTTTTTTTTGGAGCATACTTCTCTCTTTCTCTAGCCAAAATGAATCCCCCCCTCCTCCTCCTCCTATCATTCAACAGCTTTAATCCCTACCCCCATCCGCTCTCCTCTAGCCCTCTGAAATCCCCAGGCTGGGGCTAAGGCAGACGCAGAGGGTGTGTAATTTGATTCAGCATGAGTGCTGGTTAAATGGGGCGTTTCCTCTGCTTTCCTGTCAATTACAATTGTCTGATTTCATTCTGGAAGCTCAAAGCGAAGAGGGGGGCTGCCATTGGCTGGAGCCCGGGTGTCCATAGTGAAGGGGCAGCTGCAGGATGTCCCATACAGTAGCGAGCTGACACGATCAGCACTGGCGCTGTCACACAAACAAGACCCCGTCCAAATTTTCAGGGTGGCGCTGTTGGGGAGTGGAGGGGGAGTTAATGCTGCACCCCGCATGATAGGATCACGCAATCTCTCTTTTGTAGGTGAGCACATACATTTTCAGAATTCAGAATGGGCATACGGGGATTTAGCGTTGAAAACAGGTAACTGGGGTATCCCCCGATAACTGTAGATAATTTATTTTGCTCCTAAGCCTCCCCTCATTTCACAGGCGCTGCCAAATTCAGCTAGTGTCTTTCAAATTTTGTGTGTGTGTGTGTTTTGGGACAAAGGAGGCCCCCCTCTCCTCAGTAGGGATAGCTCAGAGCAGCAGAAAAGGAGAGGAAAAAGGGGGGAGGAAGGGGCAAGAGGGAGTGGAAGGAGGGGGTCCTATTCGCCCAGCTGCATCCAGACCATCCAGCCCCCTCTGTGCTTGTAACAGCGGGGCGGGGCAGTAAGGGGCTCACTGCGGGACCCCGTCGTACCACTCACACAGCTCCAGAGTCCCCACACGGTCCGCACCTGGACCAACCCATTTGCCTAATTATCAATGAGTAGATCCAGGCCGTGTCCGAGCGCTGTGCAGCCCACGCCGCTACCGGGCCCAGACAATACGCCCCACTCAGAGAGGCCTTAGAAAGCAAACGATCAAACTGTAAGCAGGGGGAGACATAAAAGCCACTCCCAAAGAAAAGAGAGAAAGAAAGGGGGCTAGGCGAGACCTCCAACTTGGGGTCACAGCTACAGTGTGCCATGAAACACCTGCTCCTGTACAGCTTTGCTAATTACAGGGGAGACAGCTGGCCCCTCGGAGCTCGCACATAATGCTGTTAGTATTGGGGATGTGGAGTAAGGATTACTGATTTGGGACTCTGTTTTTTACAGTGTCAACTATTTCAATCTGCTGCTGATTCAGGAAACATTTTACAGTTTTACTCGGCTTCTGTCCACGCACTAATTCTCCTCCTTATTTACAGTGCACACCTCAGAGAAATGCTTGTTGACTGGAGCTCTCGCCGTGTCCTATATCGTTCAGCGACTGTGGCCAAATGACCACACAAGACAATAAAGCGCGGTTAAGGTGGCTTTGAAACAAGTCCATTGGGGAGACAGATATCGAGAACTAGCCAACTGGATGAATTCCAAGGCTTTCGGCCTCACAAATTAAATCAGTGCTTTAAGCCAACCGAGGAACCACATGCTTTTCAAGTGCCACGAGGAGCAAGCATTACTGAATCTTTTCAACAAACTGCAGTGGCCAAGGTGTAATCAATGGCTACTGGAAAGAAAAATTTTACTGACACTTCATACAACTTTCATCTATCTCTGTGAATGATGATACCAATAAAATGTAACCTTAAATAAATGATGTAATGTCCTTTTTTTTTAGCATCAATCTAGTTTATAAGACTTTAAGGTATAATAATGAAATAAAGGGGGCTGTTTTGTTTTCTTGTAAAGACTACAAGGCGTTGACAAGAACCAATATTCACATTTTCATTAGGCTAAGATTAATATCTATTTTGGACCTATTAATCACAGTAAAACTGAAAAGGCTGAATTCACCTTGACATCAGCTCCCGAAATTTCAAGGTTTGATTGAAAATCCTATTTTAGACCAAGATGATTGTAAGGTGCAATGAAAATTCTATGTTTTTTTCCTCCTTCTAATAACAACAATGACTTTCTGGGTCAGTCAGGTGCAGATTGGGTACCTCAACAATCATCTTCTTCCTTCCATATAAACCCACTTCATGGTAAAATAAAAAATTTCGAATAATAAAATGTTCACATTACTGTCTACCTCTGCCTACACTGTGATTCATGAATGAAAAACAGCAGCAGTCAAAAAACTGAAAATGCAAGGTACTATACTTCTCTTATAAACAAAACTTTTATAAAATATATATGCATATATATATATAAAAGAAAAACTTAAAAATATTTCTTATACTTTTTAGTAAAGCAAGCAGTGCCTTCTAAAATATCTGCTTGATTGTTTTTAAATTTTCTGAAAAACAAAAATGTGTATTATAATAATAATAATCATAATAACAGTAAATAATTATTGAACAAACACTGACAAAACTAATGATAAAAACTGATGTGGTTCCTTAAGAGAATATTCGGATGGCCTGTGTGACCTGGGTGTGGCACACTGGGCACTCCGGGTGGTTGAGCTCACAGATTCGGATGGCACACTCCATGCAGAAGAGGTTATGGCCACAGGGCACCAAGGCAGCCGTCACTTTGCTTTCAAAGCAGGTCATGCAGTCCCGCACAGTGGCCGGCGGCGAGTCCGGCACTGGCAGACGGCCTGGGAAGCCCTCGCCGGCTGAGGTGGGCTCACTGTGGGCGCGGCGGGCCTGGGCATGAGGTGAGCCGGATACGGGCACAATGCTGGTGACTGAGGAGTTGTTGGTGCTTCCACCTCCGCAGGACTCGGGTAAACCAGGGGAGAGTCTGGTCAGGGGGAGCGGGAGGCCTCCAAAGCTCTTGGACCGCTGCTGGGCGTAGAAGGCCACCTGTTTGGGGTAGTCGGGGTCGCCCCAGCTCTGGGTGCCCTCAGATCCAAAATAAGAGCAAGGCTTCTCTCCGGAGCTGGAGAAGTTGCTCTTGTTGTAGATTCCCCCTCCCTCGCCTCCTCCTCCCCCTCCCCCTCCAACCATGGCATCAGAGAAGTTCTGGCGGTAGCTGCTGGTGAGAGGCTTGCGCTGGCCCCCCTGCAGCCCCCACACCTGCTGTAGCCGGCTCTCCAGACCACCGCTGCTGCCCGCTGGGCTGCTTCCACCATTCGGCCCCAGACAGTCATTCTCATTATTGTGGTCATGCAGGCCTCCTGTTCGGAAGGCGATGTGTGCTTCAATCTCCTCGCGGGCCCGCTCGGCGTTGCTCGGTGACCCTGTGATCTCAAAGACAGGGTCGCGGTCTCGACTGGGAGTGACGATGTAAGTGCAGGTCTGCTGCTGGATGCGCTTGATGGTGGAGCCTTTAGGCCCCACTACCAGCCCCACGACACGGTATGGCACTCTCACCTGAATGGTGGTCTGACCTGGCAAAGGTGTGGGCGGGGAGCCACTAAAGGACACCCCCAGCTTGTTGCGGGATGCCCGGAGCATGGAGAAGTGCTCTGCAGCAGAGATGATTTCACGGCGGGCCAGTGCAACATCCTCCTTCCGGCCAGTGATTAAGAACACGGGCTCCTCTCCTCTAACGGGGGTTTTGATGTAGGTGTTGGTCTTGGCCCGCAGGGCTTTGATCTTGCAACCTGCAGAGACACCAACATACATTTTGAAATAAGTAAATATGATACAACAGTTAAATTTTGTGACTCACGAATCAACAGAGCGCACTTTGTTATCATCGTGACCTCACAGAAATCCCCCAAATTCATATTTATTCACCAATTATGACCAGTTCAACTTAATATGTTGCAGGTTTTTACTGGCACAGGAAACAGAGTAATTACCATGATTCATGAGGTTTCCACCACTTAAGCATTAGTATACTCATTCAGTGCTCTTATTCATTAGCTCTAAATCAGACATACGTCTTGCTAAGAGATACATGGATGGTGCAGAGGTATTGGCCAGTGTAGACATGACTGTTTAGGGGGGCTGTGACAGCCGCAGCAGATGCAATCACTTCCTGACCTCTCCTTGAACTTGTGAGACAATTCAGTCAACCCACATGTCCTTTGTTTTTGAGCCTTTTATTGCTCTACATCTGTCCTGTTTCTGATCAGTGTAATAGTTTACTCTATTAGCTGCTTTTAAGGCAGAGTCTCAGTGTGAGAGAGTGCGGGTTAATGTTATTTCATGACAAATTACCTGACATTGTAATGGGACGGAACAGGACATACAGTAAATCAGTAATTATTTAGGGAGGATTGTCAGGTACATTTAAGGTCAAGAGGAACATGGTAAGAGTCTGTTTATATAACACTCCATGAAGAATGCATCAAGCACCACTCGGGTCAGTTTTCATTCAGAAATTCAGGCAGCTCCCTCATTAAGACTTCCACATTTATTGACGACTTAAACGTGCCTCTCTCTCTCTCGTCTCGGGCCGTGTCTTAAAGAGACCGGCATGTCTCTTTGGACAAACAAGAACCATCAGGCAATCTATTCAGTGAGCAAATCTGAGCTCATCTTACCAGACTCCAGGTGCTTCAGATCACACAGCACATCATTGCACTACCTATCTGAAAATCACAGCAGCAGGTATCAAAAGGTTCAAAGACACATTAACTTGAAGACGAATGTCGCTCTAATGCAACTAAATAGGCCCACTTTGTTCAGGAACACTTACTTCTCAGGAAGCAGAGGTACAGACAGTCGGATAGTGATGCTCTGAAGGGTTAGTACTGCTCATACCCTAAATCTGAAAATGCCCTTTGTGGCCATTTCCTGGTATTCATCTAATAGATCTGTTCATGCCACAGGGGATCAAAGAGCAATTGCCAAATTCCTTTTCTCGAACTACATTGCACCTTTTAATTAGCCCAAATGAATGTCTCAATTAAAGAATTATCTGTAAACAAAATAGGCAAAGATTAAATAATCGCAACCAGGAATTATCTTCTAACTGTTGAACTGTGGTTTAAGAGGTGCCCATGATTCAAAACAAAGCCACCCTTGCTCTGAGGAGCTCCAGAGGAAGGTACAAGAGCATCCTCGGGGAATCAATGCCTGCGACTCTGATGGGAGAACACAATCACATCCAAAACCGTTCTACAAGACAGGATGCTCCGTTTGCCAGATTCACCAGGCGGGCTGTGATGCACGGTGCCGAGGATGAGGAAAAGGGGGTGTGTACGTGGCGCCAACTAACGAAGGGCCTGAATCAAAAGCAGCTCAAATCCCCCCAAATCAGCACTTCTTCCCCGGTCAAGGCAAGAGGGCCCTCTCGCTGCTCTTGTGCTCACTGGATCCACCCTCCAGCTGTCTTCGGTTACCCCATTAAAATTCAAAACTTACACTTCAGAGTAAAGAACAGGAGCCGCAATGGGAGACAAGGGGCACTTAGCAGCACAAACTAAACCCACGGTACCACAACAGTGGAGCAAGATAGGGGAATATTTGTAAGAGAAAGAAAAAGAACAAGAAGCCATTTCAACTCCTCTGAACGCCATGTGACAAGATTCAAGACCTGTTTGTTTTCAAGATAAATCTGGATTTGCTGATGGCACCTTACCCACCCTGCAGTCTTTGTACTTCCCTCAGTCCAGCCCCCTATTTCTCCCTCTCCTGACAGGCAACCATGTGGTATTGAGAGTGTGCAGTGAAGTGGGGCTCATGAGGAGCCCCCTGCGTTGAGCTCCAAGGCGTGACTCCCATTCAGCTTTTAGATGCTACGCTGCCCTTCCGTCCCCCCTGTCCTTGTTTTCTCTGCCCCCTCTCACCCATGGGTTCATCACAACACTCAACAATGGGTGCAGCCACGTAAACACCACCACCACCACCAAGCAGGGGGAGAAACCTACTTCTGGGTTACTTCAGGCTTGTTAGCACAAATATAGTGTTGGATATAGTGTGGTGGAAAAATCACCTGATAACATCTTTACAGCAAACAACTACAATTTTTTTGTTTGTTTTTTTTATTTAAGGACTCCCACCTCCTGGTGCAACTTCTCGCTGAGTCACCCTTTAAGGCCATCCCGTGTGCCGAGCAGCAACACTGTCTTAATGCGCCCCTCCCCTCATCCCCCGACTTTCACACCTTTGTTTGACAGCTGCTGTCATTCAACTTCAGGTCTTTGTTCAATAAAAAACCTCCAACTGTAAGAAAAAAAAAACCCGGGCACAATCTGCAACGTGTCTGGAATTGAACTTTCCAACTCCCCTCATTTGAGCAAGGGAAAAAAAAAACAAGTGGACCACGCTTGCTCTATTGTCCAATTGTGTCACTGGGGCAGTGCGCAACATAAACAACGAGCTGAATAAATTTGGAAAGAGGCACAACATCTCCCACCACTGACACCAAATGTGTGTATGTGGTTATTTTCTAAGCCCATCGATTCAAAGTGAAAGACATTCCTCTCCTCGCCAGCTGCACGTTGCCTTTTTGAACAGTCTGGCGCGTCTCAGACGACAAAGGAAGCAAGTGCTCTCCGTGCTCCAGTGTGTGTGTGTCTGTGCGCTGACATTGATGGCGTGGATGTAGAATAATTCGCCCAGGAGGGGACGGGGCTCTCTCGTTGCCTCCGTGCACACACACACAAAAATCACTCAAAAGCAAAATAAACACAAAGCAGCAGCCACCGACTTGTTTCAACGTACAAGTGTAACGATGAGTACACGGGAACTTGGTACATCGTAGCAGAAAAAGTGGGAGGCTGATGTCTCGGGGGAGTACAAAAAAAACACGCGAGCACACACACCACTCCCTTTTCTTTGTCAAATAACACCAGGTAACAGTTAGAGAACAAAAAACAAAGCACACAGGAAACCACGGCGGGGATAATGCAGCACTGTTTGTGGGATAAAAGCACAAGTTTGGAGGGAAATAATTTGCAAGCCAGCGGTTTACCTTGTCTCCCCACTATTTCGGCCACATGTTCAGAGCTGGGCACTGGGACGCATTCTGTTATGTTGCAGCCTCGTCCTTTCGTCTCACTTGAGGAGCTCTCGTACAGGGCGCACAACTTGCTTTTCCCTTGCAGGATCGCCGTGTCCCCGCCACCTCCGACGTTGTTCGTGTGGTTGTGGTGGTTGTTGTTATTGTTACTCCGGTCCTGTACTCCTGTTGTTGGGGCTCCGCCGCCGTCCTCGCCTTCCCCGAGCCCCAGCAGAGACAACTGGCCCAGCGCGACCCTGAGGGCACGGGAGTCGTCTTCCTCCTCGTCGGGCGGCACAAGGAGACCTTCGCCTCCGAAGCCGGAGCCGGCCAGATCCCCGGCGTAGCCCCCATTTTTCTCCATGATCCCTGCTAGAACCAGCAGGCTAGGCATGGCTAACAAAAGAGTGTGTGAGACAAAGACAGGGGAAAGAGACTGGAGAAACAGCACCCGTGCCGCCTCCTCCTCGCCCCCTCCTCCTTCCAATTCCCCCCTTTGCGCTAGTCCCTCCCATAGACCGGCCCCCTCTCTCTCTATCCGCCAGACTTTCAGTACAGTAGTCTCTCTCCGAGCTCCAGGCAAACGGGACACAAGGCCGTCTGCACGATAGATGGGGCGGGCGATGTGTTGCTCCACCCAGTCTGGTTTACACAGCTCCCCTCCTCGCCGAGACAAAACGAGCCGCCCTCCCGTTGTACCATTCCGTCTCAGGTTCCCGAGCCTGTGGCATCCCAAATCAAGCTGCCTCCCCGTCACCTATAGAAAAGGAGCAAACACCTCATCGGTTCACCTCACCCGCACCGCACTCGTGTTAACGCAGACCTGCTCTCAGCTCCGCAGCTGCAGTGTAGCCTGAAAACCGCATTTCGGTGACTTATGTAAGAATAGCCATCCTGGATGTAAACAGTCGCGTATCAAAAGGTGCATGTACAGTGCGCACATGGTCGTCTGCTGCTGCTGCTGCTGCTGAAAAGATGATGTCAACTTTAGCATTCAGAAAAAAACCGAGCAGCTCCTGCGTTTTATCGGGGAGCATCTGACATGAAATTTGGGAGTAAAGGAGTTTGTGACATTTTTTTTTTTGGAAAGGGGGGGATTGAGGAAGAGGAGGAGGTGGTGGTGGTGGTGGTGGAGGACGAGGAGAGGGGGGGGGTCCGCCCACCTCTATGTAGCCGTGCTTTGCGGCAGGTCACCGCGTTGTTGTCTCCGGCGCCGTTGCGCATGAGGATGTTATGTATAGGAGGGAAAGAGGGTGTCTGGTGGGGGGGCGGTGGGGGCTGTATACGAGGAGGAGAAGAGAAAGGGAGTTGTCAGACAGGCGTTGCAGACCCTATGCAGCGGGGGAACATCAGAAAAGCCCTCGCACATTTCCCGTTAAAAAAAAAAACCAACAAAAAAAAAAACCAAGGGTTTGCAGCAGCCCCGGTGAACAAAGAACCGCGCCGTTCGTTTCGCGTATGGACTCCCCAAGATGTCCTCGACAGAAACCACGCCTGACGGCATGGTTGTAGTAGCTACAACACAAAGACTCCAACTGCAGTAATGATAATAACACTCTTAAAAACATATATATTAACACAAGTGATGCATTTCAGCAGACTTTTCCCTATTTCTGGAGATTTTTTAGGTTTCAAACAGGCAACAAAGTGCCTGCAACTTCCATAAATTCACATTAAAATCTGGAAATTTACATTTATTCACACTAAATAAATAATATCAGATGGAGTTTAAGGCGGGATTTCTCATATGATGTCATTGTTTTATTGCTGAGCTGTAAATTGTTAGCACACTTGGGTCACCACCTTAAAAAAGCTTTGGGGAAACATTGGCCCTGGTGTATAAATTGCCATACAGTGCTGAGCAGCTCCCTCAAAGTGTCAGTCTAACTCAAGCTTAGTCTGTCGTTCCCATCTGTGCATATGCATGGTGGGATGTACAGTGTGTTGTGTAAGACTACCTGAATGACAAGGCGAACTCTGGGGATGTTTGAGGAAACATTAAATGCTCCACTGCTCCACCACCATGAGAGAATATCTTTACATACATGTGAACTTCATGTTCACTGATATCTTAATATGCAGCTAAATTCCTCTCTTGATGTGTTTGCTTTGTGTTCCCAGGGGAGGTGTTGTATTCAGCCTGTAGATAACTTGTGCATTTTAACCCCATTTCAATTTAGTACTCCCCCGTCATATATGGTGTTTTCCCACACTGTAACTGGGTTACATGACAAAAACAAAAACACACGCAGTCTTCCATTTTGGCTTATATGACAGACCGAGCGTGGCATGTGACTCCTGGAGAGATTCAGCATGAATATTTTAGCATTTCTAGTGGGAACGCCTTCTGCCTTTTAATAACACATAGAACGAAGCAATAATATAATCACAAATTTTCAAACACCGGGTCTGAAAATAGAAACAAAATAAATGTGGTAATAAAATGGCAGCAGAAAGACAGAGCAGGTGTATTTACATGCATAATCACAGTCTAGACGCGCTCTCTGGGTGCCAATCAGGAAGGGGGCTCGTTCCCTAAGGGTGTGTTGCAGATGAGGACTCACAGGGAGACTCCTGGTATGAGTCCAGGATTAAAACATCCCCTCTCCACCCAATAACATGGATTAAACAAAAAAAAAAAAAAAACAGCAGCAGGAGGAGAACAGGATTGCGTGATGCATAAAGGACCAGAGGGTGGGCTCAGGAGGTCTGCCCTCAATCCCCACCCCACCCAGTGGAGAGGCCAGAGGATTGGGGGAGAGCAGGGTTGGGATGGGGGACGAGCACCCCACATGGGACGGCCTCTCCGCGGTGCTCAGAGTATGTCAGTGTGTCCAAGAGGTCGTCTGGATTTCCATTAAAAGGGGTCCGCTGGGAGTCCAGAGCCCCAATCAATAAAAAGCATGGATCTGGGATAGTGTTTCCTCCCCGTGCACACACCCCTCTCTGCCTGGATGTGTGAGTTTGGTGCGGCCTGTTTGGAGGCCTGATTGGCGATGATGCTGTTGTACCACGTCACCTTTGTGACCCTGAACTAAACCGTCTCTGTGCTTTGAATGGACTACAGCAGGTCTGGTTTCCATTCAGACCTCGCTGTCTAGCTGTGGGCTACAATTGTCATTTGTACACTTGTGTTTCTTTGTGCATGTGTGTGCGTGAGTGTGTGTGTTAGCTGCGGGATACTTGTGAAACCCAGAGTGCTGAGGTCATGTTACTTGCACATAAAAAAAACCCTCAATGATCTTGACCATCTGGTCGTCACGGTAGTGCTGTTTCTCTTTTTTCCCCCTCGATGAAAGGCTGACTGGCATCTCTGGGGAGATGCTGTGGTTTACTGTGTGGCAGAGACACATACCATCCTCTTTGTCCAAGAGCCCATGCAAATATCGCTTTCACCTATGGACAGTATCTGTCTCTCAAATAGGACGGGCTTAATAGGCTGTAAAGACACGTCTGAGGATCCCTAAAGGACATCCCTTTGACTTCCATGGCCAGATGTCCTTTTCAAGACTTTTCTGGTGCCCCGCTGTCACTTGAATGAGGCTTCTGCGAGCACAAAGGGACATGTTGGCTAAGCACCACGTGCTGATGCCATGGTGAGCGGGCTCTCAGGGATGATGTAAGACCTCATGCAAATGATACCACATCTTGTGCTCATAAGCTGACGAGAGCCCTGGAGTCGATCAGCTGACCAGATGAAACACTAAATCCAGAGGCCACTTTGTGTGAGGGGTTTTCCCCTCTGTATTTTTTTTCCTAACTTTTATGTGTTTGCTCATTTGTGTTTGTTTTAATTTGTTGTAAGTTTTTTTCCATTGATAGAGAGACTAGGCCGGGGCAGCAGCAGCAGCACAAGTACTTACAGAAAGACCGCACATGATAATCAAACAAAACAAATAAAAAGCAATCATTGAATAAACTGGAGTTGGAGAGGTAGTGGTGGAGCACAATTAAAAAGCAAAAACCTCATCATACTTAAAGCAGGTGAGAGTCTGAGGTTTTTGTTTTCTTTTCCGCAGGTTGATCATTATGCAGAGACCCTAATAACGAGGCCTTTTATCCCAAACTGTGCTCCATTTTTGGGGTAAGTCAGCATAAAGTCACCAACTAAGCTCCACTTTTACTCCCCAAAAAGGTGAAGCTCAATGTGTATGTTATGCTCACAGATTCAAAACTCCTCTTGGGTCTGCTTATTTACTTTTATATAAATGGTTTGGGTTTTAATCAGTGAGCAGTGTAACCCACAAGTACACCACTCATTATTGAGAATTGGGACAAAACCATATTTATTTATATATCTATTCTTCAATTAGGCTGGAAAAAATATATAATAAAAGATCAAAGTCTTGACTATTAAACCTTGTAATGGGCCAACCTCCCAGTGATTTTATTTTTCCTTTAATAGCACACATGATGGATATCAGAGGTTAGATCTGACAGAGTTGATGTCTTAGAGTCGTATAGTCCAGCCAGGAGTTAAGAGTTCTCTTAATGCTGATCAGAATACTCAATTTTAAACCATATTTTTTATTTAGTTTTGATTTAGCATGGCAGAGGAGTTGACATATTATGGTTGAGACACACCTGATAGCAATATTATTTAAAGTATATATATAAAAAAAAATAGAAAACTCACCAGTATTTAAGCAACATTCTTTTCTTTTTGGAAACCAGGAAATGAGACAGGAGTACCTGTGATATAGCTAACTCCTTTTATGCCTGATTAAATTATGGATTTGTAGAAATCTGATGGAGTTGACACAAATCTGGGACACAATTTTAAAGGGCCAACATTTTCACAAAAATATATGTTTTGAAATAAAGATGATTACAGTGGTGCATTTTTACACCAATCAGTACGTACTGTTAGTTTTAGATTTTGAAGGCTTTTAAGACATTTTTAATTGTTTAAAGTTGTGAATTCTTGTTTGGCACAGAGCAAGTTTAGAAGTTAAACAAAAGCAAATCAAAATATTTTATGGATCGTATTTATTCCATATAGATATATATTCCTATATATAGTTTTTTGGGGTTTGGGAATGGGTGACACTTGAAAACTACCCAGCTCACCACCAACGTTGTTAGACACTGATATTTGGTTGAATTTAGGTTGTGATGTCTGGTGACCAAAATTCAATGTTAGGAAAACTTTTCATGCCAACGTGAATTTGACATAAAATACTGACGACAGATGACTTTGGCATTTTGTTGACTTTAAGTTGTGTTGTAAAGTAACCAAAATCTAACTTCTTCCATGTGTCTCATGCCAATCTCACCCTGACATAACGTAAAGACATTTTGTCGTGAGGTATGGACACCGAAACCAAACGTCTGCAAAATGTCACAATATTAATATCCACACAACGTGACACTTTTTTTTAGCAAAATATTATTTTCGCAATTACAGTTCCAGCCCAATTGAGGTATTGACATCTACATCACCTTTTCATGCATGTGCTGACTGCTAGCTAATGCATGGAATGTATGCTAGCTAGCTAACGTTCTGACAGGTATTTAGCTTAACACAGCGAGAAGATAACCTAACACTTTACGAAAGCTATCACAGTCGACAGTGATAGAGCCTAAGTAACACTCTAGTGCAACACTTTTTAATACATTTGAATATAATGAAAGAGACAGTTTGACACTGATTGTACCCACATCAAGGAGCAGCTTCTGCTCGGGTACGGCAACACCACTTGGACAAACCACATGTAGAAGAGCAGTACACCGTTATACTGGAACCAGTGGTAATAATAATGGCAGTTTATAAAGTTTATTATCTCCTCCAGACATAAGCCTGCAGGAAATGGTGCATGTGTGAGCTTTTGGTTGTGTGTGTATCCGTCTGTCCGCAGCAAATCTCCCAAACTACTGGACCAATCAGCCTCATATTTTGTGTGCACATGTATGACTGTATGAAGGGCCTCTTGTGGTTGCGGTGATTCACAAGAGTTGAAAAACCTGTTTTTACTGACTGTTTTATACCCTCATTTACTGCTGACTCCTCACTCACTCACTCTGAAGCACCCGGTTGGGGCCACAAGTTTTCCGGAAATCGGCTAAAAACCACAACCGTGCTGTTGCAGGCCACATTTTGGCCCTTGTTGTGGCTCAAAAACAGACATCTGTAGAGAAGTTTGGTTCATTTTGAACCAGAGCATCTGCAGATTAACTTCATACTCAGTATGCTATGATTCATTTAAGTTAAGCACACTACCAGGTGATTAAATCTCTATTTTTGTTATCTTTGCCACTGTCTTGACTGTAAAGGAGCCGAGATGCAGAATTCCACCAGGCGCAGTTGCAGCATGTACCAGCTGCCTTAAGGTGTCATACCGAAACCAGATCCATTTCAGAAGCAGAACGTTTTTCCTGCCTGACTTTGTCATTTTATTCAAGATCCGTGTGCTTCTTCCCCTTTGTAAATGGGCTCTGTTGTCTTTTTTTGTCTAATTTAATTGTGTTATTTCTTACTTTGTTGCGCAGCAGCCACCAGACAAAGTTACAACTACCTAAAGTCCAGTTATGTCTGACATGGATCAAAGGTTTCCGGCTGTTTTAGTTATAAAAAATACATTAATCCTCATATTTATATCTATATATCACATACAGTGTCTGTTAGCAGGAAAACTTGATCTGCTCTGTGCAACACACCGTGGCTCCGTCAAAAAATAGACGAGGCATGTATTCCTGGGACGTTTCTAAATTGCCCTGCGTCGCGTCTGCTGGAATTACAAGATTTGTCTAGAGTGGCCGCAGTCAGCCTGGGTGGCCGTGTGGTCGCCTGGCGGAGATCTGCACTTTATTGAGTGCACTTTTCTAGTTTATAATTTGATTACATTTTGTAATGATTATTTTGGAGGGCAGTGTGTAGTCTCCTGTCGTAACATAGCAAAGACAAATGTATTTGTTTTTCTATCACTGGAGGATATTTTGTGCGTATTTAAATGTTGAAGGGCCCCCTAACATATATTATAATTACTGCCTTGCAGAGAACGTTTGACAGATTTACAATATATTAGCAATTAGCAGAATCATCGTGATTGACTAGCTAATTGTTTCAGCCTTGTTGTCTACGTGAAATGCTGAATCAAACCATCATCTTTAACCTCTCTGCACAACAGTGTGAGACTTTGTTAACCCCACACGCACAAACACACACACACACACACACACTCACACACACACACACACACAGCTTCTCCTCACCTGCTGTGAAACTCGCATGCATATGAAGCTGTTGACCCACAAACACACACACAAACACACTCTCCCTTTAACCTCTAACAACACACACACACACACATGCACTGGGATGTTGTGATTGGGAGAGCTGGTGTCAGCTGGGAATATGAGTCAGGTAGTATGACTTCATTGCTTTTTACAGGGTATTAGGTCATCTCTCTCTCTCACTGGCTTCCTCCTCCTCCTCCCCCCCTCTGTCTCTCTAATCACATTGATGCTGTACAGCCAGTGACACGCCTAGTGATGAGTAAGGCTCACCTCACCGCTTGCTTCCCGTATGGCGGTGATCTCACACGCGTCACAGAAAGCTTTCAACTCTTCCTTCTCCTCCTTCTTGATGGCCGCTTTAATCTTGGCATTCATTTCTCAGTTGCAGACAGTGTGACAGTCAGCTGATTTGGATATTGCATTTCAATTAAATATTGCATCTCTTTAATCTGCAAAAGGATTAGGTCACAGGGTCAGTGTCACGCTGCGAAATTACTGATCGGGTCACATTTGAATGAAGGAATTGTTGTCACTGAGTCATGATGGCTTATTGGAAATATACCTCTTCACACCTGGTTGCACACGACACAGCTTTAATGCTTCAATTCAAGATTTTGTTTTTATATCAGATAACAGAAAAAAATGCAAAAAAAGGATAAGCTTTAAAACTATATATGGCATTCAGATATTTATGGAATGTAACACTGTATTTACACAAGTAGTGTAGCTCAACTTTAGATAAATCTGCTTTATTTGAGTATTTACTTGTCATACTGCTTAATCCAGTGCAAAAGTAACTAAACAGGATTAGGGGACAATGGGCCCCTGGGCACAGTTATGCAAAAGGCCCCACAACCTCTCCTGTACAGGAGGAAGACACAGACTTTGTGCTGGTTTTACTTCTTTGTGCCTCTTTGTAGTTGTCGTGCATCTTGTTGTGGTTTTGTGTCACTTCTGAGGTCATTTTGTGTCTTTACTGGTCATTGTTCTTCTCTTTGCAGTTTCTTTGCATCTTCTCGTGGTCGTTTTGAGTCTCTTCCTGGTCGGTTATTTAAGTGATATTTCGCAAATGTCCCCCTGACTCTTTGGGCCCCTAGGCCTGAGCCTGGTCGGCCTGTTCAGTAATCAATCCATGACTTTTGATTTCACAGCATAGAAGTAGTTAAATGTGCTGCACTTTTACCAACTACAACATTAAAATACTTTTTACACATTAATACATACGTATATATTAAAACACTGGAAGAGCCAATGTGCCCCTTCTGGGTACTTTTAATACTTTAAATACTGCTCGTATTTAAAAATCTTGAACAGAGGATTTTTCTACATTGTGGTATTTTTACTTTCACTTACCATAAATAAAAGACTTAAATACTTCTTCCACCACTGCTTAGTACCTCCACTACAAGTGCTTTATACTACAATACATTTATCCGACAGCCGTATTTAACAGTTACTTTGCAGATTAAGGTTTTTAATTAAAGAACATATTAAAAAAATCATATAAAATGTGATTCATTGTTATCAATTAAACTGTCCAACACTATATAAAGTAAAAAATGTCCCTCTTGTGTTGGTTTTAATGCCTTGAGACAATTTCATACAGTGCTCTTACAGGAAAACGTCTTTCAATTATATATGTAATGGGTTACAGCTTACAGGCACCTATATTATCCATCGTTTCCAGTATTTTACATATTGATAATATCATAGTCTTAAGCTAGTGGTCAAGCATTTACAATGGCACTCCATTCATCCTCTGTTGGAGGGTTTGGCTGCAGCCATGTGACCGCTTTCTTGTAGTATTTTAAAGAGACATTCATCTTGAGCTGTGACTTTTTCTGGGGTTTCGCTCAGCTGTGATGTGACATAGAAAGCAACCAGTTTCTATTCCAAAAATTCTGCATTACTGCTTAAGCAATCTTGTCAACGTGAAAAAATAAAGGACAAGCCCAGATAATATGAAAACAGTATCCATCCTGCCCCTGACAAACCCTCTGAGTCAAGCATATTTAATGAAATTGAGCGACGTTAATAAATAAAAATAGCTTCAGCATGGCCAGCTACAACTTTAAAATGCTGATGATAATAGTTAAAAAATATACATAACACTCCGAAAGGGTCAATCCAGCATCATGAGCACTTTATGTACATTTTGATTTTAATGTGGCACTAATGCGATTTTATTGGAGTATTTTAAAATTGTGGTGTTGCTTCTTTTATTCAAGGATCTTACTACTTCTTCCACAACTGTATTTTATTCAGAGACTGATCTTTTTGACGACACTATTATCATTATACTTACCATCATGTCAGAAACATGATTGCTGTTGTTCTCAAGGTCATTCTTGTGGGTTCGGTCGTCCTGACAGCACACTTTAAAGGGCGCAGTTTTGTACCGATGCTTCAACATACGACCATCTTTATTATATACAATCATTTCAGAGTAACAGATGACAAACTAATACTGCCCTGAAGGTACAGTTTTAGTACCAGAGCAGGCTACAATCACAGCACATTCTCAGGCCTTGTTCTCTCTTCATCAGGATGCCTCTAAGTGACCCACAGTCCTGTTCCATCATTTATGAACATTATGAATGTAAACAAACCATTTACAGCTCAGTAACATAGGTCATGTAAAATTCATGCTCAGCTGTTACATAATGATAAGCATATCCACGAAGAGCTCTGTAAAATATCTCCGGCAGCACACTTGACTTGTTTTTAATTTGTGTTTTTTTTGTTTGTGTTTAGAATGAGTTTGGGATCGCGGGGAATTAAACTGACTGCGCTATTCAACTGGGCCATCTGTACAGCTTGATAGTGGCAGTCATGCTGGTATAGTTGCCTTGAGGAATAGTTGTATGGCGCTGTTCTGGCTGCTGGTTTAATTAAATTATCAATTCATGTGAAACCCAGCGCAGGTCAGTGTATCAATCATTGCCAAAGTGGGGTTCATGGAGTCAGGGGGGGCCCTGAGGGCTCTTTGGGGGGTCCTGAGCAAAATAAATAGCACTGTTGTTGTGTTTACTTTAAAGTTTTGACAACCAAGTGTATTGATAATGTTGTGAAAACAGGTGTCTGAATTGTGGCAAAGAGACAAAGGGGAATTAGGAGCTGTGACCAATTTGTTATGATTTCTGTGTATTTGAGATTACTCACAGTCCACGACCTATTTTTAGTTACTTAGTCACAGTGGCGCCCCTAGAAATATTTAACAGGGGTGGCCACATGTGGCCAGTGAAAATCTTGGGGTGACACACCAAAACCAAAAGCCACAACTGAATTTCAGGAATTTGCTTTTGCTGTTGTAGTTTGTAGGCTAGTTGAAAACTATGTCATTACAGACCCCTTCAGGGCCGACGTCACAATGACATAATTCTATTAGCTGGAGGAAAAACAGGACTCTTCCCCCCGCAGGGCTGTAGGCTACGTAGGAATGTACATTCAGACAGCGCTCTGAATTTACGAAGGGTCCAGTTTGTGTCAGAGTGAGTATTTCTGAATGCACCACTCACATCATCTTCCTCCATTATCTAAAACAAGCCAACAGAACTTGCTAACTAGCGCTAGCTAATGGCTGTGGAGAATTGTTTTGCCTCCAGCTAAGCCCCGCCCACCAACACTTCATACTGTTTACTAACAGTAAAAGGATCTATGGAGAGTTAAGGAATCGCGCACTGATATACTTTAGTTTATCCTTTTAAAGTGAATATTACTAAATACCTGATGTGCATCGACTTATACCGCTACAGCTAACATTTTGAGTTCCACAATAATCTTGTTTTAACATGTTATGTATCTATACATGTGTTAGGCGATTCATTATTCTTCAAATAGGCTGGTTGTCCGTTTCCATAAAAAGACAAATATACAGATTTAATTTGAAGAAGTACATTTATTGTAAGAAAGGACAAGGTCAGCTTTGAAGATGACTATGCCACTTGTTCTCACACCAAAATTCAATTTTGAGCATTACTTAGACGCCTGTCTGAAAAGGTTTGCCAACATGGTTTGTACCAATAAATGTCTTTAGGTTTTCTAGTTTTCACATCATACCATACACTGGCAGTAGCTTAAAAAATAAGCACACCACTGCCTCTTATTGACAGTGATATTGGCCTTCAATTGACCCTTCGCAAAGCCCCGCCCCTTAGTCATGGTCCGTCAAGCTGTTGGAGTCAGTATGCAGCCCACACTGTAACTAACTGCACTCCCTGAAGAAATATTATCATATTTTTGGAAAAATGAACCAGTGATTCCAGAGAGAAGCAGACAGAGGGGTCTACAGTCTGTGTGTGAAGGATATATCCAGGATGTCAAACTGACCATTTTGAAGGAAAAAAAAAAGTCAATTTCCGGTGTTGTACCGACATAGTACATTTATTTTGAAAGAGACTTTGTGTGAACGTTAAATTTCCTGTGACAACAGAAGTGTATCTTGAAAGAAGACAATGCATGTAACAGGCAGAACTTGACACGGTGTCCCAGAACAACCAACACACCCAGGGTACCTTGCATGTTATATGTGGACGTGGAAAGTCCATGACCAAGCACGTCAATATGTGAGGAGGTCAGAGTGAGAATGTGTTGGTGCCCCGGGCACAACGTTTAGCTTGAAATTTGACACTACTGCATGGCAGTCAGTGGAGCACAGCTGTGTTGCTGTTGGAGTCTTGTTGTTGGCCGATGCTACGCTGTGATTTGCCAGCCTGGGTTTGAGGGGCGGGACTTAGCAAAGAGTCAATTATTTTCACCGGGATGGGGGGCAGCAATGGTATTAGAAGGGCCATGGCCCCCGCTGCCTCGCACTTTGGGGCGCCACTGCTTAGTTAGTTAGTTAGTTTATCTCTATTTCTGTGTTTTACCAATCATCTGGCCCATCCTACATGAGATTACAAGACACCACTATTTTACAAAACATTCATCCTCAGGTGAAACATATGTATGAAAAACAAAAGAACAATAAATAAATAAATTATCACTAATAGCATATTTGAAAATAACTGAAAATAATACTGAACACCTACAGTTTATTCTGATAAAAAGCATTTTTTTCTAATGTTAATGTTTCATATGTATGTATGTTACAAATATATATTATATACTACAGTGTAAAAAAAAAAATTGTATTTAAGTAAAAGCACAAAAGTATTAGGAATCAAAATATAGGACAACACGAAAAGTAAAAGTATGCCTATGCATTCACTATGAGATTATAATTATTGATGCATTAATGTGTTCATCACCTAAATGTTGCAGCTGGTAATATAAATAGTATCTCACTTTACTTTAGTGGTGTGTTTCCATTTAGTGTGTGTGTTTAATGTTGTCTAACTCCACCTGCCCTCACTGCAAACCCAGTGTCAGCTGATCTGAGCAGGAGCGGAGCGGTAATTATGGTCGCCAGGTGGCGCCTATAGGCTGCATTGTAATTAGCAGAGATTGGCAGTCTAATCAAGTGTGTTGATTTGCAGGTGGCTGTCGGCTGCCTGCTCGGCTCAGAGGAGTTCACCCACACCGATTCGTGCAAAGGAAAAACCTGCCCAGTGGATAATATCATGATTAACTCGACTGTCGACATTTTGAAAGGTCAGCAGTGACCGTGGAAAGGAGGGGACGTGTTTTAAACGACTGCAGAAAAGCGTTTCCAAAGACAGACGGTAAGACTGTGCAGTCAGTGTGTGTCGCAGCGGAAGTGTCTTTAAGCTGCTGTGTGTTGTGTTTAGGGACATTATTTTTTTAAAGCACACGAGCAGACAGGGCGGTGAAGTAACTCGTGAACTCAGTGACCGATGTTGAGAGATCTCTCCCACTCACTTAAGTTTCCATTCAGTGTGTCAGCCAGTGGATGGCGCTTAGTATCTGCTCTGTGCTTGTGAATGACTGGAGGCGACAGGCGGACAGCAGGGCAGACAGGGGGCGCCAGAGAGCAGCAGCAGTGTGAGAGCTGCAGCGTCATTCATGAGGACACAGCACTGCAGGGGTAGACACCCAGTGGTGGGAGAAGTGTTCAGGTCCTTTATCTCAGTGAGAGCACTCATACCAGACTGTGAACATGCTGCACAGCAAGGAAAAGTCCTGCAGTGAAAATCTGTGGTCAGTAAAGTGCAATGAAAAGTAAATTTAAATGCACTTATTGTGCAATAAAATGTTCCTGTCAGTGTTTTAATATTATATATGCTGTTTTTTTAGATTAACATTGCTGCTGCATTAATGTGTAAGTTGCATTTTAACTCCTTTATATACTGTTGGGTAGTTTCATCTACAGCAAGCTCATCATGTAGCGTCACTGCAGGATTACAGTTTTGGTGAAAACCATATCCACATGTGTTGAATGTCTGTGATAATACATAAAGTGTTCCTGTATGTTTTCAGAAATTCCTGCTACTTCTTAACCCGCTCAGAATCCACAAAAAATACTGTAATGGTGGATCTCTGCTTTAAATGTACTCAAAAATCACTGGAAAAAATCCCCCAAGACTTTGATTAGCATAGTTTATTATGTCTTATTTTTTTCTAGGCATCCCAATAGATCTGGGGTGTCGAACATACAGCCCAGGGGTCAGAACTGGCCCGCCAAAGGGTCCAATCCGGCCCACTGGATGACCTTGCACACCTAAAACATAAATCGCATGTTAAAAATCTTGGAGTCATATTTGAATCTGAATTAAATCAGTCATATAGAAAAATTAAGTTTCATGCAGTTGACCAATTATTCGACTATAGTTCTGTTGTTATTTTGTAAATGGATTTGCAGGTTTTTTTATGTACTTCTTTAAACAAAAAAAGGTAAACTTTGGAGGTGTCTGTTAATTATAGAATATTAGGCAATGGTTTTACCGCTCTGGCCCACATCTGATCAAATTGGACTGTATGTGGCCCCTGAACTAAAATAAGTTTGACACCCCTGCATTAGATGAAGAATCTCACCGCAGAAGCCTCTTAATAGTATAAATGTCAATAAATAGACCTTTTTATTGTCATTTTTACACAGTGGTGCAGTGGTTAGCATTGTTGCCTCACAGCACGAAGGTTCCTGGTTCAAAGTTTGCATGTTCTCCCCGTGTCAGCGTGGCCAAAGACATACAGGTTGATTGGTGACTCTAAATTGTCTGTAGGTGTGAATGTGAGTGTGAATGGTTGTCTGTCTCTATGTGTCAGCCCTGTGATAGTCTGGTGACCTGTCCAGGGTGTATGTTGATATGTATAAACAATGTAACATCTTGTCTTTACTTTAAAAACTGTTTAAACAAAAATGATGTACATGAGTAATATGAATAACAGACTTAAATGTGCCTTGTGCTTCCTCCTTGCCTCATGGTTGGCCATGCTTGTTAAAAAAATGGGGCGTGGCTCTACTGCAGTCCATTTTAGAAGATGTGGAACACCGTGATTGGCTTATAGACATCCCATTAAATGAGTCTGTGCGTCTAGGTGGAGTCAGATGACAGTAATCATAGATCTAGACATCCCAGAAAAGTAATGTCCATTGGAATGGATCGGGGATCAGAGCAGGTTAAGTAAAATAAACTCTTTTAATCATTGTAAAGCTGACAACAGCGCTGTTTTTCTGACACCATAAAAACTCGACATAAGAGATAATGTGGTTCTCACAGGACAGTGATACTACAAACATACGATGATCTTATGCAATATGATGCATTGCTGTAAAAAACTACTCAACAGTACATAAAGGAGTTAAAACGAGCACAACCTGAAACATCTACAGCAGGAAAATGCAACATACACATTAATGCAGCAGAAGTATTCACCAGTAGACATAAGATATAACAGGAAAACACTAACAGGGAGCATTTTTCTGCACAGTAAGTACTTTTACTTTGATACTTTAAGTACAATATAGACTTGAAAACACGTGAACCTTTCCTTTACAGCACCTTGAGACTCATAGGTACCCACAGAACCCATTTTAAATCAGATATCTTGAGGTTAGAAGTCAAGGGACCTGAAAAAACATGCTGTTTTTCTCTCACCAAAATTTAGCCTAACCTTGGAGTGTTACTTCCTGAGAAGCTAGCATGACATTGCTGGCACCATTGGATTCATCCGGTCTTCTAGTTTCATAAGAAACCAGTACCATCTCTCTAACTTTGTTTTAAAACTCAGCTGACTATAAACTCTGAAAGACAGGTGGCAGTGAAAATAGCATTAGCGTTTTTTGACAGCGTTAATATGCGATTAACATGTAATGCGTTATGTTCAGGCGTTAATCGCATCACGGTTGATGTGTTAATGCTAACAGCCCTAGATATAAAGTGACGGAAAATTTGAATATTTAAGTGAAGCACAAATACTTCAGAGTTGTACCAAAGTACTGAGCTGGAGGTAGAGACGATGATGAGCTCCAGAGTAGAGCTGCATCGATTAATCGATAAGTTGTTAACTATTAAATTAAGCGACAACTAATATGATACCGGATTAGTCAGTTTTAGGAAGTTTTTTTAAGAAAATTAAACTGAAAATTCTCTGATTCCAGCTTCTTAAATGTCATTATTTTCTGGTTACTTTCCTCCTCTATGACAGTAAACTAAATATCTCTGGGCTGTGGACAAAGCAAGGCATTTGAGGATGTCATCTTGGGCTTTCAGAAATACTGTTCGACATTTTTCACCATTTTCTGACAATTTATTCAGTGTATCAAGAAAATAATCAACAGATTATTTGACAATGAAAATAATTGTTAGTTGCAGCCCAACACCAGAGGTGAGTTTGTTCAACACTGCAACATTACACAGATAAGATTTTCAAATCCACAGTAATTATTCAGCCTGGGTGTAGTTAATCTTTCCCATCTACAGTTTCCTCTATTTCCTCCTGGGACAGTTACTTCCTCATGTTTTTGATTCAAGTGATGAGACAAGTTTCTGATCCTTCCTCGGGTATGGTTTCTGTCTGTTTAGACGTACCCAAGAAAACATTAAAGGTGACACATTGTGTTGTCGCAGCAATATTTAGTCCACATTTCCTGCACATTATAAGAAATTATAAAGGCTAAACGCTGCCGTGATCATGCTGAGAATAATTTGCATGGTAAGCAAAAGATAAGCTCCCAAAGCAACAGTTGTTTGACGTTATATTACATGTTTCACAGACAGAATATCAAACTAGTATTTAGCTTAACTTTGAAAAGCAACCAAACAAAGAACGACCAGCAGTCTGAAGAACAGAGTCTTATGCGTTGGACAGAGATATGGCAACAGTCTTTTATTAATGATTAATGCATGCTGTGTGAACAATGGTCTCTTGAACAGCAGAGATAACATAGTGAAAGACTGCTTTACAATTATAGCTGCTGCTGGGGTACAAAGCACACTCAAGGACAGTTAACGTGTTTCTGAGTAACTGACTGTGGTGCTTCGTCAAATAAAAGATTAATTCTTCTGTGAGCTGTTAAATTGTAGAAATACGTCGTCTTTATTCGGCCATGTTATCTGAAAAGGAATCAGGACGTGAGATATACTGTACAGTACATCTGTGCGGGAAAATGGAGATAAGGTGATAAGGCGGTTATTCTCAACTTGTGGCCCATGGGCCAAATCTGGCCCGCGATAGGGATCAAGGTGGTCCTTCGACTATGTTCTGATGGTTTTTCTCTGGTTCTTGTACTTTTGGTGTAAATAAGGTGCCAGACTACATTAAAAAGCATCAAAATGCATCTTGTTTATCAAATAAAAAGTGCCAGGGGAGGATCTTGACATGCTGTTTCGCTAAATACATCTCGCAGTGGCGGCCCAACAGAGATGGACCTTCAGATAGGGCCCGGTGGCAGGTCGAATTCAACCCAACGTGAACTCAGGGCTGGGGTTTGTACTGGCTGAATTTGAGTTGCTACAGCGGCTACAGGTCTGAGCTGATGTCTGCTGTATCATTCATGTTTGTCATGATGTCAGTGCCCCCGGGGCTTGAAAAGGAAGCTAGCTAACACAGCAAAATCCTGTCCTGGGTGATAAACGTCATCTAATTCATCCAGTCTCCAGGGCTGATTTGGCTGGTAAATTAGCTACCTTTTCATTTGCAAATTACTTTATTAGCTTATCAACGTTACACAGCAACCAACACCAGATCAATGCGGCATAGCTTAGTCAGGCCTACAGCTAGCTGGCTGCCTTGGGTTGCTTGCTTGCTACGTTATCACTAGCAAAATGCTAGCTTAGTTCATTGGTTAGTTGGCTAGCTCGCCAAATGTTTTCCCCAGCTAACGTGATAAATGATACTAATTAATGTTAAGAGATCAGTGTTGATTTAGCCAACAATATAAAAGATGTTCAAAGCACTTACAAGTCAAGGTGATGCAGTAGCGACCTGAGCTAATGTACGCTAGCTGTAACTTAGCTCCAGGGGGCTCCAGGGATGAGGACGTAGAAGTGAGCGTCGCACTGGTGCTCTCGACTAAGCCGATGGATTTTTCCATTGAATTTTGGATTATTGCTGAAAATAATCCCTGTGGCAAACAAAACTTTATGAAGCTTTTCATACATGAACACCGCTTTCATGATTTTTGAAGCCTAAATTCAATAGTCAGAAGGAAAAAGCTAATGTTAGGCTATCAACTACACCGAGGTCACATAATTTAACGTCGCCACCGCAACAAGGCTGTCAGCCATATTCGGCATGAAAACGTTCTATAGTCTCATTTAGCTACTTGTTAGCAACCAGCTAAACCTTAAAGTTTCAGGCATCCAACCAAAAAACCGACTGAGTTTAAGACGAGGAAACTGGGAGAGGTAAAATGCTAACTCATTTCCTGGTTTTAGGACTCATTCTTGGGGCACTCTATTCTACACGCTCGTCAGCTGATGATGTAATTTGCAAACAATAAAGCTACTTAGTGTCATGGAGCCAATGGTCCAAATGAAATGTAGGCACATTGCAGATAGTGATGTTATTCTGAATATGAATGTAATTTATTTTCCAGCCTTCTATCAACATGATGACAGTCAACAAAGGTCAGCCTTGTGTTTGTCACTGTTTTGGCCGATGCCCAGGTACTCCGAGCGCGAGCAACAGGTTGCTGACAGGAGTTCGTTTAACACCCTCAAAGAGGATTTTCTAAAAGTTGCATACACAGCCTTTGATGTTTGTGGACTAACTGGCCTCTGGCCTCCTGCCACTGCAAAAGTGGCGCTCGGACAAAGCAGGTTGAACATCCCATTGATCAGGTATGAAAAAGTGGAGCTGTTCTTCCGGTTTTGAAACTGGAATGGGTGTTTATAGTAGCATACTTGCTTCGGAAAAAATCTTCAGAGGTCCCTCCCACGCCAAATATTCTCATGCTAAAATCCTTATTTGTCATTGCTCGTTTTTTTTCCTAGGAGAGCAGCAAGTCATTGGGTCATAATGGAGAAATGAAACCTCTAGATTGCACAACGGGCACTCCTTGTTTTTTTTGCTGCCCGCTTGGAATGCCGTGAGGGAAGAATGAGAGAGAGGAGGAGTAAAACAGGGGCAGGAAGATAGCTGACTGCTAACGCATTGTTCAGTACTTGTCTTTGTGAGTTGCATCACAGTCTGTCATGCCTGCTCCTGCCTCTCCACTCGATGAGTACGTCTGGGATTCAGACTCCAAGTGTGTGTGTGTGTTGGACAGGCAGCTCAAGACTTGAATGTGTCAGTACTGATATCTCAGTAGTTGAAAAATGATAGTTCACTTCTGTTGAATCTGCTGCATCTTTTTATAGCTGTATCTATATAAAACTCTTTCTCTCATTGTCACATGTAATACTCAGTATATGTAGGACAGTAATAAGAGCTGAGAGGTCCAACAGTTGGAAACACATTTATTATTTATTTATTCAGGGTCCCCATTAGTCGTTACCGCAGTAACAACTACTCCTCCTGGGGTGCACACAAAATGCAAAAACTAAAAGACATTTGCTGGAGGCTATCCCAGCTGACATTGGGCGAGAGGCAGGGTACACCCTGGACAGGTCGCCAGACTATCACAGGGCTGACACATAGAGACAGACAACCATTCACACTCACATTCACACCTACGGATAATTTAGAGTCACCAGTTAACCTGCACGTCTTTGGACTGTGGGAGGAAGCTGGATTACCTGGAGTAAACCCACGCTGACACAGAGAGGACATGCAAACTCCACACAGAAAGGCTCCCCCACCCTGGGTTTAAACCAGGAAAAAAATAAAGTTTTCTTCTCGAGTTCCAGGTAATGTGTAACAATAATAAAAATAATAATAATAATAATAATGATATTAAACTTTATTTCTGTAGTGCTTTCCTAAACCAGAGTTAAAAAGTGCTTTGCAGTACCATACAGTATGAAAAACAAAGAAATAAAAATGTCATCCACAGAAAATGCTATTTTAAAATTAGCCATAAAATATATACAGAAACTTAAACACATATGTCCATATTTACACAAACCTACATCTGAACATACACGTCTATACACATACATACACATAAAGGCTTCACATATGTACATACATGCACACAAACCCATGAACACACAGCATACACACATACCACCACTGACGGATCTTGGAGCAGAATACGGGGTTAAGAGCTCCGAAATGTGAGACGGAGCCACACCGTGTAGGGATCTGAACGTAATTAATCGAACCTCAAACTGAATTTTGTACTAAACGGGGAGCTGGTGTTATTCAGCCAGGACTGGGGTGATATGTTCCCTGTGTCGAGTGTTTGTGAGAACCGTGCTGCCACATGCTGTAGCAATTGTAAATGGTTAACAGAGGCATAGTTAAGACAATTAAATATGGAGTTGCAGCAGTCGAGGGGGGGAGCAAATGAGTTTGTTAACTATGTTTTTGGAGAGTATTGGTTTGATTCTGGCAATATTTCTGATTTGTAAAAAAAAAAAAAAAAGAAGAGGATTGAACAACGCCCTTAATGTGCTGATTGAAGTTTAGATATGGATCAAAGCAATTTGAAGCATCTTGTTGGGTTCTTGGAATCTGTGTTGACCTTTTACAATATTTAGACAACAAAGATGAATGAAAATGATAATTATTTGCAGCCCTAGAAATATATTTTCCTTCTATTTTCCCTTTCTAATTTGTAAAGAGAGTTTTCAGCCTTGGAAGTGTTTTGCTCTGCGAGTCCTTTTTGTAGAGGAACTTTAGCAGTAAAACTGCAAACTAGCAAGTAGGGAGGCGTAATGAGGTCGATCAATGATCTGCAGATTTGTTCTATAATTTTGGGAAACATGCAAATCCTCACCCCTTTCTGCTTTGGTGATCAAGCTTGCGTTTTCCCTATTACAACATGATAACATTCTTGACACGCTTTAATTATTGTAGGTGCACACAGACCGCACGAGGAAAGGCCAAAAGATTTGGTGGGTCGTAAAAAAAAAAAAAGCTTGTCGAAGAGAGATGTTTGGGCTGCCAGCCAGGCGTGCCTGTCCCAGAGCGACTTCCATGGAAACACAGTAACTTGGAATGGAAAGACAAAGAAAGAGAGAAAGAGGTAGAAACAAATGAGCTGTTTGTAGAGGGGTGTGTGACTCAGAGAGGCAGCTTCAGAGGCTGACGGCTCCTTTCCACTGGAAGGCCATGCTGAAGCCAGGATACTCCCTTCGCCACTGGGCCTGCCCCATGCCCAAAAACAGAGATGCTGTCTTGCCCCTTGTTTAACCACACACACACACACACACACACATGCACACACAAATAGTCTAACCTCCATTTCCATGGTGAGGAGATACATACACACACAGAAAACGTCTTTTTCCCCTGCATCAGAACTTCATTGGACCTGTGACTCCATTAACTCCACCCCGAGGAAATAAATATATAAGACCAGAATCAACTTCATCTCCGAGTGTCAGACCTTTAGACTGTCAGGATGTCTTGTGGGAATTATTCTATCTCTCTCTGGGAGTATGATACAAATGATTTGTGGACATTTTCCTCTTTGGATTCAGTGGACGAGCTTGCTGACAGGTTATTTTTCTGCCATGGATAACAACACAACCCTGCTACGAGGTGATAAATGAATTCTATGTATTTTGGACTTGTTTGATTAGCTCTGCGTGTTTGTGTGTGCCAAGGTCATCCCTCCTCTTTTCTGAAGCTGAGAGGATTTCCTTTTTGCCCCCTCCAATTGAAACAGAAATTCTTCCTCTGTGTGCTTGCTTTAGCTGTCACAGCTGTTTTCAAGCAGAAAAGTGGGCTAAGAATGTATTCTTCATATCAGCGGGGAGGAGCAGGGTGAGATCCGCACATTCGCACACTTTCACCCACCTGGGAGCTGTTCAGTATCATCAGTGTCACTGCGTTTTATTGACAGAGCACTTGCACCAGTCGCTGAGGTCAGTGTGTCTGAGAGGGCTCCGTCTGAGTGAAATGAGAAAGGGAAAGATAGGGCCAGTGCAGGGAGAGATAAAGCTCAGCAGCTGCTCTGTGTGTGTGTGTGTGCGTCTGTGTGTGTGTGTGTGTCTAGCCTGACTCCTCCTTGCCGCCCCACCCTCCCCTCGCTCTTGTGCTCCCGCCCCCTCTCTCCCTCTTCAGCAGTAGGTACATGTGCAGTGAGCGACAGCTAGGAGAGCAGTTCAGGGCACGAGCCAAAGGCGCACACACCCACTAGCAGAGACTGCATTATTCAGCGGATCCTCTTCTCTACGCTTCCTCTGGGGTATGGCACACACACACACACACACTCACTGCAGCTCAGACACACTCAGACCGGCAGATAAACTTCTAGAAAGGTCCTGCACTCTCACTTTTAGTCCCTTCAGCAGGCAGAAGTCGAGAGGTTCCCACACAGCCGAGGTAAGGTTCACAGCTCAGATTTCTGTCTCCCTGTGAGACTTTTATTGTTTGTTACACTGACAGGCAGAGCTACTGTTGTGCAGATAATACGCTCATGATATATAGTGTCTGTTTAGTCAGCTCAAAGTTATTTTTTGTCAGGTAGTGATGTGGAATAACTTTTGAAAGTTGCGGCTCATTTTACCGCCTGCTGTTACAGAAGAGTGGGACATCAGACAGCACCTGTTAACGCTTGCCACATTTTTGGGAGCTCTAAGTGGATGCTTCATTTATTCAAAGTTAGGCCAGAGAGTACTTGTGTGAGTGTATGGCTTTGCTTCTGTGGGCGTGCACACGCATCATGTGCATGCATGTGTGCGCCATCCCACCCACATGGGCGTGCGTGTCCTCATGTGCACTTTTGATAATGGGCGGTGGTGGGATGGATGGCAAAGTCCACCCACCGCTGAACCAAATTGGAGGAGGCTTTCCCGCCGTTTATTGGGAAGAGGCTGTTAGGTTGCGTGCGCTTAGCTGCTGAAAAGTAAGAAAAAGTTTTAAAGTCACACCTGTATTACACCACAGATGTATTTGATGATAACAATACAGACACCTTTATTAATACGGTTTAAGACCTCATCTATAGTTGTATTATAGAGTTCTCTGATATGGAAAGAAATGCTCTATATTGCATGTTTTTTTTCCCAATAATTTATATTTACAGTTTGAAATATTTGCTCACATTTGCCGTAATCAAAGCAAATTCTGTCACAGATTTCAAAAAGGATAATTTTCTTTTTTTCCCCGCTCATTTTCAAATATACTCCTGAGCTCTTTGAGTCATTCTACTGTTAGCCCACATAGAGGGCGCATGTTCTGTACGTCCTTATCAGGGCATCTTGCAGTAATTGTTGATATTATGAGTCAACACTTTGGTATTATGATCCACGCTGGTGCAAGTGGCCGTGGGCAAGGGCAAAATCATCACTGCCGAACATGTTGTGGAAGCAATTAGAAGCTTTTTGTAATGTGGTTTGTCTTCATTCCACCAAAAGTCTGTGGAAAGCAGAGAAGAAGAGACATGTTTTAATTTATTTTAGTGTCCCTGGCTACGGCTGCATATTTTAAGAGTGATTCTAAAAGTGTTTTAATTGCCTTGTGAGTGAGCCAAAGGTACGGGCTGATGTTCGTGGGAAATATGTTTGCTCGGGAGTGAAATGTATAAAGTGGCCGAACTGCTCCTGCAACAATTTAATGGAGCTGGAGGAGAGAAGGCATATGTTATGACAGTGTGTTACGCTGTGCAGTGGAAATGCCAGTGTGAATAAGGGACGTTATCAGGAGCATTAAAAGCAGGAAAAGGGCAGGGACACTGTAGCGCCTTCTTTTATGAAATAATGGGGGTTTTGTATCCAAAAAAATCTGAAGTCCTAAAAAAACAAGAACCAAGAAAAACATTCCTGTGAACGAATTCTGCCTCTGCAAATTAGTTTTAACCCCACACAATGCAAATGCAGGTTTATAGATGTGCTTACTGACTGTGGAAAAAGGATCCTGGAATACATTATCATGCAGGTCTGTGAGCAGAGTAGACCCAGCACAGAAGGCAAGCTGCCCAGACAAGGATCAGGGTTACGCAAGACTGGAACATTTCTTCAGCATAAACTCCATTAAAGTTTGACGTGTGATTCCACCCCTGATTTGGTGCACTGCGTTTCTAGGGAAGGCAGTCCAGATACTGTAGTTGTCATTAACTCTTCTTCCCTCTCCCTCCTCCCCCACAGCCAGTGACTCACCCCTGTGCACCTCTTGCTGAGCCATTATTACCATGGAAACCCCGAGCCAGAAACGCACCAGCCGCGGAGCCGTCTCTCCGGCCCGCATCACCAGGCTGCAGGAGAAGGAGGATCTGTGCAACCTCAATGACCGGCTGGCTGTCTACATCGACAAGGTGCGCTCGCTGGAGTCGGAAAATGCCGTACTGCGCCTGAAGATCACAGAGTCGGAGTCCTTGACCAGCCGAGATTTGTCGGGCATGAAGGCGGCCTACGAGGCAGAGCTGGCCGACGCTCGAAAAACCCTGGACCAGGTGGCGAAGGAGCGAGCACGCCTGCAGCTGGAGCTGAGCAAGATCAGGGAGGAGCACAAGGAGCTCAAAGCCAGGTAGGAGGAGCATGTGGGGGTGGAGCTTGAGAGGGAGTGGCTTTGGTACAAGTGTGAGGTCACAAAGTGGATGTGGCTACACACACAGTTCATGTTATTATACTGTGTCATAGTACACACTACAAAATATTTTGTTTTCTGAACGCGTCATTTCTCTTTTAAGTCATAGATTTTTTTAAGTGGGGTTGTATAGGGTTCTTATCCATAGTGTATCCCAGTATATTACAAACAGTAGATGGCAGTTGACACGCCCCCAGTTTGGAGAAGCAGGCTGGAGTCCAACACGGAAGCTAAGCAATGTACTGCTGAGATGGGGTCAGCAACAAAACGTATTCCAGCCACCTAAAAAAATCTGAAAATCACTTAAAGCGTACACTATATTTAGAATATTTTTACTGCTTTAACTTTCTGTGATTTACAACTTGAAAATGAAGCTGTGATATCACTCTCTTCAAAGCCAGACTCCATTGAGAAAACCAGTGATTTAACATCGCTGAACACAGGAGCTGCTGGTCGACCCCAGCCTCGATCAGTTGTTTTGTTTGTGTTATTGTGTGACGTTGGGGTTTAAAAAAAGTTGGTTTGGATTCACCAAAGTCACACAATAACACAAACTAACTTACTAATCAAATGAGTGGTAGACCAGCAGCTCCTGTGTTCATTGTGCTTAAATTGCTGTTTTTGTCAATGGAGTCTGGTGGCTTTGATGAGATGGGGAACTGAAGCCAATAATGGCTTTCCTGTTGGAAATGGTTGTCTGACAGAAAGGTAAAGCGGTAAAAATACTCTTAATATAGTGTCCAGTTAAACATCAGGTTGCTAAAATACATTTTATTGCTGACCCCATCCACAGCAGTGCATTACTCAGCTTAGGTGTCGGACTCCAGCGTGCTTCTCCAAACCGGGGCCATGCAGACTGACATCTACTGTCTCTTTATCACACTGACTATGGATAAGTATCCCATACAACCCTAATTAAAAAAATCTGAACTCTCCCTTTAATGCACTTTTAAATGCATCAGAATAAAACAGTCTTTCATGCAGCTGTACTTCAAAGTCATCAGATCCACCAGGAGCCGTCCATAAATCTTGTAGTTCGCATTGCAGTATTGATGACGTAATGTTTATTTGCTGTCGTCTGGTTCTTTTGTTTGGGAATTCCCTGTTTTTCTTGCAACTGATTCCACAGTAACTTGGGAATGTTCCGTCGCTCTTACGCATGAGAATTATATGCTTTATATTATAGGCCAGTCATGTTAAGTACAAGATGATAATTCAGATAAACTGTTCTTTTGGAGAGCAGAGCTAAGCCACAAAAGTAAAATGAGAATGAATTAAATGTGACATCATTTATAGTAACACGTGATGTTCCTGTACGTGCTGCGGCACATCAGCTGCTGCAGGTTTGTTCTTGCAGTTTTGTTCATTTTTTTTTTTTAAATTAGCATTTTTTCATTCAGAGCCACCCGCCTGCATTTCAGCTCTAAGTTTGAGGCTCTCTGCTTTTGATAATGTGTTTCCAAAACATTTCACAGCAGTAGTTGAGGCGGCGCTGCAGTCGAACGTGTGGATCTTGATGTTGTAGTTTTACCTTTTGTGCCTTCAGGCCACGCCTGTTGTTCAGTACGCCTGAGGTGGTGCAACACCTTAATTTTCTATCAGGAATGCTGCGTGGAGTGTGCAGCCATACCCAACATTAACACAGCAGAGTACATTCCTGGCGGTTGAGTTTGTGTGACTCGTCAGTTGGCAAGTGCAGCTGTGTCACTTCATGAAATGACACACCTCCAGCCAAACGGGCTGCACCTTTAACACACAGCCTGCTCTGTGAAGGTGGAATTATGGCCCTAATGACAGAATGCCTTTCATTATTTCAGTGTGTGACACAACTCGGCTGCGTAAAGTTCTAATGTGACAAGTTTTCACAATATTGGCTCTACGTACAGAAGCTCCGAATTCACATCTGTTGCACTTTTAATGGAGCTGGATCATCGACAAGCTGCCGGGTGTTCACAGATCACAGTGGATTAAAACACACGTGGAGTAGGAACATATTTTAAATGCTTTCTACAAACTTTATGTCACCACAGAAGAAGTTAAGCTGAATGCTTGCTACACCCTGGAGGAATACACTGCATCAATCAAATTAACAGTTAATGTTTTACCAGGAAATATTCAAGTAGAAGTCACATAAAAGTCACCCGGTGGTTTTAAGCGAACTTGGCACTAAGTGTGTGTGTGTGTGTGTGTGTGTGTGTGTGTGTGTGTGTGTGTGTGTGTGTGTGTGTGTGTGTGTGTGTGTGTGGAGTAATGAATTATTAACTTAAGGGGTTGTAGAGTTAAGAGCATGCAATTATATTATTGTTAGTTTCTCTTTTGAGATGTATACTGACTGTACGGTGAAGCTGGACCCGAATATTCAAATATTCAGATATTTGCTCATTGTGCAGGTTTTCAGTTTTGGGATACGGTTACTTGTTTTGTTTTGTTTTGTTCATGGCACTCCATTTGGCGTCACCTCAGATTCAGAGCCCATTATTATGAGCGTTTATGTAGCTCTGTAATTTATCTGCGCTAAGATAAATTATCACACGCTGTTATGTCACAAACGTGCATAAATAGAACCTTGTTCAACCAGAACTTTCTGCACAAAACACAGCAAGCCTCTTGGAAATGTTATTTTATTAACAAAAAAACAATACAAACAAAAATTGTATAAAATAATCACGGCTGTGTTTTTAATAGTTTATAATCATGTGGAACTAAAAACTGTTGTATTTTCGTTGCCTTAGAAGAGATGTTTATTCTACAAAGGGAGCAGGTTGTCTTCCACAGAGTCCTCCATGTTGTTCTACAGTAGCCCAGAGCAGACAAACCAAACACTGGCTCCACATAGGGCCATTTTTGTGTTGACCACTGTTGTTCTACTGCACGCTTGTTGCGATGCCATCCAGGCTGAGAAATGTGTGGCTGAGTCCTTCCTGAGGTGTGGTGTTGGCACCAGGTTTGTCGTCAGTGTTTTCCTCAGCTGTGATTTCAACTACTTAGGTGAATGTCTGCAGGCCTGACTACTGCCGCAGGTCGCAGCCAGCGGTGGCTGTTGAGGAATGTGTCAATGTCTTGGTAAAGTGCAACCGAGGTCAGAGGGGTCTGAGAAAATGAAACCACTACAAAGAAAGTATTTGTACTCCCCCAGTTTGTAGCACAGAGATTCACTTTTTTTGGGAGGGACAGAATGCGGAGATAGAGACATTCAAAACGTCTGTTAAAAAAACAAACTAAATTTCAACAAGGCATATTTCAGTGTTGAAAGAACAGTGTGAGAGTATGAGGAGAACACACATGGCAGGGAGCGCTTTCCTCCAATTAGCACCATTGTGTTCTGCTCACTAGGTTGACATTATTATTGAATGTGCACTGTGAGGCATGTCCTCATGAACGCACGCAATACTCAGAGGGAGTGACTCAGTGCTGCGTTTGGAAAGATGAATACAAATGTAAAAAATTCTGCCTTGTTAAAATGTGGTCATTGTGGTGTCACCATCCTAAGCAGAGCTGCAATAAATAATGGATTAGTTGTCAACTATTTAATTAATGTTTGTTTAATTTAATAATTGATCATTGGTTTGAGTAATTTTTGCAAAAGCTTAGTCAAAATTCTTTGATTCATGCTTTAAGTTTTTCTGATTTCTTTCCTCCTTTATGACAGTAAACTGAATATCTTTGGGTTGTGGACAAAACAAGACATTTGAGGACACCATGTTGGGCTTTGGGAAACATTTTAACCATTTTCTGTTATTTTATATACCAAACAACAAATCAATCGATCAAGAAAATAATCAGAACATTAATCAAACATGAAAATAATTGTTAGTTGCAGCCCTAGTCTCAAGCTCATCAATCAGTTGTTTGTAAATTTGCACATCACTGTAGGTGGATGAGGATGTTTGCTTTTGTGTGTGTGTGTGTGTGTGTGTGTCCTAAGTGTTGAGAGAATGGTATTATTAAATTTAGTATTCACTGCCACAGTATCCCTCATGTCACTGTGCCTCTCCAGCTACTTGGCGAGAGAAGCACCAACGGCTCCCGCAGTAATATTGTTTTCTAAAGGACACCGATCCTTTGACGCATGTGTGGTGGAAAAGAATCACTCAATCCAGCCTGGGCCGGCTTTATCTGTTAGCCCCTGTGTTTGGTGTTTTGTTGCCATGGAGCTGTGAGAGTCTTGGCTCCGCCGTGTGACGGGAGTGGTGACTCAGAGGTTTTTCATGGCCTCTGGAATGGGCTGACTGTGGACTCACTATAACAGGAAGTCAGGTTTATTAATACACACTGTGACGGGCTGCCGAGCTGGGCTGAGCTGGGCTGAGCTGGGCTGAGCTGGGCTGAGCTGAGCTTCAGGTGGCGACAGCAGCAGACGGCGGCGCAACAAACACCGGACATCTACGTCTCACAATATGTTGACTTCTTGCGGGTGTCCTTGGTTATTCCTCTCGATTTTGACAGAACACACAGCAACAGGTGGAGCCGTCACTGCAGTTCAGTTGACTGGACACACCTGTTTAGCCCAAAGGCATGACACTGTTTCTCCTCACACACGTCTTTGTATGCAGAACTGCACCCCCCCCCCCTCCGGAGGCAAAACCTCAAGCTGTTGGGCCAGAATGCCAACCAGTCTCCCCAAAGCACTGTTTGACTTTGACTGTGAATAATTCAGAACTGTAGAGAAAAGATACACGTAACTTGGCAAAATCAGGTGTGGGTGGAATGTGGTGCTGTAAAATGAGGTGTAAAGCTCAGAGCCAGGTATCCAAAAAAAAAGCAGGTCAGAAAATGCTAAACATGAGCCCGCAAGCTACTGTTCACAGGTTTTTTGAGACCTCGTTCAGTCGTCTTTGCTTTAATACTGAAATAGCGCGTCTGTCTGGTGTCTCGTGCCCAGTCTAACCTCCAGCTGTGCCGTTGGCTGTGACACAGGAGACTGTGTGGAGGAACTGGCTCATCACTGGCAAGACTTGTTCTCTAAATCCGTCTTTAACGCTCCACCCAGGCAGAGCAGAATAGATGGTATTTACAATGTGCACATGTAGATTTCAGGTTAAAGTTTGCTTTATCTATGTTGGTTTTTGTGCAAAAGACATGCACTCATGAACTATGAATGAATTTGCAGCTATTTTATTTATTTTTTATTCTTTTTCAAAATCAAAAAGGGCCAAAAATGTACAACTTCCTGCTTCCAAAATTTGAATATTAGCTGTTTTTTTAGTGCTTTATAATATTAAACTAAACATCTTTGTGTCAAGCCATTTAAATATGTCAACTTGGGCTTCAGGAAACAGTGATGGGCATTTTTTCCCCCCCGACCATTGTCATGTAACAGCGAAATGAAGCTGCTCCGACCTTCCTATGTGTATGTCACTTCTGTGTCTTTTGTTATTACAAATAAAATTAAAAGAATAAAAAAGAAATACAGCTGGAAATAAAACAAATCAGGACGTTTATCCAAATGGAAAAATAGGAATCGATATTATTTAATACCTAATATGTAACATCGTTTTATACAATTTAAAAATATGCTATGGGGAAAAACAAAATCAATATTATGCTATGGGGGGGAAAAAAATCAATATTAATTGTTAATAAAATAATCACCAGTTGCAGCCCCAATTTAAAGGAGCTGTATGTGACACGTGAGAGTGCATCTATAATTCAGAGATTGTCTGCACTCGGCTGTCAACATGGAGGTGGCTAAGTTGGTGGCTAGCAGCTAATGGTGCTAACAACATGAACAGTTAGCAGCTAATGGTGCGAACAGAATGAAAAGCTAGCAGCTAATGGTGCTAGCAGCTAATGGTGCTAACAGCGTAAACATGCAGCAGCTAGCGGTGCTAGCAGCGTGAACACCTTGCAGCTAAGGTTGCTTACACTGTGACCAGTGCTAACAATGGCAACAGTGCTGTCAGAGCTAACCGTGTTAACCAGAAGGGAACTAGAGGGTGGGCATTACGCTTCTATGATGCTGCCATCCCAATATTGGTGTTATCCAACAACTAGCTAGCCACACACAGGGACTCACATGCTACCTCAGCAAAAACAGACACTACGATTATAGCTACATCTCGGCAATATATTTTGAAATATTCTATCAATACAAATAATTTTCTGAACTTACCAGACTTTAACTACTTTTTTTTAATTAATGATTATTAATCAAAAATCTAATTGTGTAACTATAATGTAAAAGCACCACTAATCAACCTCACAATATCTCTTCAATATTGATATCTCGGTATTTGGTCAAGAATATTGTGATACGTGATTGTCTCCATATCGCCCAGCCCTAATTACATCACACATAGAGGTAGTGTGACTTCATTGTCTGCTCATTATTCCATTATATCTTTCCATAGCAAAAAGTGTTGTCTAATATATTGATTTATTGATACATACAGATTCTGAATATTTGAAACAGATTCAAAATCATTTTCAGCAGTATCAATACACCGATACCAGCTGGGCTTTCTTGCTCTCTTTTATTGTTAATGTTTACTACAGTTCTGCTTTTCTCTGCTTTAATCAAGAAAAGGAAAGTCAGGAGGTGTATTTGTCTTTTAATAAAAACTAAAAAAAATTCACGCCCTCCTTATGAGTTTTTCCCTGTGGTATCAAAAATAGTGTTGAATATCTAAATTTTTCAATTGAATTCAATTCGGTCGAATCAATTGAAATTGAGATCAATTGAATTTGATTGAATGAATGCGATTGAGCTTATTGTAATGCAGAGCTGCTTTTACTGTATTAATTATAATGTGGTATGGGTGCCCAGTAGCTCAGTGGTTAGAGCAGGTGTCTCATGTACAAAGACAATGTCCTTGACACAGCGGCCGCTGGTTTGATTCCAGTCCTTGGCCCTTTGCTGCATGTCATCACGTCTTTCTCCCTCTTTCACGCTTAAGTCTGTCCTGTAAAAAGAAAGCAAAAGCAAAAGAAGGCAAAAGACAAAATAAAATGTTAATGTAGTATTATCTGTGGCATACATGTGTCTGCGTTCCTGCTGCACACCCTGTCTAATCAAAAGGGAACACTCCCTTTCTGAGACTAAACTTTGAACTGCACCTTTGGTCAAAGTCTGTCCGATAAGCAGGAGACTCGACTGTAAAGGTTGAAGAGTAAACCGCCAAACCCTTCTCTGGATCTGACCTGCTTTGAATACATAAAAGCAGGGATTTACCTCGGCTCAGTCTGCCCCACCTGTCGGCACACTGTGGTTTAGGGTGTGGCAGCAGGCAGATGAAGCTCTCAGACATTTCTTTACGGGCAGTCTGTTGGAACAGTGTCTTTTTTAAAAACAAAATGGATTAAATAAGTAGAAACAGAACGTGTTCAGGCGCAGCACAGGCTGAAACTCAATATAACACAAAGATCTTGTGCAGCACTGTACATGTTCTTGTGCTGTATTCACAGACTGATATGTAATGTTGGAGCTATCAGAGAATGCAGCAGGAAGTGCACTTATCTTACAGCACATTCTCATTTCCTTTCTTTGGGATATTTGCTTTCTATGAAATATGACTGGTGTTTTTGCAGTTTATTGTTTCTTATGATCACCCACAGCTCTCTTTGATTCACTAAAGTGTTTGTTATCCCATGAACTACATTTCTTCATGATAGCACATTTAGATGTAAAGCTGCATTCTGACCTTTCATTCGTTACAATCTGGAGCCTTAATTTGCCTCGTACAACACGTCACATGTTTTTATTGTCGTCTCGGAGCAACACAGCAGGCTCTGACATTTATGGCACAAAAGAAGCAGACCTCACATGCTAAGCAACGCATGCAATGTGGTAAACAAAAGCTTTTTAATATTCCACCAACCTGGTGAGGCAAAAGGGGAAGTAAAAGGGGGGAGCGTGATGGAGCGGCGGCAGAGGTGGACGTCATAAGAAGTGGTGTAATATTAGTAATAGCTCGAGTTTCAGTGAGTAAAGTTTCTATGTTTAACTCGAGGGGAACTTTCAAAGCGTCTCTAAGGTGACACATTATACATCCGTGCTGTAACAGGACCGTGTTGTGAATAACAGGAGGATTCATTCAAGCTGCTCATGTCAAGTTTGTTGGGATAAAATTTTTCTCTTCAAAATCTCTTCCTAAAATGGACAAGAGCAGCCTGCACTCTACTTCTGATCGTGCTCTGAAGCCTTTCAAATGCCTTAGCTGCTTCTTTTTTTTTTTTTACAGTGAAGCTTGCCCCCAATAATTTGGTGGCAACAGTTACAGTGTTATACTGTTTTTGTCAGTTTGTCTGCAATTCCCTAAAAAGTCCTAAGTTTAATTTTATGAATATGTGAGGTCTTGATTATCACAAACATTTCATCTAATTTCCTTTAGTCATCTTTTAATCCACATTACTGATACAAATCTTAAAGCCACAGCTGAATCTAATACTGTATTTTTTACTTTATACTCAGTGTTGGGAAGGTTACTTTTGAAATGTAATAGGTTACAACTTCCTAGTTACCTTATTAAAAATGTAGGCAATGTCACTCTTTTAATAACTTCATCAAAGTGATGTTGCTCATTACATTTGATTACTTTTTGATCACTTTCCTTACAAAAGTTTTAATGTGGGCGATAAAGCTAGGAAATGTCCAGAAACAGGCAATGCCAGAAGGAGGCGTGTCGACATGGCGAAAACAAATAAAATGAAAGGTCTGAACACTGAACAGTACACCCCCCATACTATCCACCCACCCCCAAAAAAAGTCAGAAGAATTAAAATAAAATAAAATAAAATATGATAAAATAAAATCAAGAATAAAAAAATTAATTAAAAAAAGTTAAAATGATAAATAAATAAATAACACCATCACCATCCACAGACATCAATATAAGTACAATAAGCAGTGACTACAATGGATATAAGCAATAAAGAGAATCCTACATATAAACTTTTACCAAAAATAATATATACAGATGCCACCTCTTTATAATCACCTGCATTTTGACTATTAAGTGTAATTATATTATGTAGTTTTTCTTAGTAATTGTAACTGCTTACAATGACATTTATCGTGTAATCTAATTACCTGTAACTAGTTTCTACCCGATGCAGTTAATACTTGTTTTATCTGTTGGCAAACTGTAGATCAACCTAACTCACTGTAATGGTCATATTTCTGCATTAAACCTCTGCACAGAACCTCATATATACTACTTATCCTTATTTTAACGACAATAGATGAATTACTGTCATTTAATTACGTTGATGCGTTCTATACACACGACATCTATTGCACGTCTGCTGTCCTCGAAGGAGAGTACCTCTTCAGTTGCTCCTCCTGAGGTTTCTGTTTTGTTTCCCCAGTTAAAGGGTTTTTCCTCATCTGCTCTGAGGGTCCAAGGACAGGGGGATGTCGTATGTTGTAAAGCCCTCTGAGGCAAATTGTGATTTGTGATATTGGGGTTTATAAATTAAATTCAATTGAATTAAAAGCTTGAGTAAGAAAAGGATGATTTGACGGAAAACTAATCTTAAAATTTGGTTAAAAATGATCTAAAAAAATGTTCTGATACCTATAAGCACCCTTTTCCCCTCTCAACAACTGAATGAATGAAAGCCGTCGATGTACTTCAGCATCTCAGACTGACTGACATTAGAAATCAGTTAGATTCATGTAACAGACTGAATTATAAGTAATAAAATAGGATCATTATTATTGATGTATATTAAAAATGCTCTATCCATTGATAGTCACAAATAAAAAATGTGATGCATCTCAGGGACAAATACCTAGCAGCTAAAGATTGTTTTTAATATTGGTTAGCTATTTTCAATATTGATTATCTGCAGGATATTTATTAAATTAAATTCTTGGTGAAAAATGCTCATCACAATTGTCTAAAGCCCAATATGACGTCTTCAAATTATCTATTTTGTTCAACGTATAATTCAAACCCCCCGAAGAGATTCAATTTACTATCACAAAAGACTCACTCCCAAAAAAATGAAGAAAAAAAAGGCAAAAACTCTTCATATTTCAGAGGATGGAACAAGAGATTTTTTGTCACTTATCCTAAAAAAAAATTAATTAATTATTTAGAAAAGTAGTTGCTGGTTTTAATTTTCTGCCGGAAGCTCTACAAGAAATAAGTAAAACTATTCCGTCAGTGCAGCAGATGGAATATTTTGTAGCTTCAGTCTAAACTATAGCACATTATACTGTACCCTCCAACATCTAAAAGACTCATTATGCAGGCTTGGTAAAAAATTAATGACTGTAACGTGCTGTTATTAGGTCAGAGTCATTAGTGGGATGAAAAATTAAGCTCACCCGGTTCTTATTATCCTGGTATATCATTGTTTAAATGTCAAATACCCACCTTGACAGGTATTTCTCTCTTAACACTCACTTGTGGAAGCTCACAGTCTGTCCACTTCATTCATAATTTACTGCATCACGGTAACACAAAGCCAGCAGCCATTAGAAAACATCTTTTATCCTTCAGCCTCAATAATTATTGCACCAATAGACCTTTTTTTCCACAGCAGACATTTTGACTTGTCATATCAGGGAAAGCACAGGTAGAACTAATTAAATTAACAATGGATTAATTCCCAGTAAGTCATGCTGGTGAGGCAGTGTGCACAATACCAAGAGCCTGGAACTCACTTCATTATTGTTATTAATTGCACCAGTTTTTTTTTTCTTCCTGAAATGACATCAATCAAAATGTCTGCTGTGAAAAATGTCTAGTTCCTTCTTAAATGCTTTTGTCTCTGTGTCCCTGACACCCTCGCTCAGGTTTGGATGTGGAACAAAATTAAACTCCAGAACGTTTAGCATTTTAAGCTCAGCATCATGAGTTTTGCTCCCCAAGGCCAGAGACGGGCTGCAAACCACCATCAACCACCAGCGGCAGATTTCATCTGGCTGTTCTACATCTTTCCCTCATGCCGTTTGATCACACGCCCCCTCTGTTCTGCCGGCTGCCTCAGGGGGGAAACCCAGTGTTCCCCTACGATGATCTCAGCTTGTATTATGTGACAGCAGACAATTGTCTGTCACATTGAGTCATGCGAGGGCAGATAAGAGCGCCGAGAAGCAGCCCGTGATTTTGGGTGTTATCCAGCAGTGATGTAAAGTGATCTCTTTCTAAGCGTCACAACATTGAAGACACTCTTCTGTGTTGAATAACTTGTTCAAAAGTAAAGTAAAAAAAAAAAATCGCTTTTTTTTGCATATTATTAATAATTTAGAGCTGAATTATCTTATAGAGATATTAATAATTTTGGGGGACAGTTTTTCCTACCCAGCACATTTTTTGTGACATTGCAGGGCGGCAACAGCTGCTGTAAAAATGATTGCATGAAAACTAAAGGAGTAATGCACATTTTATTCCACAGCAAAATTCATGTTTATATTAGCAGTTTTCGTTAATTTTGCTGTTGACCCATTAACTAGTAATAAAAAAAAAAAAAAAAAATGTCATGAATTACAAGGGTTTTCTTTTTTTGTCTGCCACTCCATTGAGCTAAACGATGCTGCATTCAGTGAACTTTAGCATCGCATTTCCAATCGCTATCCCTTTAGAGGTGGTGAATTTTTAATTTTTTGTGTTGTATATATTATAAATTTTATTTTATCTTCCATTAGCTTTGTTGACCTATGGTTGGATGGCTTTGTTAACACATGAAAACATACCCACTGCCCACCCTTTAGTCCTTACTGGTTAGTTACCTACTGTTAGCCTTAGCCGTTCACTGCGCGCCACCCAGGTCAGGTGGGTGCTAGCTAGCCGTGCTGCTCAGTTTGGAATTACCGCCGGTAAGGCTGTTCTGGTGGTGGCATGGTGTTGCTGCTGAAACATGGTGGTCACCCTCCGATCTCACCCGAGTTAGCCGTGGTGAATAAGCAGCCTTATTTTTACACAAAATCCCTTTAGCATTGTTAATTATGTTAGCATTACTAGCTGTGCTGACAGAGCTAACAGTGCCAACAGTAATAACAATGCTATGTGGGGTGTGTTACTCACAGTGGCGGCCTGGGGGGAGCACAGTGTTTCTACGGCAACACTGTTGTGTGGGATAAGTGTTATTAGTGGTAATCACTAAATTAGTGGCGCTGCTAGCCAGCTCTCAGCAAACCTGGGTGGTGCACAGTGCAATAAACTGAGAGTAGTGGAATTTAGAAAATGACAGTCAGAAAGTGTGACCAGTCAAAAATATTCTTAGCAGTTAACCGTTGACATCCCAAATTTATATCAATAGATTACAACTAACAATTATTTTAATGTAATTATTTGCTCTTAAACTGTTAAAAAATGGCTAGCACAATCTCTCAGAGCCAAATAGGCCTGTAACGATAACTACTTTTGTTCGACTTTTGTTGGACGATAGGCTACATTATCCCAAATTTTTTTGATAAACAGTATTATTTCATTAAAAGGTAATAATAAAAAGCATAGCATAGCGTTTTTTTCTGTTCCTGCGGCTCAGGCGCTGTGAAGAAACGTGTTCCGTTCAAGTCGTATAATGGTCAAACCCAGCTGTTTATTCTGGCATCACGTTGGCTAAAATTTTGGTGACATTCCTATGTAAACAAACACATGTAAAAACCGTGGCAATATTGTTCAATAAATGGACGTGACCTTGTTAATTTTTACTGACCACGATAAGTCCATAAAATAATTATCGTGACAGGCCTAGCCCAAGGGTGTGTCTTCAGATTGCTTGCTTTGTCGACAAACGGTCCAAAACTCAAATAGATTTGATTTGCTGTTAAATAAAAAAGAAAAATGCAGCTAATTGACTCATTTGAGAAGCGAGACACAGAGAATCTTTGGTATTTTTGCTTAAAAAAATTCCTTGAGTTCTTAGCTGATTATAAAAATAATGGCAGCTTATTAATTACCGTCTCAGCTCTGGGACAGTTTATTTTAATTTACAGCCATGTTTTTCTTTACTGATGTTTTCCTTCTGATACAGTTGATTAATTACGTTGAGGTATTGTAGCTGAAGGACACACAGTTTGCTTGATGATCTATTACTGTTTTCTTTTTGTATTTCGTTCCTGAACACATATCCTATAGATAATGTCAGTAGGTGTGTGTGAGGCTGGCTGGCCTGGTGGCTATTTGTTCTCTTGGCTTCTAACAGAATACTTTGTAATAGAGAACAGATGCTGCAGGCTTGTAAATGTGCTGAATGGCTGTTAGTATGGAGCCGTTTCTGTCGGGTTTATTGGTGTGCGAGTAATGAGAGAGTCGGTCTTGGACTTCAGCGTACCAGAACTCGGTACCAAGCAGAGGTTTTGGCAGGCTGCTGCTGCTGCTCTGTGTGTGTGTGTGTGTATGTGTGTGTGTGTGTGTAGTTTATAGAATTAGAGTTTCCATAGAGCCCTCAGAGCCAGCCAAGCCCTCGATGACTCACTCGCACATGGACAGGGTAAATCACTTTAAGATGGTGGGACTCCAGACTCTCTCTGTATTTCCCTCTCCAGCTCGCTGGCTCTCTCTGCCCAAAGACCTATTAGGGAGTGAACAGCGGTAGAAGAAGCATTTAAATCCTTTACTTAAGTAAAAGTACTAATGCCACGCTGTGAAACACTACTACGAGCAAAGTCTTGCATTCAAAACCTTAAGTTAAAATAAAGTCTGATCCAAGAGGGGTTTTTATGAGTTTATTTAGCTTAAGAAGTAGGGTAATTTTCTAACACATAAAGAAACATCCTTTAGTTTAGCACAAACATCCAAAAATCAGCACATCTGGAGGTACATGATTTTCACTGGATAAGAGAGGGACTGAAAAACTGTAATCTGAAAAGTAACTTAAGTTAAAGTGAAGTAAAAACTACACTGTTGACCTCTGAGATGTGGTGGACAAGTACAAAGGAGCAGAAAATGGAAATACTAATACAGTGCTTGAGTAAATGTACTTAGTTACATCCCACCGCTGGAAGTGGGCAGGGTTGGGTTAGCTATAACCTCAACCACCCTCGTCCCATCTGGTTTGTTACGTAACAATCGTTCCATTTCCAGATCTGCAAAACCTCATTTACTCTGAAATGAATTTGGGTTGATGGGATGTTTGGAGCAGCTCTACTGTATAATCTAAACAGGGCACTCAGTTAGTGAGAGAGCTCTTTGAATCAATGTGAGACGTCTCAGATGTTCTGCATTAACTGCTGCACTCTTGTTCGTTAGGACGGGGGGGAATCTGATTAGGAGCCAAGTTTTTACATCTTGATGTGGCTCCTCATCAGTTAGTTTGTTGTACTTTGGTAAAATAGTTGGAGATGCTAATTAGTATCATTTAAAATCTTTATCACATGTATTTTGTAAGAAGTACACTTGTGCCTCTGTGTCAGTGTGTTTGATACACACAACTGATATGACTTTTTAAGTGTTTTTTTGTGTGTTTTCCCACACACACATTCATACACACTCTTCTGGCTCAGTAGCTACTTTGGAAATAGTTTGCATGTTTTAGTGCCAGATGGGTGGGGTTTGCCACAGGGAACAGGACACAGAGTGCCAGAGTTGAGACAATGACAGGAAAGTCAATGCGGCGTTACTTTCAGTGTTTTGCAGCTCACTTGACACAAAGTGAATTGTCCTAATGCAAACTCCACCTTTTTCTGTGGCTGTGTGCTGTTAGAACACGTCTCATCTCTCTGTTTGGTCTGTCAAGCACTCACCAGCGAGCTCTCCTGTGTTTCCTGAGTGTCTGTATTCGATGCCAGTTGCGTGAGAGCAGCCGATCGCCAGACTCGTCTCACAACCACAACTTGGTTACACTCCAGGCATCAAATCCTTTTTTTCCCCCCTCATACGCTGAAAGCTAAAGAACGCTGACCAAGGCTCATCACAGTCTCATAAACTCCACATGGGTTTTGTTTAGCTTCAAGCTAACATTAGCAGCAGTCTTTCTACCCATGGAGTTTTCATTGTGCAGCTGGAAGGAGCGCTGTGCCTCATCGGAGGGGAGGCTAGAAAACAATCTGTTGTTACTGCAAGGAGCATAAGTGAGGGTGGTGATTCACCAGGGAGATTTCTTGTTAGTGCAAATGAGAATTAAACTCTAGGATGCAAATTGAGACACTGTTCCAATCAGAATGATGTGAATTAGCTTAAGAAGCACAATTAATGTGCAGCAGCGTCACATATGTGCAGAGCATCAGTGCTCATAAAGTCTCCTCTGATCAGCAGTGGAATGTGACAAAGTATGTTTACTCAAGTACTGTAGTTGAGTAAAAACTGGTGGTATTTGTACTTTACTTTGGTCTTTTTTTAATGCTACTTTATACTCCACAACATCTCAGAGGGAAATACTGTAGGGGTAAGATGGGGTAAGACGTCCCCCTCCTAGCCAAGACATGGCTCTGCTTTAATGAATGTTGTTGACATTTCATCTGAATTGCTGCATTCTTTTATTACACCACAACCATTTAAGGGTAAACTAATCTAATTTTTCGTCACTGGAAAATAGTGATCTATTTATTAATATTAAGTTGCACATAAAAAATCTTTTATATAATAATAATTTAGTTTGAAAGATGAAAAAACAACAACATTTTTCTCCTTTTAAAATAAAAATATAAGGCATCCTTCCTCAAAATAATAGTTTTAAAGAACAAAATCTATATGTGACTTTATATATCTACATATAGTAATAGTATAGTATTGTATTGTAGTGCTTGCTAGCATTATTAGCTAGATAGCTAGCTGCTACTGCTAGCAATCCTTAGCATTGCTAGCTATCCAGAATTAGCCAACATTTTTAAGAAGCTTGCTGGAGGAAGTCATCCTCAAATGGAGGAAAAGCAAAAGGGCTTCTAGATAATTCAGTAATGAGTCAGGGTTGGGGTTTTTATTTCTTTCATTTAGTTAGATAGCTTGTTTTGTAGCTCGGGGGCTTTTTGCCCTACGCAGGTGCATCTTGCCCCAGTAGTGTGACACGATTGGCCATTGTACCATTTTATTTCTCCCAACAGTTTGCTGGTTTATGCACCATCTTTCTATACATGCTTAAATGATAACCAAATATTTTTCTATTTTACTGTAAATTGGCGTCGTTCGTCCGTACTTTTTACTTCACCTTTATCTGGCAGCTGTAGAAAATGAGATTTTGCAGAAAAATCATATGATCAGTCAGTCGACAGAAAATTAATCTGAAACTCGTCTGACAATTGTTTAAACATTCTGTGCGTAACTTTTCAGGCTGTAATGTAACTTAAAAACTAAGACTTTACCCAACTTTCTCATTTAATTAATCCACGTCTGATCTGGCTGGTTGCAAATTACTTTATCAGCTAGCATTACAAAGCAACCAACACCAGATAAATACAGCGTATTAGTTTGGCTTACAGCTAGCTGGCTAGCCTAGCTTGCTTGCTCGCTAATGTTATTGCTAGCACAACACTATCTGAGTGTGTCAGTTGGCTAGCTCGCCAAATTACTTCCCAGCTAACATGATATTAACTTTTGTATTATGACAAATGGTGTTGATTTAACCACTAGTTAAAGATGTGACGGTAAAAAGTACCTTCAACTACCAAGAGTGATGCAGTAGAACCCAATTAGCTAACTATAGCCTGAGCTAATGTTAGCCAGCTAGCTCTAATTAGCTATTTTACATGGTTGCCCACAGTGTCAGTTGATAATGTTATTTGTGGTTAAGCTACGTGATATCATGGAGCCAACAGTCCAAATTAAAAAAAGGGACATTGCAGATAGTAATGTTATTCTGAATAAGACATGAACATGGTCAATCACTGTTTTGGCCGATGCCCAGGTGGCACTCACGGCCTCTGAGTACGAGCACAGGCAACAGGATGCTCACGTAATGGCCTCAGATGGAGGCGTCACTAATAATAAGGATTTTTTTTTAAAAGTTACATACACAACTTTTAAATTACAGTCACAGCGGCCATTTTTTCTGCATTGTACCTTTACTTTTAATACTTTAAGTACATTTTCCTGATTATACTTTTGCTCAAGTGACATTGTCAGTTCAGGACTGTTACTTGTAGTGGAGTATTTTCATTTAAATGAAGGATCTGAACTCTTCCTCCACCCTGCTCCTGGCATTTTCCTGTACACGTAAAGCAAGAATCTTGAGGCAATACAGCTGAACCTGTTATCATAAGGATGCAAAAAGGATATTTAAGTGCCTGCAGGCTCATCAAGGATGCATCCAGGAGATAGTTAGCCAAGGCTTATGTTTGTCATTTACTTGGAATGGTATACATGAATGTTTTTCAGATCTGAGCCAGTTTTGTTTTTTTTAGACAACAAATGGAAAACTCAGAGTGTATAGTAACTATTAACTATTCTTATCTTGATTTATCACTTGCACTCCCTATCTTTGTCCCCTGTGGACTCTTGCTTATTTTACAACACTATAAAGTAGAAAGTGAAAGGGTGAGTCCTTGCAGATATTCGGATTCAGTACCAGTAAAAATGTAGATTGTAAACTAACACAAAGACTGGGAAACTAGTGTCTGACTCATTCACCAGATGAATCATCAACTAATCATGTAGAGAGGGACAAGGCTGTTTCATTGTGAGGCCTTCTGGTGTCTGTGGAGAAAAAGGGACATTGCAGATAGTAATGTTATTCTGAATAAGACATGAACATGGTCAATCACTGTTTTGGCCGATGCCCAGGTGGCACTCACGGCCTCTGAGTACGAGCACAGGCAACAGGATGCTCACGTAACGGCCTCAGATGGAGGCGTCACTAATAATAAGGATTTTTTTTAAAAGTTACATACACAACTTTTAAATTACAGTCACAGCGGCCATTTTTTCTGCATTGTACCTTTACTTTTAATACTTTAAGTACATTTTGCTGATTATACTTTTGCTCAAGTGACATTGTCAGTTCAGGACTGTTACTTGTAGTGGAGTATTTTCATTTAAATGAAGGATCTGAACTCTTCCTCCACCCTGCTCCTGGCATTTTCCTGTACACGTAAAGCAAGAATGTTGAGGCAATACAGCTGAACCTGTTATCATAAGGATGCAAAAAGGATATTTAAGTGCCTGCAGGCTCATCAAGGATGCATCCAGGAGATAGTTAGCCAAGGCTTATGTTTGTCATTTACTTGGAATGGTATACATGAATGTTTTTCAGATCTGAGCCAGTTTTTTTTTTTTTAGACAACAAATGGAAAACTCAGAGTGTATAGTAACTATTAACTATTATTATCTTGATTTATCACTTGCACTCCCTATCTTTGTCCCCTGTGGACTCTTGCTTATTTTACGACACTATAAAGTAGAAAGTGAAAGGGTGAGTCCTTGGAGTCCTTGCAGATATTCGGATTCAGTACCAGTAAAAATGTAGATTGTAAACTAACACAAAGACTGGGAAACTAGTGTCTGACTCATTCACCAGATGAATCATCAACTAATCATGTAGAGAGGGACAAGGCTGTTTCATTGTGAGGCCTTCTGGTGTCTGTGGACACACACACACGCTTTTTCATAAAAGGCGGGACACCTTCTCTTTCATCTTGTTGACTGACGCCGTGTTTGAGGAACTGTATGAACAAATGCAAATTGTCACAGGCATGAATGGAGCAAAGAGAGTGCATATGATTCTTTTGAGTTCACAAGTTTGCTTTGGAGACGGCTTAAACAAAACCATGAGTTTGACATAAGAGAACATTGCCCGTCCTCTCTGTCTGTCCCCTCCCTCTGTGGCCGCTCTGTCAGAAGTCGGCTCACTGAAATCAGACACGGTCGACATTTGCTCTGCTTTAAGACTGAAAACACTGGCAACTCTGTTCCCATCTGCCACATGTGGATGTGTACGGGTGGCCTCTGGCAAAGGCTGCGTTGTTGTCGGTGTCTGATGATTTATCACACACACACATACACACACACAAACACACAATCCCTGTTATTGTGTTCCTCATCCATGAAGAGACACAGGAAACAGTCATGCGCCAGCCTGTAATGTTTATTTTACTTCATATTTTTTGGGAGACAGTTGCACAACACACTTGGAAAAAAGCGCAGCTGACTTGAGCTAGCAGGCCTAAACAGCTTTTGCATCGTCGTTTTGCAGTCTGTGCTCGAGACGCTCCTCACATCTCTGTTTATGTAAGAGTGTGTGGATCAACTCTTACCTGCTGCACTACACATGCCTGTGTTCATTGTGTTTGCAGTTACTATAACAGTGTATCTCAGAGGTTGTCTGCAAAACACAGACTGTGTGAAATAACGGACGTAGCCTCAGGGTCTAAAAAGGTGAAGCCAATGCAGAAGTGCCTTAAAGCTACAGTTGGTAACCTGTATACAAATAACTTTTTGTCTTATTTGTGGAAACTGTCCCTACATCTACACAGTATAACATGACACAGATAATTTGCCCCACGTGAATGAAAACAACCAATCGGAGCCAAGGAGTCTCTCATGCTGCTGTTAATTATATCAGTCGCTGCTCCTGAATTGCGGTCAGACTGTCAAACTAGGCAGCGCTGATCAAATATGAATTAAAATTCTGTTCCTGCATTGACTATTTCCCACCTCAGATGTTTTCAGAAACATAATGTAGTGTACTGTTTAGCTGTAAAGTGAGAAAGAATGTGACCTGGCTGCCATGTTGCGAACAGTCTAGCAAAAACCAAGCACCGCCTGCTAGCCTAACTTCCTCATTTTACAGCTAAACAGTACACTAAATATGTTTCTGAAATAATTTGAGGTGAGAAATAGGCAACGCAGTGACAGAATCTTGAGTCAAATTTGACTAGCGCTGCCTAATTTGACAGTTTGAACGCAAATAATAACAAGTATTAGAGACTCCTCGGCTCTGACTGGTCGTTTTCGTTCATGTGTGGCAGATTCGTACAAAAGTCATTAGAAGCCCGACCCCGGATAAGTGGGTGAAAATGGATGGCTGGATGGATGTACTACTGTGTGGATGCAGTGGCAAATTGATCAAATATGACAAAAGATTATTTTTTATTATAAAATTTTGCAACTACAGCTTTAAACCTGCATTCCTTCTAATGGCCAGCAAGGGGCGGCTCCACTGGTTGCTGAAAGGAGTCAGATTATGTGGAAGTCTACGAGAAAAACACCCTAATTTTCAGTTGATTTATGACCTCAGTGAATATTTTCCTATTGAGTTGATAGACTCAGTTGCTAGTTTCAAGTTTTCACTACAGCATGATGTTCATTTTGAAAATGTCCCATTGAGAGCAAAATAGACAACAAAGCAGGGTGTGCTTTAGGGTGTGGCTACCTTGTGATTAACAAGTCATGCTTGCATAGCGTTGTCGGCCTCTCAGTCAGATCCACCCCAGACCTCTAATACACCTTATATCTATAGGGTAAAGCAGTGGTTTCCAACTGGTGGGGCGTGGTTCCATTCTGACTGGACCACAAGTGACCCATGATGAACATGTCAAAGTTTGTAAAAAAACAAAAACCCTCTATTTTGAAGTACAGTGAATGTCTGGCGCATAGCTTCCTTTTTTAAGTGTCATTTCCTGCTGTAGTGTGAATGACTAATTGACAGAGACAGCAAACTAGCTTGACGACATGGCCAAATGCAAGTATGACACTGAATGTATTAAACTGTGTGCAACTTGAACTAAGGACTAAGGAGAAATCTGGACCCCGTGGCCGCACCAGTCAGGAACCACTGAGTTAAAGTATGTCTTGTTAAGTTGTATTGAAGTGTTTGTTGGTTAATTGATCAGGCAATTAACTGAAAGTTAATCCAACAATTTTGCTCATAGAAAAAGTCATTTATAAGGACAAAAGTACCATTTACTCATTCCAGCTTCTTAAATACGAGGATTCTTGTTGTTGAATTCATTGGTAAGAGTCCCAATCCTGGTCTTGTCAAAAAGGGAAGTCAGAATTAGTCAAAGAGATGCTTACATGAATTCATAGAGGTACCTTTTTTTTTTTTTTTTTAACTTATTATCAGTAATTGTAATTTTCTAATTTTGATTTTGAGTGTTGAGAATATGTATTGTCTCTCAGAGTCGAGTGTGGATTCGACTGGATGTCGTCCCAAATAAGAAGAAAACTGCTTGTTAAGTGATTTAATACCTGAGGGTGCTGGACGATTGGTTGGACAAAAACAAGCAAATTAAAGGCGTCACTTTTGGCTCCGGGAAAATGTGATGGGAATATTTTGTAAAGACAAAACAATTAACTGATAAACAGAAAAAAATAATTGCAAGATCAACATGATAATGCAGCCAGCTTCATGGAAGGTGTTTTATGTAATGGCCCATTAACACAGTAATAAACTGTACTCCGCGTGTTCTCCTGGTGCCAGCTCTATTTCTGGGTCCCTGTGTTTGTTTACTAAAACCCCCATTATTCAACAACCTTCCTCTTAGTCACCTTTTCCCTCCAGTGTTCTCCACATAAAGCCGCTTTGTGAATGGCTAAACTAAATGTAGTCAGGGTGGAAAAAGGAAAGGGGGTTATAATTAAAGAAGGGAACATTTTTCGACAATCTACAGGGAATTTGGGAGACCCCCCTTTTTTTCCCTTCACTTCTCAGTGTTTCAGCAATGAGTCATCGGGAAACCCCACCCACACGTGCCCACACATGCTTGCCAGACGTGGTGTGTGTGTGTGTGTGTGTCTGTTTACATAGTAACATACAATATGGATCAATGGACACTTACACTGCATGTCATTCTTTGACTAGTACTACAGGAAATGAAGGAGGTGATGGATTGTAACTATAGCAGCCTCATACAGAAAGAAACTGCTTTAAAAAAAAACTGGCAGGGAAAAACCCTGTGGGTGAAATGAATGAGATGTGCACCCTCCCCGTCCCTCCACAGCTTCAGCAGATGTGCCCATGTGCAAAGTGCTGAACCCCCTACTGCTGCAGGGGAGCTGCTCTGTGGTGAACAGCAGCAGGCTGCAGTTGTAGCGGGCAGCTCTAAAGGTGCTGTTGTGCATGTAGGTATCTCAGTCCCTCGCAGCTACTTTGCTTCTTCCACCTGACAAATATGGGGATATGTTAGTCAACTTCTATTAAAAAAATAAAATGTCACGTAGAAAAGTCTTTCACTGCAGAAAAGGTGGACTTTTTTATAAAATTAGGAAACTCAAACTTGTATTACAGTTAAATCGTTCATTTAAATATGTTTCTGAGCACATTTTTGACAAGAAATACGTGTACGCAGGTTTTTAAACATGGGAAAACCTCCAAAAACAGGCTATAGACTCCTTTCCTAATGCCTCTGCAGCAGACGAGCACACCTTTCTGTGTTTGTGGGTTTTTTGGTGTGTCACGTTTGACGCCACAGACGGTTTGGAAAACAGGTTAGTAAACAGTAGAAGGCAGCATGGAGGCCTGTGAAAACTCTCTTACTTATTCAACTCGGCTCAGGCTAATTTGGATCAATGTTTGAGCACAGCTTGGGTGGAGAAATTAGCACATATCGGTAAAATTAGCACATACACCCACGTGCTGTGTTTCCATCAGTGCCATTCGGAGCCGGAGCCGTTAAATACCCGTGACCTCTGCAGAGTCATTTGACCGGGGTGTGAATGCCGATTGTAAACTTCCCCATTACATTAAAAAGCCAGATGTTTCCAGGTGTTCAAGGGTTTTTGGTGCAGTGGGAAAAGGGTTTAAGAGAGGGAGCGAAAGAGAGGGGCAGCTCTCTTCTCTCAATCTGCTTCTATACTTTTTGTGCCAGTGGTGGCGGGTATAAAAAAATGCAGAAGTACAACCTGTGATTGGGGCAACAGCTTTAGAGCCAGCGAAAATGGCGGATTTTCTGTGGCAAATGAGGGGTGCTGGTAAGATGGAGGGAAGTTTAACATAATTCTTTTGCACATACAGTACATGTTGTTATGATACAAAGCTGGATGAAAAGTGGCAAAGCGTCCCTTTGAAATATTCATATCTGAGATTTCTGCTGCTGCCATGGTAAAATGTAGGTACATTTAATTTAATTGTGGTGCTCACAGCATTGACAAAGTTTGGTGCCCATTGGCTCAGCGGGTAAGATTAGGCGCCCCATGTACAAAGGCAATGTCCCTCCCACAGTGGCCGTGGGTTTCATTCCAGCCAGTGGCCCTTTGCTGCATGTCCTCCCCTTTCACACCTCTGACTACTCTGTCATCAAAGGCCCCAAAAGCCCAAAACAGTCATCTTAAAAAAATGAAAATGTTTAAAAGAATCACCAGGAACATTTTCTGTCTTTTTCTTTCTACTTTGGATAAAAAGAGCAGAGAGCATGCTACCAACAGTCCCTGCTCGTCAGTGAGGTCTGTGAATTATCCAGGGTAATGGGGAAACTGTTTCCAGAAAGAGATCTTAAATTAAATTACAAATTGAAACAAATTTGCCTCTCACCTCAATTACATTGGGGTGGCAGCATATCTCAGAGATAATTATCTAAAGCCTGGGCAAAAGCATCTTCCGCTATGTGTATGAGTGGAGGTGAGGAAATACGTTTTATTGTAACTTTGGTGAACTAACATGTTAAATCAGATCCAGTGCAGCCAAGATTACGTCCTCTCATTATGATAAACAGTGTGATCAGTGCAGGACTCGGTGCAGTGGCCTCCGTTGACCCTCGGTAGTAAGAGCATGGATTTGGTTTGCAAAGTTGGAAAACCGGGGGAGGCTGCTCCTGTAGTGCAAAGCTTAGATGATGAAGCTCTGTAATCTCAAGTGTTTTAAATTTGGAACCCTGGTAAAGTGGCCCTGAAATCCAGAGTAGTGCATTAAAATAGTGCTTCTGCTTTATCACGTGCACAAAAATAAAGGATGCCTTTTCTTTCTTGGTTTAATGTGGATCGGCTCTGATATTGCTGAATCAAATTACGGGATTTGTTTTTGTTCCAGATGCTGATTAACTACTTGGCGTCAGTGTTGCTCAGGTCTCATAAAGTGCCTGTTTTGACCGTGTGGCTGCAGTAATTCGTCCGTCGTATCTTGTAGAAATTATAGGTTATACTTTCCTTTGGTAGTGTACAAAAATGCACACCCTCTCCACGTTGAGATATTTTGAAAATCTGCACAGAAAAGTCTACACCTTTTTTTTTTTTTTTTATTCCATTGCGTCCACAGCGTGGTGGAAATGGCATACTCGCAGGCCTGACGACAAGGCCTTGGTTGTCACGGTAACGGCATAGCAAAACAGGGGGGTGGGGGGGAGTGGGCTTTTTTCTCTCTTTCACTCCACGAGGCGGGGTTCGTTTCTCGTTACTGGGGTGGACAAAGATAGCTGTGAGTCATCCTTGAGGCTGGGAGCCGAGCCAACACATTCCTCCTCCTCCTCAGATTTCTCGTCTCTATTATTCCCCCTCTTTCTCTTTTTCTTTTTGTCTCTTTCTTTTTCGCATTTCCATTTCACACTACCCCCCCCCAACAGCCTCTCCTCTCCTCCTCTCCCCCATCTCACACTGTCTCCGTCCAATAGCTCCCATTTTGTCTTTGTGCCTCAAAATGTGTCATTTACTCTGTTTGCTCTGTAACAAAATGCCTTAAAAAGCTTTGATATTGCAGCTGAAAAGCGCGGAATGATGTGCAAACCTTTATTATTTTTCAGTAATATGTTTTTTTATCAAGAGCCCAGACATTTGTGTGTGGGAGGAAAGAAGGCAAGTGGTCTAGGCTTTAAAAAAATAAGAATAAAGCTTGCCGAAATTACACTTCATTTTCTGTTTTTAATTCCTCCGTTCAGAGCAGAATATAAATCGTGCAGCGCTCCCCTCTCGGCAGAAAGGTCTTTCTCAGTTTGCAAGCTTAGAAACAACTCTGCCGCCTTGTTTTACTTGCAACAGATTTCCCTTATCTTGATGAAACAGCCTGATATTTTTTGGCTCTTTATTTACCTAATTTCCCAAATGTAATCTGCATTTGTTTGCTCATCTGTTGGCTCACAGCCACTCTCAGTACCACATTTGTTAGTCTCATGCTGACTGTGTATTGTTTTGTAAATATTAATAGTGTGATTCTTAAAAAATAACTGCAGAGCGTCTCCACACATGTGTTGTGAGCGCAGGCTGCGAGGCTTTGATGGAACAGAATGTAAACATGAAGTCAGAGGATATTTAAGCCGAGGCTCTCTAATTACACACTTCATACTGGATTATATAAACAGGTAGTCCAGAGCAAATGGCTGTGTGAAGAACTCACACACACACACACACACACACACACACACACACACACACACACACACACACACACACACACACACACACACACAAACACACTGCACTGGATTATGTAAATTGTATATGAGAAAAACACGTTCGCAGGGACATACATCTACATGTCCTGTATGTGCCAGCACGCACTCACATTCATACAGCACACAGATACATTTTAACGCACACAGTGGCACACACAGTTTTTGCAGCCAAGACTCCCACACAGTGCAGAACAGACTCAAACATGCACAAATACACCCACATATACACATGCACTGAAGAGAAATACAAACACACACACACACACACACACACACACACAAAAATCTTCAGACGCCATACTCTGTTTTAAGCCGACATCCAGGAGCAGCATCCTGGATGTGCCAGAAGCAAAGACAACATGTTTAAGTACAGCACAGACCTGTCCATCAAACCACTCTGTGTTACACATGTTGAATTGAAGCCGCTGGTTGAGATGTTCCTGCGATGTAGATATTTGCTAACAGACAAGGCATGGATGTTGTATCCCAGGAGCCATGGAGGCTAAGTGGTCCAGAGCTCTGATCTCTGACTTAGACTTTATTTTTCACATGTTTAAAATTGGCCTCAAATGTGGTTCACATCCACCGTTGATTTGTATTCAATCCTGAGATCATACAAAAAAGTGCTGTTGCTTCTTTTGAAAATTTAAGTGCATTATTTTTTAAATTTGCCACAAATTTTCATCCTCAACCTGTTACTACCAAAGTGTTCCAAGCTATTTTGAAATTCCAAGGCACTTCCTGTTTTGTGAATTTGCACCAGTGTGCTCCAAAATAGAGTTAGCTTATGCTTTTTGATACTGCCATTTTTTAACTCATGCAGGCCTCTTTGGAGCCTGAAGAGCACTGAATGTTGGAGCTATACTCTGAACTCTGAAATTGAATTTGGTTTATTCAGTCAGGACTAAATCCATGTTGGGACCAAATCTGGGCTCAATAGCTGCAGTGTTTGCAGGCTAGTCAGATGAGCACTGCACAAGTCTGTTCCCCTGATAGCACTCTTTCTGCCTGAGGACACCTCAAATTAAATGTGACTGGGGAATTGGGCCAGCTTTATACCACCAAAACATGTTACATACAGTATAGGAAAAAGAAATTAAGATGGAGTTGCTTACAAGCATTATTAATGACAACAGTGATACTAATAATTACTGTGGTATGAGGGTTGCAGTGATATACTGTGACATGAAAACTGACAGGTATCACACCACGTGCATTTGCTTATCTATAATATTAGGGGGAAAAAAACAGATGATAAAAATCTCCAGTTTTTTTTAGTTACTTCATAAAGGAAACTTCGACGCATACTTATATTTAAAAAAAAAAAAAAAAAGATTTCAAGTTTCAGTTATAGTAAAATAAATAAAATCTTTGATCAACCAAAACTAACCTTTCCTTTTCCTTCATTTAAGGGTAATTTTGATTGATAATAAACGTGAAACGGCAATATTTTCTGAGACGGTTATCGTACCCTGAAATTTTCATACCGTTGCAACCCTGCCTGGGACCCAGAGAGTTTTGTTTTCATCCACACTTTTCTACATGAAGGTCAGAGGTCAGATTAAACGGTGTAATAATTTCTGTACAGTACAAAACCACAATGTCCTGACTCATTATACTAAATGTATATATTAAATGTCATTGTGATTTTATTTGACATTTGTGACCATGCTAGCTGCCTGCTAGCATAGCAGTGTGTACGAGACTGAAGTATCATTCATGATCCCTAGAAGATGAATCCCAAAGACTTAAGTGATCTCCTGACTTGTCCTGCAGCACCACCAGTCAGTCAGAACTTTCACTTAGCTTGTGAACTGTCTCAGCATCTGCTTGATGGATCGGCAAACAAAATTTGGCAGCAACATTTATTGTTCCCACAGGATGGTGTTAAATGACTCTGGTGATCCCCTGACTTTTCCTTTGGGGCCATCGCAGGGTTGACATTAGTGGTTTTGAGTGAAATGGTTCAGCAGCCATTGGATGGATTGCCATGAAACTTGGCACACACACTCGTGTCACCCATCCCCCAATCACCAGGTCAAACATTTTGATTGGTACAATGCTTTCTTTCATGACCCATAACTGCAAAAACCAATGACACTCCCATCGGAGACGAACAAAGTGAACATGAACATTATACCTGCAAAAGCATTAGCATGTTAGCATCATGCTTGTGTTAGCATTTAGCTAAAAGCATGGCTGTGTCTAAGTACACTCTAACACTAGTAGTTATGTTTCTGTCACCGAAGAGTCGCGGTACATCTCCCAGGGGCCACTTGCACTGAAGCCACAGCAGAAGTATTGTAAGAAGTTTCTATTTAAAGCATTCATTAAATTGTTAGACTGTAAATCAGGAACCCTCTCTTGTCTTGCTGTCATATTTGTGTACGAGGAGAGTACAAACAGTCAAGCAGCATGTCAATATACCAAACCCACTTCTGTCCATTAATTCACTGCTAGAGCTGAACCACTGGGCCCATTAGCACTAATGAGCGTCACAGCAGCCACCTCCACACACTCACACGCAGAATCACACTGTTAAAGAGTTTAATTGAAAAAAGTATTAACGTCTAGACAAAGAGCCGTATAGTTTAAAATGTGATCGAGCTGTAAACAAGAAATTAGTGTGCACACATCACTAATGCATTTACGCTTTACAGCCCATTTAAGTTAGAAGAAAACTTTGCCTCAGACCTGTTCTGGTCGATCTGGGTTTCTTATTGAAGTCCATAATATGTTAATGAGCAGCATGGTGGTGAATTAAAAATGTTCCACAATAACAGCAGCAGCTGTCTTGGAAAGTTTTTAACACACCTAGAGAGTTATACAAGCCTTGGCCCAGCTGCTCTATTCATTTGTTACAGTCACAACAAGATTATGGTCTTTAAACATTTGTACAGCAGTAACCGTGTCTCATTTAACCCCTATGCTAATCTGCCCGTGTTGTCAGCATCATCACTGACTGATGGCTCATATGTTCGTATCAGGACAGTTAGTACAGGCACAAATTATAAAACCAGAGCAGTGTGGCTTTTGAATATTATTAGTTGCCATCGGCTGAAAATTTCACACAGACACCTTTTTAAAAGAAAATTATTTTTACTTAAAAGGGTCTTCGCCAATTTTCAACCAGCTCTGTACCATAACAATGAGGGTAGTGTGTGTAAATGAACTGTGGTGAACTTCCCTCCATCTAACCACCGCCCAGATCTCTCTGCAAAAGTTTTGCTGGAGCTCGGGCTGTTCCTTGCCAGGATTATGTTACTGTATTACCTGTTTCTTGCCAAAAATGTTCCTAAGAAACATGTTTTAGTGCCGTATTTAGCCGTAATAGTGGAAGATTGTGAACAGGAAGTGTGCGCCGTACTGTTTCCTGTACAATGAAAACAAAGGCTGAAAAAACTGAAATAAAACAGTAAAACTAAGCAGCGCTGATCAAATATAAGCCAAGATCCTGTCAGTGAGTTGCCTATTTTTTGCCTTAAATGTCTTCAGAAACATTTAACTTAAGCCTAGTTCACATTACGCAATTTTCACCACGATTTTGATGTCGCAGAGGATCTTGAGAGCCACTTTAGGTCGGAGGTGAGTCGGCAGATAGTCTGCCACGACGAGTCCTCATGTGTGAACAAGCCTACGGGCATGTCGCCCCCACGTCTGCGACTGGGACTGGATATCTGGCGTGCTAGAAAACTGGAGAAATGTGACACTGCTGACAAAGAGCATCAGCGAACGAGAGGCAGGATAGGTCCCACGTCAGCAGGCAGGAGAACAGAAGAAATGTGAGGAGGACAAGCCGCAGGGTTGCCAGGTCCGCTTATAAGCCGGGACTTTGGGCTTGTTTCTAAAGTGTAGTTGCATATTTGCTCCTGCTCTCTAAGTGTCGCCTTTCTCTCTATATATATCCGTCGCTTCTTTTGGGCTTGTTTCCACAGCCCCGATTACTTGTTTCTCTCCCAAGATCTGGCAATGCTGACAAGCCGACAAGCAACAACAACAATGGCAGCGTCCACAGGATCACGGGGAGTGCGTTTTGTTTGGACCCAGGCCCTGGAGGCAGATATGATTCAACACTGGGACGAATGTCCATGCCTTTACGATGTGTCGTCCCCAAGTTTGGTGACGTCACCGTGTTATCTGGGGCTCTGTCAGCGAGGGCTCGGTGGAGAAATCCTGTGGTGTGCACACACAGGTCGTAACGCAGTTGGCGAGACTCCCGCTGACAGAAACACACATCGTCAGATATGAACACTCGAAAGATCACGATAGTCTCCGCGATGCAAAATCGGGGTGAAAAACGTGTAACGTGAACTAGGCTTAACTGTTTAACTGTAAGACAAGATCATTTGTTACCAGCTAGCTTCCAAAAAAGAGCAGGGGACGCGTCTCCTGTGTCCCCCCTATAAATTACGGCCCTGTATGGGGAGACGGTGTCACTTAAGGCTCCAGTTTATGTGGGTTCAACAATTGAAGGTATGTGTGTGCGACACACATGGTTTTTTGTGTGTATTTATAGCCAGAGTCTGAAGCACTTTTACACCTGGGTCGTAAAGAGTCACATTCTTGTGTCTCTTTATGAGTCGCAGTGTGTTGACTGGGGAAAAAAAAAACTTCCCCAGCTCAGAGTGTAGGCACAGTAAAAAGAGGTGTTTGTGTCACCTGATCTACCCTCATTGACATAAATAGAGTAGCAAAATAACAGAATACAACTCAACAGCATCATGCATCCTCTAAAGTGACCGTACAGTTGAATAAACACCTCTCTAACAACTCGTACAACCAGCTGTTAAATGGTATAAAACTGTATTTTAACTACGAGAGAAGTTTATAAATATGAATTGGTGCATTGCTGCAAAAAACAAAAGAGGAATGTATGAACATCTGGCCCCAACATCTGCTCATTTAAATGTGGTCATGGGCTCAGGAGAAGGTCATTGTTGAGTTTCCATAGAATATATACACATAAGTTGGCAGTTTATTAGGTACACCTAGCAGAAATGAACGCAGTGGGGTAAACAAAGTATTAGAAACGCCTCTCTGTATGTCACAATACATCTTAACAGCACCAAAATGATCTTAAAGTTGTATTTCTTTATGTGTTTAACAATGAAGTGGCAACTGCGATACAGGTGACTGATGTAGGAAATCTGCGCCGTCTTTACAGAGCTTCTTTTATGGTTAAATGTTTGTGTGCATGAGCGGCCAGACTCAAACACTGAGAATTTTTGACTGTGAACAATGAGCAGTCTTTTTTGAAATCACCCGCTTATGTTCTCTGAGATTGACTGTACATCTGTAAAGCATCACAAGTATGTTTTCTCTGGATTTTATTTTAGATGTTTTTTTTTCTGCTGGACATAAAAGCCTCATTCATTTTTTCCATCTTTTTTTTTTCCCGTCTCTCCCTGCAGCAGGCTGCCACAGTGCAGTTCTGCTTTTCTGCCGCTTTATCTCGTCTCTTTGTGCTGGCTCTTTTCAGGAAGCAGAATTACATCTAGGCAGCTCTTCTGAAGCTCTTCTCATTGGTGTTTATTGATGCAGCGATGGATATTAATCGCTGTATCATAAACACATAAATTAGAGTTTCACTTCTTAGCTGATGGCGTCTGAATGGACCCGATCTTTGTTGTCAATCATTATTCCTGCTGTGGAGTAACTTTATGACTTGCCAGTGTGTTTTGTAAAGCTTGTCGCTACACTCGGCTGGCAGTGACCGGATGACTCTGAGGTGTGTGTGAGCAGCCTGGAAGCCATCTCCCCCAGCAGATGGCCATTATTAGTGACAATGAAGACTAGCCCACAGGGCCAAATAGAATAACAAGGAGCCCATTTCCTCCTTGGCTGTGCATGAACCACCTATACTGCTAACACCGCCTCTCCGTCTCCCCTCCGCTCTCTTTATCTTCTCCAGGGAATGCATTGTTTTTCCATGGCTGCATCCAAGTTTTTCCTCTCCGACCAGAACTCTAAATTGGTTCCTGTAGAGATGTTAGAGGGGGAGGCGGGGCGCACATGCACAAGCACATGCGCAGCAAACGTGAATTCTCTTAATTCAACACGGGCTCCCTCGAGATAAAGTTTAATGGGCTCTTATTCCGTACAGAAGGCTAATAGCAGTGCGGCGATGTGCTGGCCCGAGTTCAGTTCACATCAACGGCTGACAACTGCTGCTCTCGCTGCACCGCACAATGAGAGTTTGTGTCGTCCACAACTTGTGTCACTGCAGCACAGTCGTCCACTGCTCGTCAGGTTTCACTCAAGCAGAAAGACAGAAACAGGCTCCTCTTAGTATCAGCATTAACTTGGCAGATATGACAGCAAGTGGGAGCTGATAGTGAATCACAACTTAATGTTACCAGAGAAACACATTAAAGGTCCAGTGTGGAGGATCTCGGGGGAAATCTGGGCAGAAATGGAAATGTATTATAGTGAGTATATATCCTTTTAGTGCATAGCAGGTTTTCCTTACCTTGGAAAGAGCCATTTCCAGAGTAGTTCAGAACGGACAAACCAAACACTGACTCTAGATAGGGCCATTTGCATCGGCCACAGTGGTTAGCAGCCCGTCTGTGACAAGATCATCAAAAGAACAGATTTTTTAACATGAAACTGCTTTATTCAGCGTTTCTACTGGTTTAAATGACCAGGTCTGTTTGTTTTAGAGAGGAAAAGACCTCTACAAATAATTCAGCTTGCAGTAAAAACCTCCTGAACATCTGGATCTTAAGTTATCAGAGAAATAAGTTGAGCACACATAGCTGTTGCTGGGCTAGCTAGCTGTCTGCAATGTGCCAAACACCATAGGAGAAACACTGATTTGTAACATGAAACTGCTTTAATCAGTGTTTCTACCAGTGTTAATGACTTGGTTCGTCTGTTCTGGAGAAGAAGAGAGCTTTGCAGACAATTCGGCTCGCAGTAAAAACCTCCTAAACAATGAACACTGAAGGAAATCTAACCGGGAGAAGTTTCAGCTGGTTGCAATCTGCAGTCCTCACCACTAGATGCCACTAAATCCCCCTAAATCTCACACACTGCTCCTTTAATTGGATAAAAAAAAGACAGATTATGTTGTGTAAACCTCTCACAGAAAACTTATTGTTGTGCCTTAGTCACATGGGAAAACTTATCTACAAAGGCAACTTTATTTGTACGGCAGCTTTCAAACACAGAAGCATTTCAAAGTGCAAACATGACGTCAAAAGGTAGAGAAAGAGGTGGGTAATCTTAGGTGTTAGGCCACTATCAAGTCAAATTCACGTGTATCGCACATTGCATACTCAATGTGCCTCAAATAAAAAGCTAAAACAATAAAGATCGCACATGGCAAAAAAGATAAGAATGTAAGCTAAGGGGGTAATATAATGAAACATGAGTAAGATAAGATAACAGTACTGCTTCTAAAATACGACACGGCTGTAACAGACATCAGTTCTTGCGGTAGAAGTTTTCAGAGAGGACTGACGGCACCATACGCTGATTCAGAATTTATTCTAGGTAGAGTGAGGAGACCTTTACTTGATGATCTAAGGCAGAGGTGTCAAACATACGGCCCGGGGGCCAGAACCGGCCTGCCAAAGTGTCCAATGCGGCCCGCAGGATGACTCTACACAACTAATAGTGATGCACTGGTGGAGGCTAAGAGGTGCCACGTTTCAGGAGCAAGTTACACTGATTTGCTTTCTCTTTGTAAAATGCTGCATCAGAGGCTCTTACTCTCACTTTAGTTTGCTGTGATGATGCCAATGTTACTACACAGGAGTGAAAATGTATGGAATAAAATTAATTTAATATTTGACAATTAATCGTTGCAGCTCCACTGTCTGCTACGACACAAGTCTGAGGTGTGAGTTTTTAAAGCCGCATGAGATGAGCTACACAGCTCCCAAGAGAACAAATCATCTGTATCCAAACTGCAAAGTAAAAAAGAGAAAAATTACGTGTCAGACGAAACTGTCCTGACAAACACAGACAGGCCGCATCGCCAGAGAGGAAGAAAAGCCTCCGTTAATACTCCAACAGTGATACAACAGACGTGTGCAGCAGGGGGTGACAATGACACATACAGTATCAAAGGGACTGAAAACTAACGTCCACATTTTGTCTTGTGTCTTTACAGAAACACCAAGAAGGAGTCTGACCTGGAGGCGGCTCTGGTCAGGCTGAGGGACCTGGAGGCCCTGCTGAACTCTAAAGATGCTTCCCTCTCCACCGCCATGGGGGAGAAGCGGGTCCTGGAGGCCGAGGTGAAGGACCTCAAGGCCCAGCTGGCCAAGGTAAAAACATCTTTATTGGAAATGAAGTCTTACATGGCTGCTGTTGGCAGGAGGGGCACGTTACATGGCTCGGAAAACATGGCAAAACATCAGTCATGCGTGTTGTGGCACAGCAAGCGTCTACAGTAATACCAGGATCATTTCAGATTATAGAGGACGTCTTCCACATCACACGTCAACCTGAATCGTTAACAGAAAGCACTGTGGTCCTCTTACTCTTAGAAATACCAATGCTGAACTGCTGGTTTGTTAAAGTTCTGTCAGCACTGCTCGGTCTAATGGCTGGTTTACACCTAAACTTAGTGCTGCTGCACCACTTCATGGACGAGTGGTGTCTGCTGCGCCTAGAGTTTTTTGCTCCGTCAGTGTCCGCGGTTTAAAGTCCACCAGAAACGGCGTGTTTGGATCAGGCCCAGTTGAACTAGCGGATGTTGTGACACTTTGCAGAGTGGGATTGTGCGTGGGACAGAGGAGTGGAGGGAAAACTTTAGCACATCCAGAGCAGCGCTCGTGTCTTTGAGTGAGCTCAAACCAGAATTAATGCTGATGAGATCTCCAGTCTGTGTTTTGAAAAGTCGAGCATTAGCGTGTACACTTTGCTACCTTTGTGATGAAAAGAGATGAGAGACGGCGGTGAGCATTTGGGGTTGTTTTTGCGTTCTAGTGTGGACGGAGATATTTTATAAAAGCACAGAATTATTTTTTTAAACTGGGTGGATCCATACTTATACTCATTTTTCTTTTAATTGATTTATTTATTTTTTTCGCTGTTTTAACCAAACCAAACTATCCAGTAAAATATATTTTTTGGTGACTTTAAAGTTACAAAACCAAATATATATATATATATATATATATATATATATATATATATATATATTTACACACAAGGACAGAAAAAGAAAACAAGGTGACATACGGAACTTGACAATGTGATTTAATACATTTATACATAAACATTTATACATACATAAATTAGGACATATATATATATATATATATAAAACTTTATTTCAGACACAAGATTGGTCCATAGATAAACAAAAACGAAACAAAAAACAACAACAAAGTAATAATATAATAATTCTAATATTAACCTTTTTGCAGTAATTGTTTATTAAAGTAATATATTATTTACCGATTGTTGTAGAGGAAATCTGTTACATGTGAAATATAGAGGAAAACAATTTAAAAAATGAATAAGTAGAATAAAACTATATCAGTATTATTATTATTTAAAGTGATAACTAGGTGATGATAACGGAGTGATAAAAAAATAAAAAATAATAATAGATAAATATTCAGCTACTGTAGTATGGGGGGCGGCTTTATAGTTGAGATGTGTGGAGGTTGGGGCATTGATGTCCATTTTCAAAACACTATATATTTGTGGACAGAGCCTTAGAAAAGCAGAGTCAGTGGAGCAGGAAGCTGCAGTGACTTACATTTAAAGAGAGCAGAAGTACCTGGTGGAGGAAGTAATTTTATGTGCACCCTCCAGGCAGTTGACTATGAATGAGGACACGGTGGCGAGGCAGACAAGGTTGCATTCTCTGCTGTTTGTTTTATCAATGAAGTTTACCTTCGGACTGACGTAGATACAGTTGTAGCCCTGCTCCACCTACTGGCCACACTGTGGAACTACAGGTCTCCCCTTAAAAGAACAGTTCACAGCTCAAACAATGCTGCACAGATTTTTTTTTTTAACTTTCATGCCTCCATTAAAGAACACTTCTCTCCCTCCTCCTCCCTCGCAGTTGGAAGGAAGCTTAGCCGATGCCAAGAGGCAGCTGCAGGATGAGATGCTGAGGAGAGTGGACGCCGAGAACCGCCTGCAGACCGTGAAGGAGGAACTGGAGTTCCAGAAGAACATCTACAACGAGGTTCAAACTCTTCACCTGGACCTGTCTATTTTTACTCGGCTGTCTAAGTCATCTGTCCTACTTTTCATCTTTTCCACAAGATATTGATTTGCATCCAACCTCCTGCTTGTTTGTTTTGCATTTCCCTTTCAGATATGTCTCACAGATACACTTTTCCCTTTGCTTCTCACCCCTTCTTTATTTGATTTCATTTATTCTCACATAAATAATAAAGCACAGTACAAGCAGAAATATTTACACATCACATTGAAATGGTTAGATTTTAATTCCTCTCATAATGAAGTCACAATTTGTCCTGGTCGTAATTAAAGTCCTGACCATAACTGGCAACAGATGTGTGTTTCCAAACTTAAACATAATGATTAGGAGCTGCTTAAAGGTCACTAGGGAGGTGGATTTCTCTGCTAGAGCTCTGTACTTGTAAACAAGTAATTAGTGCACAGCGACTGACTAATCAATGCAATTAAGTTCATTGACCATAGCAGGTTTCTACAGGTGGAGTCTTTTAAATTGTTTATGGTGCCTGAAAGAAAATAAACCAATCATCAATACAAATTACTCTTTTTGTAGTTTAATAGAGTTTAGAAAGTCCAATCAGCTTCTAATCAACACCAGTCCAAGTGAGACAATTCATGTGACAAATCCAAGAAACTAAAAGTAAGCGCTCTTGAGGCTGATCACCAACCTGTGTGTGTGTCTGCAGGAGCTGCGTGAGTCCAAGCGCCGGCACGAGACCCGCATGGTGGAGATCGACAGCGGGCGGCAGCAGGAGTTTGAGAGCAAGCTGGCCGACGCCCTGGCTGACCTGAGAACCCAACACGAGGAGCAGGTCCGCCTGTACAAGGAGGAGATCGAGAAGACCTATGATGCTAAGGTACGTCTGGATGCTGCAGCAGACGCACAGCTCTGTCGCCACCTACAGGCTGAGCAGAGGCTGTTACTTTCAGCAGAAGCTCAGCTTTGTGTGGAGATGTTTAGTGTTTGTTAATCGCTGTAATGAGCTGCGAATGGCTCAACATCCACAATCCAGATAGTGCTTATTGATTTATGTACTTTTTACACTCAGTGTATGAATTCACTCTGTAGCTTGTCTCTGGCCTTTTATCTACGAACAGGAGGGGAATTCATTTAACAGCAATAATCACTGGCTTGTAGGACGAATGTGGACAAATACAGCAGCAGTTTTGGTGATTGGACTTTACTTTAAAACAAAACCTCAACTGTCTTTTGAATTTTTTGGGGTGAATTCAAAGGCGTTTTTACACCAAACAGTTCTGGGGAGCCCCCCCTTAAAGAACCACATAACCACAAGGGAGTATTTCATATTTGCATTCACACCACCAATAGGAACGTTGAAGTGATGTCCTGAAAGCCAGCAGGCAGTTGGCATATCAACGTCAAGATATCAAAAGGCATATCAACATTAATTTTAGCTTGGCTCTTTATTACCTGGTGACTAGCTTCTAGTGGTCCAGACCACTCTGCAGAAGGCAGGATGGCGAGGCGTTCAGGTGCAGTTCACCAACAATGGCTTTATTGCAGTCTTCACCGCAAAACAACAAACAGGAGCCCTGAGCTTATCTCAACACATCTGTTGACTAACATCGCTCTTTGCCGCCTGCCGTCTTCACTGTGACACCCCTGGAGAGCTGGGGCAGCACACGTCACACCTGCACAGGTTACCCACAAGGCCACCACCCTTAAAGGGGAGACAGGGTGAGCCAGTACCACGGTACTGCACTGGCTTGTGTGTTCAACCAGTCAACGTGTGTCACTCATAGTTTCTCTTGTGCTGGGAGAATACCTACTTTAAAATAGGAGATAAAAAAGACCCTCAAATGGCGTTCTGAGAGCTACGATTGTTTCTAGTTCTCACAGTGCGTACACAATAAGAAGAGAACGAACTTAGAATTATGAGTCCTCCTGGTAAAAACCTCTTAAACAATAAACACTGGGGGAATCCTAATATTTAAATCCCCCTAAATCTTACACACTGCTCCTTTAATTTAACAGCAAAGACTGCAAAAGGCAAATCTGTTCTGGTGTTTAGTCTTCAAATGAGCAAAAGAGAAAGTCTCCTGAAGTAAACAAACAGCACAGGTTCAGTCAGGTGGTTGAGAGCAGGAAGTCACTGCTGATAACTGACTGTCTCTCTCTGTCTGTCTGTGTGTGTGTGTGTCAGCTGGAGAACGCTCGTTTTTCAGCTGACAGGAACAACCACTTGGTGGGAGCAGCTCACGAAGAGCTGCAGCAGACCCGTGTTCGACTGGAGGGCATGTCAGGCCAGCTCAGCATGCTGCAGAAACAGGTACACACACACACACACACACACACACACACACACACACACACACACACACACACACACATATACAGTGTGTCACTACAGTGAGTTTGTGATCGGTCTGCTGGTTTTACTGGCTACACTGTGGCTGACTGAGCACCATTGATTAATTTAAGCCTCACCTGACTCATCAAGCAGACTTCGCAGTGTTTGTACTGTTACAAGTAGCGCACAGACTGCTTAATTGGTCCTAATTGGTCTTAATTGACTAAACTTTGTACGTGCTCTCGCAATTAATCAGCTCTCAGCGAGCGAGGCCAAGGTGCGGGAGCTGGAGGAGGCTCTGTCGAGGGAGCGGGACCTGATGCGGCGGCGGCTGGAGGATAAGGAGCGTGAGATGGACGATATCCGAGCTCGGATGCAGCAGCAGCTGGACGACTACCAGGAGCTGCTGGACATCAAGCTGGCCCTGGACATGGAGATTCATGCTTACAGGAAGCTGCTGGAGGGAGAGGAGGAGAGGTGAGATTGAAACAGGAGCTAGACTCTTGAAAGACACCTTGAGGCAAATGAAGATCTACAGGTTGTTACAGGGAAGAGGAATCACTAACAAGTCAGAGTACGAACAGAGAAGTCTCTCTGTTGTTTCTGCCAGTCAGGCACAGATCAGCTTAGCAGATAACTACACAGAATCACTATGACTCTGCATGTAGACGAACCTTTCTACATACGTGTCTACTTTTGATCTGGGGCTGTTTTTTCGTGGTTTCAATAAAGGAAATCGCCTTGTTACAGCATACAATGGTATTTCTTGACCAATGGTTCCCAACTGGTGGGTCACGATCCAAAATTGTGTCGCATGTCCATTGTGAATGGACTGCAAGTGACTCGCAAACGTGTCAAGTTTGACAAGTTTGAAAAAACTCACTTTATTTTTAAGAACAGTGAATTTTCAGCACAGAGCTTTTATTTTGAAGTGCCTGAAGTGGCTGGACCAGTTGGGACCCACTGCTTTAGATAACCGCATGCTTTGGGGAAGAGCTCTGGTGCCCAAAGTCAGGTCCACAGAGATTTTTTTTCCCCCAGTTTATTGTAGAAGAACTTGACTGGTCTGCACAGCACCCCGACTTCAACCCCATCCAACAACAGCTCATTCTACTTTCTGTCAGTGCAGCTGTGAGGGTCCGCCGTCCTTGCTGATGTTGCCTTCAGAGCCTTTAGACTAATTTACCTGCAGAATATGACAATAAAACCCTAAAGATTAATGAAAAACATTCATGAAAATAAAATAAACTTTTAAAAAATTAACAAGTAGCTTTCATGGTCTTGCGGCCTCGTTAAAACGTGCAGCTGGCAAAGTAAACCTGACAGTGATAACAGTCAAGGGTCCAGTGTGTTTAGAGGAGCCTATTGGTGATAATCGAATATATTTCCTAACTAACCTAAAACTAAGAATCATTGTGCTTCTAGCTTAGCCCTGAGCCCTTCATATCTGAGCAGGGCCTTGTCTATAGAGTCCGCCATGTTGCACTGCCATGTTTCTACAGTGGCCCAGAGCAGAGATCTAGAGAAGGTCTTTCATGTCTTTATGTAACCTGAAGGCCTCTCTAGGTTCACTGTGGGGAAGGTCGAATGGAGGGGCATTCAGTTGGTTGCAATCTGCAACCTTGCCGCTAAATGCCACTAAATCCTACACACTATAAAAATGCAAACAATAACAGGAACAGCTGAGAGACACTTGAGAGGTGATCTGATGCAGATTTTTCTATGAGACTGTTGCAGTAACAGCAGTAACTGTTCTGGTTCGTGGAGCTTTAACGCCTCACTGGAGCAGGTTGGTTACAGTAGCTGTGGTAAGAGCATCAGGGCGGAAGGAAGAGATAAAAAGGCACTTAACCACGAGTGACACGGTACTTGAGACCGACTCCTCCGGTCTAAATCCATCATCTAAATCTTCCCTCTCTCCTCAGGCTGCGTCTGTCACCCAGCACTCAAGCCAAGGTCGCAGTGGTACGCACCTCCGGCTCAAGCCACAGCCACACCAGCCGCTTGGTTCACTCCTCTGGCTCAGGCCACAGCCACACCAGCCGTCTCGCCCACGCTTCCGGCTCCGGCGGCGCCGTTGGCACTGCCACCGCCTCCAGCAGCCGCAACTCCTCTGGTACAGCCAGCGCGAAGAAGCGCCGCCTCAATGACAACGACAGCGAGACCTCCAGCGTTGCGGGGGGCACTGTGACCAAGACTCGCATTAGTCAGCATGCCTCAGCCAGCGGCCGCATCACCGTGGATGAGGTTGACCTGGAGGGCAAGTACGTCCGTCTCAGCAACAAGGCTGACGAGGTGAGTGAGTCCATCTGTCAGGTGGCTTTTCAAACTCTTCTTACCTGGTTTATGGGGATTTCACAGCTCTGAGACTGAGCTCCAAAAAGATGTAAGAAATTGAGTCCTGGCAACAAAATACCACATAACCAACATTTTTGATAATTAAAATATGATTATAAGTGACATTCATATATTGCTGCATTAATGTATTTTAAGACAGACCGCTGTAATTATCTGTAGCTTCAGCCAACACCTTTTCAGTCTATAAAAAAAATGTACAGGCAGGACTCCACTTTGGTTTCGATTTTTACATTTTCTGTCCCATCCTCCTTTCTCTTCCCATTTCTCTCATGCAGGATCAATCTCTGGGCAACTGGCAGGTGAAGAGACAAGTAGGCAGTGCCACGCCCATCATCTACAAGTTCCCCCACAAGTTCAATCTGAAGGCCGGAGGAACTGTCACCGTAAGTTACACCAAGTTTTCTAAATGTGTCGCTGTGTTGATCTTTCCATCGTCAGTATGACTGTTGTTTCCCTGCACAGAAAGGTGCTCTTTTTGTGACCACGATTAGTGCTCTGAGTAGGTCCCCGTTTTGTATGCATAGTGTGCAAGCAGGTGACGTAATACACATTCCTGCCTCCGTCTTGCGGCTTTTACATTGATCAATAGGCGGCGGTAATGTGCCAAGAAAAGTATCAGTGTGGTTAAATGCAGGGAAGAAGACTGCAAGCAGAAAAACATGGATATTATTTTGTATATGTTGTATGTGGAAGGAAAGGTGTTCATCAGGCCTCAAGGATACACACAGGACACATTTTTTTATAAATCTTGAATCCTGTATGTCAGGTTACGTATTATGAGCTAAGTTCAGGACCTCTTCCTAACTCTGACCTTCACAGATCTGGGCTGCGTCTGGCGGTGCAACCCACAACCCCCCTAGTGACCTGGTGTGGAAGAGCCAGAACTCATGGGGCACCGGCGACCTCCTGCAGACCTCCCTCATCAGCGCCAACGGAGAGGTCTGACCTCAACTGTGTTTGTTTGCAGTATCAAAGTCACAGAAATTTAAGACAAGCTCAGTTACTTCATCATGTTGTTACTTTGTTCCCCATCAGGAGATGGCCATGAGGAAGGTGACACGCACCCTGTTCACTGATGATGACGATGACGACATGGTAAGTAACTCTTGTGTCAAAGGAGTATTTCACCTGCAAGATGACCGTTTGCATATCAGTTGCTCACCAAGTGTTAACTTGGATTTGTGAGGAAGACTTTCCTTTTCTCTCATGCCTCCACGGTGAACGGAGAATCCAAAAAGGCAAACATTCTTGCTGAATTGAAGTCATTTAGGACCGTGTTAAACAACAGCGAAACTTTCTTAAAACATCTGTTTACTCTCAGACAACTCGTGCAGTCTAATCCAAGTCTCATTTATCCAGTCGTATGCACAGTACTTTCCAAACACATGCATTTTCACAAAAATGCTACAATATAAAATAGTGTGCCCTGTTCACTGTAGAGGCATGTGAGAATCGCATTTTTCTCCACAAATTCAAGGTGACGGAGTAACTGATAAACAAAAGCTCATTTTGCAGGTGAAGTATTCCTGTAAGGCGACTCCTGCAGCAACTCCCAGTTGAGCAGCGGTGTGAGTAACTCACCCTGTTGTGTGTTGTTCACAGGGAGCGCACAGCACGAGCGGTGCAGACAATGAGTACAACCTGCGGAGTCGCACGGTGATCTGCGACTCCTGCGGGCAGCCGTCGGAACGCGGAGGATCTTGTGGCGCCGGAGGTCTTGAAGGCCTCGTGGGACATTCCTTTTTCATGGGGACCAACGAGCCCAGACAGGTACGGTACAGACTGGAACAGGAACTACACAGCACAGAGCAGAACAGCATTGTATTATGAAGGAAAAATAGTGAGTGCTGCACACGGTAACTGTGTAGTTACTGTAGTTGTAAAAAAAAAAAATCAGATGCTCTTCAAGGATGGGGCAAAGAGTCACTTAAAGATGTACATATTTATAATTTTTACGCAAAATAGATTGCAAGATAGCATTGATTAACTCTTGAGGTTGGGCTCTTGTTTTCCTTTATTAGCTAGGAGTGATAGGAAAGTGGGAAGAGATATAGAGAACGACACTCAACGAAGGGCTGCAGGTTTGAATCAAAGCCGGGCTGCTGCAAAGGACTCCGCCCATGTGGGGGCGCCCAGTAGCTCAGTGGATAGAGCGGGTACCTCATGTATGGTAGTTTCCTTGCCATGGATTCAGTTCAAGCTCGTGGCCCTTTGCTGCACGTCATCTCCCCTCTTCTCTCTTTCCTTCCCACCTCAAACTGTCATTAGAAAGCAGAAATACAAATCAACAAAAAAATCTTGAGTGACCATCTAATCCACGACGGCTGATCCTTCGTCTGTCTTTGGGAACGCTTGCAGAGAAACGTTACAGTTTAGAGTTATAAGACACTTGAGTCAGAGGTGCTTTTCTTTCTATTTGGAGGCATTCAGTGTTACTCAGAAGATCATATTGCATTGTTGTAATGCAGGTGCAGACAGCAGGATTGTTTCCTGTCCTCCGTCTACCTTTTAGTTTTTAACACTGGGAGGACAAACACAGTGTGATATGAAACTGTAATCTGTCTGAAAATACAGACCTCCGATCAGTCAAACCAAAAGCTGGCCACACCTCATTTTACAAGTCTGTAATTTCCAATCATTTCTCTGTGAAAACTCCTGGAAAGATGAACTGTGGAATTTTGTATTAATTCTGGGCAAAATAAGAATTTCCTGCTTCTTTCAAAACACAAGCAATTAGCAGCGGTTTTTAATCATTCGTCACCGGAAACTTTATTTTCCATTGACATTTTTTTAATTTTTGCATGTTCAGCCAACCTGCTGTGCACTGTGTCGGCTACACCAGCAGTTAATTAGAAATAATTCATTGGAAGGGTGCCAAATGAACACTGTTTGGTTTTTTGTTTAATTGGTAGCAAATTGCATCATTATTTTTGGGAAACTTCTCAGGAGATCATTATAATGGTATTTAAAAATTATGAATCTGTAAAAGAAGGCATCTTTTTTTTGCAAGCTATTCTTTAATTAACTTTGTTATTCATAGCACTGTTCAAACAGAGAAACCAAACAGTCACATATATGTGTAAAAAAGGCTTTATGAACAGTAATATTTAAGAAGTAATTTAATTAAACATTAGATTTTACTCATAAGGACGGCTTAACAGGATGTTTCTTGACTTCTTGAAGTTGGGTTGCTTCTTCGTGTCAGAAGGGGTCAGTTGAGGTGGTTATGGTCCTTAGCTACTGCGGTGGCCGTCCTGCCTGCTTCAGGGTGTGTCGACAGCCATCTACTGTGGATAAAACACTGACTATGGTTAATTACCTCGTACAATCCCACTTCAAAAAAATCAAACTATCCCTTTAAGAAAAGTCGTCTCATCATTAATGCAGTTTATTTGTTAATGTCCTTCCATGTTTAACGCTGCACTGTGTCACTGTCTCCTTCAGGGTCGTGCCAAGCCGGAGAACTGCTCCGTCATGTAAAAACCAGACAGCACCTCACCTGAACCCACCACCACCTCCTGTAGCCCATAAAGGAGAATAATAATGTCCTACCATTGGGTTGTTTGTCTTTATTTTTTTATATGTTCCTTTTTTTTTGTATTCAGATTAATCTGCAGGTTAGAGTTGCTTTGAGGTTTTTTGGGCGGAGGGCACAGGATTTTCATATTTAGCTTTTTCAGTTTGTGTATTCAAAGTATGTTATTGCATGTGTGCCGTGCTAATGCTTGTTCTGCTCTTCTTGCACAGTCTCTCACATACACACACACGCACACACACACACACACACGCACACACACACACACACACAGCTCCATTGACCAGTGCTTGTGCTTGGATCCGAGGCGGGGTTTCACATTTAATGGCCAGGCTGTCAACACTCAACACGCACAGCTAGTGAACCCTGTCAGGAGAAGGTCTCTACAGACGACAGGAAAATGAATCCTGTGGGGTTTGTTGATCACGTTTGTCGCCCATTGAATTCATCAAATCTTTATTGAAGGTGATGTTTACATTTGAAATTTATTTTCCTCATTTTGGGATAGTATTGTTGTATCTTTATATGAAAATACATTTAACTAATTTTTTTGTTTGATAAACTATGTTGGAAAAGTCTCCAAAGAAAGCCAAAGAACTGTAAGCTCAGGGCGTTCAGCAGGTTGTATTTCACCTTTAGCCTTAGTCGTACTGCTTTTTCTATGTGGATATAGATCGCACGGTTGAGCTGCAATGGTGCACACAGAGAGAAAAATACTTATTTGAGATGAATATATTTTTTTCTGCAATTCACAGCTCGACCCCAGAGGGATGTATTTGGTTCTTGAAAGTGTGTGGAAATAAGGAATTACTGTCTGCTGGATAATGTACTCAGACATAAATGTGTATCTCAGTTTGATTTAAATGTGTTGCCTTATTGAGTAACTCCAAAGATGTTTTGTCATGATGATAGGAAAATGTTTTCTACGTGGGAGAGATTTCAGGAACAGGTACTATGTTTTGAGTCTGACTGAGACTGGTGCCATATATACAGTATATATTTGTAGGATTTCTCAGCTTACTCAGCCAAGTGAAGATTATTCTGATAGTGAGCTGCAGCAGTAGTTTTTTGGAACATTTTAACAAGCTTTTTTACAGATTATATAAAACAAGGAGAAAAAAAAGACTGTGCCTTCAGAGGACGGAGAGTAACAATCACTGTTCTCTGGGCACATGCCTCCGATCACAGTCTTGTGACTGTCAGCTGTCCTCTGGTTTGTGTTGCTCCTAAAAAACTGGTCATAAGGGCTTTTTTTTTTCCTCCTTTCCGCTTAAGCTTACTGGCTTTGCAAATCCCCAGGCATGATTTTGGGATCTGAGCAGGATTGTTGTGGGGGGGTTTCTATACTTTGTGACTTTGGCTTCATGCACTGCTTTTATCAAGGGCCTCGCCAAATATGCACAGCAGGTAGATTTGTACTGTAGTCTGGCAGCTTAAGTCATTTATACTCCAGTGGAAAGCATATCAAAGCATTTACGGGAAATACTTGATAGCTGTTTTTGATATTTTTCTCTGTATTGTACTTAATAGATGGTATTTGTGCCACATTAGATTCTTTTTTTTGCCTTCACTACATGTCGGATTTTGACACCATGATCCCCAAAGTGCCTTAAAAAGTCCATGACAATCGTTGATTTAATAAAATGACCAGCTCCAAAGATGACACTCATTTCTAATAAACAAAGGCACAGTGTTTATCTCGTATGAGACATGATTACTGTATGTAATTGTGAAATATATGCAACTATTAATTGAACCATCCCGCTCAGAACAGATGCTTTAGAGGGTGTGTACGGGTTTTTTTCAGAGGTTTGTGTTTTCTCAACAAACAGCTGCTCTTTAACATTTATATGCAATGTCAGTTCAAGTTGATGAAGAATCAAGACACTAACAACATCAGATTCAAACCCCAGATGTGCTTTATGTGACAAATGTCTTGAGGGGCCTTTGTAAAAATTCCTGAACCCTCCCTGTTAAAGTCCTGATCGAGGCCTCAGGAATCTTTTGAAGGACTTGAGGATTTAAATGTTATTGAAAGGGATTTGTTGTTGTGAGCCTTTAATGCCAAAGTTGTAATTTGCTTGAAGTAGGATTTGTGTCGATCATAACGATGCTGTTAATGTTATGGAAAAGCCATTCAGTCGATGTAATGAATGTTTTTTTTTTTCTCTTTTCTAAAATAATGCTGAGTAAAATTCTCTCCAATGACTGACTGTCGTACTTATTTCCTTTAATGTAGAAAATTCTCATTCAAAACCAGTGACGAAAAGTGCAGTCATTTTTATTTACATTATATACACATGTTCCCATGGTTACATTCAGAAATATATGTTCATACGTAAACAAGAAAAAAAGAAGCTGAAGCTCTACCCAAAACTATAGCATGTAAAGCACGATGTACATTCTTTGTGGTACACAGAGTTTCTATGGTAAAGTTGACAAAACAGTTAATTCAATACAAAACAAAACACATGGTAACACTTCTAAAATCATTTAGAGGCAACACAAAATGTCGGCAGGGGCGGAGCCAGACATAAACATTCAAGGCACAGCCCAAACCAAGGAGGGCCCGGGGCTTGGTCTATTTACTTATCTATTTTTCCACGTTTACGGCAGCTATATGCTCCACTTTTGAAGCTGTTTGAGTTAATAGAATGCCTAAAAATCTATACATCATTTGGAAAAACATGACAGTTGCAAATGAAAAATCATCCCGTAGAGCCCACATCCTGTTTTGCATCTAATCGTTCTCAAACGTCATCTTCATCATTCTGAAACCACAACACAACATATTATAGGGATGACTAATTTTCTCTTCTTTGTTTTCTCTCATTTGTCTGATGTCACTATTTTGAAGTAACAGGATGAAAATTCATAACGTAATTAGCGAAAACAGCATTACTAATGTTGAAGCCTCCCATTGTGACAATGTGCTGGAGTTCACAGACTGAACTGCATATCAAGGATCCCCAACAATACAAAGTACAAGTAAATGTGCCCTTCAGTACTCTGAATTGTACATAAAGTCAACACAGAAACTTTTTCAGTCAAACTAGCCAGCGAGCTAACCGTTTCTGGTGCAGCAGGGTGGATTGGTCAAACTAACTCTGGGCTTTCACCCTGGAGCCTGCTGTTTCACATGTGACACCAGAAGTCTGAAACTATTTTGCTATCAGCTTAGTGTTCTAGTATGTGTTGCAAAGCCAAACCATAATTTTCTTTTCTAAACCTAACCACAGACTTTTGTCGCCTAAACTCAGGCAAGTAAACCTAAAAATTGTTTTACCTACTTGTAAGTTCATTCATTCATTCATTCATTTTCTGTAACCACTTATCCTGTTGGGGGTTGTGAGGGGGCTGGGTGAGAGGCAGGGTTCACCCTGGACAGGTCACTAGACTATCACAGAGCTGACACATAGACAGACAACCATTCACAATCACATTCACACCTACAGACAATTTAGAGTCACCAATTAACCTGCATGTCTTTGGACTGTGGGAGGAAGCTGGAGCACCTGGAGAAAACCCACGCTGACACGGGGAGAACATGCAAACTCCACACAGAGGGGTTCGAACCAGGAACCCTCTTGCTGTGAGGCGACACTGAGTGTATTTTGAAAAAACAAAGCATGTAATGAGCCTAATTTGACATGCAATACCCGAACTGCCAAAACGGATACAGAAGGTTACCCAGTGTGTCGTATTCTGATATGTAGGTCCACTGACAACGTGCTGGAATTTGACGTGTCAGGATGAGAACATGATGCCATATTAGGCTAGCCACCTCCGAGGCTGGGGGTCACAGCAGACGGCGCTATGAATAAAGGGATGATGTCCACTTGAGGTGCTTTTAGGGTTCGCTATGTTTGGCCACCTTGGGTGCACTGGACCTGACAGAACTTTTTGGGTTCACTCGAATAATTGGCAGCCGATATACAAAAGAGCCTTTTCATATAGAAAACATGTTTTGAAACGAATCAGTCATCCCCCATCCTCTATTGAGCCTTTCAGGAAGTGCAGATCAGATTGTACTACGCATGTGTTGTACCCCAACGACATGAGGCTATAGGACGCCATGACTTCTCCTCTTTCAAACCTTCTCGGTCACCTCACCAACTCACTGCTAACGTTACTAGCCCAAGTGTTACAGCTGCAGATTCACAAACCTGAAACATCACTACAGGGTCTGTAATCCAGCCTCCAGAGTGTGATCCTTACAAGATGGCTCCCCCGTTCCCAAAAAAATAACAACACAGCATGACATCAACTTCACACTGTCTATAATATGATATTTCCCCTGTAATAGAGGTTTTGCTCCCCTGATTTGCCGATCCAGTCGAGAGATTGAGGGGAAATGACACAAAGTTGAAGGTATTTTAAAAACCTAAAACATTCAGGGCTGGACCCCCATCAGCCACCCCCCTGCTCTGCCCCTGGGATGAGTTGGAATACTCTGTAAAGCTAAACTTTTGGTATTTTGGGTGAACCGGCCCTTTAAATACCACCCAGACAAAAGTTACTGTAGGTCACTGCGTTAACATTCATAATACTGCTTTGATTTGGCTTTAAATTCCCCATTTGATGAGGGTCATGGGAATTTTTGTCCTGCATGAACAATGTTTGTGCTTAAGCAGAGTTTCTGGTATCTGTTAGTGATAAATGTGTAATCTTTGGTCACAAACCCTTTAAAACATCCTCAAACAGGGCTGTTGTTCTACATTTCTGTAAGGCTAACAATATATCCATCTCTATATTTACAAAGTTTCCATCTGACAGCAGCAATACGTAAACCACATTTGTTTAAACAAACGGGGGACACGTGCATCATCGTGTCTCTAAATGCCACATTTGGAGAAGACAGTGATATGAGTCATAAAAAATATTGTGCATCTTGGTAAAAAAAATCTTAGGCACTTTGGTGAGACGATTTTTTTGCTGTCCAAAACAAACTCATATGTGTTGTAAGACATGTTTAAAAAGGCCTCTTGACCTTTGTTTCTGTCCTTTTGATGAGCTGATCAAAAGAAGTCCAGCTATGATGAGTTCATACAAAAGCTGCCTATAAAAAAGTTAACATTTTTGGAATATAATATACCTACATTTAACCAAAAAAGCAAAATAAAACTCAAACTACGTCTTAATTTGTCATTTTTGATGATGCAGATTTGAACTCTAATAAAAAAGGGCCTTTGAAACATGCACACCAGCTCGTCAGTCGCAGGCGAAATGTGTGGAAAACTTCATTTACAGCAAGTTTAGATGAGTTCAAACACATAAACATTCCCAAGTTTTTTGCTTTTAAGCATGAAGTCTTGTGGCGTATTTTTCCCATGGGAGGTGAATGCAACTGAAGCCCCGCTGGCGTCGCCACAGTCCAGCCTTCCTCACCACAGCCTGCTGGCTCCCCGGTCTGGATGACAAGTCTGTCATGGTGAAGCAAGTACCACTTTAGCCCACAGAGGGGCAGTGTTGAGCTGACAGGGGGGCAGACACAGTAAACAATGGTTCCTCAGTGGGTCAGACGTTCAGGCGCTGGTCTGTGGGTGGTCTGCAGCTCTGATTGTCAGACAAGAGTGTAAAAGTTTGCTCCTTTTTTGGGAGTGTGGCTGAAATCATCCCCAAAGTGAGGAGGAGGGAAACTTGCTCTGCTGCTGTGACTGTCACTGAGGTGTTCTCCTGGGGGACGGGGGGCGGCGGACAGGTGGCAGGTCATAGTGTCCCGGGATGTGGCTGTTCACAGGGAGGTCGTAGTGGCTCTGGGGGTCCTCATGTGGAGCGTGACCGAGGGAACTCTGACGCTCTGTGAAGACAAACAGAAGTTCTTTTATACGCTTACAGGCAAATATCCAACTCTTAGTCCACTGCGTTTATTCTCTTCATCTTTTAGTTTTGAGCAAACTGTGGCCTTGACCTGTGTGATATGATCAAACTTTCATGTTTCAGCAACTGGTTTTGGTTATTTTTCTTCCTGGTGCTGCAAATAGATCACACCTGTGCACTGTCTGGTCATAAGTACCGAGACTTCTTTGAACTGGTTCGTGTGATGCTGCAGGGTGGTACAGAGCACTCGCTGAAAAATCTTATTTTCATGCTTCTAATTCGATGTTGACCCAGACTCGACTGGTGGGTTTTAAGATTATAGTAGTCTAAATCAGCTCTACAACAAAGGGTTTAGTTTGGAGGGATTTACTGTCTGACTGTACCTGTGTTAATGCACAGAGTGTCGATGATTTAAACTTTGTTAATCTGCATTTTAAAGCAAATCCTTATAAAAGACTGATGAGATGTAAATGTATTCATCCTTACGTATGTATAAAAACTTGGATGTGGAAGCAATGACAGCATGAATGACTAGTAACACTTAATCTAAACCTCTCAATATATAAACACTTACTATGACACACTGTAACGTAGACGCAAGCAGACTTAAGTGTTTATTTATGTTTTTGCCCACAACTATAACTCCTCCTCATCAACAGATAATAAATGACAATATATAAAACATAGTTTTAATATTTTTAAAATGTACAAATGTTGAGAAAAAGAAGAAGAAGAGGATATACTTTATTAATACCCTGGGAGACATTTAGTTTACACATGCACAAACAGGACTTAAACATGCATTGAATGGGGAGATGTCAGGGTGAGGGGGTTGCCCCGAGCAGTTGGGAGTTCGGTCTTGCTTGAGGGCACCTCGGCAATGCCCAGGAGACAAACTGGCACCTCTCCAGCCACCAGTCCACACTCCATATTTGATCTGCATGGGGGCTTGAACCCAAGGTGCAGCCGGGGGGAAGGAAGGGTCCTGTTTTGGGACCTCATTGTGTTTCTGCTTTTTGCAGATGATGTGGTTCTGTTGGCTTCATCACACTGTGACCTCCCGCAGGCATTGGGGCGGTTTGCTGCTGAGTGTGAAGCTGTCGGGATGAGAGTCAGTAACCTCCAAATCTGAGGCCTTGGCCTTGGAGATAGGGTGAGGAGCTCGGAGTAGAGCTGCTGCTCCTTCGCATCGAAAGGGGTCAGTTTAGATCGTTCGGGCATCTGATCAGGATGCCTCCTAGGCGCCTCCTGTAAGAGGGGCTTCAGGCATGTCCCACTGGTAGGAGGCCCCGGGCCAGACCCAAAACACACTGAAGGGATTACATATCTCATCTGTCCTGGGAACACCTTGGGGTCCCCCAGGAGGAGCTGGAAAGCGTTGCTGGGGAAGTGGTTGAAAATGGACGGATGGATGAAGGTAATGTTTTCTGCCAAGTCCTAACACCATCTTAAAGTCTTAAACAATCAGATACAAAAGGACCCCGGCTCACTGAACACATGATGATCCAAAAAAACAAGTTTTTAACATCAAATCAGTGATTTTAGAGTTTATTATCACAAAACGTTGGGCCCTTATTAAATGACAGGGGCAAAGCTGTCTTAATATATATGTTTTTCTATCATTAACCACAGTCTTCTGCTTCCAATAGACTGAGTGTAAATAACTGTTATTGATGTAGGGAAGTGCTATTTTCTCTCCATTTTCCTCCCCTGAATTGCTCTAAACTGCCAGGATCCAAATCAGTGATGCTCCACTTCACTCGAGGAAAAGAGGCTGACCTTGAGCCAATATTTTCATTAATCAAATGCTTTGATTCTCCTAACCTCCACCAACACGTGTTTCCTATCATCATTTATTAGTCTGACTTCATGCTGATGTATCGCCGGTGTCCACAGTAAAAAGCAGGATAATAAAAGAGCATCCTCTCTGCTGCTCTTCCTCTTCCCTGTGAAGATTCACCAGGCGCTGCCTTCAGGACGCCCGTCCTCCCCGTCTGTCAGAGCACTGATCCTGTTCTAATGTTTGACTGATCACGACTTTAAAAGAAACTTAATGAGTTGTTCATTTTGGGGTGAACATTATCTTAAGTCTCAGCTTTCTAAGCTTTGGGTCGACACATGTGTGCTCGGTCTGATTTTGATTTAAGGAGGAAGTAAGGATGATTTTGTGTTTATGTTCTGCTGTTCAAAGAGCTGCACTATTAAACCAGACAGAGTTGAGACTCAGCAACTATCAATTAATAGAAGTAATTTTCAAGCAAAAATGACAAACATTGCCACATTCCAGCTTCTGAGCTGTGAGGGTTTTGTGACTTGTCTTTACTTCATATGACAGTAAATCTTTTGCTTTGGACTGTTAGTCACACAAAATCTTAATTGCGATGGGCATTTTTATTTTAACTTTTCTGACACTTTACCAAATTTAAACCAACTTAAACATTAAAATATAGAAATCTTTACTACAGCCGCCCCTGAATTTCTATCGAGATATACCTGCCTGTTGTGGATGTTTATTTTAATACCTTTACTAGTTTGCATATTCAGATTATTAATGTAATGTACACTCACCGCCCACTTTATTAGGTACACCTGTTCAACTGCTTGTTAATACAAATAGCTAATCAGCCAATGATAGAAAGGCAACAGTAACTCAAATAACCACTGGTTCCAACCAAGGTCTGCAGAAGACCATCTCTGAAGCAACAACACGTCCAACCTTGACGCAGATGGGTTACAGCAGCAGAAGACCACACCAGGTGCCACTCCTGTCAGCTAACAACAGGAAACTGAGGCTACAGTTCACACAGGCTCACCAAAACTGGACAATAGAAGATTGGAAAAACGTTGCCTGGTCTGATGCGTCTGGATTTCTGCTGCAGCATTCAGATGGTAGGGTCAGAATTTGGCGTCATGGATCCATCCTGCCTTGTGTCAACGGTTCAGGCTGCTGCTGGTGGTGTAATGGTGTGGGGGAGATTTTCTTAGTACCAACTGAGCATGGTTTAAACACCACAGCCTACCTGAGTATTGGCGCTGAGCGTGTCCATCCCTTTATGACCACAGTGTACCATCTTCTGATGGCTACTTCCAGCAGGATAACGCACCATGTCACAAAGCTCACATCATCTCAAACATGACAATGAGTTCACTGTACTCCAATGGCCTCCACAGTCACCAGATCTCAGTCCAATGGAGCACCTTTGGGAGGTGGTGGAACGGGAGATTCTGGAAATCTGCAGCAACTGTGTGATGCTATCATGTCAATATGGACCAAAATCTCTGAGGAATGTTTCCAACACCTTGTTGAATCTATGCCACCAAGAATTAAGGCAGTTCTAAAGGCAAAGGGGTCCAACCTGGGACCAGCAAGATACTGAACACCAAGTTGCTCCTGATGACTGTTACATCAGTGTGTGTAGTGATTACTGAGTAGCAGGTGGCGCCTTGTGTGGTAGCCAGCGTGTGAATGGGTGTGACGTGTAGTGTGAAAGCACCTTGAGTGGTCAGGAGACTGGAGAAGAGAATGGTAAAAACATGGATGTCAACTACCTTTTTCGGTTGTGAAAACTCGTCACTATATGTTGCTGAAGGAGGTGTAAGGTGTCGCTCACCTCTGCGTAAGGTGGCCGTGTTGAACAGTGGTGGGCTGATCTCAGTGTAGGCTCTCTCTCTGGGCACGGCTGACTTCATCTCCATGTAGCTGCTCTCTGGGGGGCAGAAGGGCAGGCCGGGCAGGTCTTTGATGGTGGCGTAGGGATTCTCGCTGTTCAGAGAGCTGCTGCTCACCGCCACCGCGTCCTTCAGCTCTGTCACCACACAGGACGCAAAGAGAGAGAAGTTAGAGCACATGTGGAGAGTCAGAAACATGTGGCACAGCAGCAGGATCGATGTCAGCCAACAGTCTGTACAATCTTTGCACCTACAGTTAAATGTAGCACCGTCCTGCTGATGTAGCTTTGGTGATCCTACTTCTCAGTAGCAGGTAATAGGAGAGGAAAAATGTGAAAATAGGGTGATAAAGTACCTTTGTTGTAATATTTTCCGAGGCTGGCACTGTAGCTGTAGCTGCGATCGATTCCAAAAGCTCCTGTAAACGATAAAAGACAAATCCTGGCGTCTTTATTTTCATTTATGGCAAACTAATCAAAAGCAGATAATCTGCTTTGGAAACCTGCAAAATAAATACCAGGTGAGTGAACGCTGGCAGCGCAACTACCAACGTTTTATGAAGTCCTTATTGTTTTTATTGTCTCATATCAAATGTGCATTGATGACTGAGAGGATTTTCTGTCCAAAGGAAATGTGATGGTTGATAAACTTTGATGTGTCGACTGCAAAAAAAGGAGAACTTTCTAAGTTTCCTCCTGCAGCTGTTACTGCGTGTTTCTGACCTGAATTTACACTCCTGTGATTTAACCCTTTCAGGTATAGGACAGCTGTTAAAAGCCATTTCCTTGTATATGCGTGGGTTTTGATGCTATAGATGCATTTAAGTCACTACAGTGGACCCCAGTGTTTCATGCCATACACTGCCGCCCACTGGCCAGGTGTTGTAACTGCAACACAAATCTCTGGAAACCAAGATGGCTGACAGACTGCAAGAAATGTTGTGCAGCTCAAGAATATCTTGCCAGTCCCTCTTTAATAGGAGACCAAGGCAGGTAAATAATATCTGGAAAACTCATGTACAATCTAATGAGTATTACAGCTGTTAAATTTTCCAAATATTGATTATATGTTGGGAGGAAATTACAATTTATCATCTGTCGACCAAACCGGGCATCATTCATTACTGGCTGTATTTCAGCTGCAATTAAAACTATTACTGCGACTTTGTTGTTCTTGAAAATACTGCAGTGACTTTTTATGGATGTAAATGATTTATGTTATTAGAAGGTAATGTGCAGTTTTGGTAACAGAAACAATATTTGGACAATATTTTTGCAGAGAATGATCCCTGGAAAATGATATAGTTCAACAGGAGGAGGTGGGTGAGGGCTGAGGAGTGAAGAGGAAGGAGCTGAGGTACAGAAGGAAGGAGTAGAAAGAGAGAGGGGAGAAGATGAGCATGTATATGAACATGTTAAAATATGTGAACACATTAGTTTAACAGTATTAAAATATATCTCTATAGTTTCACATGATATATATATATTTTTGATTGGTTTACATTTGTTTTAGTTTAAAACTTAAATGCATGCTGTCGACATGAGTGCTTATGAGGAAAACTCCTTGAAAAATGCCTGCTTAAAATAATGAAATTCATAAAAAAACATGCCTAAAGAGGAATAAAAACAAACAAACAAAAAATCCTGACCAAGGTCGTAATAATTACATCTGTGATTTTAAAGGTTTTCATCAGGAGGCTACAGGTGTTTTTACACTGACAGCTGATATTTTTAGTAGTATTCAATGACTTTATGAGAGGTTATTTTATTATTAAACACAAACAAATTCAGTGTTTTCCCACTGTAAGGTCCGTCTGTCTTGGTGATAAAACTACTGGACACTACAACTGTAACTCAGTATCAACAGAGGAAAAAATTGCTAGTTGCTAGGCTAATTATGCAATGTAAAATTGCTTAGATAATAATGAGTGAATACCAAAAACCAACAGTTTTGTCTCTGAACCTCGACAGTTATTACTGAGCCAAACTTTCTACTTTTGCCAAATGATCTTGTGTCCATGTTTTATAGCTGTTGGGAGAAGTTTGCCCTCAGGGTTTTAAGCCAGATAACTCTGAAGTTTTAGGAAAAGGATCATGGTTTGGGTTAAAATGAAAAGATTTCTTCCATAAAAAGCTCTCTGGCAAAAAGCTCTGAAGGCTAACTTACCCAATGTGCTGTTTTATGTGTGTTGGTGGAGTCAGTTTACAGTAAACTTAACTGCACTTAAAGGAGCAGTGTGTAGGGTTAAAGGGGATTTAGTGGCATGTAGCAGTGAGGATTGCATCTGCACCTGGTTAAAATTCCTTTAGTGTGTATTGTTCAGGAGGTTTTACCAGGAGCCAAATTATCTGCAGAGGCCTTTTCCTCTCCGAAACAAACAGACCTGGGGTGTCATATAAAACAGTGCGTGGGATCCACACTAAAAATGTATGTATGGAAAAAATATTTGACTGTTTCTACTGTCAGGCTTCCACCTCACTATCTGTGTCGCTAATTTCCTGTCTTGAAAATGTTCATAGGCACGGGTCAAAGTTTCTCCTATCAAGTCTGTTTTTATATATCACTACTTTCTCGTGGGAAGTGTCGTACGCCTCTTGCAGGCCTCGCTTTGTGCGTACGCAATGTTTATACAGAAGACTCCAGGTGAGTTAAGCAGTAAAAACACTGAATAAAGCAGTTTCACATGTTGTTTCTATGCTGCTCATTGCGGAGAGCCTGCTAACTACAGTGGCCGACACAAAAATGCAGATGGCCCACTCTAGAGCCAGTGTTTGTCCATTCTGGGCTACTGTAGAAACATGGTGGTGCAACATGGCGATCTCTGCAGGCAAGGACCCGCTCCCTATGTAGATATAAACGGCTCATTTTAAGTAAGCGAAAACACAATGATTCTTATTTTTAGGTGATTATACACTAAAGAAAACATACTAAATATATTATATTCCATTTTTGCCGATATATCCCCCTCAATTTTACACCCTGGGCCTTTAACCAATTATTTACAGTTATTTATGAGCTGATTTTATCTTTACGGGCCAGGGGCAGAAAAGAAACTAGTGGCAGCTTCCTCTGTTACCAATTGTGTTGAACAGTCATATGATATTGTTGCATATTGATCGCAGACAGCTGAAATGATATCATATTGAGGTTGACTTTGCAATAGCGGCACATATCATATTGTTGTCTCAAGAACTGATATGATAAGATATCCTGATTAAACTAGTGATTTACACCCCGACTAAGAATAAGGAAATACTTTCAGCAGGAGGTTATATCAGCAGTAAATTGGAGGTTTCACAGATCTTTTATGCTGCTGTGGTCAGGAGGTCAGGAAATCAACTCCTTACTTTTATTAGCTTGTAAATGTTAATCCACTTATTTCATTCTGCTCTAATGCTGCAGGGCTCTCCTCTAAGTGGATAAAGTAACTGTTCCTGAATGTGAATCACGCAGTGGAAAGTCACCCGGACGGACCTGAGTCTTTGCGGGGCTCGTGGTGTTTCCAGTCTGCAGGCAGAGTGGCGTTGCTCTCAACCCCAAACAGGCCCCGCCTCTCCCTCTCCATGTTTTTCACGCTGCAGAACAGCTGGTTATTGGTGTTCTGTATGACACACAGAATAGTAAACCAATCAGAAATCATCAATGCAAAGAAATTCTACCGAGTTAATATGACATTAAAACTTAAGAGCTGTGACTTCCTGGGTCAACATTTAATGGTTTATGAGTTTAGCTGTTGTTGACCGGATGAGTTACATGTTTGTCACAGTGCTGCACTTCAGTTGCCTTGAGGCCTGAAAACTGCCTGAAGTATCAGATGACTGCGCCGATGTAACAGAGGTGACATTCACCTTGATGGTGCGGTCGTGGTTGTTGGGGAGGTGTGGCAGTGGAGGCCTGTTCTGGCTCAGTGTGTGATAGCTGGGGTTGGAGTAGTAGTGGTGGTAACTGTGAGGAACATCTGTAGGCCAAAACAAACACACGGAGTCACGTCTGCTGCAAGTAAATTACCTCAAGGTCAATAAAATGCACTTCTGTGGAAGACTAATTACCAAAACACAACAGCGGGATAAAACTAAAACCACATTGTGACCAAGAGCAACTATAAAAACATTAAAATATGTTTTAATTATTTCATTTAAAAATAAATAAATATCCTCTAAAGTAAACTGTTACCTAAAGTTCACACATTGATGTTTGCAATTATTTCACTTTATGATATTTAACTCTTTTGTAGGCACATCAGTGCTCAGTATTATCAGTGCTACTTGCATCAATTTAAAATGATAACTAATTGAAAAGGACCAATTTTTTTTTTTTTATATCCCAGGGGAAAATTGTGGTTCATTAAAGTCACTCTGATCCCAAGCATAAAGAATTATAGAGATAGAAATGAGGACACAGTATGTAAAAATATAAAAATAAAATATGTGCACTATGCCTCAGTGTTGACACTAGTATGTACGATATTCAAAATAGAAAATATGACCAATGTGCTGAGTATGTTAAGTGTGTGAAAATATAAATATATGGGCCTTATCTCACAATACAATATAAAACTAGTATCAGATTATGCTTTTGAGAAAACTTAAGTAATGAGATGTATAAAATGCACCACAGAGCACCACAGGACGCTGGTATTTGGACTTTTAACCCACTGCATTTATAATTCATAATTATCTATTGGGTGCAATTATTCAACTGTGAAATATTCCTCACCTCTTGAATGTATATATTAATTCAACATAACATGCACAAGGCTGCACACATTTCTTACGCTTACTCTAATTCTACTGTTGTTTATTCTACTGATGGATATATTGTAGTTAAATATTCACACTTACAGCCTCAGCAGCACAGTGATGATTTTATTTGAATATTTTAATTTTTATATCTTAAGTACTGGTGTCAGACACAATAGCATAATGCACAATTTATTTCTACTTTATTTTATTTATTGCTCTATATTTACACACTTTTTTCATACTCTTACTTCTTAAAATTCTCTATTGCACCTTTAGTCTCTTGAATGAACGTCAGACAAGCCTAGGCAATATTCAAGCTAATGTTTATGTAGTGTAGCTTAGTTTAGTTCAGTTTTGAAGGAAACTATCATGTCAGGCAAAAGTGTCTCACAAAACACGTCAAAAAAATTAAATTTGATAGTTTGTTTATGTAAACGTGTAGTTGTCTGACTGAAATCACATTTGGCTGTCTTTTCTGCAGTCACAATAAAAATCAAAATGTGGTTTTATATGATTAAAAGAAGGAGAAAGTGGTGGAATATGTGAAATGCTCCTTTTCCTGCCTGCTGCTGTGGGGGCGTGTCTGCGTTTGATTGACAGCTGCTGACAGCTTCAGCTCTGCAGGTGAAGGTGAATAAACAAACAAACAAACATGGCTGTAAATAAACAGCTCATGGACGGACAGCGTGTTGTCAGCGGTGGTGTTAAATAATAACGACCACACCAGCGTCTGAACGGACCGAGGTGACATTAGCAGGTAAGTTTAAATGCTGTTTAATGTGATGTCAGTTAGCTAACCGGCTAACTTCAGTTAGCTGTAGCAGTTAGCATCTCATCCAAAAGGACAAGATGTGTGTTCCTGTGTGTAAGTTTGCTGAAGGTCCAGTGTGTCGGATTTAGGGCAATATTATCAGAAATATAAGATTCATAATTATTTTTTCATTAGTGTATAATAATAATTAGAAACTAAGAATTGTTGCTACTCTAGAATGAGCCGTTTATACAGTAACGTTATACATAGTCCGCCATGTTGTTTCTACAGTAGTCAGAACAGAGATGAAACACTGGCTTTGTCCAAACTTCCACCTTTGACTTCCACACCAACATGATAATTAGATTTCGTAGTACGTCCAAAACGTTTTCATGAAACAAACAGTATGTAAGTTTAACCAGCAAAATATCACAGTACAGTACAGGTGTAAATTTCCCACAATGCAGTGCGGTAGACAATATTGTTAATAGCTATGTCTCAATTCAGGGGCCTGAAAATGATCCATCAGCCTGAACTGTATTAAATGGCGGTGTGTCTCTGTAAAATATATAACAATCTCTGGGTCCATGATTTAGGGCTCACTAACTTACTGGCTTACTCCTTCTTTCGTCAAGTGCAACTGGTTGCTAGTTCCTGTTGCCAACAGGCTTCGGTGAGAACAAATGGTGATGCAACCAGGAAATCAGACCAGACTGTCCCATTTTGGAGGCCGTTTGGTTTGGCTAATGCAGCTTTCAAAGGACGTGGCCGACCTAGACCGCGCAGGCCGCGTCCTTCGAAGGCTGCAGCCCCTGAATTGAGACACAGCTAATGACAGACGGCAATCGAGACAGCTCTGTAACGTCACCAACGCTTGGATTTAAGTGTAACTTTGTAAGAACTGTAAGATTTCACTTTGCTAAATGTAATTTGCAGGTAAAATTTGTGTGGCATGGGTTACCATGTTACCTGTCTCCAACATGGATGTATTGAGAGAACTGGATACAGCATTGAACACGGGGCCCTGTTCAATCCCATGAAAGTTGCACACTGGCGCATGAAGCCAAAACACTTAAAACCGATACATAGATGTAAAGGCAAATCCACATAAATTGAAATAAAGTAAGATCAAATATACCAGGGGTCAACATGAATAAACATAAAGTAACCTAAGCGAAGACATTAAATTGGGAGTCTCTCAGATTTAATAGTTGTTGTTTTTTCAGGCTGAAGTTAATGTCTTAATATCTAGCTTCATTTCATTCTTGAAAACTTGAATTGCAGTTTTGCTTTAGCTAATTTACATTTATGGATGTAAAACGTTGATTAGAAAATAGTCTTTTACATAGATTGTGTTGAACCTGAAAAAAAAATCAAACCAAAAAACAGAAAAACCCAGAAACTGCAAACGATTGAATTAATGATTTTAAATGAAACCTCTTATCATTATTGACCAAAAAGAAGATTTGTTGGAGAGTCCAAACTTTTTTCCAGCATGAAGAGTTTACACAACTATTCCAAAAGCTTATCCAGGAGAAACAGAAACAAAATTTTATTGAAAAAGAGCAAGAGACGGGTTACAGCACACTCTTCCAACAGGTGAGTCAGCTGCATCAGTAGAATGAAAATCAAGAACAGAAGCTGATATACAGCCATTAGAGGGCAGATGCATTATCATTATTTTAAGGTTTCTATATCATGCTGTAGCTTCCCAGTCGTGTTTCTTATGTATTAAAAATCTGAACATTCATAATTTTGGTCAGAGAACATGTGTTTAAGTATTAATGTGCTATTTTCCTGAGCCGTTCTAAAAACATTAGTTACCTAATGTAGGTTACTTTATGATGACGTTGCTACACATAAGCCCCCAGCCCGCCTAATGTGCCTCCTTGTGACTGAGCCTTTTTTGAGAAGAGATATCTTTCTTCCAAATTAGCTATATATTACTCTGTCCTCCTAAACGACACAGAAGCTGAGCTGCTGAGGACGCCACATTAGTTCATTGTGGAAAGTCAAACAATAACACAAGCTGACATTGACGTACCTGGAACGGCGTATTCAGAGTTGACTGTGCGGCTGGTGGAGAAGGACACGGTCGGCGTGTTGTTCTGTTTGTCCTTCTGCCTGCGGCGGTAAAGCAGCAGCAGAGCCAGCAGTAAGACCACCAGGATGACGAGCACGACGATGCCGCCGATGGCTCCCCACGACTCCCTCTCACCAGGAGGAAGGGGGACCATGACGCTCCCTGACTGCTCAGAGGAGTCTGTCAAACAGGAGGTGGAAGGAGAAAGTACAGCAGCTTTCATTAACCTTTTAACTCTGAGATGGAACAAGGACAGCCATGACATGAAGCTGTTATCCTCAACTTTTTAAGAAAATGGCAGACTTCAGTCACAGTGGGTTAATATAGGTCAAAGACGAGAGGCAGATTGATGTGTGCAGTCAGTTTAAGTGTGTTACTGTAGCTCCCACATTGATGGGAAAACCTGTTTGTCTCTGTACCTTCTTTACAGTCCTCTCCTTCACACACACAGTCTCCAGTAAAGCGGTCACAGCTGAGGTTGGGCGAACAGGAGCAGGTCTGAGTGCAGAAGGGACCAAAGCGACCTGGACTACAGGCTGGAAAACATAAGGTACACATCACATCCATGCATAAGACACATGTAACAAGTATTTAACTACGGTGCAAAGATAACACTGCTCCATGATAAATAGTGGAAGTGGGTGTAAGGCTGATTAGTTGAGCAGCACAACACTACTATAGGCAAGAAGACTTTGAGAAGATTTTGCAAAGACTGGGGATCTTGGTGGAAAATGTGCAGCCAAACTCCCTTTAAGAAATATGATATAGTTACAACTCCTTACGTGACCGAGAAAACGCATAACCCTAGAAACACAGGATAAAAAGCATCATATGTCGACGGTGTTGTCAGTTCGGCATCAATATGTTGCATATAGGTAAAACATTTTCTCGTATAAAATTTACATTTCGATTTTGTCGCCTCAACTCGTTACCAGCCTCTGTTGGTTAGCACGCTATTTTAGTGGGAGGAGACCGTGGGAATGAGAGGCAAATCGTTAAGAAGTTGCTAAAATAAGTTGGTTGATGTTCAGTCAGTTTTCTTGTCATATTGGATAATAACCTTAATGTGTTTTGGCTGTTGGACAAATATATCACTATCTCTGATGTTTTACACAGTAAGTGATTAACTGTGAAAAAAAACCCCAAATGTATCCATGATGAAAATAATTGTTAGCTGTAGCGTTACACTATAGATATGTTAAGCAAAATAATAACATTTAAAAGGGCATGACAACTGTTTGTGACGACAGTTGCTCCTGCACTCATAACACCACTAAGCTAATAACACTAAAGGTCCTTCTTGGATGTGACGTTGTGATTGATGCAGCAATCAGCTGTATTCCTCTCTCAGCAGACACATTTCATGTCAGTCTTTGAGACACTGCCTGCAGAATATGCTCTATCCTAGTTGCTATATGATGTTGCACTCACGTATGGAGCAGTCAGTGGCCGTCCAGCCGGGCAAACATTCACAGTGACCGTCCCGGTGGTCGCATGTGGAGTTGTTGGCACAGTTAACACACACTTCAGAGCAGTGTTTGCCGTAGTAGCCAGCTGGACAAACTGTGAAACACACAATGTCATTTTTTAAAATTACCTGCAACAGATTATATTGAAACTGAATGCAGACAGTTTCTGTAACATCTGTGCCGTGTGCATGTGCGTTGAAGGAGTTTGGACGATCTGCACATGGGTGATATATATTGACATTAACGCCAACCTTGATCACAGTTGGGTCCAGTGTGTCCAGGTAGGCAATCACACTCTCCTGTCACATGGTGGCAGCGGTACGACTGGCCACAGGATGGGCAGGACATACTGCACTGGTCCCCGTACATACCAGCTCTGCATTCTGGGAGACGAGAATAATCAATAACACAATCAATCCAGTACACTTCTGGTTTTGATCTGTTTTTTGCTGTTTGTCAGCTGACTGACAGCAACACTCACTGTTCTGGCAGGTGACTCCCCAGAATCCTGGGCGACACACACACGCTCCATTCTCCCTCAAGCAGGTGTCACTGTTGGGGCAATGCTTGAAACAGGTGTGGTTACAGTGGCGCCCCCACAAGCCCTCCGAACATGGCTCACTGCAGCGAGAACCTTGAGGGGAAAAAATGGAGAGTGGATGAAAGGAGAAGAACAGGCCCACTCTCACGGGCAAATTCACAGAAAAGAATGGATTGCAACTGCTGATAGCACCACGGATTGTGCGTCACTTATCGCTGTCTGCTCTGTCTTAAGCCCAATTCAGATCAGAGATTCACGACGAGACGAGCTGAAACAAGCAACTACTGGCAATGTGCCGTTCTGCAACGTTCTAAAAACCTGCTGGTTCACACCAATGCGACTAGATGAGACGGTGTATCATCTCTATGCAACAACTCTCTGTACTCATGTACTGATTTGCAGCTTTTTAGGTTTATTTTGTGGCTGAATATAATGTGTAGCTTCTTAAAATATGAATTGAAAACCAGTGGACTTCACTACAAGCTGATTGGCTGTAGAAACAGGTGACATGCTTTACGTTCTTAAACCAGCCGCCAGCAATTTGACCAGCTGAGTTGCAGGTGACATCATCAGGCCAGTTCACACCACTGCAACTTTTCTCTGCAAGGGTTTCGTCTGGTTGCAAATCTTGGGTTTGAACTGGTCTGATCCTGTACAGCTTTTAAAATGAAAACTAACAGCTGCAGGGAAAGTAAGAAAAACCCATCTAGTGTAAAAAATGTTTGTCAGTAATGTATTGTTGATTTGAAGTCACTGGGCAAAAATACACAACGTCACCGGTGGTCCAATTAGTCTTGAGAGCAGTACAATCCGAATCAAGGAGAGACAGAGTGGTTTAAAACCTGTGGCTCACTCAGCTCTGTTGGACCAGACTTATCTGTGGTACCAAAGCCAAGCTGGCAGCGACTCCAGGAGGACGTCATCACTTACCCCACCAACCTGGCAGACAGTGGCACTCCCCGGTGGTAGCTTGGCAGCCGTCGGCATGAACACAATCACACCTCTTCAGGCAGCCTGGCCCAAACGTGCCCATCTGCACATGTGAGCAAATGCCAACGGGCAAAGAATTGTCAGGGGAATCTCTTCAACATTCGGCCAGCTCAGTCAGAGTCAGACAAAATACTACACTGGCAATGTGTCGTTGTATGGACAGCCTGGTGGGTTGGCATTGCAGAGACAAGAGGGGCACACGTCCAAGACCCAGATTAAAGCATACAGAGGGTGAGGTAAGGGATGAAAAACTGGACAGCATTTCTACGGAGTGTCCAATCAGAACCGACGTGTTCTGTATAATTATCATCCTTATGATTTGTGTTAGTCTTATCAAAGATAGCAGCTCATTTGTCCACTCAGCTCGACATAGAATAAACATATAGTGCATTTTTCTTATCTACTTACTGGGGCTTTAGTCCAAGACATTTTTGTGTTGTTTTGGGAATAGGGGTGCTACACTTTTGGAGATAACCGTGACATTTAAAAATGAAATATTGATATCATGGTAATAATACACATGTGATAATATTGTGTAAATAATCCAGTGTGTCTTAAATAATTTGTTTCTGTCTGTTCTCGCTATGTGTCCTTCCCCCAACACCATCTGGCTGCCTTTTTACTGTCCATAATTGCTCTTTTTGTGCGATTTTTTTTTTTTAATTTAATTTTAATTTATTTGTTAAAAAACGTTTAGAAGACAAAGTTAAAGATTAATATGACTGATAGCATTATTTTATTTATGTATTTATTTTATTATTTAAAATTTTTTTTTTATAGATTTTGCAGTTGTGTCGTTGTCGTGAACTCTTTTGACAAAGATATCGTGTAGTCGCCAGTCCCATATATAAGACAAACAGAGAAGAAGTAACACGTTAAAACCGATCTTTTTATTAAAACACTGCAACCTACTTTGATCATTTTTTAAATAATTTTATTGTATTCTGTTTATGTATTTATATTTTGTCTTAATATGTAGGTATGTATATATCATATATTTGTATCTTACAATCCAACTGAGCGTATTTTTTTTGATAATGAAATTGTTATTATTTTTCGCTAAAATAAATAAAAAAAATAGAATAAAACAAAACACAGCTGAATATTGCTGTACGGAAATTAGTAAAACAAACAAACAAAAAAACCCAGCTGAATATTGCTGTAAATAAAGAAGTAAAATAATAGAAATATATAATAAAAATCTATAAAATAAAACAAATGCACAAATATCAAATAACATCAAATAGGGGACAAATAAATACATTTTAAAAATGAATTAAAAAAAATAATGGGGGTGTAAAGATGGCTTTATTGCATACACACACATTAATCATATAAAAAATACATTTTACACATGTACACTTAACCTTAAATCAATGGGTAAGTGATTTATCAGCAGCTGCCATACATTTATGAAACTGCTCTAATTTACTTGGATTTTGGCACTGAATCTTTCACTCTGAAGATTTCTTTATACCATTGTGTTACCAATGGGGGTTTTCTTGGATCCAATTATATTGGACATCTAATTTTACCTGGGGTCTGCTCCCTGTGCAGAGTGATATGTGTTGTGCAGTTAGTAGGTTTCTGGAGATATAATTTTGTTGTCACCTATTTGTATGTACGGTTGCTTTTATTGTCTCCCTAAAGAGAAATCTGTTAATAGTAGAAATAGTTGCATAAAAACAGACATGTCACAAAAGATGCTATTTCTGTACCATTTTATAAACGAATGGGTGAAGCTGCAAGGCTTACCGGGCACGGTTGGTCACAGCGCGCCCCCTGCCAGCCGGCTGTGCAGGTGCAGGATCCATCTGCAGGATTACATTTTGCCCCGTTGGCGCAGTGGCAGGTGGCGTTGCATCCTGGACCCCAGGTTCCCTCAGAGCAGGGGGTGGAACAGTCCGGCCCTCGCCAGCCTGCAGGCACATGAAGGACAGTCAGCCATGTTTGATAGAAAGTCAGTTCACCACTTTTGCTCAAATCATGCATTCATCAGTCTGTCGATAGGTCAGGCGATCACACGTCTCCTCTTTAACACCACTGTGAATATTTTTTACCCTCTTTGCAAAAGCAAGTGCCGTCAATTGGCGAGCAGTCGATGAAGTTTTCACAGGAGCACTCCAGGGAGCAGTTCTTGCCATAGGTGCCACTTTTACAGAGATTCTCACAGTGAACGCCCTGAAATAATAAATAATAATTACTTTAATAATAAACCTAGAAGGCAGATAAAAGGTGAGATAAGCATACAGTAAGAATAGGCTGGTAGATCTGAGAGCTAACAGACAGTGACAAGAAATATAAATATGATTCATAAAATTCACGAATGAATTTGTCCACTGATTCCTAACTTCATCATACTAAACTTCAACACTCACCGTAAACCCTGGAGCACAGTGGCACTGTCCTGTGGCACTATCACACACCCCTCCATTCACACACAGACACGGCTCCAGGCAGCCATGACCATAGAAACCGTGAGCGCAGGTCTCGTTACAGAACAGTCCTGCCCAGCCTGGCTGGCACGTACATTCTCCTTTCATTGGGTGGCAACTGGACAATAAAAGGTTAATATAATGAAATTGTTGCAAAGATACAGAGGAACAGTGAGAGTGTCTGGGTGTCAAACAGGATCACTTTGTTGATTCGAATCACTTCTATCACATTTTTTGAATGCAGAGCAGTTCTGAAATCAGAAATAATCTCATTGGTTGAAAAGAAAAACTCAGCTGGTGGAACCAATGATTCCGAGGGCAATTAAGCTAAGCTAATTAGCAAACATGCAAACCCTCACAGGTGTTTTCAATTAATTCTGGTTGATTAGGTCATTATTTGCCTCCACAGGTGCAGCAGGAGGGTGAATGGGGTGTCAGTCAAGCACAGTCTGCACATGCCCACACAGTCCTGAAAAGAGGTCTAATTAAGTAATATAAAAACACCTGTGTGGGTTTAAATGGGCGTGTAGGGTGAGGGTTTGGAGCAGCCTCAATGAAAGCTAGGAGCAGAGCTAGCTATGGTGTTATGAAACCAAACTGGCTGCGACTAAAAAGAACTTTAAGTCTACAGCTATGGATTAGCTAACCTGCGCTTTGTTTAACGACCCCTTCAGTGAAAATCAAGTTGTTTTTTTTACCTTTTTTACCTTGTTAATGTCTTTGTGCATATGGTGTTTTTTTATGTGCTGCAAGACAGATCATGAGTGAATTAAGCAGTCAGTGCCATAGCTGAGCATTTTCGCCTCTGAACTTTAGTGTACCAATGACAGTCTCAAACGCCTGGATTCCAACAGAGAGAGTTTCTTAGTCTACGTCACAAAACGTAGGAGCCAATCATGTCAACTTGCGAGGTTGAGTTTTCCTTGTGATTAGCATAATGCTACGGCGAAATTAAGGCATTAAATTGTGAAGACAATAAAGCCTCCACAAAATAGCATCTTAAATCTGGTGTGTGATTTTATCCTGAGCAGAGGAAATCTCTGCATGTCGCTAGGCTAATTTACACAATGTAAACTGCCATAGGCTTGTGCTAATAATGTTAGCGTGTCATATTTGTTTGCAAAACATGTTTAGTATAAGACAGTTGTTTTGTCAGTGAACCTTGTGAGTTGTAATGGAGCTGAATTTCGTAACGTTACCTTTGTTAAATGTTTCTGTTGTCCCTCGTTTTATTTGAGAGTAAAAAATCGCTAGCTGCTAGGCTAATTTATACAATGTAAAATGCCATAGGCTTGTGCTAAAAAAATTTGCATGTTGTATTTGTGGGGAAAATGTGTCCAGATAAAGACAGTTGTTTGTCTGTGAATGCTGCGAGTTATAGTGAAGCTGATTTGTGTACTTGTGTTTGAAATTGTCTCTATTAAGCCATGTTTAATGTGTGTTTAATGTGTGTTTTGAATCATTTAACATTTTATCACTTCACAGAAACCCCGCTGCCGACTATTGTTTTGGAGGTGTAACTGCAGGGTGACACAGACACAACCAGTCTAGTTAGCAAACCTGCTGGCCCTCACTATCATGAAGGAATAGAGATAATTTAAGAAGTCAGCACTAAATTTGACCCTTGTTTCATTCTTTTCCAGTTACCAGGTGGCTAATGTTAGCCTTGTCCAGAACGGGGCTATCAGAGCCAACTTACTCCTGTTCGTTTTACGGACACAGATGGCAACAACGAGCTCATCGGGCCCACCGGCATCAGGAGTTGAGGGCTTAAAGACATACTTGGAGAGGCCTTCAGCAGGTAAGATTAATGCTTTCTTGGTTGGTTTCTCATGGAAACACAGATCTGAAACCATACACTGTGTTAACATATCAGGACTGGCTTCTAAGGAGTGGATGAACTAAGGTCTAAATGGGGCTACTGGTAGCGTGCTAACTCTCTAAAACTGTGTCTCTTTGGCTCTGCCCACTGCAGTTTAGCTCAACTAAAATTAGATTATTTCTGCCTCCAGAGCAGCACTGCCTCAGAGACATGTTTAAACTCCTCTTTTTGTTTTGAAAACATCCACTCACCTGAGTGTGTGTTTGTCCTGGCAGAGACACGAGCGTTCACAGTGCATGCCGTATTTGCCAGGTGCACACATCCTGTCCCTGCAGTGCGGACCGCTGAAGCCCGGCTCGCAGAGGCAGCCTCCATCGATGTTGTAGCAGCGTGCGCCATTAGCACAGTCACACACACCTTTACAGTCCTGACCATAAGAGCCTGCAGCACACTCCTCATTACACCTGGGGACAGGAACATGAAAGCTTACACAGATGCACAGAAGAGCTGGACGAAATGGAAAATAATCCACAAGTGTATTGTTGATTTGCCTATAAATCACACACCAAATCTTAACTTCCATGTTGTATTGTGGTTAGCTGGTCATGATATTAGCTGTATTTGTTTGTGTTTGGTGCCTATGTTTATATTAAACATGATCAAAGTTAATTTAGTTAGTAATCATGGTTTCCGTTGTTGTAAATTTCTCCCAGCGTTTGGATCATATTCTTGCTGGAACGTGTCCAGTTGGGTTTAGAAGCTTTTTTTTAGGGATTTTTCACTGTAAAAAGTGCTGCTTATCTCTGTTACAGTCATTACCTGGCTGCAAGTACGCTGCCAACGTTCATGCTACATGCTAACAGCAGGGAAACGGAATCTAAGTTGCTGGTGTTGTTAATTTCTCTCAGATTGCAGATCATATTCCTGCTGGAGCATGTTTAATTGTGTAGTTTTTAGTTTAGAAGCTTTGGCTTGTGATTTTCCATGGAAAAAGTGCTGTTATTCTTTGGTGCAGTCATTGTTTGGCTGCAATGACTGTGCAAAGATGCTAGGATACAGAAGACCCAGAAACACAGACCAATCAGAGCAGACTGGGCTTTTTTTTCTCTCAGACAGAAGATAAATACAGGTGTTCAGGCACAGACATTATGGGACAAAAAATGTGTATTTTTTCATGATAGAAACCTTAAATACAGGTACGAAACTGAAAATTAGCATAATAAGCCCCTTTTAATACCAAAGGACATTTTATTTAGTATATGAGGAACATAAAATCCTGAATCAAGGTGTCTCCACCAAGCATTGACTTGAATTCTTAAGACAACAAGTTTTGTGGTTTGGTTTCTGTCTTGCTATGAACCGAGAAGCAGTGCGCATACACACCTGTTACCAGTGAAGCCTTTAGCACACTGGCACTGTCCAGTTTCAGGGTCACATTTGCCCCTGTTGTGGCAGACACACTCCTCAGCACAGTTTTGTCCAAACCTTCCCTCTGAACATCTCTCCGTGCAAACTGCACCCTGCAGAGTAACAAGGAAAAAACATTGATGAGGCAGAAAGACAAGCCAAGTACATGCAGATGCGTCTTCGCAAAAACTGGAGAGAATCACCAACAAGGCAACTTTACAACTGACGTAGTTACTCCGAAAATAAGTGGTTAGTTTGCTCTCTGATGGGATCACAATCATGTCTCCTCTCATGCATGTCTTCCAAAGACAAAAAAAGAAAAACTCATGAGAGATTTTTCACATCAGTGGAAAACCTTGCATCTGCATGTCTCCAGAGGGGACAGGTTACCTTCAAAATGTCTTAAGGAATAAGTCAGGGACTGTTTGTCCAAAGTTTGGAGCCAGCTGGAATATAATACGAAGCTAATTCAAAATCTGGCAACCTCCATGGACAACATGAAGGTTAGTGTTAGTGCAAGCTTTGAAACTTGAAAACATACCGTCCATCCAGGCGGGCAATCGCAGACCCCTTTGCCTTTACAGATACCACCGTTCTGACAGGGGCATCGCACCTGGCATTTCCTGGGACACGCCTTCTCACAGCTGGGGGGAGAGGACAGAGTCGATGCTTAATAAAAGTTAAATGAACCACTTAAGTCAAAAACACTTCATGTGTCCTGGGACATTCCTGAGGACTTAAGTAAATGTTTTGTCCTACAGTTAAAATCAGAGTTTTTATGAAGTTGGTTATTTAAGGATCTGCACAAACAGTGTAAAGTTACTGAGTACATTTACTCAAGTACTGTGCTGAGGTGCAGTTTTAAGGTTCTGCTTTACTTTCTGTTTTTCCTGTTTCTGCTACTTTCTGCAACAAATAAAAAGCAAATATTATACTTTTAACTCTTTTTTATTTGACACATTTAGTCAAGGTTACTGTGTAGATTCAGATTAATAATAAAAAATATAATCCATCATTAAATTCGAACATTAATTAATATAAAACTTTACTGATCCACGGGGAGAATTCCAGGGGAGAATAAAACTAGCTCCGCTTTTACCAGCTGCAACATTAAACTGATGAGAACATTAATGCATCAATAATTATAATATAATATTGTTATATTCAATATTCTAACATGATCCTTTCTGTATGATAAGTATTTTTACTTTTGTTAGTGTAAGTATTTTTTGATGGTAGCACCTTTGTACTTTTAATTATTTACATTTTGAAGACATGACCGTTACTTGTATCTCTGACTAAGTAAAAGATCTGAGTGCAGTGAAGTCAACCGATCCCTGTGAATTCCGGCCTTGCAATTTTGTCCAATTTTTGCCCAATTTTGTCCAATTTTGACCTATCATCAGTTTCCTGTGAGTTTCAACAATTATAGCAGCACTTCCTCACACCCTTGCTTCTGGTTGTGAAGACGCTGACATGTGCAACACAAACGTCTGACATTTACCAACAAAAATTACAGCTGAAGACTTTGCTGGGCGATTCCTTGAGGTTCTGCATGAAAGCAGAGGTAAACTACTACAGAAGGCATCAACTGACAAACACTTGGCTACCACAAAACACACTTGGAGAACGGCTGAAACGTAACAGACCAGCCAAATCACCACGACAGAGGCTGTTGCATTCAGATCTGTTGCATGAGCTGAAAGAATCAAGATGAGGTAGAATAAATATGCATGGTAAGTGGTAACATCAGTGGTTTGCAACTGGTGGGTCACGGTCCAAAAGTGGGTTGTGGCCCGCAGACCTGTCACGTTTGTATAAAACACGTCACGTTTGAAGTACAGTGAATTTCTGACACACAGCTTTTATTTTTCAGTGCAGTTTCCTGCTGTAGAGTGAGTAAATAACAGACAGCTACCTGACAGAGACAGCAAACTAGTTCGACGACATGGCCAAACACAAGTATGACACTGAATATATGTAACTGTGTGGACCTTGAACTAATGACGGAGGAGAAATCTGGACCCTGTGGATGGACCAGTTGGGAACCACTGGTATAAATCATAAACTCAGAATAGAGTCTTTTTATTCTCAATGGAACAAGTAGCTATTTTTGCAATTTTGCAATTTTGCGGGAAAGCCACTTTGAAGTAAGGCATCTGAGGTCGCAACAATCCCCCCCCCTCAAAAAAAGCATCCTGACATAATGACCCTATAGACAGCATTTCACAGTTCATACAGATCGATTTTTATATTCTCCTAACGTAGAAAAGAAGAAGAAGATAAAAGAACAGCAGTAGAGAAAGTATAAAAAAGGAGAGAGCAATAAAAAGGAAAAACTAACAGTAGTTCTGTGATCACTATAAGTCTTGGCATTTCAGTGGCTTTGTGGGAATCATCAGCACAGTTGGAACGTGTCTTCGACCAATCAGATTACTTGGCTAAAACTACCTGTAGTACAGTTCAGCGTTGGGATATTTTCTAATACACCCTTGAGGTGAAATAATATGGACGGACTTCAAATATACACAAATCAGTGCTGCCAAGCCTCCGTTCTTATTTAACTCTAAGTGGAGTTTGTTCACATTGGCAGTACAAGAGTTTCCACTCATATTTGGTTGGGAAGAATTTTCATTGCTTACTCATCCTCAGGGGCATCTAAAAACAGGGCGTAACAGATGAGTCATGGATTATAGTGTTGTACACCAGGGTCTTTTTTCCATCCTAAAGTGAAGTTGTGGAAACAAATAACTTGGTATGAGCTGACAGATCTGTGACTGACAGACCTCCTGGGAAAATTTAAGATAATGAAGTCAAGTGTAATAAAGTGATGAGTAATGATGTGAGGTGTCAAGTGTCTCCTAAATGAAATAACGAACTGTACATACTCTAAAAATGGCTGATATAAAAAAAGACAATTTTGGATTTAAGTAAATATCTCAACAACTTTTTTTTTGATTGCCATGACATTTAGTTCAGACATTCCTGTTGCTCTCACGGTGAATGTTATTAACTTCTCTGATTTTAAAATCTAGAGCGATAATCAGGTAAACATTTTAATTTGTGTAATACTTCAAGTTATGACCACATATCCCGGAAAAATAATGACACTCCCATCAGCTTCAGCCTTACTTTGTTCAGCGCAAATTAGCAAATGTTTTCATACTTACACACTAAACTTGGGTTGCAGCGATATACTGTACTGGTTTCAAGGTATACCATGATATAAAAGTTGATGGTTATCCTACAGCGTGTACATTTGCTAATCTACAATATTTAAAAAAAAAAAATACAACTGGATGTTGCATCCTCCCTTTATTTTAGTTATTTTCTAGGGAGAGACGTTTTACAGATACTTCCATCAACAAAATGGTTTTATAGTAATAAAATGTTTGTTCAACCAACAATTACCTCTCCATTTTCGTTCCTTAAAGGGCCATTCTGACTGATAGCAATATAAAGTCTGTAATACAGTGCTACCATGAAACCAAGATATTTTCTGAGACAGGAATCGTACCATGAAAATCTCATACCAACCCAACATGGTGTCCATTATACTTGCCATACACCAGCATGCTACATTGTCACAGTGAGTCATACTGTAGCATGCTGATGTTGGCAATAATCATGTTCAATAAGAGCAACAATAATATTTTATTTTGAAAAAAAAACCAAAACCGTTTTTATTTATTGTTGATTTAGTAAAATGTTTTTGTAAGATAGAAATGTGGTAATTACTGTTATATACATATACATGGGTTATTTTTGTCTGACACTGTTAAAAGGTAATAACAATGGTTCACTTGGAAACATTCTCGGAACCCATCGGCTGTATTCGGCATCTGACTTCTGGCAGACGGACAATACAGCCTCTGGGTGCAGACCCCTGATTTTTTGGCGAAAAAAGGTGAATTTCCGTTTCCGACTTCCGTTTATATGTAAGTAAATATGCTGAACCATTGTGATGGATTCAGAGTTTACCGGCTCAAACTTGATTGATCAATATCACGTGGACTACAAACAGCCGACAACCGGAAACCAGGGCTCTTCCGCTCTTCTTCGGGAGGCAAGATCTCCGGATTTTGCCTACAGACTCTACATTCACTGAATGTGGAGTCTGTATATAGAGACTAACTTAGAAAAGTCTGAGGTAAAGGTTTATCTCATATAAGGAAGCTGTCTGTTTCATTTCACTCAATGACTTATGGAGAAGGGTGGGATTTAATAAATTCATACTTCCTCCCACTCCTTGTTGAATGTGTAAATCAAAATAATTATACACTGACAATTGCTTTTCATTATTTGTTAATACTACTTTCTTTCTGTCTGTCTGCTTGTTTGTATGTTCATGTCTTTTTTTAAAATCAAAATAAGCTATAAAAATCAAAATCAACATGTAGCTTGTTTCATAATGAAATCCCTCTTTACTTAAGACCTTAGAAATGTATCGACCTTTTTCAGGGGCCCAGCCATTTCTTTTGGCGAGTACGGCTATTGTGTTCTGAGTAGCATACTTTTTCTTTATACTATCATCACATACTGCAGCTACCCTTACAAAATATGTGCCGTTGCATTTAGTATGCATACAAATGGGACATACTGCTACGCCATTACATTGCACATCGAACTTTGACCATCTTGCACATATATCTGTCTCAGTCCACAGTGTGAAATTTGAAGTAAAAAATGGCAGAGTGGATTTGTAATAGCAGCTCTTAACGTTATCACAAAATGTTACCCTGTTGCTGTTACTTTGCAACATATATATAGTTTTTTTTGTAGATTCTAACATAATATAATCAGGACAGTAAAATTACACATTACCTGTCATTGTTGTTTTCATAGTTAGGTCCTTTTCTTGTTGGTTATCCTTATTTTCATTTGGTTAACTAAACTCCTATTCCTGTTATTACTATCTGACAGATCATCAGTCACTTTAATGTGCTTTTGTCTGTCATTGGGGATTCTGTCATTTGTCTGTGGTTCAGCTGATGTGACATATCTTCCGCTGTGCAGAGGATTGTGGGTCAGAATAGCCAGAAAAGCATGCTGGCTTGCATACTGCAAAATATGACTGGATCTAGTAGAACATTGGTGTTTTGCCATTCTGCATTTGATGTATTATGCATTGGGGCATACTAAATCTTTTTCTGGCATACTAAATAGTATGGTGGTGTGGGTACTGGAATGCCCAGTTGGTCTTGTTGACAGATTTGTGTTGTGAACCAGTTTGAATCAATTGGTATTTTGACCTTCAGTAATATCTTGTAATATCTATATTTTGTATACTTACAAAGTCCCACTGAATCCGTCCCAACAGACACACTCTCCAGTTGCTTTATCGCAGGATCCTCCGGTCCCACACTTGCACCTCTGCAGGCAACCCTTCCCGAAGGTGCCTGCTGGACAGGACTCCTCGCAGTAGCGTCCTATGAACCCCGGGGGACACTGACACGTCCCTTTGTTGGGATCGCAGAGAGCTCCGTTCTCACACTTGCACTGCTGACTGCAGCCTGCCCCCCAGTGTTTGTCATCACATGCTGGAAGGTAACAGAAAAAAAAACAGTTGTTGATTGAACATGAAGAATTAGCCAATATATTGAAACATGCCCACTAAGCTCTTGTCTGTTTGTGCTAAATTGCTTCAAAGAGAGAGACTGCTGGAGGGAAATGGATCTAATGAAAATCAAACAATACTACCTTTATATTGGGACTTTTTAAAACCTATTCATCCAGAAAAAGTTAGATTTTTTCAGTACTGCCACTTCTCCTGCAGTGAAACAGCTACACTCATTCACACCAGGGAGGTTCTCACTTTCATTGCCCACATTTTCCAACGATTCAAACCAGTCAGCTTCCAGTAATACGCCTCCTACTCTAAACATTGAGTCAAACCAACTCTGCAATGCTGGAAATGAAATAAAAACACTCAAGCAAAATAAGATTACCCATGATTATTGCAACTTGCATACGGTGCAAGTACGATCACTTTGCGTCAGTTTTGTTTTTCTTTATTCAGTTTTCCTCCCATACACTGTGGTGTACACTTACAGTTACATGTGAGGTCATGAAAAACAAACAGAAACAAATCTGGTTAAATTCAACAACACAGAGATGAATAGCAGAACAGAAACCAGACAAAGAGTGCTTGACATAAAGTACTGACTCTTCCACGCATTACTGTGGATCTCCCTCATGCTTACACACCCAAATCTGCCCCTTTAGCCCTGCAGTGTCATATTACCAACAAATAATTTCCAATTGGCAGGCAGATTTGCATGGAGCTCACAAGACGGACAAGCTTTAAATGGTTAATTTTACAGAAGCCTGGGGATCGGCTCCGGGGGGTTAGCGTGCAGTGAAGATTCACACAAGGTTTGGATTTCAATTCACGATGAAGAGATCGCAGTCCACTGGGTCGTGTATTCAGAACACAGATTGGTCATGGGTGCATTCTTCAAATTTCTCATCAATACCTTCGACCGTCTTGGACATCATCGAGCAAATGTGACATCCAATAGAGTTGACGCAACACATGGATGGGCGTCAGTTATCTTCTCTGGAGCTAAAAACAATTCCAGCAATTTCACGCTGACCTCTGTGAATCATCTTGCTTCATGTGAGCAGCAGACATTCATCAAGGCATGTTCCCAGCTCTCCCCCCTCCACCCTACCTTTGCCTCTGCTGCACATATGCCCTGCCACAGCTTTGAAAAGTACAAGGACTGCTTTGACAATAATTACACGGAGTAGAGCAGAGCCAAATTTGGCCTGGAGCAAAGCGTGCTGCAGTGCACAACATGCACTGCATGACTGCAGTGTTTATTGCACTAACGCGGAGCAGGACCCTCGCCTCTTTTTTGTTTAAATGAATCATACCTTCACTTGTTCTCTGTGTGGGCATCGGAGAGGGGTTCTGCTGGATTGTGTCACGTTGACTAATGAGAAACTCAGCTGGAGCAGCGATTATGTTTACACAGACATTCTCCAGGACGGCAGGGGAGATTTACTAAACGGGTCTGCAGGACTGTCAGCATAAAAACTGATGCATCCAGACAGTAGATGAGTGAATGGGTGAAACTTCCCAGATTGGACGTGTGATTTTTGAGCAACCAGCTGGCAAAGTCCAAGGCCTCCAGTGACAAAAACTCTTCCCATCTGTTTGTTTATCTGCATGTAAACATCCAACTTCAAGTGCACAGCTTTCTCTGAAAGTGTGGCTGAGTTTGTTTACCTTCATCAAATACACTTGCCTTAGCTTAAGTGTGTCTAACGTTGATTTAATCATTGTAACGACAGGCTCTGATCAAACCTCTGACATCTGACGTTAAAGCAGTATATTCATAGCCAATTTTCCCTCAAAGTGTTTGCATCTGTGCATGATAGTTCAGTGCACTACAACATGTTTGATTATTTATCACAGTGACACAACAAAATACAGTGTGACGACCACACAGGCTCACTGTGTAGTTTCTCTGTGACCTTGTGTAGATATAATTTGCTCTCTGGTCTCTCTAACAAGATACTCAACAGCAATGTCTCTTTCCAGAAATCATGACCCAGTTACTCAAGAAAATCCAAGAACCTTGTTGTGAGCAGTTTCATATTGGAACTGTTTTCCTTCTACCAAACTACACTTGCCTACAGTATCACAACAAAGAAAGAGGCGTGCATCTACTCACCGTCGAGAGGCTCATGCTCTTGACAGTGTAAAATGTCCGTCATCATCTTCCTCCTCTGCTGAGGTTAAACATTATGTCAAGGCGACACTGCTTGTGTGAGCAGCAGTAGGGAATGTGGAACCTTGTGTGTTTCACTCACTGTAACAGGTTAGAGCAGCCACACTGCACGCGTGAGCAATGCTGTTCATGCGGCATTGGCTGCTGCTGCTGAACATCTAGAGCAGTGGTTCCCAACTGGTCCAGCCAAAGGGTCCAGATTTGTCTTAAGTCATTAATTCAAGGTCCACTTTTGGACCGCGACGGAACCATTGAGCTAGAATTTAGCAGTCTTGCCCATTTTATTTTATAACCATTGGACATCATACCACCTTTCACTACAGTTTCAATGTCTTTAGCTGTTACAGACACGAAATAACAAAATAAAAGCTCCTTGACAACGCTTCTTTGGACACTTATATTTCATTTGGTCCTTTTTTTTTTAAGAAAACACAACATAAAGAACATTACCAGGCATTATGAGATGTATTATATCTGGATAACAGACATACCATGCCATGGGTTTCAAGGAGGAGGGCCCTCTACAGCACTCAGCAATCTACACATAATCTATCTTGACTATCTAAACAGACAGCACAGGGGGAGTAAGTTATATTTTAAGCAATAAGGATGAGCCAAGTGAACCAGCAAACACTTTCCATATTTCAAAAAATATGTTATCCACTTTGTCCATCTTGCATTGTACACATCATTTATTAATTTCTCCATCTCATGAATCTCTTTGATAATTTCAAGCCAATTATCTACAAAAGGTTGAGCAACTTGTTGCCATTTATGAGTGTTTGCTTTTTTGCTTCTACTGTTGAATCCCTTCATTTGTTAACACAAGTCTTGGTGGAATAATTGGTAGGACCGTGTCGTTGACAGTGCACGGCTCTATGTGTGAACACTCCATGTGTGGAAGCCACAGCAGTTGAGCATGGTAGTCTTCAAGCACTGCTCACACAGGCAGTGTGGCCGGTCATTAGCTAGCTCAGTGGTTTTAGGTGAGGTAGCAGTGTATGCACGCTTACCTCTGCACAGTGATATGGTTGTAGTTAGGGAGAAAGAAAATGGTTTCTTTATGAAACTGCTCACAACAAGGTCTGCAGATTATCTTCAGTAACCAGATCTTAATTTCTGGAAAGCGGCATTGCTGTTGAGTTTTTTTGAATACATTTTGGCACCACGAGTGCAACTCACACCAAAACAATCTAGACTGATAACAAGCACTACAGGTAAGATGAAATACATGCATTTTGACTTTAGGGTGAACTGTCCTTTAAAGTATCAGAGTATACAGAGTATCATTGGCATGACCTCTACAGTGATACAGACCAGTATCTGTAATACTGACTGCATGTAAACTTACTGATAAACACACACTGGCATCTCTTGACTGTCTTTTAAGGAATGCACACTGATATGGTGGGAAAATTCTCCTTTCTCCCCCTGAGAGTTATCCAAGTTGTGGTTTGGGGTCTGCTTGCGTGCAAAGTCCACATAATCTGCAGGACATCCAAACAACTTTCCTTGCTTGTTTTTTTATTCCAGGCTCTGTGCCCTTTTATCAAATCTGCCCTGGAACATGGTTTATGTAAAGCAATAAATTCTCTGACGTGACATTTTGTTGCTCCCAGTGAGCCACATTCCTGCTTTTCTCTCACCTCAATCACTGCCATTACAACCATAATCTCATTTTTTATTTTCTCCCACGTGTCCTCTCTTTTTGTCAGTGGTGAAATGTAACTAAGTACATTTACACAAGTACTCTACTAGTACAAATCTGAGGGAACTTGTACTTTACTTGAGTTTTCCCATTTTATGCTACTTTCTACTTCTATACCTCTACATCTCAGAAGCTTATAATATACTTCCTTTTACCCCAGGACAGCTTCAGTTGCTTTACAGAATACAATGACTGATACCCTTGCTGTCCAGTGAAAACCATGTATCTCCAAATTTGGGGATTTTGAATGTTAATAAACAGAAGGATGAGGCATTCCTTTCTGTGTTGAGACAATTCTCCTTCTTCTTAAAGGAGCAGTGTGTAGGATTTATAGGATTTAGTGGCATCTAGCTGTGAGGATTGCAAATTGCAACCAGCTGAAACTTCTCCAACGTGCCAAGCGTTAACTTTCATTCAGTGGTCATTGTTCAGGAGGTTTTTACCGGGAGCCAAATTATCTGTAGAGGTCTCTTCCTCTCCAAAACCCCCCAAAACAAAACAAAAAAACCCCAGGTGATTTAGACCGATAAAAACTCTAAATATTTATGTTAAAGATCAGTGTTTCTAAAACACTGTGTGGCTCGTCACAGATGAGCCTCTAGCCTATTACCTACTAAGGTCTGCTCACCTTTTTCTCTGATAACTTAAGATCCAGACATTCAGGAGATTTTTATCAGAGGCCAAATCATCTGCTGAGGTCTCCTCCTCTCCAAAACAAACAGAACTTTTGATTTACACCGGTAAAATAAATGAATAAAGCACTTTAACTTTAAATAATACTGCTCGAGACAGAGAGGCTGCTAGCTATGGCGGCCGTTGCAAAAATGCAGAAGACCCTGTCTAGGGCTAGTGTTTGGTTTGGTTTGTCCGTTCTGGGCTACTGTAAAAACAAGGCGTTGCAACATGCCGAACGTTGTTTACAAGGGCATGCTTCCTCTGTGGATATTAACGCCTCATTCTTAGATAACAAAAAAACAGTTCTTATTTCAGGCGATTATACACTAAAGAAAACATACTTATTATATTATATTATATTATATCATATTATATTATATTCCATTTCTGCCAATATATACCTCTAAATCCTACGCACGGGACCTTAAAAATGAATAAAGTCTTTCAAGCTTCTCTTGGATCAGCTGGAAAATGCGTCAACACAAACTGCATCTTTTTTAGAGATTCTTGGTTCTCAGAGGACAGTGACACTGAAAACATATAGTGATCTTATGGAGTATGATGCATTGCTGTAGATTAGACTACCAACAGTATATAAAGGAGTTAAAATGAGCACAAATTTAAACATCTACAGCAGTAAAATGCGACATGACACATTATTGCAGCAGTAATATTCATCCATTAACGTTTTATAATTGGAAAACACTGACAGGGAGCATTTTACTGCACAGTGAGTGCTTTTACTTTTGAAACTTTAAGTACATTTGCTGATAGTACTTATATACTTTTACTTTAGTAAGGTTTTGAATGCAGGACTTTTACTTGTAATGGAGTATTTCCACAGTGTGGTATTGGTACTTTTAGTTACATAAAGGCTCTGGATACTTCTTCTACTACACTACTGATTTTCTTTTCCACCTTCTTTCATGTGTGGAGTGAAGAGCATTGAGTTTATTTTCCCTTCCCTCTTCTTTTCTCCATAATCAGGGGTAAACAGTCCCTAAAAGAGTTCAGTATGAAAACCTCAGGCCCCTCTCCTCTTTCCCATACTTAGATAGCTCAACACACAGGCATCCAGGAAGTGTCAGGGCTCGTTCTGCCAAAAAAGACTCCATTATGGGACGATACAGTGGAGCCAAGGCTGGAGGGAGGAGGAAGAGAAGGAGGAGTGGAAGAGGAGAAAAGAGCAGAGTGAAAGCAAAGAAAGAAACTTTAAGTGAGGGTTAGAGGAGGGAGGGAGTGTAAGGAGAGACAGAGAGGGAGAGAGAGTGGGGTAACATTTTCCATTTCCCCTTCCCATCATCCCCCTGTCAAGACACCAACCACTACCCGTTAAAGCTAATTCCTTCTCTGTGCAGAGGAATAGAGGGGGAAAATGGAGGAGGGCTGTGTACTATTGACCCAGCTGACTGTGTTGAAATGGGCTGAAGGTAGTGGAAAAACCTTCATTTCACTTGGGGGACAGCAGCCCCGCGAAATGTGGCTCTGGTTTCACACTCCACGTTGGTTGCACGATCAAATTTAAGGACATTTCAGAGAAGACAAACTGGGTTAGACTCACTGTTCTGAGTCGGTGCCTCGAATAACTATTATATAACCGTTTCTGCTGACTTTAGTTTCGTAAAAGACGTCATAACGGGGAGAAGGAGCAGATTTAATGTCTTTTTCTTGGTTCCTTTTTATAGACTATGACTACTCTCAGTATATCATTCAATATTTAACTCATAATTTATTACTTTCATGCTATTTTGTTACATTTGTTGGAGCAGAAGTCTCCCTTTTATTACTTTATGTTGAATTTCTTTAGAGTACTTCTCAACTTTAATTAGAAAAGCTGCTCAAAAGTTGAGTTATTATTATTGTTCATTATGAATAGTAGGTGAGTGAAAGATGGAGGTGCAGCTCCTTCTGGTCTAGTAAACTGGTTTCTGGACTGAGGCTGACATTAATGACTCATTGCTGTGGATGCGGTAATGCTCCCTTGCTGTTTCCATTGGAAAGCTCTCTGAGTGTGATGGAGTGGTGTATGTGAAGATCAGCCACTTGACTAATGGCCCGTTGTCATTTCCTGTTGTGTATGTCAAGGTTATTTGTGTGTGCACCTGAAGAGAGAGGGAGGGAGAGAGAGAGAAAGTAGCGGAGGAGAAAAAGCAAATGAGAGTGAGTGAGTGAGGAAATGTCTGTGAGCGAGGGGAAAAGGCTGATTCATACCACTGGAACAGTCGTCGCCTCGCCAGCCTCCCTCACATTGGCAACGGTCTGGAGCGACACATCGACCGTGGACACACTCCTTGGTGCAGCGAGCTGTTGATGAGAAACAAACTTTAAAATAAACCCGGCTTTGTGGAGAATAGTCAAGTGGAAATATTCAGTATGCAGTAGATGACAGACAGTGGACGGTGGACAGACAAGTAGAACGAAGTCTGAAAATTTGGTCTGACAAATGAAGCCAGTGCAGAAGTAGCTTAAACCTGCATTCTACTAATGGCCAGCAGGAGGTTAACTCCGCTAGATGCAAAAACAAGTGCAACTGTAAAAGAGTCTATAAGAAAATGACCCTGTTTTTCACTTAATTTATGACCTCACTAAAGATTTTCCTCATGAGTTCATGGTCTCAATCACTGTGTCTAAGTCTTCTTCAGTACAGCTTGATGTCATTTTGTTGCTTTAGGGTGGGGCTACCTTCAAATTGACAATTTGCTCAATCAGGATAGAGCATTGATGTATAAAGAGAACTGAATATAGTGTTGGGGGCAAACAAACATAAAACAAGACGGTAACAGCCAAAATGCCCAAATCAAGGCTCGATAATGGTTGTCCGCAAATCAGTGGGTGGTGTAACAGAGGCTACACCCACTTCTTTTGTACAGTCAATGGATTACCCCCACGGCCCAATACCATGAGCCCAAGAACACCTTCATCAGCAACACCTGCTGTGGTCCAACAGTGATATGAATCTGACTGGATGTAATTTATTTCACTAACAGTTATATTAAAGTGGATATTGTGAAACTAATTATTTTCCACACAAGACCCTGTGACACTAAAACTGTCTGTGTTTAGACTTGAACTCTTGTTTCATCCTCCTCTTTAAAGAAGTCTAAACAGTGTCACTTGACTCCCTCCTTTGCACCTGTCATGATTACCACAGCCACTAGAGGGCTTTGTCTCTTGACCATAAACATACAGTTGGTGCTTCTCAATGTCAAGGAAGGATTCTTAAACGACTGGATTTCAAGGCTACGTCATCAAATCCAGCCAAAGGAATGTTTCGGTGTCAAGGATCCTTTGAATCCTACCGCGGACCGAGTCCTTCCTTCAGATAATTTTCAAGGATGCATGTTTGTATCCTCAGCAGGCATAAAGTACCCACAATTCTTTGACCACAAGTTGCCTGAATTTAAGGCAGGGCCACTTCAGTGGTCTCGGAAGGACTCGGAAGGACTTCAGTGATGCACACCTGGGCACCCGCAAGCCTGTTCCGATGTGTGCTCTCCGAATGCTAGGAGGGAGTCCTAACTACCCTCTATGGGACCCAACTTGGAAGCATCCTACCAAGGAAGCATCCTGGATTTTGAGAGGCACTGAGTATTAGTAGTATAGTATGAGTCATTTTGTGGCACTTGCTAAATTGACTGATGCTGTTGTTCCTCTTTCAGTAGGTTTGGTCAGGTTTCCATGCCTAATTCTACCACTTAGTAGTATTAATGCTCTTAATTATGTCTTGTAATGTTTTGTTTGTGTTAGCTAGTTTTCACATAATCTAAAATGCAGCCTGTGGCCTTCAGATTCAGGTTGCAACTGCCTGAAGTTGGTCAGAGGTGTGTCCTGTGCAACTTGACCTTAGCCTAGCTGGTAGTTTATTTGTTATTGTGACAATAAACAAACTGAGGATCAGCCTTAAGGCACATTTATACTTGTGTGTCAGCTCTACGCAGAGCCTACACCGTAACTTATGCATGTGGCCTACACGTTATAGTTACACCTCCAAAACACTAGATGGCGATGGGGTTTCTGTGAAATGCTGTAAAGTTTAGTCGATCAAAAACACCCAAAACACACATTAAACAGACATTAAACATGGCTCAATAGAGAAAATCTCAAACACAAGTACACAAATTAACTTCACTATAACAGTTAACAGCATTCTTAGACAAAGTCTTTTGCTGGGCACATTTACCCCACAAAAACAACATGCTAATGTTATCAGCACAATGTAGCACCTATGGCATTTTACATTGTATAAATTATCCTAGCGGTGAGCGGAGATTTCCTCTACTCATATAAAACCTGGGACAACAGCAACATTTAACAAAGGTAACATTACAAAATTCAACTCTATTACAACTCACAAGGTTCACAGACAAAACAACTGTCTCAGACTAAACACATTTTCTAAACAAATACAATATGCTAACGTTATTAGCACAAGCCTATGGCATTTTACATTGTATATATTAGCCTAGCGACGAGTAGAGATTCCCTCTGCTCATATGAAGCCAGGATAAATGACACACAAGACTTAAAATGCTATTTTGTGGAGGCTTTATTGTCTTCACAATTTATTGTTTCGTATCTGTGAAATTAAAGTAAATAAAAGCTTTGTTTCCACTGAGGGAAATGGTTTCAGCTTACAGAAATAGACAGGAGGTCTGCGTCGCCGCAATTACATGAATATACTTCTGTATGTTTTGTTTTTAACCAAATCCTACTTTTTTAATTTTATTTATTTATTTTTTTTTATTTGCTTAGTGATTCTACAATTTTTCCACGTACACACTGGTATAGTTTCCCTGGCTGAGAATCACTGGTATAGGATAGGCCTATATAAAGCAATGTATATTATCACAGATGTCTGACACTGACACTGCTTAATGATAATTTTGATGTCACTTGTGCATATTTACTCTTTGTGCCCCCCAAGGTAATAACTGTGTGTCCTATTGTGAAGTGTGTGTTATTTTTCAAATGTGAAGCACTTGAAGAGCGCTCAGAAGGACCATGTACCGTGTGTTAAATCCATTTCACAAGTGCACTTCAAGTGTTTTTATTTCAATTCAATTAAATATCTATTCACCCAAATTGCATTCTTTCCCTCTAAATTTATTCTGCTCATCATAAACAGCATGTGAGCACGCAGCCCGACAGCTGGGCTCAGCCGTACAATTGAAAGCTCCAGTGTTAGATGCCATTCATACTGTCAAGGAGCCTCTTCTTAGAGAGTCAGTCTTTGAGCTGTGTTCTTGCAACATCAAAAATGGTTCTCTTTTAATTAAGTTAATTCAAATATGCATTTATGCGTGAGGACTAATAATTCCCCCAGAGATCTCTTAATTTTTCTTTCACTAGACAAGTGTTTTCCAGCCTCACGCTGTATCATGCACATGGTGATTTTCTTTCAATAAACAATAATTTAACTGATTATTTTGTCCTCTCTAGTTGAAGGTGTGTGGATACTGGAGGCTGGAGATTTGGGGATCTAGGAAAAGGCCAACATGCCATTAAATGAAGGAGGTAAGTGTAATTGTATCTAATTATATGTATTTAGAAAATAAAATGCTGTACATTGTACACAAAGTGGGTTTAGGAGGAGTCAAAGATGACACGTTGAAGGCAGAGATATTTCAGTTAAAAAGCTTTCAATCTTTGCTTTCTGATGTCAGTCATTAGAATCAAAGGCTTTTGTGTTTGGCTACAAAAGAAAAGCCTTCACACACAAACACACACGCACACAGTGTTTCATGAGACCGCTGCGAAAGGTGGCTCAACAATAAGCAACCAAAAACGCACATTATCTCTTCTGAGTGAAAAACATTTATCTCCAAAATGTCAGTTATTCAAGCACAAAGCACAGAAACCATGTTATTACCATCTGAGATCATCCAGTGATGTATGAGAACGTTTGTAAAGCAAAGGTAGAATTTTCTCTAACCATGAGAGGCCGTGTATGGTTTCACTTTATTTACATAAGTCACTGCTGACTGTCAGCAATAAGAGCGTGTCAGCAAACTGTTGACAGCTGCATCAGTTTCAGACAACACTTAAACTATCTGTTATTTTAACTACTGCACCCATAAATTGTGTGTGGTAATGGATAAAAAAAAGTATTTGGCAGTGAAATGTTTCTCAATACCTTCATTTCTAATATAATGTTTCCCAATGTGCATTGTGAAACACAGCTACCTTAAACTGACAATTAACTGCACAGGAAAGTCCTTAAAGTTAAGAGTAGGATTGAGATTAAAGGTTTATGTTACTTAAATTGCATAAAAAGCTCAGTTTGTTAGGAGGATATGATGCCAACTGAGTCAAGAATCAAATCCATATGTAGGAATGTTTGTCCCTTTCAACATATTTAATTTATTTATGGATCTGCAGAACATATTTAATCTAAAGGATAACATGTTGAAGGGTATTTATATTCACCACGGTCCCTGATGGATTTATTAAAATTATATTAAAAACCTGTAACAGTACTTCATAAATAAGTCTTGACCCGACGTCTGAAAGTCTCACATGTTTGGGACACATTTGATTTATGTAATAGAAGGCTTCCACTTTGGCTGTATCATTTTCTAGAGGTACATTACATAAAGGCACACAGGCCTGGGTTTAGTTTGCCCTCCGATGATAGTATTCATATGATGCAGTTTTCTGTTTATCCCTCACTGAGCTTAGCAGGCAGCACTGCCCCACCTCTGAATTCATCAGTAACAGATGCGTAGTTGATGAAATAAAAGTTGCTGAAATGATTTGAAATCCGTGAACTGAAATGAAAATATGTAAAATTATGAAGAGGGTTTTTCACGGTGTCAGCAGCACGCAGTTCAGTTTAATATTCCAGTCAGTACAGCCAGTATCAGCACGAGGAGCCTCAGCGGGAAGAGAACCCATAATTGTGGTAATTCCAGTGTCATGTGTTACTCTCATTGATTGTGCACGTCGCATGGAAAAAAAACAAAGACGGGATTTTGGTGTTGTGATGGATTACAGCCAACAGTATTCATCCAACGTCAGGTTAGTTTATTTATTCAGGCTCATTTTAAATGACAGCAGCAGAGGAAACAAACTGACTCAAATCTGGCTGTAATATATGTTGAATGCATTCGTGGATTTTGAGATAGCCTTTCATAATCCTGTTTATACACAATGTTAGTTTGTACTGTACTACTGATGTTGCACACCCATGGGTGGGACCAGGGGCGTAGCTATCATTGAGGACACTGAGGTCATGTCCTCACTTATTTTTCTGGGAATTTAGGCTTTTTAGCAACCAAGGAGAAGTATACAGTCTATAAATAAAAAGTAACACAGTGTGAACATTTCACAGGCTGACTCCAGGACTTTTTAGAATCTGATATAGTTTTTAGTTTTGGCTAAGAAAAAGATAAATCAAGATTTCTCTGCATGCTCATAAGTGATCTCAGTATTTGTCATTTTAATATTTGTTTTGTAAAGTGATTTTGTAACATCTGTTCAGGGAATATATAAAAATTAGCCTCTTAGCTAAAACAGCGGTGTTTCTTCACGTAGCTTGTCCTTGTTTTTTTGTCATTTAAATTTTTATTGATTTTCTTTAAAACTGATTAAAACAAAAACCAAAAGACAGTCTATTACAGCAACTAAAAATATTTCACAGATGCACCCATATGTACTTCAATGTCATGAGCCCTAAATGTATAGAAAATTTATCCCAGACTTCAGCAAATTTCCATGTTGTATTATTCATTCGAGTCAGTAAATGTTTAAAGGAGGCAGTTTCTGCTCCAGTTCCTTTCTCTACTGCCTTAAAACAACTCTTGCTGCGGTAATGAAACCATTTATTAATATACAAAACTGAACCCTAGTGACATCTGGTAGCAAAAAAGTTTGTCCCGGAGAAGACATAACTGAGGGGAGTGTGGCGACGACTGCATGAATTGTCCTTGTTAAATACAGCAATAAATAAGCAAAGTAAGAATTAATCATTTTTCCATCAGAATTTAATTTTCTACACAGTAGATGGGGCTTTGGAACAAAATCTAAGTTTCATTTGCTGTCACCACTCATCCTCCCAAGTGAAGGCTTGAGCTTATCCCAGCTGACATTGGGTGATAGGCAGGGTTCACCCTGGACAGGTCACCAGACTATCACAGGGCTGACACATGGAGACAGACAACCATTCACACTCACATTCACACCTACGGACAATTTAGAGTCACCAGTTAACCTTTGGACTGTGGGAGGAAGCTGGAGTACCCAAAGAAAACCCACGCTGACAAGGGGAGAACATGCAAACTCCACACAGAAGGGCCACAGCCGGCCAGCAGGTCAGAACCTGGAGCAGTCTTGCTGTGAGGCAACAGTGCTAACCACTGCATCACCGTGCCACTAAATCTGAATGCCTTATATATTTATTTTGGAAAAAATAATTAAAACATTACTCAATCTCATGACCTCAGAGTACAGCTTTGGCTGGGGACAAGACTATTTATTCAGTGACAGCAACCCATTCACCAAAATAATGTTTGCAGTGTATTTTATTTGTACACTATGTAGCAGATACCTCTAAACTTTATGTTTTATTTATGTTTCAACAACATTGTGGTTCAGGTGTGGTTAGGTTTAGGCACAAAAACCACTTGAGTATCTTCGGTACCTGACCAAAAGATGATGTGGGCTCAGAGCGTACTTTTTCTAATCTAATAAAATAGACATTTAAGGGGTGTTCCAGGAGCTTGGGAGGCTGCAGGCCTGTGAATCAGTGTACTTGGGTGTTTTATTGTGGTGACAGTGTATAAAATCACACATCCTTCCCTGTTTCAGCTTTGCTACTGTCAGTCTCAGTGATAAAAACATGCAAGTGTTCACAGTTTTCCATAATTACTTACGGACACATTTGTCTCTGCTCTCGTAATAGCCTGGACAGCACTGGTATCTCTTGCGGTAGTCTGTCTTCACCGCCTGCCTGTAGGCCGTCTTGTAGGTGATCCTGAAAGAAAACACAGTCAGACAGGACATCTTGACCCTCCACTGACAGGAACAGGAAGTCACTGAAGCAGGAAATGAGTCATGGTGCTGCTGCTACCTGTGGCGCATGCATCTGTAGGAGGTCCGAGGGTCAGCGCAGGGCTCCTCCGTCACGTGGTCATAAGGATGGTAGTAGGACTCTTTCACTGAGGTGGTGAAGCTGAAAGTAGAAACATTTACAGTCAGAGGAAACATTTTGATAATCTGTTAATCCTTTATTCATTTTTTCAGCAAAACATTTGCAGGTTCCAGATTTTTCAGATGTGAGGATTTGATGCTTTTCTTTGTCACATCTGAAAGCAATTTGAATATATTTGGGTTTTGGACTGCTGGTTGGATAAAACAAGCAACTTCAAATCATCACCCTGACTTCTCAAGGCATTATTACGAGTATTTTTCAACTATTTCTATTGATTTAGCAGATGAATTAATCATGGAAATAACTGTAAATTTATTTATTTATTTCAATCCTCATTAACCAATATCAAGGTAGCAGCTACTCTTATTGCAGTCCTGCATAATTCTATAAAACAAATATGGAATTAAAAATCCAAGGCAAAGGGGAACAAAAAGACAAAAAGAAATCAAACTACAGCAATAAATCAACAACAATTAGAATAGTTATGACAATTACTGTCGATAAATCCTGATTATTTTTGCTGATGCCTGACTTTCCTCTAGCGCCACCACGAGGTTGACATTTGTAATTTTTGAGAGAAAAATCTTAAAACTATTGCAGGACTTGTCATGCACAGGCATTCACATCCCACTTAGAATGATCCTCTGACTTTCCATCTTTCCATCTAGTGCCATCATCATCGTCGTCATAATTGTCCAAAACTTTCTGACCAAATACCTGAAAACATGGTGATAGTCCTGTCTGCCTCAGCTGGACTCTGCTAATTGGCAAGTTAGGATGGTGAACATGGTGAACTTATCTTCTAAACAAAAAGTTAATTTCCGCATCTACAGAGTTTTTCTCATCATAATTCATTTGGCTAACTGCTCGTTAATCTTGTTGAAACCACAGCTTAAACTTTCAGCAATATGTACCCAGCAGTGTATGAGAAAGTATGTTTAATCTGACATAACAGCAACAGTGACATTTATTTATTTGTCACAGTCAAGCAGGCCTCACCTCTCCCACAGGCTGCACACATTAGGGTCTCTTGGGTTCAGAGAGTAGCTCAGACCAATCAGGAAGCTAAAAAGCAGCAGGACGGCGGAGCTCTGCAGAGTCGACATGATCCTGAGGGAAAGGAGGACACACGTTTACAGAGGGATGCAAAAACCCAAACGTCTCAGCAAAGACAGCACACAGCCAAAACATTGTTTATGTTATGAGGAAAAAAAATAGAAACAAACAGCAACACAGTCAAAGCAACATTTTTACAATGCAAAGCAATCTGGTTCTGCAAGAAATACCTATGTTTTGTTTATTTGTTATTGTTTATTTTGTCAAGTTGTATATTGGAAAATAATATAAGTACACCTCACAGATGTTCATTTACAAGCCTCAATGTACCATTCTGAAAAGCAAAAATCCAAACAAGAGTACGAATGTTTTCTGCTTTGTTACTGAGTGACAGATCTTTGCAGCCTTGAAACGCAGCAGTACCTCTGCAGTACTCTGTGACATTCAGTGGAAAATGTTGCACACAGATGGAAAAGTTCCATTCCTGCTCTCGACTGGAGATTTACATTCATTGTTTTTGTTTTTCATTTACTATAATTAACATTTCACAGCGTGGCGGATAGAAAGATTCATTGAGAGCTGGTTCTCGGTACTTATAAATTGCGGTTAAGGTTCAGCCTCTGGTTGTTAAGGAGTTCGTTAAACGCACAGCAGAAGTGAGGCAAAGAGCCAGACTCGAAGCATAACGCTGTCTGCTCCCCGCTGCGCTCCACACTGTCTCAACAGGGTACATAAAACACAGGCATCAGGAGACGACCTGACAGTGGACAGGATAGATGGGGTAGAGTGAGAGCACAAGTAAGAAAGAAAACAAGAGAGAGCGGGATCTGAGTCAAGAAATGTGACACCCAACTTCATCCTGACCCCTATCAATCAGTGCTGCAGTGAGGCCTCCACGCTCCTCTGCTGTCCCCTTCCACACTCCAGCAGCATCTGGATCTGATCAGCGCAACGGCCCAAGAGAGTGCCTCGGCACGGGGACCCTGTTGGGCTCTCAGGGAGCAAAAGGAAGGCAGTTTTTCCCTTTTTGTCTTTACAAATATCCAATGCAAATGAACAGAAGTTCAGCAGGCCAGTGGTGTGAGCCCTCTGGTAAAAGCATCGTGGGAGTTGAACGGCATTTCTAGAAAACTGGACGTCATGTTTACATAGCATCAATCAGGCATGTTCCCCTCTGTTTTCTCAACAAGTCCCATCTGACAGAATTACTATACCACGGCCTCTCATGTCATCGACTCAGGGCCTCAGGGAGAATTCTGATATGTTGGGACAGCGACATCGCGGCAACAGATCAAGATTATCTTCTTCATGAAAAAACATCTCAGATCTCAGAAGGAAGAGTAACGACAAAATCTCTCTTACTGTCCAAACAACTTCCCCCTCAACAAATATCATTAACTTTACAGATTGTTTCTTTAGAGAATTGTATGACCTAAAACTTTATTAAAATTTACCCTAATAATTAGTGTAAAATTTCAGTCAAGTAAGGCCTGTCATACAGTACAAGACTTTGAAAAACTTTTGAAAGATTAAAGTCTGACACATCTAAAATAAAAGTTTTGAAGTTTTTTGTCACACACTATGGGTGCATTTGGAAATACTCACTCTGAGTGCCAGAGCGCACTCTGGCACAAACTGGACCGTTCATAAGGTAAATTGGAAGTGCTGTAGGAATGTACCGTTGGGGTATTCGGAACATCACACTCTCGGAGCAGCAGAGTGTACTCTGGGCACTTTGTCTGTGGAGACGGGGCAGCAGAGCGCCAAGTTGGGTGAATGTGTGATTGATTTAACTGTTCATTAATTCATGCAGAAATAGAACACTCTGTTTCTTCCAACAACAGCGCCCTCATTTTAATTCAGAGCGACAGATAGGATTTGCTAATGCACCCTATACGATTTCTCAAAGACTGGGGATCTTGCAGCATCACTATTTGCAAGACTACAACTAGATTGCTTTTCAGATTATTTTCCATCCTGCTCCTGGTGGAAAATGTTACACCAAACTCCCTTTAAAAAATATGGCATACTAACAACTGCTTATGTGTCTGCAAAAAGACATAGCTCTAAAACCACGAGATAACAGGCGTCATATGTCAGTAGTATTCTTGTCAATTTGGCTTTAATATAATCTATAAAGATGAAATGTATGTGTGTACAATCTTTACATTTTGGATTTTGTTGCCTCAAATTGCTGCTAGCCTCTGTTGGTTAGCTTAGCTATTTTTAGTGTAAGGAAACAGTGGGAATGAGAGGTGAACCGTTCCAAAATGTAAGATAATGTAATTAGTTTTGTAGGACTTTGGTCAGACACCAAAGTACATAGAGTAAACTATGATGTCAACTTTGGTGTGGTGCTAGAGAAAAAGTCAGGGGATCACCAGTGTTATCGCAGTTCATTCTGAAGGGGAAATTAAAGTCTGTCCAGAACTGAATGACAATCCATTCAGCAGTTGTTGAGATATTTCATTCTTGACTAAAACAGCATCCTGTTTCTTTCACCTTAAAAGCATATATTTGCATTTTAAAGCAGGAGTGTGCAACTTTTGTCTTCCCACCTCTGGCAGTGAGACTAATCACATAAACACTGCTGACGCATGCTTATGATGTATGCCTGCAGGTGAACTCACTGCATCTCCCCCGCCTCCAGGAATGCTCTCTTCAAGTGTTTCTTGACTTAAATCCTTCCTCTCAATGACAAGTTTATTTTTTGTCTGGAGCATCCAGTCAGACAAGCTCCTAGACATACTCCTCGCTGCTGCTCCGTTGCTATACTTGTATTTTTTTTAATCATCATTTCAAACGGTTAGCATACACAGTATTAGAAGAAACTGTCAGAATCATGCACATACAGATGAAGTGCAAAAACAAAACTAAAAGCAGTGCCAAACAGAAAAGGGCAACAAAAATCTGACATAAAATTGATAAATTACTCTCTCCCCCTTTCGCTTTGGATGGTAAAACACATCACTTCAAGTGCGCCAGCATCGTAAAGTCGCCACAGACACTCGACACCAAAACTGAGAAACACAGAGAGCTTTCCATCTTGTGAAGGCTACTCAAGTATACTCAATCAAAACATATAAAATCCAAATCTCCTTTTAAAACAATCCAAGGCACACTTTAGGGTTTATGCAAAAATTGAAATGCCTTTATTTTTCATGGTAACATAGATTAAAAAGGCCAACGCTTTGCGACTCACAGGTCCACATCAGGGACATTGTCTACTGTAGCTGAGGGTGCTTTCAGACCTGGAGTTCACTTGCTTTGGTCCAAATCAGGGACTGATTTTGTTGTAAAGTTGTATAATTACCTGGAGTTGGTTTGTGTTCTCACGGCAGCATTTACAAGTGGACCAGATCAAGTGCCTGCACAAGAAAGCTGCTCTTGATTGACACTTTCTAATGTCACAATGGAGGGACAACTACGCAGGTTGATTTTAGCGCTGCTCATCGTGGACTATATTGCTGTCATTGTTCATGTTAGTCAAACCATACAGTTTGAAAACGAGGCGCGGCTCCAACTAGAACTGGACTGTAACATGCTCATGTTTAACCCAAACAATGTGTCACGTGACTGCAGTTGGTTCACATCCATGGTGGAACACGTTCTCACCACAAACGAACCGCACCAGGGTTCATTTGTAACCGGACTGAGACCACCTCTTCAAGAAGGTCTTGTGCTGTGTCCGAAATCATTCACTACTCCCTACTCCCTACTCACTATATAGGGAATTCCCTATATAGAGGACTATATAGTGAGCTCATTAAAACACTTTCGGACACTACTCCGTCGCGAAGTTAAGTACGTCATTACTGTCGCACAATTAAAACGAGCCAGAGTGATGTCATCTGGTGGGTTTCCGAAATAAATAATAAATTCATTTGTGTGATAAAAACCTAATACTGAGCGTATTTTCCCACATGAATTAATACAAAAATAAATACACTACTACGCTATTACGTACATTTGTATGCATTTCCCTGCTGCACCGGGTACTCCTCCTCATTGTCCACCACGTCTGCCGTCTGTTATTGGTGCCTCCGCAATGCATCAAGGTACATATTGCTTGGTTAGTGACCATCGGTTGTACACTACTTTTTGCACTGCATTGTGGGATATTATGAGTCCACTATATAGGGTATATTAATTTACACTAAACATTCGGACAGCACTACAAAATGGCGAACACACTATTTAGTGCACTATTTAGTGAGTAGGGAGTGATTTCGGACACAGCCTTGGTCTTGTTTTTTTTTGGTGCACACCTGAGTGTGATTGCTGTGTTCACACCTGCCCAAATGAACCATACTTAAAGGGCAAACGAACTTGAGTTTGATTGAACACAGGGCAGGTGTGAAAGCACCCTTACACACTTGTGCTGTGTTACATTAATGAATTGGGTGAGGTGATCCTGTCACTCGCCTGAAGTATCCAAAGAGCATCTGTATGTGATGACAACTTAGACCCAGCAGCACTTCTGCTCCTTTTTCTTCACAGAGAGCTTTCCCTTGCGGTGATGAGCTTAATCAGTATTGTGAGATCTTGTCTGGCAAAGGCTTGGATGTAATGGACGTTCATTTAGCAATCCAATCACGAGAAAATATCTTGACATTGAACGTTTTTGCAAACCACAGATACTGTAAGTTACATTTGCATGTTATTATGTAGAGGATACAGTGAAACTTTGTGTTAACTGTGGTTAACATGTCGTTAGGTTTAAGCATAAAAACGACTTTGTTATAGAAAGGAAAAGACCATGTTTTGGCTTAAAATACCAGTTTCTGGGGCACAGTCCCTGCTGGAAAAGCGATTCTGTTATCGTGGTAAAAGAAAAAAAAACCCTGCTTTTTATGGCACTGTCAGTGCTGGAAAACAGCCATAATTGGGGGAGGTAATGATAAACTTTATTTATGTAGCACCTTTCAAAACACAGTTAAAATAAGGAAAGCCAAAACTAAAATCACGATAATGAACAGGAAATAAAATCAATAAAATAGACAGACAGCTCAAATAAAGTTAGGATAGGCTTTCTGTTAGAAGTATGTTTTTAGGAGAAACAGACTCATATCCTCGGGCAGGTCTTTCCAGAGGCCTCGGGGCCCTTATTGCAAAAGCTCTGTCCCCTTTGGTCTTCAGCCTGGACTCTGGGACAAGCAGAAGACCTCTGCCTGAGGATCTGGAACTACGCAGAGGTTCATAAGGGTGTAACAGGTCTGAAATGTAACCTGGAGCCATGAAGAGCCTTAAAAGTAATCAGTAAGACTTTAAAGTCAATCCTAAAACAAACAGGGAGCCAATGTAGAGAGGCTGAAACTGGTGTGATGTGGTTGTACTTCCTGGTTTTGAACAATTAGAAGTTGCAGCAAGGTTTTTTTTTTTTTATTAAGACAGGAATAAAGGCTGTTGCAATAATCAAGACGCAAGAAACCCAGTGATAGGTGCCAAAAACACGCCCACGTTTGAGGTTGAAAAGCTGCTGGATAAACAGCCAAGGGTAGCAAGGAAATCGTCTCCAACAGTGGTCTGCATCTTGGCAGGCATCTCACCTACAGCACATGCCACCCGCCATCCCCTTCACCTCCTGATGGCAAGTCAGCTTATATATTTTTTACTTCAGAAAAGTTGATTAAAATAAATCATGCAAATGTCATGTCTGTCCTTTGCAGAGCTCAAAGCAATTAAAAACAGATCTGTCAAATGTAAAGGTCAGTAAGAGTCAAGTTTAGTTATGTATCTTTTCGTAAGAATTTGTGTAATATTTTGATGGAGGTTAAGTAAGATAAACTCCAAAGTACATCTGTAAGAAAACTATGCATGATTTAGAGACTTGACCCTGGTTTCTGGCAGAAGTTTCCACTGCATCATTTCACTGTCAAACTACTTTGTAGCTCTGTCTCCTTCATGTCATCTCTTTGTGGTGGAGAAACATATTTCTCTCACTTTTCATGCACATATTTGCATTTTAAGTCACACTGCTCTGGAAATTTGGGGAAATTTGGGGAGATTTGCCTGTGGCTTGGTGAATAATGCATGCCTCTAATGGTGCCAAGGTCAGCGGCTCAATTCCCATCAGAGCCATTTCATGTGTGTTTACAAAATGTGTTCTTTATTATGCTTTGCAGAAGAAGACAACTCAGCGTAAGGATTGTGTGATGTGTTTGCAGAAACTGTCCACTATAAACACCTCTGCGATCAATCAGAAGCTCATTGAACAGATTTACGTCTACATTAACTCTGTCCGGCGGCTGGTTATCTCTGCTGGAGATTTGGCATGGCGAGGATTGCGGCATAAATCAGAGTGAGTGCACAGGTCTTCTGCTTCTGATAAACTGCCTCTTACTACTCTCCTACCCACCGTCAGGAGTTAATTCACTCGCTGGCACAAACGCTAACGCCTCAGAAATCTGTGCCACAAAAACAGCATTTTACGAGAACAGGCATATGGCTTTTATTAAGAGGAGTCATCAACTTCACCAGCCACTTCATTGGGCTGGGGGTAAATATTTTTCATTACCTTCTTTTCATTTTAATTGTGCTTCATTAGAGAAAGGCTTCAAACCGCATGGGAATTCTTAAACGCTGAGAAAGAGGGCTTAATGAGTGCAGACGGAGTTGTTTTGAAGTGGAGCTCAGCCGCTGTTTGCATTGCATGTTTGGGTTACCTACAGCGGGGAGGGGAAGGCAGGTAGACGTCTGGAGCTCCAGGTGGTAGTATCATCATCTGGAAACTGGACTCCTCAACGAGGCTACCCTGCTTTTAGTGGAGGGCAGGTACTCTAAAAATGGAGTTTTACATGCAGCTCCACCGCAAGTGTGGACGGATTGATTCTTCCCCTTTCCTCCTTTTCACATAATAGCCTTCTACTCCATTACATTCAGCCCTAAGCTATCATTATTTCCTTTGAGCTTTTTCCAAACTGCAGCTCTGAACCTTTTCACTTGGACAAGCTTGGCCAGGCAGGAGGAAAGCACAAGTAGCATGATGTATCGCAACAGTTTTTCCGTTCAGTTTTGCTGCGTTTAGCTAGCAGCTAACGGGCAGTAAAGCATGCACACCTCCACAGTTCACAACCACTGGTCAAAGAGGTAAAGTCTGGACCGAGATCAGTAAAAAACCACAACAGTAGAGGCTACTTCAACATGTTTTGGTCTTGTTTGTAATGAAAACAGCAGACAATCTCATCCAGTGCAGAGGGACTTTCATGTGGCTCTATAAACCAATAGAAAATAGGCAAAATACCACACACACACACACACACACACACACACACACAAACACAGGCGTAAGTGCATGTGCATATACACTTACACACAATGTTCAAATGCAGGCACGTGCACACTCTTAACACCCACACACTTTCAAGGACTGATCATGTGTTTTCATGTTCTGGAGACATTACACACACACACACACACACACACACACACACACACACACACACATCAAATGAGTCCCATACGCTGAAACGAGTTCAGAGAGAAACTATTTTTAGTGTCTGAGGACATTTTGCTAATTCACTGAGCTCCTCTCGACTGACTCATACTGTCAAGTCCCACAGCAGCAGCCCACGCGTACATGCACCGCACCAACTGAGGAATGCTGTGAGCTGTTTAAGGGCCCCGCAATGCTCTTAACAGAACCGCACAGGGGCTTCAGTGAAAACAAAGCCCAAACGAAAACAGATGCACTGGTTTTATATTAATCTCACCAGACACTCGTACCCATGTTATTACCATATTCTGCTTCAATCAAGGGCCCTTCAGGACGCATAAGCGCTGACAACTAGAAAATTATTTTGATTCGGTTTCATGCAAGAGAGCCATTTTCTTGACAGATGAGTATTCCCATCAGACTGCATCTTTGCATTAGTTAAACAGTCAGGACAGAGTCTGCACCCATGTAGAAACAGGACCTCCATCTCTAATGTGATTATCAGTAACATGAAGTTACAACAACCTGTTAAAGGAAGAGTTTGACATTTTGGGAAATAGGCAGAGAGTTAAATTAGAGAAATGATACTCTCATGTCTGTCCATTAAATATGAGGCTGGAAGCAGGAGACGTTTAGCGTAGCTTAGCATAAAGACTGGAAACATGGAAACAGCCAGCCTGGTTCTGTCCAAATATAACAAAGTCCGCCCACCAGTGCCTCTAAAGTTTACAAATTAACACATTTTATCTTTGTTTCTTCAACACAAAACTAATCTTAAGCTTCTTTGGTAGCTTTTCTTTTCTTTTTTTGTCAACATCTTTTCGCTTTTCGCTCACTGATGTTTAAAAGCTGCTTGGTTTGTGTAACAGTTCTTGTAAATATACTGCACGACAATGAAATAAAAGCAACTGTTTCCGAGACTATGATATCTTATGTCCTTCATACAATGAATCTAGATATGGATATGGAAAAAATCATATCTCAATTTTTTCAGTGAAATGGGCTACATGTGCAGTTGCAAGTCAAAGCCACGTTTTAAATGTCACAACCACTTGTGATCAAAATAAAATAAAATCCCTGTTTGAAAATATACAGCTGCACAACATGTACATAAAAAATGATATAAAACAAATAGCAGGGCTGTACGTTAACATTTTGCACAGCAGCACACCAGACCAAATTATAACATGACTGTAAACGTATCACATAAGGTTTGAAACCACTTCAAAATCTTTGCGGTGGGAGCTGGAAAGTCATTTTCAATGGCCTTTTAAATGATTCTAGTGATGGAAAATGATTTAAGGGTTTTTTATTTATTCAGGCTGTCAATTTTATTTATGCACAGAGCATCAACAGAGAGGCAGAGGGAGGGAAAGAGCGAGGGACTGCGATATATACGTCTTGCATATGAAACGTCTGTGTTGTCGCCTGCATCCAGGTGTCGTCTCCATGTTGCAAAATAGACTACAACTACCAAGAAGAACGACAACGCGCTATGATCCACCTCAAACACAAACTAGCAGCATAGCATCGATTGCACGTGTGCTACTACAATAATTTGTCTCATGTCTCACTGCAACATATAGACTGATATTACACTGTAGACTAATAAACAGACAGATTAAACAGAGGAGCAGCTCTGTGTCTCTCTGAGTGTCACTGGAGAACTTGTGAGTGAGTGAGTGAGTGAGTGAGTGAGTGTGTGAGTGTGTGAGTGAATGGGGCGGATCTGTGCAGAGAGTGTGACAGGAGAGGTGCACTCTGGTGTGCATTATGTAACACAACTGTCTAGATCTATATCTTGCTTGAAAATATATCTGTACATTGAACATGGTCGTTATTTTGCCCCAGCCCTAAATGTAATCTTAAAGGTGTTAATGTTTTTATGACAATAGGCCTATAAATGTCTGTTAGTTTGAGCGGTTTACGTTTGTATGGGTAGTCGCAGAACTTTATTTGTACGGAGCGTGTTCCATGATGAACACAATACGGTGTTGCACATGGTCGGTAGGTCAGCATCAGCGCAGGCTCGCTGTCGGAGCTCACTTTGACTCCTCACTAGTTGGTTTGGGACGGCAATCAGAGGAGTATAAGGGGTGATTTGGGAAAGGCCCAAGGTTGCTGGGTGCCTTCTGCGTAGCTAAGCAAAGATAACCAGCTGCTGACTCCAGTTTAACCTTGAGATAAGACACACATTAGAATGATATCGATCTTCTCATCAGACTCTCGCAGATATTTCCCCAAATGTCAAACTACCCCTTTAATAGCTAAAGCATAACCAGCAGTCATTTTTTCAGCAATTCAAAAGCAACTTATGAAACACATGAAATTACAAAATGAAACCATTTGCAAAAACCACTTCTTGCATGAGCCAAGATTGACGATTTAGACAATTTTAAAACATTTAAGCTGTTTGTCAAATGTATTAGCTGCAAAAATGAAAATGTTGTTAGTTTTGAAGATGTTTCGTGATAAACCAAAGTACTGGACAAATTAAAACTGATGATGAATCAGGGCATCAAATCTAACCTGATTCATTTTGAGGGAAACATGAACATAGCAAAATTTCATGGGAATATATCCAGTAGTTGTTGGGACATTTCACTGTAATGCACAAATTTCAACCTTATGGTGCAATTAGATGAAAACTGAGGGGATAATAAATCATAAGGTTTTATCCTCTGGGGCCATAAATATTTGTTGAGAAATCTGTACAAATCCATCTTGTAGATGTCGAGATATTTCACTGGATAACTGGATATTTTGACCTGCTGGTGGACCAACCTAAAATACATTATACTGCATTTTAATTGTCTCAGAGAAAAGAGCTTTTCTTTTTTTTTATTCTGGTGAAATGGTAAGTAAAGCACATGGAATTGATCAAACTGTTCCCTGTTCCTTTCCTTCTGTCCTCAGATTTCTGTCTCTCTGTTTATTCCTTTGCAGTTGCAGTGCTAATTGAGGTAGAAAGTATTAGTCACCCACTGGAAGGGAAAGCAATGGGGGCAGAGAAAAATAAAATAGACGAAATAACATATTGGTTAGGCTGTTAAGAGAGACTGCAAGAGACAGAGACTGAGAGAGACAGGGTCCTGCCAAATACAAGGTCATTTTCATGTCTAGTTGCTCTGATGTCAGAGTCAAACACAGAAACTACAGAATACGTCTCCATCTTTCAGACTCTTTTCCTCTTTTTCTTTCGAAGCTATCTCTGAGCTTCTCTTGGCGTTATAGACTCCAGTATGTTCTTCCAGAATCAATACCATAAAAACTTGAAAACGTCTTCATTCTGTGCACTATTTTAAAACTCCAACCAAAGTCAACGTGGCTTCAAAAGAAAGGCAACATGGTGAAATACTGTAGGTGTTCTTGCTCTTGAGTTATGACACACAACCCTGCAGGTGCAGTGCATTATGGTGTGATTTAGAAGTGTGAATCCAACTGCAGATAATTCATGTCTTGTTTCATGTCTTGTTTCATGCTATCCTGGTAATAAGTCACTCTAACATAAACACCAAATCCCCCCAAACAGTTTCATGTCTGTTGTACAAAAAAAGGTTCATGATACGGTCACTAATAAAACAGGCTAACTTGATGGTGATGGATGCCAGGTTAGAGCAGAAAGCTTGTTTTCCATTGAGAGTACTATAATAGAAAACAAAAGTGGAACTGGATACTGCTGTATCAAGTAAAATAAGATGTATTCAATTATCAACGTTTTGAAAAACATTAAAGTATTACTTCTGGGAATATTTTAAAAATGAAATCAAGAAACTTGGAAGGCCGTTTAAATGAAGGCAGGTGCTCTATATAAAGTTGTATTTTAAACAGGATATAAATTTCCTGAATGCTGTCAAAGCAGTGCAAATGGAAACGTGAAAAAATACCAGGTAGATGATAGTAATCTGGATACATTTTTGAGCTTTTGTAACCCCTTGAATTACTGATAACAGTTTTAATGAGGTAATCAGTCACTTAAGACAGTTTCAAAATAAAAGCAGCCTGCTCAACCCATCAGCGCACAGCTAGGGAGTCGACCGGTGGTTCCCAAAGGGAGGGATAAAAAGTGGTTAAACTTCTATTATAATACCATTAAAACAATGAGAGAGCAGAAATGAAGAATGATTGCTTTTGTATTGGACTTAACTCTCAAGCGCTTTGTCCATCCAAAGTGAGCTTTGTGAGTGAAATCTTCTCAAACTGAGCTTAAAGAAGTACTTCACTGCTGGAAAGATGGTCTTTTGAAAAAACTAGGCAGAGCAGACCTGAGAAAACAAAATAAAAGGGGTGTGGAGGTAGAAAACCAGAATGCACTGCGCCACAGTGGACCAATAAAAGCTCCTGCTGTTGGCTGACGTAATGCAACCGTACAGTAACAGTAGGCTAAATAATGTTTCTGAAACATGCAGAAACATTCGTTTGTAGCATACAGGACACGCCCCTACAAACCACGCCCACCACTATTAAAAAACAAACCCACTTCACAATCGTTATCTGAACCCTACTACGACGCTGTAGTCACTGTAGTGAATAAATATGAAGCCAAGCAGCAATGATCCACTTTATAATTAATTATACATGAAGACGTGATTGACCCTTTTATTGCTAGTAAACAGCGTAATGTTTTTTCTCTATAACGTTAGCGAGTCCTGGCTAGCAATGCTGTTGGCTTGTTTTAGTCAGTGGAGGAAGATGATACAAGTGGTGCATTCAGAAATACTCATTCTGAGTGCCGGAGCGCACTCTGGCACAAACTAGACCGTTCATAAATTCATGACTCTGTCAGAATTTATTGTTCAGTGACCTTCTGCTTCTGGGCCAGAGGGTGAAGGGGGCTGATTGAGGACTGACCTGTTGGTATGGTGGGCGAGTCATGTAGTGGGTAGGCCAGTCACCGCAGCTATAACTACTCAATTCTTTTCAGCCTCTGTTTTTACCATATAGGAAACAATATGGCGACAGCCTCTTGTTCACAAATTCTGGAATTACAGCCAAACAGTTCACTAAAATATGTCTCTGAAGACTTTCTAGAGTAGAAATAGGCCATACAGTAACAGAATCTTGGTTCATATTTGATCAGCACTGCCTGCGTTTAAGAGATAGAGTGAGAGTGGCAGGCTTCTCTCTCAGTCCACTTTTGTACTCTTTGTGTCCAGGTTGGAGGACAGACACAAACGTGGAAGTACAGTCTGTAGTTCAAGCAACAGCTGTAGAGCCAGCAATTTTATTGAGAGACGAGGAGGAAGATCTGAGAGGGAAGTTTACCACAGTTCATGTACAAATACTGCCCACATTGTTATGACACAAAACCTTTAATTACTTAACAAACAGAATATCCGCCTGACTGCAGGCTTTTAAGGGGTCCTTGACATGAAAAACTAAATGGGAAACCAACGCTCTCTGCAAAATTGTAGGCATTACATATTGGCAAAAAACCACCAACAACAGACAAAGAAAGGAAGACCAAAGGACAGAAATCAACTCAAATGTTTCCTGGTAACAAGATGGTCACACTGCACATGATTAAAGCCTTGCTGTGCACCATTACACTTGAAAGCTGGCCTGTAAAATTGCGGTGTGTATCGCAGCCTTAAGGAGATTTAAATGATCACCCTCTGATTGTGATCATCACTGGTATCAAAAAAAGATACCCTCCACAGGAGAGAAGAGCCAAAGGTTTGCGTCGCAACTTAACAGTTCAGCTCTTAGAAAAACAAATCTATAAAACTGCTCGAGGGCACAAACTGACAGAAACTGGAATATATTAGCCAGAGTCCTCCATGTGACACATCGACCGCAGTCCCCTCTCCCCGTCTCTCGCTCCTCCCCATCCCACCCTCACATTAAACCAAAGTTACTGTAAACTGAATATAAAACCCATAATCCTTTGCATCTGGGTTCTCGTCTTGGCCCGCAGGACGGGTTCGGCTGCTAGACCGCAGAGAGGCTGGCACACGCTCCCCAGTTGCTGCTCATGTTGGGTGGGTGGCTGGTTTTGAGGAGGGGGGCAGAGACTCTTTACAACACTCTAGGGACTTGGAGAAACAATTACATGCCACACCCAAAAATGTAATGTGAGAACCCACATAAAACTTCAAAAAACTCACCCACGTATTTCATGGTGTTCATCAACTTTGCCACATTATCAACCTCCGATCCAGAGACAAAATCCCAAAGCCTACATCAACACGTTTCACTGTGTTTACAGTAAAGACATCATATACGGTAAAAGGTGGTATTCTGCCACAAAAGCTGAACCCCCACACTGGAAAAAAGCTTTTCAGTGGAAAACTCTTGGCAGCTGAAATGCAGTTGAGGGTTCATGGGGGAGTTGCGTGACAAAAGGATGATCTAGCGAGGGAGAGAGGAGGGGGAGGCTTCGCACAGATCTTGTAAGTCTGAACTTCGCTGAGTGAGTTCTGCAGTATTTGCTATCTGCAAGACTGAGGCAAGTGAGGATTCCTGAACTTCTAACCTTCTGAACTTTAAGCGACACTGCACACCTCTGCAAAGTCTGTTTCTTTTTTGTCTCCTTTTTAAAGACAGTTAAATTGTCTTAATTTGACCCCTAATTCTGCAACTTTATCCTATAATGAAGTCAGCAGATCTTCCCCACAGTTTCCAGTAATAACATGGGAATAAATAATTTGGATCCTCCTCAACAAAAGACTTCTTACCAACAGACTCCTAAATACAACAACAGATGCCCAGTGCAGCCTGCCAATCTGTTTTGGTTCAAGTCATTTTAAAACTCTGTTAATTTGGGGAGCTGCAATGGAAAAACCAACAAAATCACCTCAAGTCAACTCTGTGTCATCTCTATGGTAACGTCAGGCCAGCTTTCATTTGGCAGTGTCAGTCATTGTGGTGTGGGAGCCTTTATTTAACTGAGAAAAACAGGATGCAGTATGTGTCCCCCCTTCCTGGTCCCCCTGTTGGAGTCATTCGAGTTCCACAGCGAACCAGTGACAGATTCATCAGGCAGCACATCTGATGTCAGTTAGCTGTTGTGAAAATCACTTCCCTTCCCTTAACTTTACTAAATTGTCTCTTTATATCACCTCGCAGCAGCCAATTAATTTTTTTTTTTTTCACGTCAAAATACATAGTGCCAAAAACTGCAGTTCCTTGAATGGCCACTTGAGGCGGACTCCAGAAGTGAGTCACTCCCCACAGACATTGATTTCATTATCCATTCATCCATTTTCCATAACTGCTTGTCCGTGGGGGGGCTGTCATTGGGCTGGGAAAGGGGGTCAAAGGTACACCCTGGACAGGGCGCCAGACTATCACAGGCTGACACATAATGACAAACAACCGTTCACGCTCAAATTCACACCACTGGCAATGAGAGGAAACCGGAGAACCCGCAGAAAACCCACGCTGACACAGGGAGAACAATCAAACTTCATACAGAGGGCCCAGCGGGCAGGTTCGAATGCAGAACCCTGTTGCTGTGAGGTGACAGAGCTAACCACCCAATCTTTATAGACCCCCATGTTAAAATGCCCAACAGAAGTAAACATGGCTTTAAAAACATCATGGTAGCCAAGTCCATTTTTTTATACAGTCTACGTTACGCATACACATCTTCAGGCATGCTCGGCACACGGCACTCACAGCATTAGTGTTTTATATGGTAATGCTTTTAGTTATGTACATATTGGACAGATGAGAGTTGGATTATCGTGCATGAGTTGTGTGAGAGTTCGTAAACAGGTTAAATAGTCATAAAAATAGTCATATTCATCTTTTTTGGATTCTCCATTCTCCTTAGAGGCATGCAAGAAAAACAACTTGTTTCACAAATTCAAGGTGACACTGGTTCAGTAACTGATATACAAATGCTCATTTTGTGAGTGAAGTATTTCTTTAAGACATGCAATCAACAGTATATGTATAATGTAAACTTACACACAAAACCCCAAAATACAACAGACCAAAGACCTCAAGGCAGGAGATGAAAAAATAAAACTTAAAAATGAACTCTGACTACACGAAGATGGAAGCAGACGCTGATTTAAGATGACGGGATCCAAGAGGATGTAATGGGATATGACCACACCTTTTCCTGTAGTAGTAAACAGCTAGTACAGTTGTACGATAATGTGTGTGTGTGTGTGTGTGTGTGTGTGTGTGTGTGTGTGCGTGTGTGTGTGTGTGCGCGCGTGTGTTTATGTTGGAGTGTGTCTTTCTGAGTGAGGTCAGAAGGTACTGGAGCTCATGTGACGGCCCCTGTCCCCACAGTGATGGAGAACAGAGCCCATGGATAGCAGTGGTTGGAGTGATAAGGTCACCATGGTAACGCCGTTGTTTTGGAGCGCATGAGAACATCAACAAGAGCTGAGCAGAGGCCAGAGCTGACTTTGTATTGACTTCTACCTGCAACCAGTAGGAACTGCGACAACGCTGTTAGAACTTGAACTGAAGAGCTGTTTCTGTTGCAGAATACTGAAACACTTTCTGACTCATGAGCAAAGCCACTTTTAGATTCATAAATCCAGTTCAAGACTGGAAACTCAAGCTTTTTTTCTGTGAGGTGTTTGTCTGTAAAACATTCAAAATGGCGAGGGGTTGTGGGCAACAATCAGTGCTGTATTTTGTATTTGAATTGAGCTCTTATTAGCCATCTTTGAATGTTTAAATATTCTGATTATTTCAAAGATGACATTTAAGATCTAAATGATGCATGATTTAGTGACTGCATGATCTATTTTCCTTTTAATTACTCAAAATTAGAAAACAAAATACACTGTCTATAGTTGCCTTTCAGAGGAACACATACAAGGGTTTTCTGATCTGAGCTTTAAGCTAACTCAGAGTATTTAGTTTTAGCTTAAGTTAGCTGTTTTCTAAATCTCCTGGCGATTCACATAACGCATTGTCAAAACGTCACACCTGTCCCATCCTAATGGCTGTCTCTTACACAGACATCGACTTGGCATTTTCACCATCTTCGCTGACGGCTTTAAGGTTTTTTTTAGGGCACAACGGCCCTGAAAAATAGGTGCTCTTTGGGAACACAGCAGCTCGCACCACATGTCATATGACGAGGAACAACCAATCACAGCCGTCAGATATCTTCCTCTTCTTCTGTAAATATCATTCTGTGGTAAATATGGAGAAGAAGTTAATCATTAAAGTGCAGGCCTACCCACAGCTTTACATCTCACATACAATATTTTAGGCCTAAACACTTAAAAAACAGCACCTGGAAGAAGGTCAGCTTTGCACTCAGGATTTCATGTAAGTAGACTGTGATACGGTGCTTGTTATGGTTGCTTATCAAGTTGAGACGCAACTTGTCTCTTTGCCCTGCAAAGTTGGTACAGAACAGGCGCAAGAGTCGTACACAGCACCCGACCTCGCGTTTTCCAGGCAGTTGAAAGTTCACTTTTAGATCCCATAATACTCAAGAATAATGTTATGCATTGATCCCTATGTCCAAATACGCAACATGATACAACAGTATAATTGCATGGAGACTAAATTAAAACAAATGTAACCGCAGTCTTTGGGGACGCTGATGAGAAAGCAAATAAATAATCCTTGTTTTCTTCATTTACAAAATGTTTACTTTGTGCAGATGTGTGTGATCTGATGTGGTTCACACTGAAATCCTCTTTTTTGTTGTTGTTGTTGAGCTGGGCGTCCTGCCAGTTGGAGGCCTTTGCTCTCCCTGTAGCATTACTCCGACACGTTTGAGGCTCGTGCGCTCTCCTACACAGACCCACAGTGCAAACTGCTGCCTGGTCCTCCACACTCCAGACCAAAACCACAGGCAGGATGACTGTGGCTTCAATGGTCAGAGAAAGCAGAGGGTCCACAAAAACAAACTTAAACACTGAGACACTGTAATAAATACAGCAGTTCACCTCTGTGGAGCAGAATAAACAAAAACACAGACTTACACACCTTGGATTGGAGTCACGTCTTGTCTCTTTAAACAAGTATTTTATCCAAACTTTAGCGAGTGAAATGGTGGAAAACCCAAAATGGAGGCCCGGGCTGAGGTTTCAGAGGGACATGACCATACAGAGCTGTAATTATATGTGCTGTAATGCTCTGTGGATCATATTGGTGCAGAGGCACATAGAGCCCTTGTAAAAAAAACAACAGCTTTTCCACAAACCGTGACCAGAAAACATAGCTTTGCATTGTAAACTCTCACAGTAAGAACACAGGCGAAAAACCTCTCAGTCCACAACATTAGAAGGCTGCAGCTCGTAAGAAACCTAAGTGGTGTTTGCAAAATTCACAGCATGTAGAATCACAGTTTTATGTTGGTAATTTGTCACATGAACCATCTGTGTCTGCAGAATGGATGTACAACACAATGACAGGATAGTATTCAAACCTCTGAATGTCACTCACTCATACTGTGATTGGCAGCAAATTAGCTCTCTGACCTGGTGGTTAGACAAACCATGGAAGTGAAATGCTAACACTCTTTTTAATGGTGGAGCCTAAAAGGGAGCCAGATTTATATATAAAGTTAGGTTCGTTTGGGCAGCTGTGAACACAGCAGTCACACTCAGGCGTGCACCAAAACAACCGGACGAGACCGTCTTGAGGAGGTGGTCTCGGCCCGGTTCCAAATGAACTCTGGTGCGGTTCGTTTGTGGTGAGAACGTGTTCTGACCTGGATCTGAACCAACTGCAGTCACATGAAGCACTGTTCGGGTTAAACATGAGCATGTTACAGTCCTGGAGGATTATTAATGTGCACCTCCTCCTGTACTGCCTTAATATGCACATTCAGCACATCCAATGCATCAAAACATTGTTTTCTAGTTGGAGCCGCGCCTCGTTTTCAAACTGCAAAAAAACTAACGCCCACTAACATCTGGCTTTTGTTATGTGTTGGGAAAAGTTACAATCTGCATTCACACCTAAGTCAAATGACTCTGTAGCAGCAGTCACAGGTATATATTGGCTCCGCCCGTGATCAGCTCTGATCAGCGGTGATGGAAATACAACACCAGGTGGACATGCAAATTCAAGCCTGTTTACCGAGAAAGAGCAACTTAGGACCGCCACAAAATACCGCCGACTCTGTTCAAGCTGCATTCAAACAGTGGTCCACATTTAGTCTACACCAAGGAAGGAGAGACTGTAAAAGGAGTAACTGCCCTAACATTTTTCACTGACCTCCATTCTGCTTAACTGTTTTCAAACCCTGTCTGTGACGTCGAACGTGATACACCAGTAAAAACAAACAAACAAACAAACAAATAACAAAAAGGCATACTTATCTACTGGCAGTGGTAAAGGAGTATATGTAATTTTGGCACGTGTTCCAGTGTTTAAAAAACGGGCTAATTTTAGTGGAAAAGGGGTATTATCCTTATCTAAAAGATCTTCCTTGTCATCATGGCTGAATATTTAGCAGATTTCGACCATGAAAAGATCTGTGAGATTTCAGAACAAGACTTGGACACATAACAGACGAAACAGTCAAAAGGTACGGACAAACATTTCATTTCTCTGAAGGTTCCTTTCCGTGATGTTGTCCCGATGCTCATAACAACACTCTGAGCTTGTCAGTTGCAAAAACAAGCACTGTTAGTGGACGTTAATTGATGGGATGCACCTGCCCCGAGTGGTTAGACTGCAGCATGTTTTATGGCAGCCAGCTGCAGCGCTCTCCGTCAATACTGGACCATTTTCAAAAATTGTTGTTCCCGTGAGTCAATTAGACACACAAACTTAGGAAAATAGGGTCCAAGTTGAAAAATACCAGAGTTCCCTTTAATGACAAATATGTGATTCAAGCTGGGAAATAAAAATCCAGATATTTGTTTCATATTGTGCGCACATGTGACAGACTGACTGAAGCATCTTAAAAGAAACATCTGCAGTAAGTTCTTAGGAAATAATTCCAGTTCACTACAACTAACAACAAACGTTAGTCGACCAGAAAGGTCATTAGTTGGCAAGATTTCAATGGTCGCTTAGTTGCTGACACAAAACAAACATGAAACTCTATCAGGAGCTTCGCCTTGTGAAAATAAATCAAAACCTATATGACTGGACCATGTGGGAATTTAATTTGAAAGGACAGACAAGTGTCCACGCTCAGCAATCAGACAGGAGTCAGGTTAATGTCCAGGGCTGGTACCTGCGGTTATTCCACAGGCTAGTTAATAACATGTCGGGCTGGAAATCCAAAGTGTGGGATCATTTTGAGAAGGTGAAGGACGAACCCAAGGTGATATGTAAACTCATCTTCATTGGTCGACTACAAACATGACGTATCATCTGAAACATGGAAGTAGCTACATGCCCATTAGCCCACAGCGTCATTAACAGGCGGCTCGCTCAGTGTGTGACGTGCACTTGTAGATAAAATATAGGCCTATATTAATGAAGGTTCATTAGTACGGTTTGTATTTCTCTGTAATGTAGCACAGTGTTAACAATGTTACTGATACTATTCTTTCTCACACCTTCAACTCAAACCACTGTGTTGCCCCGCCCAAAATATATAAGTTAATAATTAAATTAATAATATAAACATGCAGGCGACTACATGTCTAATGGCCCTACATGATGACTATTGGTCGACTAGGAAAATTCTTAGTTGGGGGCAGCTCTAATGGCAATACATCTAATAGACAGTTGTTGAAACATTTTACATAACACGACAAATCAAAATCGGTAGGTTACATCATCTGGGAGTTATGCATGTCTGTTGAAATCTTTCACCAATCCACCTCGCAGATGTTGAGATATTTCACAGAATAAGTGACTAATGTGAAGTGCTGGTGGCACTAAATCAAAAGTCAGGGGATCATCAGAGTTGGTAAGATGGATCCTCTGGGCACTATGAATGTCTGTATGAAATTTCATGGCAATCCATCCAATACTTTTTGAGATATTTCAGTTTGGACCAAAGTAGTGGATCTACTGACGGACGTTCCCAACCTGGAGACACTCTGCTAACGTGGCTAACAATAAGAGCCAAGTTGTAATGAACTGCATGTATCCTTGAATGAAAAACACATTGACAACACACACAAGAATTTCAAACTTTGCTGAATCACGCTCGTACTATGCGAGAAGATCTCTGCCACAGTGATTCTATAGGCAGGATATTTCTAATGGCCACGACTCTTGATTGATCTGCTGGAATGTCTTTAGTGCCATTGTTTCAGCTTAAATCACAGACGACTTGTTGATTCAGACGCGCACTTCCTCCTCATCTCTTCCTGTGCTCCACTGTCTAACTAACAACTCCGCTGCCAGTCAGGAAGCTCTCTACTCCCTGGTTAGGAATGTTTGTGTGTGTTCAGTTATTCTCTTGGATTTGCAGTGTCATTGTTTGACTTTATGATACAGCCATGATGCATGTAATCTGACTGAAATAGTGCTCTGAAGCTCTTTTACTACTCCCTTATCTCAAAATAAGATATTAGTAATAGTTGTGAAAAATATTCAAATGTCTGTAAAGAAACAAACAGTAACAGACATGAAATGTGTAGAAACATTGCTGGGAAAGAGCTGCAGCTGCATCATCTTCCTGATCCTGAGGTCTGTACTTCAACATGTCCGTAACATTTAATCAGACTGATGCTTTGTTCCTAATTCTTTTGCATATCAGAGCATCATCCTCATGCTTATTTTCCCACCATGACGAGCTGGTTTCTTTAATAACAATGTCTTTCTCCTAATATCGCCTCATAAACAAATTTGTTCTGTCCTCCACTTTCGGGGTCAGAAAGTTGTGGGAAAGTCTCAAAATTCAAAAGGAGCTTCAGCCGCTGTGTCTTTAAGTGATCTTCCCATGATAAAACTATGCAAAGGCCGACACTTATTCATCCATATTTATTAGTACGCAGAGTTTCCTGAACATACACAGAACAGGCCACGAGGTCAAGAGCCTTTGAAATCTTCAGAGGAGCTTTAGAAAAGAGAAACAACCTCCACTGAACTCTTGCAACAATCATGTTAGTGTCTCTGAGCAGAGTAACTCTTTGTTAGAGCCTGTAATTACATAAAGAAAGCAAGCGACTATTGAATCGGGTGCAGGACCCCATTTCTGCAGTCTTGGTTTTGGTCCTCTCTCTTGGACGTATATTGATCTTGGTCGGTGTTTCACTCTGTCTTGACTGTTTGCTGCCTAATTGCAATAACATCTGGGACCGCTGGTATTTGTATTTAATCTATTTTCAACCCATGATTGCAAACCTGTAGAAACCTCAGTTTGAAATGAGGCTGTAGAGAGCTGATAGGCAGCTAGATAAACATCTCTGACCAGCCTGAAGAAACCCAAAAATCATTTTACTAATGTAAACTGTTAATGCTGCAGCTGGTACTGTGGTTTATTCTCTGTCTTCTTTTATTATTTGTTGTCTTGAGTCAGAATCAGGGATGTCATGAGAACTCATACTCTCTTCAATCTTAATTCTGAAAACTTGACGGGAGTCGTTTTTCTCCGGTACCATAGATAGCGAGGATGCAACTCTTCCAGACCTGATGGGGCAGCATACATGCCTTCAAGTGTTTCTTTGCAGCTTCAGTCTGCTGTTAAATGCTACAGGGAGTAGACACACAAAGAAGATGGCAACGAGAGTGACTGTAGCAACAGATCTACCTCAATTTGTCAAAAAGAAAAGCATTTTTTCCTGAGGCCTGAACATTTTATTAATTCTTTTCAGTGAGACCGCCATGGATTTACACTCTGCTAGAAATGTCAGCAACATGACAAGGCGATGAACGTCTATTCTGTGCTGAGCGCTGCACATTTGGCTTCTTTTTACCTGGTCAAAATGTTCAACTTTGAGTAAATATGTTACTCAAACTATATTTTTACTGTGGTATCTGTTTGGGTGTCAAGAATTGTGGAATTTTACTGGTATTTGTATCGAATGCTAAATCTATGGTATCATGCCTCGTCAGATTTGCTCAGATTGACTCAAGTAATTTCAGTTTTGGTCTCTAAACCAGGAATCAGGAACTCTACTTGGACATGGTTTTACAGCTGACACAGTTAAAGCCTGCCCTTAGTGTTTGTAGCATAGTGTTACCTCTCTCTCATTGACAGCTTATTGGCTCCGAATCGTAGCTGGGAACACGCTGGCTTATCAAAATCAATTTTAGCTTGGCTCGTTATTAGCTGGTAACCAGCCTCTAGCGGTCTGGACCACTCTGCAGAGGGAAGGATGGCGAGGCGTTCAGGTGCCGTTCACTAACAATGGCTTTATTGCAGTCTTCACCACAAAATGACAAACATGGGCTTCTCATGAGATTTAACAGGAGCCCTGAACTTCTCTCGACACTTAATTCTGCTGACTATCATCACTCTTTGCTGCATGCATCTTCACCATGACACTGCTGCGTCCCTCCATACACACACAAGAAAGTACACGTTACACCCTTGCTATTATATTTCTGCAAAATTTGCAATCTTTTTTATCGTCAACAAATCCTGCGAAAAGACCAAAACTACCAATGAACTGATCACTCTAACTAGTGTTGCCTTTCACGTTATTTTTAACATATATATTTATATATTAAAAACACATCAGTGAATAAAATTGTTGCACTGCGTGACATGTTTCTTTATGCAGATGAACATGGGGACTGTAGTCCCACATACCCCGTCATGCTGATGTAAATACTGCTTAAAAAATAGCGTACCCAATGTATTAATCTGCTGCTGAAAATAGTCCCCAACAAATGTGGTATTTACTTTTCTGTGAGCAACATTTGCTAAAAACTACTGTTTCCAAAAAGCTGTTTTTTACAGGCTTTTTTCTTTTTTAAACAAAACCACATCTTTGTGAGTCGTTTTTAAAGATTTATGTCCTCAGTAGGAACCAATGAGCCCTGAGGACACAGACAGAAAGGAAGTCAGAGAACATTTAGGGACAGACTGAAACATTATTGAATTTGGTGTTTTCATATTTGTTGACAAAAAGAAAAATACGGAAAAACACCAAACTCATCCTTCAAATCTTTCGCTGAAAAGAAATCTAGCAAAAATTTTACTAACATATCAATAATCATTTAGTCACAGTATGATTATATATTGACTGTCCCTGATGCAAAGACTCATATTAATGGCCCGAGGGTGTCATTGTGCACATCTGGATTTACTTCACATGCGGTGACGTATGCAAAAACAAACTGAATGTGTTTCACAGCTTTTACCAAACTTAACAGCCTGTCCATCACAGGCCGGTCAATCACTGCTGTGCACTTCTCCAATAACTTGTTTGACTTGTAGTTCCTTACGAGGGGAAACAGGCGATCGGACTGCAGCCACTAAAGGGAAACGGTGAACCACTGCAGGCAGCCAAAACTGCCAAGTCATCACAAAATTCTGTATCGAACATCGACATAAACACAGATGTGCACACACAGACCTCACCCGTTCCATGTGCCTCAACACACTCGCAGGCACACTGCTCTTTTTTCTTTCCATTACGACCTTTGTTTTTGGCTGAAGACCGTGCAGATTGCTTACTCTTGTGGCTTTGACCCTCATGGTGGGGGAGCTGCTGTCCAAACTCTGTTGGAGAGGTGTGAAATCAGACCCCATCTGCTTTGGCTAAAACCCACTGCGAGCACAGAAGCTGAATGCGTCTGCAAAACCAGATTATAAATTTACTTTTAACCCTTTGAAACCTGAGCAAATTGGCTTGATTTTATTTTTCAGAAACATGGCAATAAGGCAGTGACAGATTCATGAAATAGCCCAAACATTGGCAGGATATTAAAAAGTTTTAAGAAGTACATTTAGTAACCCAGAAATTAGTCAAAAAATAAGCAAAAACAAGAAAACTTAAAAAAAAAACAACAACAAGAAAATAATCTAAAAATAAGCAAAAAAGAAAAGTAAAAAGTAAAAAAAAAAAAACAGCATAAAAAGAGATTGCTAAAAATTAATTAAATTTTCTCCCTTGTTTTATGATAACTTTCTTGCAATGCTCATTGCCTTTCCCCCCCATGTTTTCTATAGAAATCGCACCAATTTTTTTAGGTTTTGATGTTTAAATGCTTGCGAAAGGAACCTGAATGCAGCACAAGATGTTCGCCTGTTCCAATGTGTGTTCACCGAATGCTAGGAGTCTTGCCTAGCCTCTATAGGACCAGACTTGGAAGGACCCGTCCTACAAAGGAAGCAACCTTGACTTTGAGAAGCACCACATGAGTGCAGATATGGAAGACCTGGAAACACTGACCAATCAGAGCAGACTGGGCTTTTTCGGGAGGCAGGCGAGATAGGTTGTTTTTTAAATGTTAAAGCATGAAAACATGTTCTGGTAGAAACCCATGATACAAATATGTACCTAAAATGAGCAGCTATAATACAGAACCTTTATATAATTTAGGCTGCACTTGATAAGAATATTCTTTTCTGAATTGAATGAGGCCTACTGTGTAAAAACACTTGCAGCAGTTCAGTGTTTTGTTGATATATGTGTTGTAGAATATGGGCTACCTGTGGGGTCTATGGCGACTGACAAGATTATGTTGATCCCTCTGAGTGTCTGCGGCGTCTGAGTAATATCACGGGAAGCATCGTCCTTTGCTGAGACACAAGCTTTAAGAGCGACATATTTCACACTGCGGATCACGTTCCCATGCAACAGCTTTAATGTGAGTTTTTGAGTCATGGCTGTATGAAGCAGAGAGCAATTTACAGTAACAGACTCTAACCACGCCGCATCTGGTTTCGATTAAGACAACACTTCTAATGTGACTGGATGGCAGGTTTTTTTTTTCTCTCTTTGCAGCTGCTACGATGCAGTGAGCTGGGAAACATTGGAGCTGGTGTGGACATATTTTTTTTCCTGCTGTTGTTGATGATGTTTTTCTGCCACTTGTTTCCAGGATTAGCAAATAATACCATTTCTTCAACAAGGAAAAATAAGGGGTGATTTACCGAAGACTCGTGTGTTGCTGCCTACAGGGTGGTACAACTGTGATGTAAGGAGAGTTGGGGCTGCACACTGGGAGACAGATGTGCATGTCAATTAATGCCATGTGGTCAGGCTGTAACCGAGGTACCGAGATAACCAGGAAAGACTTGGTGAAACAATAGCACAAGCAGCAGCAGCAGCAGCAGCAGCAGCAGGTAGGGTTCACCAGAGTAGTTATCAGTTATTATCTCCATTGGCTTTCCTTCTCTATCTCTGTTTCCAGGAAGTCCAGCCTGGGCCAGTAAATTCCTAAAAGTTAAACCCCATTGATTTACAGGCCTACCTCTGGCACATAGTGTGCTGCCTTTCTGGAGGACAAGGTGGAAACCTGCAACTTATTAAACTGATCATTTTAGAGTGTTTTTTTTTTTTCCCAAAAAGCTCCTTCTCCCTCCTTCTCTCCAGATGGGCCTCATCCTGCAAGCATCTGGAAGTTAAAGCCTTATTTTCTTCACTCAAAAAACTTCAGCCACGTGTGCTACCCTGAAGGTGAACCCTCAGAGATGTTCCTTTACTTAGTCTTATCCTCCATGCTTTTCCCAGCACTGTCACTAGACTGAGACAGTTTCAGCCCCCGCAGGTGGTGCTATTAATTCACTTTGTTGGAGCGCCTCGTGGCGAAAAGGAAGATGAAAGTAGGCGCTGCAGAATATGCTCAAGTCTAATCAAAAGCCCTGGCACTGTCATCTGTGGTGTGCAGTGTTTGGAGGGTTACTTTTAAAACATAATCCCCAACAGATTACTGATTACATGCCCTAATATGTAATTTGTAACATAGTCAATTAGATTACTTGAACTAAGTAAGGTGGGTCCACATCATCGCTTTGCAAGTCTCAAGTCCTAAACGTTGAGTTTCAAGTCGTTAACAAGTCATAATGCACTCTAAACCAAATGTGATGCCATTTTAAAAACATAATAATAATATATTAAATGTACAAAAATCATGAATGCTTTTACATGTTGTTGGCAGTTACTCCATCTGTAATTTGCAACCAACACATTTTGCACAGCCTGTTACATATGTTTTTATTGACCACTCCATAGTTTGTGTATGCAAACACAATGACCTTTGGTGTCATTTTTTTAATCTGCCACTCAGTAACGTAATGTTAGTTCGTCGTGGTTCACTCCTGCATCTTGACCGGATGCTGTCAGGTTGGTTCAAACAAAGTAAATCTGGAGAATTAAATGTCGACTTAGTGGTAATGAATAACATCCATATAAGTATATTCACGAAATAAATTGATTCGTGGCACAGTTTTTAAACACTTTAAGTTATCAAGTATTTTCAAGTCAAAAGGCTCAAGTCCAAGAGAAGTCACAAGTCATTGGAATCAAAGCCTTGGTAGTAATTGATATTTAGACTCTCTTAGAATCAATTTTAAGATTTTACTGATCAATTTTAAAGCACCTCCTGGTTTAGCCCCCAGCTACATAGCTGAGATGCTGGGTTGCAGCCTCAGATCCTCAGACAGGGCTCTGCTGGCTGTTCGCCAGTCCTGGCTGAAAAGTAAAGGTGATTTACTTTTGCAGTCAAGGCCTCTCAGCCCTGGAACTTCCTGCCTGAGGATCTGAGGCTGCTGAATCAGTGACATCTTTTAAATCACTTCCTAAAACTGATCTGTTAAAATAAAAGGCCTTTTATTAATTTCAGCAAACATTTTATATGTATATATACACGTCACGTGATTATTTTTATTGTTTTTATCTTGTGTTGTCAGTGGTTATTGTATTCTTTTATACTGTATTACTCTAATTGTTTGACTTGCTGTACCTGTGCAATCTACAGAGCAATTAGTTGCAAACTTTGCTTATCTGCTTCAGTGATAGTATTTTGTTTTTATTTTGTTTTTCTTTTTTTTATCTTAATATTTTCTTAAAATTGCCTCATTTTATTTGCTTGAATCCTGCATTGTTTTAAATGTGGGATCAACCATGTAAAGCACTTTATAAATAAAGTTTATTATTTATGATTAAAGTCAAAGTCAAGTTGCAAGTCCTTTTTGTTTTTTAGAGTCCAGTCTTAAGTCATCGGTTTCGTGACTCGAGTCTGACTCAAGTCCACACCTGTGCTAAGTAACATATTCGAAATGCTTTGCGTTACTTTTGGAAAACTTAAAAATCATCTTGCTGAGCTGCTTTGTCTGGTTCTCATATTTCCATGCAAAAAACACACAACAGTGTTCTGGATGTGTCTTTGTTGCCCTTGTTGTGTGACAGCTGCACTGTGCACACTTTAAAAAAAAAAATCTGTTAATGGGAAACATGTGCTTCATATGAATTTTACACCTTTTTCTAACAATATGTGAGCATAGCTCCCTGTCCAAACTGAGGTCCTGTTTATACAATGATTTCGACCGAAAATGGTAAACTTTAGTTGGCCTGAAAACGCAACGTTTTGTAAACAGGTTCAAAAGTGCAATTTTTTGGAAACAGCACCGTCTCCGTTGTCATGTAAACTTGCAATATGCAGTTCCTGTGAAAACATTTTAAACAGAAAACACAAGTTTATATTTTGACTTTTTCTGGGAATGACAAACAACATAAACAGCAGCTAGTAGGTTATTAGCGATGGTCATTTATTAGAAATTTGCATTCCCTGCTGATCTCCCTCCAACCAGCTGACACCTTATTTAGGTTTTTGTAGTGAAACAAGGCGGTGCTGTATAGGTAACTCCTCATTTCAATTTCACAAATCAGCTGTTCCTGGTCCACTGCAAAGCCTTTAAAGCGAGTGATGGGAATAAATACATATAGAACGTCCGACTGCAACAGTGCTACAGCAGCGGTACGTCACTCGCAGCCAGTTAAAACATTTCAGTTTAAATAATCAAAGTGCCGCTTGCTTGCGTCGCATTCAGTTGGGACACTGTGTTAGAGGAAATAAAACAAAATCCCTTGAATTCTATTGATAAAAACAGCAACTGAATACCACCTATTTAAAATGTAATGTAAATAAGAAACTTAGATTTTGTATTTTAAAAACACCGTTACTTGTATTCTGTTAGTTCCCAACCCTGACAGTGCAACACATAAGCCTCTGGGGTCTTTTTTGGTATGCCACCTGCATGTCTGTCCAACACAACAGGAAGACGGGGGAGCAAAGCAGAGACAAGAGCCAGATACAAACCACCACACAGGACATCCTGGGCAACGCTGTGGGAGGGCAAACACTGTGGATGGTGAGAGGGAGAGGGTCCAGGAGCCCGTCACTTTGTTTGGGTATGATGTTCCAACTCAAGGAAACCAAGTGGAGGGGAAACTGTTAACACTTTTTCTTTTTCTGGATGCCCAGAGGCAAACAGAGGCAACGGGAAACACAGCAGGCCTTCGGTGAGTCACGGAGGAATATGTTTTTATCTCAGCGAGGTATCTCCCAACTTTTTAAAAAACTGCTGCACATTACATAAAACTATTTACCAGTTCATGAGTAAGTCGGCAATTTTGTTGTTAACACATTGCAAAAGTTATAACAGAGTATCTTGTCAGCACTTCACTGAAAGTGTCTTTGAAAATAACATGCTTTTCTCATTATTTTATAATTGATGACAACTCCCTGGTTCATTATCATCTGTCTCCAGCTAATAATTCCATTGAGTCTCTTTCAGTTTCCTCCTACAGAGCAAAAAACCCCCAAGTTTTCGACAAAATCAGACCCTGTCCCCACAATCCCCCCCCGGTCCATGCTCTCTCCTCTGCTCTCAATCATCTCTGCACCAGGCGGCACCGGGGGAACAAAAAGTAGGACAAACAATAGGAAGCCGATAGGAAACATCTTGCGTGTACATCCAGGTCTGCATCTCAACCGTCTCTTCCTCTGACATGTAAACAGAGGAGAGTTGGGGAAAGGAAAAGTCCTTGAACGATGCCATCAGACCTATACTGGCTCTCTTTTTCCAGCAGCTAACTTCTTTTTGGCTTTTGTGTCCTTTTTTTTTTTTGACAAAGAAACCTTTTTTTCCAGAGCTTGTGTTGTGTTGAGTAACGTGGACGCTGACAAATAGTGAAATCTGTCATTCTGCCTTTGAGCCTAGGTTTGTCTTTCAGAAGTGGCCTGGAAAATAGAATACTGAAAAAGAAAAAACACAGGGAAAATAAGTCCTCTCATAAAATGCAAGATGGACGACTGCGAGTCATAGCTTAACACAGCTGGTGGAGTGGATCTGGGTATGAGCTCAAGAAAAACATCAAGAGTTCATGTTCACTTGGTGCCAAGCATGACACAAAGACCATTTGTTTTTCACATGCAAGGCTCGCATCTTATATGGTAAACTCATGATATTTCATCTCAAAACTGACAAAAAAACACTCTTTTCTCCATCTGCACGACCAATTCCACTCTGGCAAGTATTAAAGACAAACAAAAACATAAACGCCACACCATTTTCATCACAGAGATGAAAACAGAACGTGAGAAGCCCCTCTGGGCCTTGAATTTAGTGCTTTATTTCCTCTAATTCTACGTCTCAGGTTTCACTCGGTTCCAGTCATCCTGCATAGACACCACAGAGAGACATAGACACCAGTGCAAACCCTGAAATCTTAATGAACAATGTCTCCACTGCTGCTCCACCCACCACCTCAAACACCACCCACCAACCACCAACATAAGCAACTTCAGGAAAGACCCTCACCACAGTACAAGTAGTCTGTGGTCACTCCATCAAGCCGCTGCTGGCTCCTCCTCCTGTTCCAGCCCCAAACCCCCCGACCTCTGCTTTTTATGATTGGTTATTTGAGCCAGAGCCCGACAAAACTGTACATGCTCCACGGCCAGAGCAGAGCGAGCGACCCTAAACCCCCTGAGCTGGAGGGCTGCAGTCGAATCTGCTCCAAATTACTTGCACGGCTGCAGAGCACATGGGGTTGAAAGGCTTATATAAGCCTGTGGTAGGAATATTCAGCCCCTGTCACCTTCTTTTGAGTTCCCTGTGCTTTTTGTCTTTTTCATCACGATTATTTTTGCATCAAAAATAGAAGCTTGGGGAGTAGACAAAGGTCGCTTTTTACATCTTATTAACTTTGTCACTGTTGTATTAAAAAGTGTGGGATGAATAAACTGAATTTCCACTGACATTATGCAACACTGAACACATAAAGTCGATTTTCCTACTTTGTGCTGGTTGTAAGGAAAACGAGTGCCACCCAGTTCCACCCACATGATTGACAAGTAAAATCCAGACACACAACAGCAATAACTATTAGGCACCAAAAGTCACCAAAGCCAAAAGAAACCAAAGCAAAATCTGCTACGAGGCAGTTTCTGTGATCTGTATCTGTAATTGCTGCTCCCAGTTTCCTCCAATCCCACTAAACATCTGTACCAGGCTGCGGCTGTCCACCTGCCATCATCTCATCCTGCAGCTAAAGAAACACAGTTGTAGGTTAAAGTAGAGGAAACGGTTTGCAACAGGTTAGATAACAGAGTTATTACAGCACTAGCTTTGTTCCTGAGAACATTTCTCTTCATGCAGTTTGTTCATTGCTGGTGAAGAGCTGTGGCCTGTATCGGAGAACTCAGGTACCAATACAATCAGCTCCTGTATCGTCTCCATCACTGTGGTGCCTGTGGTTGCCATGGCAACACTGTGGCAAGTTAAAAAAGCTGAGTTATGTTTTGCACTTAGCACAAAATACAGCTGAGACTGATGGAAATTTTGATGAAAACTTTGTTTTGCAGGTATTTGGGCACAAAACAAAGAATTGGACGAATTAAAAGTTTGACCTCTAAAATCATCAGACCCCCTCAGTCGACTGAAATTCTTCAGGTTGTGTAGTCCGTCTTTTTGTGGTCAGTCAGTGTGCAGTGTACTTCTGAGGTCAATTTGCCCCCAGATTTAGCTGCAGAGCGAGCGCTCCTTGCATTTGTGCTGTTTTCTGGTACAGGCAGCTGCAGACCCAGGGTGAGTCTGAGTGAGACGGAGGCAGCTGCCTGGAGGAAGAGAGGCTTTGCCGGGTCGTGCGGGCAGCAGGCCGAGCAAAGCACCCCAGACGTCCCTCTCCCCGGCAACGCTTTCCAGCTCCTCCTGGGGGACTCCAAGGCGTTTCCAGGCCAGATGAGATATGTAATCCCTCCTGCGTGTTCTGGGTCTGCTCCGGGGCCTCCTACCAGTGGGACGTGCCCGGGACACCTCCAGCGAGAGGCGCCCCGGAGGATCCTGATCAAATGCCCAAACCACCTCAACTGACCCCATTTGACGCGAAGGAGCAGCGGCACTTGAATAAAAACAAAACAAAACAAAAGACAACCAAACAAAAAAACAACAACAAAACTTTAAATGACCAAGAGAATAAGAACATATAAGTAAACAAAACCAGAAACGAGAGAGCCGAGCTGCTGCTGATTCTACAAGCGCTGCCATCTTTGACCCGCTATCAGTTATCACATTAGCTCAGAGAGCTTACCTGAATGTCACTGTCACCCTGAACATCCTGCTGAACCCTGTTCAAACCCTCGAACTGAATATTCGTATTGAACCTGCGACCCTGGAACCAGGAACTGCTGTGAGGCGACAATACTAACCACTGCACCGCTGTGCCGCCATAATCACAATATGATTTCTTATTTTTACTGATCTATTTTTCCATATTGTGCAGCCCTAATAGACGTCTGTTTAAGAGCTGTATTGAGATATTTCAGCGTGGACCAAAGCAGTTGATCAAACCACTGACTGAACGTCTGATCCTTAAAGCCGAGCTTCTCACCAAGCCAAGCTCAACAGAATTTTGATTGCCATTTTAAAGCACTCAGGTAATTCTATAGCGCAGAGTCCACGCTTCAAAGGATAACACAACACTGAGCTCTCACTTAAATCACACATGAATGGTGTGTGGCCATCGTGGATGAACTTGTCAAGAAAAATTGTGGCCTTCAGAAGACAGCGTGCAGACACTCTGGGTGCCCTGTGTGGTGTCACCATAAATTGTAAAACCATCCAGGCACAGGGAGATCAAATTAACACTAAATGCGTCTTACCTCAGTTCTACTTTTCTCTATTTGTACCTCATCTCTTTGTGTCTCTGGCCAGTGTCATCTCCAACTAAAACATATCCAGTGGCTCGCCTGAGCCTGAGTCCTCTCCTGGACAAACAAACGGTAAGTGAGCCAGATGCCCAGCTGTCAGACAGAGACAGGTCTGTGGCTCAACCAGACAAAAACAGAAAAAAAGGGGGTCACCATTAAACCACTGATAGCTGAAACAGTGTGGAGGAGGGCAGGCACGTTTTCAAGGGGAAGATGCAATTTTCCACTAATGAGGATCTCATATGAAGACACTGAAGAAAAACAAAGACGGTTTCAAGAAGGCACGGTTGTGCTACTTCTCACGCAGGGTTCGACTCGTGAAACTGATCTATGTGAAAAATGGCACGGTGCTTTTAGGAATACTTGGAGAAGGACAAAGGAAAGTTCAGTCTGCAGTCAGAGAGACTTCCTGGCGCTTTTTTGGTTGCCAGAGCAGATGTGAGGTCAGGAGTCCAAACCAGGTGCCTGAGATTTACTCTGATAGTTAATCATATCTTGCCTCGCTCGCAGATGTTTTTGTGCCTTAAATGATGCCAGGGGCTCCTTAATCAAAAAGCTTTCATTCACAAGTCACAGACAATAAGTGTTAAAGTGCAGAAAAGCCGATTATGGGTTGATTTTACAGCTCCGCTGAGACAAGAAATGAGGGGTTTGTTTCCAAAACAGTATGCTTCAATGTGCAGCAGTTTATCATTTTATAGGTCTAAACTTACAGAGGATCACGGCTGTAAACGTGTCAGTGAAGTGATTATGAACACCCTGGTGATGAGCAGTCATTTGTCTTAAATTTGTTGCTTCTATTCAGTTTGGAAAATTGTCTTTTAGCCCAACTATGCAGATCTTTTACTGCTCTGTGAAAGCTGCACCTACTCTAGAAAATAATCACTTAATGAAAGCATCTTAATTATATTCCCTTTAGCGACTGTATTGTTTTCAGCGTCACACACTCATTCATACGCACATACATTAAAGCATCAACAGGAGCCTCTCACATCTGCAGAGGAAAAGAGAAACACTCCATCTCCATCTGCTTCACCTGATTAACTCCACTGACAGGACATGAAAGTTGAGTCACGCCATCACACACAGGATGTCACACAGTTGTTTGGGCTGCTGCCACCTCGCCGCCACGTTTCATTGGCTTGAGTCACGGATAGACGAATCCAGATCTTAGATCAAGACCGAACGGCTTAATGAAAATCAAAAGCAACAAAAGCGGGAGGTGGAGGAGGTGGGCGCTGAGGAAACAGCAGACCCACTCCCAGCAACGACTTCCTCTGTCATGAATCAATGGAGGAGATATGCCAGAGCAGCACAGCTTCTCTGACTCACGCTCTCTTGATAGTAGCTCGAGAAGTTTTCAAAGCAGAGCCAGGGATGCCAAGAAACTCAGTCAGCCAGGAAGAGCACAGCAAGTGCACAGAGCGGCGTCATAAAACACCAGGAGTTCACTCGAACAAGTGGTTAAATTCACTCACTGATAAGTGTCGGATGTTGTCTCTGTGCGTGCTGACTGATATTAACCTCTTGATGAGCGGACAGATGGTTTCATGGACAGTGTTTCCTTTCACATAGAGCATATATGATCAATCCAGCAATACAACCCCAAACTGTGATGAGAAATCTGCCTTAAGTGGTGAAGAAATATGACATATGAGAATACACTTACTCAAGTACTGCACTTAACTTGAGTATTTCCACTTTCTATCTGTGTAAACTAAGATTGTACAAACAGAACATGATTGTCTTCCTAAATATGATAAATTGTTGCCCAGTAGAATATTAAGTAATTAACGTTTGCTTCATCAACAGCTGCAACATTTAAATGAAGGGATCAGTCCTCATAAAACCATCTTACAGTATTCACAACGCTGTAAAATAATGATATCAAAGAGGCAGTCAAGTCAAGTGTGTAGGTTTTGTTGAATATTGGGAGGGGGATTCATATTTTGAGCATCAAACACTTAATTTCCTGCATTCTGCTGAAATTTTAAGCATCAATTTTTGCCTTTTCTGCATCTGTTTATGGCAGAAATGTCTTAAATGAGTCGGGGGACAAATGCACATGCTGTAAATATTGAAGGGGACGTGTCCCCTGCATGCCCCCTGAAATCTGTGCCTATGTTTGCTGTTAATACTTGAAGTACATTTTTGCTAAATAATACTTATTTACTTCTTTTAAAGTGGTGGTGGAGGAGGTATTCAGATCATTTACTTGAGTTACTAAGTACTCACCCTGCGATAAAAACACACTCCATTACGTGTCAAGATGCAAAATGTCACCTCAGTATCAAAAGTAAAAGTACTCATAAGTCTGTGACTGTTACACTATTATATATTACATTTTTAATTATTTTAACAGATGCCCTGGTGTGTGAGTAACATTTTATTACTTTCTAACACTGCATCACATTTTAGGAGCTCATCATACGTCAAAGTATTTCCCTCTGAACTGTTGTGCAGTAGAAGTATAAATCACCTTTAAATGGAAACTGTTTAGTAAAGCTGCAATTACAGTACTTGAATACATTAACTCAGTTACTTTCCCATAGGGCTCTTTATCTACCACTAATGGAGAAGATTTTACATTGCAGTATTTATACTTTTACTTACTTCTTCCACTATTGTTCACAAATATCCAGCACAAGAGGTACAAATAGAGACATATATGGATGAAGATGGTTGTTAATGTCTGGTGAAGTTGCTCAAATGTGGGGTTTGTTGCGCATTTTTGCAACAGCATCAATAAAAGTAACTGTAAACTCACTGTAGATGACTATACTTAAAACACTCTGAGTCCCTAAAGGTGGATTTAGGACTGGTCCATGCTGCGCTGTTTCCCACACCAGCACATTCCCACACAGTAGCCACCGTGTTCACAGTTTAAACTGTACCGAGTCTATTAATTAACCAGCAACATGTATCATCATAAATGTCATCCAGTTCTTTGACTGTCAAAGAAACCGTCAAACTCTCGGTGATAACCCCGCTTTGTTTAATTCATAGACAGTGTTTTACTCACCTTGCGGCCGAGGAGTCCCGGATCATCTGTCGCTGTTAGATCGCAGTTAGAAACCAACTTCCATGGGCGACATTGAGATAAAAAAAAAAAAAGCAAAGCGTTTGTTTTTAAGGGTTCATATACACTCAGAAAAATCTTGAAGCAGTGTAAACATTTAGAGGAGGGCAGTGGAGAGAGAGAGAGAAAGAGCCCAGTCGCATCCAAACGGGGGAGGGTCCTGAAGTGCAGCCAAAGAAACTGGAAAAACTGTGACAGCGGGGACCGAGGGAGGAGGAGGAGGAGGAGGAGAGAGAAGAAGAAGAGGGATGGGGCAGAGGAGAAATTGTGGAAGGTCAAGGGGGGAGATTGAGAGAGTTGTTTTTGTCCTCTGCAGGCCTTGATGTCTAAATCTGTGGAGATACAGGTGGAAACAGGCAGGCTGGCTCTAAAGCTCAGGAATTCACACTATATATATATATTTATTGTTTGTTTGAACTAAACAACAGTCAGTGGAAGTAGTGGAAGTTAAGCTGTATCTACAGTACTTGAAAGTACTTTCCAAAACTGTTTTTAAAGCTGGGGCAGGCAGAAATCTGGAAAAGGCAAACAACAAGCAACCAAGAAAGGCAGAATTAGAAAATATGCCCTCCTCCTGCAGCTCTGTGTTTTCAGCCCTTCTCACCAGGCGAGTGTGGGCACACACTCGACCCACTGTTTTCCATACGTTGATTTATTTAGGCTAATTTCATTGTACAGTTGCACAGTCACTCAGCCCCTCCTTGCCCCGCTCTCTCTCTGTTTATCACACACAAGTAAAACAAGAATTTGGAGGGAAATGGTTTCAGCAAAAATGGACAGGAGGTCTGCGTGGCCACAACATGTAGTTACATTTCTGGGGAGGTGCACGTCAGGCTACGGGGTTGATGTAGAGCCCAATTTGACACAGAAGTAAATTCGGCCTAAGTGTCCACATACTTTTGGCCACATAGTTATTGTCTTTGTCTCGACCAGGCTCTCTTCCTCTCACACACATACTTTATTGACAGCTGTGTAATAACCTCCTCTGAGATAACTGTCAGTCAGCCTCTGCAGACAGCAGTTGGAGGGCTTCCTCCCGAACAGTGGGCCAGCCGTGATAACCCGCCTGTTCAGGACGGGTGTTTTCCCCCCCTGCTGAGTGCTGACACAGATAAACAACTCATGGATGGAGGCCTGGTGGAGCAAACATCCTCACTGCACGGAAACCCAGAACAGGCGGAAGTTAAATAGTTTCCTGTAGGTATGTAGGGGCTGTGCAGCATTGCCCTGCTCAGGACAGTAGAGTTGTCTTTGTGAGGTCAGAAAAAGTGTTCAAAGAGTACAGTGAACAATCCTGGATGTAACTTTGTCGTTCGGTGCATTTGTTCAAGAGTCCATCTCTACTAGTTCCAGTTGCTGCAGGTTGAAATGTCAGATCCAGATAAGCAGAGTCGTGTCATAACAAGTAATTATGTTGTTGAGTTCTTGCTGACGGACCATTTATTTATTCACCCTATCTGCTCCATGGAAACAAGCTTTATGGGCTGTTCAGGAAACATTTAAAGGGATATCAAAGGGACATTAAATTAATAATAAAATTGAATAATGCTTTTGGGTCTTTCTTTCTCATTGTCCGCGAAGCAGAGAGTCTCAGTCTGTTTTCCGTCAGGTATAATTAATATCTGAAGTCAGGAACCAGCTTTCCCAAAGGGAGATCCTGAATCCTGCAGGCCATGTGTTGAATAATGCATCAGACATGTTGTGATCAGAGACGGGTGCAGCCAGCTTTGCTTCTGCATGGTCTAAAACTCCTCTTGTTAACACACATTATTGCATATGACTTATTTAATGTATTTTAGGAACTGTGTTGTTAATATAAATGGCATTGTGTGTTTGCGCCTGGGATTCTTTTGACACGTTCATATTGACATATTTGATGCATAACTTATTTTCTGGTGTAAAACACTGCCATCTACTGACAGTCTGGTGTTTTACGTCTTCTGCAGTACATTTGATCCACCACTGCGACAGTCAAACACTCTTCAAACCTGCAAAACTTTAAATTCTAGTGGAGATTCAAACATTTTCTGGAATATCAGATATGTGAATTTGGGGGATATGTGTATAAAATTATACATAAGTCAAGATTATTTCCATCTGATATAATGGTGCAGCCATAAAAAGCATTGAGTCTTGTGCTTGAGCATTTCACTCAGCATTAACACCATGTAGCTTCAATGAAAAGCTGGACAAGGTGGTAAAGAACATTTATATAGTATGATGCTGACAGACATGGTGGAATATGATGTTTTTTCAGCTTTGTACTCCAAAAGAAAAAGGTTGGAAATTAAATGTTAAAGAGTAACAAGAAAATGAATCTTTACAAATCTATTCAAGTAATATTCACCTAAACACAGAAAGCAAAAGTAACTGATTCATTAATAAATCTGTGGCCCAATAACGAGCTCCTTTTCTCTCTTATTGTTCTGTGATTGTTTTTCAGTTGATTCATTCTGTCGGACAGTTAAACAAGAATAACTTTGTTATCTAAACAAAAAAAGTTCACAAACTCCAATAAATAGTAAACCAGAAACATTTAACATCATGCAAATAGTCGCGCTGTAGTTATTATTATTACATTATTATTATTTATTACAGTGGTAGAATGTAACATAGTAAATTTACTCAAGTGCTGTACCCAAGTACAGTTTTGAGGAACGTGTACTTTACTTGAGTATCTCAGTTGTGCGCTACTTCATGCTTCTACTCCACTACTTGTCCAATGGGAATATTGTACTCTTTACTCCACTGCATTTATTTGACAGCTTTAGTTACTTGACAGATCATTAGAATCATCTAAATATAAAGTAGTATAAAAGTAGCTGAAATCAGCCCCACTCACACGTTAATGCGTCATTAATTATGATCTGGCCATATTGTATGTATTATTCTGATATTAAGCATTTTGCATAATGAGTACTTTTACTTTTGGTGCTTTAAATATATTTTGATGCTAATGCCTTTGTACTTTTGGTTAAGTAGATTTTAAATGCAGGGCTTTACTTGTAATTACTTGTGACCAGTGTTGGGAAGGTAGATTTTTAAATGTAATAGGTTACAGATTATAGTTACCCTGTGAAAATGTAATAATTATTGTAACTTTTTTATTGCTTCTTCAAAGTAATGTAACTTTCTACAGTTGATGAACAAATATTTTAAACTGGACAAAAAAGCTGAAAAAGAAAAGAGATCATTTCTGCCTGACGAGCAACAAAATGAATGTTTTATTTCATGTTTTATTTTTATTTTTTTACTGAAATTAATATATTCAAAGGCAACCCCTTTATAATCACCACAATTCTGATGAGTAACCGTAATATAATTACATATTTTTTTCTCAGTAACAATAACTTATTAAAATTGGATTTATTTTTAATAGCAATTTATTTTATTTATTTTTAATTAATGTTTTGACATGTAGGCCTAACTAGTTTGTCCCCAGTTCTGCATATAACAGTATTTCTATATTACTCATGGGTATTATTACATTTAAAAAAAATCTACAATAGAATAGAAAGAACTTTATTCATTGTCGTCCAGCAGCTCATAAAAGACAAAAACAACAACCACACTTCCCCTCAACAACAAGTTAAAATAAGTGTATAACTAGAAATATAAAAAACATCAAATTAAAATAAAATTAATTATTTTACTTCTTCCACCGCTATCATGTGGGATATAAAATAAAGTCTATTTTTATATTAAGGCTTCAAATGATATTTTAATACCAGATTTAATTCATAGCCTACACTTATTCTTCCTCTTTAGCTCTATGGAGAGCAGCAGACCTTCTGTGCGCTGCTGCAAAATGACACCGAGAAGAAGAAAAGAAGCTGTGGTGACGTGTTTCCGGTGTCATGTCAGCGTTCTGCTGAAGCCGCATGGCTAGCTGCAGGTGCTGCTGTGTGTTTTGCTCCTCCAGTCAGCTACAGAGACGCATATTAGATGCAACAAGACGTCAGAGGTATGTTGGGTTTTGATTTCTAACGTGTTAATGTTGTGTTTTAAACATTAGCTGACGAAAAGCTGATAATAAAAGCGACTTGTTGTTTTAAAGTGTTAACGTGTATGTTAGCTGTTAGCATCAACTCAGTGCTGTCAGAGAAGAGTGCAGCAGTAACATTTGACTAATAAGTGTTTATATAAAGCAGCGTGTCTATTTTGAATAGTTCAATAGTTTTCTGTGAGTGTTTTGCTATTAAATCTGACGTTTTCACATTAGTATTAGTGATTCATTAAAGTGTATGTTGTCTTTTTCTGCTGTAGATGTTTAAAGTTGTGCTCATTTTGTAGTTTAATCTACTGCAGTGCATCTATAGGATCATCATATCTATGTAGTGTTGCTCTCCTGTGAGAACCAAGCATCTCTAAAAAGTCAACTGTTAATGGTGTCAGAAAAACAGCCCTGTTTTCAGCTTCATGTTGTTGCATTTCCAGCTGATCCAAGAGAGTTTCTAAGAAGTTTATTTAGCTTGAGAAGTAGGGGAATTTTCTCAACATGTAAATTAACACTTCGTCCATCAGTTTATCACAGACATTGAAAATCAACACATCAGGATATACATGATTTTCACTGGACAGAAAGGGGATGAAATATATCATATGTAAAGTAACTAAAGCCTGTTTTGGCTGCCATGTTTTTAACGATATCATTATGTTTGAATTAAAAAAAGTAGTGACTCATGTTTGCTTAATATTCTATAAACTCTTCTTTACTCAGATGGCAGAAGTTGTACCAGAGAAAAGTCATGGCTTGAAGTTTGCAGAGCAGCAGCTCCTGCGTCACGGCTGGGAACATGGTAAGAGACTCTGATGTCTTTGCGTCACATTTCACCCGCTGCAGTGCATCTGACTCGGGTACAGATTTCTTATCCAGTCCGCTCTGTCCTCAGGTAAAGGGCTGGGGCGATCTGAGAATGGCATCTCAGAAGCTATCAAGGTTAAAGTGAAATGTGACAAAGGAGGGGTGAGTGATGTTCGGTGTTATGCAGCATTTGATCTCATTTTACTCTGTTTGTCTTCTGTAGAAAGTTGTTGTTTGTAGACTCACATGTGGCTCTTCTCCACCAGGTTGGTCATAAGGAAGGGGAGCAGTTCACCTTCCACTGGTGGGATCATGTCTTCAATAAGGCCTCCTCCAGTCTGCAGGTGGAATCTGATCAGGTGAGTCAAACATCACACAGCTGAACACACAAATGCAACACAACATGATCAGAATCAGAGGGTAGTGAGTGATGTGGTCTTGCCGTGTTTAAAAAGTTTATTCAAGTGGGTTGTGTGCTTTTTTTGTGATGATGGGATGAGTAATTTCAGAATGAGGACATTGTCACTTGCTATACTCAGCTCATTTATTAGTCAGCATTTGAAAAGGTTACCAGCTGATTCATGAAAACTTAACACTCACCTCCTCCATTTGTGAATGTAGCTGCATTTAGCTCCTCTGTCAGGAGAATATTTTTAGGAGCAGCTTTTTCTGGTTCAAAGCAACAACTTTTAAAGGGATGTGAAATCTTAAACTCTGAACTAAAGTACAAGTTTTAAGTTATTTACTGTCTCAGTCTTTCTTCAACAGTGTTCTTTGAATGTGTTAAACAGAAAATAAAACATAGGTGCAAAGTGCAAGCACAGAAGTTAAAATTAAACAAATGAAATCAGCTGTTAAGTGTTTGACAGAATGTCGGCTGTGTTGTTTGTTTTCTGTGTGATCCAGAACGGTATTCAATTAAAGAAGACGGTGGAGGAAGATGAAGAGGATGGGACGATCTCTAATAAAAAGCCACGGAAAGCCACGCTGGCTAAAGCCAAACTTTATGGATGTTTTGTCAAGGTAATTTCTTTGTTTCTTCATTATTGTGTAAATATTAAGGAGCTTTTGAAAATGGAGGGCAGTGGCACAGAGGGACGATAAGAACAAAGAAGAACATCATCAGATTTTACAAACATTTAAAGACAAGAAATGTACAAATACACTTCTGTATGTTTGTTGTGTATTTAAATATGACTGAGTCTAGTTTGAATGGACGATGATCTTCACTGATTTTGTGTCCGTGTTTCTCTCAGTCAGCCACGCTGCTGTCTGGTCAGGAGCAGCCAGAGCCGAAGTCCTCCAGCTCAGAAGACAGCAGCAGCTCAGACGAGGAGGACGACCAGAAGTTGGATCTCTCCAGCACCACTAAGTAAGAACTGCACACAATGCACTTTGTTCAGATTTCTAATTATTTTTTCGAATCAAAAGCTGCACAACATTTTATCAGTGTCTGCATGAGTACGACTACAGAGCGCTTCTTGGTCTTTGTTTTCTCCCATCTCATTCTGGACACATTGCTGTTCTTTATAATCAGCCCTTCCAGGATGTTGCAATGTCATGATCGCAACAATCACACACATTCAACCAGTCCGTGTGAATACTGCGCAACCTTGCAATTCTGTCCAATCGCTGTAAGTTGTTCACAAATTTGACTTTGTCACATTTACCAACAAAAATGACTGATAAAGGCCGCGCAATGCAGTACCCTGACGATGCTCACGAAACGCGAGGGTAAACTATTTGGCACTACGTGCAACAGCTGAAAAGCGTGGACAAGACAAGTGACCATGTCAGAGGCTGTTGGGTCCAGATCTATTGACAGAATCAAGGTGAGTTAGATTAAAGGTCCAGTGTGTAGGATTTGAAGGGATATATTGGCAGAAATGGAATATAATATAAAAAGTATGTTGCATGTCTGGAACTTTAGTTATCAGAGAAAGAAGGTGAGCACACATTAGCAGGCCCGATTCCGAGCACTGCTGATTAATCGGTGCAAGTCTAATTACAGAGAAATACAAAACCGTACCAATGAACCTTCATTAATATAGGCCTATATTTTATCTACAAGTGCACGTCACACACTGAGCGAGCTGCCTGTTAATGACGCTGTGGGCTAATGGGCATGTAGCCACTTCCATGTTTCAGATGATCCGTCATGTTTGTAGTCGACCAATGAAGATGAGTTTACATATCACCTTGGGTTCGTCCTTCACCTTCTCAAAATGATCCCACACTTTGGATTTCCTGCCTGACGTGTTATTAACTAGCCTGTGGAATAACCACAGGTACCAGCCCTGGACATTCGGGGCCGTAGGGGCAGCTTGGAAAAGGCAGTCGGTCGCTGGGAGCTACTCTTGTGCCTTTTTTTGTGGCAGCTTTTAAGAAGCAACCAGTGAAATCTTGACGACCAACGACCTTTCTGGTCGACTAACATTTGGCTGACTATTAGAGGGCAGCCCTAGCTCCAACAATCCCTAAACGAAGCCAGCAAAATCCTGGAGGGACTGTATAATCAGTCACTTTTAATTACCATCTGTTGTTATTATTTATCTGCAAAAGCACTTTATAACTCTGTTTTTCACAGTATTATATAATGAAGTTATTCACTGATGCTCAACAGGCTTTCTGATGCTGATCTAATGAAGGCTTGTGGAGGACGCACGGCTCACAAGTAAGTTAATTCATAAAATTCTAAACAGAATGAAGTATTTTGTATTTTTTAGTAAAGTTAATAATAAATTATTATTTATTATTATTATTATTATTTCTGATGCATTTCTTTTTTGTTTCTTTAGAGGAGCCAGACACGGCTTGACCATGAGTGCCAAGTTAGCCAGGCTGGAGCAGCAGGAGGCTGAGTTCATGGCTAAGTATGGCAAGAAGAGCGAACCAGCGAGTGCTTCATCAGTTTGTGTTACACCGACTCCACCGACCTCCCAGCCAGCTGAGCAGAGCCCTGAGAGGCAGGAGGAGACGAGCGAGGACTCTCAGAGCAAGAAGATGAAGAAGAAGAAGAGGTCCGCTGCGAGCGCTCATGAGCTAAATGGTGACGCAGTGTCTGAAAGTCCTGAAACAGATGTGAAACCCAAAAAGAAGAAGAAAAAGAAAACTAAAGAGGACACTGATGGGGTTTCCACTGAGGGGAATTTGATCTGTGTAGAAAACAGTGAAACGGACCACAAAACAAAGAGGAAACATAAAAAGAGGAAAAACAGTGCAGAGCAGAATGAAGAAGAAAGATCACCTTCACCTGCAGCAGAGAGCAAGAGTTCAGAGGAGACAGCTGAGCTGCACACAGACACAAAAGTGAAGAAGAAGAAGAAGAAATCCTCCAAACACCAGAGTGAACCTGCTGGAGAAGAGGAGAGTAACGACACAGAATCCAGCCAGTCAGAGCTGGTCCAGGACTGCGCTCCAAAAACCAAAAAGAAGAAAGCTGCGGTTACATCGGAGGAAGCAGAAGTTCCAGAGAGTGAGGCAACCAGAAAGCAGAAAAGGAAAAAGTGTAAAAAGGACAAACTGTGTGTAGATGAAGATAACAACGAGGAGGCACCTCCTCCAAAGAAGAAGAAAAAGAAGAAGTCCAAAGAGTAATGTTTGATCAAAGCTGCTTTGGACACTGATAAACACTTGTGTCTTGGCTGATTGAGAAAGTTAGTATTACGTTGAATCAGCTCTGTTGAGTTCTGTGCCAGACGTGGACGTTATGGAGGCTGTGCTCTCTGATTAGAAGAGCTTGTTCATGAATTGATAGAATATCCGGCCCAGTTGGCATTACGCATTTCTGCAAACCACCAGAACGTTAAATTTTTAGGTTTCGTATGATTCATACCTCCAAATCTGAGGCCTTGGTTCTCTGCAGGAAGCCAGTGGATTGCCACCTCTGGGTAAGGAGAGAGTTTCTGCCTCAAGCGAGGGAGTTCAAGTATCTCAGGGTCTTGTTTCCGAGTGAGGGTAGAATGGAGCGTGAGATGGATCGGCGGTTTGGTGCAACTTCTGCAGTGATGCAAGCGCTGTGCTGGACCGTTGTGGTGAAGAGGGAGCTGAGCCGCAAGGCAAAGCTTTCGAATTACTGGTCCATCTATGTCCCAACCCTCACCTATGGTCATGAGCTCTGCGTAGTGACCGAAAGAATGAGATCATGGATACAAGTGACCGAAATGAGTTTCCTCCGTGGGGTGGCTGGGCTCAGCCTTAGAGATAGGATGAGGAGCTCAGAGTAGAGCCGCTGCTTCTTCACGTTGAAAGGGGTCAGTTGAGGTGGTTCGGGCATCTGATCAGGATGACTCCTGGGCGCCTCCTGTTAGAGGTGTTTCAGGCATGTCCCACTGGTAGGAGGCCCCGGGGCAAACCCAGAACACACTGGAGGGATTACATACCTCACCTGGCCTGGGAATACCTTGGGGTCCCCCAGGAGGAGTAGCGATGGATGGATGGATGAATCATATCACCGTTTTTAAAGTGATGTAACATGAGATGACTTTGTTGTCAGGAGGAGATGATGTCATGTAGGCGAGATGCCTTCCAAACTGATTTTAGTGAGCTATCGCTGTGTTTTCAACAACTTTTCAGCCACCAAACACCGGTGTTTTTAGTGTCTCATCAGTGCACCTAAACCTGACCACTAATAACCACAGCGTTGTTGAAACATAAAGTTTTAGTATAAAGTTTACATGTATCCGCTACATAGTAATATGCAAATGTAACGTATCTGTGATTTGCAGAAACGTAAAATGCCAACATTTCCTTCTGTTGACTGAGCTGGAAAATCTACTTGTTGAACCTCACTTGTGTGCTATCAAATCCGATTTCTTCAATCACTACTGCCCGTTGAATTTGATAACCTGTTGGACCTGTTATTTCCTGGTGATGCAGACTTTTAAGATTGCTGATGATGTAAAACATGAAATGTACTGATCTGAATCAGTTTGATGCTACAAGTCTTTGATCTGACGACTCACATGGTGCCGAACAAACCCAGCTTCTCTACACTGACTGAGAATCCAGTCAGTGTTGATGTTTGTAGGTTGGGACATGTTGTCAAACTGATAAAAAGTTGCCTTTATGTGAAATGTGCATTTTGCTGAAAAATTGAAATGCAATGTTAAGACTTGAGTCGAGTGTCTGGATCATGAGTCTTGAAGGTGTTTGCAAAATTGTGCCATTATTTTATTTTAAGGAGGCAAAACATGGAAATACACATCAGAGACCGAACTACTGGTCTTAACATGAAATCCTGAACTTTTGATGCACATTAAATAATTTGATGAATCAAACTGCACTTGAGTGATTCTTTAAGATGTACAGATTTTTATTTCTTATTGTCACTGTCACAGGGCATCAAAGAAAAAAAAAGTACCAACATTTCCCTACTACAACAGTGTCAACATGTAAATGTGAAGCTGTTTGTCCCTGATGATAAGAAAATATCAGATAATCATCTGTGTCGTCGTTCCACAGTTACACTTCCTGTGTTTGGGATTTAGAAGCATCTAGCGGTGAGGACACGAACTAAAACTTCCTCTGTATTTAAAGCATGTAGGAGCGCTATGGTGGCGGATTTTGAAATGCAAATGAGCCTTTCTATAGCCAGTGTTTGATTTGTCCATTCTGGGATACTGTAGAAACAATGCGGTGGACTCTAAGGAGGGGACCTGCTCCATATGTGGACCAAAACGTCTCATTCTAAGGTAATGAAAACACAATGACTCTTAGTTTCAGGTGATTGTACACTAATTAAAACAGAGTTATTAAAATAATTATTTCCGTTCTGCCGATAAATCTTAATGATTACCTCTGATCATTTTCTTCTTTCTGTTTCTTTCCCCACTCACAATAACTGAGCTTTCTAAAATTAGATCTGATCACAGAAATCACAGAAATGGAGAAATCGTGAAGTTTGAGACAGGAAGAACACAAGGTCATGTACCAGCAGTTTGACAGTTAAAGATTTGACTCAGCTGACTTAAACATCCATCCAGGACTTTTAATTTTTACCTTTACTTTTTATTGACTGCACCTTGTAACTGGTTTCAAAAGGCACTTTATAAATGTAGTTTACTTACTTGTTACAATATTTTTTACACCATGGTATTGCTACTTTTAGTAAAAGACTTTAGTACCTCTTCCCCCACTGCTGAATTGAATTTCATAGAATGCCACCATTTTCATAAAACAGAATAAATACCTCCTTTTTTTGTCTTCTTTATTTCACATGAAATAAAATGACGGGACAAAAATAATAAAAGAAAAGTTAAATAACAATAAAGATAAAAATAGTAATAATGACAAGTGAATGAAGAAAAAGCTATAAAAAATAAAGAGTGAGAAATGAACAACAGACTGTGATACAACAGAGAAGATTAAACAAAGTATTATACCCAATATACAACGATGTATAAAACACAAGACTGAAACTGAGGTGAAACAAAGGTTGAGGAGCTTAAACATTCATGTTGAATAGGAACTCTTTTTACACAACATGTTTTGACATGTTGGTCTTTATGTAACACCAGAAAGTGAGGCCACAACATGCAGCAAGACGGCCACAGGAACTTTGTTGCATCAGTTTGCAAGTGTTTGGTGTAAATGTTGCTGAAAGGATTTAAAATTTTGGATCATTGCAAGAAACACGTCACATGTTCTATTGACTTATATTCTTTGAAGTCAGTAATGCTACATTGAATTACAGTGATATTTGAGAGCGAATGCTAACATCTGCAGAAGATATAGTCTGATTCGTCATCATTTGTTAGGTTGACACCTTTCACACCTTCAGGCAAACTGGATATCTGCTCAAAAAGACATCTGACAAATTTCAAGAAGACACAATAATGAAAACACAAATCATCTTCCAGCTATTTAAAGATCATTATTAATATAGCCTATTATTGCTTTATATTGACATCTTTTAAACTGAGATGTAGTTTTGTATGCAACACGAGGAGAAAGAATATGTTGGAAATGCTAATTAGACCTTATCAGAACGTCGCTCTCACAGATGAATTTGTTTTGCATTATATTGTCTGCTGGGTCCCAGTTGGCTGTATCACTCCTCCTGGGGATCATCAGTGCGTAGGTACCAGGGGTACCAAGTTGCTCCAGCATCCAGAACCTTTAAACACACCACATGAACATCACTACCTGTAAAATTATTTCTACTACTGCTAATAAACCAACAGAACAAAGTGTTAAAAATAGCTACAGAGGCCAAATGTGGAATTAGATCGTCAAATTTTGGTTATTTCTGAGTATGTGAGGACCTCCTGTCCATGCTGAGTGTAAAAGAATCAATCGTAAAAACTTGCGGCAGCTTTTCAGCCTGAAGGTTAAAGGTTCAGTGTGTAAGGTTTAGGGGCATATATTGGCAGATTTGGAATATACTATAATAACTTTAGTTTTTATATAGAAAACACTTTGGTGATGAGTGGATCTTCAAGCGTTTATATATTTTAATTTCAGCCGGGTTATGTGAACAGCACATATTGTAATCCTCACTCGGAGGAAAAAAAGATCCCGTAGCATCAGGCTCCAGCAACACTAAACCCCTGAGCTTGCCTGAGAAGGACTAAATGCACAAACCCGCTATTTCTAAATATCCCATGGAGAGAGACTCTCACTGCAGCCTTTTTTGTTTTGTCCTGAAAATGTCGGCGTGCAGCCTCGTTCTGTGGGCGATAAACGAGGTGCAGACTTCCCTCTGTGTCACCAGTGATGAGGAAATACAGTGAGTGCTGGACGGAGCAGTGAGTGACAACAACCCCGCCCACATTCAAGGGTACTGTTTGCAGTGGAAACACTAGGGTCTAGGTGCCATGTCTGAAGGGTTACTGTTGGTTCCAAAGGCACCATACTGAAAGTGTTTGGTGGAAACTGAGCTTATGTTGCACCGCCGTGTTTTTACAGTTGCCCAGAATGGATTAACCAAACACTGGCTTCAGATCGGACCATTAGTGTTTCTGCGGTTTCGAAACAGCCACCATAGTTAGAAGTTAATTCAGTGTGTGGAAAATTCCTGAACGTCTGGAAGAGGAAATGATGAGCACACAAAAGCATGTTATGGGCAAGCCCCAAGATGCCGAATAGTGTCAGAGATGCACTGATTTGTTGCATTAAACTGCTTTATTCAGTGTTTTTAGCTGTTTTAATTGCCTGGTCTGTTTGTTTTATAGAGCAAGAGATGTCTGTGTACAATTCAGCCCCTAATAAAAACCTCCTGAACAACGAACACTGGAAGAACTCTGACCAGGAGAAGTTTTTAGCTGGTTGCAATCTGCAATCCCCCTAAATCTTACACACTTCACTTTCAAATTTCTTTGCTAGAGTTACTAGATAATTTGCAGATCTCTCATGTGAGACGTGGTGAATGTTCATGAGGCTGAAATGAGTAAATTCAAATGTTTATTAAAAAAAAAAAAAGAGTCTCTTACTGTAGAGTGTCATTACGTCCATCAAGCCAGACCCAGTTTTTGTCTTTGTTTTCATATAACCCGATCCAGTATCCATGAAACTTGTCGTAGTAGTACTTGATTTGAGTACTGATGAATTTCTGCAGGTCATCAAAAACATTCACACTTACTGACATAGATTGTGATCAGACATTAAAAACACTCCCAAATTTTTAATTACCAGAAATCAACCTTTTTAACTGCATTTTGTGTGAATGTGGGTTTTTTTTGTTTCCTTGGTTCAGCTGGCTTTATGGTGTTAAAACTCACCTGCTCAGCGAGACTATTAACTACAACCAGATCTGCAGCTGTCTTCTGGCAGTACTCTCGGCTCTTTTGCCACGTCTTCCATGGAGACCCTTTATCGTAAAACAGGTAGCACTTTTCCTGAAACAGAATCCAGTCTTTCTGACACGGCTGACACTCTGCATTCATGGCAGAAAAGCAGAGAAATGGAACAAGAAGATGTTAGATTAAAGGCACAAATACAAAAACACAAATACAGTTTGAAAAAAGTTTAAGGTCCCAGTGACATCACACAACATACAGCATTACTTGTATCATTGCCACAATACACAAGCCAACTTTTAAACTTGATTATTGACCCTTTACTGTTAGTAAACAATTGGACTTTTTGGTGGGCGGGGCTTATTAAAATTCTCTGTCTTCAGCCTTCATTTGAAGGGTGTTTAGCCCGCTGCGTAGCAACCTATTAACACACATGAAGGGGTACTAGTAGTAGTCCCTGTACTTTAAAACAAATGTATCTCCTCACAGTAATTTAAATCTGTGGGTTGAGAAGAACTATGTTATGGTCACTTCAGCAAGACACACTTACTTTTATTTGGGCAGTATTGGTTTACTGGAAAGGTGTCAAACTTCAGGATGCGTCCCAGCGTCCAGTTGAAATTGTCTGTGACTCTGCTCAGCTCCTCTGTTTCTCTCTGTAAAATGCTCCGCTCCGTGTCCAGCTGCTGATTTTGGGCCTTGAGTTCGCTGAGATTGACTTTCTGTTTGTTCATTACCACACTGACTGTGGTGAGAATGAGGAAGAGACATCAGTCGATCAATCAGTCGGTCAGTGGATGCATTAAGTGTTATCAGAGAAGCGTTATTTTCCATACTCTACTTCCATGTTGTATTGGACCAACCATTCAAAACAGAAATAAAAAGTAAAATAAAGAAGCTTAAACGGCGGCAGGCACAATTCAGAGAAATCTGAAGTCACGTTACCTAGCTATTTTTTTTCTGCTGGTAGAAGACATCCCAGACTGACTCAGTCGGTCTAAATGTGATAAAAGCTGCCATAATTATCAACTGAAAGATCCTCGGTGTGTTGACGTGAAACTCACTGTAGATGACGGCACTGATGCCCGCCACCAGGAGGACGCAGAGTATCCCCAAACACACCGCCAACACGCGAAAGTGAGAGCATGCAGCTGCTTCACCATCTGCTTCTGAGGAGAAAGCTCGTATTCAAATCACAATTGTAACTATGATCAAATCATTCATCATTAACATTATTATCGTTGCATGGAAAAATATATAATACATTGTTTTTACATGTTTTTTCTCCTTGTCTTTGGGATTAGAAACTACTGAACAACTGTGACGTACTCTTCATGACCAATATACACTCTGACATGTGACTATCATTACTTTTATAACCACACAGGACATATTAATAAAATAAACGATGGCAGTAAAGCACTTTTATTGCATCTCCTGATGCAGCCTGACCCGCGGTGTTTGAGTTATACTTCCAAGAACTTTGTGTGCAATAGTCCACCTTCTCTTCTCTCTGACACACAGGCAGTGGTGCTGTCCTTACAAAATCAGGTTCAGGTGATTGATTAGTGTACACAAACATGACAGATTACTGTAACACCAACCCCTCACCTCCTGTCCTGTCACATCAAAGCTTCGAATAGCACCATGTCATTTTTATTGAAGCTTTGAAGCCCCAAAAATGGTATTGGGGCAGCCCTAATTATTATCTTTATATATATTACATTTATTACAACAGTGGAGCAGTGGTTAGCATTGTTGCCTCACAGCAAGAGGGTTCCTGGTTCAAACCCAGGGTGGGGGAGCCCTTCCCTATCAGTGTGGGTTTCCTCCAGGTGCTCCAGCTTCCTCCCACAGTCCAAAGACATGCAGGTTAATTGGTGACTCTAAATTGTCCGTGTGTGTGTCTGTATGTCTGTTCCACGTTTTTCTCCTCACTGACTTGGTCAATCCATGTGAAATTTGGCACAGTGGTAATAATAATAATAATAATACATTTTATTTAAGGGCGCCTTTCATGGCACTCAAGGTCACCTTACAAAAATACAAAAGTGCATAAAAACAGGAATAACAGCAGACAATAAAATTCAATGGACAGTGCAAAGATCAGACGGAGTATGAGAGTTTGAACAGATGGGTTTTCAATCTGATTTAAAAGAGGGGTAAGGAGTCCGTGTTGCGGAGGTCAGGGGGGAGGGAGTTCCAAAACAGGGGAGCCGAGCGGCTGAATGCTCGGCCCCCCATGGTGATGAGGCGAGCAGAGGGAACAGAGAGATGGATAGAGGAAGAGGATCGGAGGGTACGGGTAGGTACAGAGATATTAATGAGGTCAGAAAGGACCCTCAGAAAGGTAGAGGGTCATGGGAGGATGCCAGTGAAGCAATATTGCATCAACTGGCCAAAGGGGGGCGCTATAGCAACTGATTGAAATTGCAAGCTTTGAATGGGCATATCTCATGCCCCGTATGTCGTAGAGACATGAAGCTTTGCACAGAGATGCCTCTCCTCATGAGGAACACATTTGCCTCAAGAACCCATAACTTCTGGTATATAGATTTTCCACCATTTTGAATTTTTTGAAAAACACTTCAAATGGATCTCTTCCTAGGAAGTTTGAGCGATCTGCATGAAACTGGGTGAACATAATCTAGGGACCAATATCTAAAGTTCCCTCTTGGCAAAAGTTGGAAAACTTACTAAAACTGAGCTTCTATAAGGCAATGAATATTGCGGAGGGCGTGGCTCATCACATAAAGGTGTATAACATCTCAAGGGTTTCACCCATCACCACGCAACTTTGTAGGCATATGACCACACATAATCTGAGGGGACCCCTCCATTATTGACCCCATCAAACAAAATGGGGGCGCTAGAGAGCTCATTTCTTATCTAGGCCTAACCGCCATATGGATTTTACTAAACTAATGCTTAAAAATGGCTAAAATGCGATCGATCACTGTGGCTCCCCCTGTGGCCGAATGTTGTTTTCTGTTGTTATGTTGCTGTTTTGGCAGTGGTACTACTGTACTTACAATGAAGCAATCGTACTATCAAATTCACAAAAACTCTGTCTGAATACTTTGCTCTTCTTAATGGGTTCAGTTGACTATTTAATCTGCAGTTTCCTATGACCTGTATCTCAAACACACACCATGTGAAACTGTATGTGGGCAACTGTGCACTTAATGGGTATGGACTAGTTTCATATAATTTTTAATATTGAACAGTTCGACTGATGAAATGCAAATGAGACAACAGAATATAAAACTTACTTGGTACAGAAGCAGCCGCACCTTTAGGTTTCACCTCGGAATAAATTGTTGGGTCCTCTTTTTTCTCTGTAAGACACAAATAACAACATGAGGAAATGATTGAATTAATAATAACTGTTCACAATGTCACAACGAAACATGTTTGTGTGATTTATATAAAGTACTCCCCGCTGAAACAGGAAGTAACATAACACGCTAATTATTTATGAAAGTGACCATAAATGTTATTGGAAGGGAAGTTTGGAGGGGTTAGATGTTAGGAGGGGTTTTTTTTTTAGGTCAGCTGGTGCTGCATGAAGTAACAGTTTTACTTTGGTTTGATGTACATAGCCAAGTGCTCTGAAAAGTTCAAATTAATTTACTTTTAATGATTTCTGCTTGTCTTCACATGGCTCATTTTACTTCTCACAAAGCGTGGTTTGCAAAACACTAGACACGAGCAGATTTCACCGAAGAGTCGTCTGCTCACAATATTCTCTGTCTTGTGTTCTGTTGTGTATGTTATATAAACAGTATAAAGATGCGTATAAAAGGACAAACCAGGCTGGTTAGCTTCAAAACAGAGGCAAAGAGAGAGGAAAATGCAGGTGTGGAGTAGGATTTCGTGACTAAGGTGGGAAGTGGAGGGGCAGCAGTTGTCCATTATTACATTGTCACACTGGACAATGTGAGGTTCCATCAGACTGCAGTGAGAGCTTCCACATACATCTACATAACCACAGTTTCTCTTCCTCAATGAAAGTAAGATATTTTGGGGGCTTGGCCATGGTATGCAGATTTAAAATCCCACATCTCAGGTTAAGTTGACGCAAACCTTAGCAGGTGTCTGAGCAGGGTAGATATTACAGTCGGTGGATGGAAAACTATGACGGATATATGACCGATAATCTATAACCTGATGTAAATGACATGCAAGTAAAGAGGCTGTCTGAAGTATCAGGATTTGTTGATCATACAAAATTACAGCAGGTTTAAACAGGTCTGTCTTGAGAATGATTGTAGTTTGAAGGTCGTTTTCTTTTTGCTGTCTTGAGCGAAGAGTTTTTTGTTACAGTACTTTGTGTTTAGACACCAGCCTGTGATTTATTGTGTTGTTTCAATGAAAAGGTAAAAGCACAACACCTTTTGGAGCATTAGCCGTGATGATGTTTGTGTCACATATTCCAAAAACAGACTTTTTTATAACAATGGAGAAAAAAAAAATCAAGAACTGAAAGTCATGATGTGGAATAAATTATACTGTATGTTATGGCAGGGAACTGTAGGGGTCATAATGTGACTCTTCCCAACAGAAGCCTTAAAACGATGTTAAATAGTCTAATAACATTGTGCTTCATTTAAAAGATAAAAAAAGTCACTTACCTTTTGGAGCTTTATCAGCATTTTTAAAAACAACCGTAGAATAACAGATTTCTTCCTCCATCCCTGAAACTAACAGATTGCCGTACTTGCTTCACTGCAGAGTATGAGTGTGTGAGTGACTGAACAAAATTTTACAGCACCACCTCACGGAGAACCATCAAGAGGTTCCTCTTCCCCCTGACAGTTTACTAACTGCAGCCTCTGAGTTTGCGTTATGACATGTCTAACGGACAACCTCAAACAGAGATGCTGGAGGTCCAGTGTGGCTTTATGGCCATTGGTTACACAAGATGTCTGTATTGTGTGTTCTCGGAAGTACGTCTGCTTCTGTAATGAGCAAATGTACACATGATTAGAGAAGTTGACACATGTAAGCATTATCTAATACTGAACTTAACCATTTAACCTGTCGTGTTTGGATTTCTTAATTGATGGTCAGTGTGGTTGTAGCGCGCTCTATCTGGTGAAGGGTCGTCTTTGTGTCTACACTGGTGTATTGTCTTCATTGTTCATAAGAATGATACTGAATCAGAGTCTGTCATGCTGTAAAAGGAAAAGGCTGGCGATTAAATTTATTTTTGTTATTGTCAACAAATCACATAAAAAGACTCAGACCTACAGTTTGTTCTTCCATGTCCCACTACGTTCTGACTTTCCTCCCCTGTCTGTAGCACTGAGCTTATTTAAAAGTGAGCCACATATATGATTTCATTTTCACTGTAGTTGTCAGCAAACGTTACTCAAACAGGAGTAAAACATGCATTTGTTGGGGGACTATTTTCAGTGGAGGATGAATACACATTTGATGCTATAAAGCCCTAGTCACTAACAGCAGGACAGCGGTCTGAGTCCGGACCCAGACGCCAAGCTGTACAGACCTGGACCTATAACCAGTAAATAATTATGGGGTTTTAAATTTTGATGGGACTCTTCTATTTTCTTGTCTTTACGGCACTAGTTTAGCTGATCAGGAAATGCACAGACCAATTGCATGAGAGTTAAGTCATCCCACGTGATGCCACCCAGAAAATCAAATCTCTGTATTCCAGGGGATTCACGTTGCGACTCTATGTACAGTCAGATGAGAGACGTGAAGGGCGAGTTACAAGCGGAGAGACAATAGAAAAATGTAAAGATAGAAATATAGAAAAAGAAAGAGATACAGGGAGAGATGATGGAGAGGAAGAGGCAAGTGAGCAAGAGACAGGGAGAGAAACAGAGGAAGAGGCGAGTGAGCGAGGGACAGGGAGAGAAACGCAGAGGAAGAGGCGAGTGAGCAAGAGACAGGGAGAGAAGATTGTTATTTATTTATTTATATAGTGTAGAATTGGTTGAGACTGTTAAGTCCAGGTGTGAAACAGCTAACAAATAAAAAGGAAAATTCAAGGTGTTGCTCCACTTTATTTTATTTTTTCTAAAATTAAACACTTTATTTTGAGATGCACAATTTTTCAAAAACTATTTCATTTATATTCTCCATTTTATTTTTAAATGCATATCTTGTGACAATAAATATTGTCGAAATGTTTGTGAATCACACTTTCTTTACTTGATTTGACAGTCAGATGTTGATTGCATGCAGACGTTGATACAACTACTGGGCTACTTCAGTATATATCACACTAAATCATATCGCAAGTTAGACATTAGGATGTTCCGGACGTTTGCTTTAGGAAATTTTCTCTAACTAGACCTCTTTGAATTTTAGTTGAATACCCCTGCTATAAAGATTATCTATGGCAGAAAGATTGAATATGTGGAATTGTCTAAAATTAAACTGCACTGGCTTCGAAGCCTGGCGCTGTTCCTGTTATGTTTGGGAGTATTTCTTGGCTGTGACTTCCAGGAAATGCCAGTCAAATGTAAACATTGCCAGGCTAGCCATTTCCCCTTGTTTGCAGTCCTTGTGCTAAGCTAAGCTAGGCTAATCAGCTCCTGACTTTAGCTTCATATTAAACTGACACACACATGAACATAGTATTATCTAGTAGTAGTAGTATCTTCTCATCTAGCTTTGACTGGTGGTGTTTGGTGATTGGTGTGTCAGGACCTTAATATATACATACATACATACATACATATATTCACATATGCCACATACAGTATCACTTAAAGGTGCACTCTGCAGAACTGTGGTGAATAAATTAGAAAAGAACAAAAAAGTGGTTAAGCTTACTTCTGATTTAAAGGCAACATTTATCAGTTTTGACAAACAAAAAACAACTTTCATAGATAGATATATTTCTTAAATGTTCTGAAACCTATTTTCATAATGCATCTGACTCCTAATCTGGTTTCATCAGAGCTCTTGTTTCACAGATCCAGCGGTTATTCATGTAACAGCTATTTTTGACCCAGTTGGCCAGAGGATCTGTTTGTGGCAGAGTGAGAGCACAAGACGCCCACTTCCCAGCTTGTTGTGTTTTCCAGTACCTGGATAAAAAAAAGAAAGAAAACAATTGCATGATATCAGTCGGTTTCTCCGCTTAACATTTTGGGAAAAGCATTTATTTGCTTCATTGTTGAGAGTAAAGTTGAAACAGGCATCTACCTGCAACTCTCTAAAATCCTGCTGGTTCACACCGATGCAACTAGATGAGACGGCGTATCATCTCTGTGCAACAACTCTCTGTACTTCTGTTCTGATTTGCATCTTTTCAGGTTTATTTTTATGGCTAAATATAATTTTTAACTTCTTAAAATATGAATGAGTATAGTGATAGTGAGATACTGGCTACAGCTGCATTTGTAGTGATGATACGGTGAAAAACAGAAACAAAATGAGCATCAGATGGACTGTATTCATAATAAACACACCACAATAATATAAATAACCAGCGCCAATTAATCAGTCAGTGAGAATGTGTGTGTGTGTGTGTGTGTGTGTGTGTGTGTGTGTGTGTGTGTGTGTGTGTGTGTGTGTGTGTGTGTGTGTGTACGCAGGTGAGCCGCAGCCGGTGAACACACTGTCTGTGGTCATTTTGACTTGACCAGCGGACTTCACTTCAAGCTGACCGGCTGCAGAAACAAGTGATATGCTTTATGTTCTAAAACCAGCTGCAGAGTTGCAGGTGACACCATCAGCTGGCTTGGGTCGAGCTCAGACCGGCCAGTTCACACCACTGCAACTTTTTTCTGCAACCTTCTAAAACAGTTTTGTCTCGTTACAAATCTTTGGTCTGAACTGAGCTGTAGGTGAGAAGATCGATACTACGTTCAAGTATCAAACTATCCCTTACATGCTAAAGTCTGCTGCACAGTAAGTTTGTTCCCTCCTCTGTCTTTACCTGTTTTGGCACAGTTTTTGTCTTTGGTGTCACTCATTGATGTCTACGTACTTCTTACTCATTTTACCATCTGTCAATTAAGAAACAGGACGAGCTTTACTTCATTTGCCCTAATGGTCACATTTCTCAACAGCCCAGTGACACAAACTGTAAAATGCAGTGTACAGCATAGGAGAAGCTGCCAGTCCTCTGGTTTGTTTGGAATCATGATGAAGTCGTGTGTCTGAATGACTGCGGTCATGATTTACTGAGGTTAAAAGGACACATGTGGCAACTTTTGAGTGACATTGTGTGTGTGTGTTTTTTGTGTGCTTACATCACAGTGAAGTTGGTTCCATCTACCCACATCCACGTGTCCGTCTTGCGCAAACCGATCCAGTAGCCGTGATTGTCGTCATGGTAGTATTTTGTGTGGTTATTGATGAATTCCTAAATTTGTGAAACAGGTGTTAATCACGAAAAAGAAATATCTGTCTGTGTGTCTGTGCTATAATAAAATAATAAAATGATTTCTACAGCATATATGAAACAAAAAGATGCAAACAGTCTGCCATACAAAGATGAAAAACACACATGAAAAGAGACGTGCAAGAAAATTAAAAACACAGCATAAAAGATTTAGAACATAAAGGAGATCAGTCTTGCCTGCTCTCCCTGGCTTTCAATCACCACCAGATCTGCATTTGTTTGTCTGCATTGGTCTTGGCTTTCCTGCCAACTCTTCCAATGGGAGGAATAATCAGAGGTTGAAAACAGGTAACAGTTTGACTGAAACAGCACCCAGCCGTCCAGACAGGGTCGACACACTGTTAAACAAGAAGAACAAAACAAAATCATATCACATTTTTTTCTATTATTTAAAAAATAAATACCATAACAGCAGAATTTCCGCCTCCTGGCCGTGATGCCTCTGCCAACGAGTCAAGCTAGTGCGTTGGTTGTTGACGTTCTGGGACGCCGTGTCAAGTTCTGCCTGTTACATGCATTGTCTGCTTACAAAATACACTTCCGTTTTCACAGGAAATTTACCATTTACATACAGTCTCTTTCAAAATAAACGCACTACGTCAGCACAACACCATGATTTGATGTTTTATATCTTCAGCAACTAACACACATGGTTGGGTTTAGGCAACAAAAACACATGGTTAGATTTAGGAAAAAAGATCAGGGTTTGACTTTATAATTTTGGGAGATGTGGACACTGCTCTCCCTGGTGAAAGTCCCCCAAGTTTCCCCCTGATGCCACTGATTGCTATGAAACTATAACTGAGACCGGCCGCGTAGCATGCCGACGTTAAAGGACAGCTTTTTTCGCCAGTGTCTAATGCCGGAAGTTACTGCCTAAGCGCTGGATTTCAACGATTTCGGAGTGAGACCGGACTGTCAGATAAATATAATGGAGTAAAAAGTACAATAGTTCCCTCTGAGATGTGTTGGAGTAAAAACATAAAGTAGCATAAGCTGGAAATACTCAGATTCGTACTGATGTGGCCCTATAGTACTTGTTTAAGTTTCTTAGTGACATTCCACCATTCACAAAAATGTTTTCACCTCTCTGTGGACAGTGTAAGTTCACTGGGAAGCTCTCATATTCCAGTATGACTGAGACGGTCCAGTTGAGTCCGTCTCTCTCTCTGATCAAATCCTTCATCCGTCTCTCTAAGTCGCTGTTTTCTGTCCTCAGCTGCAGATTCTGTGCTGTTAGGGTGACGTATTCTTGGTGCTGCGCTGACATGACTTTGTTGACTGCAGTCAGGGAAGAAACAGTTACTGTTGTACCCACTTGTTATTACTAAACTGCCTTGAAAGTCCTGGAAAACAAGTAGGCAGACTTACAGTAGATAGTGACAACGATGGACACCAAGATGGCAAAAATAATCCCCAAACATGCTCCCAGCAGATGAAGCCGAGTACACGGTGGAACTTTCTTTTCATTTTCTATTAAAAACAAGAATAAAGGCAGATTATTATTTTAATTCAAAGCAAATACTTATCATATTCTATGTTTTTTAGTCATGATAAACCACAAATAACCTGGTATGGCAGGATTTGTATTGGATGTCTGCTCCTCCCACGCTGTCACCTCATCATAGATTATTTCCAGGTCGCTTGGTTTCTCTGCAAGAAACAAAGGTAATGAAAACTTGAGTGAAACTCTCATAGCTCCGATCACATTTGGAGGTTTTCTGGGCCACGTGGTCAGCAGTGTGTATACTCATGTGTCCTGGGCCACACTAAGGGACCCCCTCCTCAGCTGACGTCCTTGCTTATCTTATTGAGTATTAAAGACAAACTATGCAGGAATTTAAAAAAACAAAAAACAAAACAATATGTGTACTCACACAAAGGTAACTCCTCGCACTCATTACGTATGACGCACTAGCAGTATGTGTGTGGTGTCTGTATCTGCAGAGAACCTGCCCTCTGTGTGTATTTTCTTAGTTTGGACCTTTTAGAACTGGTGTGTAGCTCCCAGCCAATAGCAGCCTGAGGTTAACCACGTCACTTTAAAAATGATGATATGATTCATTCATCCATCCATCCATTTTCATCCGCTTATTAACCAAGGTCGCGGGCGCAGCAGGCCAAGCAAAGCACCCTAGACGTCGCTCTCCTCAGGAACGCTTTCCAGCTCCTCCTGGGGAGGCGTTCCCAGGCCAGATGAGATGTGTAATCCCTCCAGTGTGTTCTGGGTCTGCCCCGGGGCCTCCTACCAGTGGGACATGCCCGAAACACCTCCAGCGGGAGGCATCCTGATCAGATGCCCGAACCACTTTAACTGACCTCTTCTGAAGGAGCAGCGGCTCTACTCTGAGCTCCCTCTGGATGTCTGAGCTCCTCACCCTATCTCTAAGGCTGAGCCCAGCCACCCCACGGAGGAAACTCATGTCGGCCGCTTGTATCTGCAATCTCATTCTCTCGGTCACTACCCAGAGCTCATGACCATAAGTGAGGGTTGGGACGTAGGTAAACCAGTAAATCAAAAGCTTTGCCTTCCAGCTCACCTCCCTCTTCACCATGACAGTTAGGCACAGTGCCTGCATCACTGCAGAAGCTGCACCAAACTGCCGATCCAGCTCACGCTCCATTCTACCATTCAAGACCCCGAAATCCTTGATACTTGAAAAAAAATCAGTCAATCAAATACAGTGTTTATTGATTATTATTGTTGATGCATTTCTGTGAAGGCACCACCTCAGTGTTGCAATGCTAATTCAAACTGGTAAAAAACTGGGTATAGTAACAGTATCTGTCAAAGTTTAGGAGAGGAGTAAATTCCCCTTTTAAATGAAGTGGAGTAGAAGTTTAAAGTAACGGGATAGAAAATGTAAAAGCAAGTATCTCAAATCTGTACTCAGAGTAGGTAAAAGTACCTAGTTACTTTCCACCTCTGTCAGTAGCTCAGCTACACCATCAAAGTACAAAAAAAAAGAGTACATGACTCACCGTGTTCGAGTTTAGACATACTGTTAATCTTGAAAGTCACCGTCGCATAATGCAGTTCATCCCCCGTCATCTTATCCGGTTTGTCACAGACAGTTTTCACCTCATCTCAGAAACAATCATGAAACTCAAACCATAGCTGTGGTTTAAATGCAAGTTTTTGTGAGTGCAGCTTGGTTTTGTTGCAGAGACAGTGAAACTCCAAATGGTTACAAGACCTGCACTTCTTCTTTTGGCAGCAAAATGTTGTAAGAATGACGAAGTTGTTTTTATTTTAGGGGGTGATGATTTTTTTTGACAGGAAGTTTCAGCATACACTGAGCAAAGACCAGGGGCCGTATTCACAAAGCTTCCTGCTGCTAAGAATCGCTCCTAGTGACAAAATTCTAAGAAAATTCTTGTCATTGTGACACTTCCTTAGAATTTGCCCTTAAAGTTAAGACTAAGACCTTAAAGAGGGTTAAGAGTCTCTTAAGCAGAGGAGAAAAGGGTGAAAACACTAAGAGGTCAGAGAAATATTCCCCAGACGCTGGATGACATTGAATAGATGAAATGCTTCAGTCTGTCTCAACCTTCCATCAGCAGAGTGACCACAGTAACCATGACAACACTTTCACAGTCAGGCATTCATCTCATTTCCACTGGGTGTCGACACCTTGCAGGCTCAATAACTGGCATGTGTGTGACAACCAATCACATCTGTTAAAAGAATGCATCACACCTAGCAACAGGAGTCAATCACACCTCCTCACTATGCAAAAGTTTCTGTCCCTTACCAGATCACCCCTAGTCTAGGACTCCTTATAAAATTTTTAGTTAGGAGTGTATAAACAAAATGACAACACTGTTTAAATCGTCTCTTCACTGTTAGTTTTTTTTATTTGACTGCTTTTGTTTTTAAGGACATTTATTTGCCTCTCAGCATGTTGAAACACAAAGCAGACATAGTTTAGTTTGGTGGACAACAGAGAAAATCTCTCTGCCGACATGTTCCTCAAGTGATATGGCCCGAGGGATAACTTGTCTCCCAGCCTTCTTGTTTTGTATGTGAACCACAATATTCTTGTTGCTTATTGAAATCTGGAATTCTGAACTTTTTTACACACACACGACAGAAAACACAACCTACTGCATGAATCCTGACATTGAATAAAGATGTACACACATATGAACACGGGGTTTTCCTCATTCATGCAACTCACCTGCACTTCTGACCTCTGCTGACTCATGGTTCTCCTCTCCATGTATTATCGAACACAGTTTATTCTGAAGATCTAAATTTACCAACCAAGGCCAGCAACACCTATTCATTTTAGAAAAAAAACACAGCACTGAAACTGCACTTCTTAAGGTTTTATATGACTTGGTACTATCAACCGACGCTAAATAACAAAACAAATAAATAAAGAAATAAATAGGTTACTATTTAATTAAGGTTAAAAGATAAAAAATAAATAATGTTGTAAATAATGTTATCATATTATTATTATTAATATTAGTATTATTATATTCATGGATCAACAGATTTGATGTTTGAGCTAATGTGTTGTATCAGTGTTTGTCCAGCAGATGGCGACATCAAACTTTTTAATGACATGGAAAACTTGCAATGTAAATTCCAAATTTAAGAAAAAAAAAAACTGTGGGAGAGACTGTAAATTGTAATCATTAAGTGTGAAAAAGTATTTCTTTAATTTGAAAAAGCATCTGTTAATCAAGAGAAGTAAACACAAACACACATTTAAACTACTGCAATCACTTGTTTTTCAGTTTACTTTCAGTTGTAAAGATTAAATGTCCTGTGTTTTCACCTCGTCATGTGTTTATAAAATGACGCGTAGCACCAACAGTCAGTGACCTTCTCCCCGTGACTCAGAGATCTGGGTTAATTAGTAGCTGATGATAGAAAAGCAATTATCTGCATGAAGAGGTGACTCATGCGCGATAGAGGCAACTGACCAATCAGCGCGCAGGTTCAGTTCAGGAAACGCTCGCTGGTTTCCACCTGCACACAGGAAGCCACAAGGAGCCGGAGAGCCTCGAGACTGACTCAGCCTCACTGGGAAATAAGAAATATATTTATATTTTTAAGGACTTCTTCCGGTGAGCAGCGATGGTTTGCGGCGGGTTTGTTTGCACCAAGAACGCACTCTGCGCTCTCAACATACTTTATGTTGTAAGTATGAATTTACTGCTGTTACAGTAAACTGATGGAAAAAAAATAAGTGCTTAAAAAGGCAGCAGGCGTTTATTCTTCATATCTGTTAATTTAATGCGAAAACAGGTGGAAATATTTGTTTTCTGAGCAGCGTTCTTGTTGAGAAACAGGCAGGTGTTTGTGGTGAGTGATTAGGCCCAGCTCAGGGCCAGTGTTGGTGTTAGGCCTGCAGGTGGCTGCAGATTCCAGCCAGGGAAATGTCACATTCATAAATAAGGAACAACAAACAAACAACCAAAGTGGAAATTTTCTGGGAATATTTATTATTATTATTATTATTATTTTTAAAATTATAGCCTACATGAGTCAGTTACTTCTACAAGTTTGCTTCCTGTTCTGCATACTTAAATAAAGTTGTACAAAAATGTAAACACACAAACATCTAATTTAAGTTAATGTGTTTTATTAGCAGTTGCCTTTGACTCAGGATCTCAGAGACGTATTCATTTTATAAAAGTCCTCAGCCGTATCAAAAGACCCAAGAAAATTTGATGGTAGCTGCAACGATTAGTCGACTGACAGAAAATTAATGTGCCAAAGTTTGGATCACTGAATAATAGTTGTTTTTTTAGCACAATTTCAAACCATTTGCTGCTTTGAGCTTCTCACATGAAGATCTGATGCTTTGTTCTTTGTCGTACATGATTGTGAACTGAAAATGTTTTGATTGGAGACTGTAAGTCAGACAGAATAAGACACGTGAACAGAGTTCGGGAGCTGTTAACTGTAAGTAGCTCAAATACTAGTTTAACTACAATTTGCAGTGGTTGGGTGCAGGGGCAGTTCTAGGATTTGAGGACACTGGGGGCTTAGCTTGGGCCTCTGTGGGGGGTCAGGGGGAGCCTCCACTGTGAATTTTTTTTTCATTAACAAGCTCTATTTTGATGCGTTAATTGTTTTTTAGGCACTCTGGCATCTGATTTACTTAGAAATGTTTGCAGATACATTTTGAATTGTGATGTTAAAGATATTAGCAGTTGTTAGTAATTAGTGTTGAGTAGAGACTTTGCAACTGCTTTCATTAAAATTAAAGCCCAGTTCACATGAAAGATTCGTGACAAGACCAAACCGTTTTAGAAAGTTGCAGAGAAAAGTTGATGGTGATGATGGTGTCACCTGCAACTCAGCTGGTCGAATTGCTGGTGACTGGTTTTAGAACGTAAAGCGTGTCACCTGGGGGATTTGGACGCCAGTTTGACGCCTTGAGCTCTTTGTCACGTTCCTCGGACCATTCCTGAGCAGTTTCTGTGGTGTGGCATGGTATATTGTCCTGTTGTGGGGGCCACTGCTACTGGGGAGTGCTGTTGCCATAATGAAGGATGCCTGGTCTGCACTGTGTTTAAGTGGGTGGAGCGTGTCAGGTGGTATCCACATGAACGTCAGAACCCAAGGTGATCAATGTGTGTCACTTCACCTGTCAGTGGTTTGAATGTTTTGGCTGATCAGTGTAGTTTACAGCAACAGTTGGACATCAAATCCATAAAGATACAGATTGAAGTTTTTGGTTTGCAGAAGAAGTCAAAGTAGTTTTTTCAGCACTGAGTAAAGCCTGCAGTCTTCTCTCAGAGGACATAAGGCCTCCACTGTTAAGGAACAGGAGTTTTCTTTTCCTCCACGTGGCCTAGGAGATGAGAGGTTTGAAAGAAACTGACCTGACACAAAAGCAGGATGTTGTTTTAGTGTGGACGGCAGCTGGTATATGAGAAAGGTGACATTGATTGTGCTCCCCTCCTCTCAACAATTTTTTCCTCCTGCTCAGTTGGTGAGTCTGCTGCTGATCGGAGTGGCCGCCTGGGGGAAATGGTTCGACCTAGTCTCCAGCATCAGGGTGGTGGCGGGGGTCATCGGCGTGGGCATCTTCCTGTTCCTGGTGGCCTTTGTGGGGCTGTGCGGCGCTGTGAAGCACCACCAGGTCCTGCTCTTCTTTGTATCCTTTGGTTTGTTTGTAGGAGCACAGGGAGTCGTCTCACACCTTCTGATGGTTGTTGAATGAAAAGTAAATAACCCCAAAGCTCTGTGAGGATTTTGTTCCTCTCACCTGTTGCGCTTTGTGTGTTAATGCCTCTTGTGAGATTTCAGAATGTTTTTGTGGTTTTTTTTTTTAAATCCAGTGTGAACTTCCTAAACTTGCTCCAGTACATGATAATCCTGTTCACAGTGTTCGTCGTGCAGTTCTCCGTCTCCTGTGCTTGTCTGGCCCTGAATAAAGACCAACAGGTATGTTTACTGCCTCCATACATCACCAGTTATGGCATGTAACTAAGTACACTTACTCAAGTACTGAACACTTGACCCACAAAATGACCATTTGTATATCAATTACTCACCCCAATGGGTGGATCATGAGACAGTGGGTCCCTGGGCGCACATGTAAAAAGCCCCACCACCTCTCCTACATAGGACTGGAAACACACACAGTGACTGTGCCTCTTTTTGTTGAAGTCATTTTGTATCTCTTTGTAATTGCTTTTTGTTTCTTTGAGGAACTTCTGTGGGTTTCTTGAAGTAATTTTGAGTGGGTTTTTTTTGGTTGTTTTGCCCCTTTTTATTGTTATGTTGTGTCTTTTTGAGGTGATTTGATGTCTCTTTGTAATCATTTTGTGTCTCTTTTGGTTGTTTTTTTGTCTCTTTGAGGTAATTCAGTGGGTTTCTTTAGGTACTTTAGCTGTTTTTGGTCGTTTGATGGTTTTTTTTTTGGTTGTTTTTAGGGCTGGGCGACATGACCAAAATCTCATATCACGATATAGGTCATTTCATATCCCGATAACGATACTCCAAATGACGAAAAATATTGCCATACAAAGTGTAATTTGCGTTACAAAGATATAAACGATAGAGCAAAATATGAGACGACAGACATTTTTCTCTCGTCACACGATATATATCGTCATATCGCACAGCCCTAGCTGTTTTGTCCCTTTTATGGTTACGTTGAGTTACTTTTTGTCTCTTTGTAATTGTTCCATGTCTAAGGAAATTCAGTGGGTATCCACAGGTAATTTTCAATATTTTTTGGCTGTTTTGACTCCTTTATGTTTACGTTGTGTTGCTTTGCGGCCATTTTGTGTCTCCTTGTAATTGTTTTGTGCCTCTTGGCAAATTCTGTGGGTTTCTTTAGGTCATTTTGAGTGTTTTCTGGTCATTTGATGTCTTTTTTCGTTGTTTTGCCCCTTTTTATAGCTACTTTATGTCTCTTTAAGGTCTGTTTGTGTCTTGTTTGGTTGTTTGACATCTGTTTGTAAATCATTTTTTGTCTCTCTGAGGACAGTTTGTCTTGTTTGGTCGTTTGAGGTCTCTTTGTTAGCATTTTGCATCTCTTTTTGGTTGTTTTGTGTCTCTGAGGAAATCCTGTGGGTTTCTTTAGGTAATTTTTAGTGTTTTTGGTGGTCTGATGTCTTTTTTTTTGGTTTTGCCCCTTTTATAGTTACTTTGTGGGGTTGTTATTTTTTTATGTCATTTTGTGTCTCTTTGAGGAAATTCTGGGGGCTTCTTTTGGTATTTTTGAGTGTTATTTGTTCGTCTTCTTTGGTTGTTTTTCCCCTCTTGGTAACAATTTTGTGTCCCTTTTCACTTGTTTTGTATCACCTTGTAGCTATTGTGTGTCCCTTTGTTGTTAATTTGCATCTCTTTGTGGTCTTTTTGTATTTGTTCCTGGTCGGTACATGAGTGACATTTTGGGGGCCATGCGGGCCTTCTCTTCCACTTTGGGCCCCTGGGCCTGGTAGGCCTGTTCAGTAATCCATCCATGCCTTCACAGTAAATGGAGAATCCAAAAAAGTCGAACATTCATTATGAATTGGAGTAAACGTGGTTCGCATTCAGCACCAGCAAAACTATATCAGAACATCCGTTTCAAACTCTCACACAGCTCATGCAGTAAGATCCAAGTCTCATTTATCCAGTTGTATGCTCAGTACTTTCCAAACACCTGCATTCTCCATTAAAACTTTACTATTTAAACACTTGTGTCTATGAGTAGCGTTCCCTGAGCGTTCCTGGCCAACATGTGCGTATGCGCTGAGTACTGAGCATTGGACTGGAGTTGTGAGAGTTTGTAAATGAATGTTTTTATACCTTTTTTGGATTCTCTCTTCACTGTGAAGGCATGTGAGACAAAGTTTTCTTTACAAATTCAAGATAATGTGGTGAGTGATATACAAATGGTTGTTTTGCATGTGAAGTGTCCCTTCAAGTACCAAACCATTTTATGCTACTACTCTGCTACATTACAGAGGTCAGTATTGTACTAATTTGAGCTTACAATATCTCATCCCCTTCCTGTCCAGTGAAAATATTTTGAATTGTTTGTGATTAAACTGAAGGATGAAGTGTTCACTTAGGTGTTGACAAGTTTCTCCTACTTCTTAAGATAATACAATTTTTAAAAATGCAACATACACATTCACGCAGCAGTAATATTCATCCATAAACATTTTATAAAAGGAACTTTGTCTTACATGCTGTAGTATACTTTTTTAAAATGTGGTTATTCATGCTGATCCTTCTGCCTTTTCTCGTGCTTTTCAAATAAACAAATAAAGACACAACCAGACTGTGATTTTTCATTCACAGAACAATCTGCTGGAGGTTGGATGGAACAAATCCGAGGACACTCAAAAGGACATCGAGAAAACACTCAACTGTTGCGGCTTCAATTCATTTTCCTACAACGGCACCTGTGCAGCTGTGAGTAAACCAGACTGGGCTATTATTTCCTTTTTCCTCTTATCAGCAACTTGATCTCGATTCGCACGGCCGCTTCTCTGGAACTGAATTTTCTCCACTACTTCCTCTAGAGATGCTTTCACAGCAATCCTCCGCCGACTTGTGACACGTGCTCGAACACTATCCAGGGGTATGCAGGAGAGGTGCTACGGTTTGTGGGTGGTATCGGACTCTTCTTCAGCTTCACAGAGGTCAGTAGAATGAGATGGAGACCAAGAATTGTGTGTGAAATGGCTGCTGATGTAGATATTTAGACAGATAAGCGCTGTCAGAAGACTTGATACTCATTTATCCTTCCTTTCAGATTCTTGGGGTTTGGCTCGCCCACAGATACAGAAATCTCAAAGATCCTCGATCAAACCCTGGAGCCTTTCTATAACCACTCACAGTTTAATAAACCAAAAAGATTGCACTGCTAATCAAAGTTTCTCTTTTTAACTCTGTAAATCACACTCATCTGGACATTTATAACATTTAAAGTGATGCTGTAACTTTTGCCGATGAAGGTAAAGTGTTGTGTAACAGTAACACAGCGAGAGAGAAGACAGTCTTGAAGCCAGCTACACAGCATCCGTCTAAATACCGCTAACCGCTAACATTAGCCAACAAAACTTCTAAGTCTATTGAATTGGGCAAAGGTTGGTTTTATTGCTCACAAATTCAACTTTTTGTTTGTTTAATTTCATCTTTCAGAAGTCACTGCCTCGCTTAAAATGTGCTGCTCAGTTATTTTAAAACGATTGCAGTTTTTGTTGCTGTAAATATTCATTGCCTTCCTTTAAAGGGATAGTTTGACATTTAGGGATATAAACTTGCTGAGAGTTAGAGGAGGTGATCGGCACCGCTGTCTGGTCTGTCCTATAAATTTAAAGCCACCGCCAGCAACTGCTCAGCTTAGCTTAGCATAATGACTGGAACTGGGGCGAAACAGCAGGAGTGTATGTTCCCCAGTTCAGTATTCTGTTAACACACATTAACTCTCCTTTTGTTTTCATGCCACTTTCTTGTCACTCTTTATCCCTAAAATAGTTACTCTGCATATTAATACATAAGGCATATCAGACAAAGAGCCATTAATACATTAAGGTCCATACCCATTGAGTGCACAGTTGCCCACGTACAGTTTCACATGGTGTGTGTTTGGGATACAGGTCATAGGAAATTGCAGATTAAATAGTCAACTGAACCCATTAAGAAGAGCAATGCATTCAGACAGAGTTTTTGTGAATTTGATAGTACGATTGCATCCACAGCGATTGGTTGTTATAGCGCCACCCAGTTGCCAATTAGAGTTAAATTTCTCCAGTCACCTTGAGGCGTCCTGTTCTACATATCTACCAAGTGTAGTAAAAATCCATATGGCGGTTAGGCCTAGATAAGAAATTAGCTCCCTCAGATTATGTGTGGTCACATGCCTACAAAGTTGTGTGGTGATGGGTGAAACCCTTGAGATGTTATACACCTTTATGTGATGAGCCACGCCCTCCGCAATAGTCATTGCCTTATAGAAGCTCAGTTTTAGTAAGTTTTCCAACTTTTGCCAGGAGGGAACTTTAGATATTGGTCCCTAGATTATGTTCACCCAGTTTCATGCAGATCTTTTGATTCATTTTATTAATTCATTCTTATAGTTTTATAATTTGTTGGGCTGCAATTAATAACTAAGCAATATTGATAATAAGCAATATTGAGACAAAGACCTGTGCCAGTGCAGTTTCATCAGGGGCATATTAGTCCCCTAACCCAGTGGTTCTCAAATTGTGTGCTGTGATAAGAATCCAGGTGTGCTGTGGGATTTTTTTAACAACCACACATTAGTATGGCAAAATTCTATTGTCTATACAAAAAGTTATGAATTCATTTTTAATTGGCCCTGACTGGCAGCCAGTGTGAGGGATGATAACATTTAAACGGAGAAAGCAGTGAGTGGGACAATAGATCGCTTTATTGTACCGAGCAAATTACAACAAAGATCCAGCGAAGACGACCTACCACCGCAAGAGAAGAGAAAAACTGTCAGTGGACAGAATCACAAAAGTTACCTGATAAGAGTGATACCACGTGTTCTAGAAGCTATTGTGCACAGATGTAAATACAGGTGTCTTGAGATTTTGGTGTGCCCTTTAGGATGCCCTGGCACAACAAGTTTGAAAACCCCTGCCCTAACCTGACCCATGTCATGTTAAGTGAGCTGGGGAACATCTTTCTCAGGCTCTCATAATGTGCTGTAACAGTTGGGGTACATGGGACCCTTTATCATGTTCCCATATAAATCTGGGACACATAAGAATGACCCTGAAACGACTCGCCTGGCTCTGTCCAAAGGAGACAAACTCCACCTGCCAGCACCTCTGAAGCTCAGTGATTAATCCGTGCTATTTCATAGCCAGGGTGTAGTGACTTCATGGAGACGACAAAACAGAGAGGATATATCTCTCTGCAAGACAGCAAATTGATTCGCAAAATGTCAAACTATTCCTCAAAGTGAAACCTGACACACGTCTCCCCTCCTTTAATTCTAATCTGTCTCAAAGTGATAGACGTTGGCAGTGGCTCTGTGTGCTCACCATGCACACACCTTATGCAAATAACATGCATGTTAGCTCCACGGTGGCTGGATGACTGTGCTCACCACTCCCAGCCTCACTATTCATGGGTGACCACACACACTTGTGTGTGCTGCAGGCAGTGGATTTGGGTGTTGGGTCTCCGTTAAAAAAGGAAAAGATCAAATTAAAGCCAAACCTGTTTCAGCATGTTAGACGCACTGTTATGAAACCAGCTTTGTTTTTGTTTACTGTGTATTTATTGCTCTTTGTTTCATCACACTGAATCATGTGTCCTCATATTAAGTGTCTTGTTTTCCGTGGTTGTCTAAAATTAAACACGCAGCACATGTATGGAAAATGTTGTATCTCAATGCTTTGCTTGTCAGATTTAGTGCTGATAGAGAGGTGTGTGTTCAGTCAGGAGCAGGCAGCTCAGTGCCACATGACTCGCTCACATTCCTCACCACAACCAGGATGCCAACCAGGAACTGAGCTTTCTGTTTAGATTCCTCTGATTGTGTAACAGACTCATCAGACGGTCCAACCTGTTCACCAAGGTGACTGTGAACTCAGCTGCTCTGCACTGCCAACATGTAAAATAAAGTCATTGTGTGCACACCTTCTAATTAACGGAGATGTATATTTAGATCTATCAATTTTACAAACAGGTCATTCTGTGGTGGCATACAGTGACAGGGTAGAGTCAATTACATGGCCTTATTTAGACACTAATAAAATATTTAAATATCTGGGTAAGTTTCTGGAAGAAAGAGAAATGTATATGGATGGTTTAATAGTTGAAGATGCTCATGAGTGTGTGAGTGTGCTGGGATAACGATTAAAATACATCAGGAAGTACTGTAGCTCAGTTCATAGGGACGGTTTTGGAACTGGAGGGTCGCCAGCTGAAGTGCCCGTACAGATGGAGCGTGGACTGGCAGCTGGAGAGGCACCGAACCCCCAACTGCCCAGGGTGCCTGCCCAAGGCAGCCTCCTCACTTTGACATCCCTCCATTGAATACATGTAGAGGTCCTTTTGTTGTATGTGTGTCTATTTTGTGCTTGTATGAAAAAAATTGAATTTCCCCCCAGGTATTAATAAAGTAAATCTTCTTCTTCTAAATATGTAAAATGTTGCCCAGTTTGTCCCATGGCTTTTTATCCTGTGACAGTGTTTAATGGCTGCATAGTTTTCACAACAAAGTTTCAGTTTGCAAAACTTAGCACAAGTTTTCAGGCTTGATGCAACACATACAGATCATTGAATCAATGCAACATTAACATCATTACTGCTGCCCTGTGTTTCAGATGTAAGGCAGTGGTGGGAAGGAGATAAAGGTAAAAGGAGCACATAGGGTGAATGTTTGTACATTGTTGAAGTGGCCTACTGGATGTTTACACATGTTTGAAATATCTCAGGGATGGTGTCTTGAAGGAAAATAAACTGTGGTTGATAGATAGCAAAATGACGTCATGCAAGCAGCTTTGTGAGACTGTACTTTAGCACACTGATGTTTTCAGCTACATGAATCACTGTAAGACTTTTGCAACTATAATATACACAAATCAAACAATAATCATAGTATAGTATTTCACAAAAGAACAAATAACTCATAGTAAAGTATGGCATCCAAAATTGCATAAAAATGTCATAGTATAGTATGTCGTCCAAAACTGCATAAAAAAGTCATAGTATAGTATGTCGACCAAAACTGCATAAAAAAGTCATAGTATTGTTCATCGTCCAAAACTGCATAAAAAGTCATAGTATAGTACATCGTCCAAAATTGCATAAAAAAGTCATAGTATAGTATGTCGTCCAAAACTGCATAAAAAAGTCATAGTATAGTATGTCGTCCAAAACTGCATAAAAAAGTCATCGTATAGTATGTCGTCCAAAATCATGAAAAAAAAGTCATAGTATAGTACATCGTCCAAAACTGCATAAAAAAGTCATAGTATAGTATGTCGACCAAAACTGCATAAAAAAGTCATAGTATAGTTCATCGTCCAAAACTGCATAAAAAAGTCATAGTATAGTATGTTGTCCAAAACTGCATAAAAAAGTCATAGTATAGTTCATCGTCCAAAACTGCATAAAAAAGTCATAGTATAGTACATCGTCCAAAACTGCATAAAAAAGTCATAGTATAGTATTTCGTCCAAAACTGCATAAAAAAAGTCATAGTATAGTATGTCGTCCAAAACTGCATAAAAAAGTCATAGTATAGTATGTCGTCCAAAACTGCATAAAAAAGTCATAGTATAGTATGTTGTCCAAAACTGCATAAAAAAGTCATAGTATTGTACATCGTCCAAAACTGCATAAAAAAATCATAGTATAGTATGTTGTCCAAAAATGCATAAAAAAGTCATAGTATTGTACATCGTCCAAAACTGCATAAAAAAATCATAGTATAGTATGTCGTCCAAAACTGCATAAAAAAGTCATAGTATAGTATGTCGTCCAAAACTGCATAAAAAAGTCATAGTATAGTATGTCGTCCAAAACTGCATAAAAAAGTCATAGTATAGTATGTTGTCCAAAACTGCATAAAAAAGTCATAGTATAGTACGTCGTCCAAAACTGCATAAAAAAGTCATAGTATAGTTCATCGTCCAAAACTGCATAAAAAAGTCATAGTATAGTATTTCGTCCAAAACTGCATAAAAAAAGTCATAGTATAGTATGTCGTCCAAAACTGCATAAAAAAGTCATAGTATAGTACGTCGTCCAAAACTGCATAAAAAAGTCATAGTATAGTTTGTCGTCCAAAACTGCATAAAAAAGTCATAGTATAGTATGTCGTCCAAAACTGCATAAAAAAGTCATAGTATAGTATGTCGTCCACAACTGCATAAAAAAGTCATAGTATAGTATTTCGTCCAAAACCGCATAAAAAAGTCATAGTATAGTACGTCGTCCAAAACTGCATAAAAAAGTCATAGTATAGTTCATCGTCCAAAACTGCATAAAAAAGTCATAGTATAGTTCATCGTCCAAAACTGCATAAAAAAGTCATAGTATAGTACGTCGTCCAAAACTGCATAAAAAAGTCATAGTATAGTTCATCGTCCAAAACTGCATAAAAAAGTCATAGTATAGTTCATCGTCCAAAACTGCATAAAAAAGTCATAGTATAGTTCATCGTCCAAAACTGCATAAAAAAGTCATAGTATAGTACGTCGTCCAAAACTGCATAAAAAAGTCATAGTATAGTACGTCGTCCAAAACTGCATAAAAAAGTCATAGTATAGTATTTCGTCCAAAACTGCATAAAAAAGTCATAGTATAGTATTTCGTCCAAAACTGCATAAAAAAGTCATAGTATAGTTCATCGTCCAAAACTGCATAAAAAAGTCATAGTATAGTACGTCGTCCAAAACTGCATAAAAAAGTCATAGTATAGTATTTCGTCCAAAACTGCATAAAAAAAGTCATAGTATAGTATGTCGTCCAAAACTGCATAAAAAAGTCATAGTATAGTTCGTCGTCCAAAACTGCATAAAAAAGTCATAGTATAGTTTGTCGTCCAAAACTGCATAAAAAAGTCATAGTATAGTATGTCGTCCAAAACTGCATAAAAAAGTCATAGTATAGTATGTCGTCCACAACTGCATAAAAAAGTCATAGTATAGTATTTCGTCCAAAACCGCATAAAAAAGTCATAGTATAGTACGTCGTCCAAAACTGCATAAAAAAGTCATAGTATAGTTCATCGTCCAAAACTGCATAAAAAAGTCATAGTATAGTACGTCGTCCAAAACTGCATAAAAAAGTCATAGTATAGTTCATCGTCCAAAACTGCATAAAAAAGTCATAGTATAGTACGTCGTCCAAAACTGCATAAAAAAGTCATAGTATAGTATTTCGTCCAAAACTGCATAAAAAAGTCATAGTATAGTACGTCGTCCAAAACTGCATAAAAAAGTCATAGTATAGTATTTCGTCCAAAACTGCATAAAAAAGTCATAGTATAGTACGTCGTCCAAAACTGCATAAAAAAGTCATAGTATAGTATTTCGTCCAAAACTGCATAAAAAAGTCATAGTATAGTTCATCGTCCAAAACTGCATAAAAAAGTCATAGTATAGTACGTCGTCCAAAACTGCATAAAAAAGTCATAGTATAGTATTTCGTCCAAAACTGCATAAAAAAGTCATAGTATAGTTCATCGTCCAAAACTGCATAAAAAAGTCATAGTATAGTTCATCGTCCAAAACTGCATAAAAAAGTCATAGTATAGTACGTCGTCCAAAACTGCATAAAAAAGTCATAGTATAGTTCATCGTCCAAAACTGCATAAAAAAGTCATAGTATAGTACGTCGTCCAAAACTGCATAAAAAAGTCATAGTATAGTATTTCGTCCAAAACTGCATAAAAAAGTCATAGTATAGTATGTTGTCCAAAACTGCATAAAAAAGTCATAGTATCGTACGTCGACCAAACCTGTATAAAAAAGTCATAGTATAGTATGTCGTCCAAAACTGCATAAAAAAGTCATAGTATAGTATGTTTTCCAAAACTACATAAAAAAGTCATAGTATAGTATGTTTTCCAAAACTGCATAAAAAAGTCATAGTATAGTATGTTTTCCAAAACTACATAAAAAAGTCATAGTATAGTATGTTTTCCAAAACTGCATAAAAAAGTCATAGTATAGTACATCGTCCAAAACTGCATAAAAAAGTCATAGTATTGTTCATCGTCCAAAACTGCATAAAAAGTCATAGTATAGTACATCGTCCAAAATTGCATAAAAAAGTCATAGTATAGTATGTCGTCCAAAACTGCATAAAAAAGTCATAGTATAGTATGTCGTCCAAAACTGCATAAAAAAGTCATCGTATAGTATGTCGTCCAAAATCATGAAAAAAAAGTCATAGTATAGTACATCGTCCAAAACTGCATAAAAAAGTCATAGTATAGTATGTCGTCCAAAACTGCATAAAAAAGTCATAGTATAGTATGTCGTCCAAAATCATGAAAAAAAAGTCATAGTATAGTACATCGTCCAAAACTGCATAAAAAAGTCATAGTATAGTATGTCGACCAAAACTGTATAAAAAAGTCATAGTATAGTTCATCGTCCAAAACTGCATAAAAAAGTCATAGTATAGTATTTCGTCCAAAACTGCATAAAAAAAGTCATAGTATAGTATGTCGTCCAAAACTGCATAAAAAAGTCATAGTATAGTATGTCGTCCAAAACTGCATAAAAAAGTCATAGTATAGTATGTCGTCCAAAACTGCATAAAAAAGTCATAGTATAGTATGTCGTCCAAAACTGCATAAAAAAGTCATAGTATAGTATGTTGTCCAAAACTGCATAAAAAAATCATAGCATAGTATGTTGTCCAAAAATGCATAAAAAAGTCATCGTATAGTATTTCGTCCAAAACTGCATAAAAAAGTCATAGTATAGTACGTCGTCCAAAACTGCATAAAAAAGTCATAGTATAGTATGTCGTCCAAAATCATGAAAAAAAAGTCATAGTATAGTACATCGTCCAAAACTGCATAAAAAAGTCATAGTATAGTATGTCGACCAAAACTGTATAAAAAAGTCATAGTATAGTTCATCGTCCAAAACTGCATAAAAAAGTCATAGTATAGTATGTCGTCCAAAACTGCATAAAAAAGTCATAGTATAGTATGTCGTCCAAAACTGCATAAAAAAGTCATAGTATAGTATGTCGTCCAAAACTGCATAAAAAAGTCATAGTATAGTATGTCGTCCAAAACTGCATAAAAAAGTCATAGTATAGTATGTTGTCCAAAACTGCATAAAAAAATCATAGTATAGTATGTTGTCCAAAAATGCATAAAAAAGTCATCGTATAGTATTTCGTCCAAAACTGCATAAAAAAGTCATAGTATAGTACGTCGTCCAAAACTGCATAAAAAAGTCATAGTATAGTTCATCGTCCAAAACTGCATAAAAAAGTCATAGTATAGTATTTCGTCCAAAACTGCATAAAAAAAGTCATAGTATAGTATGTCGTCCAAAACTGCATAAAAAAGTCATAGTATAGTATGTCGTCCAAAACTGCATAAAAAAGTCATAGTATAGTATGTCGTCCAAAACTGCATAAAAAAGTCATAGTATAGTACGTCGTCCAAAACTGCATAAAAAAGTCATAGTATAGTATGTTGTCCAAAACTGCATAAAAAAGTGATAGTATAGTACATCGTCCAAAACTGCATAAAAAAGTGATAGTATAGTACATCGTCCAAAACTGCATAAAAAAGTGATAGTATAGTATGTTGTCCAAAACTGCATAAAAAAGTCATAGTATAGTATGTTGTCCAAAACTGCATAAAAAAGTCATAGTATAGTATGTCGTCCAAAACTGCATAAAAAAGTCATAGTATAGTATTTCGTCCAAAACTGCATAAAAAAGTCATAGTATAGTACGTCGTCCAAAACTGCATAAAAAAGTCATAGTATAGTTCATCGTCCAAAACTGCATAAAAAAGTCATAGTATAGTATTTCGTCCAAAACTGCATAAAAAAGTCATAGTATAGTATGTTGTCCAAAACTGCATAAAAAAGTCATAGTATAGTACGTCGTCCAAAACTGCATAAAAAAGTCATAGTATAGTTCATCGTCCAAAACTGCATAAAAAAGTCATAGTATAGTACGTCGTCCAAAACTGCATAAAAAAGTCATAGTATAGTTCATCGTCCAAAACTGCATATAAAAAAGTCATAGTATAGTATTTCGTCCAAAACTGCATAAAAAAGTCATAGTATAGTATGTTGTCCAAAAATGCATTAAAAAGTCATAGTATAGTATGCTGTCCAAAACTGCATAAAAAAGTCATAGTATCGTACGTCGACCAAACCTGTATAAAAAAGTCATAGTATAGTATGTCGTCCAAAACTGCATAAAAAAGTCATAGTATAGTATGTTTTCCAAAACTACATAAAAAAGTCATAGTATAGTATGTTTTCCAAAACTGCATAAAAAAGTCATAGTATAGTATGTTTTCCAAAACTACATAAAAAAGTCATAGTATAGTATGTTTTCCAAAACTGCATAAAAAAGTCATAGTATAGTATGTCGTCCAAAACTGCATAAAAAAGTCATAGTATAGTACATCGTCCAAAACTGCATAAAAAAGTCATAGTATCGTACGTCGACCAAAACTGTATAAAAAAGTCATAGTATGTCGTCCAAAACTGTATAAAAAAGTCATAGTATAGTATGTCGTCCAAAACTGCATAAAAAAGTCATAGTATAGTACATCGTCCAAAACTGCATAAAAAAGTCATAGTATAGTATGTCGACCAAAACTGTATAAAAAAGTCATAGTATAGTATGTTTTCCAAAACTACATAAAAAAGTCATAGTATAGTATGTTTTCCAAAACTGCATAAAAAAAGTCATAGTATAGTATGTTTTCCAAAACTACATAAAAAAGTCATAGTATAGTATGTTTTCCAAAACTGCATAAAAAAGTCATAGTATAGTACATCGTCCAAAACTGCATAAAAAAGTCATAGTATAGTATGTTTTCCAAAACTGCATAAAAAAGTCATAGTATAGTACATCGTCCAAAACTGCATAAAAAAGTCATAGTATAGTACATCGTCCAAAACTGCATAAAAAAGTCATAGTATAGTATGTTGTCCAAAACTGCATAAAAAAGTCATAGTATAGTATGTTGTCCAAAACTGCATAAAAAAGTCATAGTATAGTATGTTGTCCAAAACTGCATAAAAAAGTCATAGTTCGTATGTCGTCCAAAACTGCATAAAAAAGTCATAGTATAGTATGTCGTCCAAAACTGCATAAAAAAGTCATAGTATAGTATGTCGTCCAAAACTGCATAAAAAAGTCATAGTATAGTACGTCGTCCAAAACTGCATAAAAAAGTCATAGTATAGTATGTTGTCCAAAACTGCATAAAAAAGTGATAGTATAGTACATCGTCCAAAACTGCATAAAAAAGTGATAGTATAGTACATCGTCCAAAACTGCATAAAAAAGTGATAGTATAGTATGTTGTCCAAAACTGCATAAAAAAGTCATAGTATAGTATGTTGTCCAAAACTGCATAAAAAAGTCATAGTATAGTATGTCGTCCAAAACTGCATAAAAAAGTCATAGTATAGTATTTCGTCCAAAACTGCATAAAAAAGTCATAGTATAGTACGTCGTCCAAAACTGCATAAAAAAGTCATAGTATAGTTCATCGTCCAAAACTGCATAAAAAAGTCATAGTATAGTATTTCGTCCAAAACTGCATAAAAAAGTCATAGTATAGTATGTTGTCCAAAACTGCATAAAAAAGTCATAGTATAGTACGTCGTCCAAAACTGCATAAAAAAGTCATAGTATAGTTCATCGTCCAAAACTGCATAAAAAAGTCATAGTATAGTACGTCGTCCAAAACTGCATAAAAAAGTCATAGTATAGTTCATCGTCCAAAACTGCATATAAAAAAGTCATAGTATAGTATTTCGTCCAAAACTGCATAAAAAAGTCATAGTATAGTATGTTGTCCAAAAATGCATTAAAAAGTCATAGTATAGTATGCTGTCCAAAACTGCATAAAAAAGTCATAGTATCGTACGTCGACCAAACCTGTATAAAAAAGTCATAGTATAGTATGTCGTCCAAAACTGCATAAAAAAGTCATAGTATAGTATGTTTTCCAAAACTACATAAAAAAGTCATAGTATAGTATGTTTTCCAAAACTGCATAAAAAAGTCATAGTATAGTATGTTTTCCAAAACTACATAAAAAAGTCATAGTATAGTATGTTTTCCAAAACTGCATAAAAAAGTCATAGTATAGTATGTCGTCCAAAACTGCATAAAAAAGTCATAGTATAGTACATCGTCCAAAACTGCATAAAAAAGTCATAGTATCGTACGTCGACCAAAACTGTATAAAAAAGTCATAGTATGTCGTCCAAAACTGTATAAAAAAGTCATAGTATAGTATGTCGTCCAAAACTGCATAAAAAAGTCATAGTATAGTACATCGTCCAAAACTGCATAAAAAAGTCATAGTATAGTATGTCGACCAAAACTGTATAAAAAAGTCATAGTATAGTATGTTTTCCAAAACTACATAAAAAAGTCATAGTATAGTATGTTTTCCAAAACTGCATAAAAAAAGTCATAGTATAGTATGTTTTCCAAAACTACATAAAAAAGTCATAGTATAGTATGTTTTCCAAAACTGCATAAAAAAGTCATAGTATAGTACATCGTCCAAAACTGCATAAAAAAGTCATAGTATAGTATGTTTTCCAAAACTGCATAAAAAAGTCATAGTATAGTACATCGTCCAAAACTGCATAAAAAAGTCATAGTATAGTACATCGTCCAAAACTGCATAAAAAAGTCATAGTATAGTATGTCGTCCAAAACTGCATAAAAAAGTCATAGTATAGTATGTTGTCCAAAACTGCATAAAAAAGTCATAGTATAGTATGTTGTCCAAAACTGCATAAAAAAGTCATAGTTCGTATGTCGTCCAAAACTGCATAAAAAAGTCATAGTATAGTATGTCGTCCAAAACTGCATAAAAAAGTCATAGTATAGTATGTCGTCCACAACTGCATAAAAAAGTCATAGTATAGTATTTCGTCCAAAACCGCATAAAAAAGTCATAGTATAGTACGTCGTCCAAAACTGCATAAAAAAGTCATAGTATAGTTCATCGTCCAAAACTGCATAAAAAAGTCATAGTATAGTACGTCGTCCAAAACTGCATAAAAAAGTCATAGTATAGTTCATCGTCCAAAACTGCATAAAAAAGTCATAGTATAGTATTTCGTCCAAAACTGCATAAAAAAGTCATAGTATAGTATTTCGTCCAAAACTGCATAAAAAAGTCATAGTATAGTACGTCGTCCAAAACTGCATAAAAAAGTCATAGTATAGTTCATCGTCCAAAACTGCATATAAAAAAGTCATAGTATAGTATTTCGTCCAAAACTGCATAAAAAAGTCATAGTATAGTATGTCGTCCAAAACTGCATAAAAAAGTCATAGTATCGTACGTCGACCAAACCTGTATAAAAAAGTCATAGTATAGTATGTCGTCCAAAACTGCATAAAAAAGTCATAGTATAGTATGTTTTCCAAAACTACATAAAAAAGTCATAGTATAGTATGTTTTCCAAAACTGCATAAAAAAGTCATAGTATAGTATGTTTTCCAAAACTACATAAAAAAGTGATAGTATAGTACGTCGTCCAAAACTGCATAAAAAAGTCATAGTATAGTTCATCGTCCAAAACTGCATAAAAAAGTCATAGTATAGTATTTCGTCCAAAACTGCATAAAAAAGTCATAGTATAGTATGTTGTCCAAAACTGCATAAAAAAGTCATAGTATAGTACGTCGTCCAAAACTGCATAAAAAAGTCATAGTATAGTTCATCGTCCAAAACTGCATAAAAAAGTCATAGTATAGTATTTCGTCCAAAACTGCATAAAAAAGTCATAGTATAGTACGTCGTCCAAAACTGCATAAAAAAGTCATAGTATAGTTCATCGTCCAAAACTGCATATAAAAAAGTCATAGTATAGTATTTCGTCCAAAACTGCATAAAAAAGTCATAGTATAGTATGTTGTCCAAAAATGCATTAAAAAGTCATAGTATAGTATGTTGTCCAAAACTGCATAAAAAAGTCATAGTATCGTACGTCGACCAAACCTGTATAAAAAAGTCATAGTATAGTATGTCGTCCAAAACTGCATAAAAAAGTCATAGTATAGTATGTTTTCCAAAACTACATAAAAAAGTCATAGTATAGTATGTTTTCCAAAACTACATAAAAAAGTCATAGTATAGTATGTTTTCCAAAACTGCATAAAAAAGTCATAGTATAGTATGTCGTCCAAAACTGCATAAAAAAGTCATAGTATAGTACATCGTCCAAAACTGCATAAAAAAGTCATAGTATCGTACGTCGACCAAAACTGTATAAAAAAGTCATAGTATGTCGTCCAAAACTGTATAAAAAAGTCATAGTATAGTACATCGTCCAAAACTGCATAAAAAAGTCATAGTATAGTATGTCGTCCAAAACTGCATAAAAAAGTCATAGTATAGTACATCGTCCAAAACTGCATAAAAAAGTCATAGTATAGTATGTCGACCAAAACTGTATAAAAAAGTCATAGTATAGTATGTTTTCCAAAACTACATAAAAAAGTCATAGTATAGTATGTTTTCCAAAACTGCATAAAAAAGTCATAGTATAGTATGTTTTCCAAAACTACATAAAAAAGTCATAGTATAGTATGTTTTCCAAAACTGCATAAAAAAGTCATAGTATAGTACATCGTCCAAAACTGCATAAAAAAGTCATAGTATAGTATGTCGTCCAAAACTGCATAAAAAAGTCATAGTATAGTATGTTTTCCAAAACTGCATAAAAAAGTCATAGTATAGTACATCGTCCAAAACTGCATAAAAAAGTCATAGTATAGTATGTTTTCCAAAACTACATAAAAAAGTCATAGTATAGTGTGTTGTCCAAAACTGCATAAAAAAGTCATAGTATCGTACGTCGACCAAAACTGTATAAAAAAGTCATAGTATAGTATGTCGTCCAAAACTGCATAAAAAAGTCATAGTATAGTATGTTTTCCAAAACTACATAAAAAAGTCATAGTATAGTATGTTTTCCAAAACTGCATAAAAAAGTCATAGTATAGTACATCGTCCAAAACTGCATAAAAAAGTCATAGTATAGTATGTCGTCCAAAACTGCATAAAAAAGTCATAGTATAGTATGTTTTCCAAAACTGCATAAAAAAGTCATAGTATAGTACATCGTCCAAAACTGCATAAAAAAGTCATAGTATAGTATGTCGACCAAAACTGTATAAAAAAGTCATAGTATAGTATGTTTTCCAAAACTGCATAAAAAAGTCATCGTATAGTACGTCGTCCAAAACTGCATAAAAAAGTCATAGTATAGCATGTCGTCCAAAACTGCATAAAAAAGTCATAGTATAGCATGTCGTCCAAAACTGCATAAAAAAGTCATAGTATAGTATGTCGTCCAAAACTGCATAAAAAAGTCATAGTATAGTACATCGTCCAAAACTGCATAAAAAAGTCATCGTATAGTACGTCGTCCAAAACTGCATAAAAAAGTCATAGTATAGCATGTCGTCCAAAACTGCATAAAAAAGTCATAGTATAGCATGTCGTCCAAAACTGCATAAAAAAGTCATAGTATAGTATGTCGTCCAAAACTGCATAAAAAAGTCATAGTATAGCATGTCGTCCAAAACTGCATAAAAAAGTCATAGTATAGCATGTCGTCCAAAACTGCATAAAAAAGTCATAGTATAGCATGTCGTCCAAAACTGCATAAAAAAGTCATAGTATAGTATGTTTTCCAAAACTACATAAAAAAGTCATAGTATAGTGTGTTGTCCAAAACTGCATAAAAAAGTCATAGTACGTCGTCCAAAACTGCATAAAAAAGTCATAGTATAGTACGTCGTCCAAAACTGCATAAAAAAGTCATAGTATAGTATGTCGACCAAAACTGCATAAAAAAGTCATAGTATAGTATGTTGTCCAAAACTGCATAAAAAAGTCTTAGTACAGTACGTCGACCAAAACTGCATAAAAGTCATAGTATAGCATGTAGCCCAAAACTGCATAAAGCATCATAGTACAGCATGTTATAAAAAAGAAAAAATGATGTCAAGTTTTTCATTTAAATACAAAACAAAGCATTTTAATTAAGATTCCTTGAATTTGGTTGATCAAGAGCTGAGCCATTTCATAGTATAAATTTTGACCCATCATTACTCTCTGGTGTACAAAGTGTGTAATAGAAACAGTTTTCAATGACATTTATCTTTGACTTCTTTTGCAGTGGTGGAAAGTAACTGAGAACATTCACTCAAGCACTGTACTTTTTTCATAACATTCTACTACAATACATTTATTCTCAAAGCAGATATTTCCCATTACTAAAAAAAAAACACTCTTGTATTGTATCAAGATTTTTATTAAGCTTACTGTACATTCATGTACCAAACAGGGTGTTCATCACATGAAAGTTTACTCTTGGGCTCGAGAGTATTGACAGGAAGGCTAAAGTCTGCTAAATAATGAGAATTCAGGCTTCATATTAACAAAGCAACACGAGGATATGAGGGCAAAAAACGTACAGACATACACATGTTTTTAAACAAAAGTAAAGTGACCTGATTTAGTCAAACTTCAATCTGATACCTCTTCATCAGGAGCATTCTCTCAGCTAAAAGTTGGACCAAAATAAACACAACAAAATAAATAGGCACTGGGAGAAGTAGTCACATTAGCATGAGGCAATTAGTCAAGAGAGCTGCTAACTGCGGGGCTGAAGCTGCGGTGTGTGGTAGTCAAATGAAGACTCCAGAAATAATAAAGATGAAAACGGTGGGAGTTTTGCAGGTTTCTTATCAGTCGAACTTGATTATGAGTCTGATGAGAAGGCTCTGTGTCCATTGGGGAACTGCTGAGGGTTGAAATCCGGGTCTTCTCTCACTCGTTTCTTGATGTCTGCTTTAACCTGAGAGGAAAAAGGTATGCTCAGTAAAATTCACACTGACATTTCCAACTCCTGAAAATACAGCTGTGGAGGAGACCCTCACTCTACAGTGTGTTGTGTGGCTCACTGTATATGTTTAGATAAGGACTGGGTTTACATAACAACAATCTAACATCGCTATTTATTCAATATTTTAGGTTAGTGAGGTAACGTCGGAGTTAAGCCTGTGTTTTCAGTACTACAGAGCTGGTTCTCTTTGGTCCGGAGTCTCAGGTAAAGAAGAGCACATCAAAAACTCAAACCTTTACAGTTCCTTCTTTGTTGTGGCTTTAATTAAGACGTGTGTAAGGTACTGCGTGCTACTAAATTAAATGTCAAACCCACAGCACAGTTATTTAATTTAAGATTTTAATCATTCATTCATTATTCAATGACAGCATGAGGAATTAGTTATTCACTGACTAATGTAATTATAGTTTTAAAATTATTTAAATGCAATTAATTTAATAGTTTTCTTAAATGTCTCAATTTATTATTATATCATACACTCAGCTGCCATTTTATTAGGTACACTGTGCTAAAATTAATGAAGCCATCTGATAAATTCTACATTCATGAAGGTTATAACATGCATGGTGACAGGTGTTAAATATGGTCTTCTCTCTATTCTTATAATTTAATATTACACTTCATACAAATCTCCACCTTGTTATTTTAATTATTCTGCCTTTAACTGCACATTTTCGTAGGTAGTTTTTGGCTGAATAACAATGGTTCATTTTTAAGCCAAATTAAATCATAGTTTATCTTTAAATCATCAAATTTTGCAAGGTCCCGACAGTACACAAATTAATATGTAAGTTTGTTTATTCCAATTTGAGTAAGCAAGCATCTACATATCATTTAAACTCTAATTAATTTTGGTTCACCTAAATAAACTTACTAAACTGAGATTTCTTTGTCATTGTGCAGCAAGGTCCACATAATTTAAACTCTGATTAGAAGTAATCATAGACTGAGTAAATTCGTGTTGGTGCAGCACAGCCTAATTGTTATATTTCTACATTTATCTCTACCTATATTAAAACAAGGATTCTGGGATTGTGTATCAAATTGTAAAACTGCTTGAACATACAGTACACTACGTTTCTCAGGTCAAAGATAAATGTTTTCAAAGTGAAAAAGAAATTTAAAGCTCATCTCAGTTGTCACTTTCAATTAGTTCAGATAAACTGATTAATACAGACTTTATTTTAACTGCTTGATGATGATGTCCCTGAATGATATGCGGTGTGTCTCTGGTTTCTTTTAATATACATGCAAGGTTTAATTACCTGTTCTGCATATGCCTCCTTCACCTCCTGGGCCTCGAGGTCGTCTTGTAACCTCTCAGGAGAAGTGATGGGCTTCACTCCTGCTGTCCTGGCTGCTTGACTCACAGCATCAGAGAGGGAGAGGAGGCTTCCACCACTCAGCCCCGTCTGAAAACACACACACAGACACCTTAAAGAAGGTAAGGACAAGTGACATTCAAACATATTAAGTAAAGTTACAACTGCTCTGGTTACCTTCCTGCGTTTAGCCGGCATGCCATGCAGGTACGCATCAGACAACGGAGGCTGAGCCTTCATCTTCCTCTGGGTTATCATGTCACACCTGATGATGGGCACCCATTCCTACAACACATACAGTAAATAGAGAGGGATGTTGAGTTACCAGCAGTGCCTTTTACAGGATAAGTTCATGTTTTTAAGCCTGTCTTATAACAAAACTCAAAGCAGGAGAACACACATAAGGGAATTCTGTAATAAAAACATCAAGTAAGACTAAGAAGAACTTGTGCAGAGGAAGACTGAACTGGCCAGAAAAGAGAGACATGCATATAAGTACAGTTCTACAGTTGAGACACTGTAGTGGTAAACGAAAGGAGCTGTCTGATGGGAAGGTAAAGCTGTGAAAATATTCTTAAAATAGTGAACACTAAGACTGACCCACTTCAAAAAATCTGACCCATCAAAGATCCCTTCAAAGCTACAGTCAGTAACTTTTATGGTAATAACTTTGTGTCAATTTGTGGAAACTGTCACTATATTTTGAAAAAAGTCCTTTGAAACAAATCATGTCTCTGCCCCTCTTCCTACTGCCTCTTATGGCATTTGCCAGAATCAGACCGCAGCGCATTGAGAACAACCAATCAGAGCCGACTCATAGGCAGCAGGCAGTTATGTCAATCACTGCTCATGAACTGCGGTCAAACTAGGCAGCACCGCTAAAATGAAAAGCTGTGAAATGAGAAACTTTGTGACCTGTCTGCCATGCTGGAGGTAGTCGACTAAAGTACAAAGCGCTGCCCACCAGCCAGAGCAAACTCAATTTACAGCTAAACAGTGCACTTAAACAGTAGTGCAGTAACAGAATCTTGATTCATATTTGATCAACGCTGCCTGGAGCAGTGGTTGACATGATGGACAGCTGCATTAGAGACTCCTCGACTCTCATTCTTTTCAGTCACATGCAGTAAGGCCATTGGAAGCACTACAAGACCATAGAGAAGGCAGAGGAATGTCATGTTTTGCAGAGTATCTGTCTCATTTAGTGCTGTGTGGATATAGTGACAGTTTGGGCAAATATGAAAAAAGTTTTTAAATAAAAGTTACCAACTACAGCTTTAAAATGCAAATTCACTGTATCTTACACTGGAGTTGTGTAAGGTATGGACCTCAACATCCAGTATGGACACGGTTACAGTATTAAAAAAGGGTTTTTATGTACATATGGACATATGAGTATTGTTTTAAGACAGACTTGCTAACATTTGAACTGTATCTTTTAAACTATCCTGTAAAGCACTAGTGAGAAGATCATGAAATCACTCCAATAAAGATAATAATTTGTGGAGTTCACTGCAATAAAATTTAAATTCAAACCATAAATGTGTCTTTCCAGAAACAACATCCCAATCACTCTGGATAATCCACAGACTTCTAAAAGAGGAAGTTCTTTACAGAGGAAACTGTTGACAGTTTGTGCACTGGATTATTCAGAGTAACAAGGACACTAAATGTGACGCAGGGCGGTGCTAAACTAGAGCATGTGTAGTCATGAAAACCCTTCCCTCAACAAACAATGATAAGATCAATTTCAAACAAACTGTGTGGGCTCTTACAGGGGGAACAGCAGCTGCCCAGGCCTCTGACTCTCGCGCAGACTCCTCGCTCCCTCCCTCAGCTCCCGCTGCTGCCATGTCGCCACCTAACGGTGCAGCTCCTCCCGAGGCTCCCAGGTCTCCAGGCAACACCCTCGTTTCGCGTGGCGACGCCCTCGTGTCGTGGGACACCGACATGGCCTCCTCTGCTGTGGTGGCTGCAGCTGGCGAGAGGGTGTCCCCGATCTTTGGAAGTGGAGAACAATGACATGAGGGAGCTAAAAAGGCAGAGCAGTGCCTAAAATGTCAAACTGAGTTCATCTGAAAAGGACATTAAAAACACACAATGCTTACCGTTGCACTTTGTGCTCGTTCGGGCTCTTGTGTGCCAGTTGCAGAAGACTGATCTCTCTGTGAAAGAATGTCATTTAATATTTATTAGCCATTTCAGACGTGCTGTCCAAGGTAACAGGATATGCAACAGCCATCAGATAAGAGGGACTGCTTCTTTCTCTGCATGTCACATGTTGCATGAGCATTCTGTCCTGTAGAAAAGTTACACAATATTCAAATGTAAAATTCAGGAAAATAAAACTGAAGTCTACAGCTATGCAGACAAAATTTGGGGAAACAAAGATTTTATATTCTTGAGAGTAACTGAGAGGCTATGTCATGTAAATGAGGCTTGCAGGTTTGATTTCCTCAAACTGCCAACATGTGTTCATCCATGTTTTGGGAGGGAAACATATTTACTGAGCTAAAATGTTTAATAAATGCAAATGAAAAGGCCACAAAAACTTGCAGCTGGTCTGTTACCTGTGTGTAAACTATGTAGTTCTGGATCTGATCCTGTGTGATGGGGATGTGCTCCAGAATCACCTGCAGCCTCATCGTCATCATGCTGGTCATCCAGTTTTCCAGGCTGGGGCTAATGTCACTAGACATCCTCCGCTGAACAGCGAGAGAAAAGACAGCTTTTAGTTTCCAGACACAACTGTTTTTAAAATTGTATTTTTTGGTTGCTTTTGCATTTAATCTTCATCTCTTGTGACCATTCTAGCAACACAAAAACATTTCAAGGATACAGTAGTTGACCTCTGCAGCCTGTAATGTTGCCATTCTGTACTTGAGTGTTGCTTTAAAATCTACAATGTACTGTCATCACCACAGAGAACAATAAAGTTCACTTTGATTATCCATGACATGTATGAAATCTTGTACATTTCAATAACTTATTTACAAGTTTTAGTTGTACTGGCTGTAAAATGACTGTTTTCTGTACAAACTTGTCGGCAACACCATGGTTTAAAATATTTACAAGTCTCTGTTTGCTTGTCTATCCTTCAGTATTCTCAACAACTATTCATCCAATCAACTTCACACTTGGTGGGTGTATTGCTATCATTGTTACTCTGTAGCATATTGACAAGGGTCCCTTAATAACTGCTACTCTGCCCAATGGCATGCTGGGTACAGCTCAGCCTCTGTCACTCACCACAGTACATTCAAGAACAGCTAAAGAAACAGAGACTGCAGATGTTAGAAAATAAATGTTTTTGTTCCTGGAAATAGCCTGGTCCTAAATAGCTAGCTGTTAGCAAATGGCTCGCATACAACCAAAGGTAGTGCAGAGTCGAGTGTGAAGTCGTTTGAATGAGCGGCTCTTGAAAAAGCTGCATGGTTTGACTGGTGACCTCACTAATGTGAATGAAATGGAAGGACAGGATCGATAAACAGTGGACATGTAAACAAGTAAAAGGTAAAGGCAGTATAGCCTAAATGAAATTAGCTTTTTCTGAAAGGCAAAATAGCGAATTTGTGTTTAAAACAAAGCTTCTCTGACTTCACTTGCGGCAATATTTGAAAAGTTAGTCAAGAACAAGTATTTACATATTTCCCCTCTCCTTCCATAAAGCGTTCCTCAACTACTCAACAATGTCATGACTGAGACTTTGTTGGCTTGTAGTATTTTTTTGGCATTTCCTGCCACAAGCACTCAAGTGTGCCACTCAAGCTTGTATTTGCATTTGCACAAACCACTAAACCTTATATCCTTTTCCAACAATGTTAAATTCAGTTTCACCTGGACTCTACTGCCTGTAGAAACCTACTGTAGCAGAAACAAACAGCGACTGAATAGATAAGAGATTGTGTACTGACTATTCGGTGGTTGATGACTGCAGTCAGAGCTCTCTGATCTCCTCTCAGGCAGTGCAGATTGAGGGCGAGACACTCAAACAGTGCCTGGTTGCACATCTGTAGCAGCCGGGGCCCAAATGACTCATCTGGATGAGATAAAAAATATTGATATTATTATTATTTGTTTTACTATATTGATTGGCAAAAAAGCCCAACACAAACACAACTCCTCCAGAGATGGTGAAATGAAACATTTTTAAGTTATTTCTTCACCTCCTGATAAATAATTAATTATGATTAGCTCTAGTGCTGAAACCTATACTTTATACACAGAGGATAAACCTGAACAAAAACATCCACACATAAACCCTTCATCTATACCCACTCATTTATACTGTTGTTAAAAGTTTACCAGTGCAGCGCAGAATGTGTGTAGCAATGTGCGTCAGCTGCTGTCTGAAGAAGGACATGTTGGTCTGAGTTACATCAACGCCCTCCAAAACTGTGACTGAAGACTCTCTCTGTGGGAGTTGAGAAAGGGGTGTTGTCAATACATTCAGCACTTCAACAATCAGGATTTTTTAGAGGCGACTCATTCCTTTATATACCTTAACTACAAATATGAGACATATATGCATCAGTCCCCACACTGAACTCCTGTTATAAGCGTTTTCTAGCTGCATGTTTTACCCACGTTTTGATGCCTTTATTGATCATCTGTGATGTGAGAACATCAGATTTGAACACTGTCTGAAAGTGAACTGATTCAGCTGACATAATGCAAGTCGATTTGGAGCAAGGGTTGCAACATTATGAGATTGTCTGAACAGTCCTACATTTAGTTATATACCATTTTTAGGGTGTCAGTATGTATCACACTTTAATTTAGGGCATTTAAAGACCTTTTAAAGATCATTTTTAACCAAAGTTATGACAGATTTTTGGACAAGTCATCTTCTTCTTATTCAAGCATTGCAAGTAAGATTAAAAGTAAGGTGAATCTATGCGGCCCTGTGCAGGGGAAGGTTTGAATATGAATATGGTTGTTATTCAGTGAGGTTACTTTACATTTGCCTTGACTTATTTTGACAACAATAAATTAAAAGATGGATAAATTAAATTAATCAAATGTTTGTGGCAATTAAGACCAGATAAATTCAAATTTTAAAATATTAAATGACTTTTAAGGCCTAATATGTATAAAATTTAATTCAAAACACTTTTACTAGATGAGGAGCAGACATCAAGGACTTACAAAGCTCTCACTGATGTACTCCTCCAGTTCATTGACAAGACAGTCAGCTGCAGCCTGGGGGACGGAAACAGAGAACATGAGGAAAAAACAGAGAATGACGACACATACAGGAAGAAGAGGACAAAAGCTGTTATTGGTCAGTTACTCAAAAGAATAAAAAAGACAAACCATAACGGAGAGTACATGAGCTGTATCTACTTTTGACAGTGCTTACGTATTTAAAGATCTGTAGTGAACAACAATGAAAAGGAAAAACAATTCAAGTGGTACTGACAGCAATGTTCTCATCAGTGGGCTCTCTGCCGTTGAGGTAGTTCTGGTTGAAGAACTGGGACAGCTGAGGCTGGATGCGGCCAAGGGGCTGGTGCTGGCCATGAAGCAGCATCACCAGGTCCGACATGGTGAACGTCTGGCACACCAACATCAGCAGCTCTCCAAAAAACCCTGCAAACCACATTACAACAAAAAGAAATATTTAGATAAATCATTGTCTGATATGCTGCTTGACTGAATGACATTGTAATCTGTTACCCACAGCGGCTGCACTGACAACATGATATACTTGTGTGTTGGTTCTTTACCGGTGGGATCCTCAGGACTGATGAAGATGTTGGTTGCCTGGGACAGTCTCTGCATGAACTGGGCAATGCTCTCAGTGTCGTTCTGGGCTTGACCCAGAGAGCCCATCATGGTGCTCAGGACGCCACGGACAATGCCTGTGAACAGCTCTGGGTTGAGGGCTTCGGCTCCAGTAGGGGGGTTGGGCATGGGGGTGGGCCCAGCAGCAGGAGCAGGAGTGGTACCAGAGGGAGGTGGGGGTGGAGAGAAGATGGGCTGGGCCTAGAAATTAAATAGAAACAAGGATTTGTTAACATTATGTTGCTTTACTTGAAATGTGAATGATTCCTTTACACAACTCACTGTCAGCCTGTCTGCCCTCTAGTGGGACACACAGCGATGACTATAGCCTTTAAATGTCTCTATACTCGGACCAATGAGATGCATATTAACATGTGATACGGTTTTCCAAAGTTACAAAATTTTCTGAATATTAAAAGTTGTCCAGACACAAGCAGTCTCATAAAAACTAAAAGAAATACAGAAATTGGCAGAATTATTATTTAAATCAGAAACTGTCTCAACAAAGAGTAAGTCAAAGAAGAGTGCAAATACGAGAAAGCAGTCAATGCCAGCTTTTGGTACTCGAAACTTGCCAATAACCGGTGCAACAGACCAATTTCAGTTGGTACAAAAAAAAAAGTATAGTAGTTAAATACACGAGTCACCATCCTTTACTACGTTCCTCCCTATGACACTGTTTAAGCTACGGTAAATCTGAGAAGCTGAAGCTGAAAACAGACCCTCTAACTCTGCTCTTCCCTCTCCATCCCAAGCCCCTCCCACCAAACAACCACAGACATATGCTCACACTTCATACAGTAACCCAGTGTTTCCCATACTGTGTTTTCTTTAATCTTTTTTCATTGTAAAATTGCCCACAGGGCATTTGCTCAGCCTGTTCTTGCCCCACTCTCGCTCTGTTTATCAGACCACAAGTTAGACAAGAATTAGCTAGCTAGCCACACCACGGTCTCCCCATCACTGTGGACTGCTTCCCCTGGATCTAACCTGTGTAACAGCAGCAACAGAAAGTTTACTGATGTGGCAGGGAGTTGGGGCTATCCGGTTCGCCAGAGGGGAGTTTGTGCTGGTTGGATTCAGGTTGCTATTGCTGCTGTATGGGCATCTGTTTCCAGAGCTGATGCCCGCTCTAGTTCCAGCAAAGTGTTTTTAGAGGCAGTGAGTGAGGCAGAGGAAACACTTTGATTTGAGGCTGTTGCTAACGTAGCTAGTGAACTTGAAGATTTAGAATTTGATTTGACTGATGAACTTCTTTCACATCATCTGTGTGCAGGAAGTATAGCACTAAAGAAATGGTATGCAAATGAAGTGTCTACTAACTGTCAAGTCACACATTCAACCACTGACCTGCTGCATGAACTCAGTCACTCCCTGGATGAAGGCTGGGACACCAGATGTGGTGACAGTAATTGAAGGGGCCCCAACAGAGCCCACGCCGGCCCCCAGGAGAGAACCCAGAAGCTGGCCGAGGTCTGGGGGCATCTCCTGAGACTGAGGTTCACCAGTGTTGGTGTCAGATTGGCTCGGTGGACTGGTAGTGTTTGATGTGGGCGGAGGTGTTGGGCCCGAATTGGAGAAAGAAAAGGAGGAGGAGGCTGAGGAGGTGTGAGAGGAGGAGGAAAAGGAGGAGGAGGAGGATGTGGATGTGGAGGAGGAGGATGTGACTGTTTGACCAGCTGTAAAAAAACAGATTTAAGTATCACTGATTGACAGCAATCCTTAACCAATCTTGCTATACTTTAAGCTAACATAATAACACAAAAATGTTGCTCATAAAGTCCAAATCTAAAATTTGACAACTAGAAAAGCTTACCCATCTGTCCTGGCAACAAAAGCTGTCCAACCAGTCCACTAATCATCTGATTAAGAGCAGCAGGGTTGAATGCCTGTGGAGCAAGATTTTTCAATAAGTCTCAAATGTTGATCATGTTGAAAATCAGCCTCAAAAAGAGGAACCAAATCAGAAAACATTATCCCCACCTGTCCAGGCTGCTGGCCCGGCATGGCAGCCCTCACGTTGATGGTAGTTCCCCGAGTGCCAAAGGCTGGAGGGGGCATGTTGGGTGCAAATGGTGGTCGAGTGAACACTACCCTGGCCTGGGGCTGTGGGCCAGTATGGGGAGGTGGTGGGGGAGCTGTAGGGGTGGTGGTGGGTGTGTTGGGACCTGTGGTGGTGGTTGAGGAGTTGGCTGTGGAGCTGTAGCCAGGAGGAGTGGGCTGGGGTGGGACTGGTTGGCCAGTAGCAGTCGCGGTGGCGGCGCTAGTAGCTACGGCAGCAGCATACTGGCTGATCTGTTGCATGAGATTCCGCATAAAGTCAGGGGGGAGGGCACCTGAAAGGGAGAGCAGAAACCGGGGAATTAAAATAACAGGATATCAGGGCTGTTCCCTACCTAGAATATTATTCACCTGCCAGATATTTGCTTGAACAGGCTTTGGCGGGATGTCAGGTAATATGCTAAACAAGCCAAATTAGCCCTCCGGGCCAATACATGCTTCTAACTATGCAAACGACAGTTTGAAAATGTGCAACAACATTTTTTTTGCTGACACCAGATATCAAACATAAGACAGAGACTATATCATATTAGGCAGCAGTGAGCTGTAAATTTACCCCTTACAAACAGAAGGCAGAAGATAAAATTATCTCACAATCTGACCAGCAAAGCATCTCTTCCCCAGAGCAGCTGCCTCTGTCTCACTCAGACAGACTGGTCTGAGTCCACAATTGCCTGTATCTGTCAGTGACATCTTCACAAAGTGTTTGGGACGTTTTGATGCAGTGTAGCAATTTTGGCCTCAAGGGCAGCGCGAAAGTGAGACACTGACTCTGCAGCTAATTCTGGGACTGCAATGACTGAATTTGAAAGGACAGACACAGGAAGTAGCCAGGCTCAGCAGTCAGACAGGAGTCAGGTTACAAACCAATCACAGCCGACAGATATCTTTCCCTTCTTCTGTAAATATTCAGTCTGATGAATACGGTAAAGTTGGTCATGTTAGCGCAGGGCTACCCAGAGCTTTACATCTGTCCCACAGACAATAGGCCTACACACTTGTAAACAGCTCCTGGAAGAAGATCAGCTCTGCACTCAGGATTTTAGGTAAATAGGCTATGCGATGCTTGTTGAGGTTGCTTAACAACCTCAGACACAACCGCCTCCTTGTCTTGAAAGCTTGAAACAAAAAAGGCACAAAAGTAGCACTCAGAGCCTGAATCTGAGTTTCCAGGGCTGGTACCTGCGGTTATTTCACAGGCTAGTTAATAACTTGTCGGGTAGGAAATCCAAAGTGTGGGATCATTTTGAGAAGGTGAAGGACGAACCCAAGGTGATATGTAAACTCATCTTCATTGGTCGACTACAAACATGACGTATCATCTGAAACATGGAAGTAGCTACATGCCCATTAGCCCACAGTGTCATTAACAGGAGGCTCGCTCAGTGTGTGACGTGCACTTGTAGATAAAATATAGGCCTATATTAATGAAGGTTCATTAGTACGGTTTTGTATTTCTCTGTAATGTAGCACAGTGTTAACAATGTTACTGATACTATTCTTTCTCACACCTTCAACTCAAACCATTGTGTTGCCCCACCCAACATATATAATCTAATAATTACATTAATATCGTAAACATGCACGCGATTAGTCGACTAATGGCCCTAAATAACATCTACTGGTCTCATCGACCAATAGTCGTTATTTAGGGCCATTAGTTGACAGTTGAAAATTCTTAGTCTATTTAAGACAGCACCCCTAATGTTTTACTTCTGTTTTCAGCAGAAAATATAATGTTTTTAGAAAGAGAAGTTCTCATTTCTGATTCCAGATCAACATCAAGTATTTTGTTGACCCTGTCTGAGTGTTGGAAAAAAGAAAACATGGACTTTTGGAGGGTTTTTACATGACTAGACTGTGGTATGTAAAACGTAGTACACCAAATGAGATATAACTTGGCTTTTACCTGGTTGTCCAGGCATTTGCTGTCCAGCTGTAGCAGGGTTTACACCTGGGCCTGCACACACACAAAAACAACACACAACTACTTTGAACTCCATGGTAAAATTATGAAAGTACCTGCCTGTAAATAAGAAACAGAAGTGCATTTGCAGCAACAAGCCAACATTCAACAAATACTGTGACAAACAAATCTTCAAAGTTTACAGTTCCATTCTGATTGTGGCAGCAGTGCATAGAGGATGCTGACATGTGGTATTCGTGATCATTTAACTCCTCACACACTGCCGCCCAGCAATATGACACACAAACAGCTTTGATGCAGTGGAGCATTCAATCAGTGGCGGGTAGGGGACAACACACCGTCCGTGTTCATCTGCATCATGACCACCGGTACTGCCTGGTGGCTGATCCTGATGACTCGGGGGCCAGCCTGTCCCTGTCCAGCCTGCTGATTGGAGGGGGAAGTCTGTGAGGGGGAGGTCTGTCCCTGACCTGCCTGCTCCGACTGGCTGGCCGGCTGGGTGGGCGGGGCTTGTCCCTCTGTGCTGTTGGCTGCAACAGTCACTGTGGCACCCATGTTCATCTGAAGAAGAAGGTGCAAGAACAATCAGTCCAAAAACATGAAAAGGTTTTTTACATCTTTCCTTTAAAATATGCTTGATTCACTTACTTGCACAGGGATGTGGTGGTGCACAGCTCCAGGCAGAGTGACAGGGGTGGCATAGTGGGAAAATGGCCGGACCACATGCAGGTGGCGGGGCACAGGGCTCATAAGGTTCAACCGCAGGTCACTGAGGGCCACAAGGGCATTACCGAGCAGCCGGAGACACTCCCACGTCAGGATGAGAGTGCGCTGGTCCTCCTCTCTCTCCTGTTGCAGAAAAAAAAAAACAGCTTAGGCAACTGTTTTTTGAACAACATCTATTTACAGTAACTTATATTCAAGTCTAGTTTTTAGGATTTAGTGGCATCTAATGTTGAGGTTGCAGAACTGAAACTTCTCCCGTGTGCAAAGTGTGTAAGAGAACTACGGCGGTCAATGCGAAAACATGAAAATGGGAATGGCCTCATCTAGAGACAGTTTTTTTCTAGTAAGTGAAGCAAATCTCGCAGCCATTTGCATATTTTAGTGTTCATTTCCAACCCTGTTCTACGGTAACGAAAACACAACAATTCTTATTTTCAGGTGATTTTAAACTCATGAAAATAGTTGTGCATATATTATATACCATTTCTGCCAATAGATGCCCCTAAATCCTACACACTGGACCTTTAAATACACAGGGTCTTGAAAAGTTAAAAATTTAAATGAAAAGTTAAAAATTTGGGAAAATATGTCTATTTGCTTTTTGAACAGTTTGATGAGAAGACTGATACCATTCTCGTTCCTGTACAGAAAACATAGTTAGTGAAAACATCTAGTCTGGCTCTGTCTAACTCTAACAAAATCTGCTAGAGCGCTTTTAAAAACACGTATCGGACAGTTTAATCTACAAAAATAAAAATAATTGTCCGTTTTACGAGGGCTATGAGTCATAGTATTTCTTGGTCAGGACCACTGCAGAGCCTCTAGGTATTTATTGTGCCATAAAAGAATGCCAAACTCTTTTTTTTAAAGATAACATAAATTGAAGTGGTAGTATAAGTTGCGCTATCATTATCATCATAACCTTGAAAGTAGGTCAAGAATTGATGATTTAGTCCATCTTTTTTGTCCAAACAACTTTTGTCAGGTAGGGAAGCATTCGATTGTTTTAACAAAAACAGCAACTTTCTCAGAAATGCACTACAGATCACCAGTAAATTATTATTTGGCTGCTTGAATCCTACTGTATTATTGTTGTATTCTGCTGTGGTGGCTGTCTCCAGGATGGTGTGAGCTCTCTGAATGAAGGGCTGCAGTCTCTCTTCCACCCTCCGCAGCTCAGACAACATCTCCGCCAACTCTGCTGGGCTGGGATGGCTAAGGGAAGAAAGAGGGGCTCATTTGATGATGATCAAGCACAAGAAATGATAACAAAGCAGGTCGACACAAACATACAGAAAAAGATATGCAACTGACAGAAATATAGACGGATCAATTTACACAATAGTTTCAATAAAATTAAAAATGATCTGATTCTATGCTTAATAATTTCACGTTCTTTTAAAATTCACCTGACTTAAAAACGGTGTGGAGTAAAAAAAACAGGAATCAGAAGTATTGGGCATATGTAAAAGTCTGTGTCAGTGAAAGAGTGGATGTCTCACTTGGGTCCAGGTTGGGGTGTTGGTCCCTCAGATTGTGCTGAGGAGGTGGGTGGAGGTGGGGGAGTTGATGGAGGTGGGGAAGTGTCCATCGGCTGGGCAGACGGGGAGGGAGTGGAGGTGGTAGATGAAGATGAGGGTGGAGGGGGAGCAGCAGCAGAAGTTGTTTCTGTTTGGCCGGAGTCGCTCGGCCGACCCTGGAAAAAGACAGCAGGGTTGTTACTGATAAGGCCGTGATTTCCCTGGAGCTTTGCCACTGGAGTAATTTGAAGGTTGAGCTCTCACCTCCATCCTGTGGATGACATCATTGATGTCCCTCAGGAGGTTCTCAGCCAGCACCAGCCTCAGCCTAGGCTCGCTCTGTACTGGTTGGTCCATATCGATGTGCACATTCACAGACCCGTTGCTCTGATATAAAAAAAAGTTGACAATCAACAAACAAAGGAAAATGTCATGTGGCAGTGTATGATATCAGCAGGTACAGTATCTTACCCCGGTGCTGGTTGTGACTCTGGCATTCCTGGCATTCTCTCCCATGCCAGACACCATCTGCTGAACCGACATCTAAACAAAAATAGAAAAAAAAGCACAAAAATAATACACCTATGGAAACACTGTAACATGCATGACAAACCATCTGACAGTCATGATGATATTAAACATGATTAAGGCTGGGCGACATGCTGCATATAAAATACATGATAAAAAACAAACCAGAGGATTTTCTTCCTGTAAGAGCCAAAATTACTGAAGATATTTTTTAAATGTTTTCCTACAATGTGAAATGTTTAAATGTTGCGTTTTCTGCTTTAATTAATACAGTTCAGGCATTTTGTCTAGACGAAGAAAATCAATGTACATTTGCTCTATTGATAGTTTACTAGTTAGTATTATGTTGTAAGTACGGGTGGGAATCTCCAGGTACCTCACAATTTGATTTCGATTCAGAGGGCAACAGTTCAACAGTTCAAAATGTTTATTTTAAAATATAGCAGGCTGTATTTTTGGTGATCCATAATTAAATAAACAGGTTATTTTACTTGCAGAGTGGGCGCCAGTCGGATTGTATCCATCTGTGGATGCTCACACTTGTCCATTGTGAGATATCCATCTATATAGGATATACACACACCTGCGTAGGGTCCAGTGTTTGCATAGCCTACTGTAAGATTTCCCTTGAAACACTCTGCAATTCATCTTCTATTAAATAATATATGGTCCGCATCCTTTTTATTTTAAAACGTTAACTGCATTGATGAATTAATTAATTTGAAAGCGCCTAACAGCCTCCTGTGTGTATAAGAATATCATGAGGGGGAGGGGGACTGCTCCACCACAGCTGCTGTGTTGTTATTTACATTATCCCAGCAGAGAAGCTGTGAGCAGCCTCTCTCTCCACATTAGTGCCGGTGAGAGCCAAGACACTGGGTAGGCCAGGCACAGGGTTTTTAAGGTAAACAGACTGAACAGAGAGTTATTTTCTTGTTTCTTGTTTTAATTTGGTTAATGCTGCAGTCAGTTTACATGCCGGTTGCTGCTCCTCTCATTAATGTTAGTCTCTGGGTGATGGCGTGAGTAAGTATTCACAATATACGCCATGTTCGCCTCGCAAATGTAATTATTTAGACATTAAATCAAAACAAACCTGCAACCGCTGTCTTTTGTGAAGATGAATTAGCACAACTGTCGGGTGCTACGCTGACTGCACACTTGAGTTCTGCCACTTTTGTTTCGTCAACATCATGTTATGAACAAACAATTATATCATCGATTATTGACATTTGTGAATCATTGCAGAATCATCGACATCATGATGCATCTAAGAAACAATTTTTCCCCCACCCCTAGTTGTAACCGCGAGCTGCAAACCTCAAACAGAGAAGAGGAGCGGGCTATAGCAGTCTGGTGACTTCACTTCTTTCTTTATAGCCACAAAAGGCTATATATGTTTTTCACACATGCAGTAGTGCCCTCTAAAACCTGTAAACAGACTTTGATGTATGACATCAGTGATATTCCTGCCTTAATCAAGTCACAAAGCTGACCTACCTGTATCTGCTGGGGGTCCATGATGTTGACAGGGAGGTTGAAGGTGCCGAGCATAACGTAGCTGTTAGCGTTACGATCATGTGGAGGTACTTGTGATGTTCCCTGGGAGGACGAGGAGGGTCCACTGTCGGCTGAAGTGCCTCCTGACCCCGAGCCAGGCTGGGAGGGCGGAGGGGGCGCCCGCTCCACAAGATGTATCACCTTACCATCCACATCTGGGACGACAACAGAGAACTACAGTGACATCTCTACACATATGATGGCGTGTTGACTTCAAACTCTCATTTTGAGAAACAGCAGAAAGTATAGCTTTTCTACATCGCTGAAGGCCTCAAAAATTACATCCAACTACTTTTCCTGCACTGCAATACAGACTCAAGCAACAGAAAATCTTACAAAAAAAAAATAAGAGCATCCCTCAAAGTCAGTTCCTAACTACTCAATGCATGCGTCCCATGTGTTAAGAATCAATGTGCACATGATGATGATTAAATAAGAACAATTTTTACATAGAATAACAAAACAAGAAAGAGTGCAAACTCAAAACTAAAACTGCCCTTCAGTTAAGATCAAATCAAGCTCTGCACTGCTTTAATTGACCCTCTGATTACTTACTGTAGTCTGCCAGAGTCCTTTCATCCTGTAAGACTCTGCCCTGATAGATCAGCCTCTGTTTGTCCACAGGGATACCCACCGAAGGGGCAATGTGCTCCTTGAACTCCTTCACTGTCAACTGCAAAAAGACAAAACAGAGGTGAGTCAGATTTCCACAAAGGCTGACTGAAAATGAGAATTCACTCCGGAGTTTGCCGTAGGAAGGAACTCAAGAGTTTACCTGAGCACCAACAGTGTAGGTTCTGCTTTGGGAGTCTAGTGTTTTCACTGTCACCTCTATGTCTGTAGTTTGTTCCTCCATGGTGTTCCTGTATCACAAAATAAAGCATTATTAATGCCTGACTGATACTGAATTCTTGAGGCCAATCAGATGATATTCATTTCTTAACACAAGCAACCCTTTTTGATAAAGACCTATTTTTAATTAACTATGACCAGACTACAAAGGGGATTTTACAGTTGAAAAATAAACCCTTCAGTGCTTTCAGGATATCATGGAGGTGCGGTTTCTAAATGACCATAAAAAATATCATCGGCATTTATGTATAGACTTTTCTTGGTATTTATCCACTGCCATTTAGAAATAGAAAGAACTTCATTAATCCCCGAAGGGAAATTCAGCTGTCAAACAGCTCATAATAAAATAAAATATATACCATACATACACCAATCCAGAACATCAGTAATAAGCTAATACTGGTCAAGATTCAGGCCAAACTGATAAACTGGTACAGCCAGTTGTCAGCAATCTGATGCAAGGCTGCTAGTAACTGTTTTTTAATTCTCAGTTAATGTTTTTCCCATTAACTGACTAATCATTGAATGTGTAAAACATCAGAAAATGATCATTTCTGAAATATCATGGTGGTGTATTCAAATTGCTTGTTTGTCCAACCAACAGTTCAAAACCCCCAAATATTCCCTTTATAAAAAGGGCAAAAGAAGCAAAATACGGGAAGCTGAAACCAGTGAATGTTTTTTAAGGCTGCACCTACTCTAACATTTTTTTTTTATATTTAAAGCTTCTCCTGAGGTTTTTGAATGAAGCTTTGAACGTCTGCTGTTGCAATCCTTAAACAAAGAGAATAAGTGGTTTATCAGGTTGAATGGTAAACTCTTTTTTTTTTTTTTAAAGAACTTTCTTTAATTAATAAGTGTGATTCATGGTGCTCCAAGATTGCTGCCAGACCACCTGATTGAAACTGGTGTGTGCCTCACTTTGTGTGCAGCAGAATCAAGGGCACACCATTTTTTCCACCACAGTGAAAAGATGTTTTTAATGGCTAAATGACAGAAAAAATGAACTTAAGCAGAATATTTAAAGGTCAATGTACTGGATAAAGCTTGACAATTTTAAACTATTTCGTACAGCTCTAGTTTTGGCAATTAATTTTCTCTTGACTAATGGATCACTCAAAAACCAATTAGTTGTTTTGGCACTAATCTGATGCATGTAATTAGATTTGTCTTGCTGTAAACCTACACAACTAGTCAGTGCTGATAATTAATACATCACTTGATGAGCTGATCCACAGAAAACTATCTGTCTAAATGAAATCAATTAATCATTCCAGTCACTTTTAAAGAAAACTTTTCAAACATTAACTGGCTCTAGCTACTTAAGTGTTAGAGTTTGCTTCTCTTGTCTCTTTCTATAGACTTGTAACATTAAAGGAAATGTCTTTGGCCTATACTCAGACCAAACAAGCAGTTGGAAGACAACACATTGACAACACATTGAGCTCTGAGCTCTGAGGAATTGTGGTGAATGTTTTTCAGTACTTTGTGACATTTCACAGCCTAAACTCCACTCTTTACACTGAAAAAAATTAACAGATGAATCAGTAATGACAGTTATTGTTACTTCCATCCCTATCACACAAAATACATTTATCCACAAATCATTACGTTACACCTTCAAGACACCAGTGTTACGAATAACACCAAAAACACATAACTTATAAAAGGGTTTAGTATTGACAAAACACGTAAATAGCTGCTTCCCTTTTACCGCTAATAACAACAACGAATACAACAGATGCTGGGGAATCGAGGAAACAGCCATGTGTAAAGTTAACCAACTCAAACTAAAAGTAAATCAGAGGAAAGAAGCAGCTAGCCAAGTTCACCTGCCAGGTAACTAGCATCACAATGTCACCGTAGCTAACTATCGGCTATAACGATGGACGTTAGCTAAGTTAAGTTAGCATAGGTTAGCTGTAACCTGCTAGGCCAGTTAGCGGCACAGGTATTACAGAGTTTTGTAGTTATTAAGCAATTTGAACAGCGACACGCACCGGTATCAGTAATTGCGGATAGCGTTAGCCAGCTACCGCCAGTTAGCACTGGTTTGCTAGCAGGATTTAGCTTAGCTTAACTTGTAAACCAGACAAACGTTTACAACGAAGCTAACTTTGACTAGCTAACTAGCGTATGTAAGGAGGCTAAGCTAATGCTAAATAAACTAACTGTTAAAACAAGCGTATAACGTTATCAGAGACGATGAGATACTTCCTTTTCATAAACACCGCGGCGTGTTGTTCAGTGCTTACCTTGAAAGTCACACTATCCTTTCAACTTATCCAGTGTATGCAGCTGTTTCTTATCATCAAATAACATGCAAATGACTTCCTAGTACAAGCTCTGGTACTTGCCAGAAGCTACCAGGCTGCACGGATGTGACGTAATGGCGACACCGGAACACAGAGGAAAGAAACATGGCGAATCTCGTGGAGGCAACAACGCAGCAGCAGTTTGAAGATTTCTTGGCCAAAGCTGGAAAATGCCTGACTGTGGTGCATTTCCAGGCGGCGTGGTCTCCTCAGTGCGGCCAAATGAACGAAGTGATGACCGAGCTGGCTAAAGTACACGCGCACACCACGTTTGTTAAACTGGAGGCGGAAGCGGTGCCTGAGGTGTCGGAGAAGTATGAAATCACCGCTGTACCCACTTTCCTTTTCTTCAAAGGAGGGGAGAAGGTGGACCGCTTGGACGGGGCCAATGCTCCGGAGCTGGATAGGAAGGTGCAGCGCTTGGCAGTTACCGGGAGTCCGGGCGGAGCTGCGGAAAGCGGCACCACAGACCTGAACCAGCGGCTAAAGAAGCTAATCAACGCGGCGCCATGTATGCTCTTCATGAAGGGGTCAGCGCAGGAGCCCCGCTGCGGCTTCAGCAGGCAGATAGTGGGCTTGCTGAAGGAGCACAACATCCAGTTCAGCAGCTTCGACATCCTGTCCGACGAGGAGGTCCGACAGGGGCTGAAGACCTACTCCAACTGGCCCACATACCCTCAGCTGTACGCGAATGGAGAGCTGGTGGGAGGACTGGACATAGTGAAGGAGCTGGCCGAGTCTGGAGAGCTGGAGAACACCTGCCCGAAGGCTGTCACCCTGGAGCACCGTCTGAAGACTCTCATCAACCAGAGCCCAGTCATGCTGTTCATGAAGGGGAACAAGGAGGCTGCAAAATGCGGCTTCAGCAGGCAGACACTGGAGATTTTGAACGGCACCGGGGTGGATTATGACACCTTTGATATTCTGCAGGATGAAGAGGTGCGTCAGGGGCTCAAGACCTATTCTAACTGGCCAACCTACCCACAGCTGTACGTGAAAGGAGACCTGATCGGTGGACTGGACATAATGAAGGAGCTGGAGAAGAATGGGGAGCTGGTATCAGTGTTAAAGGGAGAGTAGGTGTATTCACCATGTCTTCAGAGAGTGAACAAGAAGCGACTGCACGTGCCCAGACCAGTGTCACTGATGCAACAGGAGGCCCAGGGAGGGAAATAATAGATTTAATAATCAAATTGTGTCACATATAACCAAGCTGTTGTAGCATTTGGATATGTTCACGGCCTACTTAAAACTCAAAAATGAAACTGCACTTAAAAGAGAATTTACTTTTGATTTATTATTTTTGAAGTTTTGGCAAAATAATTATTAAACACATCTAAAGACATGTTTAAAGTGAATGTTAAGCGATCCCTGTGTGTGGCCTGATTTTATAAATTCTGTCTGACTCTGGGATAACACACTGAGAACAGATGACTTCATGTTTTCTGCATTTTGGGGGGGGGGGTTACACCTGTCCTTCCAGTATTCACAGCCTCACACTTTAGAGCGGGTTTATATTTAGTGAAGCCTCTGACTTTCCCTGCTGTCCTGTCCACTCTTTCCTCACCTGAAAGAAAAACTGTTACAACTATATCCAATAATCACTCTGGTTAAATGCATAGAACTAACTCTAGGTGGCAGTTATTGAGACTTTGTTCATTAATTACATTATGATTAAACAATTAAAAAAACTAAGATTTGGTGTTGTTTTTGGTGCTGCTTCAATCAGCTTGCTAATATGTACAAAATATCTCTTTGTAGAATCTGCGGGCAACCAAACGAGGGTTGCAGCGATATCTGTTTCAGGGTATACTGTGATATTAAAGTTTCTATCATACAGAGTACATTTGCTTATCTACAATATTGGGAAAAAATGCAACTGGATGTTAAATCTCCCATTTATTTTAGATGTTTTCAAAGAGGATACTTTTTACACATACTTCTATTAACACAATGGTTTCAATTATAGCAATAAAACATTTATTTAACCAACAACAAACCCTCTCTGTTTTATTCCTTTAAGGGTCATTCTGACTGATGATACTATAAGGTCTGTAATATTGTGATACAGTGAAACCGCAATGCTTTCTGAGACTGTTATCGTACTGTGAACATCTCATACCTTCGCAACCCTAAACCAAACAAACCCTATATTCACAAACAGCAATGCAACACCTTAAACCAGGAGTGTCAAACATACGGCCCGGGGGCCAGAACCAGCCTGCCAAAGGGTCCAATCCGACCCTCTACATGACTTTGCACTCCTAATGTTTATGCTCATGTGGAGGCTGACAGGTTTTAGGATATATTTGAATACAATAAATATTTTCTATAGTCATATTTAAAGATATTGAACATTGTGCAAAAATGATGTCAACCAGCAGCTTCAGTACAAAAGGATCTGTATCAGACTTCGATCTTAAAACAATATTAGTGGGAACGTTGCTGCTGAGGCACAAACAAAACTTCAGATTGTAAATGTAAGGCAATGGATGAGTTAACTTGATCTTCAATAGCCTCCACTTTAATGGAAAATTATGAAAAAAGTCACGTAATGAAAATGAGCAGTAGACTGACTGGATGTAGAAAAACGGAGACATGCTGTTGAATTTGCACATCATTTTTTGTAAGATATCGTGGGCTGCTCATCATTTTTGTAAATGGATGAAAATATTCAGAATGATTTTCTGTACACTAAAAAATGGAAAAATCTGAAGGGGATGTCCCACTTGAGATCAAATTGGGCTGTATGCAGCCCCCGGACTAAAATGAGTTTGACACCCCTGCTTAAACCCAACGTGTGAAAGTAAAAGTTGTTGAAAATGCGTTGTTTGCTGTAGAATAACAAAGGATTACCAGTTGTGTCTGTGAACATAAATACAGCACATCCACAATTCTTAGCTGTAGTTAAACTGCTGTTAAATGTAAAGTTTAATACCATAAAACTTTAACTAAAAGCCTAGTCCCAATTTAACACACGGTCCCTTTTACTAGCCCGATGTGGCTACACATTTTGACAAATAAACACCTGTCTCATATAGAGGCCTGGTCTGGTTACCAAGCAGTTCATAGAAGTTCTTAAGATGTGTAAAACCAGGTTGTTGGTTTCCTCAAATTGTGTCTGTTCCAAGTTGTGAGTATTGTCTTAACAGGATAAAGTGTTGGGCCAGATGCTGTAAACCTCGAGTGCCATAACTCTCTCTGATGCACTATCTGTCGTAGCTAGATCAAATGAATGATTCATAGTTGATATATTATCTGAAGCCTAATTTTTATACAAGTAATATTCATACTGGTTTACATAAACAACTTGATTGCATTTCCTGATCTTTGCTAAGTCTCATTTTTCAGGTCATGTGCTCAGTACTTCCCCACATGCATTTTTGCTAAATATAACCTTAATATTGAAGTCTCGGTTTGGAGCATAGATAGTTTCACTTTCAGTTCAATTTTAAATAGTAAGGATTTGAGAGAAAATGCCTGTATCAATGCAACACAGCAGGTGATTTACAACTTGTAATTTTGTGGGTGAAGTAATCCTTAAATTCTGCAGGACCAAGACGTAGTCCAAGGACCAGAATGCAATAAAACATAACTCTAAAAGACCTGACACTATATTCAAAATCTGTCTGCAATGAATATTTTAATAAACATTTCCAGGTGCGATTTATTTTGATAAATCCTAGTTGTAGGAGGCCTCTGTTTTCTGGGGAAGTCTCTCAAATCGTAACGCATGCAGACAAGCTTGTTGTTTGCCACCACCTTGTGGAAGTACAGGGAAGCTCTTCCAGCTCTTGCTCCTGGCAGTATAGTATCTGCTGTAATACTGCATGAGCTCAGTTAATCTGACAACCACCTTTCAGACAGCAGTCAACAAACCGACACGCTGCCAAAGCTTCCTGTGGGGAACTCACACGTTTGACTTTGTGTTCCACATGTTGTTAGGCGACATAAGACTGGGGTAAGGGAGCAGAAACAAGTCAAGTTGAGGCTGAATGTCCCAAACAAATGATGCCCCGCAAAAATATATGTATTGTTATAAGCATAACCTGATCTCAAACTGTAAGTTCAACTCATGAAAACATATTTTAGAGCTGAACTACTGGCAACTACTTTGATAATTAATTAAAAATAAATTTCAATCAAAAATATACTAGTTTTAAGTGTCTAATGTGAATATTCGCTTGTTTTTCCTAGAATTTCCCTTTTTTTTTTACAACTAAAAATCTGTGGACAGTTAGTAAAAAAAAGCAATTTTAGTGTGTCAACTTGGGCTGTGTGAATTTGTTTAAACATTTTATGGACTAAAAGATTGAGTGATTAAATAAGAGAGTAATGTGCCCGCGATTCTTCTTTTTCAAAACCTGATAAAGACAGACAAACACTAGTGTAGGAGGATGATTAATAAAAAAAAAAAGAAAAATAGCCCTAAACAAATAGGCCTAGTAAATGATTCCCAGTAGATGTCTGTTGACAGAGTGCGTGGGACTTGTTCAGTCAGGACAGACCGTACTCAAACACATTGGTAATACTCTGGCTTATAAAATATTATACCTGAGGTTGTAACATGTTCACTTTCCAATAGTAAAAACTTTCTATAATTAACTTTTTCTTTGCTGAAGTGATTTAAAAGAAACCACCACCTCCTACATATGATGATGACTCAGAGGGCCCATGAAGAGTGCCTTTAAGGGACTTTCTCTTCTCAGCAGAATTTGGAGCATGAGTAAAGCTCGCTGTGAGAAAATGATCATCATTTTACTATAAATGTGTTTATCCTAAAAGACAGACAACCCCTTTTAAACCGTTGCTCACCTCCTTCAAAGATCACAATCTGAATCACACACACACACTGTAGATTTCTCAATCGTGGGATCAATAAAGGTGTATCTTATCTTATTTTATATAGATAGATAGATAAATATGAACAACATACACAATCTAAAAGTCAGACTTTTTTGTTATACATACAGTTATACAATACACACACATCCCCCTCTCCCCCTCCCTCCCACGGGGGCGGTGGTGTGTCTTCCTCAAGCTCGGGTCCTCTACCAGAGAGCTTTGGGGTTCTGCTCAGTATCTTAGCTGTTCCTAGGACTGCACTCTTCTGGACAGAGACCTCAGATGGTGTACCTGGACTCTGCTGAAGCCACTCTCCCAGTTTGGGGGTCACAGCCCCCAGTGCTCCCATTACCACTGACACCACTGTTGCCTTCAATACCCACACTTTTCTGTTTGTCCGTCAACATGATGTCCGGTTGGTTAGCCATCACCAGTGTGGATCTGGAAGTCCCACATGATCTCACTTCAGTCATCCTCAACCACCTTAGGAGGTGTCCAACATTCTGACCTTGGGATTTCCAGCTCATACTCAGTACAGCTGTTCCTGTACACTATGCCAGCCTCTTGGTTATGGCGTTCCATGTACGCTCTTCCTGTCTGCATCTCACACCCTGCTATTATGTGCTGAGCTGTCTCAGGAGCATTTTTGCACAGCCTGCACCTGGGGTCCTCTCTGCTGTGGTAGACTCTTGCTTCTATTGATCTTGTACTTCCTGTGCTGCCATGATTAGTGCTCCTGTGGCGTCTTTCAATCCGGCCTTTTCCAGCCACTGGCAGGATTTCCTGATGTCGGCCACTTCTTCAATCTGTCGGTGGTACATGCTGTGCAGGGGCTTGTCCTTCCATCATGGTTTTATATTTAACAGTCGTATGTGCATGTTATGAAAACCACTGTGTATTTAAACAGTAAAATATGTAGCCTGGGTCTTCAACAGGGGGTCCACAACACCCAGGGGGTCCTCAGAGTTACTGCAGGGGGGGGCACCAAATTATTAACCTATTGGCTGTTTATTATCTTAAGTTTACGGACATTCTTGTGAGCCACAAGACTTCTTCTTGAGCAAGAGGCACAATTACCGCCCACCTCAGAAACAAATAATATGTATAAATATATGAATGTGCCAATAGTTATTATTTTAATAGCTTAGTATTGTTGCACCATAATAGGGTATACAGGTTTATACATGCCACTTTAGGCCACCGCACACGCTGTTGTAGGCCGTAATACGCAACTCAGTTTTATACACTATAAGTAGCAGGGGGTCCATTCTCTGTCTCTCTTTCAGCTAAGGGCTCCTTGCTCTGAAAAACATTTAAGACCCCCGATATAGTGTCATTAAACTGATGTTAGCTGTTCATCAATCAATCAATGGCTCTTGTGTGTGGTTGTTTTGCTGCATAGTATTCTGTAGCGCCCTCCAGAGGGGAGAAGTTGGAACAGGCTGTGCAGCCATGTTACCTGCCTGACTCCTGACTCTGAAGTGTGTAAGTCCTGGATGGAGGGCAGGTTGGCACCAGTGATTCTCTCTGCACTAATGACTGTCCATTGTAGTCACTTCCTGTCCTGTTTGATGGCTGATCCAAACCAGATAGTGATGGATGTGCAGAGAATAGACTGAATCATTTCAGTGAGGAACTGGAGCAGCACCTCCTGAGCCTCCTCTGAGCCTTTTTTTTTTCTGATGATGTCGAAGTTGTACGTTCACTTTAGGTCCTGGGAGATGGTGGATCCCAGAAGCTTAAAGGCCTCCACCGCAAACACAGTGTTGTTGAGTAAGATGATAGGGAGCAGTGTTGAGGGGCACCTCCTGAAGTCTACTGTCATCGACACAGTTTTGAGTTTTCAGCTTCAGGTTGTTCTGACCACACCAGAGGGCCAGCTGCTAAACCTCTTGTCTGTATGCAGACTCGTCACTTGATCGCTGTGTCATCTGCAAACTTCAGGAGTTTAACAGATGGGTCTTCTGAGGTGCAGCTGTTGGTGTGGAGGTCAGAGGGTATTGCAGCAGTACATGTTAATAATTTACCTACACCCACACTCTTTTCAGGTGACACGTTGGAACAAACTGTGCCCCGAAGACCAACACACATTCTGATCAGGTTCTTAGTGAACAATTAGCTCTGAGGTTGCAGTTATGTTGGATAAAGCTTTGTCATGTTTTCTCTATTTATTTAGTTTGTTGTATCAGGCCTTTGTGCCTTGTTCAGTTCCTGAGCTGTTGCCTGTCAACACTGTCGACCATCAGCAGGTGAGAAATATTTAGATTTTCTGTTTGTCTAAATGCAAAATATACTCACGTACTTTTCACATAACTTTTGACAGAGAAAAACATTTGATGATTCCTGTCACTGGCACTTTGTTTTTGTTATTTTAATGAAACATTTTGTACTTTTTGATGCATCTAAGACAACTTTAATGCAGTCTTAATATATACCCTCTGGTTAAGTGTGTCATGCGAATAAGTAACGCACTGGCATTTCACAGTTAGTGCAGACACAGAGAGATTTACCGAGATAAATTGAAGACGTGACCACAGAGACGCTCTTTCCACCCCCTCTGTTCTTTCCATAAGTGGTCTTTCTCAATACTTGTGGGCTTATATCTTAAAATAGGTTATGTTCCTGTAGCGTTGCTGCAACCCCACACTGTCATGCCACCTCTCTGTGTCTGCGTCTCTTTTAGTATTTGGGGAAATGGTACTTTAAAGCAGCAGTCAGTCGCAGAGAAGCTGACATTCACAAGTTCAAAGCACTGGACAACATGTGGTTCACCATGGAGGAGTCAACCAACAGCACACTGCTGCTGACTGGACACATGCGCATGTGAGGCAGCAGATACACACGCACACATGACCTCATAGGGAATAAATACCAACCTTAAAGTGGAAATAGACAGTTTTTGTTGTTTAAAATTATCACTATGAAGTAAATGTTAATATCACAATGTAACAGCTACAGAATAATGTCATCATCAGTTTTTAGACTGGTTCCCCACAAGTCTCACTTTCACTCTGCAATTCTGTCTGCCAACGAGTACGAACTCCTGGGAAATAAGAGGCTTGATTTATGGCACAGAGGAATTGTGTCAATTATTATGCAACCAAAAGAGGAAGCCGAAAGCACTTTTGTTTTACCCGTTAGCTACTGGTAGCTATCCCCAGTTACCAAACAGTATCAGTTTAAGTAATCTGTGGTCATTATCCCCAGAGAGGGAAATGGCAGAGAACAAGCAAAGTATCTGTGGAAGCTGTGGTTGGTGCTAGGCTCTGAGGCAAGGTTGTTGTGGTTAACTAAAATTAAAAAGTAAAACTAGGCAGAAAAAAACCCCATTTATTTAACTGTAATAAACATAAAAACTAGGTTTTACAAAAAAAAAACCTGAAATGATACTGTGTACTTACAAAATTAACTATTAATAATGATAAAATACAAATACATAAATACATGTCTTTAATTTTAGTCTTTACAAGTTTGGTCAAATTTGTCAGCACAAGCATGAGGAGGCACTGGTGCATATGTTTATTGAGACTGGGATGTCTACATGACAGTCATTCGATTGTCTTCACAAAGTTTTTGCTGCATTGTAACACCTAATCTGAACTTCAGAAATGTTGCCACTGACCAATACCCACATATTGTCAAGAATAAAAAGTAAAACTACTATGAGAACTAATAAAAACTAAACTAAAACCAAACTAAACTGAAACAAGCCACCCACTCTGAAAAATAACTGAAACTTGCGGTTGACAATTGGTCTGTTTTTACTTTAAAGGAACAGTGTGTAAGATTTAGGGGGGATTTAGTGGCATCTAGTGGTGAAGATTACAGATTGCAACCGGAAAAACGCTGAATAAAGCAGCCTCATGTTACAAATATTTCTCCTATGATATTCGGCAAGACACAGACAGGCCGCTGGCCCAGCACCTACTAATGTGTGCTCACCTTATTTCTGATCCACACGTTCAGGAGGTTTTTTTCCAGGACCTGAATAATCCACCGGGGCGTCTTCCTATCCGAAACAAACAGACCATATGATTTAAACCTGTAAAAACACAGAATTTTCACATTACAAACCAGTGTTTTTCCGATGCTGTTTGTTTGTTTTGCTAATATGTGCTCACTTTTCTCTGATTACTTAAGAGCCAGACATTCAGGAGGTTTTTATCGGGAGCCCAATTATTCGTAGTCTTCTCTCTAAAACAAACAGACCTGGTGATTTAAAATGCAAACACTGCATGCAGCAGTGTCACATAAAAATGCTAATGGACCTATCTAGAGCCATGCAGGGCTACTGTAGATACATGGCTGTGAAACATAGATGAGGACCTGCTCCCTATATAGACATAGAGTCAGCCAGGGTTGAAGTTTTTTCTGTAGGCTGACGTGGAGGTTAGCTTCGCCCTGGTTCCCTCGCCAGAAAGCCTATGAGATTTTTCCATTGGATTTTAGATTATTACTGAAAAAAAGCTCTGTGGCAAATACACAATTAGGATACTAAAATGTTATGTTCTGCAAGATAATCTACACAAAAGTCTGAATGTAAAAAGCTAACGTAACATGTGACCATAAAAACTACATTATGGTCACATGACCTGACATCACCACCATAACAAGACTGTAAAGCTATGTTCAGCACGGGGTGGTGCGGCTCGGCTTGGCGTGATGACAATCTGCAGTCGCATTTAGCCACTTGTTAGCAACTTCCTTTTTTAAAGACACATCAAAGCTTCAAATTAACTGATGTATTTTATGTCATAGAACAAAATGTGAAAGTCTCTTCAGCTTGTGTTAACAACAGACCTGATTTCAGGTATCTAACCAAAAACCAAATCAAAAAAACAATTGACTTTGAGATGAGGAAACCAGGAGTGGTAAGATACTAACTCATATTCAGGTTTTAGGACTTTAGTAGTGGAATTAAAATATAAAGAATAATAAAATGGAAATAATCAAGTAAAGTTAAAGAAACTCACAACTGCACTTGAGCTTGAGCTCAGTAACTAAATACCTCCTACCACTGATGACATCAAAGCCAGTATTAGCTCTGTCCAAACCATTCACATGATGTTTTATTTATGACACACTTCTATGTATGAAACCTCTTTAGAGCATTTTTATAACAAGACACAAACAAAAAAACCCAGACCATGAATAGACACCAGAATTAGGGAAGTGACATCTAGAAAGTGTAAAAGGTGTGAATGTATGTTTCAAAAATGAAAGTCTTGATGTCATGTTTTTATTATTATGTCATTATGTGATGAACTATAAAATGTGCTAAATGTGTACTTACTTTTCAAATATTCTTTTAGGGGAGATAACTGCATTAAACAGACCTGGACCTATCACATACGTCCTGACAGGGACGATATGGAACTGGAAGGTAACTGCACGACCACCTGCATTCACACATGCACACAAGAGATGAATAGGTGCTGGTTTCAAGAGGCCTTTTGTAGGAGGCGATGCAAATGGGAATTTTGTGCCGGTGTTAAAATAAATGCAACAACTTTACCCCAAAAAATTACAGGGATCAGTAATTTTCCCAGACTTTTATTCTTAGCAGGGTGGAAAAACCCCTGAGGGTTTCTGTCAGAACATCTGTAACTCTAAAGCTCACCACTGAAATGACTTTTGGGTGGATTTTTTGGCTTTAAAAACTTAGGCACCTGAATAAATTCAATTCACAAAGCATCACATCAATATAGCTCCAAACATGTCTGGTCGAATTCTTCATTGCTCATGTTGTCTCATATAGAACAAACAGTGGGAAGAAAAGGAGATTACTTTTATTCACAATGACTGGACATGAATCTAAGTTGACAAAGATTTCCAAAATGTACAGTTATGATTGTTAGGGTTTGCTACAATAGAGCCTACTATATAAAACAGGAATCTGAACAGGTGTATAACAACAGGACAAAGAGAGAAAGTACCTCATTCAGCAACAAAAGTTTCAAAATCAAACTGTTTCCTGTTTCCAGTATCTGTGCTGAATTAAGCGAACCGGCCTATGACTGTACACAAACATGAGAGTGCTATCAATCTTCTCACCTAATTCTCAGCCTGAAAGCAAACAAGTGTTCATTCATTTAAGATGCTGAAATATAGGATAGTCCTGTAAAGGGATAGTTCGGATCTTTGGGAGTGGGGGAGTATGAGGTATCTAGCCAAAGTCAAAGTATTACCTACAGTAGATGGCCGTCGGCACGTTCCCTGTTTTGAAAAGCAGGCAACATAGAATGCTCAGCGATGTACTGCTGTGGATGAGGGCAGAAGCAAAATGTATTTAGCCCCATAAAAAAATCAATATCAGGGTAAGTGTACACTTCATTGAGAATATTTTCACCGCTTTACCTCATCATCAGACATCAGACATGGGAAATGAAGCTGTTATATCGCTCTCTTCAAAGCCAGACTCCAATGAGATGTTATTTAACGTGACCGAACACAGGAGCTGCTGGTCTACCGCTGCCTCGATCAGTTCGTTTGTTTGTGTTGTGCAATTTTGGCGTTTAAAAGGATCAGTTTGGATCTGATCAAGGCAGCGGCAGATGTTTTGCTGCTGCCCCCATCCACAGCAGTACATTGCTTAGCTTCCGTGGCGGTGCTCCTGTCTGCTTCTCCAAACTGGGGGTGTGTCAATCGACATCTACTGTAAGTAACACTCACTGTGGATAAGTACCTCATACAACCCCACTTCAAAAAAGCCAGACTATCTCTATGAGATCATCACAATCAGATAGTAAAACAATATCCTTGTTAAGGCCTTAATGTTAGTTGATGTTTTGCTTTTGTGTTGAATACAACAATATTCAATAGCCTGCTTCACTCAGTTGGTAATCCAGCCTAAATACTGGCACAGTCTGTTGGTCGACTGATCACCTAACATAAATCTGACTCAGAACGAAGACACCTCTGTTAATGATTAGCCTCGTAGCCTTTTGGGAGTTCACTGCAGTATGCTGACCTCATTCTGTGTCACTCTCTGATCACTACTGTTTCTGCCCTGCTGGTGTCTCGCTGTTTTGATGCAGGAAGGCCACAGCGGAGGAACCTGCTCTGGAGCGGCAAGTGGGCCAACTGTCCCGAATGCATCATTTTCCAGGAAGTAGAGCCACCTCTAAAAGAGACAGACTCAGAGGACTCCCTCAACAGACACATGCTGTATGGTGAGCCATCACCCTGAATAATACTCAAATAATTCAGCCCTCTCCCAAACTATTACCCCCTACAGCTAAAGTTCAACAACAAACAGTTTTGTACTGCCCTGCAGAGATAAGACAAGCCTTATCAATCCCCAGAGGGAAAAATTAGGTCTTGCAGCAGCACAAGGACACAAAAAGATAATAATAAATAACCACAAGTAAATAGAAATAAAAACAGAAACTATACAAAAGCAACACGACCCTAGATTATGAGGCAAGCAGAATACATAAAGTGCCCACAGCAGGTAGGTTGTATTTAGAAAGTGCAGCACTGTCTCAAGCTAAGCAACATAATGATGTGTTCAGCAAAGTACAGTTGGAGTCATACGATATCATCTACTATAACATTGTACATCAGAGTAATATAATAAAATTAAGAAATTATAAGTAGAGTTTGTCTGGATTCATAATAGAAAAATAATAGCATATTAACATAGTACCGTGTGATACAGTAGGCTGCGGGATATAAAGAAATAATAAATTACAGTACAAGTAGGCTATAGTATACTGTACAGTAAGTGTAATATATAATAAAATATAAATATATGTTGTTGTCAAATGTGTTTTCAGCATTCTTGTCTATTAAAACTTGTTTGTCATTCCTGCTACTTTTAATATTTACAGCACAATTAAAGCGACACTTACCTTTCTGGAAATGTCACGCTTTTCTTTGTTTAGGTTTAAATGCTATTAATAAGCTGATGGGACACCATAATGTAAGTGAATTCCACCAGAGATAAAAACTCATAATTATACCATTCTCATATGGTTCTAAGAAAACTCCGACCAATCATTGCATCCAGACCAAATGCAATGATTGGCAAAGCGTCCTGTCTGTGTTCTCTACGTGGAGGCCTCCGACTGACGTAACCGCTCACGTAATATCCCCCCTAATGTTACATAGGCTTAGCGTTATATGACAACACAGCATCCAGTTGCTAACGGTTAGCCTACTGTTATATATATAAAACTCATCAGTCATCACTGACTCCGGATGAGTTTCAAGACTCCGGGGTTGTGTTTGACTGCAGGACAGGTAACGTTATGTTTAGTTTGCTTCTAATATAACATATAACGTTATATGACAACACAGCATCCATTTGCTAATGGATAACGTTAGCCTACTGCAGTGTAGCCTCTGAAACATTAACGTTATCTTCCTTGTGCGTTTCCACTTACAAGTAACGTTAGCACTACTATCTAATCTTACCTTATTCTAAAACTCATCAGTCATCACTGACTCCGGTTGAGTTTTAAAACTCCAGGGTTGCGTTTGACTGTTTTGGTTGTAACATTAACACTCGTTGTCCTCTTCCGTGTATCTGACGTTACCTTGCCAAAGCCTACGTCTATCGTAGTCGTTGGCAACGTTGGCAAGTCGTTATCGTAATGAGAACATAATGGAGGAGGGGGGAGTAGGCCTTTGGAGGGAGGAGGGAGTTGTGGATGTTGAATTTTTGTTAAGTGCTGTGTGAAATGCAAGAAAGGTAAGAGTTGCCTTAAATGAATAATCGATTAATCTACAATTTAAAAAACATTAAACGTAGTTTAACTAACATTATACCTAGCTACGTTAATTTTACTTTAGTCAAGAGCAGACGCTATGCTAAGCTAGTTAGGGAATACAAATTGGATTTAGCTACAGCTTTATTAAGTTAATGAACTGAATTACCAAGATAAGTTCATCAATTACATCAATTCATCAATTATTTTTAAATTACAGAGTACAGCTAGAGACAGATATTTCTAGTTAATTTTGTTTTGGCAAAGACTAGCTTGTAGCTTTCTCACCAGCTAGCTTTCACTTATACACTTCGTTAACTTCCATGCTTTAGCCCTACGGTTGTCTTTCTCTGTTTGACAATTTTCTACACAGTTTTATATGTTTCTATGACATAATGATGTTTTTATATGGTAAAGTAAGTTAGATTCCAGTCCTCAATTTTGACCAAATCTGTAATTATGTGCTAGCCTTGTAAGGCAGCGTTGTTAAATGATTACAACAAGGGCCCCAAAATCCAATGTTTCCTTTTCCCATCAAAATTAGTGCTTGCATGTGGGTGATTTAACCTCCGAAAACCCGCAAAAATAGGCAACAGACTGCTTTCCCATCAGCAGTAGCCAGAGACTGTTTTTTTTTCTGGTGTGTCACATTCGACAGCAGCATGGAAGCCAGTGAAAATTTCATGGTGGTTACTTCTTTCTTTACATCTGTTACTTATTCAGTCTTCCTCTCAAACTCTGTGCCAGCTAAATTTTGAAAGATTTATCAGCGCTGTTTGGATGGAGACAGACAGAATTTGTAGTGGCATGTCACTGAATCACACCAGCAAAGAGGCTAAAATTAGTACATCCAACTGGCTGTAATATTTCCATCACTGCCAGTCAGAGCTAGGGCTGATAAATATCCTGTGACTACTGCAGAGTCATTTTCCCACAGGTGAATACCGATTGTAACCTTTCCCATTAAATAAAAAAGCCAGATGTTAGCAGGTGTTAGTGGGGGTTTTTTGTCCAGTGAAAAAGGGGCTCCACTGAGCTACTGATGGGAAATCACGAGGTAAAAAGTGTGTCTTTGGTTTAGTTTGTCTACAAAGCATTTAGATTATACCATTAAATTCTGGGGTGAACTATTTCTTTAACTACTCCCAGGGTATTGATTTAAACCAGGACTGTCAAGAATATTTCTATTCAATTTTAACAGGATTACACTGCATGATTATAACAGGTATCAAACGTATAGCATATATATGAAGGGAACAAAGCATGAAATCCAATCACAGTCCTCCCCATTCCACTGATCCCGAATAACAGCTGGAATGTGATTGGATGGCCAACCATCTCCTGAATAGTACAAAAAAAAATAGATGAGCTGAAAGTCAGGTCAATATTAAAAGAGAGAGGGAGACATGCCTGTATGAAAGGCAGGTTCAGAATAATGGGGTACTTTATCAGAGTATACATTGATAGAAAGCACCTACCATGATTGTCAAACTTTTCCACTCTGAATGCTTATTGTTGCAGTGTTTCCACTATACCCATTTAGTCGCAGCGCCTCTCTGTTGCTAAAAAATTAGCACTGCTGCGATATAAAAATCTCCCCATACCATTAAATTGCCATCTTTACAAGCAGCCAGAGTCGGAGATGAGCAAGGATTATATATTGAACACCCCCAGATAGGGGTGCTCTGATCAACTGATGGATGTCGGCCAAGTCCTTCTAAATAGTCTGAAGGCCGATCACACAGTGTTGACAAACTGAAGGTCACACCGAACACTCACTGCACTCCATCTGCAGAGGCTGCAACAAGCCAAAAAGTCCCTCAAAAGTCAGCTGTCTTTAGCCTTACCATCTAACAACTTTATCCTCCACTCCATTAATCCACCACCAAACTGCCCAGCTCCCAGGCTGTCCATTCCCAGCAGCACAACAGCTGGATTATAGACGTAACGGTAGTGTTCCCGCAGCTTCACAAGAAGCATCACTTGGTTTTGTTTTAAGTCTCAAACTGAATAATTTAGGGCTACTCTTATAAAGGTACTGTAATTTTATATATACTGTCCTGTGTATCTTTATAGCTGTTAATTACATTTTTAAATACAAATATATATATTCATATTCTAATTACAATGCCTGAATATTGTTAAGAATTAAAAGTTCAAAGGGCGTGAAAGGGTGTACGTATATTATGTTATCATTATCATCAGTAAAAGAAAGGCAATAATGTGGAGGTGTTGTTATTTATAGGTTATTATGCGATGGTGTTACTGATCTAGCCCACTTGAGGTAAATTATGCTGTATGTGACCCATTACCTAAAAATAGTTTGACACCCCGATTAACAAACACCGGCAATATGTGATTGTTGTAAACAACAACAGCGCCTACACATAAAACCGTCTTTTCTTTTTTTCTTTCTTTTCACTGTAGCTCGCCAGAGTGACGGTTACTCTGAGGCGGTGGCGGCATTTCTGAAAAACTTGGCTTGTCATAACATGTTGGAAAGTGTCAGACTACCTCAAGAGAAAGGTTTGTCTTTTAGATAATTGAAGATAATTAAAAATGATGCTTTTAAATCTCAAAGTGTTTCCTGAGGTTAACAATTACATCTGCATTGACAGAGTTGTGCACCTAAATATGAACACAGAGGTAGGCACAAATATTACATCTCACCTCCATTTGCATTTTAATGATTTTTTTATACTTGGTCTGTCCCTGCTGATTTTAAATTACAGACTTCATTTCTTACAGGAAGTTGCTGGAGCCATGGATGTCCCAGATGATATTAAGATTATTTCATGTTTTCACTGTGTAACAACAAATAAAGCAAACAGTCTCTCCTTCAGGAATTGCATTATTTTATCACACGTTTACATCAGACTGAGACTAAGTACCTACATCACATCATAATGATGTAATCAGTGATTTGTGGTGCCAAAAATATAATGCCATGGTGAAAAGTGAGGCCAGCCATCATGTTGTTTGTTTGCTCATCCACCTGTCATTCTCATCACTTTCAACAAGACAATCCAGGGGTGACATAACGTGAGGTAAAAAAAAAACCTTTGTTGAGGAGGATCCACCCACACTCTCCCAGCAAAACCCCGGGGGAATTCCCATGATGCCACTTAACAGAAATACCTGTTCAGATAACTTGAATGAAGGCAGCACAGATTCTGCACTATTTTAACACAGATGTATTCAGTTTGCTGGAGTTTGATCACAAATGCTGAGAAAAATATTGGTTCATTAAGACCATTTAAGTCGCATACAGAAACGGTTTCATATAAATACTTTTTTGTGACTCCATTGATGCAGTAAGTATGTCAGTCATCCGTGACGCTTTCGTTATCAACATCCAGTTCCTAGTTAGTTTTCCCTGGAAAGGGTTTCTCTCCTGTGCTGGAAGTGATGAGCATTACGTTTCTAAAAATAAACAACAGCAGATACTCAGTCGGAATAAACACAATGATGCAAGCAACAATTTGTGTTTATGTTCGTGTTGTTATGACAGCAAATGATATTCACTTCCACCTTCCCCCTTTCAATCTCACCTTTCCTCTGAGCCAAAATCAATGTTCTGCTTCTGTAACAGAGGCACCATCGCATGCCAACTGTGACACATATCGTCACGCATGTATTTAGCAAACAGAGCTGTCACTTAGTAACGCATATTTGCCAAATTGGCCCGGGTGCCGGAAATGTTTAGGGATATGAAAACGTAATGAAATATGGAAAACAGAAGTTGAATTCCCCTCATCAACATTCCCACACTGGTGTGCATTTATTGGTATCTCCTTGGATACCTGATGAACCAGTGTGCCATCCAACCCTCAGTCACTACAAATCACTGCAGTGCCACTGAACTGTGTCTTTGTAGGAGTGTTCAGATGATTAAGTAAAAGTAGTAATACTACAATGTAAAAAATACTCCATTACAATTAAAAGTCCCCAATTCAAAATTAAGTAAAAGCACAATATTGTCTGCAAAATGCTCTCAAAATATCAAAAATGAAGCACGGAAACATGCCCTCCTGAGCAATATATCATGATATGTATGACATCATTAGATTGTAGCAGAGATGCAATAGAGTGGAGGCAGCATTTTTCTGTTGCAACTGGTCGAGGTGGAGCTAATTTTAACTACTTTATATATAGTAAAGTGTATATTAAGTCGTTGAAATTAGCTTGTGTCACCTTACTACATATAGTCATTAGTCAAGGTCATTAGAGGTTACTATATATATGGAGCAAGAGGCTTCCTGGTTTGAACCCAGGGTGGGGGAGCCCTTCTGTGTGGAGTTTGCATGTTTTCTCCAGGTACTCCGGCTTCCTCCCACAGTCCAAAGACATGCAGGTTAATTGGTGACTCTAAATTGTCCGTAGATGTGAATGTGAGTGTGAATGGTTGTCTGTCTCTATGTGTCAGCCCTGTGATAGTCTGGTGATCTGTCCAGGGTGAACCCTGCCTCTCGCCCAATGTCAGCTGGGATAGGCTCCAGCACCCCCAACGACCCCTGACAAGTTAAGCTGTTACAAAAAATGAATGAATTAATGAATGACTAGTGTAGTCCCGTGGCTCATCTCTCTTAAAACATAAATTTCTTTTTTACTTTTTCCACTACTATTTGCTTTTCTTAATCAAATGCAGTTCAAGTTAAAGTGCGTTCATTACTTCTCCTTACAGACATGTAAAGAATAGAATGAAATACACATCTCCAGGGCTGCAGTGTAACAGACATGTTAAAACAAATAGCTGTAATTTTTATATCTTAAAAAGACAAAAGTTATGATGTAATATTTTAGCCCAAAGTGACCATGTGTGTACGTGTGGGTTGTCACGTATGAATTGCATCATTTATTCTCAGCATAAACTAGTCCGACAAGTCCACTGAGTCTGGCAGTTCAGCTTCCAGAGAGCCTGGGGAGGAAAATCTGTTTTAGAGCCAGCGGGTGTTGGCCCTAATGCTACGCAGGCTACTGCCAGGAGGTTGGGGTGTTATTTAAGTGATCTCTATGGTGGAACTGCTTACAACTCAAAGACACCAGGGTTTCGATATTAACAATGTCCCAATGGCCCGTGGCCATGAAGTTCCTCTGTATGCACCCAATATTCTCTGTAGATGGCCACTCAGTTTAATCATGTCTCTCTTGAGAATGCGACTGTGTCGCCATGAGCTTGTTTATTTATGGTACTAACATGGGTCCTGGGTGATCGCATCACAAGTGGACAGCTCTGGCTGTTTACAACTGGCATTAGAGTGCGTCTCTACCAAGCAGGAACCACCTGGACTGAAATATTAAGCCAATGCAGACATGTCAAAAACTACAGTTCTCTGAACACGGGGTGAATTCTTATGTAACTCACCTGTTAACATTTTATTGAGCCAATTTTAAAACCAGAAAATGTCGATGAGACATGGGTTTTGAAACATTTTTAGAGCCGGCAATGTCGGAGCTTAGTATTATTATAACAGCCCTGATTAATTGTGCCCTGGGCCGTTGAATACCGGGTCTCTGTACCAATCCCTGGCCAGGCAACTCAGAGGTTGCTTCTGGGCACGCAGGCCATCAGTTAAATAGGCCTGCAATAGGTTCTCATATCCCCAACACTACCTCCTCCTACAACGCAAACAATCTGTTCGATTGCAAAAGAATTCCATCATCTTACAAGCTGTTGTGATGGATTACCTCTCCCAGTGAGTAGCACACACATACACACTACCCAGACGATGTCAGCTGAGTACGCAATCCTTCAACGTGGCCCAGGACCCATTAGCATACACACTGCTGAGGCAATGTGGCCATATGTGTCCTAGACCCCCTCTGAATGTGGTCTGAGCGATTACATCTCAAGATGTACAGGGTGCATTGACACGTGTACTTAAAGCTGTCCACTTGTGACCTGATCATCCAAGACACATGTTAATGCCAAGTGTTAACACAGCCACAGAGATTACCTGTCTCAATAAAGGTTGCGAGCCTTCGCCAGTGCAATGCTACAGTTCCACAAACATCCCGATTCATTTGCATTTTTTAGTTCAACATTCTACACAAACTGTAAACAGTACGTTTTGCTAGCTATTTATAAATATGGTGAGGCTACTGACGAATGGGTTCACAAAGCCTATACTCAAACTGCTAACACGATCCTTACAGAAGAACCAGAAACACGAAAGGCAGACGATGAAAAAATGAAAAGGCAACAAACATTTAGTAATGAATGGAAGGAAGTGAGTAGGAATATGACACTTTAAATGAGGTAATGTACTGGTATGTGGGCAGCCAGTTTCACTAACTAGCCGAGACGTCTAGCTTGTTTTTCATCGGAATCAATGCCTCCAGGAAACAGCACATTACAATTCATGGGAAAACACTGGAAGGGAGGGAGGGAGAGTGTGTATGAGGCAAAGACACGGCATTCTGTCAATTTCTTTTCATTTACCGAAGCATCACAGTTAAGGAAAGCTATTTTACATTGCATTAAATGGCATTTTCTGCATTGTTTTTACATGAGTTTACATTTGGGCCTCTAAAAAGAACGTCAGTCAGGAGCACTTCAGTCAAGGAATACTTAATTTCTATTAGCAGTTTGATATTTGGCGGTATGACTCTGTTCCGGGACCTCTCTGCTCTTGGTGAAGGCGGAGGAAGCAAACCTCTACACCATCACCGTGCCTACGTGGAAAGCCTAAATAATTTACTTCGTTTACCTAATTTAGGGGCTTGGCGGCCCCCGGGGACTGTGCTTAAAAATATTAGCATCTGTCCCTGGACATCTGAAAAGGCTATGGTGCTCCTACTGTTTTAATCTAAACAGTGTGTTGTATTTTATTCTGTCTGCTGATCATTTGCTTTGTAATGTAAAATCTTAATCTTGAAAGTAATGAGTAACTCTAGCTGTTCAAAGTTCAGTTATCTAATCAAATCTACTCCAGAATCTATGAACATGAAAATCTCTTTTGTTTTATAAGTTTAACTGATGGACCTTGATTGGCCTCCAGAGTTGTTGTGATGTCACATAATTATCCCGCACATACAGGTCTTAAAGTCAGTTTAAAGGCGAGCACAGAAAAAAATGTTCTCCTTTCAGCAGATGAATGTGAAAACAGACCTACAATAAACAAAGCAATTGTTTTCAAAAAAGGGGAAATCTCAAATTCCAAACATGATTCTGCTGCAGAAAATAAAGGAACTCCCTGTTCACCTATGAGTGTTAATCGCTGGTGTGAAAGAATACTAATTCATTCTGTCCAAAGCCAGAGCCTCTTCACACCACAATATTATGACACATGTAAATCTAATTTAAAAAACAAATTAAAGATTGTTTTTTTTTGTTTTTGTTTTTGCAATGCTGAGTTCAAGTGAGGCAACACTTAAAATGTAACCCTCATTTTCAATCGTTATAACTTTGCTGCAGGCTCATCTAATATCTTGTGATGTCCTTTAGGATTTAGCAATATTCAAATATCTGATGAAACTTGTGGGGTTGTTTACTGATGGTGTCAGTCAAAGTTGATTAAACTACACCCACACAGTCCTGATGAAGCCGAGAGATACAGTCATTATTTATGGAAACGCCCACAAAATGTCACGTTTACGCCGAGGGAGAAAACAAAGCGTTCACCACTATGCTGAAGAGCTGCTGTATGGCTTTTTGCACATCAATGCAACTTAAAAATCCAGAGCTAGAGGCTATTTATCACACATGGACTCTATTTTTCTGTGTAAGTGACTAATGGGAACGACATTTTATAAAAACTGGACCAGTATTATTATGGTCGCCAGAGCTCAGGGCATTTTTGACCATCATGCTTAAAGTGCTTGTGTATTTTATGTCTGACAACTTCATGGAAAGGATACCTACAGAGATGGATGTTTTGATCCTTTGGTTCAAACCAGGAACAGCCCCAAAATCACTTCTGTCAAGCTTCAGTTGGACGTTTCTTATTATATTTGCAGAAAAACACACTGTCACACACTTCCAGGAGTCATAAGTGATGACTGAAAGGGATTACTTCTACACGAGTATACACTGTTTCTTAGGAAAGTCCTGCATAGTGTACCCTTAACAACCTCAACCCAGGTTCAGTTGAAATAACTCTTTATGAATCCAGTTAGATTTGAGAATATGCTGGCTAAATGGAGTCTGGTTTGGCGATGGCAATTTCAGGGCTGTTTCTAGTTAATCAAAAAGGATCTAATGTCTTATCCAAACAGTGTTAGATTGTTCAGCCACTGGTAAAAAATGTTGTGATGTCTAGACGTATACAGGTATTTTTCCAAACAGGTATTTCTCCTTTTCATCTAAAAATAAATTCTGTGCACGCAAAATGTCTCCATCCACGCTAGAGTGCAAAACAACTCCTAACACCGGCCGGCGAAAGCAGTCTCCCTTCATCACACACAGGTAGTAAAATGTACAGGCTGCATTAACATTTCAAAACACCTACTTGAGATCTCATCATGATTGATTCCCCTTTGATAAAAGGATGACGCAGCTCACTCAAAGATACAACTGATGCTCTGGACATGCAAAAGTTTTCCTTCCACTCATCATCTACAACAATCCCCCACTGGAAAGCCCCACATCATCTGACCAGGCCTGATTTTTTTTTTTTTTAAAATGCCATTTCCAGTGGACTTTAAACCGCAGATGCTGAGATGGAACACTGAGTGCAGCAAATGCCTCCATTCATCCGTGAAGTGGTGCAGCAATACTAAGTTTAAATGTAAAGTACTCATTTGACCGAGCAGTGCTAACATAATGAGTCCACCATTGTTGGTATTGTTTCTGGAAAATACTCGTTACACAAAGAAACAATAGGCACGCATGAGTTGAGGGGATGAGGTCATCATTTCCTATTTGCTCCGTTTCACATGTCCACACAGATTAACAGTAACTAGAGTTTTTAAAAATCCTCACCTTAGAGGACTTTTTAAAAACTCTCAGATTAAGTGACCTAATATCTGTATTCAAAAATATCTGTGTAGACAGGGCATTAATGAATTACACCTAAATATGTTTTTTATGAAAGACTTAACTTTGATTAATGCCGTCTTATCTTCACCAAATCTTCGAATCTTCTCCAACGTGTATAGAAAGACTTAATAGTTTGTGGGGGCTATAAGTTCTACTTATGGTTCTTACAGTAAAGCACAAACTTGTACCAGCGAAGTCTCGATGAATGTGACCACAAAATCTGAACTGTGAGTTTTGTGGAACAAGGACATAATGTTCTCGCTGGGCAGAGTTGAGCTTTGACATGATGACTAATGACCCAAAACTAAAGAAGAACTTGTTTTTCAAGATGCTGAGTTCTTTAAGTCTGACCACATTGACGTTTTGCATTCACTTTGTAACAAATCTCAACAGAATCCATCAGTCTGTCCTCCATTCATACATAGTGACCTGGTGGGAAATCATGAGGAGATGCATGGAGAAAAGAACTTGTACCTGTACATCATTTTACTGTTACAGGTAAGAAGCACAGGAGAAAACACAAAGAACTGTTTGTTCACTTCACTGTTTTGAGTGGGGACAGCACCCAACAGCCCACAACTGCCCCACATGTCTGTCGTGTTTCATGTGTGGGTGTGTGGGTGTGTGTTTGTGCATGTGTGTGTGTGTGATAACAGAGATAAGGTAGGAGAGAGTTGGTGACATTTACATAATCCCGGAGAACATACACTGGTTAGTTGGGGATGTCCCATGGAGCATGAAACCAAAAACAGTAAAGTGAAATGGAAAGTGACCCTCTCACTCTCTAGCTCACCATGTTTTCAAAACCCAACTCTCACTACTGTTTTCATACCAAGATTTCTCATCTTGATGTCTGCGTCTGCTTTTGAAATACTGGAACTTTGTTCCTCTACAATCAACCCATTCCACACTCGGAACAAAACAGCGTTTCAGCAATAAAGTCTTACATTACTAAAGCTCGCTCCTCGGTACCGTTAAGCTCTTACTGCATTACAACAAAGATAGTCCATGTATATGCGGCCACCTACACTAGTACATATACAAAGAAATAATTAATTAATTAACAAAAATAAATAAAGAAAAAATGAAAAACAACAACAAAAAATTTAATGAAATTTAATATAAGTAAGATGATTAAACAAGACTGTTGTGTTGTGGTTTACAGCTTTTTAAGCTCGTCTTAATTAATGGTCAATTTATGGTCAGCTGCCAGTGTCTACTGAAACAGGTTTTTATCTCTGCCAGTCCGTCCATGTGGATCTGTCTGACAGCAGCTCATCGCGTAAACTACTGGACCAATAAGCCTAGTATTTTGTGTGTATGTTTACGGCTGTATGCTCACAGACCTGTTATGGTTGTGATGAAACATTACATCAGTTTTCTATTTTAATTGTGTTTCTAATTCTTGTTTTCAGTTCAGTTTGGTTTCAGTTAGTTTGCAGAGTCGGTATGCTCATTACTTGCTGTTGTAAATTAAATGTATATACAATTCACAGTCCTTGCTCTTTGTGAAAAAATACATCCTAAAGTTAGGACAAAATATAAATCTTAAACAACCAAAAGCAACCAATTAAAACAATGGATGATTGATACATACACATGTAAACACTAAATTCTCTTCTGCTGCTGCTATTTATAGGTCCTGCTTGTTTTGCGATGTTGTTCTATATGTACATGCGTACGTCACTACAGCTCAACGAGCAACACTGTCCGAGGAAAAGAAACAAGAGAATCTTACGCTTAAAACACATTTCTTTGGATGATGCTGAAACCTCATATTGGCATTCTTCATGAATTGAAGTAAACAGGGACCGAGTTTAACAGCAGGACAATACCAAAACATCAGTCTACAAACTCTCACACAACTAATGCAGTATATGCAGCTCATATGCATGCACATGCTCCGTTATGTTCAAGGGTGCTACTCATGAGCCAAACTGTAATGTTTTGGCAAAAATGCAGGTGTTTGGGAAGTACTGAGCGTACAACTGGATGAACGAGACTTGGATTATACTGCAAGAGTTGTGTGACTTTGTCGTTAAACGCAGCCCAAATGACTTCAATTCTTTAAGGATGTTCACCTTTTTTGGATTCCTCGTTCACCATGGAGGCATGCACTAAGAACAAAGTGTTCTTCACAAATTTGAGGTAACATACGATGAGCAATTGATAAAAAAAAAAAAACGGTCATTTTGCAGGTGAAATTTTACACCACACTGCTGATGTGGAATATCTTAATTTTCTAAATGTATCAAAATTTGGGGTTCAAGCACTTCAGAAAGCTGAGAATTACTCTTTTAGAGCTAGTTACTTTATACACACTGCTCAAACAAATTAAGAGAACACTTAAATCACACATCAGATCTTGATGAACGAATTATTCAAGTTGAAAATCTTCACTGATATACATAGTGTAGTTTGTTGGGAACAAAATGACGCAACAACGGTCGATGGAATCCAAAATCCTCAACCCACTGAGGGCTGGATTCGAAACCACACCAGAATATCATTAATAATTGAAACCACTAGCTGATCCAACTAACGTGAATTTCATCATGGCAACTTGTGATGTGACTCAGTGGTGTGTATGGCCCACAACATCTGGGCATGCTCCTGATGAGTCGGGGGATGGTGGGGATCTCCTTCCAGACCTAGATGGTAACGGCCGCCGGTATCCTGGTATGTCCTCCATGCTCTTGAGACTGTGCTGGGAGACACAGCAAACCTTCTTGCCACAGCACGTATGGATGTGCGATCCTGGAGGAGCTGGACTACCTGTGCAACCTGACTGGGCTGCAGGTACAGCCTTATGCTACCAGTAGTGACAAGGACACTAGCAAAACACTAAACTAGAGAAGAATCAGTCAGGAAGGAGAAGGAGAGAGCAACTGTCTGTGGACAGCACATGTAAAACCATTCCCTTTTTGGAGGTTGTCTTGCTTTTGCCTCTCCATTACACCTGTTGTCACTTTGATTTGCACCAAAGCAGCTGAAACTGATTCACAATCACTTGTGCTTCACTAAATGGACACATTGATGTCCCTGAAGTTTAACTGCCCTGGTGTTAAACTGTGACCATTAAGTGTTCCCTTAATTTTTTGAGCAGTGTATGTAAACTCATGATTAGCTGTTTGTATAAACTGAGCCTTTTCTTCTTCTTCTTCTTTTTTTTTAAACTAATTTGGTCTTCCCTATTTTTGAAACCACTTAAGATAAAACCTCTGTTACACTAACTTCACACAATTTGTCCAAAAAAACAATCCTCAGATGTATCTAAACACCTACATCTGGGTTATGTTCCAGCACTTGAAGCTTACATTTATTCTACTGGAGCTTTGTTGACCCTTGAACTTTACATTTACTACACATGTAAACACTTGTTTAGCTGCTATTGCATGTACTGAGGCTTTCACTGAGAAATCAGTCTTTGTCGAGAGACAGAATGAGGCAGGAGGACGTCAAAAGGGGATGCCATAACATGCTGCATTACAGTGTGTGAAGAAAAAGTCCCTGTCATAGTTGTTGAGGTGTTAAACTCTGACAGTGACCTATAAACATGGGAAATCACAAACCACCCACAACAAACATTAATGTGTCAGTGGGGGGCTGAACCACAGACGTATCTCTATATGTGTCACAAAAATACTGTTTTCAACTTTTTCAACATAAGCTTCTTAACAACTTGTGTTCATAGATATTTGTTTCATTTCAGGGAAAATAAAGGTAGCTATTTATTTCTACATCAAAGTTATACTATGTGAAACTGCAATTTGGTTTCATTAATTCAATAAGAGTTTCACACCAGTTGTTATATGGTGCTTCTCAGTTTCGTCCCGCCTGCAATACTCTTTGCTATCCACAAGTGGAGCCACCTACACCACAGCCTCCTTCCTCCACTCGGTCCAACCACAGCTCTCTGTGCAGGGGGGGGGGAAAACTCCATCATATCTTCAATACAGGGCCCATGTAAAAGGGAAAGCCCTCTCAATCTGACATGTCTATCAAAGAGAAGCAGCAGATGATTTTGGACACTGAGAGTGCAGCACACACTGGGTGAGTTAAGATTCAGTCAATTCATTTACTTTTTTTTTTTTTTTTACTTATCTCTCACATTACTAGACTTTATCAGGTGTTCATCTATCAATCTGTGGGTATGATCATAACTGCCTAGATGCTGAAATCCCCGAATTATGCAAGTATGTGTGATCAGAAGAATACATGTGTTCAAGGATTTTTTTTTTGTTTTGATTTGTTTTTTGTTTGTTTTTTCAGTATTTCCACAATATTTGTGTCAGGGTCACAATAACAAGGTCAATAATGACATGTTTTGGTACAATTTAAAATTTGGAGTTCTAAAAAACATCTATCTTTGAACATCAAATCCCACAGTGAGGAGTCAAAAGTCAAAGCCTCTTACATCAGTGCAGAAAAACAGGTTTAATATGACTTGTAAGGATATTGTCTGGATTCAGTAACTGAGAAATTAGCGCTCAACCTTCATGACACACATTGTACAAATAAGGATGTGATGTAGAATTACACACTTTAGTTATTCAGTAGTCACAGATACATGAAATACGCTGCTGTCCACTGTAATGTGTGACTGGGTTAATATTTTTTTCCACAGCTGTTAGTCTGAAATATTTATTTCCAGTTCAGACTTTTTGTTTTAAAAAAATTCATCAGATGGCGGCAAATAAATAATTTAGCATATTTATCAGCTTCAATAAAGATACACTGAGATAAGCTTTCAACCAGTCCTTTCACTGACTCACATGCTAAACGTGTTACGCCCACTGCTCATTATACATCGCATGCAGTGGAATGTAAAGAAGAGCAACGTGCTTGGATTGGTATGCAAAGTAACGTTAGTGGAAATAACCTGTGGACCGTCCTAACATTCTTGTTGAAAGGTTTGGCGTTTGACTGACAGCCACTTGAAAAAACAGTTCTGGGTCAGTGGTATTTCAGCAGCCTTTGATGAGTTTCTCTGATATCATTACAAAAAAAACAACCAAACCACAAACTACAGACTGACATGCTACTCTGTGCAGGTCCCAGAAACCCCCCAACTCCCGCTAAGGTTAAATTGTAGAGAAGTGGCAGCATGGTGGCTATGATCTGAGGGTACATGTGACCATAATGCAATGCGTGCATCACAGCTAATCTCATACATGTACAGCTAGCTACTCATTCATTGAGAGGATAAACACAAGCAGAGAGACGAGTTTTAAACACTTGTCCTGTCAACTTGTCTACTGTCCTACCACTTCGGATATTCTTCATGAATTTAAGAAAATGTTCACTGCGTTCAACAGCAAAACTATAACAAAACATCAGTTTACAAACTCTCACACAACTTGTGCAGTATAAACCAATTCTCATTTATCCAGTTGTACAGTCAGTACTTCCCAAACACCTGCATTTTCGCTAAAACATCACAATCAGAACAAACAGTATCCTGCACAGGCGGTTGGAGGCATGCGAGAAAAACAAAGTTCATGGTAACACTCGGTACGCTACTTTAAGTTACTTTAAGTTGAAGCACCAGTTACCAAGTACTTCAACAGAAAAATGATTATTTGTAAGTAGAAGTCCTGCACTGATGAATCACAGTAACTTGTTCAAGAGTAAAATGGACTCTGTGAGAGACTTATTACCACTCATTACATTAAGGGATTGTGAATACAGATGCATCAATGTGTGAGCATTACTGTTATAGTTACAAGATAACTCTGAAGGGGCACTGAAGAGTAAGAGAAAAAGAAAAACAAAGATCCATTACAGAAATTTGTCTTCCTTTTTTAGACTTTTCTCAGGTCTTTGCTTTTGTTTGTTTTTTAAAAATCTGATCATTTTTGGACCTCAAGCAGTCGTTTAAATGAAACTATCTGAGAAGTTCAGAGGAAAAATGCCTCTTTGGTGGAGCTTCGATCGCTTCATGTTCTTTTTCAAGTAAAATCTTAATCTGAAAACTAGTAATTATTACAAAGTCGCACCAGATGTATGCAGTGAAGCTGGTGGTAAGCGTTATAGTCAGAACCGCAATAAGGGCCAGGAAGTAAAAAAAAATGTCAGATGTTAACATTATGTTAAGCCTCCAGGGAAGTCATTAAAATCAGTACAAATATATGACAAACCTAATGTGTGTGTGTGTGTCTGTGTTTGACAGAATGGAGGGTCAATCGAGGTCCTCTCAGAAGTACCTGCTGCTGCAGGTGTGGTGTGGTATCCTCACTGTGGCCATGGTGGTTATGGCTGCGCTCGTCCTTTCCATCAAACCCAAGTCAACTGAGGTCAGTACATCTGTCACGGGAGACAAGAAAATTTACATTTAGATTTGAGTGTCATCGGTTAACACTTTACTCAGTGTCTGAATACTGATGTAGCTGGACTACTACGCTAGACTGCCTAGTGTTGAATGCCATCACATGTGGAGTCATGTCTTACGTGTGCTTGAAAAATTCCATTCGTGTAATTCTCATGATGTCACATAAAAAACACACAGTAATGCCTGAATGATGTTAATACTGCATGTGCAAAAAAAGTGGCTGTTCACTGTGTTTTATGCCACCACAAAGCACTTCCTGTCTAATCTCTACTTATTTCAACAAGAGTTGTTCTTAGTTCAGCTTGTTGCTTTAAATGAAGCCCAGACTCCCTGAGGGTGCCTCTGGGGGGCAGCAACATCGTGACTGATGTGATCTCGCAGCTGGATCTGAGCTATGTTTGAAACAGGGATACTCCTAGGTGCCTCAGTGTAGTAAATGTCTATATAATGTGATTCAATGCCACAAGCTACCACCTCAAAAAGTACCACACAGTTTGAATCAAGTTGTATTTTAGCTTTGGTTATCTTTATCTTTCCCAGTTAAACTTAAGGATTCCTTCATTGTTTGGGATTTCCCTACCAAAATTCATAGAATCGGCTGAAAAAATACACATTTCCCACCAAACCAGATGGCAAAGTAACAAGATGATGAAGATGAATATGATGATGAATATGATGATGATGCTTTTCTCTTTTCTAGGGCGAAGTCAATGCACTGACGCCAGGTCCTGTCAGTCCAACAGATCCACCAGGTACAATAATTAGATGTCACTTCAAACAATGCCTTTTGAAGTTACCTCACATTATTGCACAAATTAAGATCTTGTGCGTATTTCAATAAAAATGTAAAAACACGGCTCATTTACATGACTGAAACTGGATTTTTTTTTTCTCTTGCAGTCAACACTGTCCCAGCTCCCTTAAAGTCTATAAGTAAGTTTGTCACTACTGTGTTCCCACACATTAAACTTTTCCATTGTATTTCACCCTATTTCCATGACTTAAAGTAGTTAAAAATGGGCCATCCTATATAGCGATATAGCCAGACATTATTGAACACAAACTTCCCAGGCTTTTAAGCAACTTGTTATTAGACATTCCTGCCACCAACTAGATGCATATCTTAATAGACTCGATCGGCATATGCCAGCACTTCGCAAATACGTCGAGGTCGCACACCTTTTGGGGGGATAGAAACACAAAGATCCTGTAGATGTCAATGAAATTTAACATGTGGAAAGATTTAATTTTGACACGTTTGTATGCATCATCTCTTGATAAACAAACGTTTGTTTTATAGACATGTCTAAAAATTGTTAAAAATTGTTTTGTGACCGTGCCTGAAGCTGTGCACTCCTGAATCCTTAATAAATTAAGGTGGATTGCCTTCATGCCCCTCAGTGACCCAAAACAGTGGACAGATATCACGGATTTCTTTATTTCTTCATTATTCAGGATCCTTATAAGTTGTTACAGCAATAACAACTACTTTTCCTGGGGCATCACAAGACCTGGTGCCACAGCTTTTTGGCATTTTACTTGTTTCTTTCCTGATGTGATGCCACATTTCTGTTGCTTTTCTTGGCGATGACCTGATACTGGTCTGGGCTGCGTATCAGATGATACTAGTGATGTTTCAACGGTCACACAGCACAACGCTAGATTTCAAATCAGTAATACAAGGAGCATTATTTCACATAACATTACGACATGTTTGGAATCTGTATTAAACAGATCTTTAAAAAAAGACAAACAGACAAACAGTTTTTTCTAATTTCATAACTTATCCAGTAATCTCATGACTGTGGGAACCCTGTAACGAGTAATATCTCACGCCTTTAAGAAGAAGTTACATCCACCTAAAACCAGAGCTCAAAAAATAAACATATTGTGAACATTTCCAGTAACTGCATCATCAAATAACCTCTAAAATGTTTCTTTACAGGATGCTCTCTCTCATACATCCAGCTGGTCAAGAGTGAGTACACTTCCTCTTTTGGTTATTATTCAGATCATTTTCATTGCTTCCTCTTGTGCGGTAAACTCATGTGTTGATGATATGAGTATTTTTAGACAGCATGTTTCTAAGTGGCTGTGGCTGTGTTTTTCATGAGCTTTAGGGAAAACCTAAAATGCTTATAGTGATATACTTTGTACATCTAAATCTTTCCTCATCTCACATTTCTCAGTTTGATTGTTTCTATGAAAAACTGGTCTAGCATAAACAAAGAGATGTCAAGTTTCCAATGGCAGCAGAAACAGTTTCAACTTTCTAAAACATCAATACACAATGTAAGGGGCTTTTTGTCACTGTCTAGGAGCGAGTACTTCTTTCTAGAGCTGTCACTGCAAACAGACTTTCAATGGTCATACAGAGAAAACTACATTATATAAAGAGACAGGGGCACCACTTTCTTGCCCAAAGAAGTCTCAACTGACCAAAATGCAAGATGTGTTTTGAGTACAAAGTCTGACTCTCAAACTGCTGCCACACTTGACACCCACACATGCCGAGTGCAGCAAGTTGAGACATGCTCTTTGGGAGCTGCTGAGAGTCATTCTGAGAAACGTAGGAAGTCTTTAAGTGAAGCGGATGATGACAGGGCAGATTAAGGGGAAGTGGCTGCACCATAGAGTAAATAACAACAAAGTAGCTCCCCATATGAATGCTTTAACTGATATTTTTAAGTCAGACTGACACAGAAAGAGTTCTCAGTGGGTCCCTGAAAATGTATCAGGTTCTTGCTACGAGCGATGTGGTCCGACATGAACACACACAATTCTGCACAAGTTAGCTTTTGTGTTTCGATTCTCACTGGTTTTAAGAGGGTGGAGCACAGCTGGAAAAAGATGATGTCACATGTTTAAGCGATTGTTTGCACATATAAAACTTTGGATAACACTTTATTGAAGGGATGTGCATGAGACTGTCACAATACAGTCATAGCTATGATATGACATCTGTCATTAACATGAAGTTGTCTTTATTAATGTTTATGACTGTTGGCATTAAGTGTCATTTGGTCAATTAGGTCTTTTTTAATGAGTAATTCTCTTGACCTCACAAACAGTGACACACTCTGGACTTTTCATTGAAATATCATACTTTTAAATACCCCAACGACAGCAATAGATCATTTAAGAGATTGTTTTTCTTTTGGTGTTTTTACACAACAATACATTTTGTACTTGGGGAAAAAACCCGTTGACTACTTGAATTACTTGTTCTTCCTCAAACTGAGGGCTCTGACATATTCATGTCATATGTATATTTTGTACTTGGAGCCAAAATGAAAAAACAACAACAACTAGAAGGATTACTTGTTCTTCCTAAAACAGAGGCTTCCAACATTCTCAGCATGTACATTTTGTACTTTGGGCAAAACAAAAACAGCAACAACAACAAAAATAGGATTTCTTGTTCTCCCTCAAACTTAATGACATCTTTATGATATGTCCAAATTGTACCACTGTAGTTGAGGTCACTGAAGATATTCATGACATTCATGACATGACATGACCTTTATAATGGTCCAATGACGGCTGGTTTCAAACCAACCACACATGGCAGTTTAATCTGATGTTAACACACAACACTGCAAGTTCCCGCTCAGCTCACAGACTTTACATTGTGATGATGCCACAGATTTTTAAATATCTTTTCTTGGCTCAAGGGAAGTTTTACGAATATAAAACCTCCATGGATCAAATATTCATGATAGAAAGAGTCATAATTGACCTTGTTTGCAATTCAAGATATCCTGTCAACAGTTTTACAGATGTCTCATTTACAGGGGGAATGCTTTTTAGCTTTTTGGGCCGCAGGGGATTTTTTCGCTGCAGTACCACGAGTAGCCAATTTGCTGCAAGGCTGCACAATTTTCCTGGAGGCCTGGTTTTTACCCACTGATATCAAACACACATCTCTTCCTGTCTTATTCCATATTGCTCTGTGAGCTACACCAACCAACAAACCAAATGACCATGTGGCCAGCTAGTCACTCAAAGTTTCAGTTTTGTAAACGCCCCTGAGTGCAGGATGAGTCATCAAACATTTAAAAATTTTACCTGACTGTACAAGATGAGAAGAGACAGTGATTTTGATGTAAAATACTCTGACACTGACTTTTCTTTTGTATGTATTTGAAATATAACAAAAAATTCAATGATCAATCACGACATTGACACAGGATTAAACAGGGAAAATGTACTTTACATTTAATTAATGAGGACTTTAAGTATGATAATTAGGCCTGTTATGGCATTTGTGTCACAGGTTATGTAGTCTTAGTTAATCTCACGTCATCACAACAAACACAACTCAAACAATGTCAACTTTGCATTTAAGGGGTAACATAACTGACTGAATGATGACAGACTCTCTCATGTTCATGCCAGGTGCCATGTCAGCCTAATGATCACCTCTTCAATTAAAGCGTTACCAAAAGTTGTACTACAACCTCATCTACTTTTATACTTAAACAGAAACTACAGTACATTTGCCAACTGTTATATCTATAAGATAAACTACTACATTCACACACTCTTCATCTACACGCACACACAGTCAGAGATAGACATACAGGCTTCTCATGTTTCCAGTCTCATGCATTTCGTTCCGCCCACCACACTGCCTTTTTCCTCTGTGAAGTGGGTTCCTAAAACCTCAACAAACCCGACACAGAGCTGTAATGTGGGCTGCGCTGACTTATAGGCATAATTACAGCCCACAGCAACAAACATCATCAGACAGTTTGTCAGGGGATGCTTAGTCTGCCAAATGAAAAGAAATTAGCCATTAATTGAAACATCAGCCTCGTTTACCTGAAGTATTTATTCAACTAGAGTTGTTTCAAAGGGCCTTGGTAGGTTACAGAGCTACACTTTGGGCAAGAGAGGTCTCACATGTCCCAGCGTGAAGTTTTTATGTGTGACGTGAAAATGTATAGCCTAAGCAACTAACCAAAGGTTTGCCAAATCCCCTACAGCTTCGAAGAGTCAACCTTGGCAAGACTCAGACAGAAGATGTACCTCCTGCTCCCTCATCCTGCATAACGACTCTATCTACTGCAAGGAGAGCGGCCTCTACTTCATGTACGCCCAGGTCACCTTCAGCAAGCTTCAAAAGAAAAGTCAAACCATATCTGTGATTCTGAAAAGAAATGCCTCGATTGGTAGAAGGGAAATACATCTGGTTGAGGGGACCTTCCCGAACACAACAGTGGGCCCTGTGTGGGTGGCCAAGATGGTCAGCCTCAAAGAGGGAGACAGTGTCAGCTTAAATATCACAGATGATTTTCTAACAGACGAGGAGTTGACATTCTGGGGTGCCTTTCAGCTTCATTAGCACTGCGGGTCTCCGGGATTTGTTACTGTACAAGAGTTGGGGTTGGACTGGTATGTTATTAGTAGGCCTATACTAATATGTTTCAACAAAAGCTGTTCATCACCTGTACTTTCTTCTAAGATTTTGTGACGGACATTTAACTCCAGTTTTTGCCAAAAATAATACTCAAAACACCAGGGATTCATCAGTTATCAAAAATTGCTGGATCTTATTTTTTGCAGGGTAGTAAATCATGGAACTAGGGCTGCAACTAGCAATTACTTTCATTGTCCATATGTCTGCTGATTATTTTCTATAATAATCGATTCGTTGTGTGGTCTATAAAATGAAAGAAAATGGTGATAAATATTGAACAGTATTTTCTGAAGCCCTGAATAACATCTTCAAATGTCCTGTTTCATCCACAACCCGAAGATATTCAGTTTGCTGTCACAGAGTAAAGAAACCAGAAAATATGCACATTTAAAAGTTGGAATCACAGATTTTTGACCTTTTTTTTATCAGTCAAACCAATTAATTGATTATTAAATTAGTTGGTAATTAAAGGTTCAGGGGATTTAGTGGCATCTAGTGGTGACTGCAGATTGCAACCAGCTGACACTTCTCCCAGCTAGAATTACTTTAGTTTTCATTGTTAAGGAGGTTTTAACCGGGAGCCAAATTATCCACAGAGGAGTCTCCAATACTAGAATTACCACCCCATGGATGTATGCCTTCGCACACCAGTCAAGTTTCTCTTACAGTTTACATCCATGTCTGTGAAAACATGGATGCTTCACCCACATTTTTTTACCTTGACAGCACCGAGGATCTTTCTATTCAAGGCAGTCCACCAATTCAGTATCTGACCAAATGTTTCCCCCTCTGTTCCTGAGATATGACACCGAGTAATGGCCAGAAAAGTGATTTATGCAGAACGTTATGATGTCAAAGGGAAACTGACCTTTGACCTTTTGGATATAAAATGCCATCACTTCATTATTTTATCCTATCAGACATTTGTGTGAAGTTTTGTCATAATTAGCAAATGAATTCTTGAGTTATGGCCAAAAAGATATCTTGTGAGGTCACAATGACCTTGGACATTCAACCACAAAATCAGTTCATTCTTCAGTCCAAGTGGACGTTTGTGTCAAATTAAAAGAATTGATTATAAGGTATTCTTGTGATATCACGTTCACAAGAATGAGACAGATGAGGTCACCTTGAGGTTGACCTTTGACGACCATTTCTGCTCAAATAACCCCCGAAATTGCACAGACTGGACCTTATAATTTCACAGCTGACAACTAATCAATTGATTGATTTATACTTGCAGCTCTACATGGAACACTAAAATGCTAAAGGCTTCATCAGGCAGGGTGAGGAACGACATATTTAGCTCATTAAAACCTTTTAATAAAAGGCTGCATCTTCACATCCTACTGACCTTTGGGCAAAATATTGGCAAAACAACATACTGTACCAGTTCAACCTTAGCAAAGTCTCTACATTTAAGTATGCCAGCTGGTACTGCTTCTTAAAATTGTGTGGTGTTTGATGGTCTTGTAAAATTTTAAGCTAACTGGATTTTAAATTAATGCAAAGTGTGACTGTCTGAGGCATGAATATGTTTGTTTTCACTGCTATGTTCTTATGTAATTTATGAAATGTAATATTATATTGCCATGGATTGATTTCAAGGAGAGGAAATAATAAAAAATTGTAGTATTTGAGAGCCACCGAGTCATTTTACTGGCTTTCAATTTGCACTGCAAGCTGCCAGTTGACCACACGGTGGTGCCACCTTCCTCCAAATAAGAGGTCACATCAAAGACTGCATGTGCTGTTTAGTCATTCTGTCATCCGCTCGCCATTACTTTCACATATCACATTAAACAGCGTGATAACACGCTGCAGTCATTGATTACTGGCAAGGCAAGGCAAGGCAAGGCAAGTTTATTTGCCTTGCCTTTAACTCCTCAATAAACCTGACACAAACCACAAAGACATTTCGCAGATGCCTGAGAAACCTCAAGAGTGTTGTTAAAAAACAGCCAACACAAATGTAGTTTTGTTTGTCTTATGGCCCTGAGGCAAACACTGCACACGCATATAGTACGTGAACTGCACAACTTAAACAAGTGCGTTGCACTGAGCAGGCAGGAGTAACAGGAAGCCACATATTTGGTGCAACATCAGTCACAATGCTTCCCCTTTACACATCCTCAGACATATTTGAACATGAAATGCCTTCTGATCTCATTAGGCTGTTTGGTCATGCAAAAAAAGCTATTAATGCACTCAATATTGAGTGCATATCACCAGTCATAGATAAAGTTAATGTGTGTCTTTCTATCTGACCTTAACACTCCGGTCCTTCAAATATACACTAATTAAGCTGCTAATGTCTCTGTAGCAAATGAACCAAAGCAATTGGTTCATGTTTATTTGTGGATTTTAACCACCCTGATTCATCCGCTGAGCTGCGTCAGAGAAATCAATTCAGCCAACATTAAGATTACACTACAACACTAAACAGCTCACAAGCCCAGAGCCCCTTAGTGCCATCTTCGCTATTTCTACTCCTTTCAATTAAGGTAACTTGATAAATGTTTGTACTTCTATTTGTGATCTACGCAAGAGGCAACCTCTGAAGCTGAGGTCAGCATTTAAGTGCCAAAAACTGCTGTTCCTCAAACGGCCAGTCAATCCACACAGTCCAACATTTTAAAACAACCAACGTCACAGCAGATATAAACATGTTTTAAAGCCTGGTACATAAAATGATTTTGGTCTCTATTCACCTTATTTCTGAGAGCGCAACTGTAGAAATTATTATAGCGGAAGCAGCAGTACAACAGCTAGTTGCATTGAATGTCCATAATTAGTCCCAGTAGTTAAGTGCCAAGAGCATTTTTTTCCCCCAAAGGTATGTAATGTAAAATCAGCGTGTTAATTGTCCTTGCGGAGCTCTGGTGCATCCAGAATCAGAATTTGTGTAAGTGAATGACACCTAGAATAACAGGTCTGTCACTCTACGTCAGAACATGATATCCTGTCTTTCCTTGTTTGACTGCATTCTCAACCCACATTAGAAAATTGTCTGTTATAAATAAACTCAAAATTATGTGTTTAACCACATATCAACCGCATGGTGACACTACAGGAATCACAGGATCACCAAAGTCAGTAGGATTCGTCCTTGGGGAACAATGAATTTAATTTAAAAGAAAATCATGGCAATCCATGAAATAGTTGTTGAGGTATTTCACCTGCCATCTCTCGAGCCCTGCCAATATGCGTTTGGGATTCTACCTCTGTACACTGTATTTTCTTTCTATACTTCGTACTGTGAACCTTTGCGCACATATTTTGCACATTTCTGCACGTAAACACCACTTCTAAAAACTGCACAGCTCTTTCACTTTAATTCAGATATATTGTACATGTTTTCACTGTAATTTTTGATAATACTTGCTCTCACTTTTAATTTCATTTTCTCTTATGTTTATGTTTCGCACCAATACACCAAAGCAACTTCCTTGTATGTTAAAACCTGATTCTAAAAAGGCCACTCCTCAAAGCTCTAACTCAATCACCGAACGTAAAGTCTGTCCAAACTCTCCACACTGTCCAAGATGTCGTCACTCTCCTGGTCTGAAACTTTAATCAGTCCTCACAAAGACAAAGCTCATGATTGCATTAATGCACCCCTGATCACACACTCGTCTGCAGCACAGAAGCTGACTTAATATCTCAGAGGTTGTTACACTTGAGTTACTGTGTGATTCACCCACTTGGTTGCCAATACCTTACAAATAAGGTTGACTTGACTTTATGTGCCGTGGCAAACATTCCCTTTGTGTCAGGCCCACACTTGCCCTTCACCTTATCAGTGTTCACACGACCTGTGGGCCACTCTGAGAGAACTGAGAGAAAGCAGGCAGTATGACATCACCTCCAACAGGTATCTTAGGCTGCCGACTTCCTCACACATTCTCCACAACACTTGCTCCTTTGTTCTGTTGTGTCTTTGTAGTTCTGTAGGGACTGTTTGTCAGGCTTGTCATTTGTGTTGACGTCTTAGCCGGGGCTCTGATGACATTTTGAGTCTCCCAGAGAAAAGGAAATGTTCTTATCTATGTGTGTCTGATGGTTCAGTGAGAGAGTAAAAAACATAATCATTAAAAGATGTGATGACATGATAAGATACAAGGAAACAAGGCACTTATGGCAGCAATGTGGGGGAGATTAGCATTAAGAATTCAACAAAATAACGGTGTGATGGTGTATGTTAAAACATTTTCTTCTTGTTGTCCAGAGCAGCACACTCCATTGAAGGGTTTTTATTTAATTTAAGGCTTCGTAAACCATTATGCCTAATGTGCAGTGCATCTTTTGTGTATCAGATAATGACATTACTTCTAATAGTTTCTTTTCCAGACATTTTTACAATTACGGCCGGTTTACTTTTATCCATGATCACAAAGTCTCTTTAGCTAGTGCTAAAAGCCAAAATGTATTTCAGTTAACTAAGCTTTTATACACCAACTTTTTTTTTCTTCCAGCCAAACAAAATATACTTTTCAGGAAGTGCAAATGTTGCATAGCCTATATGCAGGGCTGGGATACATGCTAAGATCTGTTACTTTAATAGCAATATTTTTAATGTTTAAATATCCACCACAAGCCCTTTATTCATAAATTTACTTTCTCAGAGGAACAGTTTAAGAGCCACTTACGTACACATTTATATTTGGTAAAAATGTACATGTTGATATGACTTATACAGGTTCTGCTATTATTTAAGTTTACACAACGGATTCTGTATGAGTAGTGTATAGTACTGGACTGTACTAAAGTTATGTTTATATCATTCTCAGAACCCATTGGCTGTGTTCGGCGTCTGACTTCCAGCAGACGGCGATATCGGAGGACCAGCAGTGTGATCCCTGGCTCTTTCAGTCTGCATGTCGAGGTATCCTTGAGCAAAATAATTCCATATGTGTGTGAATGTGTTAAAAACCGAGGAGCAGGTGGCACCTTAGAGTGGTGAGATGACTAGAAACGTGCTGTTCAAGTGCAGGTCTATTTACCATTTAGAAGTAATCCCTCTCAACTACCATTTATGACCCACAAGAAGTGTGTGACAGTGTATTTTTCTGCAGAGAATCTGCCCTCTGCCTGTATTGACTTATTTCCTTCTTATTTTCTGTGTTCGGGACACTGCTGGGCATGTTCTCCCAAAGCGCTCAGACGAGGACCTGAGGACCGTAAGCAGCAGGCATCCAAGAAACACAGCACAGAAAAAACAAAAATATAGCCAGGTGAAAAATCAAACGAGAATGTATCTGGGGTCTGCTTTAAATTTACTTACACTGGCAAGTGTGTTTGCAAACAGTAACCAACAATCCTGCATAGTATATCTGCACTCTATTAAAAAACCTGCTGCAGTTTCGTCCCTGTCACTGTATCATAATATTTTTGGATTATCACTGACACATTGACATTTAAGCAGCATTTTACTGTATGACTGCAACTGATCAAGGTGGAGGAATTTATAAGAAAGAATCATAAGCTCATCATGTTTTGAATGTGAAATCTTCAGTATCTCAAACTTGTACTTGAGTGTAGTACTTGAGTAAATGTATTCAGTTACAGTATGTTTGCTTTGCTTTGCAAACCGGATGTCACTGTAGTGGATGAGGGCAAGATGTTAAATAAGGAGAGGCCTGCAGAGAATACCGGCAACGGTAACAACTGATGGCATTGATATCAAAAGTTAAAATCTTTTTGCTGTCCTCTGGGACGGAATTTACAACTAGATGTAACATAGCTCCGTTACATAAGGAGCACACATGGGTGATCTGGACAATTACTAGAAAAATTACATAAAGCAATAAACCAACAGAAAATAATTGTATTATGTGTATTTTAATCCTTTCTTTGTAAATTATATGGCATCATCATTGCAAAATACTGCCGTGCATATTTCATTTTCCCATCCTGCTATTCTGTCAGACTTTTCTTTTTCCTTTTCCCATGTGGTCCAGAGGGTGTTTTCCATCTGCCGTCTGCCTGATTCCATGTGAACGTAGCATTAAAAGGAAACTTTGCCGATTTTCAATCAGCTTTTGTATCATACAGTAAGCATATGGTTAGTAGCCTATATGTTAAACATCCCTCCATCTTAGCAGCAGCCAGATCTCATTGCTCATTTGGCAGCAAAAATCCTGTCATCCGGGAGATTTTCACTGGCTCTAGGGACATTGCTCTAACTATGGATGGCACATCCACATTGGGACACGAGAGTTTGGAAGCAAATTGAGAAAGAAAGCCGCCTCTCTCTCTCAAACTCAGAACAAACTGAGACAAAAAGGTAAAACTAGTCAGTGCTGATCAAATATAAATCAAGATTCTGTTACTGCACAGCCTACTTCTTGCCTCAAAGGTTTTAAGAAACATATTTTAGTGCACTGTTAATTATAATACAAGATCAGCTGGCTGCTATATATGTTTAAAAAAGACAAGATATGGATTGTGTGTGGGTGTTTACACTGACACTCCTAATGTGTCTCACACTTCCTGCCTCATGCATGCTGCCATAAAAAGATCTGAATTTCATGAGCTGTTTTCATTAGGTGTAATTGCGTGTTTTTATTGCACGCAACACAACAAAAGACAGGGGGAAAACGTCTATCATCACTTCCTCTGTCTTGTCAGTGATGGTACTCCCAATATGTTAATCATCTGACTTTAAGTCATGATGACAGGATGTACTTCCTGTATTCCAGTGTGTCTTTTTTTCTGTATATACTTTTTGGTTGGTTAATTGTAGCTTAAGTCACATGTGCCTCCTCATGTTGAACCAACCGTTCATCATGTGATAGTTTAAACTGTCTGAGAGAAAATACTAATAGCTGGAATGATGGGTTAAATGTTTAAAAATTAAGATTTCTGTCTTTTTAGTGCTGTAACTTTTAAGTTTCCCATCTCATGGAGGAGAAAGAAATGAGGATAAAGTTACACTCATTTCAGCTGCTGCATCATTTGCAAAAGCAAAATCAACAAACTCTGTTCTGCTGCAACAAAGTTCCAACTTTGTGACCACAAAGATCAACAAGGCAACAAGCGTAGGAGGAATCTGACAAACAAGATATTTATGAAATGCAGGAATTTTAAAGATTAGAGAAGTGGACCCAGGACTGGATTGTGACATTTAAATCCCCAGGAACTGGGGAAATCTGAAAACAATGCTTTCTGCCTCCCTTTACAATGTTGGGATGCCCTTTAGCAAGGCACTTTACCACCAACTTCTGCTAAAAGGCCAGCACTAGATGTGAAACTGAGAGTTTGTATGCTATGCAAGTCCTCAAAGGTCAAAGAGAGTAAATGCTACTGTAAGAGTACATGTCTTAGTCACACTGCAAATGCCTCTTAGTCAGTGACTGCATCTGGCCAAATTTTAGCTGATAATTTCTGACACAGCCAAGACAGATTTATTATGATCTGTGCTTTGTCATGTTCCTATTGGTTTTAACTTCTTTTAACCAGTTTAATAAGGATGTCAGTTACTCACTGGTGGAAGAAGTAATCAGTTCCTTGATACTGTTTAATCAAAAGTGAAATTCCCACATATAAAACCTTACTTAAGCACAAGTAACCCAGTGTATCATCAGCAAAATGTGTTTAAAGTCAAAAGTAAAAGTAGTCAAAGAAAACAAGGTCTCTCTCTGTTTTATATTGACATATTTTAATTCATGCTAATTCTCTAAAGTTAGCTAGCCATGGAGCACAGACTCACATGATAAAAAGTGAGCTTGCCCCGTGATACAGGTGTTATACCACAATGTGTTTCCCCTCTGTGCAGGGTTTCCCCATGTTACTGTGTAAGCGCCCCCTTTGGTGCTTAGGTTTAGGTTGGGGGACACACCGGGAAACCTGAGCTAACCCGCTAATCTCAAACTAAATAGCGACTAGACGACGTTAGAGGCCGGCGAGTAAATTTAGGGAAGAGTCCAAAGAGCCAGACATTTCATTCAGGATATGATGGAGATAAATTAGACACAAAAGAGAGGAAATGTCGGACTCACCTGCCTCAGGTAGCCAGAGACACGACACCAAATTAATGCTAATGTTGCTAATCATGCATGTAGTTGTTTGCTAGCATTCGCCACATCAACTTCATAGATGATACGTCACAGCTGTGTTTCTAGTAATAAGGGACTGTTCTTCATTTGTCACAGGAAGGGCTGGCTGGGGTTATTACTTTATTTATTTTTTACATTTATTTATTTATTTATTTATTTATTTATTTAGACTCTCTTCAAAGCTACAAATATTTCCCCCTGAGCCTCCCTGAGTGACTGAAGGAAAATGCATGACCCTTCATCAACAGTAAATTAGTTATTCAATTTCAATCACTTTGGTGTTTTAAAGTTAGTGGAGCAGCACCCCCCTCCCGATCAGATCTGCCCCCACCACTGACTTGTTTGTTTGCGTGCCTCTGTGTGTTGAGTCTCTAAATGTGTGAGCTGTGTATCTAACAATTATGTTGCCTCTCACTTTGGTGAACGCGAGTTGTTTTTGAATGTGCTTTATAAATAAATTTGAGTTGAGTTGAGAAATCCTACAGTTAAATCCTTTTGTCGTGTATCCTGGGTTAGTTAATGCGGACAATTTATTTTGAGACATAGTTTAAAGTGATTTTTTTCGCTCGTCACACATATTGTGTCCAGTGACCTTCAGCAATTTGAGAATCCAATGAAAATTTCTGTTTTTACAGTTTCCGGCTATGATAGATGGTGTAATTTTGGTGATTTTTTAAAATAAATACAAAATACAACCATTTAAAATTGTATACCCTCCCCCAAGCCAAAATAAAAAACAAGTCTGTCATTGTGACATTGTCCCCTTTCGGCACCAGTCCTCGCTCCTCATAAGTAACAAACACTCCCTAAGAAATGTAAATTTAGTTTATATATCAATGTCTCTGGGGAAAAAATCTGTCGGGCTAAAGTCAACTCATTTAGGACCCTTTTTGGTAGATTGCAAAAAATGAAATAAAAACTTTTAGTGTATCTCTGCTATATTTCTATAAAGAAAATATATTGCCTTGAAAAATACTTAAGAAAATATGGACCTTTAGACACATCAAGAATCCCTAACCCTTATAACATGGTCAGGTAAAATGGGACAGACATGTTTTTTTATTTCAGTTCAGTTATTGATTCATTAAAGTAACCTAACTATTCATTAAAGAAGATTGTCCAACTTTCCTGTCATGCTCTCCCTGTTCTTTTGCTGGCCGTTTTCTTGGTGCCATGTAGAGTGCTCCAGGAATTGGTCCAAAAACCCAGACATTAGTTGACATTTTTGCATTCGCACTTCCCTCGTCTCAAAGTCAATGTTTTTTTTTTAATTCCTGAAATAAAGTCTGTGGTTAACACAAGCTTAAGAGACTTTCATGTTTTGTTCTGCGACATAAATCACATCAGTAAATACCCAACTTGTGAATTTTGAAGCTTTTAAATTTCTTAAAAAAGGCAGTTGCTAACAAGTGGCTAAATGAGACTACATTAAGTCATGCAACCTTGGGTTAGTTCATTTATGGCCTAACATCAGCTTTTACTTCCGGTAATAGCATTTGGACTTTGAAAATTATTTAAGAGGTGTTTATTTCAGAAGATTAGCCCACTTGACAAAATGTGTTAAGTATCATCAACGTTAATTTGCCACAGATCTTATTTTCTGCAAATCCGAAATCCAATGGAAAATCTCATTCGTTTTTGATGAGAGAACCAGGACGACGCTATGACATGGACTCATCTGTACTTTTTAAGTGACAAGAAATATTGTAAATATGTGTCTGTAATATTAGAGGCAGACATTAACATTAGTCATGATTCTTATGGCAGCTGGTCACCTAAAAACATGCTGGTTTCACTTCATAAAAACATCCCATTTTACCTGAATGCACTAAGTCGTCACACAAAACCCTTTCTCCTATAAAGTAGAGTCATGTGAAAATAGTTTGAAATCAAACAGTTTATAAAATGCATTATCCTACCACCAATTTTGTCATTATATATGCCCTCTCATTTTAGCTGCAGCTCTTCTTACCAAACAGATAACCAACATGCCACGTGGCATACCTTGAAAGTCCTGCGACCAGTGATTTCATTTTTATTTCTTTTTAATTAGACAAATCAAAATAATTGTTTAATGGAAACCACATTTGTAGCAGTCATGCAATAACCAGTTTAGTGACTGGCTGCTAATACTTAAAGAGGAAGAGATGTAAAACCTTACTTGTCCCATTTTACACAATGTCCCACATTACCTGACTTCACCCTGTAGGCTACTCATCAAAACTGAAATCTGGGCTATAGGCGATATCACCGAGCGCAGCCAGACGAGGTAACATTGATCAGACAGTTGTGGGCCTAAACAAGACGACAGATTAGTCAGATTATCTCTTAACCACTGTATATGGAGGTTTAATTGAAAGTGAGAGCGCCCACAATGATGGTATCATCGGTATCAGTCTTTCATTAAACAGAAAAACTGAGTACGCACGTCTACAGTAAGCACTGTGGGTAAATGTTGAGGCAGGAAGTCAGTCTGTGATGTTTACAGCTGGCTCATAACTGTACTATTCATTTTAATTTTATCTTTCACATAATTTTGACCTGTATCCTGTGTTGATTTTTTTTTTTTTAAACCTGTACGATTGCCCATCTGACTTCTCTTTAGAGATGTTTCCACCAGAAAATAATTTGAATACAATATTATTATCATGATAAGAAATAATAAGAAAAACCAGGAAAAAAAGACCAAAATTGCAGTAAACTATAAGTATCCTTTACAAATACAATTCCTTTTTTTTTTTTTTTTTTTTTTTGTTGCACCAAATTCCACCAGGATGCATTTTGATGTATTTCTTGCATTTTATAAAATATATATTTATCCTAAATTAGCGTAAATTACTACCTTATTCAATCGTACCTTTGTGCCTATTACAACATTTGATCTCCTATTGATGTCAGGGTATCATGCTCGACTGTAATGTTCATTAAAATGAGCCTTAAATGTAGATGCGGACTGTATGTGGGATCCATGTGCTCAATAATGAGCACTTGAGATGAGATGATGAAGAAGATGAAGAAGTACAGCTTTAAAACAACCAATTAGCCTCTAAGGACTGAAAGTAGCCTCATCAGGCTCTGCTCTCACACAACATTTAAAACATATTTTAAATGAAATGCTCACCCACACGTTGTTGAACAGCAACTTTCTAATCTCCTCTAACCTTTTATATACTTATCTCGAAGGCACTTTATCCCTATAAACCCACTAAATGTATTTCTTATCACTTAGTTAAATTGATTTTTTGACCCTATAAACCCTCTGAGTCTGGAAGCAGCTAATTTCATGGTTATGGCTAACAGATAATGTAAAATCCAAGAATCAGATAAGCACCTAATCTAATCTGATGTTTTTTAAAAAAAAATAAGCTCCCGACAGATACAGAAGGAAAATATTGAGGTAATAGTAGGTAAAGTGTAACTTCTCGGCGGCGTGGCGTAGGTTTGTAGGCCACCAGACTATACAGTGTAGTGGCAACGGAAGCCACCTTGCATTTGTGGTATTTTGGCCCAGTATATTCCCGTACACATCGACAGCACCCTCTGAGCCCACACACGGCAACACTGTAGAAGGAATGATGAGAGGGAAACCAGAACCTCCTTGATGTGGATTTTTTGTTTCTTCAAAAACTGGCACCTGTGATTGTGTCACCACATGAATGTGAAAATGAAACTCATGGCATAAACGCTGCATCTTGTTCGCCTACAATAGCTTCCTTCCTCCGCTTCCTCTCTCCTTGGCCTCCCCACCCTCCTTCCGCCCTTCTTTCCTCCATCCTCTCCTTCCTGCCCTGATGTAATCTTTGTCGGCACTATGGTTGAGCTCCGCTGCGTGATGACCCCACAATCCTGGGATTTCATGATGCAATCCATGAGTAAAATCAGCAAAGAACAAAAGAGGGATTTTTCAAAGTGTTTGAGATATCGCAGGGGGAGTTACATGTAGGGAATATGTCACCATATGATTAGGAGAGCACTGATAATGATTCAGGCTCACAGCGGGGAGAGGGAAAGGGCACCCAGATATGAAGGCTCAAACTGGAGAGGTTTTGTTACCAGTTTCATATTTCTCTGCTCCATGAAAAGAGTTATTTGTCTCGTGGAGGAATCCAGTGGGAGTTTGTGAGTTACACATTACAGATGACCTCTGACTGAGAAAGGGTGTGCTTTTGCCAGCTTGGAGGGTTCGACAGATACAGCAGGACAGAAATCACAGAGCACATTCAGATTTAAATAAAGGTCATTTTTAGAACAATTTTAGTGTATTTTATTTTTTTAAAAAGAGAGAGAAAAGTGGTGGTATATATTTCTTGGTCTACTGACTTTGTGTACATATCTTCCTCTCATTTACCCAGATCCAGATATGACAGTGTCGTCATTGTTTGCAGTGAAGGTGATCAGTTTCTCCCACTTCCCCTTACTCTTCAGGGAAAATGTCAGTTGTTCCATTGAGTATACATATATCCTTTAATGGTGCTGTACATGACATTCAGAGTCTGGGCTGAAATGCCTGCAGTGCACACAGCTCTCAAATGTATAAGAGCACAGTCGCACATGAATGAAATTGGCAAATATTCGCTTCCCATTCACTTCAATCCAAGCACAGTGGCGAATAAACATTAGTGAAGCAAATTCACATCTTTGCACGAGGAGTTCGACTTCGGCGAAATTTAACCGACAAAGTCGCAGCCTCAACCCGTAGCAAAGGAGTGTGTGTGGAGGAGACACTGACAACATAAGAAAATAGAAAATGTACCAATAATATAAAAATATGCGGTATTTATTAGCAAGATAGCTAATATTAGCTAGTGAGCTAAGTCTCCATGTCCATCACATTAGGCAGAGCCCACATTCAACACGAATATCACCTCAGCAGGTGATGGTCGCTCGGGCTCGGTCACTCATGTGTGACTTAACCCTAAAGCAGGAGTAGGCAACGGCATGCAACTCTTTAGCCCCTTCAAAATGGCTCCCTGTGGCTTTGACCAAAAATTAGGCTACATGGAAATGAATCAGGGGTATTTTTTTACATCTTAATTGGCCTGGCCTCTCTAAATGTTGCTGAACATCAAGAGTGGTGGCGTGGCTGGAGTCTCCTTAGCAAAGCTCGCTGTGGATTCAAAATCCTGAGAGGAAAAGTCTCGGCAGAAAATATTGAATTTAATAGACCTGTTGTTGAGTTCTGAGGTTTGTGTTCTTACAGTACATATTTATTGCTGAGTTTGTGTCTTGCACTGTCTGTCGTGTATTTTTTATTGAGTATTCTGTATTTAAAAGGCCCACCTTGGGACAGGCATCACAGATCAGCTAACGCTGTAAATGCTGTAGTGTTGGGCATCATTTTATGGGATATACTTGTCCCTATACAAACACAGTGAATAAATATATTAAAAAAATAGTTGTTTGCTGCCATATGAATGTTCAAAATTTTAGTTTAGGACTTTTTTTTTCAGCAAACCAGTGGAATTTACAGAGATACAGATCTCTAACGGTTAAATACGCTCTCTTAAAACATGGTAATCTTTTCACATGACCAGAAAATATGGGAGTGATTAGCAGAATATGTGTCTATACAGTTAAATATTTTACAATTTATTATTAAGGTAATGGGTGATATATAAAAATTTAGTCTTCCAACTAAGTTGTAGTTTGTAGATGTGTGTTGTGCTACATTTAGATCTGATTCCCTTTTTAGTTTGACATATAGAGGATTAATGTCTGTCATGGTTATTGTGAAACAACATTTGGGGATGCAGCTGGTACGTGAGCTTACTGTACAGTCTGAGATCGCCGGATATGGTAACCATGAACTTAATGTGGTGAATCTTCTTATGAATAATCGAGAGGTGGTGGGTGAGTGAGCAGGAGGTACTGCATAGAAGCAATGTACTGTATGTCTGTTTGTGTGCGTGTCATGTGGGTGCATCTGATGATGATGATGATGATGATGATATCATCCTGCAACATCTTGCGGTCGGTTTGTGTTTGCATGTTGGAATAAAACAGTCAGACACGGAGGTGAGATTTTACACACGAGGAAACACACTCTCACACACTCTTAAGACAACAGTGTTAACATTCAGCGTCACAGCACGGGTCCGGACAGGAGTCCAAGATACACAAACACACAATTCACTCAAAGCCACACTGAGCCGGCCCTGAGCAAACAAACAGAGCCATCGGTACTATACAAGGGAAACAGAATGAGAAAGTGATCTCTAAGTGTTGCTAAAAACAGAAAAGCACTTACAACTGAAAACAGAACTGAAAAGTGGACGTTTCAGGCATGTGTGGTGAAAAAGCCCACACACTTTAATGTTCTGTCCCGAACACAAAAAGTCAGGTGAGAAAGTGAAACGGGGAGGCCGAGGCAGAGACCGTGGCCAATAATTAAGAAGTGTAAAAACCAGTTTGTTGAGTTGCATCACGCTCAGTTATGAAACAGAAAGAGGACAGCTGCCAAGTTTTGTTTCAACACAGTTTTCTCTTTTGAGACTGAGGTCGAATTAAGAAAAGAGCTGTGTTTTGATGGGAGGGTGATATAGGGAAAAGGAAAAGCATCTCCGAAAACCGGGGCATTTTAGGAATTATTTATTTACTTAGTGATATTTTACATCTTACAATCCCTCACTTATGTATTTGTTTGAGCATATCTTTTAGTGTTTGAGCATATCTTAAATCTAAAAAAAAAAAAAAAACATATTTTGAACTCTCACCTGTAGTGTTATTTATCAATCTAGATTGTTTTGGTGTGAGCTGCTGAGTGTTGGAGATATCACCCATAGAGATGTTTGCCTTCTCTCCAATGTATTAGACCTCGATGGCTCTTGGTTTGTGGTGCTCAAACCACACACACACACGCACACACACACTCTCTCTCGAAACAACAACAACAACAAAATAACTGACAGACAAATCTGAAAAGCTCAACATCAGTGTCTCTCTCCAGTAATCATGACCCAGTTACTCAAGATAATCCACAGACCTTGCTGTGAGCAGTTTCATGCAGGAACTATGGGCATTTTTATTAACTTTCATTTTCAGGTGCTAGAAATAATCATTGTAGAGTACTTGAGTATTCACAAAAAGTAACATAAGAACAGGAATATAAATTGACCAACAACGGAAAACAAGTGCAAGTTTAATTCATTTATTTAACAGCTGGGCTTCAATTATCGTATTAAACCGTATTCAAAAAACAAACTTAATGTTGCTGCTGTTCGGTTAGACGCAGCGCGGAGGAACCGTCTCCACAGCCGCTCTCGTCCTGTTCAGTTCAACATCTGCGCGATTAGCATGAGCTAACACAGCAGCAGTGGCTAACATCCAACGCTGAGCCATTAAATGGTCCCAAAAAACACTCACATCAACACAGAAACGGCTGTTAGCTGTATCCATTTTGAATTGTAAAAACGTGTAAAAGTCATGATCACATGTGGGAGGTTGAAGTGAACAAATACTGATGTCCAAGCAAGTACTCCTCATAGGGAGTATTTTCTTTCTACTGAACAACACCCACCAATCGTATCACTGCACAGAAGGAAGTGTGCATCTACTGCTAGCTCACCTAGCAGATGACTGTTCAGAGTTTAGGTATTTGGCGATGTCTCTGTGGTTACTGAACCTCTACTTATACTAAACTGTAGTGATTAGCAGATGTAATTATTTATGTATTCAGTAAACAACTACAACTTCTCCTGAGGGCATCCAAAAGTGTATGCTGGTGTTTTAAACACTCAAACATACAATAAATAGGTGATTAGCAGGTGGTTGTTTACACAGTCCACACATTTCTGTGGTATTTCAAAACATCTGGTTTGACCTCTGAATGTCGGTGAGCTGTGGATTTATGTGTAAACCACAGCAGCTACAGACAGAGCTTACATTCTGTGGGTGGCTCGAGTCAGTAATGAGCTCAATATGTTTTTATGACTTTGTGTGCAGTGTTTATGTTTCTGCACGAATGTCTGTGTGTGTGTTACAACATTGTGTAATTTTTCAAAAACCCAAAAGTGGAGACCATTCACTTTCCCCATCCTGAAACCGCGACTCCCGTTGCGCTCTGGTAAAACTCCACTAAAAATTCTGTGACTTTTCTTTCCCTCCCAGCCGCGGCTCTTTTCTCTCCGTGGCTCAGGTCGCTCTGCTGCTGCCGCTGCTGCTGCTGCTGCCTCCTGCACTGTCTCCGCTTACAGGGTGACATCACTGGAGTTTCCCTTCCGCAGTAGCAGCTGCCACAGCATAAATACTACAAGCTCTCTGGCAGAAGTTCACTCTTAACACAATAGCAACACAAAGAGAGAAGTACCACCACAGAAACTGCGTTCGGCCAAGTTTAGTTGGTAGATTTTTCTAAACTGCAAGAGGACTCTAAAGATCAGACTTGTGCACAGTATGGTGGCCTACACGACTGCACCTGGTGATGTGGAGATGGGTCCTGAGGAGAGGACGGTGGTGCTGGTGGAAAAGAAATCCTCTGCTGTTCGGATATGGAAGGTGTCCGTGGCCCTTCTCACTGTGGCCCTTTGTGTAGGAGGTGTCCTGCTGTTTGCTTGGTACTGGAGCGGAAAGCCAGACATCATGGTAAGGACCAGCTCTGCCTTTCTGAATTTGACATTTTAAAATTTGGCATTTTCTGTCAGAGAAAATGTCTTTGTTCATATCTCTAATCAATGTTTTTTTTATCCCCATCCATACAGATGCAATCAGGCCAAAGAGAAGCACTAATCAAGTCGGACACTGCTGAGAAAACAGGTGATTATATTCATGGGTGCTCATGTGAAACAAACAAATGCTAAGGGGTTTTTTGTGAGATGTACTTGGATTATTAGACAAGCTCACATTTGTCTTCCTCTCCTCAGATCCCCACTACACTTTGAGTCGAATCGGCAGCAAAGCCAAGGCAGCAATCCACTTAGAGGGTGAGTCACAGCTTACCTTGATTTGATCCTCGGCAAACAAAAGAGACTCTTTCTTTACCTTGTGTGTTAGTCAGTCGCTATAAGGAAGTTGTTCCACACGTTATTCATTGGCTTCATTCATTCCACTTTCCTAATGACATGCCTGTTGATTATTAAACACCCTGTGAAAAGAGGAACCAAAGTGTTGCAAGGCTGTAACAGTGCTTCGTCTTGCTCTGTTTTCAGGTAACTACGAAGACTGCGAGAGTTCGAAACACCAGCTCGAGTGGAGAAACGGTCAAGGCCAGGCGTTTGCTCAGGGCGGCTTCCAACTGGTGAACAACCAGATCATTATCCCACAAACTGGCCTCTACTTCGTCTACAGCCAGGCGTCATTCAGAGTCTCCTGCAGCGATGGCGACGAGAAGGGAGCAGGAAGGCGCCTCATGCCTCTCAGCCACAGGATCTGGCGCTACTCAGACTCCATAGGCAGCAGAGCCTCGCTGATGAGCGCCGTGAGGTCAGCGTGTCAGAGCACGGCACAGGAGGACAGCGACGGAGACGGAAAGGGCTGGTACAACGCCATTTATCTGGGCGCAGTGTTTCAGCTGAACAAAGGAGACCGACTGTGGACAGAAACCAACCAGCTATCGGAGCTGGAGACCGACGAGGGCAGAACCTTCTTTGGTGTGTTTGCACTTTGAAATGACTCTTTAATGTGAAACAAAGAAAGTCGATACGAAGCTCTGCAGATGCCATAAGTTTTGGCTTTTTTTTTTTTTTCTTAAATGTATTTTGTTTTTAATTATTATTCATCTTCACAATGAAGTGTTTAAATCTCAATGGAGATAAAGCTTGTAGCCGAACAGGCTGATTTTTTATTTTTATTTTTTTAAATCCTATAAACTGTAACAGTTTGCAATATTATTTCTTTTTTTAGGCACTTTTTGTACATTATTTATGCTGACCTGAGATTGTAGACTTTCTCTGCTGTATCAGACACAGCTCTTCGTTGGAGAGTTTAGGATTATGTACAGAACTGTTATCACGTACTTTTACAACCTGTGTATTTATTTGTATTTATTTATATTTAAATTGTTGGGATTAGGTTTTTAAGATTCTATTTATATACTTTATGTGCGCATACATTGAATTAAAATGTGAGAAAATGTCACAAGTACGCATTATGAACTCATTTCATAGCTGAGATATCAAATAGAAATTTGAGTTGGCAACCAGCTCCAGCAGTAGCGCTCTCTCTCTCTCTCTCTCTCTCTCTCTCACACACACACACACACACACACACACACACTCACACACACATGCACTGCAGCGAGCTCGGTCTATTATTTGGCAAAAGTTGCGATGAAATTCCTCCACAGCCAGCAAATACTTCCTTTGTTAGATCAGACACGATGAGGGGAATTTCCTACTTTTTGTGCTGCTGCGGAGTGCTGTGTCAGGTGGAGGCCCACAGAAGCCTCAGCCCAGAGCGGGTTTTCCCCAGTGACACCCCCCACCACCACCACTACCACCACCACCTCCACCCTCTCTCCCACACACAACCTCCCCCCTCCTCCACACCACCTTCCCTCTATTACCACATACTTCATCTTCAGTCAGCTGGAAAGAGACATGACATTAGAGGGTGTGTGTGTGTGTGTGTGTGTGTGTGTGTGTGTGTGTGTGTGTGTGTGTGTGTGACTGTTCAGTGTGTTTATGTGTGGCACTGCAGCACAGCTGGCTTTGTCACATTGTCATCATGTAGAAACGCACATTATACAAATGTCGGATGTACTTGGGAGCCATTTGTCTCCTTTAGTTTCTTTTTATCCACAGACATCCACTTATTGTCTCAGTAACGAGGTTCCCGCTGGCCTTCACAGCTGGTCACTGTGCTGAAAACCACTTCCCCCTCTCCGTTTAATGATCTCTTCTTCTGGGTTTATTTGCTCTTTGACTCCCGCAGGCCGACCTGGAGAAAAATATCAAGTTACACTGACAAATAAACTCAACCAGACAGAGTTAATTGCTCCAAAGGTCATTGTGAGTCAGAAAAGCAATAAATAACTGGTGACATCTAGTGGATGATGTAATCATGCTCGTCTGTGTAACACACAGGATGTTGAGACTCTCAGGGAGCTGTTCAAAAATAGGTTCATGTTTTTAAAAAGATAAAATGATTTAAATTAAAGGAACAGTGTGTGAGATTTAGGGGCAGCTGGTGGTGAGGAGTGCAGATTGTGACCTGCTAAACGTCTCCTGGTTAGAATTCACTCAGTGTTCATTGTTCAGGAGGTTTTTAGTGGGAGCTGAATTATCCACAGAGGTCTCTTTCTCCCTAAAACAAATGGACCAGGTGATTTAAACCAGACAAAACACAGAATAAAGCAGTGTCACATTGCAAGTTTATTAAGGGGAGCTAAGTTATCCGCAGAGCGAGGTCTCTTTCTCTCCAAAGCCACGGACCCTGTGATTTAAACCAGTAAAATTACTGAATAAAGCGGTTTCATGTAAGAAATCAGTGTTTCCCTAACACACTGAGCACATCTGAGACAAGACACTGCTGATATGCGCTCACCTTTTTTCTGAATTAGACATTCAAGAGATTTTTACCAGGAGGTCTCTTCCTATCCAGAACAAATGGACCTGGTGATTTAAACCATAAAAAATACAAATAAAGCAGTTTCACATAAAAACATTTAGTGTTTCTCCTACGCTGTTTTGCTCGTTGGAAATAGGCCTCTAGCCCAGCACCTGCTAATGTGTGCTCACCTTTTTTGTCTGTTAACATCAAGATGTTCAGGAGATTTTTACAGGAAGCTAAGCTATCCGTAGAGGTCTCCTCCTCTCCAAAACCACAGACCCTGTGATTTAAACCAGTTTAAATACTGAATAAAGCAGGCTCACATTACAAAACAGTGTTTTTCCAACACTGTTCAACACGTCTGAGACAAGGAGCTCCTAATGTGCGCTCACCTTTTTTCTGAATCAGATGTCAGGGAGGTTTTTATTAGGAGCCAAATTATCCGCAGAGGTCTCTTCCTCTCCATAACAAATGGACCTGGTGATTTAAACCGGTAAAAATACTGACTAAAGCAGTTTCACATAAATAATTAAGTGTTTCTTCAGGTGAGTATACACTGACACACTTATTATATTCCATTTCTGCTAATACTTCCTCCCAAACCACTGAACCTTTTGATTGGAATTTTTACTTTTTAAAACAGCGTTACCTGAGCTGTAAAAAAAAAAAATTCCACACTTTCAGGTAATTACAGTTTCACTTCAGTTTAACAGCACAGTGTTTTGGAAATCAACCCTGTAATTCCCTGTTTTTTTTTATGTAATTCTACTGAGCTATCATCGAAACACAAAAATACCCAATGAAAAAACAATTATTTTATTTATGGTACCCATATATTTGCATACACATACTCTGAAATATATTAACATTTAAGATCTTAGATATAGTGAATACAAATATCCCCAAATCCATGTATATTGTCATATATGTGCAAGATAATAGAACATTTCCTAAATTATTTCTGCATTCATATGTTACACTATCTGATCCAGGTGCTGCACAGTTAATAAATATGGCCTATTTCATTCATATGTGTCCTCCTCCATACCCTGAGCTAAGATGTATTAGAATAACAGCAACATAAAGTGGAGTAACCATAGTTTGTTCAGTTTAAAGTGCACGCTGACATTTATATCTTTAAAAACATTAGAGTTTTACCTGCTGATAACGCTCATCAGGTATCATTGCTTTATAAAATCTGGAAATAGCTCATGAATGAAATAGTACATCCAGATTAACTGCTGACTAAATACGGTATGTCACATTACTTGACGTATATCCTTCTTTGATACATTTACAGTTCACCGAAAGGCAAAATGGGAAAGTAAAGTACAAAATAAATAAATTAGCATCCATCCAGATTGTCTGTAATGGGAAAACATGAAAAAAAAATCCTTTAAAATAAAAAAGGCTCACCAGATGGACGTATAACAGATTCACATGTATAAAAACTGTGCTTTCTCTGAATATCTACAGAAATAGCCATCGCAGAAGCCCCACATCTCACCGCACTGCTGCTGTAGAAATATAAATTGGCTTTCATTTTCAGGAGGTGGAAAGTAGAAACTATCCCTATGGCAAGTTGGAAGTTAACATCTCGAACCGGTCGTACCTACAAAATGTGCAGCTGCAGTGACCGTGGCTGCAGCGGCAGCCGCCATGTCTGCAAAATACATTAGATGCAGGATGAGGGGTTTATTTGATGGCTACTGCTGTACTACACTGTGAAGTAGATACAACACAAATCTCAAAAAATACAGTGTAAAACATTATTTCAAATGGCAAAACTATCAAAATTGTCCCTATACATGAGCAAGCTTGGATCCTCCTTTAAAATGGGTCTAATAATCAGCAAAGGACTGGATTTGTAAGATGCAGTTTTGTACTTGAATACACAGTCCTGACAACATGCCAAGCTCCTGGGTCCCATCTAAATTATGGCTATTTAATAATGCACATTATCACTTGTCAGTGACACCAGCACTCCTCCCAGTCGAGCTCTTCAGAGGAAACATTGGGGAAAAAACTGTACATTGCTTTGTCCCTTTGTGAATTTCAGTTTTTCACAACTCTCCTGAAAAGTAAACGATTAATTTAACAACAACTCCATGACAAAACAGATCAGATACTACAGAACAATATAAATCACTACTGTATGTGCTTGCCTAGTCAACAAACTCGACAGACAAACGGTGGAGACGATATAGCAAAGACACAAACACAAAACGTTTCCTTTTCAGATCCTTGACGCCGTGTCTCCACAACAGAACGAGATAACGAATGAGGGAGAGGAATGATTGAGAGATCTATCTGTTCACATGGGCTTTGACGAAAGACCTCGAGTGCTGCTAGTCTGACCAGTCACAAGTGCCTCGCTGCTGGAGTTGAACACAGTGAGATCAAAACTGTGAGGACGGGTGTTACCTGCGTGACTCTCCCCGAAGCTGCCGAGTGTAAAGCACTCCTGTGTACTTATTTGTGCTTCCACGGCGTATTTTTAAAACAGTGTCACCACACCGCTGTGCTCATCGCCGAAACAAGTGAAAGCCACAGTGTCTCGTGTTTTGTGTCCCCTGTGTGTGTGTGTGTGCACTGTGCGACTGTCCCACCCCTCCCCCTCCCCCCCAGTGCCTCGCCTATTTATACAGCAGTGGGATCTGGCTGTTGTGACAGTGGTTGCGGCTCATCTTGCTGTCAGCCGGGTAGAGGTTGGAGGAGTTGGAGAAGGAAGGCGGGAGGGAGTGATTGTCCGTGGTGGGGTTGGGGTAGCCGGGAGGGGGAAGCAGAGACTTGGGATCTGGCTGGGAGGAGGGCGGCGGTGCGTTGTGGTTCTGATTCTGGCCTGAGGAGGGTCGGCGGCGGTTGCGTAGAGCCTGTCGCTCAGCCAGCTGGTTGCGGAGTGCTGATACCCTCTCTTCTTTCTACAGACACAACGAGAAGAGAGAGAGATTATTTTAGTCATGTCTGCAGATTAAAATGCAGTGGACACCACCAGAGTCAATTTCCAACTTTGTTGGTGCAGTCCGGTGTACAGGCAAACTGGCTGAAACGCCATTTGTCACTGTGACACGTTCTGGCAAATTCAAAAGTAGCTTACATGAACAACCTGTGCTGACAGCATCACAGCGCTAAATCCAGCTTGTATTGCATTAGTAATCAGCAATATGACAACGTGATGAACATAATATGTTTGTGTATAAACAGACTAACAGCGTCACTATTGTCTGACAGGCGATGAGCCCAGCACTGGCAACATGAAGGAGGTCAAATCTCAGTAGACATGAGGGGGACGGACGAGATCAGCCAAAACATTAAAACCACTGGTGGATAAGGGATTAACATTGATCATCTTGTTACAATGCAATGTTCTGCTCGGAAACTTTTGGCTCCTGGTATTCATGTGGCTACCGATTGACACGCAGCAGCCACCCAAACACCGCTGTGGACCCAGTACACCCCCTCCAAGGCAAGAATGCACCTTGATCGCAGTGGCCATCAAGCAGAACAATGCTCCATGCCTCACTGCAAAAACTGGTCAGGAGTGACCGAAGAATGTGACAGAGAGCTCAACGCATCGACCTGGCCTCCAATTCCCCAGATCCCAATCTGATTGAGTATTCTGGGGACGTGCCAGTGCCCCCTTTTTGGATCGGACTTGGCTCTGACATGTCAAGGCATGGACACGGGACCTCTGGGGGTGTGCCCTCCTGGAGTCTGGCACTGGGGCGTTGGCGGTGGATCCTTTGAGACCTGTCGGTTGTGAGGTGGGGTACTGGCACGTCCCACAGATGCTCGATCAGATTGGGATCTGAGGAATTTGGAGGCCAGGGTGATGCCTTGCACTCTTTGTCATGTTCCTTGGGACATTCCTGAGCAGCGTTTGTGGTGAGACATGGTGCATGTTCTGCTGGAGTTGGACCACTGCCATCCAGGAGTGTCACTGCCATGAGCAGGGGACTTGATCCGCAACGGTGTTTGGATGTGTGAAGTGCTTCAAGTGGCATCCAGTGGACTTATGCAGGCCCAGTCATGTACTGCTTCCTTAAGCAGGCCCTGGGCAAGGAAAATATTAATTACAGTGACAAATCTTAACTACAGTAAACTATATTTTAAACACAATACTGTATTGATTATATTGCATTGTAATGACACACAGTACAGTAATTTAATTGGTATATTTTTGAAAAGCCTTTGAAATATTCTCTTTCATTTGTTTATATTCATGCAACAAATGCGCAAAGGTCAATTAGATGTTGACCTGCGGGAGAAATAAGGAAAAAGACATTTGGTTATAATAATCATCCATTTATAGTGATTAATTTGACCCACACAGACGGGATTAATATGAGAGGTTTCCACTGTAACCTAAGGGAACACTCTCATATTTAGCATTTATAAGCATTTATAGCCATAATTGTATCGCATTAGTCCAACAATAAGTGAATTAATCAATCAAGATAAAATAAATCTGCAACTGTTTTAATAATAAATTCATTGGTTTGGTGATTTCTTAAGCAAAAATGCCCAAACTTATGCTGGTCTCAGCTTCTAAAATGTGATAATCGATAAAATATATTTGGCATTTGGACTGTTGGTTGAACAAAACAAGACTTCTGGAGATGTCATATAAAAATCTGGATAAATATGATGAGCAGATTTCCACAATTTTGTGACATGAATTTTTTCTAAGAGGATTGGGATCTTACCTACTGAATTTTCTTTTTTAAAAATTCATGAATTTTTAGAGCCACACTTTTGCAATAACACGGACTGTAAGACGACTGTGTCACAACGCTTTTCAAATCTGTCAGTGTGAACGCAAACCACAGGAGCAAAGTTACATTATCAAAGAAAACCTGTAAAAAATAAAGCAATAATTGCAACAGAAACATGATGACATAAACCCATGTCTCTGTTTGTATGTCACAATGTTGTGTGTCATTATTCTCCATTTTCTCATATTATGCGTAAATGTCGTAACTGCACACACACACATACACACGCACATAAAAACACAGCAAGCACCCAACAAATATTACCTGTATAATAAATACAGTAAATACATGAATGTTTATTACCTATATGTCCATGAATATATGTATTATGCAATGAATTATGTGTGTTATAGAACTGTGTGTCTGGCATTTAATAATAATAATGTGCATGTGTCTGTATGATGTAACATCTTCACCTCCTGGATGATCTTCTGCAGCTCCCTGTTCTCTCTCTCCAGCTGCCTGGATTTCTCCTCGTCGTTGTTGTTGGTGGACGAGCCGGTCTTCAGAGTGTCCTGCTGCTCCGACTGCCACTCGCCGCGGGTGATGAGACGCCGCATCTGGACCGCCACAGAAACCAGAAGTCAAGAAAGACCAAAAAAAAAAAATCAGGCCTGAGAGTACAGTGAGCTGATGGAATAATGCATCTGACGGGAACATATTTTTTATATTTTCAGCCCTTAAAGCCAAATGTCTGAGGCTTGGAAATGTTTTCAAAGGGTTGATACTTTCATTTTCTTTCCTTATTTTGTTGACATATTTGGTGCTTTCGGCTCACTGCTGTGCCGTTTCTGCACCGCACTCCTAAAGACAGTGACGATATTGTGATGTTTTGTTTTCCTTGGATTTTCTGTTAATGAAGTTTGAGTATCTGTAGGTGGCACTCTTTCCTCTGTCTCCACAGGCTGCAGCAGAGCTCGTGCACTCCCCGTCTCCTCTGTTATTCATTCCAAACAAATCATTGTACTGTAGCTGCTGCCAGACATTTAAAATGTCTCACTTTGTTTGTGCCAGAGGAATTTTTTTCCCACTAACACCAAATGTTTACAGCAGCTCCACACCTAAAAGCTTATTAAATACCTAACTTGACAGATTATTGCAATTTTGTAAAATGCAGAGCTATCACACTGAACAAAGTTTAAAAGGTTTGTCATTTTCGTGCTTAAAAACACTGGCACGTTTTGACCTTTGGTTTTATTGTAACATGAGTGTATTTTTTTAGTGTGTGCAGCAGTTCCTATGGGTGTCAGTGACAAGTCAGAGCACCTTGGGTACGAAGAGCACCACCAGAGTGATGTAGGCAGAGAAGACGATTGCTAGAGCGGCAAAGGCAAAGGAGGCGTCCTGCTGCGAGGACAGGATCATGGTCACTGGAGCTGTGATCAGGCACAACACCTGCAGGAGGAGAGATAAGACAAAAATGGAAAGAAGGAAAAAGTTAGAGAATAAAAGAAGAGCGAAAACTAAGAGTGAGGTTTATTAAAGCAGAGAGGAAGGAGGAGGCAGGGGAGGTAAGGGGAGAGGAGGTGGAGAATGAGCTGGAGAGCGAGAGAATGAGAGGGGAGGAAAATCACATCCATAAAAGCATTAGGCATCTGTTTATCATTCCGGGGAGGGCTCCCATGTGAAAACAGCATTAAAAAGTCATGACTGAAGTGGCAACAGCGCGCTGACAATCACCACATTGTCATCTCATCAGGGCCCAACGCTCATGGCTTAGCAAAGAGGAAGGAGGTCCCTTTACAGACACCATTAACTATTGACATCATCATAAAACTGAAATGTGTATATCAGAACATAAAATAATTACATTAGACTTGTCTCACATTGTAGAGCCACGAAATGAACATGCAAGCCGCATTTAATGCTCTCATAAATAAACATGATAGATCAGTGATAAATTCTCTGCTTGACAGAGGAGGCCAAATCAATCCATTTATTGATCATTTGCGTTGACGCTGGTAGATGTTCGGAGTCTCCCCGTTATATTTATTCAAAGATATCTTTGGCGATTTTCAAGCTTTATTTATACTGAAAGACAGAGACACAAGGGGAGAGAGGGGGGAGGACATGCTGCTAAGGGTCCTGGGCTGGACTCAAACTAGGACTGTAGCATATGCAACAATAAAAAGTCATATCGTGATTATTTTGACAGATACTGCAGTTGGGATAAGCGTCACTTTTACAGCTATAGTTTTGCAACACTCAGCTGCACAGGATGTACTTCTATGTGATGTTCTGTCACTTTTATTTAAGTGGTAACATCCAGGGCTGAAAAAAGGAAGACAACGCACAAGTGCCAAAAACTGCAGTTCCTTTAATGGCCACTAGAGGCTGGCTACAGAAGCCAAGTAATCCCCATCAGCCCCCACGTTCAAATGCCCGACGTTACAGCAGAAATAAACCGCCTGGTACAAAAAAACGGTTTTGGTCTCTATAGCTAATTTCAACATTCATGACCTGGTTGGCAGCATTTGCTTCTGCTTCCCCAGCAGAGGGAGAGATGTGTGTAACATGCAGTAGAGAGTGCTGATCATTATCTGCGCACCGCATCGCTACAGACCGCCATGCTCACTATAGGACTGGAGTTACTGAAGGGCGCAGCCTGTTCTGCCTAACATGTTGCCGTGGCTCAGGCTCAGGCTGGGCTTGGGACGGACAGAAACTGTGTGGGGTCATGCAGGGTCAGATCACAATGCTTCATTTGTAATGGCATGCTGGGACACATTTTACCTTTATCAGAAAATTTCAGCTCCTGCGATTTAAATATTGCACTTGGCCATGTTGCGATTCGGATAATATTTCGATTAACTGTGTGCCCCGAACTTGAACCTGTGCTGCTGCGGTAAGGACACAGCCTTAATGATATGTGCTCTGCCTGGTGAGCTATAGGGAAATCCTCTCTCCCTGCATTTTTTTTTTAAATTTTATTTTAGACTAGGAATCAAGACAAGTGGAGGAAATTCTGGCAATATGGCCATTTAGAAAATAAAAAAAATGTTTGCCTGCTTTTGATCAAAGCCGAAAACCTCCTCTGGCAGTTAAAGTGACAGAAACCAGTTTTTCCAGACGTTTTACATCAATTACAAAGTTACCCTGTGTCAAGAGTGTCAGGAAATGGCAGCAAGTATTTGTCTAAAGTGGCTAAAGTGAAGATAATGGCAGCTATTTCAGAGTAAAGTGCATCCTAGGTGCCTGCGTTTAAGATGATTCACTTGCTATTAACAAGAGCTGAAAAATGTTTATGACTGACAGCTGCGTTTACCACTGTACTTTGGAGGAGAAATGGGTACAATTTTAAAACAATTCCTGCCATAGGGCAAGGCAACATCTCCGACAAAGCACTGCGTGGATGCAATCTTTACTATCCACACACAAAGATAATGCATAACTCACACTGTGCACAGCACTAAAGCACAGCGCTACAAAACTAAGTAGCTTCGTGAGACTGCAGCACAATAAAAGTTTGTGATACGCCCTTTCCTATTTTATCGATTTTATTTAACAGTTATTTCACCAGGAAGTCCCATTGAGAACAAGTTTTCATTTTTATAAAGGAGACTTGAGATACGAGTGTTGGTATCACAGCACCGCAGGCACCATAAGCATCAGAATTTATGATTCATACAAGACAGCAGCTTGTGCTGGCACTATTATGATTTGGACAGAACTGCGTCTAGGGATCTGCATTTTAGAGAATCAAATCTCAAGACAGACTTGTGGAAAATCATGAATATTTTATATATAAAGCTGTTTCTGCATCTCTTATAGCTCCATCCAATCATTATACTAACATGTACTTTTCTGTGTTTTATATTAGATCATCAATCTGTAATGTTCAGCACATCCCAGAGGTTGTTTTCAGTGGATACGTTGTCATTTCTATTCTGCTGTGCCCACAATGGACTTCTTTTTCTATGACTTATTGAAGATGGAGGCAAGATGTTGAATCTAGAAACCTAAATTCTAACACCAAAACTGAAAAACTATAGAATTGTTACATTCAGCTGCACAGGAAGTACTTCGTGTGATGTTCTGTCACTTCTAGTCAAGTGGTAACTAGGGATGTACACAATTAGACGTCTAAGCGATAAAACGTCAGCCACCTCGCTAGTCGGCACCAGAAATATTAGTCCGTTAAACGTGTTTTATTCATGCCCAAGTCCGCTTAACTGTCGTGCAGCCGCCCGCCACTAGTGGGAGCTACAGAGCCGTCAGACAGCAGTCCCCCTCCCCGTGGTAATGCTCGAGTAGACTGGAGTTTTAAAACAGTACATTGGGAAAAAAGAGAGATGTCCTCTCGCAAAACCAGCGCAATTTGGCAGCACTTTGATCTAGAAAATGAACTCAGCAGTAATTTATCTTTTTTGAGATGTTATTAAGTGAGTTGCTGTCACATAATGTGCAGGTTTACATTCATACTGCACAGAGCAAAATGCCTCTCATTTCAGCTGGAATTTAATTATAATTTAGATGTTGTTTTATTAACTTTAAAGTGAATTGCTATCATTTCTGTCAGATAATCTGCAAGGTTCAATGTGCCCCACATTTCAGAGGCAGTTTATTTATGTTAGATGTTATTTAAGTGGTTAACTTTTGACTGAGTTGCCGCCATGTTTACATTCATACCACATGGCGTGAAGTGTCTCGTACTTAAGCTGCATTTAAAATCCAGTTGTTGAAGACTGTGATTAAAGGCTTCAAAAGGCTCTTGTGCACACAATATTTTTTGAGGAGAATGTGTTACTTAAAAATAAATTGTGCCAAATGTTGAGTGTTTCTGAGTGTTTTCCTTTTTTAGACTAGTCGACTAGTCTTAATTAAAATTTTTGTTTAGTCGCCAGGAACATCCTAGTTGGTAACTTCCAGGGCTGAAAAATGAAGACAACGTGCAAGTGCCAAAAACTGCAGTTCATTTCATGGCCACTAGAGGCTGGTTCCTGTCATTACAGCAGAAATAAACATGTTTACAGCCTGGTTCAAAAAACAGTTTTGGTCTCTATAGCTAATTTCAACATTCATGACAACTGTAAATGCACCGTGCTAACCAAGCTAGCAGCTAGCGTTAGGGTCACCTGCACCCTCTTGTCCAAATATTGTCACTTCTGGGTCAAAATAACCAAGATGGTGACAAAATGCCAAACTTTAGGCTTCAATACAGGGGTCCACAAACCAATGGCTGATGTCACAATGGCTATCTATTATTTTATACAGTCTATGCCAGCTATCATCGACTGGCGGCCCACGGGCCGCATAAAGCCGGAGGACTGTCGGTTGAGTAGGGATCTGCCAGTTGATTAACCCATATGTTTGCTGGTTGGGAGGTACAGATTGGAGGTGACGCTGAAACCAATTCAATGCAGCTTGTGCTATGTCTTCATGCAAGAATGGGGACAAACTTGTTTCTCTTAGTTAGCTCTTTCATTTGTTTTACTTTTAATTTATCATTAAAAGAATTTTCTTGCATGAATTAAATAATTTAACAATCACAGGCAAATCTGGTCTAAATACCGTTATTATTATTTTATTTAAAAGTCCGGCCCCCACAGTGTCTGCTTAGAAAAATTCTGACCCCTGGATAATTATAGTCGAAGACCCCTGGTCTGTGCTTTCCGTCAGTTATCCACTCAAATACAGAAAATACAGCGCAGGCATTAAAGGGCATCAAGTTATCTATGAACTCCATTAACTTTTATAAACAACCAGCAGGCAGTGCGAAGAGCAGTCCCCTCGAGAATGAAGCTTTAAAGCTCTTGCAGCTGGAATTTCTTGACAAACTGGTCAGTTGCCTGTTTTGCTCAGAAATGAGCAGGAACGTGTCTCCTGGAAGCCAAAGATCTGAGCACCAGGCAAAGTAATCATGGAGGCACTGGCATTGATTAACCCCCCGCAGATATACTACAGCGTTTTTGTGCTGCGGTGCAATAAAAACCGTATTTATTGCCACTTAAAAGTTATTCAGCGTGCTACAAACTGCTCTTAGCAGACAGCAGCACACAGAAACAAGAGTTTAGGCGTGACGGTGTCGTTTCTTTTTTGGACTCACAGCGACGTTGTAAATAGCCATCCCCACGGCCCGATGGTCATTGATCTTTTCTGTGGAGACAGACTTGGTCTCGTAAGCCAGAAATATTCCCAGCAGCAGCAGCAGACCCTTGTAGCCATAAACGACACCTACAGGAAGAGAGGGCAGAGACAGAGAGTGAGTGAGTGAGCAAGTGAACATGAAAATTATATAACGTGTGTGTGTGTGTGTATGTAATGCAACTGAGGCAAAATTCAGGTAATGTACAGCCAATGTATACAGCATTGTATGGACACAAATGGGGGCCAAATTTTGTCATTTTACCGGACAAAATTAGAGATGGAAAACTGACGATATTATCATTTTATTCGACATATCATTTTGCCCCATTAGTCTCCATATAGGTAAACAATTTACTGCTATTGTATCAGTACAGTTACAGTAAGATCTGTATTGAAGTGATCATTATCAGAGTTAAACAGAAGAGCTGCTCTGGTCTTCTTCGGGGTATGGTTCGTATTTTTTTAAGTGGGGCTGTATGAGCTAATTATCCATGGTCATAGTGTATACATACAGTAGGTGTCAGCTGACATTGGGGAAGCGGCAAGAGTACTGCCATGGAAGCTGAGCAATGCACTGCTGTGGACAGGGGCAGCAGCTAAACAAATTTTAGCCAACTAAAAAATCAATATCACTTTAAGTGTACGCCATATCGAGAATACTTTCAGAGCTTTACCTTGCTTTTAAAAGGCCCTTTCCAATGGGGAACTGAAGCCGTCACTGTATATATATCTATGCTCTTTACAAAGCCACTAGACACCATTGAGAAAAACAGTAATTTTACCTCGCAGAACAAAGGGGCTGCTCGTCTACCGCTGCCTCAGTTGGTTCGTTTGTGTTATTGTGTGACTCTGGTGAATCTGAACTAACCCTTTAAAGCAAAGTAATTCAGTAACAGAAAGGAGTCTGGTGGCTTTGAAGAGAGCACAGATAACTGCTTCCGTTCCCTGTCAGACAAGGCTGTGTGACGGGAAGTCAAGGCGGTGAAAATAAAATATACTGTACATTTCAACAGATGTTTTTAAATCTAAAGTGGCTAAAATGCGTTTGGGTTGCTGCCCCTGTCCACAGCAGTACATTGCTTAGCTTCCTTAGCTGTATCCTGCCTGCTTCTCCAAACTGGGGACTTGCTGACTGACATCTCCTGAAGGTAATAGGGACCGTACACATGCCGCTCCTTAAACCACTTTGTGCCAACTTTCAAAGGTGCGGAGGCAGGTTGTGTCTGAGGTTGCTAAGCGACCATGACCAGCACTGTATCATGGCCTATTTACCAGGAATCCTGAGTGCAGAGCTGATCTTCTTCCAGGCGTTGTTTTGTAAGTGTGTATTAGGCCAAAACGTTGTCTGTGGGATGGATGTAAAGCTCAGGGTAGCCCTGCTTTAAAACGATAAGCTGCTTCTCCATAGTTACCGTTGACAGTTATTTACGGAAGAGAGGAGAGATATGTGCCAACTGTGATTAGTCATTCCTTGTCACATGACATGCAGTCTGCGCCGCTGTGCTCCAAAAGTTGAACTCGGTTTATCTGAGAGTGCAGCCGCTGCGCACTGCACAATAGGCGCTTGGGAACGTGTGCGTGCCGGGACGTTGTCGCTCTGGCATTTGAAGGTGGCTGCCGCGCGTCTACATTAAAAACAATGAATTTGAGAGTGCAAAAAACGCGGCATGTGTACGGCCCCATACACTGACTGTGGATAAGTACCTCATAAAACCACACTCAAAAAATCTGAAGTATTTCTTTAACACGAACAAACACCTGTTGGTACTATCTTACGCTATTTTTAAAGATAATTTTTTGGCCTTTCTTAATGGATAATACAGAAGAGGAGTGACAGGGAAGGGGGGAGACAGAGAGGACGACATGCAGCAGAGGGCCCCAGGTTGGAATCGATTTTACACTTTAATATTGTGTCTTGTCTTTGAAATAACAAAAGAATATGTTGTGCACGTTGCAGGATGTGGAGAAAGATGCAGTCATAGTGACATATTGAGACATCAAAGGACAGAAAACCTGCAAGATGTCTTGAAACGCCTTTTGCTTCTCATGCAGGTAACACTATGAACAGCTCAGTGTGTCCATTGAGTGAGTAAATGAGTATGACCGAGATGTGCAGAGGAAGAAAACCAAAGATGTAGAGACTAAAGTGACAAAAAGGTTGAAAATGCTGAAAGCCAGTTAGACTGACAGAGAAAAGAGAATATAACAGTGGCAGGGAGAGAAGCAGCGAAGAAAAGAGGATCTGTGACTGAGTAAGTTCGACACTTCTTCAGACTGTCCATTGTCTCTTTATACCGCCTGATATTAAAGCACCATCTTTTCTTCCCTCAGAAAGGAAATGCTATGGGGCAATGGCCCAGTTTGTGACCCACATTATTTGAATTTCAGCACCATTATACTTTCATAAGAGCTGCCATGGTAAGAAAGACAGCAGAGAGACAGACAGAGGGAGAGAGAAAAAGGGAGTGCGTGGGCCCACAAAAAGAGAAGCAAAGAGGGAGAAAAGAGGAATCAAACGTAAAGGGGGGTGGCGGGGGCTGAGGGAGGAGGCTGTGATATGAGGCCTGTTTAATTCAGAGTGAATGGAAGTGACGTGTGTGTGTGTCGGTGTGTGTGTGTGTGTGTGTGTGTGTGTGTGTGTGTGTGTGTGTATGCATATGTGTCTGCATATGCCCATGTGTGTGTGTGTGTGAGAGCGATTATTCAAAACCAGAGCAGGGCAAAGAGTGATAAAGAGACAGATTGAGATATGAGAGGGTAAAAAAAAAAATACCAAGCCACGTGTTCATCTTCTCTGAGCTGCAGTGCTCCAGCAAGGGCTGAATCAGGACATCCAAATCTTCTTTAGGGGACTCCTTAGTGAACTTCTACTCGCAAGGCAGAAAGAGGAAGAGGAATGGAGGGATAAAGAGATAGAGGGGGGGGGGGGGAGGGGAGATAATAAGAAACGATGAGACAGCAGCACTCTGGAGAAGGAGGCAAAAATGCACAGCAAGCACAAGCCCCGGTGACTGCACGGTTGATCCCCTCGAGTAAGGTCCTTCCCGTATGTCAGATATAGATGACTGAATTAAAATGAATATCAGATATCCAATAAATATGAAGCATGGCTATTTTAATACAAGGTTTGACTGTAGATAAAGTCAGCACTGTGCACATTGGGACTGATGACGACATATACCGTCTACTATTGTTCCTTTTTGTGTCTTTTCCAGATTTTGATCAAATTGAGGATACGCTGCTTAAAGTTAAAACAGTATAACAGCATTAAAGGGCAACACAACCTACATCAGTATGTTAGTACCATGGTCTGGAGCCTACTCTCTGTCCAAGCCAGAAACCAGACAAGTAAGTCTCAAATTTGTGATGTCATAGGGTATGAAGTCTGGAGCTGCTTCATAGACAGTGAATGGGAGACTGATGTTTTTCTTTAAAAAAACAAAAAAACAAAAAAAACAGCTATATGGCCTGACGTAGACTAACTGCCCCCAAGTCATCCTAAAATATGCCTGGAAATGACCATCATGGAGGAGAAGCTCCTGGACCAACTGGTGGTACTCCCCATAATCCACCCTCTTTTTTAGGGTCTCATGTACCCACACAGATCTCCGTTTCCCTGTGCCCAACAAACTGTTTACTGACAGCCTCTCACCGTCAAACAGAGCTACAGCAAGTACCCTCTACCTGAACATTTTAGGAACTAGATACTAGTTACTGTCAGTAAAAGGCGCAGCAAGCATTTTTAAAAAAACATTTTATTCGTGGCATTCAATTTAAAAAAGAGGCAGTGTGACGCACCTCGTGTTTTGCTTTCTGTGTGATCAGGAACGACGTGTATAAATTTTCAAAATGGGCGTAGTTTCCCTTTAAGGTTTCTGTGTCTTCAATTCCTGAACATCTAAGCCACTAATCTCTGGAGTAATCTTCTGCAGTAATTTCATTCATCTCACAGACTGATTTAGCGTAGCTTGAAAATATATCGATATATCGTACATAGTTGTTATATCGCCCAGCTTTATGTGGTGTAAGTCACAGAAGTGTTTGCCGAATAAATATTAACTACTGTAATGATGAGGTTTCACTTTTGTTGTAACGGTTTCCACATATTAAAGGTACCTTGTGGAGTTATTGACCACTAAGCCCGCTCTGCCGATTGGACGTTATTGTTTTGACATAAGGTGAAGACTTTTTGTCCCAGAAACTACTTTTCAAGGGCCTGAAAGGTTCCTTCAGCCCACGTTATCTGTATTTCCACTGTAGTGATGAGTCAAATTTGTCTGCTGACGTATGAAAAATAACTGGATGAGGGCAGCTGGTGGTCCCACCATGAGGAGAGTCTACAGCAAAGCCTACGTTAGCTTGTAATTTTATGAAACAAACAGAAATGTTCTCCCGTCGTCCTAAAATGGTCGTAAATTGATAGTAAAGTACTTCCTTGTTTTATGGATTAAGCGGTTCACGACTTGAAGAAGAAGCGCTGTGTGTTTGACCAATCGGCAAATACCACCCTGAAAGTTCCTGTAATTTCAGAAAGTGCCACCCCTCGGTCAGGGGCTTTCTAAGGGGTAAAATAATGTCCCTGGAACTTAATTTAGACCCTGGTCCCTGGGGTCAAAATGCAACGCAAAAGGTCCCTAGTCCTGGGGAAAGTTCCTGCGGTCGAAAAGGGGCTTTACATTAACAATAACATGACTCCAAATCAATACTGATGTTGCTTTGCATCTGCCAAATGACTAAAAACGCGCATATGTTTGCTTACAGGTTTGTCATATCAACATGAATGTGATAATATATTAAAATGTCTTCTGTGTTTTGTTATTAAAGCTGCATTCATCAAACTTTGGTCACACAGTAAACAGACCAGACAGTGTCAGCAAACATGTTACTGAAAATTAGCCTCCAACTCCAACTTAACAGTCTACTTTCTGGCGCTGGGCAGGGAGAGTGCATATGAATGTTGATGAGAGCAGTTCAGTGTAAACCATACAGTAAATGTGCCGTACAAAGAAAACAAAAGAGACTAAAATAAATTATAAACCCTGTTCCCATGGGACTAGTAATACCTGGGGACCTCTGGTAATTTGTTATAATTGCGGAGGTCGGCTGTGATCTTAATCCTGTGTGAATCTGCCATGTTTGCAATTTGTCGAGGGAAAATTCCACCACCAATTACCTCCCATAATTCACTGAACACAGAGGTCACGTGATAAAATTAGTCCTGTGTGAGCTGGCATCTGTGATTTGAGGTTGTATTTAGGTTTTTCTGTTTCTCCAAGTGTCTGCCTTCTTGCGGTTGAGATTTACAGAGGCTGTGTTGGTGATTATGGAGGAAAGTTTGGACAACATTTTGGGTTCAGGAGGCTCATCTCACTACACAGCATGGAGACATGTTCACAGAAAAAGCTCAAATCAATCAGAAGAGCGATGATGAGATGGATAACTTGTGACACTGGGCCTCGTTCACTATTGTGCCTGGAAATCTTCTAACAATCCTCTTCTCCTCTATATGAGGAAATTAGTTTGTCTAGAAGTGTATCGTGGAGAAAGCGATGAAGTTGTTTCTATGCACATATAAAGACTCGGACACACTAGTGTTGTATGATCGTCTTGTTGGACACAGCAGATGAGGGTTCGTCACTCTCAAGCAAGGTTGGATTTGCTATCTTAACACCTGTTCAGGGGCAAATCTGAATCTTTCATATACTGTGGATGCCTGTTAATGATGATAATAATAACTTCACGGCACTAAAAATTGGTTGGAGTAGCTGATCATTTTGAGTAGATTCAAAAACTAGGGATGTTCGATATTGGCTTTTTTACTGATATCTGATATACTGATATTGTCCAACTCTTAATTTCCGATACCGATATATGCCCCCCCCCGAAAAAAAAGAAAGAAAAACTAATCATTTTAGGTAACTAACATTCCACATATTATAAACAAACAAAGATATCTCAAAAATTAAACACCACATCTCTCATATTTTGACATTTTGAGTGAGAGGAGAAGTAGCTGAAGAGTTTGATGTATAACATGTGCATGCTGTGTAAAAGTTGTGTCATTAAAAAAGTAAAAACCGATACCGATAATTTCCGATATTACATTTTAATGCCAATATCGGTAGGCCGATAATATCGGTAGGCTGATAATATTGGACATCTCTAGTAAAAACTATTGAAACCAAAACTGTTATATTTCAATATGGGCATCCTGATATACTCCATTGTAAGCTGGGACTGTGAGACTAGCTGAATAATGACAATAACTGAGGAGGATGACTTGGCATCACATGAGAACATGCATTAGTAAATTACTGATTTTGAATATTGTCTGTCAAAGCCTCTTTAATGAATGTGGTTTTAATGGTATGCATTTAGTTAAAAGGTGGCACAGTGGTACAGTGGTTAGCATTGTCGCCTCACAGCAAGAGTGTTCCTGATTCAAAACTCCAGTGTGGGGGAGACTGTCTGTGCGGAGTTTGCATGTTCTCCCCATGTCAGCGTGGGTTTTCTCCAGGTGCTCCAGCTTCCTCCCACAGTCCAAAGACATGCAGGTAAAGTGGTGACTCTAAATTGTCTGTAGGTGTGAATGTGAGTGTGAATGGTTGTCTGTCTCTATGTGTCAGCCATGTGATAGTCTGGTGACCTGTCCAGGGTGAACCCCGCCTCTCACCCAGTGTCAGCCCCCCCCCCGCCCCACGACCCCCAACAGGATACGCAGTTACAGAAAATAAATGAGTTTTGTTAAAAGGTTTGTGTTTACATTTCCTAAGACAGCAGGGCTTTCATTATTTGTGCATGACTGTGGTGTTCAGTGGAGAAAGCAGTGAGCCCTGGTATTTCTATTTTTTTCACATTGAGTCTTGATCATAAGTTCAAGTGTAACCTCTTTTTGGTCTTACGATACGTCCTTGGATCCAAAGAAAACCTGTTTGTCTGTCTTCTCTTTTGATATTCAGCATTGAATATATTAACTAAATCAGGTTTAATTTAGTTAAACAATTACACGAGACCTTTAAAAAATAAATGTTTAATGAGCCAGGAAATTAATTTACCATGTTTGTTTGGCTGCTTGATGAATGCTGATTTATGTTTACAGTAAATGCCACAGGGGACCTTTAACAGTGTTACTCTGTCGAATACAAACACATAGTGGCACTCAGGTCATGAGTGTCACTGTTGAGGTACTGCTGTTTGGCTGTTGTTTGAGATATCTATCCTTGTTTTAGATCGTGGTCTTTGAGTCTAAGATGAATCAAAACAAAAGAACATTTCTACAAACTAGACGCGGTGTCTCATTACTGCGTTATCGACTCGTGACAGCGGCTGCACGGTCTGTGCAAATGGGCAATGACACACAAATTATCTCATCTGTCTTTCATACTCTACCTCCACCGTAATGTGCAGAGGATCCACAATCTGCCAGATCATGAGTGACAGGAAGTCGATAGCCAGCAGCACTCCAACTGTTGCGTAGAGTTTCCATGGCTCCAAGTGTTGCTGTGTGAGCAAAGACACACACACAAACACATACACAACAGTCATCACTATCCAAGGGCATCGCGAGGCAGTCCACAAACAAAGACAAACAACCAGGACAAATAATACGACAGGCGTCCTTGTGATTTCTGGATGACTGGACCCGAATTGTCTTTCTGAATGTGTGTGTACAAGTGTGTATATTTTTGGAGCAGCAGGAGTTTGTGTGTGTGTGTGAGTGTGCAAGTCTGCAGGCGACACACAAAGAGCTGCGGCAGCTTTATTTGTGCTGCCACCTGAAATCATCATTTATACACACTGAGATGACACTGCTTTTGTGTGGACAGTTTCCAAAGCGGCCGATATCAACTCTATTATTCTTAACTTAAGCCATAATGGAAGCAATACAGCCGTAACCGAAAAACATGCCACCAAAATGAGCTCTCCTCCTGCGACTCCCTCCTCTTTATTTCCACACATCTTTTTTTTTTTTTTAAATTCGACCACGCTGGCTTACTCCCAGCACCTCCAACATAGTAACAGCCATTCAAGCGTGCAATGACTAGAACTGAAAAATAAAATAAAGAAGAAAACACATTACACAGTCCTGGGCGCCTCTTCACTTGAGTTGCATGAAAAATGATTTGAAAAACGCTCATTCTCCCCTCGATTTGTGAAAGTTTCTTTAAATACTCATGCAGAGCTCTCTGGCAAATTGCCCTTCTGTGGACATGAAGAGAGTTGAAAGTCAACCCGATTCGTTGTGCTTTGGCTCAAATAATAAACCCCCCGAAGGTTGGATTTCTGCAAAGAACTTTAATACTCATCCATATTCATAAATATTCCATAAATGGCTTAATCTCTTATTCTTCTGATTAGGTCTTAGAAATTCCCACAACACATCGCAGACTGGCAGTATCTCGCTGGCTCCAGGATACACTATCTTCAAGAGGAGGCACACACACACACACACACACACACACACAAAAACACATACACACCAGCATGCAAATAAAGCTGATGACGTGAGTATCAGGGGCCTGGTTATGTTTGCCCCCGATCTACATGTTTCTATGCATAAATACTGCTTGTGTGTAGGTGCATTAGTAAAGTACAGTATCTGTGTCAGAGTGTGTCCAACACCCTTATCCCCGCACTCTCGCTACAACCCCAGCACAGTGAACGATGCCGAGCTGGCCTCTTAGAAGCTTATGTTACTAGGAAGCCTGCAAAGTTTTTAACTTAACTTTTTTTATCAGCCGGCGCCACACAGGCTGCGTGGCCCGGCCTCCCTCTCCCATCCCTTCTCTGCTCTCCTGAGACCGCTGAGAGGCTTATCCCTCCCTCCCACTCTTCCTCCCTACCTTCTTCTTCTCCTTCTTTTCGTCCTTCTTGGTGAAGAGGGTATGGACCCACCAGATCTTGGTGAACATGCTGCCATACGCCAGGCTAAAGCCGAGGCCGAGGAGCCACAGGCGGAACTGGAGGAGGGGAGAGGAGGGGAGACTTTTAATTACAAAATGCCTTCATTAAAGGGTTTAGGTTTGGTATCAGAGGAGGCACAATGAAGTAAAGATAACATCATTCAGAGTTTACCCTAGCTTGCTTTTTTGTCAGCCAAAAGTGTGTAGGATTTAGGGTCCATACACATGCCACATTTTTTTGCGCCCTCAGATTCATTGTTTGCGATAAGGACGCGCAGCAGCACCGCTCAAATGCCAGAGCGACGCCGATGTGGTGTGCATGCGTTCCCGAGTGCCTATTTTTCAAGGCGCAACAGCAGAGTTCAACTTTTGGAACGCAGCAGCATGTACCACATGTCATGTGACGAGGAACAACCAGTCACAGCTAGTAGATATCTTTCCCTTCTATAGAAAAATGTATCATTTCAGTGCAGGGCTACTTTTCATCTGTTCAACAGATGATAAATCTACACACTTATAAACAGAGCCAGGAAGAAGATCAGCTCTGCACTCAGAATTTCAGGTAAATAGGCTATGATACAGTACTTGTTAAGGTTGCTTAGCAACCTCAAACACAAGCTACCGCAACACTCTTGAAAGCTGGCACAAAAAACGCACAAAGGTATATATTGGGATATATTGGCAGAAATGGAAAATAATATAAAAGGTATGTTTACTCTAGTGTAAAATAGCCTGAAAATAAGAATTGCAGTGTTTTTGTCACCTTAGAATGAGCCGTTTATATCTACACAGGTCTTGGTCTACAGAGATCACCATGCACTGCCATATTTCTACAGTAGCCCAGAATGAACAAACCAAACACTGGCTCTAGACAGGGACATTCACATTTTTGCTACGACCACTGAAGCTAGCAGCCCCTCGGTAATGAGCAGTGTAACGTAAAACTGCTTTGAGTCAGTGTTTTACCGGTGACGGTAAAACAGACATTTCCACAGTGAAACTAAACTCCAACAAACACAGAAAACACGAAATAGATAGATAGATAGATAGATAGAGTAGGTGATGCAGAAAAAAAGAGAGATGATATAAGTTTGAGGAAATGGAGAGATTGCAGCAGAAATGGAAAAAAGCTATCCAGAGTAAAAGGTCAGAGGCAGAGTGCAGGAGAGAGGCAGAACAAAGCATGAGAGAGAATAACTGGACAGGGACAAAGAGCAGAGAAACGACAGAAATGGAAATCTCCCTCTCGCCTCCACAACAAAAAGACTCAACATGGGTGACAGAGAAAGTACTCCCACTCCTCATTAGTGCTGGGATCCCATCGTCTGTGCTATTCTGGCACCCAGCAAATCAAGTCTGTGCCACCAAATACCAAAATACATTCAAACAGATTATGAATTATGTCAGCGTTTAAACTTTCATCGTCTCTCATCCACGAGGTTTGCGTGACCAAGCTCCTGAAATGAGGTTTGCAGGTGTCTGCTTGCCACAACTGTCAGGGCTTCACAACACCTAAATGTGGGTTTGCTTAATAACAAACTTAATGTCACAGTTGCGTAGGGCTTCACTAAAACTGACAGCTGTAGCTGCAGAGTGCAATATCTGTAGCACAAAAATATCCACAAGGTCCAGCAACACTATAAATACAATGAATCAATGTTAATAAGTTAACCAACAGTATCACCGGCTGCTAACAGCTAATGCTAATGCTAACTAGCACCCCTCCTGCTGATGTCGACACTGTGTTTTAGGGTGCTTCTCCTGACGTGTAGTTAGCAAAGTTACTGCGTTCTTTTGTCCCGATGCTGACTCACAAACGATCACTGTTTGTCTCAAACAGGTTTTCAGTTGTCCCCAGGATGACGGGACGACATTAATCTGGAGTGCTGCTTTTTAGCGTACGCAACATCGATGACATCAGTGAATATCATCTTATTTGACGGCAGGCCGATGGCAGTCAAGACGGCAAATATCGACCAATACCGATGTTTGGCTGATAAATCAGTGCATTTCTAATAATCAGTAATGTGCACATAATGACCAAGTGGGTAAAGGACTAAAACAGAATAGCTAGAACAATCTGGTAAGTTCAGAAAAGTACATCACATTACTGTAATGCAGCCTTTAAAACCAGAGGGAGACAACACTTACGATATTACAACATGGAAAATCTAAGACGATATCTAGTCTAATCTCACAATATCGAAATAAAATCAATATACTGCCCAGTTATAGTTGATCGCATGCTATTCTGTTTGTTGTGCTCTGTGTGTTAAAGCCCGACTGAAATGAAAAGGCATGTTTCTGCTACATGAAACCAAAAGGTGGAAATTTATATTTTATATATTCATAGTTTCAAGTTCTCCGTCTACAGCTGATGAGGGAATTCTATCATGCAGCCAATCAAATAGCTTTAAATCATATTTGCATTAAGCAGTAATGTCACCATTCTATCAGGCAGACGTTAGACTGACTAATAGTCAGACAGCAGCCTGATTCACAGCACAGGGGACACAAACATTAAACAACAACCCACATTCCTGTTGAAGTCTCCTTCTCATCTAGCTTACCTAAAAACCTGAACACACATCTCATGCTTCACCTCGGCTTCTTCAACCTGCCACTAAACACAAAATCCACTGGTAATGTCAGTTTGCAGGCTGGTTAACGTATTAGCTGCTCAGCTGCAGCACATCAAACAGCAAATGTCACCTGTTTAGATGCTGGATGCCAGCTGCTGTCAATCAATCATAACTGATAAGAAAATACTATGAATAAATAAAAATTGTTTTTTTAGGCTGTGTAAAGCAGTGAAGATGCAACTTCAGCTGGACTTTGAGGAGTTAAATGGTTGTAACAGGTTTAATAAGGCTTTCTATCGAATAGTTTTTCATCCAAATAAGATCTGATATTTTCATTTTTAACCGGTAAAGGATAAAAACAAATGCGTAAAATGCTTAAAAATTTGAATTTAATGTCCTCTGGACTGCTTTTGCACTCGTATTGTAAAAATAACTGTTTTGGCACTCAAATCAGTGAAACCAAATATTTGCACACAGTATCCAGGCCTGCTCTTCATCCTGCCCTCTGGCTCTTTTCTCCCTGCGTCTGTCTCTTTGTGCTGTTACCTGGCAGACGACGGGGAACTGAGATCTGTGGACGTGGTGACCGTCAATCCCTAGCGGGAACACTGCGGCCAGAGCCATCATGCAGCCCACCGCTGTCATGTTGTTCAGGTATGGCTGAGAGTTCTGGATGTAGCTGAAACAGAGACAGATTCACAAATTAAGGCAAGAAAACATTTATAAAAACACTGGTAATTATCTTTTCTGCTTAAAAGTACAATCGGTGAATATGTAGGTAAATTGGTGTTAATTGTGTTGGCGACCTTTCTGTCTGCTCTTAGAAATGTCAACAATTGCTTTTAATTTCTCTCATGTTCTTTTTTCTAAATTCAAATTGAATCATCTTTATGTCCTGGTTTAGACAGTCTGTGAACAAAAGGTCCAAATGCGGATCACTGCTCTTTCCCGAGCATCTCCTTTAATGTATGACTGACAATTATTAGTCTAATTAGTGTGAAGCGCTGGAACAATTCATCTCCCATTAAAAGCGGTGAAACATTAATTTTTTATAATGAAAACTTCAAGTGAGAAAGAAAAAGGAAATTTCAGAAACTGGATACAAAACAAGGCGAGCATGGAAGAAAAAAGAACAGTGACAAACTAAAGTATACTCAAATCTGACAGTATACAGACAAAATAAAGTCCATTTTGAGTGCGCCGTTTGATGGATGCTCTTCTCCCACAATGCAATGCACAAAGGAAATGGATGAGCTGCTCACAGCTGGGAAGGGACTAAATTAAAATAAGCAGTCAGTGGTGGTGAAACAGCTCCAGAAAGATCTTGGAAAACAAAAACAACAACAAAAAAAGTATTAAATCATAAAAAAGACATTTTGCTTTCTGTTTGTAACGTTCATTTCTCAGCGATATTTCAAACGTGCAGTTTAAAGCTACAGTTGGTAACTTTGTTTGTCACATTTGCAGGAACTGTCACTACATCCTAGAGCTGCCCCCTGATAGTCGACCTAACCGTAGTTGACCAGAAAGACTTCATTGGTCGCTTAGTCAGCACGCTCAGCTATCAGACAGGAGTCAGGTTACAAACCAATCACAGCCGACAGATATATTCTTCCGTAAATATTCAGTCTGATAAATACGAAAAAGTTGATCATGTTAGCGCAGGGCTACCCAGAGCTTTACATCTGTCCCACAGACGATAGGCCTACACACTTATAAACAGCTCCTGGAAGAAGATCAGCTCTGCACTCTGCACAGAGAGGGTTTTAGATAAATAGGCTATACGACGCTTGTTAAGGTCGCTAAACAACCCCAGATGCAACCTGAGAGCTGGCACAAAAAGGCACAAGAGTAGTGCCCAGCGCCTGACCTCACGTTTACCAGGTGGTTAAAGACGCGGCATGTGTACGGCCCCTAATTTCCAGGGCTGGTACCTGTGGTTATTCCACAGGCTAGTTAATAACATGTCGGGCAGGAAATCCAAAGTGTGGGATCATTTTGAGAAGGTGAAGGACGAACCCAAGGTGATATGTAAACTCATCTTCATTGGTCGACTACAAACATGACGTATCATCTGAAACATGGAAGTAGCTACATGCCCATTAGCCCACAGCATCATTAACAGGCGGCTCGCTCAGTGTGTGACGTGCACTTGTAGATAAAACACAGGCCTGTATTAATGAAGGTTCATTAGTACGGTTGATCCATTGGCCACCATTGTACAGTATGTGGCCTGTGAACTAAAATGAGTTTGACACCCCTGGTTTAAGCACAGATTTGCACAAGCGCACTGTTTGTGAATGAGCCCCAATGTGTTGATATAATGCTACATTAGAGACAAATTCGGTATTATAAACTCCAGATTTAGGATGTTTCATATAATCTGCACTGTACCAAACACCCAGCACGGCAGCTTTCCTCTGCCCCTCAGCTCGAGCTCATCCTGCAGCTGTAGGTGTGCCTTTTATATTCTTTCATCCTGCTGACCTGCCCTTGCGTTGCCTGGAGGCCACACTGCTTATTTACTGTGCAGCCACACACTTGTACAGCCTGCATACAAACACACATTATCTCACACACACACACACACACACACTCACACATGCACACTGGCCTCAATCCAACCTTTGAAACCTCTGGAAAAAAAACTTTAATGCTGTTACATACCATGAATTTATGATGTTCAGTGTGCTGCAGGAGTTATTTTCTGATGTGGAGCGCTGCTTTCTTCCTTTTTATGCACCATGTCTTTCGGTTGCTTTGATTTGAGGCCACTAATACATGGAACACTGGCATCTTTTTCTCCTGTATGTGGATTTCTCCCTGAAATATCGTGGAATAATTTGGAATAGAAAGAAGTTCCTGTGTGATTCCGAGGGACCAAACTCTGATGCTTGCTTTTGATATTTCGATCACCAATCTGTGATCAAATGTCACTGTAACTTTACTGGACTCATCAGAAGATCACTAACAAGACTTAACAATAGCCAATACTTAAAGGTGTACTACAGAGGATTTTTCTGAAAAACAACGTATAGACTCAGACAGATGTAATGCCCTTCAGTCTTCACGTGTGACCCAGCAGAGGTGTGACAGGGTTTCTACCTGCAGAGACACTGCCCTCTGCCTGTATTTTCTTATTTTCATCTTATTTTACATTCTTGGCGACGCCACACAAGTGTTTTTGCCTTTGTTAGACGGGAAGGATCCTGTGAGTGGGTGTGGGGGGGGGGCATGCAGCAAGAGGCTCTGGGTTGGAATCGAGGCCATGGTGGCTGCAGCAGGGACAAGGCTGTTGTACATGGGGGGTCTGCTCTACTAGGTGAGCTAGTGGGCTCCTGGCTTTCACTTTCACCGGTGATACTGTTTACAAACAGCAACCAACAATAGCTTCATTACATGTGATGTCATATATCTGTGCACTGTCCAGATGGGGGGCAGGCAAGTGGAGGTAAAGGCCACCATTACTGCAGAAATACCTTTGATTTGAGCTGTCGACTTGAGAAAAAACAAAGGACATTTTAAGTCCCGAATATACTGTCACTGAGAAACGGTGGATGTGTATTAAAAAACCCTCCATCTTCAGTCTGGAGGAGTGGAGTCAACTAATTGCAAACATAAGCATTAAAGTGTTGTGTTAAGCAAGCCTCGATCTGGATGCAATCACAATGTGACGTGACAACTTCTCTGTTTTTTTACTAGGGCTGCCCCCGAGATTTCATTGGTCGCTTAGTTGCAGAAAAAATGTGAAACTCTATTAGGAGCTGCACCTTGTCAAAATAAATTAAAACCTATATGACTGGACCATGTGGGGATTTAATTTGAAAGGACAGACACAGGAAGTGGCGACGCTCAGCAGTCAGACAGGAGTCAGGTTACAAACCAATCACAACCGACAGATATCTTTCCCTTCTTCACGCAGCTCTGCATGCTGGATTTCAGGTAAATAGGCTATATGGTGCTTATTAAGGTTGCTTAGCAACTTCAGACACAACCTGCCACCGGTCTCTTGAAAGCTGGCACAGAATAGGCTCAAGAGCAGCACCCAGAGCTGGAGCTCGCATTTTCAAGGCATGTGTACGGCCCCTAATTTCCAGGGCTGGTACCTGCAGTTATTCCACAGGCTAGTTAATAACATGTCGGGCAGGAAATCCAAAGTGTGGGATCATTTTGAGAAGGTGAAGGACGAACCCAAGGTGATATGTAAACTCATCTTCATTGGTCGACTACAAACATGACGTATCATCTGAAACATGGAAGTAGCTACATGCCCATTAGCCCACAGCGTCATTAACAGGCGGCTCGCTCAGTGTGTGACGTGCACTTGTAGATAAAATATAGGCCCATATTAATGAAGGTTCATTAGTACGGTTTTGTATTTCTCTGTAATGTAGCACAGTGTTAACAATGTTACTGATACTATTCTTTCTCACACCTTCAACCCAAACCATTGTGTTGCCCCGCCCAAAATATATAGTCTAATAATTAAACTAATATCCTAAACATGCAGGCGACTAGTTGACTAATGGCCCTAAATGACGACTGTTGGTTGACTCTGAAAATTCTCAGTCGGGGGCAGCCCTGGATTTTAACCGCTATTCACCAGATTTCTGGAAACAGTTGACCAGGTAGGTAGAAAATTGTAGCTTAAGTTAGCCAACGTTTGCTATTAACATTAGCCTGACAGCAGTGCATCCATGTAGTGTAGCATCCAGTCGTGGGCCCAACCACATACAAAATAGTAATAGTCCACTGGACTCCTGTATGCTTTCCTCAGCTGGCTGTGTGACATTTCTCAGGTTGTAACAGCGATGGCGTCCACACTGGGCAAATAAGTCAAGTTGAGCGACAGATTACTTTACTTTGTTTTGTACGGATCACATGCAACATGAGTTTCAATTTTCTGATGACACCTGCTGCCTGCAGGTCCATCCAACCCTTTCATGTCGTCACTTTCCTCCAGTATATGGATTTACCACTTCGTGCCCTCCATCAGAATTTTGCGCATCATAATAGCCATGTGATTGCACACAAGCTATTTCTGTATACCTTTAAAGGGGATAAATTGCAGGTGGTTTTTTTTTGCTTATACGCTCTTCATGTTTGTTCCTTTACGAGGCAGAGGTGATGAGCGATATCTCAGATAAACGTGAAAATAAGGTCGTCCTCCAAAGAGGGAGGTTATCATTAAAAGGGTTTTATGAAAAGCTGAAAATAATGAGAATTGATAAAGTAGACGGAGCCTCAGAGGTTAAATGTATTTTTTTTACGTGAAGGTCACCTGTTTGAGGAGTAATGAATTGAAAAGACATCCTGTAACAACACCCAGCTGCTCAGGCGGAGCTGATTTGCACTCCAAGTGCCAATGTCAGTATTTATAGGATGTGAGACAGAGAGAAAAAATAATTCACATGTTCAACAGAGATCCTTCGTTCTTTTGAGGTTAATGTAAATGCTGAATGGCACCGCTGCTTCTCGAGTTTAGGGACTACAAAGTTGGTGATTTGGGTGTGGCTTTTCTCAATCTAGCAGCTGGTTTCATTGTCACAGCTTAAGCATAGCCCGAGACCAAATGCAAATAGACTTCCTTTAAAAACTGCCTTTTGATCTCGGATTTCTAAGCTTAATACAAGTCTGTGAACCCGCCGCAGCATATCTCTGATGTCTTTCTAACATAGTATTTTTATGTTTGACCCGGGTCAAAGTGATTTAAAGTCCCATAAGTCCATGAGCTTATCGGGAGTTTTTCGGAAAGCTAGTAAGGTTTGTTCCTTTGGGGATCTCTGGCTGGCTCCGGTGTGCCAGTCAGGCCTTCTTCCAGCTTTGATTATATTTCAAACGCAGTTTCACCGAGGGCTGATCTCAGCAGCCAAAACACTATGAGTCAGATCAAATCAAATCAAATTTATTCGCTAAGCTGTTTTTACAAAATGAGTTTGCCACCAACTGCCTTGTTAGGAGACAAAAATACATAACCGATCCACTTTTAAAAGCAAGAAAAAGTCAAATGCAATCACAGTCTTAAATGAGCAATCCTTTAGAAACTGTGACACTTTTTAAAGCGGTTATAATTAATATTTTTATAATGACAGTCTATCAAATGACGATGTGAAAGAAGTTGCTTATAGTGATAAACATGTTATCAGCTGAATCTGTAGTTCCATTCAACTTTACGGAGCTTTATAGTGAGTTTAAGCTCATTGTACAGCTGTTGGCTGCAACTTGTTTTCAGGTGCAGCAAGCAGCTGTTTCCAGCACTGTTTCAGAAAACAGTGAAAAATACTCATCAAAAATTCCTAGAGCCCAAGATTTTTTCATTAAATGTCTTCTTTAGTCTGACCAACAGTCCAAAACCCAAGATATTCACAATTTTAGACCAAGAAAAGTGTTAAATCCATAATTGACTTGAACAGTTAATTTGTTCTCAGAATGTTTGCAGATTCATTTTCTGTCACTTGGCCAATTGTTGCAGCTCTAATGAATCCACACACAGTATTGAAGTTTATCAGGGCAGGCCTGGGAATTGATGAGATTCAGTGAACACACCGGACGTTGCCATTGTAGATGTTGAAGGTCAGACAGACGATGCCGAGCAGGATGCCGAGGCCAGCGAAGACGGAGACAGCTGCAAACAGCTTCTGGGACAAGAACCTGTACTCTTCGATCACCACTGTCCGATCGGCCGGAGGTCCAGCTCCTGAACGGGGAGAGTAAGAGATAGAAATGTGAAAAGAGAAAATGCTTCTTGTGCCATCGTCTCTGAGGACACATCCCACTGCGTTAATGAGGTAAATACTTTACTTAAAGCTCCTTTCTCACTTGTGCACAAGTGCCAGGGTTTGAGCCTCTCTCTCTGGGTTTCTTTTCACTTGTTACATAATTATTTCAGTCACTTTTTATACAGTTTAGTTTAGTTTATTGCAAAAATCTGGCTCATCCTGGATGGATTATAGAAACCACTATTTTACAAAACATTTATCTTCCAGTAAAATACATATTAAGAAAACAAAGAATATAAACAAACATATCTTAAAGTACTTTCATATTTTTTTCATTTAACAAACGTGGAATTTCAAATGAACTTTACACTGAAAAGATGTGATTAAGATCTTAATTTCTTCAAATAACTATAATCTAAATTTTTCGTATGTGAACAGCTAGCTCAACCTTTGTGCATCACGCATGTTTACAGAATCAATATCTATTTCTTATCTTCCAAAACAAGAGTGTTAAGCAGTTCCCAACAAAAACGGGAAACAGAAAACAACTGAATGCAACACCATGAATGTCTAAACATGTGTGTCGTTATCACCATAAATAAAAACATCACGTTTTTCATATTGAGTACATAGAACGTAACTACGTATATTCAAATAAGTGCTTGAGCGCGATTTTGAGGTACTTGCCCTAAACCTTAGTATGTCCATTTTATGCTACTTTATACACCAGGCTATCACAGGGCTGACACATAGAGACAGACAACCATTCACACTCACATTCACACCTACGGACAATTTAGAGTCACCAGTTAACCTGCATGTCTTTGGACTGTGGGAGGAAACTGGAGCACCTGGAGGAAACCCACACTGACATGGGGAGAACATGCAGCTCCACACAGAGGGGCTCCTCCTTCCTGGATTCAAACCAGGAACCCTCTTGTTGTGAGGTGACACCATTAACCACTGCACCAGCGTGCCACCTCAATCAAAGCTGTAAAAAGGCCGCAACCCTTACTGTGCCTCATTGCCCTGCTGTATTCTGCATTTAACACTGAACACGTATTTAATTTAGTCTTTGTCATTTAAAAAGCAACAATAAACCAATTAAAAGCTGACAATAAAGCTTATTTACAAAGCACTGAAATCAGGATAAATTCAGTAATTTGCAAAAACAACAAAAAAATGGCATTAATTCTTCGTAGCGATCTGTTGAGTGACCTTTAATCAGAGCCGGGAAAATCCCTTCACCGCCACAGCCTTACCATTACCTCCACTGAATATTGATGATGCTGAAGCCCTGAGAAGTAAAACCTGCAGCGCACTCCAACTGTTCCAATGATTCATACTTAAATGTCAATTTCATTACTAGACTGTAATGTATAGCAAATAGATAAATAAGCGTTAATTAGGGGAGAAAAAAGTGTGTGTTTATACAAACTACCCAATTATTTATGCCTGTGCATGTTTAAGGACATCGCAGTGAGGACGGTTCAAAGAGGGGCAGATGGACAGGGAGCCTCGATTTACCCTCAACAGACTCTGACTATCTGTCTGTCTCAATCTGGGACTGCTTGCAGATTTGTGTGTCCATGTGTGTGTGTCCATGTGTGTGTGTCCCTCCCTGAGTATGGACTGTTAATGTACAGTATGCATGTTAAACACAGATACAGTAAGCCTGAATGCCCAGGACGGTGCATATGAGTGCAGCGGAGCATTTCTGTGTGCATACCGGGTGTGATTAGTGTGTGTGTTTGTGTGAAAGAGAGAAATGGAGGGTGACAGAGTGTGTGTGTACGTGTCAGAGGGAAAGCAGAGCAGGAGTGTCAGCGCCGCGTGAAGCTGATGTGTCAGATGTCAGAGCAAAGTGTCAGAGTGTCGCCCCCTCGAGGGTCGCAGGGTGTCAACACGCCCATCATGCTCTCTGTTTAGATGCTTGTCACCGCCGCCACACAGCCGAGGTGTGTGTGGTGTCATCTGACTGAGGGGTGACGATAGAAGAGGGTTTCTGCTGTTATATTTAACACTTTATAAGACCTCCTTAAAGCCACATGGAAAACAATGTATTAACTGTTCCATGATAATACAAGCCAAAGTATGAAAGTGTGATGGAAAACCAGTGGGGACAACACAGCCTGGAAATATTTATTTTTTTATCTTTTTAATTCCCAACAGTGGTTACATTTAAATGCACACTATCTTATTAGCAATAGTTGGGCATGTCTACAACCTGCTCAGAGCATGCGTCTCAACTGGGATTTCTACCGCAGTTTGCGACACACAGCCTCTTGCCTGTTTACAGTGCGCTCCGTGTGTTTTCATGGATGTGTGTACACAAACCAACAGTTTGCAGGGTCGTGGGGTAAAGATGCATGCCTGAAAGAAAACCCCACATTTCCGAATTCGCCGTCTTTTAAAAATTATGAGGGACATGGATATCAACAGGTTTTTGGGTGTGCACAAATACCACCATGCTGACCTTTTCAAGATGGTGGTTGAATGAATGAAACAGGGACACTGTGTTCACACTGCTGAACAAGTGCGCCACCAGTGGAAAAAATTCTGGCATGAGCAACAGCCGTTCCACTTTCCATATTTTGGACGTGATTACCATACTTCCTTTATATCATATAAAAAAATGAATGCCTAAAGTTATTTCTTTAACTTCTACTTTATGTTACTATTACTGAAGTCTTCTGCTAAATTCAGCTTCATGTTTCGCTCAGAACAGTTTTTAATAAATCAGAAAAAAACGTGTAAACTGCATCATTAATGCAGACGAGCGGAGGATTAGCTGGGAAACTTTAGAAGGAACAGATGTTTACCTTAAGCTAGCTCGGGCCATGTTAAAGTTAACAATATTTTAACGGAGCAAGGCAAGCTAATTGCTAGCGTGCTCGGTTGAAAAGGAAAAAAACAACAACAATGCTTTAAGATGGCAGAGGTATGATTACATAATCCTGTCTGAGCTATAACAGGCAGAACTCAGTTCTGAGTTTTATTTCCCAGTTGCTCTTGGAAAGAAGAATAGAGTACTGTAAGCAAACCAAGCCGGGCATTGAACCCATAAGTCATGCAAGGTATTATGGAAGCTAGGAATAAGGTGGATAACATCTCCCGGCATCTACAGCAGGCAAAACAACATATGCAAGACTTAGGTGAATTAAATTAAAGACTTTTGAGTACCTTCTAAGGTCTGGTTTCAGAGAATTCGATTTTTTGAAGTTGAAGTTTTAAGATACCTTGAATACGCTTCAGTTTCAGCTTCCCACATTGTTCACGTGACGTAAAAGAAAATGTGTTTTGTGGTTTATGTGGATGTTTTGGGAATTAGAAGCGTTTGTCCATCTGTGCAATTTAAAGCATATCTACTACATGAACTACATGAGAGCACATGAGAGTACACAACAACTGTTGATGTGTTGAACAGCGGCACAAATGTGCAGTGGCCCGGACTCATCACATATGTGTGTTTTAAAAATAGGTAAGGTAGGTCGAACCAAGTGTGACATGTGCTGACAGAGTTTTAACAAAAACCAAGTAGCTGAGGTGAAACTAGAACTTAAAAGTTCAGTTCAGAAGTAAAAAGAAAAGCATTGAAATGCTGTTGACATTTGTAACGGCGCTAATAAGTAAAAGTACAGCCTTGGAACAGAGCCTTTCTCAACAGTTTAAAAAATGATCTAATATCATTTATTCAATGCTTATAATGTTTTTCTGCTGCCTTTAATGGACACCGCTTCCCATAAGCCCCACAGTGGATCTTTGTGTTACTGAGGCAGCAGTGATCACGACTAAACATTTAGAAAAATAATTTCAGAGGAGAGTGTTGTTTAGTTTTATGAATATGGATGACACCAAGTTAGGATGACACACGCACCCAGACTGCCACGCTTATAAATTTTCATGGGAGCTGTAGTTTTCTGTATGCTGACAAATTAATCATTGTTTGTCAAGTTCAAAAAGGTTTGAATTTCTTACAGTTGACTTGTCTTAATATGGAGAGTAAACACCAGGAACATGCTTCATGTTTCTGAAATGCTGAATGAAAGATTGCATTGTAGTTAGAGAAGCTAATGGGACAGAGGATAGCCTGGACATGACGTCATGACTTTGGCTTTTACATCCATTTCTGCATCTTTGCACTGGCTTACTCGATTTTAAAAATGTAATTAATGTTTACAAGGCTCAGAATGGTTAAGCGCCTCCAAACTTAGTCGGCTGTCTCGCCAGGTGGCCAGACTACAAGTCGGGAAACGAAGAAAATCCGGAGGAAAGAAGTGAGCTTAACAGACCTCTGTAGCTCCTCATCTCTGCTGCAGAGTCGAGGCTCGGGACTATATCAGCTACTACTGTCATAATACTGCGTTCTGTATACCTTGGAAGCTGCAGGTCAGAGCTGGGAAGGACGTCACACCTGAGTTAACCATGTCCCAGCACAACAAGTTGGAAAACCAAGATGCAATACCAGTTTTCGCTAGGTTAGCCACTGTTAGCGATACCATCTGATTACAGCGCATATACTGCATTTTCTAAATACAAACATGGTAGCAACGTGTCAACAGATGAAGCTGGACAGGACAGTGGGTATGACTAATGCAATGAGGCACAAATTAGATAGAAGTGCTATTAAGCAGTATATTACTACAGCTGTCACTACTGTTAATGTGCAGAGCAGCCATTTTGGATTTTGAGAGGGATGTTGGTGAGGTTCCTTCAACTCTCGGAGCAGATATCCGACTTCAGTGGGTGCTCTAGTGGGAATTTACAACTGGGAACTCGGAAATTCCAGCTGCCAAGTGCAAATGGAACACACCATAGCACACCTGTACCATTTTCCCATACACATTATTTCTTTATACATCAGACTATTCTGTCTCTAAACCACAATCAGTGTGCTGCTACTTAAGATCTGAATCTGGGGATATAATGTGATGTGTCCCACGGTCATGACTGTTTGCTGTGGTTTTATGGGTATGTGTTGCTTGTGTAATTATATGTCTGACTTGTGGGTGAATTTCTTGAGTGGAGCTGTCTGAAGAGGCAAAATAAATCAGTGTAAACTGTAATTAAGTTGTATCGTATCGTATCACATCATACATGAGCTAGCTTGGCTTGATTTGGTTTGACTAGACACATCATCCCAGTGCAACCGGGATTTGCATCTCCATCACAAAAGGGCTGACTGCTTGAAGGTGCGCTGTGAACAAGCAGCGCCCTCCAGGGCTGAAAAATTAAGCCTATTCAGAAGTATAAAAAAACTGCAGTGCATCGAATGGCCACTTGAGGCTGGCTCCAAAACAGAGTAAATCCCATAGACTACCATATTAAAATGCCCAACTTTACAGTAAAAATAAACATGTTTACAGCCTGGGACAAAAAATGGTTTTGGTCTCTACATTCACGACAACTGTACAGTGGCTGAAATTTTTATAACGCCACAGTTTACATTTTATTGAGGCTTAAAATTATGCATTTTTAAGGGCAGGGCTGCTGAAGCGACAAGTCGTCTGTAAGGCATCGCTACAGTTTATGAGTCAGATTCACCACTCGCTCCTCCACAGGGCCCCCCTTTCGTCCAGCTATGCTCACTTCTGGCTCAAAAAAAAACATGATGGCATCAGCCGACATGCCAAACTCGATGAGTGATGTCACAGTAGGCTTGGGCAGTAAATAATTTTTCAGACTTTCCTAAAATTTCGCTGGAATATACGTTATATGACTGTATGAGTGTACCCCACCACCCCCACCACACACACACACACACTGACCCACGAGTTTGCTACTATTTCGGTAAGCTCTCTTAGGTTTTGCAGACTAATAAATACAAAAACAAACTCACAAAATGTACATTAATATAATATTCTCACACTTATTTTCCTCATAAAACGAACTACAACTGCACACTTTTTCTCTCTGTTTCTCTCGGTCACAGAACTACACCAGGATTAAGTGCCTCGTTAACTCATCGTAAAACACACTTCAAACTCACACACAGACACAAAATAAAACTCACCCATACTGGTGGCTTGTGATGTACACTACATACAATGAGATTAATAGAAAGAGGAGCGCCTGTATTTATGATGTACTGTCTGGATTTATAAATACTCTGGGTCCCATAATAGCTCATGTCATGGAAGCTACTACCATGGCTCGGTGTAGCGTCGGGCCGGATTTTTTAGGCCCGATCTAAGCTCTACAACAAACCGCAGCGGAGATGGACCTTCTCAACAGTAGGTCCAAAGGCCAGGCTGCCCACCCTCAAGCAGGTCGCGTTGACATCTTGACGACTGCAGCCAACCCTCAACGACCCTCCTTCTCTCCCCCATACAAGTGTGTGTGTTGGGAGACTCTACTCACCTCTGTCTGCAGGAGACCAGAGAGAAAAGCGTTTTTAAAAGTCTCTGTGTTCAGCTCTTAGTACTCTTGTAGCTTCTACCTGAATATCTGTGGTTTGGAATTTAGTTTCTCTCCTGCGTCCTGTTTTTACTTTAGTTTCAGCTTTATTTTACTGTTTCATGTTAGCTATCAGCCGTATTAAAAGTTGTGTGATACATGACAAAATAACTGGGGACTTTTATTGTGAAGAATCTACAGGAAATTAAATGTGTTAACACTGAATTAGCGGAACTTTGCTAACAGCTTCTCTTCAATTACGGCAAGTCTAATAATACAGCAGGGAGAAAAGTAAGAGCAGAAAAAGTCACAGTGAGATGTTGATGAAGAGCTGCAGACAACAGGCTCTTACTGCACCTCTGCAGACAGCTCACCTCCAACCCTGCTGTGGAAAAACACATGCAGCAAAAATAACAGGGGACATTAGCCTTGGATCAGCTTGCTGCTTTAAAACATCATCACTCAAGACAAGCTGTCATCAGTTAAAGACACACCTTCAAGAAGGTAGCCCTGTTATAATGGAAATGCAAATCCCTGCTGCTACCAAGCCAAGCCAGCTCATGACTATCGAAAAGGGGTACAGAAGTACCAAATGTACTGAGAGCTTGACACAGAGACTTAAAAAATGTTTTTCTCTCTGGTCTCCTGCATAGACCTGAGTTGAGTCTTGCAGCAAACACTTGTTTTAGGGGGAGATGGGGTCGTTAAGAGTTGGCTGCAGTTGGCGAGACATCACCGCTACCCGGTTGGAAGCAGTCAGGCGTGCTTTTGGCCCAACTCCAGAGATGGTCCATCTCGGGCGCAGCTCCACATGTTTGAACTGGCAATGGAAACACGGCCTAAATTGCAAATGGAAAAGCCCTACTGGTAAAGTTGCATTGTGGGTGATGTAGGCATGAGGTTTAAACAAGGAAGAAGAATGTGTGGAATAAAAAAGGTTGATATCTCTGGTTCTGCTGCTTTGATTTAAAACATTTTTTAATCTTTTCATTAAGGGTCTAACACTGTTATCACAGCACAATACTGAATCAGCGGAGAACTCTTTCAAAAAATATCTCACGTTTTTAATTTTGCTTTAAGTCTGTATCTTTGTTTTTATTGAATATGATTTAAAGTTTAATTTTCATTTCATTTAATCTTATTTTAATTAGTGAATTCAACTGTTGTCAATCTTTCATGTTTTATTGTATTTTAATATTTGGTTTGCTATCTTTTAATTCATTTGTTTAAATGTTTTTTATTAAACATAAAGCACTTCGAGCTATATAGGAAAGGTCCTGAGCACATAAAATGCATGGCAATTCCTATTTCACTCTGTCTAAAAGAGGATACTAACAACTGTGAATGAATGAATGAATGTACAGCATGGATCAGTAGTAATTATTGCTGTGTGTGTGTGTATGTGTGTGTGCAAGTGTCGACTGTCCATTCAGTCAGTGCGTTTGCACCATTTAAACCCTCCTCCGTCCTTGATCAAGGAATCAGGACAGGGTGTTGCCATGGAGACGCAGCTCTATAACAGTTGCCACAGCGATTAGAAGAAGAGCTGAGCTGAAGTGGTTGTTAGGGCGACCGTGAAGAGAGCGAGAAAGTGAGGCAGGGAGGCGCCTGGTAAACACACAGGAAAACAAGCGGAGGGGTTAAGTTGAGAACCCCCGTGTGTGCTCCACCCCGTCATAGTGGAGCAAATGAAGCGCACCCCCCTTATAAAAAAAAAAAAAAAAAAAAAAAACTTTCCCAAACTGAGTCAGCTCCAGTGAGCAGGAAATTACTCATTTCCTCGCAACAAGTAGATGTCAGATGGATGTGTCTTTATTTGGTAAACAGTGAAAAATGAAGTCAAGCTCCGATAGAGGAAGCGAGGCACAAAGAGAGTCAACAAAACTCACCTCTGAGCTGGAGAGCGAGTCAGTTTCAACCCAGCGGGTTTTAACTGGGCTAACACAGAGCCAGTCACGTTGCAACAAGCCAAACTAAAGAGCTGGCAGCTGGCCTGGTGAAGGACATGTTGCCTACATGCATACAGGTCACCCGTCCCTCGCCACTGATGCTGACCTGGAAACACTACCTCTTCTGGGTTCAGTTAAGCCTTGGCAACTGATCGTTTCCTTAAAAGCCTAAAAAAAGGCGGCTCTCCATGGACCACCGAGGCGTGCAGGATTGATTAGTGGCACACTCTGTCCAGGCACAAGTATGTCACCTCTCCAGGGAGGGACGGGCCAGTAAACAACCACAGCATTGGTGTTGGTGTCTGAGGAAAATCAGCAGTAATAGGTTTTCACAGCAAACTAGAATACGGGCAGCAGGAGTTAGAGAGAAGGTTCTGGATTGTGTGACTCGATTGAGCTTCTTCCTTTAGAAGAATGACGTAAGAACAAAGTCTGGAAAAGGGAGCGACGTGAGGCAAAGGAGAAAGAGACAGGTGCACGCCGGTGTTCCCAAAACAACAGGGCAGTTATTGTATTTGGCCTGTTGGTTTGTCCCACTTACCAACTCGGTCAGCAGTTGGAGCTGCAGCAGTGACTGTGAGGCAATTAAGGTACTTTAAAACCCTCAGCGCCTGATTGCTGCAATTTGCCTCGCACTTTTTTATTTTTTTAGTTAATGTTTATTTGTGTCGGGCTGAGTGTGTCGCATGAACCAATACCACCCAACACAGCATGTACAGCCTTAGCTAATTTGCAATGCCTGTCCCTAGATTGGCCTTTAGAATACATAAAACTCAACAACACAAGAGACAGAACAAAACCAAAACTCAATGATATATGTGTACATTAGGAACACAAAACCCAACAAGAAAAGCACACATGCTATGACATAATAAAGTCAGGGGTGTAACTATACATTGATCTGGATTGATATATCAATTAATGCCAAAAAATCTACATATCATCATCTTTAAGATACACCTTAATTGTGAAATTCCCATGGCACGTCTGTGTCAGTAATCCTGTCCAAGCAGACCTCTTCTTTAAACATTCAAACCGTGCTAGTGGCCGAGCACCAGGCAGACAATGGTGAGGAGCCAGGGCAAACACAATAAGGATTTTAACTAATAATGTCATGTTGGCTGCCTTAAAGTCAATAAAAAGTAATGAAAATAATGAAACAAAAAATCCAAAGCTATTTAATCATCATGTATGCCAAAGGAAAGCATCAAATACTCACATCGAAGAACCCTGACACCAGCAAATGTTTGGCTTTTTTGCTTGAAAAAATGACTTAAATTGATTATTCAATTATCAAAATAGTTGCCAATTAATTTTCTGTCGATCGATTAATCAATTAATTGACTAATAATTTTGGCTGTTATTGTCACATATGGATCGCAGGCCCCTGAACTGAATTTAATTGAAATAACTTTGTGGCAGACTTCTTGATATCAGGAAATATGCTACCGTTGTTCACAGAATCAATATAATATCGTAGCATGATGAAACTTAGAAAGAACCATCGCAACAAGAAGCACCAGATCACTCACAACTTCATGAATCATCTTTAAAAAAAAAAAATTAAGTTGAATTGATCCCAGTCAGGATCCAGTCTGAGCTCTGCAGGTAAGGAACACCACATTCTCTTGCACTCTCTGAGAATATCATTATCTACAATGTCCATTCCCAATAATTGTCCATAAATCTGTTTAGAAATTAGAAAACAGACGCACCTTATCTTCCAGAACTTGCCTGAAAATCATCACATTTTTACGTTCCCTTCAATATAAAAGTAACACAGTTGACAGTTGTCTGTACATCTATTTGTAATCTGACAACAGGAACTGCTGATTGCTAATTCAGCATCGTTTTATAGTGCCAGTTTGCCGGAATGTAAACATATCTAGGCTAAAAATAAAAGTTGTAGCCCAGAGGTAGCGCACTGTATTGCTAGGGAGGTGTAGTTATCCTTGATTCTGTCTGAGGGAGAACCCACAGTGTTAGACTTTGAAAACTCCTGGGTTAGCCAGTCAAACCGTAGCTGCTGCCCAGTTTGATTACTGTGCATCTGCTGCGCCAACATTCTAACACATGCTGGACAGTGAGTGTGCAGGCGGCTCATTTTGGGCGAGCGTCAGCAGCCAAATCACTAGCTTCACCCAAACTAGTGGTTGCAGAAAATCCAGCATGATTATATGTCATTTACACAGCCAGATAGTCTAAATAAAGCCACACTGAGGAGGTCTAATGTCAGAGCACATAAAAAATGTGACCCTGTTGACTCACAGCATGACAGACGGGATGCAAACACAGACACAGGAAGCTGGGTGAAGACAGTGCCATGAACTCCATCTTACCTATCCAAACATCATTTCCAAACCAGGAGAGGTTCTTTTGAGAGCTGTCATAGTAACCGATCTTCTTGTAACTGCCTCCTGGATGATTGGGAAGGAAAAAGAAACAGCGGGACAAGGAGTGAGAGAGTGAAATAAAAGCACAAAAGTCAGAGAGAAAGAAAGCTTAATTAGTATTGCATGTGTAATTCATTTCCTCCCCTGGTGTTTTGTGGCGGATCATGATTTCAAACAATACAGCACAACTTGACAGAACTGATTTCAATTCATAAAACCGCCATTTAGCTATTTTTCGTTGGTTCCTGTGGCTTCATGCTAATGGTATGCGTGGGTACAGAAAAGACACACAATGAACAGATAAAAGAAATGAGGGATGAAAAGGTGCATAAAGAAGGACAAATAAAGAGGTACCAAGGGGAGAAGGAGGAGAAAAAAGGGAGCTTATGTGGCAGTCTTGACCAGGAATACTGATGAGGCCCCACAGTGATTCAGGGATGCAAGTCAGGTCGTCTCATTGTGGATGTCAAATTACCTCGACACCACAACAGGAAATATGAGACAGAAAGGAGCAGGATTATAAATTCCCATCCTTTAGGACGCCAAAGGGAACAGAGGTAGAAAATAATCCTCAACCTTATCCTGTGCGGGGAAACTCATTAAGTCACTGGTGACAAATAGGATGCCATTTCCAGAAACAGCTTAAAACGAAGGCTTGTGCCCAATTAGAGCGAAGCCTTGAGTCAACACATTCCTGCATCAACTCCATTCGCATGTGCAATTATAAGATATTGAGACCAATCACAGTGAAGCCCCCCAAACAGAGAGGCTTTGCCTTGAAATGAACTGAGAGCAACGATCGATACATGAGGAATACAGTCAGCTGTGACTTTTTTTTAATGAATAAGTGGCATTTACTGTTTACTGCAACACAACATCTGTGGGAGGACAGTGTGGGAGTGTTTTACCTTGCAGTTGCTCGATAAGCGTCATTGCCATCCTGGAACCCTGAGCGTCAAACACCACTTGGCCCTGAGACACAGACAGGAGGAGGTGTTTTTTAATGCAAATGATTAAAGGAAGAGTTTGACGTTTTTATAAATACACACATTTGCTTTCTTGCCAAGAGTTAGTTGCAAGGATTGACACCTCTCTCATGTTTGTACCAAGCGGCCACCTCCGGAGCTGAAAAATGAAGCCAAAGTGGAAGTGCCAAAAACTGCAGTTCCTCTAATGGCCACTTGAGGCTGACTTCAAAAGCAAGTCAATCCCCACAGACCCCCATGTTAAAATGTCCAACTTTACAGCAGAAACATGTTTACTGCCTGGAACAAAAATATTTTTGGTCTCTATAGTTAATTTCCCTCTATGACAAATGTATGAAGAGCAATTTATTTATTGTTTTTATTAAGGCTTTAAGTTATACATGATTAAAGGTGAGGCCGCTTTCAATGCTAAGCTGTCTGTGAGGTCACCACAGTCTATAGCCCATTTTACACTGCCTCTTCAAGGCAGGAATTTTACACCAGTATGCGGCCTTGCCGTTCTGTATAAAAGTACAATGCTGGAACAGGGGGACAGAGTTGTCTCGCCTTTAAGCCGACTGCAGCGGAGGTAACAGCGCCAACATGACCTCTGGGTGAAAGGGACATCCAGCGGGATGGAACTATGGACGAGATGGCGTTTTGATGACATATTATGTGTGCAACCAGCTGGCGGGAGATTTAAAAAGCAGCTGATTGCAGTTAGCAGCTAACTCAAAGAAGAGGACTAGCAGCCTGAGAATGTCCACAATGAAGCTGCAGCAAGACAGTGAGCTAAGGGAGCTCCTTACCCTCTGAGCAGAGGACGATATCAACCGCCATATAAAAATGGCTGTAAATACTTGTTTGCCATGTTATGCCATTATTATTGTTGATGATGCTACAGTTGTTTGGTTCTATATGAAAAAGCAAAGGTGGTGTAAAGACAGGACTTTGTAGTGGCCCTATAGTGCGATCTCTGTGTAAAAAGGGGCAAATGAGTCACATCCACCCTCTCTTCCAAATATGCTCACTTCTGGCTCCAATAATCCAAGATGGCGACAATCAAAATGCCAAAGTTGAGGCTTCAAAACAGAAATCCTCAGACCAATGGATGACATCACAATGGCTATGTTCATTATGTTTATATGGTTTATATGCAAAATATGATGCTATAGCCAGCAGCTAGTTAGAACCAATAAAGACTGGAAACTGGGAAAACAGTAAGCCTGGCACAGTCAAAGATATACTAAGACAGTCAGGCAGATCTAGGCAGATCAGGCAAATCTAACTGCCAATAAATGGTAAAGTTATTACATGACATTGGGTGAGAGGCAGGGTTCACCCTGGGCAGGTCGCCAGACTATCACAGGGCTGACACATAGAGACAGACAGCCTATCATGCTATCATTCACACCTACAGCTAATTAAGAGTCTGTGGGAGGAAGCAGAAGTACCCGGGAAAACCCATGCAGACACAAGGAGAACATGCAAACTCCGCACAGAGGGTCTCCCGCACCGCAGAGTTTGAACCCCCCAACCCGGGTTCGAAAATGTATAATTGACCCAAATTCTATTTTGCCTCGATCATGTTACTTTTCAATTTACAAGCAGTTGCCATTTTATTAAGTAGGCTACACCTGTAAAATCTAAAATCCATCCATCCATCCATTTTCATCTGCTTATCTGAGGCCGGGTCGTGGGAGCAGGAGGCCAAGCAAAGCACCCCAGACGTCCCTCTCCCCAGTAATGCCTTCCAGCTCCTCCTGGGGGACCCCAAGGCATTCCCAAACCAGACGAGATGTGTAATCCCTTCAGCGTGTTCTGGGTCTGCCCCGGGGCCTCCTACCAGATATAACAGCCATGCATTCTACCTCAATTGAAAAACACAGAAATCACCCTTTAACTATACGCTTATTGCTGAGGTTGTAGTGTGCATTAGTGTTAAACTGGACTGAATGATATTGAGGTCTTTCTACTGTTTTGTAGGCCCCATTTACAAACACCAGTGGGGAAAAATACAAGAAACACATCTGAGTACAATTCAGTCCAGTGCAACACCACTGCAAACTACAACCTCAGTAATAAACATAAAGTTGAATTAACAACTAAAGTTGTAAGAAAAACTGGCCATAAAAGGCTGCATAAAGGTAGAATATGTAGCAGAGCTGCTGCTGTGGATTGCAGTAGATTTTACAGGTTTGCCTAACAAGCTGTCCAGGGAGTGAATGCGAACACTTACTTTATTATACTAAATTCAATTATTCTTATTTTCCTTCCGGAAATAGTGAACACTCAGGAGCTGATATCTGTCCACAAGGAGAATTTTTAAACTCTTTCTGCAGGTCAGTTTGCTTCTTTAGTAACTCTAATAGAGTCTTTCACTAAAGAATGTAACTAGTTAGTGATTTTGCCACCGGCTAAATCTTAAAACACAGCAGTAGCAAGGGTGGTGGTGGTTTCAGACAAGCACAAGCCCAGAATAAAAGATAATCAATCAATCAATCAAATCTGTTGTTATTATTTCCTGTAAAGAATAAAGATACCATTTGTAATGCTTAACACTATGCACTTCTATCAGACAGTTTTTCATTTGTTCCTTCCCTTCACATGAATATATATTTTACATTCTCGGCCTTTGCACAGATTTGAGACAAGTGAGTCTACACAGTTTGATCACCATACAGAGTAACAACAGGAATTCTAAAGCTTAAAAAGCACAGCATTAAAAAATACCTGTACAAAACACTGCATATTCATATGTTGCACATAGGGATGGTGTACCATATTTAGGAAGAAGAGGTTATAATCTGCACTTCTTTCCTTTCTTTTTTCTCTGTACTTACCGAAACACCTTCAAAAGAGCTTGTGTTGAGCGCCCTGTAGATCTCAGAGGTGATGTCGTGGTTGTTGTAGTTGAAATCCTCCAGTCGTCGGCCCTTGGCCTTCAGTGGTGCCACAGTCTTATTGAGGGCAAGGGCCAGAGCCCACACTGCATCGTAGGCTAGGGGGGCCTCTTGAAAACCACCAGTCTCTTCTGGGTTCTTGCCACCCAGACGGGACATCAAGGCGGCGATAAACTCCTGCGATGTCTGATAGAAACAGGACAGAAAGGAAAGATGAGTCCTTCTGACAAAACGCACATTAATATGTCTATTACTCAATTTCAAAGAGGAGGAGACAGTGGTGGATCATCTGGAGCATTTATAAGGTAAGTCCTACATGATGACAACATTCTCTGCAAAAATTTGGGTTGGATTTTCTTTAAACATTGAATTTTAGACCAACATTAGAAAGAAAACACTGTTTCTAATAAGTGAGTCACCGTTGTTTACCTCCATACTGACATAAAGGGGAGCGATTATTGATCAAAGTAACAGTTCAAGATTTTGTAAAATAAGCTTATTTGCTTTCTTGCTGAGATTTTGATATCTCTTTCATGCCTGTAAGCTAAATGAGAGGCTACAACCAGCAGGCGATTAATGAGCTCAGCATTTAACACTGGAAACAAAGGGAGAAGGCTAGCCCGGCTCTGTCCAAAGTTACATTTTTGTTTGTATAGAAAACTGTATTACACAAACAGGATACAACGTGCAATTAAAGCAAATGAAAGCCCGGGCTACTGATTGAGGTTTTACGGTATTTTATGTCGTAGTACAAAATGTGAAAATGCCTTTAGCTTGTGTTAAAAACAGACACACCACACCACAGTCAGTTAACCACCCTATTCCAAGCATCCAATCAAAGACCTATTGAAAAAAACAATTGGCTTCAAGATAAGGGACAGAAAAGCTAACTCATTTCCGTGCTCCTTCCTGTAACACTTTAAATATGCTGCACCGACTAAAAGAGGAAGCTAAAATATTTCTTTGTTGGTTCTTCGAATATTAGAGATATTCCTTTTGCAACTTTAGGAGATTAGCCAAAGTGAGGTGCTGTGATAAGAGTTAAAAGCAAGGAGAGGTATTTCTGATGTGGATTATTACCGTCCTGCTTTTAACTGACACTGAATACAAATATGAAACACTCACATGTGGGTGCAGCTTAACATGAAGACATTCAGTCTTAAAAAAATATATGTAACATGTGGCACCGGACTGAACATGACCGATCCTGAAAATCAAAGAAATCATTTTCAACTTTATTCTAATGTTTTCTTTTCCTGTACCAAATGTACAATTCAGCTGTTTTTGTAATTAAACACCAATAAACATTATCTCCCTCTGAATGCGGGGATGACTACATGTGTGACGGGAGAATAATTGCTACCAATCATCAAGGTGTCCCTGTGGATTCTCTAAGGCCAATTAGGGCCCACACCCCCCCCCTCAGTTCAGTTATGTCAAATTCATCTCATTGAAATTCCACCTTGGCATTTGGCATTTAAATCTGCCACTACCTACTGAAAACTAGCTGACAATGTGCTACTGCAGACCCTGCAGTACTGGCACACCGGCTTCATCTGAATGCTCTATCGAGGAGAAATATGCCAATTTCAAACTTGGAAATTGAATTTGAATAGATTGACTATGAGTTCGGGCTGTAATTCTTATCACCCATTGAGCAGCACGTCAACAGCTAAATCAGCAGGTAGCGGCAGGTGCTGTATGAATATAAACAACAGCTGCTGATGAAGTGTGAGAGAGGGAAAGGAGGGGCACGAGGGGGAGAAGGGAAGGGGAGGGGGTGGATGGTGGAAAAGGTGGGGATGAAGAAATGATAAGGAGAAGGGAAAGGTGGGTAAACAAGAAGAATGAAAGGATGATCCACCATAGACCAGCAGAGCCAGAGAAGGTCGAACAATGGGAGAGAGGAAGAGACAGTTTAAGGGGATTAGAGAAGGTGAACAGAGGAGAGCGACGGGCGAAAGAGAAGCGGAGAGCGTCTGCTACCTGAGAGGAAATATTATAAAGGAAGACATTCAGAAAGAGTGTGACAGTATTAAACATGTATTTCTCTACCTGATATCAACGGTTTATGAAACATAATATTGATTCAGGTCAAACACAGTTCACTGACACCATGACGTTATTGTTCCAAACACTGCTGCCTGGGGAAAACTCTGTCTCATGGGAATCGATCTATCTTACACAGACAGCAGGATGGAGTTTGTTAGGGACACGGGTGAGAAGCAGGACATTGTTGAAAAGATTTGCGTTAACCACAATGAATGAACAGACAAAAGAGCTCGAACTACATTAACTAAAAATTCAAGAAGGAAGACATCACAGTGTTTGGCTGACAAGTGACACCACAGAAATGAAAGACTAGCAAAAAATATCACCTTTGACCAACCACAGCACTGAAAATACCACATGCATATGCACAGAGGTGCACGCAAAATTTGAGCTGTACGCCTAATTGTCTGCTCTACATGAATCTGCCAACTCACACACTGACCCTGAGTAGTCACGCAATATTGACACTTTTTACACACTCTCACGCCACAGTCTACGCACACCACACATCCAATTTTTTTACTTAATGAAAAAGAATTATAACTGAGAAAACCACCGACAGGACACTGGCCAACCAGCTGCGGCCAGCACACTGTTAGTTTAAAGTTGGATATTTGACAGACATTCCCTCCAGACCAAGCACTTCTTAGTTTCACCCGATGTTAGCAGTAGAAGGACAGTTTGTGTGTGACATAATTCAGGTAACATTATATTAATTACATCTTACTAATTTTAAGCCAAACTGTAATGTTTTTTCCCCAAACCTAGCCACATACTTTTCTTGCCTAACACTCGCGATGGACGTGATGTTAATGAAAATTTGCAAACTAAGTAGCGTGATTTAGCGTCATTCTCTTATTCATGAGAGTTGAAAAATCTCAACTGAAACAACCAATTTGTACCCCGATAGCCAATCAGCATTGAGATCCTTCGGGGACGTTTGACACTGAGGATGCATCGGATGAAGTTCATTCATCGATTCAGCGACTTCATGTGCGTGCGTATGACGCGAGTTAAGGGGATTTATACTTGTGCGGCAGACCCTTCGCCATTGCTTACGCACATGGCCTACGCCGTTGTGAGCATTTATACTTGTGCGGTGGTGTGTCTGTGTCACTTTGCAGTTACACCTCCAAAACACTAGATGGCAGCGGAGGTTTCTGTGAAGTTTGGTTGATTAAACACACATTAAACACACATTAAACATGGCTTAACAGCGACAATTTCAAACCCAAGTACACAAAATCAGCTTCACTATAACTCACAGCATTCACAGACAAACGTCTTAATCTGGACACATTTTCCCCACAAGTGCAACATGCTAATGTTTTTAGCACAAGCCTATGGCATTCTACATTGTATAAATTAGCCTAATGGCTAGCGGACTTCTCTCTACTCATATGAAGCCAGGGACAACAGCAACATTTAACAAAGGTGACATTAAAAAATTCAGCTCCATTACAACTCACAAGGTTCACTGACAAAACAACTGTCTTATACTTAACACGTTTTACAAACAAATATAAGATGCTAACATTAGTAGCACAAGCCTATGGCATTTTACACTGTATAAATTAGCCTAGCAATGATAAGAGATTTCTTCTTCTCATATGAAGTCAGATTTAATCACACACAAGATTTAAAATTTAAAATTAGATTCCACTTTATTCACACATTTGAAGCAGATAGCAAGGAAGTAAACCTAAAACCTAAAAACAAAGTCAACCTAAGTTGGAAGTTTATTTTGAAAAGAGACTGTAACAATTGAAAACTGTTCTGTGAAAATTAAGTTTACTATCACTGTACAGGGCTCTAAAACACTTCTACTTATGAATTTTAAAAAGACTCCCATGACTTTTTTGTATTATTTTACCCGATTTCCACGACTGCATTTAAGTAGTTCTCATAGGTGGGCCTGTATAGAGATACAGCCAAACATTATTAACAACTTTTCAGGCATCTGCGAATAATAACTTTACTCGCTCGTTACTCATTCCCATCACCAACTAGCTGCATACGCCAATAGACCAGACTGACACATACAGGTACTCGCAAAGCCTTGTTTAACCTGCAACACAACAGCTTTTCCGCATTTTCCTGATTCTCCACACAACACCTTTTCTTTCTCCTAAAAGCGGCGTGGCCTTGACAACAGTGCAATGCCAGTCAGGTGAATGTGTATCACGTGATACTAGTGATATTTTGAGGATTTTTATGTACATACAATGTATGTTCAAAACCTTTCCAAAACACTTTTTATAAGACACAACAGATGTAACAAGCTTAAAGTGACATGCTGTCCTTGAAAACTGACCTACAGCATAACAGTTGTAGAGCCACTCACCAAGCCTAATAAAAGTTAGGAATTTGTCTGTGTTTATTTTGGCTATATAACAAGACTAGAAGTCCGCAACCATGCTAGCAGCTGCCAACATGCTAATAATTCATGTTTTGTTACTCTGAGAGACTCTGGTGCATAATCAGCATCACATTTGCACTTCATCCCTGTTTTTCTTTTCACCTTTTGGGTGCAGGAAGACATAAATACAGGTGATAATTAGTGTAAACCAGAGTGTGAGTATCTGAGTATTTTTCCATTCAAATCCTTTAATGGAGTTTCCTGATGTGTGTGTGAGAGGTGTAGGCACTGCACTTGATGTCTGTACGATCTTTTCTTTTCTCATGTATAATCATTTTGATTTCCTGATTGTTTTCTGTATTGATTATCAATATGATCCTAAGTTTTGCTGTATTTGTGTCTACAAATACAAGTAGGAGCTCCTTTTCCAATGTGTACTTGTGTGACAAAGCACAGGTGCACTCTAGCTGATGTCATTATAAGCTCATTAAACACTTCTAAGTGCCGCAAGTATTTTGCATTGTGATGGATTCTTTATAACTTGACTTATTGTCAGTTAGAGGAAGGCATTCATCTTTCAAACTGTTGATGTTACACTTCCTCATCACTGATCAATATATATCTATCTAATATAATTACAAGTATAGGTACAGGTCTGAGTTTAAGCCTTACATGGTCTGGGACCCCTCTGCCCCCTTTCCAACCCAAGATCTCTCAGATCCTCAGACCAGTTGCTCCTGGCAGTCCCACGATCGAGACTAAGGGGAAAGGGTGATTGTGCATTTGCAGGAGCCGCCCCAAAGCTATGCAACAGTTTACCCTTTTCTTTCTTTTAAAGATTTGTTTGGGCTTTTTTATTGGACAGAACGGATTAAGTGTGAAAGAGGGAGAGAGAGGGGATGACATACAGCAAAGGGCCATGGGCTAGAATCGAAACCGTGGCCACTGCGGCAAGGACATTGCCTTTGTACATGGGATGCCAGCTCTACCCACTAAGCCACTGGCTGCCCCGAACAGTTTACCCTTTCAAATTAAGTGCTCCTCCTCTGTAGACACGTTTAAATCTAAGCTGAAGACCCACATGTTTTCTAAGGCCTTTGATTGTCCTTAAGGTTTATGTTTTTATTTTCGGATCTTACTATTCTGTGCTTTATTTTCTTTTTTGCTTGTTTATTTGTGCATTTTTTTGGGGTTGTTATTTTATTTTGCGTAGTTTTTGCTGTTACCATGTTGCTGTTGTTTATTTATTTTATTGTACGGGACCTTTGTCAACTCTGGTTGTTTTTAAATGTGTTTTATGAATAAATTTGATAGGATTTGATTTGATACAAGAGTAAGGGTAGAGTAAATAGTGTTTTGCATGTTCCCACCATGTTGGAGATGCCGCGGACCGTCTCAGGATTCAGCATAACGATCTCCGTGGTCACATGTCCCTCCACGGCCTCCGTCATGTTCTCCACTGTACAGTTGATAGCAGGGTCTTTGATCTTGAACCAGTTGTCAGCATACCAGCCTATGAGGAACCACACATACTTCTTCCCGTAGAGCTTCTCCTTGAACACCTGCAGCAGGGAGGGTGGGATGCAGACACAGAGGGTGGTTGAGGGGAGGGAGAGAATGATAAATAAGCATGAGGAGAGTTATTCCCTGAGATGTGTTGAGCATGTTGTATCACTGCCAAACACGGAAATTCATTCAGACATTCAAACAGCTCATTACAGAGCTCAGTTTCTGCTAATAGCCAGTCAGATTCAGTCTATTGGGATCAATCAAGCGAGAAAAGTTACTAACCTCACAAAACACCTTTCTGGCTTCGGTCTCATAAAAGAGCCCCACAATGATTCTTGCATCTTGGCGCTGCATTGAAACATAAAACAAAACATTGCTTAGTTACATCAGCAGCAACAATAAACTGTAGCTTCACTGTAGCACAGCTTGATGTGGCGGCGCAGCGTGCCAAAGTTCCTGCTGCTTCGCAGGACGACACGTACTGCTGTTCAGCAGTTGCTAATTAGCATGGCGCATTAATTTCCTCTATCAAATCGCCTCTATGCTAATGGTATCGTGTGCAGCTGTGAGCCAGAGGAGGAAGGAGAAGGGGGGGGAGAGACGGCCAGCAGCTGAGGTGAATTTTTAATCAAAGCACCTTGAGGTTCTTGACAGCGACAGCCGGGTCGGTGAGGAAACTCTGGCGAACGCTGATCTCGATACCTGCCTCCTTCGTCCTTTGCTCCAGATCGTCCAGAGTCTGAGAGATGAAAGGGAAGGACAGAGGGAGACAGACAGGGAGAGGGGAGGAGAGAGGGGGAGGTTAGAGAGTCAGCTGAACTGAGACAGAGAGAGGTGCCGGGTTGAGATGATAGAGAAAGACAAAAGAAACACAGCCAAGCCCAAAGAGACGGGAAAAAAAACCCAAATAAAAAAATCTTAAGTGCATATGAGAAACACCAACAGAGAGATGGACAGTGTGTATGATAAACAAGAAAGGCAGCATGGGAGAGAAAAGATTTTTAGACAAAGAACAAGAGCTGAAAGAAGAAAAGAAGAATGTGAGAAGGGAGAGGAAAGAATGTGAGAGCGGGATCATTAACCTCCATTACAGGAACCAACCCAAGTGTCATGGTATCGACCGCCGTGCCTGGGAGAGATGTATTGCTTGATCAATATTTCTCACAACCAATACTCCAACAAATTACTTCAAAAATCCTCCATCAATCGCCTGGAGAGATTGCTTGAAGGGATATCGCATAGCCTGAGAACACAACAGCTCTCATAAACAAACATACAGAAGCAGGCAGGCAGTAAGGCAGCTCGACACTTTCCCAAGAATGATGGAGCCAAAGTAAGGACGTGATAAAAAAAAAAAAAGCAATCGAGGGAGATAAAAGAAAGAGTTGGAGATAAAACGAAGCCGTAAAATTGACAGCGAGATGGAGATTAAAGGCACTGACTGAGGTGAAGACTTCGGTGGTCTGTTGGATGGTGGCGATGCGTGTCCACTTCCACTTCTGGAAGAGCTGCACCCTGGTGGGGTTGTGAAGGGTGGCCGACGGATGCGTGCGGAAAAAGGTTGGGAAGCGCTGGCGGTTGGACAGGGCTGGCGAGCTGGAACCGTAGGACAGCTGGGAAACGTGAGACAGAAATAAAAGAAGAGGAAAACGAAAGTTTAGGGGGGTAAGGAAAAATGCACTTTTTAATTTCCAGGCATCAGTTTTAAACAGACATCAATCAAAATGTATTCAAATCTGGACTCTCTTGTTCCTCCCCTGTACACAGTGTTCTTTGATGGCGACTGGTTCAAACAGCGCACAACAGAGAGGAAAGCCAGCAAAAAGACAGAGAACCAGGGAGACAATCCCTGCTCCCATTTTCTCATTTTCATCCCCCCCCACCATCTTTCTTTCAGCTTCCCTGCGGCTTATCAGGTGTGCCGATAAACACTGCAATTTCAATAAAAAAATTAAACACTGCATGCAGGATTTCCCAAGCATACATTGCCATGAAATTGTGATGACACATTCTGCTATTACAAACAGAACAAATTAAAAAAAAAGGATCTAATTATTGTTGTTGCAAACAGTAGCACAAGTGATCATCTGCTTCTTTCATTTGGACCCGTATAATTTGAATTCTTAGGCACTATTCCCACAAGATGCAGACTGCTAAGATGTGTGTCCAAAACAGCGGGGGAGAGGGATGGAGGAGAAATGCCGATAGAAAGCGGGAGAAGACTGTTTCTCTAACAATTAGTTTCATTGTGACAACTGGAGATAAAATCCTCGACAGTTCTCCTTTAAAACAAGGAACCGGGAGTTTAGGGAACCATTAGAGATACAGATAGTGTAGCCTCCTCCCCAGCTCTCATCTCAGCCCCAGTACCTACACAACCCTGGGATGTTCACCGATGGGAATGAGAGGGGGCTTGACGTTAGATAACAAATGTCATGTGCAATGTGGACTCCACACAATAACAAATCCCCGTGGGCACACGCAGGTAGACGAAGGCATCAATACAAAGGAAGGGAAACTATACAGGAAGTGACAGCTGATCTGGGTGCGGCATCGAAAGATCTGGAGAAACCAGCAACAGCTTTGCTGGGTGACACGCTCAGTAATAAACGTGATGGGTGTTTGTAACACACATGAGCACATGCAGACTGTGACTGGAGTTACATGACAGGAAAAACACACTTTCTTTACAGATAATGCTGGCTATATTATTATATATTATTTTCTATCAATAAATCACATGAAACGACCAAAACTAGCAATGAACTGATCCAACACTCTTAGAAATAAAGGCGCTGACTAGAGCCACATGCATGGGGTTCTTCAACTTGTTCCTATAGGAGACCCCTTTTTGCTTCCTGGTAGAACCTTTTTATAAAGTTTCCACCTCAAATCCTTCAAAGGGTTCTACTCGGAAGCTATACACAAGTTACACCTAAAATGCAGCTGGTTCAGATCCAGGTCAGAACAAGTTCTCACCACAAACAAACTGCACCAGAGTTCGTTTGTAACCGGACCGAGACCACCTCTTCAAGAAGGTCTCGGTCTGGTTGTTTTGATGTGCACCCGAGCGTGATTGCTGTATTCACACCTGCCCAAATGAACTGCACTTCAGGGGCAAAAGAATTTGAGTTCAATTAAACCGAACCAAACAGGGCAGGTGTGAAAGCACCCTTACATATTGTCCTAAAAGCAAGTGAGCATCTGACTATCATGCTGCATCACGTTACATCCACTCAATGTGGAACACCGCCACGTCATGCAAATACATAATTACCTCGCGGCTGTGGTCTCAGAGTAACCACTGAAAAGATGGGTGAGTAACTACTGTACTTCCTTATTATTCATATTCACAACAATACTATAGCAGGTAACTTATAGATATAATTGTTGCAGCTACCACACTGTATCATACCACCATCTCCACTTTGGAAAACAAGTTAAAATCTGCTAAATAAGGAAAGTGTCTGGTATATATTCAGAGGAGATATTGAGGAAATGTGTAATCGGTGACCGGGATTGATGTGAACACACTGAGGGCAACTACTGTCCAGAGCAGCTGGGGAAGAAAATGATGGGAGATGTTTATGACTCAAAATTTGTGCAAAAAAAAAAACAGAAGTAGCCATTGTGACAGCTCCATTGTCGTCTAAAAACACACTGGGTGACGTGTTCCTTTATTTCCATTAAACACGGCTATTGTAGTTTATTTTGAGTTAATCCCACACACACTGTCCCTCCGCCATAAATACTCACTCAAACATCAAAGTTGTATTAATCCAGTGCATGTAAATGTTACTGTGTTTGTGAGAGTCCACTGTCATGTTAGCTAGTCTGTGAGGCTGTATGTAGGAGTTATACGCTAATGTCAGCATGATAACAGGCTCAGAATGACCATGCTGATGTTTAGCAGGTAATATTTCTTCTTCTGTGTGGAGTTTGCATGTCCTCCCTGTGTCAGCGTGGGTTTCCTCCAGGTACTCCAGCTTCCTCCCACAGTCCAAAGACAAACAGGTTAACTGGTGACTCTAAATTGTCCGTAGGTGTGAATGTGAGTGTGAATGGTTGTCTGTCTCTATGTGTCAGCCCTGTGATAGTCTGGTGACCTGTCCAGGGTGTACCCTGCCTATCGGCCAATGTCAGCTGAGTTAGGCTCCACCCGCCGCGACCCCTAACAAGATAAGCAATTATGGAAAATGAATGAATGAATGACAGTACAAAAACATTCCCAATGTGAATGTAAAGTTTATCTTTATAGTGAATTAGGAAATGTGATGTTTCTCATGTAAACTTTTGTTTTGCCTCAGAAAAGCAGCACTGAATTAAGTTCTTTGCTCCGCTCCGTTCCACTCAGCAGCCACTCCCCCTCTCATGCACACGCTGCAGTTACACACTGAAAATGAGTGACGTGCAAGAGGGAGAAACAGTAAAGGGGGATTTATGCCTGGTACAAACTACACGACTCTTCTGCCCATGCTTAAAGTCACTATTCACATCACACGATTGTGGAGTCATAAAATCATGCCGACAGACATGACACACTACACGATGGTCCACACCGATCATCCCCAGTCGCCTTTCAAGACATGTGTGATGTCATCGGGTTATTCTTGTCCTATTTGTATTACTTTTACTATTGTTTCAGTCACTGTGTCTGTTCATGTGCCAGCCGAAATGTTTTTGTAGTCACCTAAAAAGCGCCAGCAGATGGCAGGAGCTACATTTGAAATAGGCCACCGTACGCGAACATACAAGCCACTGAATCCTCCACAACCAAGTTCCTACAAATGTTTCACAATAAAAGCCTATTTAGAAAATGGAGGGATTCTCTCAGACCAGGTTATAAGGGGCTTTTAATTTGAAACAAATTCTGGAAGTGTTGAGTTTGAAATGACGGCGTGATGCATTAACTTTATCAAGGCAATGGGAGCAGATAACAAGTACAAAAAAAGCCCTGCCACTATTTTTTAATTTTCTTACTTTATTTTCTTGTATGTCTTAATATCGCAATATATATTGCAAATAAAAAAAAATCGCAATGTCAGTTTTTTCCAATATCATGCAGCCCTACTCATAACATATTTTTCCTAAAGCAGGTTAATTTAATCCACAGAGCATTATTTTCTAGTGAACTGTAGTTACTGTAATGTTGGCCACTCTATTTGACTGCCAGTCTTCTGAGTGAGATATTTATGCTCTATATACCCACAAGGAAATAAAACAAGTAATGACATTTAAGGATGAGTGACAGTGATCTGCTAACAACTCCACAATGTCATGAGTTGCATTTTATAGATGCATAAAAACAACAGCTGTCAGTGATGACGCAAAACATTCAAATGTCACTACAGAGTAGATTATTGAATGACTTTTAAAACGGAAGTAGTGAATTAGGATTTCTGACTCAGTTAAGTCACTGTGAGCACCACAAATTAAATCCCAATCAGGAGGAAATCTGATATTTGAAAGCAAATAAAACAAACAAAACTAATAAACCAAGAAAAAAAAGAACACGGCTAGGTATCACTGGAGAAACACAGAAAAGGCGAATAGACCCTTTAACGTCAACAACTCAGTTCGGCCTTGATGCATTTTTATAATTCATCCAATCTGCCTTTCGCAGGAGTTTCATTAGCACCATGCCTGTAGGATGTAATTATTCAATTGTCAAAACCTGGAAACCACCAAACAAGGAGCTGCAAGCTTTTCCCCACATTAACACTCAAATAAACCTTCACCAGACACGAAAACAGTGACAAAACTAAGATGGAGCGAAAAGCTTCTGCGGCAGAAATAGACCGATGTAGCAGCACTCTGCAACAGACAGGCAAAGTTCCACATCGAAGCTTCCCAAAAACCACAAACAATATCTCTTGATTCTCAGTTCGTCAGTTCTCCTGTAGCCTTGTAGTAGCAGATCAATGCCCGTCTATGGCTTACAGTGCTTTTAGAAAGGGAGATGGGGGATCAAATTAACACTGTGCCAAGAGAAGCCGATCGAGAGCCCCTTCTTGATCAGCGTCCAGAAACGGAGGTTGCTTTTGCCTCCCCGGCGCTCTGATGAGGCTGTTTGACATGCGAGGAGGCTTCTGCAGGCAGGCAGCATACAGAAATAATTGAGTGTGGCGGTTAGGAGGTTGTGCCAGTGGTGGCGTGTAGTAAAGAGAGACAGATCCCTTTGTGTGTGGGGAGAATCGAATGCTCGAGTTGAGGGAGCGAGGCGGAAATGAAGAGTGGGAGAAAAAGACAGTAAGGATGGAAAGGAGGAGGGAAGGAAGGAAGGAAAGAAGAAAAGAATGGGAAAGGGGCTGAAATAGAGCAGGCCAGCTCCAGGCAGTGACGACAGACAGAGAAAAGAGGAAGGCAAGGAGTCAAAATGTAGAAGAGTTTTTAATGATAAGGAAAGGAAGGGTGAGGAAGAGAGAAAGAGACCAGAGACAAGAAAGAGGGGCAGATGCCAACCACTAGAACTGATTGTTCTCGATGACTAATCTCTGGATGAAACTTCAATTATGGGACAAATCTAATAAGCAGAGCACTTTGAGTGACAGGGAGGCAGATCAAGAGAAGGCAGAGAATGAGATAAACAAAATAAACTAACTGATGAAGGCATAAAAAGCAGGAGTGCTTTCAAAACATAACAGCAGCAGAAAACAGCAGCAGATCTCTCGCTGATTTAGAGATCTGGGACGCGTTTGTACTTGTTATAAATGTATAATCACACAGTATGTGAGGTCAAACAATATGTTTTGTCCTGCACATAGTGTCCCTGTCGATGCAGTATTGTGAAACTGCCACGCAAAGTGTAGCTGGTAAATCAAAACGCCGTGTGAAGTATCTTAAAATCAATAAACAACTACAGCATTGATTCTGGGAACTTAGTATAATTACCACAAGTTCAAGCAATCATCATTTAGATTAATATCAGCTTCCAACAGCTTCTGCAGTGCATTTTTGCCTGCATAAAACAGAGTGAAGAACCAACAGAGCTCAAGATTTCGGTGTCAGTCTCAAGGTGTCTTATCAGCTCATATCACTCTCCGTGCTGTCTGGAACAAAAGTTCACTAGAGACAGAGACATGGGACGAGAGGCAACATTCATTGTCTTTCTGTTTGTTTGGCATCTCGCTCTCATTCCCTGCGGAGGATCAGTGCAGTTATTGAAGTCGCTTTGGACCAAATGTTCTAAATTGTAAATGGCTGCATTTATACAGAGCTACCATACAAGATTAGTTTTGGTTTTATGTGTTCAGGTGTTGAGATATCTACCTCTAAGATTTCAGCCTCTACCTAAATACAGTGCAAGTGAATCCACAGACCGCGCTGTGCAATGCTGTCATTGTCAATTTCCTACCCAAGAAATAGTCCCCATATGAAAACTGTTGACAGTGTGCTCTGTGGATTTTTCAGAGGAGCGGGGACACTGGATAAAGACGTTGCTGCTGAAATTCTAAATGTCATTTCTCAATGCTGTAAATCCCACAAACAAAATTCCTTCCACCTCCACTGTTTTGGGTGCAGCTGCTGAAATTTCAGAGACAGAAATCTCAGGACCTGAACCCACTTAACCCAAACTACCTGCATCATTACCAGAGGTGGGTCGGCCTGGGTATCAGTACTTGATATTTTTAAGGATTATCAACTACAATAACTGCGGACCAAGTCGTATCAAAATATCTCCAGTCAAACGATATCTGCTTTCGATCCTTTTTGCACCGGGGGTCTAATCCCGGACCATCCCAACTCAAACCCATCCCCGTCAGTTTAAGGTCTGCCCAGTTTGCACAGGCTAACACAGCAGCAGCAGCTAACATTTAACACAAAACCAATAAACAGTCCCAACAAATTCACACCAGAACCGAGACAGCTCAACTCCATTGTTAAACCTTTGCATAACCGTATCCTCATACAACAGTTCACGTGATATCATGTGAAAATACGTGTACATGAATGGTTTGTTATATACTTGATGTAAAGTTACATGGGTTAGGTTTAGGAAAAGAAACATGGTGACGATGTACCTTAAAATAACTTAAAAGTTCCCTTGGTTTTCCACAGTCCCAAACACTGGTTTCCTTGGAGAAAGCCCCATGTTTGTTTGACCAATCCACCCACCCCGCAACCTCCCTCCTTCAGCTTGATTTATAGTTGTGCGGCAGACCCTACGCCGTCGCCTATGCACATTGCCTATGCCATTGTGAGCATTTATACTTATGTGGTGGTGTGTCTATGTCGCTCTGCAGTTACACCTCCAAAACACTAGTCGTCGGCAGGGTTTCTGTGAAGTGCTGTAAAGTTTAGTTGATTCGAAACACACATTAAACATGGCTCAATAGAGACCGTTTCAAACACAAGTACACGAATCTGCTTCACTATAACTCGCAGCATTCACAGACAAAGCAGTTGTCTTAATCTGGACATATTTTCCCCACAAATACAACATGCTAATGTTTTTAGCACAAGCCTTTGGCATTTTACATTGTATAAATTAGCATAGCGGCTGGCGATCTTTTCCTCTTTTCATATGAAGCCAGGGACAACAGCAACATTTAACAAAGGTAACGGTACATAATTCGGCTCCATTACAACTCACAAGGTTCACTGACAAAACAACTGTTTTATTCTAAATATGTTTTCCAAACAAATACAACATGCTAACATTATTAGCACAAGCCTATGGCAGTTTACTTTGTATAAATAAGCTTAGCGATGCATGGAGATTTCCTCTGCTCATATGAAGCCAAGATGAATCCCGAAGTATAAATCAGTCTGACACCACTTACAGATATAGACAATATTTATATATTATGACACATTGGTGCCATTAAAAGTATGCAGAACTAGATATATAGGACTTCCTGTATGTAGTGTACCCATGTATGTATAGACAGCTATAACTGGATTACTATGATGCTGAAGAAACTTGATTATAGTTATAAGGGTCATGTTTTTTCTATGATCTCGAAACAGATTTTCACATGTCTATTCATGATGGACATTGGAGATGAAATTAGATTATATCCTCTGGTAGTGGAAGTCAAACTGAATCTAAAAATATGTTTATCATGTCTGTGTGTTTAGATTTGACTGAGGAGTACAAATTTTGATGCATTCTGCAGCTCACGTCTCTCCCTCTGCGCCCCGCCTTCAACAATTTGAAAACCACTGTGGGTAAAATGACAGGGGATTGGAAAAATGTTCTGAATGTGTGCACTTTGGTACAAACAGTAAAAGACACCCACCACTATGAGGTTCCACATGCGAGCAGCTTCGGCCACCAACGTGGAGACGCCGCTGCAGCCGGGCATCAGGACGATCTTGATGGGCTCGGTGTACAGAAGGTCGTACAGCAACTTGGTGGCTTCTCCTGGGTCACACTGGAAGGACAAAATGACAGAGTGTTTAACAGATGGACGGATGAACAGATGGGATGGGCGGATCGATAATAAGGATGAGAAATTACTTGAGGTGATCGAAAGAGAGAGAGAAAAGGGGAAGGAATCAGAGCAAGGGAAATGGGAGAGATAAGGGTGAGGGCGACAGATGGAATGAGAGCGGAGGGTGAGGAAAAGGAACAAATAAGGAATAGAGTGTGGAAGATGGAAGCGGCTGTAAACAGAAACAGAAAGAAGAAAACAGAAAAGGGTAGATAAAGTAAAGGGAAATGACATTGAAGAAGCAGGGAGCAACTAAAAGGCCAATGCAAATGTGAAGAGAAAAGACAAGCAGGACAAAGAAAAGGACGAGTAAGGGAATTGGAAAGAACAAAACAGACGAGGTCAAGAAGTAAATGAAAATGGCACAAAAGTAGCAGGGAGCAGCAAACACGCAGATGCAAATGTAAAGGGAAAAGACAAGCTGGAGGAAGGAAAGAAGAAAAATTATCCGCGCAGGGTTCACAGAGTTCACAGAGTTCACGTCCACACAGCCAGTGTGTATCATCAAAACACAACACGCAGATCAAGACATAAAAACAGAAAGGCAGGCTGAAACCCAACAAAAGCCAGCCCGACGACCACAACAGCAGCCATCACAAGTCATTACAACCCCCCCAATAAAGTCATTTACAGCATGTCTAGGTTGCGAGAGTGTGGCTGGAATGATCCATCACTGCTCTGTCAGCCAGATTACAGACAGGCCGTCACCACCGCGCTGCTCATCGGAGTCACTGATAAACTGGGCTGACACATCTAATGATTCACCATGGAAGAGGAGATGTGGCTCGCAAACACAAATACACACAAGCACATTTTATAAAAAAAATACACTCTAAATGAGTGTCACAAAGAATCGGACAGCGGCCGATGACGGCGACAACCAATACGGCTCCTAATTGGGGTGTTTGTCTCAACGGCTGAATTGTCTCTTTGAGGCAGCACTCTGTTCTTTCTGAAGAGGTAATCACCGCTCAAGAACCAGGGAATATGTGGAATAGCTGCACTTCTTATTGATTGACGTGTTTTCCATTAACTCCAGATTGGGTGGAATTATAGTGGTGTCATGTCATCGCAAGGAAAGTCAAGATGTTAGCGTGCACTTAGATAATCTGAATCAAATTAAAGGAGAACTCTGACTGCTAAAATTGTGACACTACAGAATGGAATAGAAAGAACTTTATTCATCCCCAAAGGGAAAGTTAACTGTCCAGCAGTTTATAAAAAACAACCACACTTCCCCTCATCATCAACACAGTGATATTTAAACAGAGCTCAAATAAAATTAGTTGAAATTACTGCATAAATAGAAATTAGAAATCAAATTAAAATAAAATTGCCCATTCCACAGCCCAGTCCAGTTGTGGCTAATGTGGTGTGTGTGAGTGTGTGTGTGACTGGATTCAGGAGGTGTTAAACAGTCTTATTGCCGTGGGGACAAAGGACCTCCTAAAGTGCTCCGTTCTGCAGTGCAGTAAGATGAGTCGACTGCTGCAGCTGCTCCTCTGTCGCTCCAGGAGGCTGTGGAGAGGGTGTCTGCTACTGTCCATTATAGCTTTCAGTTTGTTCAATGTGGCCCTCTGCACCGTAGTTCTTAGTGGGTCCAGTCTCCTGCCGAGCACTGAGCCAGCTTTTTTAACCAGCTTGTCCAATCACTTGGTCTTTTTGTCCGTCAAGCTATTTCCCCAGCACACTGCAGTGTAGAAAAGTGCACTGGCCACCACTGTGTGATAGAACATGGTCATGGTCCACAGGAAAAACAGGCGGCTCTGACCCCTCCTGCAGTGTTAGAGGACCACTTGTATGTCAATATTCACCCCGTGTTATGTTAAATTTGCAAAGAAAACTCCATGCCTCCGTAGTGAATGAAGAATCCAAAACAGAGAAAATTCTTGATGAATTCAAGTCAGAGGGGCCAAATTTAATAACAGAAAAACATTTGCATACAAACTCCCAAACAGCTTGTGCCGTATAAATCCAAGTCTCATTTATCATGTTGTATTTTCAGTACTTAAAAACACAGAGAGCCCTTTCGGACGGGGAACTACACGTAAAGTGAAACTTATCTAAGCTCTCTTCAAAGCCAGACTCCATTAAGATAAAACAGTAATTTTACCTCACTGAACACAGGAACAGCTTGTCTAGCACTGCCTTGATCGGTAGTTTTATTTGTGTTATAGTGTGACTTTGGTGAATCCGAACACACAATAACACAAGCAAACTACCTTGTTGAGGCAGTGGTAGACAAGCAGCTCCTGTGTTCAGCGAGGTAAAATTACTGTTTCTGTTAATGGAGTCTGGCTGTGAGGATAGCAGAGGTAAGTCCTCGTTCAGAGAGAAAAGAATATCTATTTACATGTGCGCATAAGTATGAGAAATGGGAAAAGTCTTTGGCAATTAGACCCCATGACAATGTCATCTATTCCAGGAGGGTGGTAAAGACGTGATCCATGTGTTCCTTCAAAACACTTTCATTTATTGAATCACATAAAGACCTTTAGCATGATTCTTTACAGCATCTGTAACGTCTCCCGTGTAGGCGCCGATCCAGTGGGTTCTCGGATGCTGGAGCACACACAGGATGAGGCAACCAGATTGGGAGAAACGGGAACAGGAGAGTTTTAGCTGTGAGCTAATCTTGTGTCCATTCTTATATTAATCTTTATTGATGTCCTGACACTCCTCTCAGTGATGTCTTACATTACAGTGCTATAAAAGTGCATCATTTTGCATAACCTTCTGAACCGCCGCCGTCTGACCTAATTAGCCCTAGAAAACACAGCAAATAATCTGCTGTACATTTTCTGAAAGGATGTTTTGAAGCTGGGAGTTATTTGTTGCTATGTGCTACTTCATTGCACTTTATTGTGGTGAAAATGGTACTGATTAGAGCCAAATTTGGGCTACAGGGTGAAGACCAGGTGGAGTTAAGGCGAGGGTCAACCAAGCCATAGTATCTTCATAATGGAACAAATAAAGTTGGGTCTTTGTTTGGGAGTCTGATTGATTGTTGTTTGGATCTAGTGGTAATTAGTTGCCTGATATCAGACAGAATTTTCAACTCTTTATTCTCCAGTCAACTGGAACTCAGTGGAGTGGGCGGATTCAAAGGCCTGGACCCAGGCACGGTGATTAGTGGAACTGCATCTAAAGTGGGATTACTTACTTTTTAATCATCAAATACTTGCTTCTGATAGGCTAAAATATTCTCATCCATCTTCCTTCACACTTAAATCTTTACAGTATAATCTCTCTGTTGGGATGAAGTGACCTAGGCATAGAAATACGTCATGTTTGTATTCATTTTATTGATTGATAGCCAAGGTATGTAGGGGGCCGCTGAGAAAAACGTCACATGGGTTAGAGGAATGTATAACGATTCCAGATGTGGGTTTTGGTGTGTCTATATGTATGCGACAGACTGAGAGATTGTACCTTCTCAGCAGCGCTGCTATTAAACCATCAATTGAAGTTCAACTTGTCGTCTATTGTGCATCCTTTACCATTTTGTCTCTGGACCAGAGGTTCTTTCCTATCACTCTCCCTCTATCAGCTACTGAAATATTGTTGGAGCTGCAACATATCCATCATATCTTAAGAAAATACTTATAATTCAGGAGAGATTTTTGAGAATGATTTCACATTCAGACGAGATCCATCTGCACCTCTGTTTAGAAAATATCTATTGCTGTCTGTGGACAAGAAAAATGTTTTTCATACGTGCTTATTTATGTTTAAAATCATGAATTGCAGGGAAAATCTTGCAGATACGTTTCATTTTTTTTTATTTCATCCTCAGGCATTCAAAACAATGATTTCCATTAACCTTATTGTTGTACATCAATAAATTTACATTTTAAAAATATAACATAGAGGTCCACAGTTATGGAACTGTTTGAATATGACACTGAAATTGTTTTCTTCCCTGACAGTTTTTAGGACACGGTTTCTCAAATTTTCTCATTCCATCTTGAACCTCATGGCAAGATGCTTCTGCTGTTTGTATAGATAGTTATTTTAGGTTTGTTTGTGTTTCCTTAATTCTATTCTTGCTCATGTGTTTTATGTATATAGATATAATTTGTGTTATGCGCTCCTTGTTTGTTTTCTTGTTTCTTTTTTATGATTAATAATGTAATTTTTAAAAATTTGTTTCAATACAGGTGGACTGTCAGAAATCCTTTTAGGTTTTCTTCCTCTTCTGTGCTGTAGTTACTGTCTTTTTCTATTGCATGTATTTTGGGCAGTTTAAAATAATAAATCAAAATTAGAGAACCAGAGTTATATTTTGTTTTATTTCACACATCCTTCCTCTTTGTCAAAATCTGGTGCCTGCATTACCCATGATTCAACTCAGCCACCGATAGTTCAGTAAAAGATGTGGTTGTGTTACGGTGCCACTGGGAAGTTGGAATTTCCGTGTTCCAAGTCGGAAATTTCAAATGGAGCGCCCCCTGAAGTTGGAGGAACCTAATCAACCCCTGACCTCAAAATCCATGATGGCTGAAAGCTGAAAGCTGTAGTCTGCTGCATACTAGCACGTCTGTGTCATTTGTGTTTCATTAAAATCATCATACACTCAGTCCTGTCCAACTTCTATCTGTTGACATGTTGTATGCACAAATTACTGTCTGATGTGTTGTTATCAACTGGTATCGCTAACAATAGCAAACAACATCTTGTTTTTCCTTCTTGTTGTACTGGAACGTTGTTCCGTTGTTGACTCGCGTGTGATGCCATTCCAAAGCTCTGAGGTAAATGAAACGCAGCAAAACACAAGCATGAAACGCAGCCTTGAGCTGTTAGCTTCAAGCAGACATAAGGAGCGAGCTGCAGAGGTCTGGTTTGCTCGCTTCTTTCTCACTCCACATCCCTGGATTTTGATGTGTAGAATCAGTGGAGTTCCCTTCAAGGAAGGGATGTTTAGGAATAAATATTCAATTTGGTCAGCTGAACAGAAAATTACAAAAACAAGATTAGGCTACAGGAGAAATTTGAGAAGTTTTCTGTTGACGATTTCATACTTTTTTCAAGTTGTTATCACTGTAATGACAAAACTACCGACTTTTAACCCTTTTAGTGGCACACTGGCCCAATTTAGAGCTTTCATGCAGTGTTAGACTGTTAAGACGTGCACAAATATAGCCCATGAATCAAAAGATTGAAGCACTCCAGCAGTCTAACAACATAATAAATGCGTGAAGTCTTGTTGTCTAAATTCACAACAAGGGTCCAAAGATCAGAGATGGTTCATTTGTTTTAATTTAACACTCCACCACAAAGGCAGTGTAGCTTGATCACCAAAAACTGGCAGCAGAGGACGCACTAGGAAAGCTCGATTTTACACCTTTGGACTCTCTCAAAACAAATATTGTCCTAAGCTGGCATCCTTAAATGCAGTATATTGTTTTGGAGTGCCTGTAAAATTACTCATTGAGTCTGTCTCCATGCACTGCTGACCATCTTCAGTCCACTGGGTTAATTGCATTAATATTGACCTGGAGAGCAGCTTCACAGTATTGATGCCATATAGGAATAGGCAACCTTGTGCAATGCCGGGGCGAGAAGCTGCAGGTTTTCCTGCCGATCAATCACTAGCTGATTTTCACAGATCACTTCCTCCTCTCCGCGAAAATCAGCTGCTGCAGGGTTCAAACCCACAGCCTGTTGGTTGCCTCTTCCTAATAAAACAAACTGCCGTGTTATCTTAGCGTGTGAGTAAGATGCAGATTGACGCACAGACCTTTTTTTAAATACCGTCTTTCCCGAAGGTTGTTTGTGTTTTCTGTCACTGTGGCTGTGGGCTGGCTGCATGCTGAGAAGAAGCTTGTTAGCTTTCTGGTGTTACTGTGTTTTAACTATACTCTGACTCTAACAGCTTGTTTTTTCATAAAATTTCCTAATTACTCGCTGCTTATAATGTGTATAATTTCACTCATGAAGTGCAGACTCTGACCTTGAAGAGGTTATTTAAGTATCATCCCTCAACTTGTTTGGTCAGAACTATTTCTCTGCAAATTATCTTGCCATCAGGACAGAAATATTTCAGATTAAAACTTTGATTAATTCTTTTAAATTGGAACAAAACTGGCATCCCACTAGAATGCGTTTTTTAAATGTAGTTACAGAAGCAGGTTAATGAATGCCAAACTCAGTCACTGGTGGACAAACGCCTTTGAAAAGCTTTAAAATTCATTAATCATGACGTATAAAACAAGTCTCTCAATCTGCAAGATTATTGAACCAGATGCTTGAATAAAGACTTAAATTTTGCTACTGAAATGAATGTAATCAAAGGGAAACTTGAGTATTTTTTCAAGTGGACTCTATTTTCCCCTGTTTTTGTGTCTTAGTGATTGAGGACAGCAGTTTTTTAAACTGATCCACTATTGAGAGAGACCGCTGCAGCCGGCAGCAGCGTAACAGGCTGCAAAGTAAACCCTGCAGGCAGTTGTGCACTATCAATTTATGTCAGTTAAAAGTGTCTGACATCATGACAGAAAAGACCCTACAGGGACACGAAATCATTTTCCTTACCTTTAGCTGATCCAGTCTATTTGTTAGTGTGCAGTGTGCAATTAGCTCGCTATTTGTTCTTTAAGCAGCCAGAGTCTGGGACGAACAAGGAATACAACTGAACCCTCGCAGATGAGGGCGCGGCAAAGGATCGGACACTTTATTTGTTCTAAATAGTTTGAAGGCAAATCAAAACAGCCGATCAATACGCGCCATTAAAGTAGCTTTTGTAGAAGCTGCGATACACTCAGTGCATTTTGTCCTGTATTGGGTCCACCCCACCAATATGGCATCGTTATGTTTAGCATTTTTTTCATCTGCATCTCTCCAGAATTTGAGCTGTTTTGTCTTGTTCTGCCACTGAAGGATTCATCAGGGGAGACCGGGGACAAATATTCAGTAAAAACTATTTCAAATAAACACAAGAAATTTGTGCTCTAGAGAAAGGATCAGCACTCAGTGAATAACCTCCTAAGCCCTATGATAAGCTATTATGGCAAGGCTTAACTATACAGACCAGTGAGCAGTGATAGCTAACATGTCTTTGAGGTCATCGGGTGGGAACCTCCTTTCACCAGTGTTTTGTCTAGTTGGTCCCACGACACCTCCAGGAGGCTAGACAGTGATCTCTGGCGTCCCAGACCGACTCTAAATGGTCCGCGGGCTGTCTCTCAAAATACACCATATGTGGCTAATCATGCAAGTTCACTTTGTATTTCTCTGTCATCATGATGGCAGGACTATCATACAGTTAATAGACACGCACCAACTATGCAGGCAGATCTACTGTATTTTCATAAACAGATGGTAAACCAGCAACAAGTGGTTACCTAGCAACAGACATTTCCTGGTAAACAGCAGACATGGCCGTAGCAAAGAAGCATAAAGTCGACAGCGAGGGATGCCACTTTCAGGAGAGGTGGCAAAGTTAATACTTTTTTCCACTGAAAGAAACAGTTGCATTTATCTAATTTGTATTTGATTTTTTTTTTTTAAATAACACATATGATGCCAGAAGCAGCTATTGTCACATGATCTAATCTGGCCCCCATTAAAAAGTATGGACATCCCTGCTCTATAGAGTCCCTCCCTTCTGTAATGTTGTCAGACGTCGTCGTCGTTGCCAATAGCAGTTACATTGCAGCCTGTTTTGCAGCTATGACTGCAGCGGTCTGTCTCAATACTGGACCAGTTAAAAAAAATCATTGTCACTACTAGTTACTTAGACACAAAGACATGGTGAAATAGTTCCCCTTTAATGTAAAAGCAAACAGAGGAGCAAAACCAACAGCTCACACTTGACTTTGGTGCTTCGATTAATTGAGCTGTTTCACCCCTTACAGTTAGTTACAGGTTGTTAAGGAATATAACCGAGGTCTATTCTCAAACACAACTGTAAAACAGCTTCGGACTCCGTACCTGAACCTTTCAATCATTCAAGTGTTTCTATGAGCGTATGAAATGAAACCTTTTGGTAACAAAGGGAGGCACGGTGCTGAAAGAGGTGAAAAAGCACACAGTCTCTCGTATAAAAAAACAAAAACAGAGAGCGAGAAACAGAGGTGTTGGCAGGTGTGCCATAAAGGTTGAAGAATATCTGCTATTCTTGGAGGTCTGTCTTCTACAACCCCCTGGGGTCATCACCATTTCCACTTTGATTTCTAGCCCTCCTTGGCTCATGAGAGCACCTGGATTGACGGCCTCCGATGCCATTCACATACACATTCACCGACACACACACAGATTAGTGCGAGTGTGTGTACACGGCCGTAAAAATGCACTTGTACAGCTACACACATACGTGACATAGCGCCGCCACTTCTGTAGCTGTCCTTGGTGTTGAAATTCCCCGAGCCAATATCAGTGTCGATGTTAACATGCAGCCTTTCCAATCAGTCAAACCCAGCTCGCGAAAAACCTTTGAAAGAAACTGAAGGTTCCCTGCGCTGGGGAGAAGACGGGAGAAGACACTGACTCGTCACAATACACTCTCTAATTACACTCCAGATTGAATAATATAAAAAGAGTGTGTAGAGAGGATAAGATAAGGGCCCTGGGGGACAGCCAATGTATTGAATCTCAAAGCATGCGCAGCTACATCTCCTAATTTCCTCATAATTACGTCTGGCACCCGACTCCAGGCTTGTATGCCAATGGACATGCATGAGGACCAGTGATGAATACTGGTTGTGCCACAGTGGATGGGGAAACAGTGTCACGGCTGCCAATTAAAATAAAAGGCGGAAGTGAGGGAAGCACCTTGTTTCACCATTTCTCTGTATCTCCACTGTCTCACTCCATCACTGTTAATAATTGATCAAAGTTTGCAGTCTCGGCTTTGATATATCCATGGCAACGGCCTGCGCGGAGAGTGTGTGTCTGAACGTACTGCATGTGTGCGTACGCGTCTGTCCTTGTGTGTGTGTGTGTGTAGATCTCAGAAGGCTGTAAATAGTCTGATGCTGTCGCCAGAATAGCCAGAGAAACAAGCCGTTCTGCTACCACGGGGTATCTGCATCTATTAAAGGGACAGGCTGGGATTAAGTGTTGAGCTTCATGAATATTGTATGATGTTGAACAAGCTGAGGACATTGCTTGATACTCCCAACCCTAATGGTCACACACTGGTGTGTGTGTAAATGTGTGTTAAGGCACCTGTTCGCTAAATATGAGTCAAACTCTGTTAGACTTTAAAAGACGCAATAAAAGTTCCTCATCATGATAAATTCAGGTCAAGAGACTGTGCTGCATAATTATGCTTCTCCAGCCTTGATCTTGAGATGCAGGCAAACAAAGGGCCAGTAACGCCCTTGTCTTAATCTCACAGTTAAACAAAGAGTTGTGCTCACGAGGTGGAGATTCGCTCTCTGGCCAAACAAGGAAAAGGAATGAGTCGTACTAGCTGCATGTAAATATCATAGCTAATTAATCCCTATTCTTATAATTGCTTTCTGCCTCTCAGAGTGTAAGATCCTCATTACTATTCCAGCCAGGTGAAAAGCGTTTGCGATGAGAAGGTTAAAAAAGAACCCATTCCAAACACACTGTACCCAGAGCAGGAGCAATAAATTCCCCCCTTGACTTAATTCAAGGAATTAACCAGCGTCACTCAGACAATGTTGTACCAGCCTCTTTGAGCTGTTCTATTCAAAGGATCTGCATCTATTTATCGAGCCGGAGGCGCCAGTGACTCCTGAAGCACGAGGAGTGATGTTTCCCAATCCCTATGAAATCTGTTCATGCCACTGCTTTATCTTTATGTTCATGGCAGCTACATCTGCAGCTGCCTGCTTCACTACACTTGTAATCAGAGGGTGCACACACACACATTGGATCTGTTTAGCATTTGATTGCAAAGAACAAGGTGTATGCATGACAGGATGTGAATAAGCATGCACTGTACTATCAGCTCTGCATACATCCAGCATATGAATTTGCACACATATTTTCACAGAGCTGAAACCTTATTTGTTTCTGTGGTTTGCTTCAAGAGTAACTGTGTTGCCATGCCAACTCTCTCTCTCTCTCTCTCTCACACACACACACACACACACACACACACACACACACACACACACACACACACACACACACACACACAGAGGCACACACGCAGACACACACATTTGCTCTCTCTCTCTCCCTGCTATTCTGTTTAACAGGATTCCAATGCAGAGCCTTGTACACCAATCAGAATAAAGCTCGTAGCAAATTTCTAACCAGTCCCAGTGCAGTTAACTGTTTGGTGCCCCAGCCTCTCTCTAGGCATCTGTCCTGCAGCATGATTGATAATAACCCTCAAGAGAGAAGACAGGGGGGGATATCCGGTAATTGTTTTCATGTGTCATCCCGCTGTTGAGAAAAATGGGTCCTTTTGGGGGGAAAAACTTTCAGAATAACAATTAGGAGAGGCAGCAACAAGACGCAACTACAGCTTCTTTTTTAAACCAAGATAAATAATGTGCTTTTTGATTAAAGTCTATGTCAGAGTAGTGGGTGGTAATCTGGGGCAGCGAGGGGAAATGAAACCAGTCGGGGGGCGGATATTGGATTTATAGTGGTAGATAATGCTGACATTTTAAAATACCACCGTGATTAATGATTGATGAGCAACAAGCAGGAGGTGTGTTTGTTCATTTAGCACAAAACTGGCACTGTACGTGGCATGGCAGCCCCCTTTGTGGAGCAGAGCGAAGACTTGAGGGTTAGTTATCAGTGGGGTGACCTTTCATGAAAGCTCCTCTTGGAGATCTGTGACTTGGAGAAAAAGGCAGGTGTTCCTTAAAAAAAAAGGCAGCCTGTGTTGTTGTATTGGCAAAGTGACATTTAATATACCTGCCATGACTCTGGAGAAAACCAGAGTGGGAAATATAATAAGCTCCATAAAGTCAGAAAACACTGTTTGGTTGCAAGAGGGAACAAAGTGAAACACAACAAATGACATCCAGCATATTTAAAAATGACACAACAGTCAGTTACTCCTCCTGATAATTTGAGAGGCAGATGATTAGATCCCTCACTGACTGACACCTCACATCACTTAAGTGCGCACCTCCTCTGACTCTCCTCCACATGCACTCACTCACCATGCTGTCGTAGTGGATGAGCTCCAACTCGTAGTCGGGCAGGATGTCGCTCCTGTTGTTCACCAGGTCCAGGGCCATCTGAGCGGAGGGCATGCACGCCTGACCGCCGGGCCAGCCTCCGCTCATGGGGAACAGCGCTCCGATGTACAGCTTCTTCTTGCCTGCGGACGGCCGTGGACAGAGAAGGAGAAGGACGATGAGAGATGCCCGGAGGAGGAACATCGCATGCCCGCGGGCTGCGCGAGATACCCGCGGAGGACTTCTGCAAGTCACCGGCATGGTTCAAGGTTCAAGGTGAGCTGATCTGGAGCAAGTTTGCCCGGTGCTGCAGCAGAGCCAAGCCGGTCAGAGCTTATTTTATGTGCGAATTTTGCAACTAAAATTTGTGTGGACTCAACACGTGTCCGGCTCCTTTAAGAAAGGTTGAGTTTGGATTTAACGTTGAGCTTTGCAGGCAGATATCATGTGAGCAGACGATTTACTTTTAAATGCAAGTGTTTAGCGAATCGAGTAAATAATTAAATCATCTGCGTATAATTTAGCATAATGCGTGGTTAATTATACATGGCATGCTGGATATATTTTCTGGACAAAGTCAAACACAGTTCAGTCAGGCTTTACTTTGCAGAGCTCGTAGCGATCATGCGAGGACACGCTGCTGCTCGCCTCGAGATGCTCATCAGTCAAGTTTTCAATTCTGCAATCCAACTCATTTCTATGCAATTCCACACATTTGGCGTGACTAAACTAACGCATCGCTTTCTACTCGCAATCAATCATGAATATTGGACAGCGCGTCCCTTATTCACGACTTTTACGCAAAAGAAGGACGCGCGAATTAGGCGCTGGAGTCCGCGCAGAACACGTCAACCGGGTCAGATGAGTGTGGATTGGGAGCTGCGGTTATAAACCCAGAAAAAAAACTGGATTGTGAACTGAGAGCTGAAGCAGCGGAAATAGCAGGCAGCATCTCCCCCCTGTAACGCAGCCGTATTCCAACAGATGAAACGATTTGCCGCGGAAAAGCAGGCGCGCCAGAGCTCTGCGTCTGATCCACTGCAGCACCGGCAGGCTGAGAGTGTGTGTGAGAGAGGAGGGAGAGGAGGGAGAGGGAGCCAGGACAAGTCTGAAATGTATGCTGAGAGAGAGAGAGAGAGAGAGAGAGAGAGAGAGAGAGAGAGAGAGAGATGAGTGGTTGGGAGGGGGCTCTGGGCTCTGGGCGAAATCTCCTCAAAGATTTTCTAATGAGTTACACGCTGCGCTTAACTTAAACAGTACATCCATTCCACCGGAGTCCCACACAACCTCATTTTGTCACATTTTCTTCTTTGCATTTGGATTCTTACTCCCACCACTTGCTGCTGCCGCTGGCTCTCATTGTTGCCTAGTGCGTCTATAATCAATCTGTGATCAGTGCATCAGTACAGGAGGCTAAATAGTGACGTATCTGGGTTAAAGGGACAGTTCAGATTTTTCAGAAGCAGGTCGAATGAGGTAGTTATCCATCCTGACTGTATTACCTTTGTTAGATGTCTGTCAGTACAACCCAGTCTTGCTAAGAAGTCGTTGAAATTCAACGCTTAGGTTCCAACGCACATAAAAAATGTCCTGTAACGTTGGCATGATACACGAGCAGTCGTTAAAGTTCAACGGCGCTCGGTGGCATCAGGGGACAAGAATGAAAGTTAAGGCGGCGAAAGTCTGTGTAGGATGGGTCAATCAAATACCGACTTTCACCCGAGAGGACTGTGTTCACATCCTGTAAGATTCATTCATTAATTTTTCGTAACCGCTTATCCTGTTGGGAACTGTGAGGGGGCTGAGGCCTATCCCAGCTGACATTGGGTGAGAGGCAGGGTACACCCTAGACATGTCACCAGACTATCACAGGGCTGACACATAGAGACAGACAACCATTCACACTCACATTCACACCTACGGACAATTTAGAGTCACCATTGTCTTTGGGCTGTTGGAGAAAACCGGAGTACCCGGAGAAAACCCACGCTGACACGGGGAGAACATGCAAATTCTGCACGGAGGGGCACCCCCGGTGGGTTCGAACCAAGTGCACTTTTGTTGTGAGGCGACAATGCTAACCACTGCACCGTGCCGCCCTCTTATAAGATTAGACATTTTAATTATGACCTGATGACGACACTGAGTCATAAATGTTTTTAAGATTCATTCCTGGGGGGACATGGATGTGTGGACCAAAACTCGTGGTAATCCATTCGATTCAATGGTGGCGCTACAAGAAAAGTCAGCGGATCACCAGAGTCAGTTCAACCCAGCCAGTAGTTGTTCAGATATTTCAATCTGGTCAAAAGCTGGTGGCAGTCCATTGAAATACTCTCGTTACACTGTTTGAACTTGACAATCAACCGTATTCATTTAGATACTGCTGAAACAGTAGTTACATGTGATCTTTTAACATAGATGCTGTCTGACCTGCAAATCAATAACTCCCTGCTTACTGGGCTCGCACACACGAGCAGTGAGCAACTCTGCTCTGTAACCACCTCTGCTAATTCATAGACCATTTCATCTCCACCTCCTCTGCACAGCCAAGTCTATAAAATGCTCCAGAAGCTGCTTTGAGAAATCAGCAAAAAAATGTGGCAGGGAGCATCAATCATGGCGGATTTTATTTCACTTCGTGTAGATGAAAAAGAGACTGAACTCTCTGTGCACCTGTTTGAACCCTCTGTTTACATCCAGCACAGTCCCCATCTGTAGCTCCAGCACCAAAAAAGACGTTTGACCATGCATTCACACAGTTCTGGAGTCTCCCTGAGAGGAACTGCTAGCTGTCGAGCGGTTTCATTTGCACAACGCTGAAGTGACGTTTAGTAATATCCACGTTCTCCTCCATTTTTTTGTTCTGAGCTGTTCTGTGTTTTATTTTGTCTGCTGTTTACACGGCTCACAGGTTTTAAAAATAGTGCTGCTGGTGTTGCATTGCATTTCGACCAATCACGGTACATTTTTGTAATTGTTTGGAAAACCACGCCCACAGGGGTGTAAAATACAAGGTGCCATAATATGAAACTGGGGACTGAAACAAAATGCCTCCAGCTCGCTAAAAACATTAGATATCAGCATGTCAAAGGATTATTTTGACACCTTACATCTACCAGAGAGGAAAAGTTACACCGACACACTCAGTATTGTTGGTCTATCTAAGTGACCCTTCTCCTTACATTACTTATTTTGGACAACTGATCCCACTAAATGGCCAGTAGTGACAAACAGTGCTGTGAAAAAGTATTTGCCCCCTTCCAGATTTCTTATATTTTTGCATATTTGTCACACTTAATGTTTCAGATCATCAAACAAATTTCAATATCCAACCTGAGTAAATACAAAGTGCAGTTTTTAAAGGATGATTTCATTAATTAAGGGAAAAAAAGCTACCCAAACCTACCTGGCCCTATGTGAAAAAGTAATTACCCCCTAAACCTAATAACTGGTTGTGCCACCCTGGGCGGCAACAACTGCAATCAAGCGTTTGCGATAACTGGCAATGACTCTTTTACATCGCAGTGGAGGAATTTTGGATTGTTTTATTTCAGCTACATTGGAAGGTTTTCAAGCATGAACAGCCTGTTTAAGGTCATGCCACAGCATCTAAATCGGATTTAAGTCCAGACTTTGACTAGGCCGCTCCAAAACCTCCATTTTGTTTTTCTTATAGCCATTCAGAGGTGGACTTGCTGGTGTGTTTCGCATCATTGTCCTGCTGCGTAACCCAAGTGTGCTTGAGCTTGAGGTCACGAACTAATGGCCGGACATTCTCCTTCAGAATTTTCTGGTAGAGAGCAGAATTCATGGTACCATCAATTATGGCAAGTTGTCCAGGTCCTGAAGCAGCAAAGCAGCCCCAGACCATCACACTGCCGCCATCATGTTTGACTGATGTTCTTTTTATGAAATGCTGTGTTGGTTTTACGCCACATTTAACGGGAGACACACCGTCCACAAAGTTCAACTTTTGTCTCATCGGTCTACAGAATATTTTCCCAAAAGTCTCGGGGATCATTAAGATGTTTTTTGGCAAATGTGAGACGAGCCTTTGTGTTGTTTTTGGTCAGCGGTGGTTTTTGCCTTGGAACTCTCCCATGCATGCCAGTTCTTTAGATGTTGATCTGGGTTGTTTTTTGACCTCCCAGATGAGTCGTCGATGCTCTCTTGGAGTAATTTTGGTAGGCTGGCCACTCCTCAGAAGGTTCATCACTGTTCCAAGTTTTCCCCAATTGTGGATAATGGCTCTCACCGTGGTTCGCTGGAGTCCCAAAGTCTTAGAAATGGCTTTGTAACCCTTTCCAGACTGATAGATGTCAATGACTTTGTTTCCTCATCTGTTCTTGAAACTTTAGATTGCAGCTTGATGTGTTGCTTTTTGAGATCTTTTAGCCAACTTCACTTTGTCATACAGGTTCTATTTAAGTGATTTCTTGAATCAACGGGTCTGGCGGTAATCAGGCCTGGGTGTGGCTTGTAAAACTGAACTCAGCTTTCCAAAAAAATGTGGTTAATCACAGTTAATTCCTAATTAAAGGAGCTAAATGTAAGAAATCTAAAGTAAGCAGTCGTAAAATCATCCTAATATGTCACAGAGACTAAGGAATAATGTTCATATAACATACTGATCTCACTGACAGCAATAGTACAGCCAGAATATTCGGACACGACTCGCAGTATATTGAATTTGAGTGCAGTAACCGTTTTGGCCACATTCTTACATACAGTGCCTTTAAACAAGGAAGGCGCAGTTACTTTTTCACATAGGTATCTATGTACTCAGGATATCTTTGTCTAATATTAAAATTTGTTTGATGATCTGAAACATGTAAGTGTGACAAATATGCAAGGGGGCAAATACTTTTTTACAACACTGCACTTGATATTTACAGCTATTCGAATATCCAGGTAAGATGATCATTTGAGCTAACAAACATCAAAACCAGGTCTTGCAAAGCTTAGTTAGCCTCAACCTCAACAGTTCAACAGTTTGTCTGATCCAGTTAGCAAAGTGCTTGCTGCCCACAGTAAACTTAGTACCAGGATCCTACAGTTTTCCCATTCTCCCTGCTCATGCCTTATGTCCTTATCAACTTTTATCCACTTTGAAGCTCTTTTTTGGGGGTTCAGCAGCTTGTAAAAACTTAAATCTGGGCTCTTTACTGTTGATAGTGCACCCCATCACACACCAGCTTTGTCTGTTGTTTGCTAGTAGATGGAAAAAACAAGGAGGCACCTTCACTCAAAACAAAATCAATGGAGAGCAATGAATTGTTTTGACCTCTGGTGAGGGCGGGACTTAAATGGGCTCTGTCTCTATTACTACGCCCGCGCACGCCTGTGGTGTACCCAGTAGTAGTCGTCACATCACCACGACCACATGGCCCATACAAACACAAAAAAGTTCAAACTGACGAACATTATTCAGACTCACATAAAATCATATTGTGAACATTACTGTTAATGAAAGCAATTATTTGTCAACTCGGAAAACTACCACGGGTTTTGCCTTGCGGGCCCGCATTGATGTTTGTTTTGTCAGCTGACAATTACGTGGCTGCTGCCGCTGGCTGACAGATTACACTCCCTTTAAACAGCTTTCACGGCCCTCGCCGTTACTTGTTAAGTGGAGCACCAGTGCGCTGAAATGGAGCAGACCCACTCTTGTGCTGGGAGAGTACCTACTCTGAAAAAGGGGGGTAAAAAGATCGTTCCTGCTGTGCGGACACAACAGACAAGGGAGAATTAGGTTCTTTGAACTATAAATAAGTGCCTTCAGTCTGAAAACACCATAGACTCAGGCACAATGGCCTTGAAGCCTTTACATTTAAAACCGAGTGATCATACACTCATTTTCTAAAATGAACTTTTGACGATTTTGGAGACACATCTGCCAACATCATTTGATATCAATGAATCCTTTGAGAAATGTTACATCTAAAGGTTAACAGCTCATTATCTGGGAACAAGACTTTGCCAACAATGCTTTGTGGCCATTTTCAATGCAGCATTTGGATTATTGACTTCACTTTTATTCCATTTCATGCTCATGTTTTTGTAGTTCCCGTGTAAGCGCTCTAATTGCAATGTAATGTTAGTGTTAAAGTTCCCTTTTGAAAATTACTTATTGCAGCAATTGAGGAGAAGACCATTATTTCTCCAGTCTAAATTAAAAACCCTCTGTAGTTAGGCGATGGAATATGACTATTATATAACTCTGGTTCATTACCCAAATCTCATTATCTGGATATCTCCATGTAGCAGAGAGCTATTCAGATCCAGCTGCTAACAAGCCCTCACAGGCTGAGGTGAGTGTAGTGATCATCTGCTGGCATTTGCCTTCCACTTCCACCTCCTCATCCTCGCTGCCACGCCGTGACCCATCCAACGCACTATCAATTATTCAGCCGTGAACTTTATATGCTTTTTTTTTCCGCTCCATAATCCTACAGCCAATACATGCAAGACGCACCAACATCGGGCAGCACAGTGTTAACAACCCCCATGGTGGCAAATGCCACATTCAGAGGAGACATTAACTGTAGCATAGCCTAGGAAAGATGCGATGGAGACATGGGTGCTGTAACATGTTGCTGAGCCTCTTTAATGAGGGGCTTGTACTGTATGTTTGTGTGTGTGCAGTTTGCAAACTGGGCATCCTTCAAGATAATGGCCTGTTTTCCTCCTGGCAGATGTGTTAGTGGGCAAATACTGTTTTGAATGTTCCCTTTTTAACACAACCACCGGATTACATTGTCCTTCACCTGCAGAGCACATGTCATTCAGGGAGCAATCAAAATCATTGTGAAAATACTCTGACAAAATATATTGTGTAAAATCAATCAGACATTTTCCAGTTTCCAAGACGATGACGTTTTATAGACGTAAGGTTTTCTGCAATGCTGACACTAAAAGTCAGATCCAGTTTCTTTGTGGTCAGTGAGTGTTTCATAATGCATTCTTCATGTTTGTCTAACTTTGCCTGTTGTACCAGATGGGCAAGGTGAAAACTCAAGCTGTATTTACACACTACAGGGCCAGTATTTTTGGAATGACATCAATTTACAGACGCATAAATGTTGGCCAGCATGCTATAAAAACACAGTTCATCATGCAGTAAAAAGCTCTAACTTCGATACAGTATCATCATTACATAATTTGTCCAGCAGCAGCACACCACACACTACCTAGTTTCCAATACTCTGCAGCACCGCAGTTATTAGAGTCATACATCATGCCTGAGTATCAGGGTTGAAGGGAGTTAAGAATAATAAGTTCATTGTTCGACTGTAAAAAAACAATACCCTGCCACTAGGGCAGAGTTTTATAGCAACATTTGGTTGAGCAATAGTGTATTGTTATGAATGCAGCTATGAAAAAATGAATATCTTCTGCTACATCACTATCAGAATGTTTTGACTCGGTTCATCAGCTGTAAAAGTCCCTTATCACCACGTGAAAGGCTCAAATTCACACCTCCTTCTCCTTCTGGGGCAACCCCCATTCTCAAAGCACCTGCTTATGAACAGTATGCCTGGGTTAAAGTTTTGACATCATGTGACACTGAACATCTAAATCACATGCCAAGATTAAAGCATTGCTATTGTCCCAATGTGATACAAACTTTAAAGAGAGATTTCACCCTCTAATCAAAAATACATATTTTTCCTCTCATCTGTATAGTGCTGTTTATCGCTCTAGATTGTTTTGGTCTAAGTTGCAGAGTGTCGGAGATATTAGCTGTAGAGACGTCTGCCTTTTCTTTTATATAATGGAACTAGATGGCACTCGGCTTGTGGTGCTCAAAGTACAAAAAAGAATTAAATTGAAAAACTCAGCAGCAATGTCTCTTTTCAGAAATTATGACTCGCTCACTTGAGATAATCCACAGACCTTGTTGTGAGCAGTTTCATGTAGGAACTATTTTCTGTCTATTGAATTATACCCACCAACCATATCACTGCCAACCGAAGCGTGCATCTACTGCTAGCTCACCTAGTGTTACAGCTCAGCCGTGGACGACACTGTTAATGTTTACATTGTTTGTGCTGTGCAATATTTTTCAGTATATAACTTTATCATGCACATAACTGTACATATTTCTTTTGTTTACTTTTATTCTATTAATGTGTATATACTGTAGTTAAATTTCACCCTTATAGCCTTGGCACATTTATTTTCAATATTTTCATATCTAAAGGCCCGTTTCCACGGAAGAAGTTCCTGGTACTATTTGGGGGGCAGGAACTACTACAGGAACGTCCTCTCGCTCGGCCCTCTCAACCGCCGTGTCTCCACTGAGAGAGCGGAGTAGGAGGAAGGTTCCTGTAAAGTTACCGGGCTCTGTATGTGACGTAATCGTTGCGCGACCATTTTGACCAGGGAGACGTAGTGGAGTAGGGACGCCGTTAGCTGTTAGCGGTGTCTAGCCCAGCTAATCTACAATAACCATGTTATTAATTACAAAACGTCACATCCCGCCTTGAGTATATCCAGTCAGCACCAAGTAATCCCCAAGCCCCAGCCAGGAGTTTCTTGGAGCCGTTCTGAGTACCTACTCCGAGGCAGGGACTTGTTTAGCCCCTGTAAAAGTTCGTGAACTCTGTCCTTCTGGGGTGGTTCCTGCAGTGGAGACACGCAACAGCGGCCCTGGCCCCATAAAATTACCCCGAAGTTCCTGCGGTGGAAATGGGCCTTAAGTACTAGTGTTTAACACTGCAGCATAAGGCACATTCTATTTTTTATTTTAATGCACATTTTCATTTGTTTTATTTTATTTTATTGCTTCATATTTACATACTTCTATTTCATGCTCTTGTTCTTCTTATAAATTCTCTATTCTTATCATCGGAGCGACTGTAACGAATCACACTTTGCCCTCGGGGATCAATTAAGTATTTCAGATTCTGATTCTGATTTTGGTGTGAGTTGCTGAGTGTTGGAGTTATCGGCTGTTGTCTCTCTAATACAATGGAACTCGATGACACTCGGTTCGCAGTGCTCAAGGTGCTAAAAAGTACATTTGAAAAACTCAACAGCCATGTCTGTTTCTCGAAATCATGACCCACTTATTCAAGATAATCCACACACCTTGTTGTGAGCAGTTTCATGTAGGAACTTAGGCCTGTCAGCATTAACACGTTAATTGCAATGCGATTAAGACCCGATTGCACATTTTTGTGCGTACGACACACCCTAGTAAAATCGCTGCAGCAGCTCTCTGCTTTCTGCTGCTGCATTGATGGAAAATAAGACACCAATATGCTGTTTAATGGCTCATTTCACCTTAAAAAACTCCCAGATGGCTCATTTAACAAGTCAAAAGTAAAATGCACCTGCAGGGGGAAAAAAGCAGGGGCAGCAGGTTGAGCAAAGCACCACAGACGTCCCTCTCCCCAGCATTGCTTTCCAGCTCCTCCTGGGGGACCCCAAGGTGTTCCCAGGCCAGATGAGATATGTAATCCCTCCAGTGTGTTCTGGGTCTGCCCCCGGGCCTCCTACCAGTGGGACGTGCCTGAAACACCTCCAGTGGGAGGCTCCCAGGAGGATCCTGATCAGATGCCCAAACCACCTCAACTGACCCCTTTCAACGTGAAGGAACAGCAGCTCTACTCTGAGCTCCTTCTGGATGTCTGAGCTCCTCACCCTATCTCTAAGGCTGAGCCCAGCCACTCCAAGGAGGAAACTCATTTCAGCCGCTTGTATCCACGATCTCATTCTTTTGGTCACTACCCAGAACTCAAGACCATAGGTGAGGGTTGGGATGTAGATGGACCAGTAAATCGAATGCTTCATCTTCTAGCTCAGCTCCCTCTTCACCACAGAAAGACCGGCGCAGCGCCTGCATCACTGCAGAAGCTGCACCAAACCAGTCTTGCGGTCTTGAAAAGGTTAAGTCCGAAGCTGAAAATCCGACTGACTGACTGGTCAGCAGTAATGTGAGTTCCAGGTGTATATATTGTTAAAATTTTCCTGTCATTGAAATGTGAATCTATTTTGTTATTTTTATTTCCTAATATATTTTGTGGGGATCCATGGTAAAACCCGGAACAAACTTTTGAGTTGTATTTTCCTTTAGTGGTTAAAAATTGGACTGAAGTATGAAGGGTTGTCAGTTAAACAAAAAACAGACTGAGACAGATTGTGGGACGACTATTCACATGCACACACTCACACACACCAAAATTGCTTTGTTTGTTTCCTGATTAAAACACCTTTTGAACTGAACTGAGCTGTGGTCTATTTGTTTATGCAGTGCTGGTTTTTGTTGATATATTTCATCATTTGCTGTTTGCTTTATTGTTTTGTGACCTATGGTTTGACAGAGCTTTTTTCTTAATATTTTATAATTATTTGTAGAAAGTAACTGGTCAGCACAGTGGTGCAGTGTAGTTAGCATTGTCACCTCACAGCAAGAGGGTTCCTGATTCAAACCTAGGGTGGGGGAGTGTGATGTTCTCCATGTGTCAGTGTGGGTTTTCTCCAGGTGCTCCAGCTTCCTCCCACAGTCCAAAGACATGCAGGTTAATTGGTGACTCTAAATTGTCCGTAGGTGTGAATGTGAGTGTGAATGGTTGTCTGTCTCTATGTGTCAGCCCTGTGATAGTCTGGTGACCTGTCCAGGGTGAACCCTGCCTCTCGCCCAGTGTCAGCTGGGATAGGCTCCAGCCAAGATGTAAACATTAATGGTGTCCTCCTCCGATGAGCTGTAACGTTAGCTAGCTCAGTGAAGCTGGGTGAGTTGCAGTATATTCATGCTTCTGTTGGCAGGTGTAGTTCAGTAAAAAGAAAATAGTTCCTACATAAAACTGCTCACAACAAGATCTATGGCTTATCTTGAGTAACCAGGTGGTGGTTTCTGAAAAGAGACATTGTTGTTGAATTTTGCAAATGTTTTTTTTTTGTGCTTTGAGCACCACAAGCTGAGTGCCATCTAATTCCATTATATCAAAGAAAAGGCAGACATCTCTATGGCCCATATCCCCAAAACTCTACAACTCACAACAAAACAATCAAGAGTAATATATAGCACTACAGGTGAGGAAAAAAAAAATGCATTTTTGATTTTGAGGTTAGCAATATTTTGTCTTATTTTCAACAGATCCCATAAAAAGATGAGTACTAGTACTCTCTGTGTTGCCTGAGTCTGCTGTATCTTAGTCTTCTTCGCCGTAGAGCTCCACTGTTGTCAAAAAACAGTTAAAAACACTTCAATGAGCGTTCATGTGCTTTGATTATGATGAACACTGGCACTGTAGTTTATTTTGAGTCCCACAGACACTGTCCTGCTGCTGTAAATACTCCCCAGCAGTGCACCAAAATGTGTGTTAAACCACCAACAAATGCAGTTATTATTTTTGCTTCAGCAACATTTGATAAGAACTTCTCAGTTTTTATCAAATTACTCTATTAAAAATGAAATTTTGTCAGGCACACACACATCTGAAAAACATGCTGGATAACAGTAATCTGCCTCAAAAGACACAAACACACATTTTTATCCCACTGGCAATTTTCTTTTCTTTCTTTTTTTTGAGTTTTCATTTTGACTGCAACTGGAAGATGGACTTGACGAATAGAATAATGATTTAGTGCCCGTTCACGCTTCTATATTGTAATTTACAATAATCCTATAAGATTATTATTAAATAGAATCATGTAAAAACATAATATATAGTATACATGTACACATACATATGTATTTCATGTTGAAATCTAAACTATAATATATATAATCTAAAAAATACAATATATGGTGTACATGTACATATGTTTATACTGTCTAAATCTAGAATTTAACATATATAATCTAGAAATATAATATATAGTGTACATGTTCATATACATATGTATATATCGTCTTAATCTAAAACATGATATATATATATAAAATCTAAAAATATATAGAGTACATGTACATATACATATGTATATACTGTTTAAATAAAAAAAACATATATACATGTACATTTACATATGTATATATTGTCTAAATCTAAAATATAATGTATAATATCTAAAAATATATAGTATTCATGTACATATACAGATGCATATACTGTTTAAGTCTAACATATAATATTTATATTCTAAAAATAAAATATATAGTATGAATGTACATAAACATATGTATATACTGTCTATATCTATAGTATAATATATATATATATTCTAAAATTATAATATATAGTGTACATGTACATATACATATGTATATACTGTTTCAATCTAAAATATAACATATATAATATATAGTGTATACATGTTTATACTGTACAAATCTAAAATATAACATGCATATTCTAAAAATATAATATATAGTGTACATGTACATATACATATGTTTATACTGTATCAACCCAGTGGCCAGAATAAATGTTGGCATTGTACGTTTCTACAAACCACAAATATGTTACATTTGTACATTATTATGTAGCTACATTACATTTAACATTTCCTTACGTGTCAACAGCACTGTGGTTAACATGTGGTTAGGTTTAGGTACCAAAACCATTTGGTTATGGTAAAGACATAATCATACCCATTTTTGGTGGCACAATACGGACTTGAAATGCAGCGACGTCTCAGTAAGAAACACACGCTCTTCAAGGCACCATAGCCAGCGACTGGGCCGTAGCTTGTTATGTCCCTGTTGTTTGCTGCTTTGTTTGTATTGACTGTTTACCTTTACTGTGGTTTTGTTATACTGCATTTGGAGAAAACAGAAACTAGAGATGCAATCCAACTGCATATATGTGTGTGCGCAGACACACACACACACACACACACACACACACAGGGTATAGCAGACACAGACAGGAGCAGGGTATTAACCTTTCTCCCGCTGAGGAGGCAGTAAGTGGGTGGTGATGGCACATGGAGAGGAGACAGAGAGAGAGCAGAGCCAGAAGGAGGTCAGCATTGAGACAGTAGATGGAAATTTCTATTTGAGGAAACAGTGTTCTCTGCTGCTTTGTTAATTATGTGTTTATCAAATCTGTCCGTGGCATTTGGAAAGTTTTTATCAGCAACTTCTGGGATCACTTGCATGAAACTATATCCCCAGTTTAGCGTTTTATATAAAGTGTGCATTAGCAGTGTGTGCATGAGAGGAACAAGTGTGTTTGGCTTGTGAAAGTCTAGTGCAGGTCTATGCCTAATTCATTAGAGTGTTGTGATCCTTACAAGGATTGTAGCAAGTGTATGATTCAATATCTGGCCAATTCCTAATGTGGTGACATAACTGAGCAAGAGGGTGAGCCATCCTGCAACAGTAACACATGTATTCATCATCCCTGCCTGGGATCAGATAAAATGTCTGAACTAGTGGATGTTTTGACCCTTTATTTTTCCAGCGAAGGCTGGCTAAGCACATTAGTTCATTTACAGAAATGACCTGCCGCAAACTCGCTCAGAACCACAGGTTTAATAGCGCTTTATGTAGGGCTGGGGTGAGTGAGCAGAATATTCCACACCTGATTGTATTATACCTGCACTGTGACAAACTCACAGCTCTCCTTTTTCAAAATCCCTTTTTAGTCTTGGTAGAGGGCAGGAGCGTAGCAAAAACGATTAGCGACAAACTAATACACAATTTTCATTAAAACTTTGGAAATAAAATTAACTGGATACATGAGGGGGTTAGAGTGGATGAGCTGAGTTGAAAATGCTACCTTACTAATGATGCTTATGAGCAAATTAAATCGTCTTAATCTCCTCTCTTGGTGATTTGATTCATAAAAGAAGGATTTGCTCAATACTCAGGGGTAAAAAAATAATGTTCGTCGTGTAATGTGCAGGTAAGGAACTGGAGTGTGCTCTCAGCTCTGGAATATTTATGTGTTCTAATATTAGATATAAAAAAGATTAAGTTTACAGCTTTAACAATATTGGTTCTAGCAACAGAAAAAAAATATTAATTGGATAAATTGTTAGTACAATAAGCTTTATTTTTCCAGCTCAGTCAGATTTTACATGCTGGATTTTAACCTTCACTTACAGAACAACCACTTGTCAGTGCTGTAGGCTGCTGCTGCCCTCTAGTGGTGACAGTTTATATTGCATCTGCAGCACAGTATTGCAAAGCCTGAAGCCAGTAGTTTCCAATCATTGATGACCCCTGACTCAAGGACATATTTTATTGGTACTACATATTATTTTCAGTGCAAAACTCATAGTACAGAACAAATGAACTGTACAATTAACTCAAACGCCTAACTGCAGGAAATTTGCGTAAAACAAGCAATCTGGATGGATTTTGAGTAGATTATTCTGTTTGTCTTATGTTGTTTCTTTTTACAGTCATACATACTTAAAAGGCTTCTTTTATTGAGAACATTTCATGGAGAGAATAGCCATTGTTCTATTAGCTCTATTAGCACAGGATAAAGTTGTTTAATTGAGAGGTTTAAGGGTCTGAAGAGAAAAAACACTGTTATGTGATCTAGATGAGACATTTTATATTTTATTGTTAATCTTTATATGGTTATTTAAGGGCTGTGTTTTTTAGTTAAATGCCTTTTTCCTGCATGGAACCTTGTGTGTTGCAGATTCTACTGGTTTGCAGTGATGTCTCTGTTTTGCAGTGTTATTTTATGTGTAAGAAGTCAGTGTTGTACAAATGTGTCACCACAGCAACTGTATGTTTTAGTTAGGGATTTTTTGTTGATATGCAGATATGTAAAGAGTCATTCCACCATTAACCGATACTGATAGATATATCCACTTTTTTACCCTACCCAGTTTTAGCAGAATTAACATCATATTATGCACACATACTCTTATTGTGACGGCCCACTAGCAGATGGAGACAGGAAATACAATGCTTTTCAATGTATGTAATATTCATTCATTGTGCAAATTAAGAAAAAGCATGTTGGCCGATTATGATAGTTCATTTTAAAGCTGACATTGGCCGATATTATCAGCATGTTGGCTGATACCAATATGTCCCCTCGTCCGTCCAAGCCTTAAATGGGAAGCTAACTGTATCCTAACCATACAATGTGTATGTGTATGTATGATGTGCATGTAAGAATGTATGTATGTGTGTATCCATGTACATGTATACTTATTTATATACTTTTTTAACATAACCATGTACGTTTTAAGGATAACTATGTAAAACAGGTGTGTGGTGAAATGGACAGTGTGCAATTTGTTGGCTGATGGCAGTCTGTGTGTGTGGGACTGTGAATAGCGACAGCTGTGTGTGTGGACTGTACAGATGTAGGAACTGTATGTATAACTGTTTTGTATCTTTTAACGACAGGTAACGCATGTACCCAAGACAAATTTCCTTCGGGACAATAAAGGGTTACACTTTACTTGAAGGTATCTACATAAGAGTAACATGACACTGTCATAACTATGACATGACACAGTCATGAACCTGTCATAAACATTATGTACATGCCATAAACGTTTATGACTGCTGTCATTTAGTGTCATTCACTTTTTTGTAATGACAAGTTGACAGTGTTTGGGTTGTCTTGATTATGACAACTTGACATTAATTTGGTTTGAGATGTGCTTATAATGACAACTTGACATTAACCAGGATGACATTACCAGAAGATGTCTTTGTCATAACAACTTCACATTAACAAGAAATGCACCTCTTCTTGTGTTTATGACAAGTTGACATAATGGTTATTATTGTTATGACAAAGACATCTTCTGGTAATGTCATCCTGGTTAATGTCAAGTTGTCATTATAAGGACATCCCAAACAAATTTAATGTCAGCTTGTCATGACAAAGACAACCTCTGGTAATGTCACTTTAATTAATGTCAAGTTGATATAATCAAGACAACCCAAACAATGTCATTACAAAATCGAATGACACTTAATGACAGCAGTCATAAACATTTATGACATGTACATAATGTTTATGACAAGTTCATGACAGTGTCATATCACTGTTATGACAGTGTCATGTCACCCTTATGTAGATACCTTCAAGTAAAGTGTTACCCAATAAAGTCTATCTTATCTTATCTATTGTTTTTAAAGCCAATGATGACAAGCCGATACTATCGTGTTTTAGTGTTATATAAGTTCATGTTGGCATTTGTAGGTCTATAAGGGGTGGGATAAAAAATAGATACAGCATGGCATGAACACACATTGACACATAAATTAAGCCTCTGCTCACTGTTGTTGCTTTTTCAGTCCATGAAATATATATATTGCTGCAATAAAAATCACTTAAATGACTTTATCGTACTAGATAAAAACAGATAATGATAATGTATTTATTATCACAAAACATTTAAAATCCCAATACTATTGCATCATAAGAGGGGGGGGATTCCCACCCCTAATGTCCATGACAAAATTTGAAAATTAAAGAAAAAGAACATAACTAATTAACTATTGCAGTGTAGCAGAATTTGGTTTGCATGGATACGATTATAACAACAGATTCCTACCTGTGTAGTTTCTGTCATCTTTGGCCGGCAAACATGAAAAGAAGGAAAAAGAACAGTTGATTAAAAAACACAATTCATGTGTAAACAGAACAGATTATTCTGCTTCAGCATTTGATGGAAAATCCTGATGTTTTCCAATTGAATAATTCACCTTTATAATGTATAATTTGTAAAGATTTGGTGCAGTGAAGCTCAAAAATCTCATGATTTCCCTCCACTAGATGGCAGTGACACATCACTGTAGCTGTGCTGAGAGATGCACTGTTGGCTGCATGCTGAGCAGGCATTTCCTGGCAGGAGGTCTTCTAACTGTGGCAGATATTATGTAATGCCATGATATTTTACAGACTCGCCATTAAAACAGAGAGAAAAACCTTTCAATCTCAAACAGTTATGTTGCGTCAGTACCACAGAACATGTTAAAGCACCAACAACAAAGAATTAAACACACAGTAAAATAATCAGAGTGCATTATAGGTACAAATACGAGTGAATCATAAAGCACTGACACATCTAGATTTTTTTATTACACAATAAGTCGCCTACTTTCAGTTGGTCAGTCCAACTGTGCTGATAATTCCCTCTTTCATCCCTTTTAATACTACCATTCCCATAGCAACTTTATTGGTTGCCATGCCAACCCCTCTGATGACCAGTTGGCAGTCTCATTTCTTTCAGTTCTTTGTTTCATCTATGTGCGTGTGGTTTTTTTTAAATCCTCATTTAGTTGCCCTAATTTGGACAAATCCTTTTAGACGTGCCAACTGTTGTAACCGAGAACACTCATGGGTGTCGATGATATCACAAATATCCACTCACGCTCTCATCTTATATTCATTCAGTATTTATCCTATCATGTACGTACTTAAACCAGGTTTTCATGACCCGTTTCACCTGCCTGTGTCAAAGGTACGAACTATCCTCTGTGGACCGCACTCTGATTGGTTGGATCATTTATTGCCTAGCAACCGTGTCTCACCGTTGGGAGAGCAGGTGTTTGTAATTATCATCTTTAAAGCCTCGTGTTCCCATTTCTGTGAGGCAGGCTGCTGAAGCTAAGTGAGCCATGTTTGTGTGATGAAATGGCACATGATGTGTTCTGTTTATTTGATTACAATATACATCTCTGCCAAAAAAAAAAAAAAAAATCAGTTAGGGATTTAAATACACATGCTGGGGCGGAAACTAACAATCATTTTCATTAAAGATTAACTGACCAGTCAATTTTGACGAGAAAATATCAGAAGAAAGTTTAAAAATATAAATATACATATTTACCAGAGGCCAAGGTAATGTGCTGAATCACTTATTTTATCTTATCAACCCAAAAATATTCAGTTTACTATAATTAATGATTAAGAGATGCTGGAACCAGACAACGATTGCCATTTTATTTATTCTTTATTTTATTTTTTTGCTTGAAAAATCGACTGAAACAATTACTTAACAAAATAGTTGCGGATAAATTGTCTGTTTTATTAACTGAATCATTTTTTCAGCTCTAAAACAGTAAATCTGTAGAAATACATATTTTTCTTAATCTTGTCTGAGGTGGCAAACAGAAATGATTCTCATAACACAATAAATCACCAATATCAATTTGGAGTGTCTTATTTACATCTGGGTGAGAATAGTCACACTATTCGGCAATTCATATTTAAGACATAGGTTTTTATGTGGATGGTAGGGATATGTCCCAACCAATATTTGACCCAACCCATTCACATGATCCTTTTTTTTTTTTTTAAACACTATGATTTTATTCTCACTAAATTACAAGTTTATTTTTGTAATATTACAACTTTTTACTCAAAATATTAAAACTCAACTGTCGATTTCTTAGAGAACAGAGATATGTGGGATATGTTTTACGTGCAGGAGGTTTTGAACATGAGCGGAAATGTTGCTGAGACACATATGAGCTATTTGAGTCCAGGGGTTTCTAAATAAAATTAATATGAATTGATTATGAAAAAGTCCCATGTGCACATTTAAAGAAGTTATTCCTGGAAAAGAAAAGACACAAAAAAGGACTGGAAAGTAAATCATGTCTTGCCCACATGTGTGTTGACTCAGCAGGGATTACATTACAATGAGAAAAGTTGAATTACGGGAGAATAAATATTCAAAAGCAATACAGAATGCGTGACTGCCTTACTGCATTATATTCTATAATAGTAAATCATCACCTGTCGCCTGATTTTTATGCTTTTCTTTACATCAGTAAAGACATTTCCACCATAAGTTGGTGCTTAAAACTTCACGAGAATGCAGGAAATTATGTGCTTGATGCTAAAAATTTCCTTGGGAAGAACCTCTTCTTAGCATGTGTTGCACACCCAAAGTTGAATTGAAACCTACTCTCTTGATTTACACCCACCCTTGCAACACCTTACTATGAATCCCACTGTGTGCTGTGACTGAATAGGACTCGTCACGTTGATGCTTCAGAGGCGGTAGCACTTGGGAGTAGGGCTAAGAGGTCAGGGTTAAGACTAGTGCCAGCCAATCTCAGATGTCCTCAGAGATGAAAGTGGTAAAAACTCACAAATGTACTGACACAAGTTAGGTGACGCACTATGAAGAGCAGCACAGTCCGTGGAGGAAATCAGTGGGTGGTGGGTGAGAAGGTCAAGCACAAGACTTTTACACAGGAGACTGGAGTTTGAGTTCTGTGTGAGTCAACACTGGCTTATTATTCTTAGATTTAGCTGACTTATTGGCAGATTTAGGAGGTAAACTTTAGCAGAACAGCTCAATATAGCACCAACCGAGTTAAGGTCTTACATCTTACATCAGGAACATTTGTGCCACAGTGGTCACTATGGTATAAATGTTCCTGACTCTCTACAACTAGACTGGCTGCAATGATAATGTAAATGTCATTAATCACTGTCTGTTTTACCCTGCTTAATCTCCCCATAGGCAGTAATTGGCTTCCCATGATGCAACATCATTTTCTTGATTCCACTGTAATTGGAAGCTTAATGTAAAATCTGATTTAGTCACAATGGTTTAGAAACTCACAGAGGCAGGTGGGTTTAGGCGCATCCCACTTGCCCAGTTTAGTGCAATGGCTGATGTTTCTGCCCTCCAGGATGAAGCCGGCGTGGCAGCTGTAATGGAGCACCGTCCCTTCCACTGGCGGCCCAGGAGGCTTCACCGTCACCCGGCCATTCTCTAGGGAGGTCCACACCCGCGGGCACAGCAGCACTGGGAACCAGAAGTGCCACAGAAGTGAGGGAGGCAGAGACATGGTGAGTTATGGAAAGGTAAATGCATTACAACTGGTTAACTTTTTGTGACCACCTGGGGGCAGCGGAACAAGCTGTAAACACAACATTGACATATGACTGTCTTGCAAAGATGTGATGGTAAACATGCAAGCTGTTGCTTCTTTACAGTATACATCCAGGGGAACATGAGCACAGTGTTTGGGAAGCTACTTCACACAGGAAGGAGCTGAACTACAGCAAAGGTACCCTACTGGGAAATCTAATGTGGTGAACTAAAGCCACATAGAAAAAGAACTGACAAAAGAAAGAAAGAAAGAAATCTGACAAAAATTAAAATGACAAAAAGTATTATAACTACTTAAATTACTATGCAAATATAAATATAGCTGAACTACCAGCAAGCTACTACAAAATGTAGTTAAGTAAGTACTAGTTTATTTATATGGAGTTCACTATTCTCCTGTATTGCATTAACATTAATTTAGACTCATGTTTCTGGGTAGTTGATGAATTCATGTCCAGTATTCACAGATTTTTGCTCTGTTTTTGGTCTCCACCCACTCCAGAGAGAAATATCTGGCTCCTAAGCTGCTAAATGTTCCAGTGTGTTTACCAACTTGTCACTGACTTTGTTTTTAGAAACACGCACACGTGAACGTGGTGCACAGAGAGGCAGTTAGAGCTGCAGGCTACAATGAGGCTAAAAACAGAGTTCAAATGACGTTTTTCCAAACAGCTTTTTATGTCGGGGCTTCAGGACACTTTGATCACTACGGACGAGCAGTATGGAGATATTTTGTGGTTTCAATTGTGTGTTTTTGGACGTTTGAATCTGGGGCGCTGTAAGCCTCCATTAGCCACCAGAGTCTCCCTCGGTATATGGGTGAGTAGATAATGGCTGAATTTTCTTTTTTGGGTGCACTATCCCTTTAAGGTTAAAAGAGAGGCGGTTACAAATAGGATAAGGGCTACATCTTGTTACTTAAAAAGTGAATCACAATTTCATGTGTAATGAATAAAGTAAATCAACAAAGTGGATTATTGCTACGTTTGGCCTCATATGTATTCTCTCCAATGCCATTATGGCAAGGTTCAAATAACCACCATGTTGATGGGTTTGGCTTGTACTGGAGGTGGTTTGTAAGGGCGTGACCTGTAGGCTTCAAACAAAATGAGGCTGCAGCTATACAGGTCTCTTCGTTTGTGGTTTGACTGGCGCTCTTTTAACTTCGACATCTCGTTGTGCCCTCTTCTTCTGCAGTGGCACCTGACTGGAGACTCAGTGCCACGTACTGCTTATATCGATGGGCTCCCAGTATTTGCATAACATTTGCATTTTTGTATCAGCCACCGTACTTCTCCTACGTGCTTGGCACATGGGAGAGGTTTTAGTTGTTTGCAATCTGCAACCTTAAACTCTAGATGCCACTAAATCAAATGACAGTGTGGAAACAATGTGAAAGGCGTCACGCATAGTGATGAATTTACAGTGCATCACCTGAACCAGCAGCTCCCCTCGGCTTTACAGAGTGTTATGGTTTCAGCTCATTGTTTAGCTGCTGGTTCACAGTGCATCACCTGAACCAGCAGCTCCCCTCGGCTTTACAGAGCGTTATGGTTTCAGCTCATTGTTTAGCTGCTGGTTCACAGTGCATCACCTGAACCAGCAGCTCCCCTCGGCTTTACAGAGTGTTATGGTTTCAGCTCATTGTTTAGCTGCTGGTTCACAGTGCATCACCTGAACCAGCAGCTCCCCTCGGCTTTACAGAGTGTTATGGTTTCAGCTCATTGTTTAGCTGCTGACTTTTTGATTTCACTCTCACTGCTATTATAGTTTCATTTTCAGTCACAACAGGTTGCTGTTTTTAGAGATAGCTCTAAAAATCAACTGTACACTACCTGCTCAGCACCAAACACCGGAAACACACAGTTAGAGAACAAAGTGGATGATTTAGCAGCTAAGGAGACAGATGTTTCTCTCAGGAGCTGGTAGAGACCAAAAACAGAGCTGGAAGAGAGTGAACTCTTGAACACCACTTCAAATGAAAGATAACGTTGCTCAGGAACTGCTGGATGTGTAAATAAGCAGTTGTTTGCTAACTGCTTATCGCGATGAACTCCTAACATTTGCATAACAGAAGTGAATGGAAAAGCAAATAACTTCTCATTTTTGTTTGCCAGTTTCCTAAAAAATCTTTTTAAAATTTGCGCAATGTGTGAATGGAAACCAAACTATTCATGAGCCACTAACAAACTGAAATTAAGCTATTTCAGCTAAGCCTCTAGTTAGCTTTTATCATGACCAAAGTTGTAAAACTGTCTAGCATAGCATATTACGTTTTAAAAAAAAAAAAAAAAAGACAAGTTAGGTGAAATTGACATTTGAATTAGGGGGGGAAACAAGCTTTACTAAAGGATAACGTGATCAAAAGAGTCTCTACTTAGGCACAGTAGGGTTTGAGGTAAATGCTAAGACAGTGTGCCATTCTGATGTTTGAGTGTTGCTAATTAGCACTAACCCTGAAGCTGAGGTTGATGAGAAAGTCCTTCGTTTCACAAGTCAGATAAAAGATTAGCTGTTAGCAAAGCATTTACAAACTCCAGCCTCTGTGACAAAAGCATTAGGTAGAAAAGGTGCCTATGCTTCAAGGTTCTTCTTTTCTACTGAGATAATACAGAGCTTTTCAAAAGAGTACAAATAAATGGCTGATGCATAACATGTTTCTCCAAGCAGTGGGTGAAAAATACAGGACATGAATGACCAACGCAATAAAAATGTTTTGTCATCGTCTGCGGGTGAGAAGATTACTTCTGCCTCTTGAGCAGCTTTACCTCTGAAAAATGTTTGCATATGTTAATGTACTATTTCCAGGATTCATCTGGAAATTTTCCTACATACATATTTAACCCAAACACATGTCTTGACAACCCTGGGAACCCTTTTCACCCAAATAAAGACTAGTTTAGTTAACAGTAATGAATACGTGAAGCTACACAGTATTTTAGCCCACATTTGTGATGTTAGCCTGCAACACTGCAGCCTCCATTTCTCCTGGTTTGGTTTTCTGACAAAAGCTCTTGAATATAATTTGTTTAGCTGCCGAGTTTGTTGAATCTTCCTTCCAGCATGTGAGCACATAATAAAACTCCAATCTGCACATTGCAGCTTGTGCTCTTACATAAGCCAGAGAAAACAAAAATCCTGCTTTAGAGAATGTACTCTTGGGAGAAATAAATTCCACTGATGTTAAATGTGAACCAAAAGAACAAAAACAGGAGATATAGGGGGGATTTGATTGGATCTCCGGCCGTATTCTCTGTATTTGCAGAGGCACTGTAGATGTGAGCTGAGTAGAGATCACATTCAAGTTTTACTGTACAATAAGGACATTTCGGTTTGCAGACAATTTGCAGCAACAACACACATTTAAACTATGAAGAAGCAGTAAAACAGCTTAAATGCTATTAAAAAAACAACAACAAATGGACTTGTATATCATATGCAGAGATACTAGATTGACACATGTGGAAGCTAAGCAAGCCAGCTCCTTTATTCTAAAGATTATTTTCATGGCTCGTTTGCCTTTGTTAGATAGGACAGTGTTGGGTGGGGGGTTGCATACGGCAGGGGGCCACAAGCTGGAATCGAGCCCGTGGCCGCTGCAGCAAGGACATTGCCTTTGTACATGGGATGCCTGCTCTACCTGCTGAGCTACTGGCCGCCTCCTTTATTCTGTAACCATAATTGAAATGTAAGCCCTCCAACGCAATACCCAGCAAGCATCAGCCCAAACTACTCTCTTTGGGGGTATCACAGATAAGTTCACATTTGCATGTATTTATTTATACAGCCCTTCATCAGGCACACATACCTCAGAGTACACAGACGAAACAGCTAATCAGCAATCAGGACACAGCAAAACTACAAACCTGTTCACAGATCAGAAAGTATGTTTACAAGCCTGTCACCTGCAGTACAGCAAGAGGAGAATTTCACGATAGTAGTTCGTGACCATTCAAGTAAAACGTGCGACAAAATAATCCCAGCTCAAAGGTCCACTTACTAACTTTGTTGAAGCTTTAAACAGCATCTCCAATATCCATATCGTATCAACACTGTGATATCAGACTAGATTCATCTTAGATTTTGGATATCGTAACATCGACAGTGTTGTCTTTTCCTGGTTTTAAATGCAGCATTATGGTCCAGCTGTTCTATTATTGGTCTTCATTACCCACATTACCTATCAAAAATCGTACTGTATGAATATACAGTTCAATGATATCAAAGTCTCTGGTCAAAAATATCGTGATATTTGATTTTGCCTATATCATCCAGTCCTCATGTAACCCTGGCCACTATTCAAAGACAATCTTTGCGGTCGGATGTGAACGGCCTTCTTTATCTTTCTCTCGTCACCCACTGTGCTTGATTGAGGCTAAGTTACCTGTGAAAATTGTGTTTTCAAAACACCCCCATTGTTGACAGAAAGTTGAACTTGCCCACCCTACGCTCAGCGTCACGGCGACACAGACCTCCTGTCTGTTTCTGTAAGCTGAAACCATTTCCCTCAGTGGAAACTAAGCTTGTATTTACTTGTATTTCACAGATAAGAAACAATCAATTGTGAAGACAGTAAAGCCTCCACTAAAATAGCATTTTAAGTCGTGTGTGTCATTTATCCTTCAGGGATTTCCACTTTTTCCTGGCTTCATATGAACAGAGGCCATCTCCGCTCGTTGCTAGGCTAATGTATACCATGTAAAATGCCATAGGCTGGCGCTAATAACGTTAGCATGTTGTATTTGTTTGGAAAACGTGTTTAGTGTGACGGTTGTTTTGTCAGTGAATCTTGTGAGTTGTAATGGAGCCAAATTATGTACCGTTACCTTTGTTAAACGCTGTTGTTCCTGGCTTCATATGAGCTAGACGCTAGTAACGCTAATAACATTAGCATGTTGTATTTGTGGGGGAAATGTGTCCAGATAAAGACAAGTGTTTGTCTGTCAATTCTGTGATTTATAGTGAAGCCAGTTTATGTACTTGTGTTTGAAATTATCTCTATTAAGCCATGTTTAATATGTGTTTTGAATCAACTAAACTTTACAGCACTTAACAGAGTCCTCCACCGCCGACTAGCGTTTTAGAGGTGTAACTGCAGAGTGACACAAACACACCACTGCAGAAGTAAAAATAACGTGCAGATTTTTTTTTTCCCACGACTAATCGATTAGTTGAAGATTATGTACGACTTTATTTGACCAAGATTTTCTTTGGTTGACTACAGCCCTGCTGATTAGTGGACCTTTAAGTTAAGATTATTCTGTCAGACACACTGTTTCCACAATGAAGTTAAAATTTAACCAAAAGATTCTGGTGGTCATTTGTTGATATTTACAACATACCATCTTCTATATTGTAACATTTGATTTCACTAATGTTTCTTTTACAAGTTTTACTTTAAGGGTCCAGTGTGTGGGATTTAAGGGGACATATTGACAGAAATGTAATATAATATTTATAACTATGTTTTCATTAGTTTCTAATCACCTGAAAATAAGGCTTGTTGTGTTTTTGTGACTTTATGAGCCATTTATATCTATATCTGTATCAGGTCCTCTCCCACAATGGCTGCCATGTTGTCTCTACATCAGCCCAAAGGGCCAGGCCGAACATTGGCTCTAGATAGGGCCATTCGCCTTCTCGTGGCAGCCACCATGGTTCTCCAACACACTTGGCACATGAGAAGTTTCAGTTGGTTGCAATCCGCAACCTCCCCCCTAGATGCTGCTAAATCCTACACATTGGACCTTTAATTGCAGTAAAGTAGAAGCCAGTTAAAGTGGTTATAATCCACATTTTAACCACGTATCAAATAACAATGTGAGAGGGGTCACTCATAGTGATGAATTTACAGTGAATCATCACCTGAACCTGCAGCTCCGCTCGGCTTTACAGAGCGTTATATCGAGTTTCAGCCCATTGTTTAGCTGTTGGCTTTTTGATTTCACTCTCACTCCGCTCTCATAGTGTCATTTTCAGTCGCAGCAGGTAGCTGTTTTTAGAGAGACAGCTCTAAAAATCAACTGTACTCTACCTGCTCAGCACCAAATGGCAGACAGACACAGGAGAATCTAGCCGCTAAAGAGACAGATATTTCCCTCAGGAGCTGGTAGAGACCAAAAACAGAGCTGAAAGACAGTAAACTCTAACATTCATCAAGAAGACACAATCACGACTTCAAATGAATGATAACGTTGCTCAGTAACTGCTAGATGTGCAACCGTTTGCCAACAAGTTCAACATATCAACGTAAAGGGATATTTTGTTGTTTGTTTAACCAGCTTTGTATGATAATGATGTGGGTAACAGGTGTAGATAGACTGTGGCAACTTCCCTACATCTTACCAGCTTGCAGATCTGCCTGCTCATCTCTCAGCTTAAAGGTTTTTACTGGCTCTCAGGCTGTTGCTTGAACTACAGATTGTGCTTCTGCAGTTCCCTCAAGGAAACTATAAAAGACCCGTCCGTCTGTCTTGGTCTCTCAAACTCGGACTAAACTCAAGCTGTAAAACTGGGCAGCGCTGATCAAATATGAGCCAAGATAATGTTACTGTATTACCTATGTTTTCACTACATATTTTAGTGCACTGTTTGGCTGTAATATGGGAATTTGTGAACAAGAAGCAGACAGTGTACTGTTTCTGGTGTAAAAATGGAGGCTGAACATACAGAGATCAAACGGTAATACTGAGCAGTGGATACACATTTTGCGTCATATGGCGGATTTTCCCTTGCTCTAGGGCTGTTGCTCAAACTACGGATTGTACCTCAACATGTCTGTATGCCTGCCACCATGGTGACAAAGAGTAGAGAGGCGGATCGAGAGAGTGAGATGATCAAACTGTAAAATTAAGCAGCACTGATCTAATAGCTTGGATTATGTCACCCACCAGCAGGAGAGTATATAAGTCCTGTGCAGCGCAGTGCATTCTGGCAGTTGTTGGTTTTCTACCTCTTTAGTAAAAGCGAATGTCACAGCCCTTTTCCGCTGTTTTCTCTGGACATGTGGCAACAATTTTAAAAGTATTTGTGTCTTTTTTCCTGCATAGACAGCCTAGATTTGTTAAAAGACTATCCTGCCAGCAGTGAAATGCTTCTTTAAAAGGCAATGCTGTGTTCACAACTTGTTTCTGCTCCAAGTGGAAGTTAAAAATAATGGAAGGTAATAAAGGAAACCACCACTAGAAAAGGCTGTGGTTTGATTTCATGTCAGCTCCATTTAAGATTTCTTTACTTTACTGTGGATATAAACGACCCCAATCCCCGGTGTTAAGAAGTGAGAGTGAAGACTGCACAGTATTTTATTATTTTATTGTAACTGTGGCTTTAATTTGACCTTGATTAGCCGAACAGAACACCTAAGAACTTGTTATTATACAGTAGAAAAGTTTTGCAAAGGGACATTTGTGGTAAGATGAGGGAAAGGTAGAGGACAGAATACAAAGGGGATGAGAATTAGATCAAAAAGGACTCACAACATCTGCTGTGCAGAGTCATGTCCGTCCATGTGCCGTTGGGTAAGCACTTCCTGACCTTGGGTCCCACGATCACCCGGTTTCCTCTGCAGATGTACTCTATCTCATAATCCACAGGGAGGATCTGCACACTGCGGATCTGTATGCGAAACATGGACAGAGAGAGATTGGGAGAAAGGAAAACAGTTATTATGATTGATGTGCTCTCATACCAGGTTTTTCTCAGTCACTCAGGGACCCTCTTCAGTCTGCCTCAATGCAGAAGACTCTGATGCCATATGGCTGTGACAATAAAGTTCTACATGGAAGAAGATTTTATGGCGATACTGTCTCAATTGATGGGCTGTCACACTCTAAATAACACCTTCCCTCTGGTTGGGAGAGGAGGGAAACCTGTGGGAGGGCCCACGCTTGATGTTTCAATTTCATGTCGAGGTGTGTTCGTACTGTATGTGTATTTGAAACATGTGAGCACACATCCAGAGTGGTGCAATCAGATTTCAAACATTAGAAAAGCTCAGCTGCAGAGATTTTAGTCTTTCTTATACTTTGAAGCTGCATCAATCTCTCTTCTAATTTGAGTTTTACTGCAGTGTAGAATTTATGACAGTCTTGTGAGCTTTAAAGCCCACATCCACTCAGAAATGTTGCTTATTGTTGCTTCACTTGGATGATTGAGCTTCACTTTGCAGAATAATGTATGTGCAGAGTCGTCTGTTTTCGACATCATCTGCCGGTGTGGGAAAGGTTTCTCTGTGCTCACCTTAAATCTGAGTTTAACACATTTACATATCAGTATGATTTTGCCACATTACAGCTAATTTGGAGCCCCAAGCTAGTCCACTATGCACCTTACACCAGTATGATGTGGAAACTTGAAACCTCCAGTGTGCACACACTGAGGATGGACTTTTCAGTGAAGTAGGACAGGAGGAGAATGAACAAAACTTGCATAATCGTAAATTCTGCCCATAAAGCTCACCAACCAGGACATTATGTCTCCTAAAAGTTGCTGGTAAGCAGATTATGTTACAGTCAGACAGAGCCAGGCTAGCTGCTTGCTATTATTTCTGGTCTTCATGTTAAGACAAGCTAACCGGCTGCTGGCTGTACCTTCATTTCACTGTACAGACATGAGACTGGAATCAAATGTCTTGTCTCAGCAAGACAGCAAATATGCACATTTCTCATTGAATGTATAAAAGAAGTGGACGTAATGTGTGGCAATTGGCGATTCCACTGGTAGCAAAAAGACGTCCAATTGTATTCACCTTATTCCTGAGGGTGCTGCTGTAGGAATGATTATGAGTGCAACTTCTGGTGAGACAGAGGAAGTAGCAGTAAGCTAGTTAATCACATTGGCTTTCTATTGTTTGTCCCAGTGGCAGTGAAGTGCATTTCGAAAGGAATTCACGCTCAGTTCAGCAAATACTGCTTTGCTTTAGCAGATATTTAACCATCATCAATTAGCATTTTCTACGGTGTCGCCTGTGGAGCTCTGGTACCTGTTGTGCTGCCCACGTCTATGACGTTACTAACAACCAGATTGAGCTAAATTTGTGAATTCAACAACAGCGTGTTGAACATGCAACCAGAACTGTAACCAGTGGTACAGTTTCCATGGCCTGCCTACAGAGAGGAATACACTGCACCCATACTGTACAATGTTAATAGTGGATCGTCCTGTATTGAAAAATAAAATGCACTGTCCCTTACTGAAACAATACGGGACATGACTTGTCCCGTGTTCTCGTGCACAGCCTACTCTAATGCATACGCTATGTTCACATATGTGTAATGACATAAGAAGTAAGAAAGCCAAAAGAGTTTAGAGAGCGGAGAAGTATTAAATCAGAATTTGCAGAGGAGAAAGAAACCCAGAATGACAGGTCTGTCACTCAACGTCAGTACATGATATCCCTGTCTTTCCTTGTCTGATTGACTCCTAGCCTACAGTAGAAAATCAACTGTAATAAAATAAACTCAGCTGCTCACCTTGACTTATGTGTTTAGTCATCTCGGCTGAAAATGTGTTCCTGACTTACTGTACCTCAATCATATCATATAACATGACTTCTTAAAGTTATTTATTTTACTACTACTCTATGATGACGCAGATGAGCAGAGCATTAGCTGGGAAACAACCCAATTTATTCAGTTTACAAGGAGCTAAAACTAACACCAAATTATGTTAAATGTTTTCTGAACATTGTAGTGTCAATTTATGAGTCGTAAGAATTGATAAATCATCATTAACAAAATGTAAATGTTTACCGTAAGCTATCTCAGGCTCAGTTATGGTAACTCAGCAAGGCAAGCTCGTCGCTGACACACTTGATTAAAAAGGAAAACAACCAATGCTTTGAGATGGCTGTCAGAGATGGCAGAGGTGTGATCACATTATCCCGTGTGAGGTGTAACAGGAGGTGTGTTCCACATACTTTCACCTTCACTCTAGGAAAGAGGATTTGCGTACCAGTAGGTCACTTTACAACTGGAAACGCAGGTTCTGGTTCAGGGCTGGAAATCGTGCCCATAATTCATACAAGGCATCATGGGGGCTGGGAGTAAGGTGGATGGAGGTTTATGAGAAAATCACCCTACTTTTCACTTCACAGTACAGAGCCCTGCACAGGTCTGATTTTAAAGACCTGTTTCCTAACCAGCACCATGACGTGCAATACCAGACCTGCCCATACTGCCACCTGCACACATGACCAATTAGTTTCACAACCAAGCCGACTTGTCGACACAAGACATGCTGCCTGACCCTAAATTGCAAATCCTATAATAACCATTTGCTGTCCAAACAATTTGATTAGGCAGCACGTTCAAAATAATTTTGTGACATTTAAAACAAAAACAAAGATTTAACACTTAATATTTCTGCTTATTGTCATTGAGCTGCACATCTTCACAGTTAACATGCCTACACGTAATGAACCTGACTGAAGAAGACAGAGCCAACACACAAAGTCAGCAGTCAGATGATTAAAACATCAAAACATTGCATTAAATTCTTATCCTTCTCATTTTATTTTAATCATCACCCAACACCCACAATACAACAAGTGTGTTCTTTGTTAACTGAACTGAACCCAGAAATCAAATTAAGGCAAAATACAACCTCACACGCTGGATACCTGCAGGTACCCGTCCTAAGGCACATTAACCTAATGAGTTTATAGTCTTAATCGCTAGTTTCAAGTCTTCTTAAATACAAAACTGTGTTCAGTCTGTAAACTACGGCCCCATTTAGAGTTGAACAGACAAAAAAGCAGGAGGATCCTAAACGGTAACCCACAAACCACAGCAGCAACGTCCACTGATTTCATGCAGTCTGTGGTGTTTCCCAAAATGTCAAACTATTCCTTTGAGTTTTAGATGCACTGATGCAACTTATTTTTGACTGATGGTGTAATAATAATGTCAGCTGATATTGTGACACCTATTCTTTCTGCACGTTGTCACATCATCAGTCATGATTATGATATCATTAGCTAAAATATCCCTCTTCATACGAGGTAATAATCACCAGCTATTAATGTTAATGTCGCAGATTATATTACAGTTCATACGCTGATTAGCAGAAACATTGAACGCTGCTTTATACGTCCAAATCTGTGATTTTTATTTTGAAAATCTACAAGGAAAATGTCATTTAAAGGAATACCTCACCCGCAGATTTACCATTTGTATATCAGTTAGTCATGCTGTGTTATCTTGAATCAAGGAAGAAAACTTTTCCTGGCATGCCTCCACGGAAAGTGGCCAGTCTCAGTTAACCAATGGTATGCTCAGTACTTCCCAAACACGTGCATTTTGCTAAAAACCTTAGTATTAGAGTCTGACCTTGATGAGAGTATAGATAAGTTTCACTTTCAGGATTTATGTAGCAAGGTTTTGATGTAAATGCATGTGTTTAGGAAGTACTGAGCATCAACTGGATGAATACTGTACAAGTTGTGTGAGAGTTTGTCTTGATATAGTTTTGTTATAGTTAAACATGGTCCTCAATCAATCAACAAATCAATATTTTCACCATTTTCCGTGGAGATGTACGAGAAAACGTTTACATCACAAACTCCAGGCAACACGTTGTGACTAACTGACATACAAATGGTTATTTTGTGGGCGAAGTCTTCCTTTAATGTGTTTAATTTGACAGGTGAGGTTGTGTAATTTAGATCCTGAGCACTAACAGTATTCTCTGTACCTGTTCTTGTGTCAGGCCTCTGTAACGGATACCCCCATCCCTGGGAGGCCGGATGATAGCGCAGCCTGGAAAAAACAAAAGAGGAAGAAGAATGATGGACAGCAAGAGCAAAGAGGCAAAAGCTCTGTCTCCAATAATGTAGATATATTACAGCAACATGACATATTGTCAATTTAACTAATGCCTTCCTCGCTGCTCAAATTACAGCGCTTCATTCAGGTCACTTAGCAATCTCTGCAGAGTTACTTCTGTCCATTAAGGCATATTATAAACACACACACACACACACACACACAAACAGATTCCCACACATATTCAGTCACAAACACACACAAATTACCTCCAGTTGATGAATTATGTATGGGCACAACGAGAGATGGAAGAGCATAGAGAATAATCAGAAACAATAGTCGTGCCATCTCTGGATCTGAAAAAGAGAAGAGAGGGGGAGAAAGGTTTTAAAAGTAGGGAAGTGTGACGGGGAAATTGGGGGTTTTGGAGAAAGACAGAGCAGGAAACGAGAGACAAAAAGAAAAGGGTTACTGAGAAAATATTCTTACAGTATTAATGCTACACTCTCCACAGATACAGTCATTTTCGCTCCAGTGCTGTCTGTCCTTCTAAAAAGGGATGCATCAACTTTTTGGCAAATAACACTCCCTTTTCAACCTGCCTGACTGTGCACAGAGAGGACGAGCTGCAAGATGAGTCCACTTTCCTCTCCCTGATTCTATTTGTATTTACAGTGCAGACAGGCCAGGCTCAGTTGATAGCCAGCTTGGCTTCCTTTCAAAAGCCCTGTATACAAAGTTTCAGCTCAGGTTCTGATGGCTGGCACTGATATTTTTTTGCTAAAAGGCTGCGCATAGAAACATTTCATGCCAAGGCAGACTCAATAGATTTCAAAGTTTTCCTCATGTCAGAACAGGAAAGTGTCCGGAACAGCTTGTAGAGCGTGAACACAAAAGCTCTCCATTGCCAGGCAGAGAGGTGCGTTTATGTGTGCTGACAGATTTTAGAGGCATAATGACCCAACACACCCATTCACTGGGGGGGAAAGGCTGGAAGAATTTTCCATAGATTTAGCATTGCACTCCTTTATGCTAACACTGTCAGACTCATCAATGCAGTTTTCTTCCTTGTCAAAACTTGGGGCCTACATTACCCACAATGCAACTTGACCGTTGGCATCACCTGAGGCAATAGAGTGCTGCAGGGATGACGTCTTTTTATAGCCTGACACAGAAGTTAACATCCTCCTGGTTACCTTGTCAAAAAGCCACTGGGATTTTTCCATCAGATTTTGGATTATTGCAGGAAATCAGCTCTGTGGCAAACAAAAGTTCATAATACTTATTGTTACACATTTTTTGCAGCAAGATAATCTCCACAAATGAACAACACTACCACAAAATCTGATTTTTGAAGCATAAATGCAATCGCAAGAAGTAAAAAGAGCGAACATGGCTTCGCCGTCACACCACACAAGGCTGTAAAGCCGTGTTCTGTCGTCTCATTTAGCCACTTGTTCGCAACCGCCTTTTTTAAGAGACACCTAAAAGCTTCAAAATTCCCATGAGGGGTATTCGCTGACGTATATTATGACGTAGAGCAAACATGAAAGTCTCTTAAGCTTGTGGTAACCACGGACTTTATTTCAGGCATCTAAGCAAAAACCCATTGATTTCGAGACGAGGGATCTGGGAGTGCTAAAATGCTAACTCATTTCCTTGTTTTAGGACTCATTGCTGCACCACTCTATTATTAAGACTTCCTGCCTCTGGAGTCACACAAGGATTTATAAAACTCTTTTTCCCCATATTTACAGTAATGTTCCCCAAGACAGACTAAATTGGAGGAGTTTCCTTAAATCTACAATTAAAGGCATACTTTGGTGATTCTCACACCCAGATCTCCCTGCTCATCTCTCAGTTCAACAGTTTTCGTTGGCTCTCGGGATGTTGCTTGAACTACAGATTGTACTTCAGCATTTCCCTCAAGGAAACTATAAAAGACCCATCCGTCTGTCTTGCTCAAACTCAAACTCAGACTAAACTCAGATCAAACTGTAAAACTGGGCAGTGCTGATCAAATATAACCCAAGATTGTGCTGCTGTATGTTTTGACTACATATTTTAGTGCACTCTTTGGCTGTAATACAAGAATTTGTGAATAAAAAACAGACACCGTACTGTTTCTGGTGTTGTAAAAATGTAGGCTGAAAATACTGAGATCAAACAGTAACACTGAGCAGTGCTGATAAAAGTATGAACCAAGATAACTGTAATTTGAGATCATTTGTCACCACACATTCTCACTCCGATCTCGTCACATATTGACGTGCTTGGTCATGGACTTTCCAATTTCAGATGCAACATGCAAGGTACCCTTGGTGCATTGGTTGTTGATGTTTTGGGACACTGTCAAGTTCTGCCTGTTACATGCATTGTCTTCTTTCAAGATACACTTCCATTTTTACAAGAAATTTCACATTTACGTCTCTTTTAAAATGAACACACTACGTCAGCACAAAGCCGTGAATAGACATTTTTTCCCCGTCAACAACAAAGTGGTTAGGTTTAGTTATAAAGAACAGGGTTTGGCTGTAGAATCTTACAGGTCGCAAACACAACTCTCTCAGGGGATAGCCGGGGTTTGTTGGCCAAATCTACCACTACTTCTGCAGGTGCCATTAAACTATAATGGCAGCTGGCTGCATATCATGCCAAGGTTAAAGGATTGGTTTCTGATGCTGCAAGTCACTGCCCAAGCACCTGATTCTGACGACTTCAGAGTGAGACCAGGCTCTTTGTTACCAGCCTGCCACCATATTGTTTCCTATGTCAACACGGCCAAGTTTGCAATAATCAGCCACAAGCGGGAGCATTTATTGGTCCAGTGCGGCGCAGTGCATTCTGGTAGTTGTAGGTTTTCTATCTCTTGAGCAAAAGCACACACCACTGTCCTTTTTCATCTGTTTTCTCTGGTGATACAGCACCAATTTCAAAAGTATTTTAAAAGTTTTATGGAAAGACCATCGTTCCATCCATGAAATACTTCTTTAAATCAATAAATAAATAACTAGAATATCAACAAATAACAAACAGTGAATAATGTCCCCATGCATGGGCAGCCTAGTCCATTAATTTAATAGGAGTTCATGTGTGCAAACACTGTTTACTTTACAAGGATGGTGGAACTAGAGGCCACTTAGCCGCCACGCTTGCTGCCTGACATGCAGATTTCATGAGTGCTGAATGAGTGAGATATGCCAACCAGTAAAAAGTCAAAAGACTCTCGAGTCCCGTGAGCCACAGTGCCTCGAGTGCCCGCAGGCAGGGAAACACACAAACACAACCGACTGTATCAATGCTAAACACTCTATATATAGCTCCTCATTTGCAATCTTGAATAATAAATGTTGCTTTATGAGGCTGTCACACATGCACAAATATAAACACATCCATACACTTAACAAGGCAGTATGAGGGTGGAGGGGGGTTAGTGTGTGTGTGTGTGTGTGTGTGTGTGTGTGTGTGTGTGTGTGTGTGTGTGTGTGTGTGTGTGTGTGTGTGTGTGTGTGTGGTGGAGTTGGTGGGTGGTTGGGGGCATAACTAAGCAAAGGCACCACAGTGAGGGAGACAGATGGCAGCGAGGCTTGCTTGTGGAAGACAGACAAACTCTGCTGGATACTTCATTAGCATTATCCAGTGTATTTTTAGAGTTCACTGACAAGAAGCATGCAGGAGGTAGACACCACCAGAGAGTGTGTATTATGCGCGTGTTGGTGTGTGCGTGGGGGCGCGTGTGTTGGCTGCGTACAGTGTGTGCTTTTGTCCTGTGAGGGATGAAGGGGAGGGGGGGGCAGTGGAGAGAAAAGGATGGTGGGGGGGGGGGCAGCCCAGCAGGAGTCATTAATATCAGCGATCACACACACTGAGCCGGATAAAAGCAAACTGTGCGAGTGAGCGTAGCGCGGATGAAGCAGCCTATCCAGCGTAAAGCCAGCTAACTCCATCAGCAGTGTGGCTGCAGCGGCACTGAGCAGACAGGAGGAAGGGGGCCAGCCGACTAGCCTCGAGCTTGAAATGCAATTAAGGCTTCAGCACCACGGACAGCGCCTCATCTGCTCTCAAACACCGCAGCCTCGTTACAAAAACACCTACAGCCCCATCCACATCCACCTCCGATACTGCACAGACGCTGCCTACTTCCTTGTGTGTTTATAATGCCGGAAGCTGCAGTGGGAAAGGGATGATCCGGTCCATTTCAGCACCAAACACAGCTGCATATTGAGAAGCATATAGTGGCTATTTCCAAGCTCTGAGCAGGGCCACGCGGTGCACACATACACACACACACACATAGACTCAGATGCTGTGTTTTGTGCATGGCTGAGCATGAACTATTGAGACGTGAGGGTCACAGTAAGGGTGCCACCAACCGTATGCTACCGGTAGTTACTTGTCGGCTGTTGACAAGGGAATCCGTGATGGCCTGTAGAGGAAGGCCGACCATACTAACAAGCCCGTATAGTCCTTATATGAACAGCTCCCAAAAGTAGCGTCTGGAATAACATATCTCGTCATTAAAGCGGCTGTATGTTGTTTAAAAGGTGCGAAATCTCCCCCTGGCATCGTGTCTTTTTTAAAGCATTAATGCAGGCGTGATTCTTGCAAGAAGGAACTCAAAACAAATCTGGCCTGTGCCCATCGAAAACGAATGGCCTTTGCATACAAAATGAAGAACGAATTTGGCATCTGTCTAGATTATCTGCATGGGAAATGGAGCATTTTCTGAATAAATGGGGTCTAACATCACGACCTACAGTGATAGTAGCATCTAGCCCCCCTGAAGCAAAGCTGTAGCATGTGTACTTACTATTAGTTTCGATGCGCTCAGTCAAGATAACAGTACGTCCTCCGGGGTGGATCCGCCAGGGAAAGCCCAGTGTCGGATTATTTGGTAAAAATATGCATCTTTACAGCGATTTTTATGGCTATATTAATATGGCTATAAATGTGCAAGCTGCTCCGTTCGTAAACAGGATGTTACAACAACAAAATCACTCGGGCTTTTTCCATGTATTGCAGTTACGCATGGCAAACGTAAGAAATGACAAAAAATCCATACAAAAAAAAATATACATGCACTATATACAAACGCATCCCCCATAAACGACGAAACACCGATTCACCACACTCCCCTCCTTTTTTCCTCTCCTCTCTCCCCCCCACTCTTACAATCTTGAGCTAATTCACGACGTCATGATGGAGACGCACCGTGCGTAACAGTCCCTCTCTCACGCATGTATCTTTTCCCTCCTTCCCAGGATGGAACAGGTCTGGGCCCACAACAGTAAAATATCACAATGAATCTTACGAGGAGGCTTTGGGTTTGTGATAAGCTTGTGGATTTATCCCACCGTTAATAATTAGATCGCGGCGGGAGGACTAGACACGGATGGAGGTGCAGATATGGCGCTGTGGTATTAACAGTGACTACATTAAGCCTTTTTCCAAAGCTCCTCGGAGTTAAGTCGACGAAGCGACAATCAGTCATTTCTACAACACTGGTCAGCTATTAAATCAAAGCCCATCGCCTCCTTCATCTCCCCTTTTGTGTCTTTTCCGCCACCCTCTGCTCCTCTCCTGCCATCTATTCTGAGATCCGCATCCTGCTTCATATTTATACATCTGTTGAATTATTGAAGGAAGGCTGAGGGAGACATAACCTCTCCCTGTCTCTCAACAGCACTCTTCCTGCATCTGTAAAACAGAGATTCACATCCTAACCTGCCTGCTGACATTAACACTACAATAAGTCCCATAAGGTATCAAATAAATAGGGAAACAAGCCCAAGAAGTATGATCTGGTTTATTGATTATAGATATGGCAATGCATAAATCTGAGAGTGACATTCTGACTAATTCACAAATGCCGTTAAAAGGGTGAGAACTAACTGTTAAGACAGGAGTGAAGGTGAGGCGTTTCAGATAAACTGCGACAATAATGGTTTAAATACACACATGACAAACTGTGCAGAACATCTGTACAACAAACTCATCAAACATTCAAATCAGGTAACACGTGGTAACTGTACATGTCAATATTTTCCAGCTTTGTAGTAATTACATACATTTACAAGTCATTTCTTGACTTCATCGCTTTGCGTCACACACTTTGACAAAGTACAATGTCATAAAAAACAGAAATCAAAACAAACTCTTCAAGTCTCATCGGAAAACGGCGCCTGGGTGAATCAGATTGTTAAAACATTCTTTTAAAAAAATCCTAACAGGGCGCACGCTTGTTCTTTAAATGGTTCTAAACAGAACTACAGTTAACAGCAAAGTGCTCCTCATGCTAAATTTGTTACTTGTTCTGTGTCAAGGCACACTTCAAATTACAACACGGGCAAGTTTGTTTTTTAAAAGGCAACAAAAGAGGAAATCGCTGCCAAAGAAATCCACTTACACAAATGTAAACAATATCCAAATAATATACATTTGGGGGAAAGGCTTTTGTACCATAAGACCACAGCATAATGACATACTAAGAAAAACAAACATGGCTGCAGCTTCATCATCTTAGCTTTAATGGTGTCAGTTTTTGTCTCAGCATATAGCCCTGGATACATGTCATTAACGTCCGTCGAGAAAGCTAACTAGGAGTGCATGCTGTCAGAGTGGAAAGAGTCCTTATCTTTTTCCATCCATTCATCATTTCAGGAATTTTCAAAAAACGCATTCTCTCGTGCCAAAAATAACAAAGCACTGCCTGCAGCATGTTACAGGAAATAAATATAGGAACTGTGAATTCAAACATGCTTTCACTCTGCACTGACAGAGAATCGTTTTTGTCATTTTTTCCTGCACACTAACTTGATGCGGGTGGAGTGTGGATCTCGGTGTGTGTGGAGCGACCCCCGCTACCTTGAAGCAATCACTGATAAGACTCGACGCGACCGGAGGGGGAGGCAATGGAGGGTTTTGTTTTCAGTAGTCCCAACAAATTAGATCAACGATTAGCCTGGGAAAGTAAGAAATGATGCCTTTCTAAACATGTCTGTTCAGACGGGGCTTTTGATCATTCTTCGCTGTTCCTTCATGCTCAGGGAACAAATTCTACCCAGGATCCCTCACAGGGAGTGAATATACAGTATACTTGTCCTGGAGGGTTGAAAGCGCTTTAGATTCCAGTAGTGTTCTAACTAGACTGCAATATTAACTATTGATCAATGTCAGCTTTAGAATAATGTGTTGTCAGTCAACGCGCGTGTGCTTATTTACACCATCATATCATACACCTACAACTGCATCACTCCAGTTTTAGATTTGCAGCTAATTGTCTATCTGATACTTTGGTTGGTACCTATGTGTTAGGGGTGTTAACCCTATTTTGTACTTTTTTTTTTTTAAACTCACACTTCTGCAGTGTTTATAGCCGTTTCATATCTACGACACCTTCACAAACTGAAGCTTCGGTGGTGCTGCTTATAGAACTGCTGCTGCCGCTCTTTGGCAGTTGGTTCCGAGAGCTTGTCTCTTCTATCTATCACTACTCCTCTCTCTTTCTCCCCCTCATCCCCAGTTACGCTCCCTACGTCGCTGAGATCCCCGAGGTGCTCGATGGAGTCATATTTCTCCAAGTCGGAAGCAATGGTCTGCAGGCTGAAGACCGAAAGGGAATCCGACCCAGCCCGCTCCCTCTCCTTTTCATTCTCCTTCTCCTTGTATTTCTCCAGGTCGATGGCTGCATCCGCTCTATCAGTCCCCATTGCACTGCCACCGCCGCAGGCTCCACCCTCTTTCTTAACCCTGGTGTCAGACTCAGCTCCAACAGGGGGGCTCCGCCCGGCGCAGGCAGTGGTGCATCCTCCCTCAGCCTGGTCCCTCCCCCTCTGAGCGTGGATCTGCTCGCTAATTTGTTCCAAGTTGCGTAAGGCGATGGAGTAGCGGGTCTTCACTTTGGCTACTTGCTGTTCCAGCTGCAGCACTTTGGCCTTGTTCTCCTGGAGTCACACAGAGGACACAGCAACTTTCATCAATTTCAGCATTGATTTTATGCCAAACAGGTGTACAACCCAACAGTGACCTCAAGTAAATCCATAACATACAGAATACATTGCAATATTTTCTGCCAAGTCAGCAGCACATTTACAACACAAATGATTATTTTCTTGTGAAAACGGAGAACTGGAAGTGACGGATAATAAAGGCACACTACAGAACATCTTGTATCTGTTTCAGGCTTCGCAAACAGAGGGCTCCCTGTGTCTGCATTACCTCCAGTATGTGGTTGAACTGGGCCTTCAGCTCAAAGTAAGGTTTGGATTTCACAATGACTCTTTTGAGGGACTTTTGCAGCATCTGAACTCGTGCCTCGGCCTCCTGGCAGGCGTGTGTGACACGCATGTGTTCCCTCTCACTGCGGAGTCGCTCCTCTTCGGCTTCATTCACCTGTGATAGACATGCAGGGGCAAGATGTTAAACGCACACACACAGCAGAGTGTGTTAATAAGCACAAGGCATTGACCTCTCCCTTCATTCAATTATTGTCTCCATTAAAGTTTTATGTTACAGTGGAGCATATGACAAATATGTTTATTGCATTTTCACATAACATACACTTGACACTGAACATAAAAGTTACACAAAGTTTGATCCTTATATAAATGTACCATTGTGAGTCTGTCAGTGTTTTTGGAGAGCAATGCTAAATCAGTAGAGTGCTTTTTTTTTTTAAACACTATTCCTCTTTTGTTGAGTATATGTAAAAAGGCTCAAATAAACAACAAGGTGATGGACTTACACTGATTCAGCCTCTTGTTTTATTCCTATGTCGCTATTCAACATGTTTTAAGGACCAGACACACCAAGCCAACGTTCGTCCATCAGTCAATGTCAAGTCGTCAGTGATTAGGACACACCCTGGTTTGTGTGGTGTGCCCTGCACTGTTGGCACTAGTTGGCCTTTGAGGGCTATTTTTTGTCCAATGACTGAAATCACTCTTGACTGGCAATTCAGCTTACGGCACAAGAAGAAAAACAGAAGTGTGGAAAGTAAATCAGCAGCTAAAGGCAAGAGGAAGTGAGACCAAAACAAACTTTTTATATCATGTAAGATCTTTTTTTTTAGCCACTGAGCTCTTTGGCAGAAACAACTCATAACTGTTTGTGTTATTGTTTGGTAGCGTACCACAAGTATCACCGCAAATATACTGCAAATATGCTAACTAGCATCTTGTATCCATCCTTTTGGTCTTCAGGTTTCCCTTTTTCAATGATGAATACAGACTACTGCTGCCTGCTAGTATGTAGTCATTTCTGCTCACACAGACAGAACGTCCGTGCTAGTTGGCTGTCGACTGTAGTCTTTGCAGTGTGTTCAGATGCAACTTTTTGGCCAAGACATAGGTAACGTGAAGTGACACCAACAGCTGTCGTCACTAGTTCTTTGATGTCGATTTGGTGTGTCTGGGCTCTTGGACATTTTTTGTTCTTTGCACTTAAGTGAATGTTTTACTTTGCTTTAAACATGTATCATCCAATTTGAGACACTGCCACTCAACCCAGGTCTGGTGTCATCATTTTATAGCCTGTGTCTCTCCACCTCTCTGTTACCTTGGAGGTAGCATGGTTGAGCATCTCCTGCCAGGTGGGATCCAGGGTGTTCTTGCCGTCAGCCATCAGACCCTGTTCTGCCACATAGACCATCTCCCTGGCCGCCGTGTGCATAGAGACTGCTCTCTCGTAGCTCAAAGCTGCCTTCTGGGTCTCCTGCTGTGCCTACAGAGAGCAAAAAAAATGTTTACAGCCTACAGAAGTGGAATATGACAAGGGCAGGACCCTGAATTCTGTTGAGTCCAATTCAAATCAAATCTCTGTCAAACTGTATTTATAAATCAGTTTTTGATTTAAAAGTTTAATGAAGTTAAGTCCATCAGGCCAATAAATGTAGATACAGGTAAGTAAAGGAAAAACAATCAATTGCCTTGTATTTAAATGTATATTTTTAACTGTTTACAATTTCCCATAAAGCAAATCTCACACAGCTAGTGCTCCTAAACAGGTAACTTGTGTCCAGACTGTGTGCAGGGCAACATCAAGTAATGTGGGTTAGCAGTTCACACCTACATTAGAATCAATCTCACATGCATTTTAAGTGACCATTTGCAATTCGAAGAAGATGTGACCATCAAAATCTTGTCTACATTTTTGGGTATGGGCATTTGCAGTAACACTACACTACATATGTCGACAAATGCACACCTGACCACCTCCAAGGCTGTCTCAACAACTGGGTTTCTACACTCCTGAATGTAGTTGGGAGAGATAGCCCAAGGACACTACAGAAAGCCGTGCTTACACTCCGGCTAGAACTCTGATACCAGGGTGAGCAACAGCGCATCTAGGTACTATATTAATTTTAGTATCATAAACTCTTGATTAAAGATACAGTAAACTATATTTCCGACGAAGAAGATTTCTTTAAAGGACAGGTCTAATTGCATTCTTTTCCATGTTTTTCAATTGGAACCACCCACTCAGCCATTACCAAAACATGGTGATGCCTGAACAGAAGCTGTTAGATTGCCCTTTTCAAAGCCACCAGACTTGATTGACATAAACATTTACCTTTCAGAACGTGAAGGTTGCTGGTCAACTGTCAACTTGATCGTTAAGCTTGTGTGATTTTTAGAACCAAATAAACATGGTGTCCACAGCAGTTCATGGGTTTATATATAAGCATCATGCACTAACCTTCATTAGGTCATGCAGGAAAATGGTTTCAGATGGGCTTGGGAAAAAAGCATTTTGATGCTTATACATACATACTTCAACCAAAATTTGATTTGGGGGGGTTTGTGGACATAAGGAGCACTTCTAGAAAGCTACAGATTGATATAAACCCATCAAAACAACAAAAAAATAAGGATCACATACTCCACTATCCCTTTTAAACAACATTTTAAGCACATGTGGACATATCTAGTAACATATTGTTTGTGTACCTCTTTTGCCAGGCGACGAGCTTCATAGTAGGGTCTTGCTTTCTCTATACAGCCACCAAGCTGAGAGCTCTGAGCATTTAGCTTCCTGGCAGACTCTGTGAGGATCTTCCGGTACCCTGATCTGGCATCCTGGATGGTTAATGCATGAAAATGACAAGATTAGATTTACCTGTAATGGTATGACTGATTCAATTCCACACAGGAGTGTAGCTGCAAGTGAGCAATCAATTCACTTAAGTGTTGAGGTATCAGCAACAAAACATTTTCCATTTTAGGAGATCTGACTTTTCCAGACCTTAAGCTTAGGGATATTGAAAACAAAATTATCATATTGATGAGCACCGTCTGGGCAGACTGATAAAATATTCAACAACAGAGACAGCAAGAAATTCCTTGGGTGGTAGTGACTGTTCTTTTAACATTTCTCATAAGTTTTGTTTTCTCAAAATCAAAGCATTTTTATTCAAGCTGTTTTCCATATTTTTCTACCATTTGTAGGAAGACTGAACAAATGCCCCTAATTAGATGGAGCAGGGTTTTTTTAAAATTCAGACATTTGTATTTTTTACTCACATCCAACTGCAGTTCTAGTCTATTGATTTCTGCACTGGCTTCATTGAGATGCTCCAACTCTTCCTGTGGGAAAAAAGAAAAATAATGTGCAGCTTTAGGCCTTTGTAAACAACTAGGAAGAAACTTTTATATTCCTCTAACACATACAGTCTGCTTAGATTAGCTATGGTTAGTATCTCAGGTATTATCGTTATAATGTAGTATGATAATGCTGGGCTTGTCTGACTGGTGGTGATGCAAGGGCGGTACAAACTTGGAGCTGAAATTAAAGTGCATGCCAATGCAATTAACTATCCAGATAATCACTTTTGATCTGACAACCGGATTTGCACTGATTACAGAGCTGTGGAATTAAAACAAAGCACAACAAATCGATGAGAAAGGGTTTATTCTGACACATAGCTACCTCTTCATTAGGTTTAACCAAAATCAGTCTACTATTACTCATCCAAGTACCGTTACCAATTGCATCCTGGCTAATTCATGTCACAGCTATGGCTTGATGGAGGATGGAGGTTAGATGACCACTAACAGAGCAAACACCGGGTGCACATACCTGGATCCTGGGGTCCAGTTCTTCCTCATAGGGGCTGTGTATTTGTTCTCCCACTCCTTTTTGTTTTTCGCTTTCACCATCCTCGCATGTGTCCCTGAGCGCCGATTCTAGTGATGGTCCATTAGTTTCGGCAGCTTTGACCTCCTCGTCCCCACCGGGAATTACCTCCCTCCAATCCCCCGCATCCGACTCCCCGGACCCGGCGGGGCTCTCCCGCAAGTCGCCTGGCTCCATTCCAGGCCACAGTTTCGCTAGCAGCGGCGTTAGCTAAGGTTACTTCAGCAACAGACGTGATGGCTAACGTTAATTAACTTAACAGCCCGGTCCTGATGACAACAGTTGTGTCACTCAGCAGGGGTAAATGGGAAAATACCTCCAGTGGTGGCGAGTGTTGCCGAGTTTGCTATCTGCCATATCAAATCACACGGAAACACGAGCCCACTGCACAGCTAGCCTAGCCTGCAGCCTAGCACGCTAACAGGCTAACGGCGTCAGTGATAATTTCACGTTACTTTACAGCAAACAAATGAGAACAAATAGCTACCATGAGATGAAAAGTAAAAGGAGACCCCTCAGTATGTCCCCCCATCATATGTGTTTTATCCTCCATCTCTTACCGGTTCTTCTTTACTTTAGCTAGGCTAGCTAGCTAGCGGTTTCGGTCTCACATCATCATTTCAAATGAAGTAAACAGAGGAGCTTCGGATACGGACGCGCTATAATACATTTGACCCACGTCCTCTGCCGTAGACACACACACCACTGTCACAGCTATAAAATGAAATTAATTCCTGTCTGGGCCTGTGCTGCAAATGTACATATAATTTGTAATACACCGTGTGTTATCACAGTATTCTGTATTTGCTTGCTTTGAACAGGTAAATCACTCTGTCAATAACCCTGGAACAACAAAACATCCACTACTACCATTGTTTTTATTGTTGGTCATTGGTGCTTTTTATATGTATTTTTTCACGTACAAGTGTACACAGTAGTTGGGTCTATTCTTTGTCTTGATTTGTTCAGCTTTGTTGTCCTTGTCCGTAGCTGTTGTCTGTGAAAGTTTAGAGAGCAATGCAAAAAAAAAAAAAAATCCTGTCAAATTCCTTGTGTGTGCACATACTTGACAAATATACGTGATCTCCTGCCATAAAAGCTTGGTAAACTCAATTATTTGAGAGGATTTCTTGTTGTAGACATTCCTCTTTACAAATAGTTATTTTGTATTAATAGTTTGCAAAAAACCCACACTGACAACTGAGAGAGACAAAGATACCCCTGAGAAACAGTCAAATAAGAACAGTGGAAATCCCCCACCATCGGTTAAAGAAATGGATTGTTAGCACCATGTGTGTGCCAATTTAAGCAGGAACAGGTTCCTGTTTCAGTGTAAAGTGCACAATAATGCCTTAAACAAGCTGGAATAAACGGACGTATTACTTAAGCAAAGCTTTTCTTCAAACTTCACAACAGATCTGAGCAGAATACTGAGGGCCCAAAGATAAATGGCCTCTGAAAATATTAAGAGTCCAGCTGCACCACTGTGGTTCAATAATGGTGGAATGAAATTCAAAATTGAAGGGTATTTGAGGGGAAAAATAGTTACAACATTATTCTCCCCTGTAATGCAGAACTGTGAGGATATCTACTAAATGGAAATTTTAACCTTTGTTTACCTTCTGTTTTTAGTTTTAATCACTTTGGGGGCCCAAACCTTTTAATTTGAAATAACATCCTCAGTTGATATGAGTAACTGTAAATAGTTTTATGCATTAGACTCCACTGAGAACATTGTACTACTTCGTTGAAAGCAAACTGAATTAAGCAAGTCATCAATGAGCAAAACTGTGAATTGTTTTTTATTCCAAAAAATATACAAACACTGATGTTGTAGTTTGCAAGGTGACAAACCTGCAAGGTGTACTACATTGGAGAATCATTATGCAGAATGAAGTGACATTAAAATGTAAGCAGGAAGAACTGATTTTAATAGAAGGCATAAACAATGAGAATCAAATGTCAGAATATACTGCAGTTATGACCAGTCACCACCACCATAAGCAACCATACCACAGATTATATTTTTATATTTGTACCAGACACAAAAAGGTCATGTAGGCTACCAAATAATTTAAACAAAAGTGGCAAACTAGGTAGTTGCATTGAATGCATTAATGAGTGACATGTGCACAATTAGCAGAATATAAAAATAGATCTCTGGTGAATTACTGCAGTCTTGTCTAACATACTGTTTAGGCTGCTTCCTACACTGTAAGAAATGTTTTGGAATAATGAAAAAGACCTGAGTAGTATTGGCAATTACCCTAACACCAGAAAGAGAGACAATCTGTTCTGCGTTTTAAGACAATAATCTAGAGTACATGTGATTCAATCAAAGAAACTTTAAGGACATCAGTCTTTGGTCTGGAATGCTTTCCCCAACTGACATTCAGAGATTACAAAAAGGCTACATAAACTTCCTTTTGGATCATCAACTCCAGGTGGCATCATACTGGGTCCATCCTGGAGGAGGGGCCAGGTGGATTCTCTGTCCTCTTGAGATGAAACTGACAACCCCCCTGTATCCTGTCCTTGGGACTCCAGACTTCAAATCATCCATGATACCCAGGTTTTTGGCCATCATTTTGAAACTCTCCTTACTTGAGTATTGAAGGCGGAAGGGCCCAGGTCCTTTTAGCTTCCCCTGCTTAACATCTTCATATGCAACCACGGGAGCACTGTAAACTTCCTTCTCAAAATTTTCTATGTACATCTCCTCCTTCAAGTAACTCAGGTCTAACTTGGTGAAAGGCACAAATTCGGTATTCAGTTTAATGTATCGCAGGTACTTGTCATAAAACTGACCCAGACTCACTCCTTTCCGGCCAAAGGTTAAAGTTCGGGAGATCTCTGGGCGGATACAGGCACGGTTGCGGCGCTGCTCTGGCTGACGCATCCAGTCGTCCCAGAATGAAGCAGGCCACTTGGGCTCCAGCTCCTCCCACACCTCCCTGAGGAGCATCCACCCCAGACCCGGAAAGAAGTCTGTCCTGTAGAGCAGGTCAGCCTTACCTGGATCCACATAGCCATCTCTGCCATTGTCATTCCAGGCTGACACACACCAAAGACTGGGGTCAGATTTCAGGACTGGCAGCAAGGCTCGGAAGTACTCAAAGAAGTCTGGCGCCACCTAGAGTAGGAGATGAATAAATCAATTTCAGTTTAAAATGCCCCCTATCAACAAGTGATATTAACGGTTTGAAGGATTGAATAATTTAACAGCTGTGAAATGTGGAACGTATAAATTGTTTTCATATCAATATATAAAAGAGCGAGCATTTAAATTCATCCATCAGCTTTTTAATCTTGTACAATACTTATGAAAGCATTAACTGAAGCAATTTAACAGCACTAGTTGATGATATGATTACCTCCAGGTCATCCTCTACAATCACAACAGAAGAGTGAGAAAGGGTCTTGAACACTTGGTTGAGAGCCCAGCGGTAGTGCCTGGAGATTTTGTAATAACCCTGAAACTTCTTGTGCTCTGGCCGCACAGCGATATCTGACAAGTCTGGCTGTTTCAGATGAATTACTTGACTTCCATAAGAATGGATCACTTCAGCAGTCTCGGCATGTCCGCAGTCCTGACTCACTATGATTGGGAAAAGCTCTGCTGAAGGACGGAGCTCCAGGAGTTTGTCCAAGCAACGCTTCACGGTGACCCTGTTACAGGCGATTACCAGGATAGGAATGACGGGCTGACGCGGGACAACAACCTTCGGTTTGTTTCTGTTTGACGGCTCCCACAGTGACTGGTGATTCTTGATCTGCAGCAGGATCTCTTTCTGCCTCTCAAGCTCCGCTTCGAACGTGTCTGCCATTCGGAGCACATCTCCCACCATATCATTAGTGGGCCTTTCAGCCACTTCTCTCTGCCCTCGGCCAGGCTCGTCCGGCTGGCCAGGTGGGGGTCTGCCCCACAGCAGAAGCACCAGTATGGCGTTCCAGGTGATAAACAGGAACGTACCACAAAGAATGAGAGAGCCTCTCTTGCGGAGCATGGCCCAGAAACTCAAAAGGAGGGAGGTGGGTTCAGGAGGACAGGGTTTGAATAGAAAGATGTGTCCTTTTTACAGACAATAGGAATGGGATATGGGAAGGGCAGCTTGTGTATCATCACAAGCACATAATCAGACACCTGGAGTCACAGTTTCTTGGCTCACTGGGCAGTTGCTAAAGTTATCAGGACACAGTACAGTGTCAACAAGGGTGGAGATGGACAGAAAACGATGAAGGACAGGACTCATCTTTGAGTAAATTTGCATTCGGGCAGATCCTCAACTTAAAATATCCTCTTGCATCTGAAATAATAGACAAACAAAAGAAGAAGAATTAGCTTTACTGGCAACATATGTGCACATATACAAGGAATCTGAGGGTTTTTTTTGTTGTTTTTGCTTTCACACAAGGAGCCAGTCAGCAAAAACAAGCACAACAAAGCTCAGGCAACATTTGACTGCTATGCACACAGATGAATATGTTTTAAAAACATTCAAATATAGCATACAGCAATGACTTGGTGCAGAGTGCAATTGGTGCTGCAATACTCATGAGGTGATTTAAGTGACAGGTTGCTTTATATACACGGTAAGAACATAGTGTACTTTGAGAAAATAAAGGTTGGAATAACGGTGACAATGACGAGGAAGTAACACGTGTACAACAGCACTTTTTATCACGAGTAAACGCAGGAAACCAGTTTATGATAATGGCTGTTTCGTAGGAAGTTGCTTCATGTGAACTGGAGTGATGATTCACCCAACTGTCCCTGATCGATTTGCTCTTATCACCTGTGGCTGCCTCGCTACAGATACACCAAACTGTGCGTTTCAAGACAGAAAAGAAACAGGCATAGACACCGAGACACCAGCTCGCTGTCCTCCCCGGTGCTAAGCAGACAGGTTATACCCGACAGACTGTAAATACTGTAGCTTGAGGAGGAGCGTGTTGAAATTAGCCCTTACCCTTTGAGCGTGTCTTCTTCTTGCGGCCATTTCTTCGATGACAACCGGCAAACTTACGCGACACGAGCCGACAGGACGGGTGGAGCTTTCCTCTCGCTAGTTTCCCAAATACTGAAGCTACTTAACACCCCTTCAGTTTCTCTTGTTTCTCGCCAGACTGGGAAAAGAAGGCTAAGGACGAGGAGGAGGAGGAGGAGGAGGGAAAGTAACACGACGACTTCCTGGGTAGCGAGCAGTCACGGGAGGAAGTCCCGCCCTAACTGTCACCTTGAGAAGTTACGCAACAGTTTGACGCGTGAGCGGCTCTCTGCGGAGCTAATTAGGAGCGCAGTGGCCTCTGATGTCAACATTTACTGTCTGCTTTCACACCGTGGCGTCGGAATATGGCGATGAAGAGATGTAGCTAATGTAATAACATGCATTATCTGTCTGAGCTGCAGAGAGGCTCCTGTAATTTACATCAGCTGCAAGGAGGAAAAGGCAAATGTGTTTCGGTTCAATGGAGGAACATGTCTTCCCTTCAATCTACCTCATGACAAACACTAAAACAATACGTGGCCTTACAGCTTTTATATCTGTATCTCTGTCTACATCTATCTGTATATAGGTGCATCCCAAAAAGTAGACTGTCATTTAAAAATTAGTTTTTCCCCCTTAATTTAATTCAAAAGGTGAAACTTTCATATATTATACATTCATTAAATACAAAGTGAAATATTCCAGCCTTTTTCCTTTTAATTTCGATTATTAGATTTCAGATCAGGTAATATCCATCCTGTACGACAGACTGCAAGGTCTTTGTCACCCTAGTATGAATTGGAGAGGGAATTAGGTCTTCAATTTAATGATAACACCTGGGACTCCATCTTAGAATATGTCCACACCTGCTCTTTAAATGCTAGACATTGCTTAATCCAATTCAAAGTCCTACACAGAATCCATTATTCAAAAGTGAAGTTACACATTTTCCCTGAAATTTTGCCCTTATGTGATAAATGTGAGTCTACTGAAGCTGATCTGCCACACAGTTTTGCCTTGTGTGCTAAATTGCAAGGCTTCTGGGTTGACATTTTCAATTTATTGTGTTCAGGGTATTTTTCTGTGGGGTTTTGTATGTTTTTTATTTTTGCTTTTTTGGGGGGCCTCATTTTGAATACTGAACTATGTATTGTTCTGTGTTGGACCTCTGTTTTTTTGAAAATTAATAAAAATATTTGAAACAAATTTCAATTATTATGGCTTAATTAGTTTCCTCACAAGGGTGGCTAGGCTCAGCCTTGAAGGATAAGGAGCTTGGACATCCAGAGGGAGCCCCTGCTCCTTCGCGTTTAAGGGGTCATATGAGGTGGTTCAGGCATCTGATCAGGATGCCTTCTGGGCGCCTCCCACTTGAGGTGTTTCAGGCACGTCCCACTGGTAGGATGCACGCTGGAGGGATTTCATATCTCATCTGTCCTGGGAACGCCTCAGGGTCCCCCAGGAGGAGTTGGAAAGCGCTGCTGGGAAGAGGGACATCTGGGGTGCTTTGCTTGGCCTGCTGCCGCCACGACTCAGCCTTGGATAACTGGATGAAAATGTATGGATGACCCGACAGCTTACGGCTCATGAAAATCAAAAATCCAGTATCTCCAAATATTAGAATATTATGCTTATTATGCTCGAACCACCTCAACTGACCCCTTTCAACACAAAGGAGCAGCAGCTCTACTCTGAGCTCCCTCCAGATGTCCGAGCTCCTCCCCCTATCTCTAAGGCTGAGCCCAGCCACCCTTCTGAGGAAACACATTTCGGCCGCTTGTATTCACAACGTCATTCTTTCGGTCTCTACCCAGAGCTTGTGACCATAGGTGAGGGTTGGGACGTAGATGGACCAGTAAATCGAATGCTTTGCCTTCATCAACTGCATCAGTGCAGCGTGACATGGAGGAGTAAAAATGACCATAAATCCTCTAAAATATAGCAAATTAAAAATATAAAGAAGCATAAAATGGATACACCCAAGTAAAGTGCCACAAAACTCTAATTAAGTAAAGTAAAAACTAAATTAAATGTACTTAGTTGTATTCCACCACTGCTAATATTACATATATCATAATGTAACACTGACAGACATCATTCTGCTGAGTACTTTTACTTGCGATCATTTCAGTTCATTTTGCTGATAATACTTCAGTGCTTTCACTTGTGAAGATTTTTAATGCAGGGCAGGGTACTTTTACGTTGTTGTACTGCTACTTTTTTTTACTAAAGTAAAGGATCTAAATTCCTTCTTCCATCATGACGTTGTACAGCACATCCTTAAAAAAGGTGCAAAGTGCATTATGAAATTGGATTAACACTGGCACTTATATTTTTTGTCCAAAATATTGCACATTGAAAAAAAACAAGCAAACGTCTTAAAAACACAAGTGGAAGGAATAAATATTTCACATTTATAGTTTTTTTTCTCAGACTTGAATATTTCCATTTGGCGTGATGATATTCCATGTTTGCAAAATAAGGTTTTGTACAAAACATACAGGGTAATATTCAAAATAAAATTCACTGCCATTATTTTAGGTATCCACCAGGAGGCATAGAATATGTTGGGTAAAAGGTACTAGAACAGCGTTTCATGTTTCTCCTGTACTTCTTTCAGTATGGCTTACTTTTCATCAGAGCAAAACAAATTCTCTAAAAACAGCCAGTTGTTTTCTTTTATGACTGGGTTGAAGTCCAAATGTGCTTTGTGTATTGTGAAAGCAAAGTAAAGTCAATAAATAAGGTTAGATCACAGTGTGTATTTTTGGTGCCGAGGCCTTGGACTCTCAGTCAGGTCTGTCCTCTGGGATCATTTGTCCAGAGTTCTCCTTGGAGGAAGTGAGGTCAGTGGGGCTGTGGATGTGTCCATTTGCCTGAAACAAGACGTTTGAAATGATTTCACAAGGTCTGTAGTAACATGTATTATTATCAAAGTATCACATTAAGTGTTGTGACACTCACCTGCAGGGTATTATTGCTGGTGATTTGCTGTGTATCATCGGGGCTGCTGCTGGACATCCACAACACCGCCAGCTTCAACAACATAAACTCTGACACCAGAGCTGTCAAAGACAAACAGGTGCTCTTCAGTGTTGACCAGCCACTTATCACCAAAGACGGGATTTGTCCTTCATTTCCCACCAAACATGGAGACATAATGGACACTTTCAAAACGCCAGCTGGGAAATCACTGGTCTCCTGAACAAATATTATTTGACAGATGTGTGTAGCATATGTTTTATATTTAATCTTTTGAATGATTTGAGAGCATTTGTCTCTTCCGGGCAGGTTAGATGTGAGTCTACGTGCCAGCTGACGCACCAGCGCGTTTTGGACACTGGGCACAGCTGAGCGCGCGTCCCGTGCGGATTGCGAAAGTTTTGGGTGACATAATTTATTAATTTCCCTGCAATCTTTGTCCTTCACCCGGGGTGGCGACTTATACGCCACAGTCAGTCTTCTTCCCACCAGAACACGGTCTCCTTGCAGGAAAGCCTCCCAGGCTGTCGCCTGGTTTGCCCGGGCGCGCTGAGCTGGCGAGCCGCCGGCCAGGCCGAGGCTGTACGCAGAGGTGGCAGGCCGCTTGGTCGGAGGATTCCTGGTCCAGATATTTCCGCGACACCGGAGAACAGCAGACAAGGCAGAGGCGGAGGGTGTGGAAGCCATGGTGGTCGATGATATCCACAACAGTCTGCTTCTCTTTCCCCTGTAAGGTTTCTGATGTCCAACCTCTTTCCAAGCAGTCACATAACGTATAAAGGTTAATTTGCGTAAGGAGTGGATTAGAGGGGGGGTCTTTGAGCTCTGGTGGACCCGACCATATTTGGGGTCACAGGTGGGTGTGTCTTAAGGGCAATGTGAGGAGGAGGAGGGAGGGGGGCATTCAGAAGTAGTAATAGGCTAGTGGATGCAAAATGCATCAGATTCTATAGGCTGATCACAGTGGTGGAATTTACTACATTTACCAAATACTGTGTGTTGAGGTAAATGTATGTTTTGTTGGGTATTTCCATCTCACCTACTTGGTAGCTACTTCTACTCCTCTGCTTTCCAGGGGTGAATATGTGCACTACATTTACTGGTAACCTTTTTTTTTTTTAAATTTACATTAAAGGAACAGTGTGTAAGAATTAGGGGCATCTAGTGGTGAGGACTGCAGATTGCAACCAGCTGAAAATTCTCTCAGTTAAAATTCCCTCAGTGTTTACTGCTCAGGAGGTTTACCGCAGAGGTGTCTTCCTCTCCTAAACAAACGGACCCAGTGATTTAATCTGGTAAAAACACAGAATAAAGCAGTTTAACATTAACCATTGTTGAAGCCACAATAACATTATTTGTTTTGTTTTGTTCTACATGTAAATAAATGCAGTTTTGTTGTTGGTACATGTGGTGGCGCACTCGGACAGGAAAACGCAGGTGATATAGGTGATAAGCAGCAAGTGTGTGACGGGGGAAGCAAACAGTTTTTTGACCGTGTTAAGTGTGGCAGCAGGAAGAGTCCTTTTTCATTGATAGACTCTACACTAACTACAGTGGCCGACATGAAAATGCAAAAACGTGAGCGGCCCTAATTAGTGCCAGTGTTTGGTTTGTCTGTTCTGGGCTACTGTAGCAACATGGTGGTGCAACATGGCGGACTCCGGTGACAAGGTACCGCTCCCTGTGTAGATATAAATGGCTCATTCTAAGGTAACAAAAACATGATTATTCTTATTTTCAGATAATTATACAGCAGAGAAAACATTCTTATTATATAATTATTATTATTATATTATATTTCAGATGTCCATGAGTTGTTAGCAGAGCCACCTCAGATGGTTTCATTGAAATAACTGTTCATTTTTAAAGCAGGGATACGATACAAATACAACCCAAACTTGTGTTAGCAGAGCTTTGTTTTTTCTTCTCTCAAGACCATTTATCATCTCAGAACCCTTTTGTAAATAAAGTAGTAAAAACTAGCTGCACCTGGACCAGGTACAACAGTTAAATGCTTCTTACTCACTGCTAACAGTCTAATTAGGTAATGCATCAGTCACAGGGGCCATTTTGCAGCAGGACGAGTACTTTCACTTTTGATACTGGAGGTAAATTTACCGTCTGTTTAGTTTTACGAATGCAGGACTTCTAATTGCAATCAAGTATGTTTACGTTGAAGTGTTGGTACTTTTACTTAAGTTAAAGATCTGAATATTTCCTGCCTGATCATTTGCTTTTTATTTAAAGTCTTAATCTCCAAAATAACTGTCAAATAAATGTAGTGGAATAAAAAGTACTTCTCTGTGAAAGTGGAAAAAAAACTCAAGTGCAAGTTACAGAAACTGTACTTGAGTAAATGTACTTAGATACTTTCCCCCTCTGTCTTCAGGGAAGGCAAGTGCAAGTCTTCTCTGTACATCATTATATAATATTTATGCTGTTTTTAACTTGCCTCTCAGTTTCAGGGGGGACACAGGGGACACGTCCCCCTGGATATTTAGAACATGTGCATTTGCTGCCCTGAATTAAAACATAAGAGGACTTTTATTTTGACCAAATTACAGACATTTACACTATGACTTGATGCAGAGAGGGCACAAATTGGTGCCTAAAAATTCACCAGACTGCAGGAAATTAGGTTGACCCCCAACCCCCCGTTTCACATGTGTCAATGTCAAGACAAAACCTACGCCCTTGAAGGCAGCTACAGAAAACTCAGCTGAAGCAGATAAAATAACAACTGCAGGGGCAACAGACTACAACCATGTTTTGTCCACACCTCACCAAAGAGATGGACTGCATAAGCACCCAGAAGAAAATGTCATGATGGTAAAGACACGTGTGTTGTCAAGCAGGTTAGTCCGCCTGAAGAGCACAGAGGAGCAGCCGAGGAGGAATTCAGAATTCAAGCCACCACCATGTTAACTGGACTGTTTACACCACTAGAGGGTATCAGGTGTCTGAAGAAGACATGGGGGTTCCTGAAGGCAACAGGCAACAAACAAATCTGTTTTGGGTCAGCAGAGGACAAGTGACAAGTAGTCCCCTCTATACTGTACTCACAGAGAAGAAGGAGAACAAAAATCCAGTTAGTTTATAGAAATAAAGTTGTTACCATGTGTTTTGGAAAGTGGAAATTTTCAGTTTTCAGATTTGGAAATTGGGAAATGAAGCAAAGAGCTTTAAATGTCTAAACAAAATGTTTTATTTGATGATAAAATTGGGATTAAAGTCCATTCTTAGGCGTGAAAAGAGAAAATATATACAAATATATAAATCATCTATGGCTATGTACAAATAGTTGGTCTATAAACAAAAGCAGTAAGAACTAGAAACCCTGAACTGGTTACAGAAATCAACCTGATGAAATCAAATGATACTCAAGTCCTTTCATCAGAGTTTAGTGCATTTCAACATTTACAGCTTATTATTCGTTATGGACAGATTCTAAACACGCACAGTGCTTCCAGCTTTCACAGTAATCACAAGCATGTTCAGAGAAAACAAGTTTTCCCTGTTTATTCACCACGTGCATCTTTGAGCCTGTGTGTCCTTCCTTTAAAAAAATGTCGCTGCCCTTGTTTTCCTTCATTTCTTCACTTCACATCGCCGCGCTGCGAACCGGACCGAATGTGTCCCAGTGCTTAGTTTTTCCTTCACCAACAGGACAAAAGGAGGCAAAAGCATCACTGAGAGTCACGATGATATTCTCTCGCTCCACTTGAGTCTCATCTCTACAAACTGTCCACCCCTGACCCTCCACTCAGGGTCTAGTCTCTGGAGTGAATGCACCTGGTGTGCCTTGTGACGTTGCGTTCCCTGGAGGAACAGGCCTCCGGTGAACGACCACATTCGGTATGATAACAAACGCCAGAATCCCCACCAGCATGAGCGCCACTGTGATGGTGATGATGGACGCCACCACGACGTAGTAGCACTGGTCTGAACGGAACAACCTGCGCAGGCGACCCCTGACCCTGTTTGGAGGCCTGCCTACATCCACCACAGTGGTTGGGGGTATTCCCTGCTCCAGTTCAGCCATGTTGAGGTCACCACCTGCCGTCATCTGGGCCTCCTGGCTCTTTTGGGGCAGGGTGAGGATGTTAGACTTGATCGGGCTGCTGGGAGGAGGGTTCTTCAGGAGCAGTTTGCCCTTGTTGCGCTTGAAGCGGATGGACAGTGCCCTCTGCATGTCCGGTGGCAGTTTGCCTATGATGTCCTGATTGTTGCCGAGGCGAGGCAGGTCCTGGCCGTGGGGGAGGTTGGTCAGCTCACGACATACAGGGCAGCACAGGGTCTTGAGCTCAGGGGAGGTCACGTTGATGCGAGCGAGGCACTCCAGGCAGAAGGTGTGCCCGCACGCCAGCAGCTTTGGGGTCTTGAAGATGTTATCGTATGAGCAGAAACACACAGCGCACTCTGTTTCCTCCACATCATCTTCAGGGGCCTTCACCTTCCTCCTGTCGCTCTCCCCATCTTTCCTGTCTGGTCTCCGGGCCTCTTCACTCCTTCCCCGCTCCCTCCTCTCCCCCTGGTGCCTGTCCTGTTCTCTCCTCCTGCCTCTTTCCGCCCTCTCCGAGTCGGTGCTCCTCGACCTCCTCACTTTTGCAGGCTTCTCCCTCCTCAACATGTCCTCCTTGCTGTTCCTCTCTCTCTGGCTGAACTTGGGTTTAACATTTTGAGCCTGCCTGGCTCCGTGGCTGTGTCTCTCCCTGTCATCACTCATGTTGGAGGGGTGATGTTAGAGGTAGAGAGCTGGCTGGAATCTGATTCACAGGTTCCTGACAGGAGCTGTGGAAAATCAAACACTGGTTAAGTTCACCGGTTCCCAAAAAAACAGCAGAGCAGGAAACACTGTTGGAATCCACCTGCATGGCCGTCACTGCTGCTTCACGATGATGAAGCAATTACACCTAATCTGTCGCTATCTAACATCTCTATTGTATCAAAACGCTATCTGTTGATTTTGTTCATGTATTCAACATGCATGCAGAGCTTTTGCCTTGATAATGAGTTGCTCTATTTGTTTAATAGGCTTTCCTGCAAACACGTCTGTAGCAAGAACAGCAGAACTGGAAGTGCTTCAAATAGATTTTGGCGAGTGGAAATCTTTATGATCAAGATGTTGAAACCTGTAAAAAAAAACAAAAAACCTAAAGCAAAGGTGACACTGGTGTGCAGCACAGCTTCATTGTTCTGCAGTGTCATAGCAAGCATTCCATCATACCCATCCATCTTGCATAGTCAGTCATTAACTCAAAGTTTGTGTGTCAAGGAGGAACACAAGGAACAATTAATTCCTTGACAAAGTAAATAAAAAAAAGTACATGTTGACATTTGCAACAAGTTTAGGTGTTGGTACAGGTGTACAAGTTCTTGTTTGTGAAGGATTTAGGGGCTTTGAAATAAGCAAAGTTTGCCGGCTAAGCAGAGAACAACATTGACAAAGAACAGGAAAGTAAATAATTGGACAGAATTTGTACGCACACACTGACCTGCTGAGGTAGATGAGTGTCGGATCACGTCGTCAGAGATGATCTCACAAGTAGAAGAATCCTTTTGGGTGTCAGTGCGGTGCAAACTGGAACATTGTCAAACTTCATTACTAAAACAAAAAACTATTTAAAGCATTACTCCTGAAGTGTTCTGAAGTCTCTCTGCAGTCCCTGCTCTCCTCCTCCTCTGTAGCTTTCCTCTCATATGTTGTTTTCTAATTGTAACACAGCACTGCCTCCTCTGAAACCTCCTCCTCCTCCTCCTCCTCCTCCTCCCTTTTTCTCTCTCCTCTCGTCAGACCAGTTGGACCAGCTGTAGTGAGTCAGTGCTTTTTTTTATTATGTTGCATGTGTAGTTAATCAGGTCTTGGATAACTCTCAGGAGTATCCCTGCACACAGCAGAACCTATGTAATACTGGTAGTATAATGTGGAGGCAGCTCTGCATACAGTTACAGCTGCATTTTCTTATCTGTCAATTAAACTTAAGGATCAAACAAACATTTCTCAGCCTTTTTATTTAATTGTATGAGAGACAGTGTCAGAGGCACAAAGGGTCACATGGTTAGAGAAGCACATGAATGTTTTTTTGCTCTCTGTGACTTTATGTGATATGAATCAAGAGTTGGGAAAATTCCACGGTCTCTGCATAAATAGACAAAAGTTCAGTACTGTCAACACTGCAGGTATCAGCGCCTCATACCTGTCATACCTGCGATACTCTCTTAACACTTTGTGGGTTTACCACCCAGACAGGACAAGCTGCCAAACCCAACCTTTCATCCTCTCTGCACTGCCCCAGTTACTCCTTTTGTATCCGAGCTCTTCTGAATGACCGAGAATACACCTCAACTGTGATACCAGGTCGCGAACGTATGATGTGTCACAGCCAGAATTAAAACACAGAGCAGTTTTGTTTGCTCAGACTGCTGCGTCACTCTTTCTGTGACAAAAACATGCCGCTGTGTGAGGAACCCTGAAGGCACCAAGTATTCTTTTAAGAATACATACAGAGTAATATATTTTATATTGGCTCAGAGTTGAGAATTAACACCCTGGTGGTGTTCAAAGCGAGAAAAACAGATGCGAGAAAAGTGTCACATCTTTTTCTGCTCTGATATTGATTTTTTAACATATCTAGAAAAACAACTCAGCTTGTACAACTCAACCTGCATGACAAAAGGATATGAAGCTATTCAAATGGCGAGTCTAAATATAACTTGTTAGACAACAATGAACTTCCTGGTGCTTTTAGAACCAGAAAAAAAGCCAAGTTGAATTTTAAACATGGACGTGATGACTAATTACTGAGCTGCAAACCCACTGACTGGTTGTAAAATTTTATTGCCGTAGAAAAATGAAAATAAACAAGATAAGGAGCCTCACACGTTGGCCAGTCCCCTTATTTAGACATTATTCTTTTCAGCTTCATGGAGACTCCTCAGCTTTAGTCACTTTAACACACTTTAACAGTGTCTTTTATTCAGGCCAAGTCAACAAACATTCAAAAGCAAACCAATAGTCTCACATTCTTTTGATGAGCTGTAAAAAAAAAACCACCAGTGAGTCAGTGCTGTTGATGGGGGAAACTCAGATTCAGGCGCATTTGCGTTTCCTTGTTGTGGCCCAGCTAACATGGCTGGTTTATGATTAATCAGTCAGTCAGTAGGTCTGTGACCCACATCTCACTGGGCCTGTCTCCCTGCTACGTGTGTCTGTGTTCAGGCCACTTTGTGCAGACATATTTGGTCCAGAATGCCATATTGAGCTACAGCAGAAAAAAACTGAAGAGAGGCTGGAACCATGGAGCTGTAACTTTCTTTTCCAAACATGTCCTCTTTGTTTTTATGCAAATTCCAAACTTTCAAAGTCCTACTTCTACCCTGAGAGGCAGAGAGAGCTCCCCTGCACTTTTTGTTTTCACCATCTGTCCCCCCTGAGCCTCGGTCCTCTCTTCAGCCCAGCTCCTCTTTGGTTTTCCCCTGCTTGCGCGGCATCTTCTTGCTGCTGCTGTCCTCCAGCTCTTTGCTCTTGTAGTAGTGAGGAGCCACCTCAAGCAGCCAGCTGCTGTCTATCTCAATCACCTGCACGCAGGGAGGGCGAGAGAGAGAAATTATACAACGTGTGGATATACAGGAAGTTAAATATTGTACAGGAACACTTGTTACACTTCCTCATTATTGTACAGGGTCATGCAAATAGTTATTCTTTGGAAGACTTAATACTGGAATCAATGAAAGATGTGTTTATGTTGTTTACATTTTAGCTTCTTCTGTGTTTAAAGAGGAACTACACCTATTTTAAAAATTCACACGTTATTCCATCTATTGAGCAGCTCAGGATCTAATACTTAAAGGGAAATTTTGGTTTATTTCAACATTTTTCCTATCGTCCTAAATTTGTTTCAAGTGACTAGTGACATAAAAATAATAGTTAGCATGTTAGCCGTTAGCCTAGATACAGCCGGCGCAAATAGTAGCATCAGACCTGTTAAAACTAAGTGAAAGGTCTGATGCTACTATGCGCCCCGGCTGTATCTAGGCTAACGGCTAACATGCTAACTATTATTTTTATGTCACTAGTCACTTGAATCAAATTTAGGACGATAGGAGAAATAAACCGAAATTTCCCTTTAATAACATTAGGCCGGGGTAACAGTACTCGATACCTTTTTGAGGTATTTGATGAAACAATGCAGTACTCAGTATTACTGAAATGTCTCCAGTCAAATGACACCTGCAATCAATCCTTTTTGTGCCGGGTTGTCTGGTGAGGTCCTGCGTGGCATTTCAGGGTGCCAAGATGCCACCGAAAACGTTTGAAATTATGGCTACCAGCACACTACATGCCACTCCATTCACATTATGAGTATCGAGTTAAGAACTCTATTGGTATCTGTGTCACTTTAAGGGTACCGGTATCGTAATTTTTTAAACAATACCCAGCCAAAGATGACAAAACAAAAAGAGTAATCATTGATCAAACCTCCCTAGGCCGTGGAAATAACGTATTGGAAATCTTAATTCAGGTGTTGTTCCCCTTTAATCATTGTCTTCCTTGTAGCAGAGGAGCTCTACCTTTCTCCGCAGGCAGAATTCTGAAGTACAGACTAAAACTAAGACCTAACTTCTCTGCAAATATTTGAGGGAGATTTAGGCAAATGTTTCAAAGCAAACAGTTAACAGACACACCTGTCTCATGAACTCCTTGGTGGTGAAGACCAGCTCGTGGTAGATGAGCCAGCGGGGCTGCTCCTCGAACAGAGAGCTGTTGGGATGGACGTACACTGTCTGCTGGTGCTTCACTGTCTTGTAGCCGCCTTTGCTCAGTCGTGCTGTGTGATAGAAGTATCCTGCCGTCACCGCCTGGGAGAGAGACGAGAGACGAGGGGTTTACAAACATTAAAATATCTTAGTGGCAAAGATGTATCTTGTATGTTGGACATAAGGGAGGAGGCATAATCACAAATTAATTGTATTACACTGTAGGCAATGAAGGACTTGTATCAGTGTCTGACATATGGAACCACCAATGTAAATTATTATTCTTATTATTATTTTTCTTTGCTTTTCTCTTTCTTTTAATATTACTATTATTTACCGTGTATGTATGTATTTATTTAAAGAAAAGGCAGGACTTTTTTAAACACACATCACACATTTGGTATTCTGTATGTTCTTTTCTTGTGGTGTAATGTTGAAAACCTACTAAAAAAGATTGTTGAAAAAAGAAAAATCTTGACTGAAAGTTGGAGGAATGCCTCTGCACATCATCGGTCAACACCTGAAGCTCAGGGTCGGAAAATGTTTTCTTTTTCTCTCTGCCCTTGTTCCGCCCGCTGTGTTCCTGGTGCAAAGGCAACATTTATACTATGCTATAGTGATAATTGCAATCAAATGCAAAATTGTATGGGTGTTTTAACTCTATCATATCACTTGCACAATATCTCAGACCTTGCAACACAGCAGATACTGTAGGTGTTGCAAGTGATGCACAATTCATGCTGCTATCAGCAGCCAAATTTGCATGTCAGTTTTATCCATGTGTTGGTCAGGTTAAATCATGGCCAGATGGACAATGCTGTTTTTCCACACAAAAACTGTCATATTCTTATACATGCTGTTTTCAATCCAGAAGTAAGAGCTTTGATAATTCATTCTTTTCCCTCAAGAAATGAGTTGCTCTTTAGGTTAACTGTCTGATCACAGACACTGATGCAGACAACATGGGGATACTGATACGAGTCCAGCTGTTCAACATCTGACCCTAAAACTAAATTTAACTCAAAGCAGATTAATTTAGGTAAACGCGCATGCACTTGCTGAATAACCACCAAAGCATTAATGCAAGAAAAGCAGATAATTCACCCTGCAAACTGAGACATCAGTGTAACTCCTGACAATATAACAAGCTCTTCAGGGGTTTGTACTGACGTTGAGTTTCGTGTGGGATTTGCAAATGTACAGCAAATCCCACATGAAACTAAAACTCAACACTCAGACCTGCTTTTCCAACCTTGTTTTGTGGGTGTGTGTGTGTGTGTTGAGTGAATGAAACTACTTTGCTTTTACGAGACAGAGCAAATTTGACTGTATGTGAACATGCATTGACAATAATCATTCATCTGTTTTCACAGATGCACACAAACCGTTCACACTTGCTGTAATGTAGCCAAGTGACGTTCGATGTGTTCACAAAACAGGGACAGCATGAAACTGAAATTCAGCTGACAGATAATGTCTGTACATTTGTCTGTCATCTCGCCTTAAAATAGCATAAACATTTTCATATGACTAATAATTCTATATTTGTTTAGTTGTTTAATAAACTTTTAATTAATTACAACAAAATAAGTTTTGGAGCTTCTTTTGCCGATCTGGCTGCATTCATTTTTGACACAGGCAAAGGCAGCATGTGACGAAAAAAGCTGTAACCCAGCTATTATAACAAACGCCCTTTCTTATCTCTAGTGGCTTACGGGTGCGTTCACACCACACACAGACCCTGATATGAGAAGGCTGTTCATGCCGTCTCTGTTCAGTGATGTTTTAGGCATTACTCAAACATTTTCTCGCCGTTTTCTTTTCAGAATCATACACTGTTTTTAGAGTCTAGTATCTTCAAAAGACTCTCTCTCTTGTGACGGGATCAGCATCCACCCGCTCATAGTGTTCTTGAGCAAAAACGGGTTATATCCGATGGTGACCTTTTACCTCTCTGTGGAGACAAGCAAGCTAAAAGATGAAATTCCACTTGAGGGAACAAAGGGATATTCCAAAAGTGACCGTGCTGACAGAAGCCTGTTAAAGCTAAAGTAAGCAGCTTAAGGTTTACTGTGTATTATTACTGCTTCCCTCCACTAGGTCAAGTTTCAAACTCAAGTCGTAAATCATCTTAAGTTGTTTACCTTGAGCCTGTGTAACGCCTGAGGTGAAGTCAACACCAAAAAAAGAAGCAAACACTGAAAAAGGTGTGTTTGTTTTAGACAAGGCACCATCTTCACCATGTTTTTGAATTTTTCAGTGGGTGCGTGCCAAAGGTTTAGCTTTTATTTCTTCTTTATACTGTTGCAGTAGTTTCTATAACTTCCTCACTTTGAACTTCCTGCTCAGATTACAGGAGTTTTGGTGATGTATCCTGATTCACTCAAGCCCCCAGGAACAGCGCTGGGCTTTGAAGCCACCTTGACATCTAGCCAAACGTGGAATTACAACTCCCAGGTCCGTCACGTGATGACATTGGGCCCAAAAGGACTTTTTGCCATAGACTTTCATTGTGAAAGAGACATCCAGAAATTAGTCGATACATTTTTTGTTGAGTGTCACAACTCAACCATTTGGTCTACTAACATTTTGAATGTCTAGAAGAGCTGCAAGACTAACTCATTTTATCCCCATTCAAGTTAGCAAAGTTAGCCACTTGGCAGCTGTTAGTCTTATGTGTGCTTGCCCAGCACACGTGGTCATACCAAGTAGTAGCCATGTTTCACACGGAGCCAGAAACACAGTGAAGTATAGTATATCCTCTTTATTAATACGAGAAATCAACACTGAGATTCAGTGTTTTAGTCTGAAAACCGTGGTAAATCTCTGGGGGACTTCCTCTGTATCACTGACCTTGCGTATTGGCAGGCTGTCCCCATTGGAGCTGACAACCTCCACCTCAATACGGTCCATCAGACCCTCCAGCTGGTCCCTGACGTCCCGGGCTCTTCTCATGGAGCGGAACTGGATGAAGTTTTCGTAGCACCACTGTGTGGAGTAACCGCTCTCCAGCCACTGAGGGACAAAAGACAAAATTACTGTAGTACAACACCTGAGTTCTAGGTAGGAATATATCAGTCCTGACACAGAAGTTCTCCACCTGGGGGTCTGGACAAGATAAATCTGAGGGTTTAAGAGGTGTAACAGGAGAGAAAGTAGGAAAATATATTTTTCAGTTTTTTCTCTAATCTTTGTTTCAGCAGTGATGTTCAATATCTCAACAACTATTGGATGGATTAAGATTTAGTTTTGTACATATTCATGACTCCCAGAGAATAAATCCTGCTGACTTTGGTGATCACCTGACTTTTCCTTTAGCGCCACCATGAGGTTGACACTTGTGGTTTTCGTTGTGAAGTCTCGACAACTCATGTTCCCCACAAGGAGAATCCTAATCCTAAAATCATTCATAGAATCAGTTTAGACTTCCATCCTGTCCCTTGGATTGCAGATCGGTAACTAAAGTTATTTTGAACGCATCTTCAGATGTAACTGCCGCTGACTTTATACCTGTGTGTAGACGTTGAGCAGCACCAGGTGGTCTCCCCCTGGCACCACGAAGTTCATCCTGGCATTGTCAGCATGCACAACCTTGTCTTTGGGACGGTAGAAAATGGAGTTGTTCACCGACAGCATGGCCGCTATCGTCAACACTTCCTCTGAACACTTGTACCTGGAAGGAGATGGAAAAAAATTGAAAAGAAATAAAGAAAACTGCAGAGAGAGACAGTGACAACAAAAGTAATCATTCAGCTCTTACTTTTAGGATTTCTTCCTGAACCGCATTCACTAACAAAGTTGCCAATCCCGTGAGGTAATGGTCTCTTTTTTGAACATTTTAGAAGATGTACAATTTCCAAATCCAGCCACCCACATGTCTTTAATATCATCCAGGTAGAGAACATAGAGTTAATGATGGCAGCGTTAGGGTGATGATTTGTCTTTCTTGCAGCTTACATTGGATAAATCAGTGTTCTGACTCATTTCTACATGAGGAGGAAGTATACCAGCTCAAATATGAGCTAATGTTTGACTACACAGTTTGGTTTACTCCACTTCATGTTGCTCCAGTGTGTGATTTTACACAGAATGCCTGCATCACAGACGCAAAACTGGTGTGAAGGGTGTGACGTGTAAGACAGCAGTGATGGCCTCTAGTGTGACATCCGTGACGTGCAGCGCTTTCTAAACAATAAAAATGAGATAACATGGCAATGACAGTTATTTACTGGAGACTTACTGCTCGGAGGCCAGGATCATCTTGCTCAACATGGGGTCCACCGGTAGCTCAGCCATCCTGCGACCCAACTGAACCCCCGACAAACAAAAACAATCAGTTAAAGACTTCATTCATTTAATAAACAATAACCTGTGCTACAGTAGTCACCAGTGATGCAATCATCCACACTCTCTGGAAAAAATCCTCACATCCTTAATAATCACAAGACGAGCTTGGCGACAACAGCTGTAAGCTGCAAACACAATAAGTCATCTCTCCTGTGTATCAGCACTTTTCATCAAGGAAGTCATGACACGGCACCATAAGCAACAGGTATGTACGGTACGCCATGCAAATATGCAGACTATGAGTGATGATGGATGTAGATTACGAGTGTCAAAGCAAAAGGTTACGCATCCCTCTCTGTGATTACAGTTAAGAATGTAAAAGGAGTCTAGAGGACAGAAATAGTGGACTTTGTTTTAAATATAAAAAGTTTAGAATAAACACTTTAAAAGTGGATCAGGGGCAACTGATAGTGTAATAAAGTGACTGTACACATAATTTACAATGCAACATATACTAATAATAACAATAATTTAGTGTTAAGTTAATCTCAACTAATTTTGTCTGCTGTTTGATGCTGGGCAGGTAATGTCCTGTCCAAAACGGTACGGCTGCAGGCGGGACAACTCAACAATGAGCTGAAACTCAATATAAAGCTCCGTAAAGCTGAGAGGGGGCTGTGGATTCAGGTGAAAGTTCTCTGTAGATTCATCATTATGAGCGTCCCATTTCACCTATGATACATTGTTACTATAAAATATCTTATAGCTACTCTTACATACGGAATAACTCCTTAATCTGTATAGAAAAAAAATATTTTATGGGACATATGGTTGGCAAAAGGTACATGTGTTGAAGTAGTTACAGCTGAGGAGCAGCGTAGGATGTGTCTTTGGACTAAAAAGGGCAGAGGAAAAAGAGAATTAAGTTCAGGGGTTGCTAAATTCTCCTAATACTCACTCCACCTCTGTATTTTATAGTAAAATGTCGAATATTCAAACTAAAATGAGTGAAAGCCTGAGACTAATGTCGCAGCTTGGATGTGGAACTAGGGAAGATGTATGTCAGGATGTGATCTAAAATGATGTTTTAGATCAGATGTTATTATACACCCCTGAAACTGTTTAAAATGGGCTTAACCAAGGACAATAAATATGGGAAATGTTACAAAGGTGCAGGCACATTTCTCTATGCGCTACTGCAGTGGTTCCCAACTGGTGGGTCACAGTCCAAAAGTGGGTCGCTGATATGTCGTCAATGGACTGCAAGTGACCTGCAAACATGTCAAGTTTATAAAAAACATTCTTTATTCGTAAGTAAGGTAAATTTCTGGCACAGAGCTGCATTTTTAAGTGCTGTTTCATTCTGTAGAGTGAGTGACTAACACACAGCTACATGACAGAGACAGCACACTAGCTCAACGACATGGCCAAACACAAGTATGACGCTGAATGTGATTAACTGTGTGGACTTTGAACTAATGACGAGGAAGAAAACTGGACCTCGTGGCTGGACCAGCTGGGAGCCACTGCTCTAGGGGACTGTCCCACGGTATTGCCTTTATTGGAAGGTGGTACTGAAAAATCTTTAAGGGTGGCTCTAACAAACTCTACCACAATCCACACAACTATGTCTCTTGGGGGACAAATCCTTTGTGCCACCAGGCCTTACTAGAGCAGAATTTGTACTGACTGTAAGAGGTCTTTTTGCAGCAGCCATGATTATTCTATGCAACTGGATGGATAGATATGCTGGATCTATGTGTGTGTTTATATACTCTACTGTATATGTATGCATTTGTATGTGTAAGAGTTTTTGGCGTGCCAGAGTGGGTCCTTGTGGCTGCATTTTAAGTTGGGTGTTTTTCCCTGTTTGCTTTTCTCTCTGTGAATTCACGTATATAACGTCTGTATCATCTGTTTGTATAAAGCCAGAATGTGAAAATGAATAAAAAATTAAAATGACAAACAAAAGTACAGGTTTGTACCTTGGTGAGCTCTCCCAGGTGGTTGAGTGCTCCCAGAGCGTAGAGCTGCTCCAGCGCTAAGACCAAAGTCTCATGAGGAGGTGGGTCCATGAAGTCAAAGTGAATTAGATCGTTGATGCCTGTAAGTAAAACATATTAACTTATTGCCCAGTCACAGCCACCAAATAGTGATCTAACCTGCCTCAGCTTGATAAAATAAATGTATGAAGACATGTAATTTTAGTAGTCTTTATGGAGCGCCTCCTCCCCTCACCTAGACTCTTAAGCAGCAGGACGACATTCCCCAGGTTGGTCCTCTGGATCTCGGGCACAGTCGTTTCCTCCATCTCGTGTTTAAAGGCCCAGGCTGTGTAAAGCCTGAAACATTTCCCAGCAGCCACTCTGCCTGCACGGCCTGCTCTCTGGTTGGCCGAAGCCTGAGAGGGAAACAGAAGCAGAAAACAGCAGGAGGCAAAAGGTTTAGAAACAAACTAAAGACTGACAATGCAGACATAAAACACCACACTTGGACATTAGCCTCTACACAGTATCCATGGTCCCCACATATTTTCATGGACGGAGTTAAAAAAGAATTTCCATGACTTTTCAAGGACCCATAATAAAATTTTTAATATATATTAATAGTTTAATAAAATAAAATCTTCCACAAATTATACATTTAAACAGCTCCCAAATACAAAAAAAAAGTCCCGGGGATCTATATACATAAATCAACAGGTGATTTCCTTCTTTTAGTAAAATCCTAAATGACTGAGTTGATTTTTTTCCACCTGGCCCTTTATGCTCTGCCATTTCTCCTCTAATCATCACGCTGTAACCTGTGACAGGCTGTTATGATACCACAACTACTGCACATTCACACGTTTCCTCTGAGCAGTAAGTCACTAAGAGTCTGACAAGTCTGGGGCTGTTCATAAAACATTTGTCTCTACATACAGACTCTACATTCAGTGAATGTAGAGTCTGTAGAAACCCCAGAGATCTTGCCTCCGGAAGAAGAGTGGAAGAGCCTTGGTTTCCGGTTGTAGGCCGTTTGTAGTACGCGTGATATTGATCAATCACGTTTGAGCCGGCTGCAGTTATTGACAGGTTAAACGCTCCATGCAGTGAACTAAGGAGGCGGAACATAACTGGCGTCACTGCAAACTCTGAATCCATCGCAGTGGTTCAGCATATCTACTTACATATAAACAGAAGTTGGAAACGGAAATTCGCCTCCTCCGCCCAAATTAAACCGAATGCCAAAAAATCGGGGGTCTGCCCCCAAAGGCTGTATCGTCATCTGCCTGAAGTCAGATGCCGAATACAGCCGATGGGTTCCGAGAATGATATAAACATTAACTCACTCACTCACAAGTTCTCCAGCAACACGTTACATGTGCTACGCTAAATCAGTCTGTGAGATGAATTAAATAAATTCTTGTCCATATCATCCAGCCATAGGTAGAGTTACAGGAACACCACTTTGACAGACAAACCCCACGCAGGACTGCATGATCACAGTTTATGGACTTTCGCATTTTAAAAAAGTTAAAAAAAAAAAAAAAAAAATATATATATATATATATATATAAAACATGTGCGTTCACTACGCTCCTGGATCAAACAATGAGCCGCTGTTACCCGTGAGCAGGGTGTGACAATGAGCGACTCCATGCCAGTGCGGGCGTTGTAACTCTTCTGTTTGCAGAAGCCTGGGTCAATGACGTAGATGATGCCATCTATGGTCAGCGAGGTTTCTGCTATATTGGTAGCCACCACCACCTGGGATTGATAGAGAGAGAACACACAGTGCCGAGAGATAAAGTGAGTAAGCAGCGCTCAGACAAAGTCTGGATGAAGATTAAATCCAGATGTTAAACAATGGGAACAAAGCCGTGATAAAAACATCAAAACAAGGCTTTCATCTGTCACTGAACAGTGTTAAAAGCCAGGATACTCAGTCTGTATAACAAAATCTGATTGTACTACAGCAGCTCTATTGGTGAATAATAGCATGGACATTTAATCTGCCTGATGACACAACTCGCACAGAAAACAGATAGCAGAGAGCTATTGTCTTCATTTATGTCTTGCAAAGAAATAAACTTCTTCTCAGCGTCTACTGACCATTTTGTGTCTGCCAAGTTGAAATATTAATCCTACAGTGACCTACTACATTCAGGCCAACTTTATTCGGAAACAATAGCAGTTTACCAAGTATTCTGCACAGGAATGAGACATCGTCTCACCTTACGGGCTCCAGGTGGAGTCGGGTTGAAGATCTTGGCCTGCATGTCTGATGGCAGGTTGGCGTAGATGGGAAGGACCAGCAGCTCTGCAATCTTAGATCCAAGTCGCCTGCATCTCTCCTGGAGCAGCTCGCAGCACGCTTCGATCTCCTCCTGCAAGAAACACAAGAGGTTAAAAAGTTAACCAGCACACAAAGATAAATAATGAGACCCTTTGTAGCAGCATACTTCAGTGAACACTGGTGAAGTGAACAACTTAGGTCGCTTTCACGCCTCTAGTTCAGTTAATCTGCCGTTGCCCTTGTATGTATTTAAAGTATTACATTACCAAAGTACAATGAAGATTAAATGCAGCTGGCGCTTCATACCAACTTTTCACCTGCCTGTTGTGTGAAGTTTAAGGATTATGTTTATCTGCTGTCCTTGTTTTTACATCTACCTGCCTGAAAATTGTTTTTGGGATTGTGCTGAAGTACATAAGGAGCCGCTGGAGACCAGAGTCAGATGTCTTGTATGCATACACATACTTAGCCAAAAGAACTGATTCAGCAGCAGCCATATTTGGCATAACACATAGAAAACCCTCCATAGTTAGAAAAAGACATCTTTTACAACACTGCTTGTTCTCAGAAGAATGTTATTACATTGGAAATCAAAAAAATCCAAAAAGTTTCTCCATATTAGAGTGAACTAATGCAATAATCACAGTCAGTAAAGATAAAGTTCTTGCTTCAGGGGTTCAGGGGCAAATTCGTTTCCATCTAGGATCTAGTTTGGTTTAGGTACACTAAACTATTTCTAACTCAGGCATGGTTATTTGTGGCGTCACACTACTTTTTACTGAACCTGGTGTGTTTATGTTCTGCGTCACAAAGAACTTGTGAAGACATGACTGATTTTGTGCATTGTGAAAGGAGACTAAAACTTTACCTAATTTTATAAATCACAATGAGGTAGAAAGGTGGCGAAAAGGAGTCTTGATTTAGCGGTAAAAGGTGCTACGTTTAATAAGAGCTACCAAATACACAGAGTTTGACACCACACACCAGAGTTTGTTTGGCAACTTTGACATCAGCTTGAATACACTGAAATTCACCAGCACACGGACCAGATCCAAACAGGTCAGGAGTAAAAGCATCCTTAGGCAACACTGTGGTCAGAACCACTTCTGAAAGGTGCATGTTTTAATATATCTTACTATTATTCCATCCAAAATATGACAGAATACATACAGATGTTACGCACAAAATAAGGAGGAGACCACCAATCTCCCATTACAAGTGTGTCAACTTTGAACCTTTGACAAAAATCTTGAAGAAACCCGTGCTTGATATCAACAATACCTGTCCAGTGAGGAACACCAGGATGTCTCCGGGAGGCTGGGTGACGTGGATCTGTAGCACCGACACCACACAAGCTTCCAGGTAGTCTGCCTCTGGAGCCTTGACACAAAACATACAGATGCATGCATCAACAGGACAGTTTGATTTTTGTGACAAACATGTCAAGTTTATAAAAAAACAAAACACACTTTATTTTGAAGTTAAAATTTATGTCTGGCACAGAGCTTTTATTTTGAAGTGCTGGCTCGACCAGTTGGGAACCACTGGACTAGATTTGACTGATTAAGAACCTTTAAACGTTCGGTCTTTCTTTCTCTACAAAATTCTATAGGTGTAGTGACCTGTCTCGAGCTCAAGGATGATGTCCATTTAAGCTTGGTATCTTTTAAAAAATTACGTAAAATGCCACCAGACACCACAGGTGTGTAGTAAAGCCATACTTTCAAAAGTCTTGGTGGCATCTTGACACACTTAACTGCCAGCTTCGTTAAAAACACACCGCACCCGACTTCACCATGTCACAGACTTTATGGGTCAAAGCTGCTGTAGTAGTGGGCCAGTCACACACTGCATTAAATTGAAGAACGCTTACAGTGATTGGCTGCAGGCAAAACCATACAGCTATGGGTACAAAAAGGATCGAATGCAGGTATCATTTAACTGGAGAAGTTTTAGTCTATACCTTAAAGAGGCAACAGATGGCATCTTTTCCTAAATATATCATATATGAAAATAATGTGGGTTGCACAGGGTAGTGGCCACAGTAAAATCAGACTATCAGCGTTTACATAGATTAGTTAGTGGCATTGCAATCTTTGTAATAAGCTTCTGCCGTCGGTGGCAAAATTTCGCGGAAAAAATCTGCTTTACGTCAGGAAACCCGTCATGTATTTCGAAAGTGGTCGGTCAGCCAATCAGGGACTGGAGCTGGTCCTTATGAGGAGTTGGACATGAGATAGTTGAGTCACGAGCACAATGGCAGACGGACAAAGTTTGGAAACAAGTGAAAAATGGCCTAGCGAAAGAAAACAAGCTCCTCTGCCTGAGGAGGCAAAGAAGAGCAATAAGGAGAGTGATAAAAGAAGAGGAAAAACAAGAGTAAACCTCAGTCAGGCGTTCAAGAGATGGAGGGAACTCCGTGACCAAAGAGGCTTCAAAACCGATGTCCAGCTAGCTTTCTTTCTAATGGATCAGTAAGTAACACGGCTAAATGTTAGCTAGCCGAGAGAGGACTGTACTGTACTGGCTGCTAGTTAACTCCTAGCTGGCCAGCATCGCAAATCGCCACAACCGTTTCCATTCTGCGGTACTGGTACTGTGCATTCTGGTATTATTATAATTATTTGCATTACTATTTGTTTTTTCTTCAGATAAATCTGATAATTGTTGCTCAGTCTCTTTACTCATTTATCTAGTAGAGTGTCCACACACCTTCTCATTCTACATATACATAGAGGTATACTTGTGGCTTTACAGCCTACATTTTATTGATTATCTCTGATGCCCACGGTCAATTTGGTCGTTGCGACAGTGCGACGCAACACTGCTGACGCTAGGTGGCGTCAAGCTAAACAAAAAAAACAAATCCTATCTGTTGCCTGTTGTCTGTTGTTCATTCATTTTTGTAAAAATACATATTTCCATACTTGAGTGAGAAAGCAGAAGTTGTTCGTAATGTTCTCTTTTACAGGAGCTGGGGAAAAAAGACTACAAACTTTTATTGAGTTTTTCTATCACTATCCTTTTTACATTAAGTGTCAAGAATTCACCACCCTTTAAAAAAAAAAAAAAAAAAAGGTACCATGAACTGTATTAAGCATTCAAACAACATGCTTGTTCCTACTTTAGTGTAGAAGATATCGACGGGGAACCTCCTGCCAGGAATCCTGAAAACAGGCGCGTCGTCAAAGAAGCAGGAGAAGCGCTCCGTGTCCAGAGTGGCGCTGGCGACCAGCACCTTCAGGTCTGATCGGAACCTGGCGATGTCTTTAATCAGACCAAACAGGATGTCTGTGTGGAGCGTTCGCTCGTGGGCTTCATCTATGATGATCACACTGGAGGAAGAGAGAGACAAAGTGTTTTGGGAGAGGGAAGGATTGAGCTTAAAACATAGAGTGATACCCGTGAAAATGCAGAGAGGAGCTTAGTTAAGGTTGATAAAATAAATACGATATCTGATAATTCAAGGACACCTGACCCAAACTGAAAGTGGAACATGTAAAGTGTGATGAGGGATGTGATCAGGAACACAAACTTATTTTAAAAAAGTAGAAAACCACAAATTTTCCAGGAAAATATCATAAAATTGTCAGCAAAACTTCACGCTCAAATGAAAACCTAAACAAAAACAAAACACCTGTGGATTAACGGCACAGTGACTCCATTTTTTGAGCAGGTTAAAGAGTAACTTCCAGTTAGTGATTCCCTTGTGTGCATTACCTGTAGCTGGCCAGGTCGGGCTCAGTGAGAAACTCTCGGAGCAGCATGCCGTCTGTCATGTACTTGAGCACCGTTCTCTCTGATGTGCAGTCCTCGAAACGAATACTGTAACCCACCTGGATGAAACGTCACGGTTAATATGAAAACACTGGTTCACCAAACAGCCAACAATACTCTCGAATAAATATGAGGTGAAATATCAGACAACAGCTGAACATAAAAACATAAATAATAGGAAAATCCAGTATCCATTGCTACACAGATCTTAAATTGCATCCTTTAGCCCCGTTTAGAATCAGTAAAACTGTCTGAAAGTGAAATGGGATCAGCATGATCATCTGTCAAGCTCACCTCATTCCCAAGCTTGACGCTCATTTCCTGTGCAACTCTGGCCGCCACTGACATGGCTGCCACTCTGCGAGGCTGTGTACATCCAATCTTCATGCCTCCTTTAGTGTAGCCCTGAGAGATGAACAACAGGTTGAAGGGCAGATTCACTTCTGACTTGGATGAGTTTTAACCTTTACTTTTCCTCTTTGCTGTGCAGTCATACTGACTTGCTGCAAATCCTGTTGCCTTTCACTGAGCTTTTGCTATGTATCCCTGCCACTTTCCTACAAGTGGGTACAAGTAATAATATGCAAGTATATGATGCTATTATGTGCTAATTAGGCCCTGCCTACACATAAAGAGATATTCTTGAAAACAGATATTTGCCCTCTCCGTTTAAAAAAACAATTCTCTTCAAAAAGGTCTCAGTCTGGTTGTTTTGGTGCGCGTCCGAGTGCGATTGCTGTGTCCACACCTAAAACTCAGTTTGCGTGTGGACAGGAAGCAGCAACATAAAGGAAAATATGAATTGTCAAAAATATCTGTATAGACAGGGCCTTATATCCTGCACTCACATCTTCCAGGAGGTACTGTGGGATCTGGGTGGTCTTTCCAGAGCCTGTCTCCCCTTCAATAACGAGGATCTGGTGCTCGTGGATGGCAGCTAGCAGGTCCTCTCTGTAGGGGAAGATGGGCAGGCTGCGTCGGACCTCCTGCATGGACTGCTTCCTCTGCTCCGCTTGGGACAGAGCCTGGGCCTCCTGATCCTGAAAACAACACAGTCAGAACAAACGGTCCAGGTCAGACCTGTAAGCAGACTTTTGAGGGTAAAATCTGTGGCGTTCACACATGAACAAACTTTAGTCTCAATTCAGAAAAATGCATTTCCACTCTGAACACTAAATACTGATTGACTGCAGTTTGAAAATTGAGGCAGGAACAAACAGACGAGACAAACATGAGTCACAGTGTTTTCATCATTGGAAAACTGAAGCAACACAAATAATAAAGTAGCAAGTGCCAAATGAATCCCACCTTATCCGCCCGAGTTCCCTTCATGGTTATAGCAGTGCTGACAAAGTCGATCATCTCGTCCTCCTCCAGGATCAGCTGGTACTTCTCCTGCTCCTGCCTCCTCCCTTGTTCTCGCTCCCTCTTGGCCCCGAAGCTAAGGGAGGCCGTCTTCAGCCTCTCCTCCTCCCAGCGGCCTTGCTCTCCTCCTAGCTCCATGGGGGTTTCCTCCAGCTCCAGGTCCCTCTGCGGCACCTCCTGGTCAGCAGGGAGACGTAGGGAGGTGAAGAGTTGAACAATTAAACCAATGCACAGTTTAGTAGGTGACAGCTTCTGCATAGTATGTATGTAAGTATCAGTATGTGACATTCCTTGCTCCTACCTTGCTTCTCTTCTCTTCCGGCATGTAGTATCTGTTCTTCCTCTCCTCTTGTTCTTTGGCACCGGCCTTTTTGTAATCTTTAGCCAGGTCCCGGAGGGTGCGTTTGTATTCCAACTCCTTTTTCTCCCTCTCAGTCAGCTCCTCTGTATGGAAAAGGTACTCATCGTCTTTGATCTCTTCCTCCAGGTCCTCCAGCTTCTCTGCCTCTCTCTTCTTCAGATACTCCCAGCGAGAGCGCTTCCTCAACTCTGGCAGCTAGAGAGGGAAAGAGGAAGATGACAGATTACAACCTTTAGCACACAGGTGACAACTGATTTTCACTTTCTTTATTCCCCAAAGCAAACTATTCTAACACCCAGGGGTACAGTGCCTCAGAAGTCTTCATGTGATATTAACAAAAATATTCAATTCATAAATGTGATTTTTTTTCCCCCAGCACAAATAAAAACTTGTCTACCATATTCTTCTGATCGTCTTCAGCCATCTTCAGCCTCTTCTGAGCTTCCTCATAAGCCTGGAGAAAAATAAACAAAAGGAGAATAAGTTTACCTGCATGACATAGTGGGTCCCTCTTTGAACAAACACATGTTGTAAATCTCCGTCTCCCACCTTTTTGTCAGTCCTCTCTGCTATGTTGCGGGTCTTGTCTTTGTCTTTCTGCTTCACTCGCTCGGCAAACGCATCCCTCTCTTCAATGTCCTGCTGTCGTTCTCTCTCTTCCTTCTCCCACTCCTCTTCTTCTTCTTCTTCTTTCTTGAGAGACTTCTGATCCCCTTGGCCCCTGACATTAAAAACAAAATTTAGATAACATTCAATCATTTTATTAACAGTTAAAAGCAACATTCTGCAACTTGTTTGCCTTAAAACAACAGCTCAAGCATCATTGTGATGACCCACTAAATTGTGATAGGAGGAATGGTATCCATGTCATTCCTACTCTGCGCACTGAATGGCTGTTCCTGCATTATGATGTAACTTTGGTGAGCGGGTCAGATCACATAAGCATAAGAGTTTACAGCACCAGCTAGCTCAGGTGTTTGGCTTGTGACGTCACATTCACCAGCTCCAAAGCCTGAAGGACATTCATCATTTCTCTGTCACGTCACTCTCCTTTGACTTGTTTGTGTTTGTGGTGACGTTACTGTCACTCTCACAGCTGAAATTTAGATGCAGATCTGGCTGATCTGTTGGCTACGATAACTATCAAATGGTGTGCAGACTGCCCACTTGGCCCACCACAGGTGTACGCTGGCGTGGAAATGGTGCTCTGCATGAACAGGGTGAGTGTAAACAAACGTTGTCTATGACCACCCACCCACTCACCCTGCATAAAACTGGTACAAAGATCTGGATGAAACAGCCTTTACAAATTTGAAAAACTTAAAATAAATGAGAAAATCATGGTCTCATCATTCAGCTCTCACCGTTACTAGTAAACACTACAAGACAGCCCATCCCAGTCTACAATATGCACTATTAACAAACACAAACAAGACTGCATGGAACAATATGAAACAAACAAATATCTGGATTACCTTTTAGGTGCTTCGTCCTCACTTGACGACTCGCTTTCTTTCTTTTGTCTGATGTGCTTCCTCTTGTTCCCTCTGTCCTTGTCCTTGCTTTTCTTTTTCCCTTTCTGCTTCTCCATCACAGCGTCTCCATCGCTGTCGCTGTCCTCCAGTAGCGTGTATGTCCGATTCTTCCTGTCCATTTCGATGGCTTCCCGCTCCATCGCCCGGGCTGGTTTCTCAACAACCTGCTTGCGAGGGATCTGTAACATGCAGTGGTGAAAGACTGTCAGAGGATGCATTCCTTCCAAAATGTCCCATACTAAAAATGCAACTAACTAAGATAACTAAGAACTAACGACTATGCTAAGTCGCCAAAAGGACTGACGATAGAAAATACCTTGTCAAAAAGCTCTTGTGCAAAGGCAACCACACTTGGCTCGATGTCAATTGTGCCTGTCTGCTCAAGGCGGGCCACAAAGTCTTGTGGACTCGATGCTTTCCGTGCGGTGCCAATCATGAATTGAGACACATATCTGTCACTCAACCCCAGGATGTCATGGAGACGGTCATTCACCCACTGCTCTAAATTGGCCATGGCGCCTGTTGGGGAAGCACAAGACAAAAACGTGATTAATGCAGGTGAAGATTTAAGCCATGTAGCTGGAGAAACTGCGTTTACAACCAAGCATCCAAAGGTGTCTTCAATCTGTACTGAGTCGGAAATGAAATGAACAACCCATTCAACAACATAGGTTGATTTTAGTTTTGATAACTGATTTATGGTTTCATTCATGAATAAAAATATTGATAAAAAATGGTTAGAGGTTCACACTCACACACACACACACACACACACACACACACACACACACACACTCTCCCCTCATATAATTATGGCATAATCTTGTGATTTCCACAGACTATGTAAGAACTGATGACACGTTAGGAATCAGGATCTGATTACTTTGGATGGTTGTTAGTTACAACAACAACAAAAAAAGTTTCTTAAAAAAATAATTGATTAATTTTAGACATTCGATCTCCAGGGTAGATAATCACATTACAGCAGCACATGGTCTGGGGGGGAAACAGACAAAATAACTACTTGAAATGAATTTAAAAAAAATAATAATAATAATAAAGAAATAACTACAATCTACATTACAATACTAACACAATATATAAATATAACATACATGTAACTATTTAACACCTCATTTATATTGAGTTTGGCTGTATTTTATGATGAATTACAAACTCGATCCACTGAACGAGTGAGCAAGCCTTTTAGAGTACTTCAGAGTGCAGTTGCTATGCCATGCACTCTTGCAGTACCTGTACCAAAACCCTGTACATAAAGTTGATGCTAAGTCTGAGATTATTAAAATAGTTTGCTCTAGCTCTAGCTCTTGCATTTGCTAATGCATAAAATGCTGCCTTTACAAAGTGTTTCATAGTTCAGTTTTTGTTGACATTGTTGCAAGATGTGAAGATTCAGTTCCATCTTTACTGCTGATGTCTTCGTAAAGGTGGTGTTGTACTGGCCTACATTATGATGTGAGGTAATCCTTTTTCATTCTGGCAGATTAACACACATGACACGGGGCGGAATAATCAAAACATCTCTCAGTATAATGTTTCACACAACATCATCACTAATAATGACCCCAGTGCTAAAACATATAACTGAAGTGTCAAAATACATGACAGCATCATACCAGTAGACCTTGAGGCCCAGGGTGTCTACAGAAACTTACTGCTTTTAAGACCTTTTCAGGATAATTTTTAATATTGATTGACTGATTTTTTTTAATACTCAAGCAATGCAGGTAAGAAAAGGTTAATATGTGTGTGGCCCTGTGCAGTGGTAGGTTTATGTAGGAATAGCAATATACTAAGGTTATTCTACATTTTGCCAAAAGGTAAGTGCAACAAAAAAGTAGTATCAGGTTCAGAGGGAGGTTCATACAAAATTGTAGCTTCCGAATAAGCTTCACTCTTTTGACAAACGTAAATTCAAATATTGACAAGTTAAATAATATAAAATGTTTGTGGCAATTAAGACCTCACAAATTAAAATTTAAGACTTTTTAAGGACCTGTAGATTCCCTGTGGCAGAAGAGTTGTTTTGTAGAAAGCGCTACTGTACTTCCACTGAGAGAGAGGACTCTAATCAGCTTCACTTACCGCTTCTCAAAATGCTGAAACAACGTTGTTGTTATGGTGGAAGCAGCAGCCTGTGAGTTAGCTAACTCAGCTAACTCCAGCTACAAATAAAACGTTAGCTTGAGTTGTAGCTCACGAGTTCCCCGTAAGAACACTTAGTGGATACATCCTTCCGCAGCCATGTAAAACTATCAGCTCACTGTTTCATTTATCCAAACAAAACACCAAAAAAATGACTAAAACATGTTCTGCTAACTTATCCAACAGCACGCTGAAACCGGAAGCGGAAACATGTCATGTGAAAACGACAGAAGAAGAGCAGAATGCATCAGAGGCTGTAGCGTTTACTGCCCTCATGCGGCCAACTGGAAAACAACAACCGCATAACATTTCTATATCGATGGTCCTAAACGTTTAAGTTTCCACCCAAGATTTAAGAAATTGAAAAATACAATCATTTATTTATTTATCTATTCTTACATTCTTAATACTGTGAACCTTTGCACATACCCAAGAGTATATTTTTCAATATTCCAGCGCCTACATATACTTTTTAAATAGTTTTTTTGTTGTTGTTTTTTTTAATTTTTACTGTCATTTTTCTCATCTATATCTATGTGTCTTGTCTATGCACCGAAACACCAAATACGAGTTTTGAAACCAGTAAAGTGATTCCTAAAATTTACAGATAAAGGACAACAAGACGTCATGAAGACATAATAGTAACAAAATAAGGTGGTAAAATGGTAAAACACAACTATGCAATTTGCACATTTCCACTCACATTATACATAAGTAAACAAGCAGTGGTGAGAGAAGCACTCAAATGTTTTGCAGTAGAAATACAACAGTATACAGAAGCACTGTGTTGATTGATTGATTTGATGAATTAAGATACAGTACACAAACGTGCATACAGTACTAAAATCCATCAGGATAACGCAGTAAGGTCACATGTCCTGGAGCCTAGCAGGCTGACATGTATATGCCACTAATAATTGGTGTAATATGCTACTAATTACACCAATTGACCTGATAAAATACACATAGTTAACAATAGAAATAAAATACAATGAAATTAAATAAAGTCTTGTATTCAAAACTTGAATACTTGAGTAAAGGTACAGTAGTAGTTATGTACTGATGTGTACATCACTTTAATATTGCAGCTGGTAAAAGTGGGGCTAAAGTTACCAAGTAAATGCACTGGAATAAAAAGTCTAATATATAAAGTAGCAGAAAATGGAAATACTCAGGTAAAGTTAAGGTTCCTTCCTCAAAACTGTACTGAAGTGCAGTACTTGTGTAAATATACTCGGATACTTTTCATTACTTGCAAGTAGATACATTGGCTTTAATGGTGGTGCACAGGGTGGTGAACTGGGACCTCAGTAAATAATAATTGATTTTACCATCATTAATATTGTTATTATTGGTAGTGGTATTATAATAAAATGTTAAATACTATATTCTTTTCATTGAGTCTTTAATACAGACTAATGTCGGTCTAAAAGCTGGAGGAGTCAGTGCCAGTAACTCAACATCGAAAACGGATGTGATTCTCAACACACACACACACACACACACACTACAGCGGAGTGATGAGGAAGGAGGCGCGCATGCTCTCCAACTCCACAAACAAAAGTTGATAGAGATCGATAGTCATCATCAGGGCTGTAAAAGACCTCATCACCGCGGGGCCAAAGTCTCCCTGCGCTCCCTTCTCCTCCAGTCTGCGCGGCCAGAGGTCTCACCTGTGCCCGGGTAGAGAGATGACGAAGACTCCGCCGATCATCCGCGGATCACCGGTGCTGCTGCTGCTGCTGGTGCTCACAGGGGTTTACATTGACGGGTACAAGCCTGTCATCATCATGCATGGCATTTTTGATTCACCAAAGCAGTTCAGAACGATGTCTCTTTTCATAAACAAGGTAGGACATCTTTAAAGTGTGTGCAAACTTAACAGTATGTTTAATTTTGGGAAATGACTTCTTAAATTCATAGAAAGATCTGGTGGAAGAAGCACTCAGATGTTTTACTCAAGTGAAAGTCCTGCATTCAAAGTGCTACCAAAGTGAAAGTGCACAAGTACTGATATCAAAATGTACTTAACCTATGAGTAATATAACCTAACAAGCAGTAATGTAGTGGTGATTGATGAGGTGGGTGTACTACCAGGTAGATAGGTAGGTTACAGATGAGGAAGTGGGCATACTCTCCTATGTAGTACAATGGCTTTTTAGCTGATTGGTGGGTATACTGTAACTGGATAGAAAAAGAAGTGGGTATACCCGTATACCTGAGTATACCCTCCACTACACCACTGCTAACTAAAGTTACCAAACAAATGTAGTAGAGTAAAAAGTAGGAGAGCTCGGGGTTGGTTGGGACGTTTTTATATCAAGAAGAAATAACCTTCCATTACTAACAGAAATGAAAATTATTTGATCGCTGAACAGATACAGGTGCCTGCTAACAATTTATCGAGTGTTATTAGTTTTTTTTGTCTACTTTTTATTCATTTGTAACAAGAACTATAAATAAAATCCTCCCAACTTTCCTGTGCGAGGCGCCACCAAAAAATCAGACACTCTTACAGACTGATACACTAGAAAATCAGTTTTCTAACATTTGTATGTGGTATAGCTAAAAGCAGTATGGCAGAACAAAATAACAAAGAGCAAAAAATGTATTTACACGCTATAGATTTCAAAACTGACTGCGACTGAAATGTGAGGACTAGTCAGCAGGTGTGAGGTTGAAAGTGAAAAGGGTTTGGCTCAGTACGAGCATGGTGAATGATACAGGCATAGTTGCTTTCTAACTCTGTGAAAAGGCACAGTCCCAACTGTCCCTCTGTCCCAACTGACCCCGCGCTCCCCTATGATATTGCCCTCTGACATGTCACTATAAAGTCGTGTACACTCAAGTACAGTACAGTAAATGTATGTAGATATAATTTGTCAATGATGGTCCAGATGTTTATGCATTTTATTTTAACCTGTTTTAATTCTCACACAGTATTTCACTCACCACTGAGGCTTGATGTTGATCATTTAAGATGTGTGAGCACAAGGAAGGATTATTGAACCGGTCTACAGTGCACAGAAGGGGCCCAGAGGTTAAGGGGGTGCCACCTGCAAAATGTCATTCAAATCAACACGTTCTTGACCAGGACGTGATTCAAAATGACCTCAAAGAGATACAAAACCACAAAAAGATGCATTTCAACCAACAACACAAAAAGATTATTAACAATTCCAGTATGTTATTTCATTGGCCGGTATTTGTGAGCATGAGCTACTCTCTGTCAAAGCCTGAAACCAGTGAGGTAAGTCTCAAACTTGTGGTGTCAGAGTTTAAAGTCTAGAGCTGCTCCATAGGCAACGAATAGGAGCCTGATTTTGTGGCCCCACAGAATGCTTGTTTTGGTTTTTAAACCCAAATGAGCTTTATTTTGTTGCAGTGATCTCAGTTCTAAAGAAATTATACACATTTCGTCAATTAAAATGTGCTTCTAACGTCATGGGCCTGATACTTGGACTGTCTCGGACCCCGTTAACAAGTATAAAGTCTGGGTGTTTTGCACCCATGTAGATTAGGTGGTGGGGGCCTATCTGTGCCCAGGGGCCCATTGTCTGATAATCCACCCCTGTGTGAGCGGTCAGATTAAGTAGGCGTTAATTGAATGTATGACTTTAGATCTACGGTAGGTGACAGATTATTCTAAAGTGAGATTTTAGGTGAAGTGAAAATCAGCAAGCAGTTTCAAGATAACGCTTTCTGTTCTGCTGTTATTCTCTATTCCTCAAAATCAGTTTTATTTCAAAAGAACGTTTCCACATGTACCCACATCTGACTGAGCGGGCTGATAACATTATCAGTCATCAGGCTGACAGCTGATTGAATCAGCCATCACTGTGTTTCTGTTACTCTGTGTCTTGTTTTTTAATGCAATTCCCAGGTGCACCCAGGCACGGAGGTGACGGTGATTGACTTGTACAATAACCTGGACAGTCTGAAGCCGCTGTGGAAGCAGGTTCAAGGCATCAGGAAAGTCTTTGACTCCATCGTGCAGAAGGCTCCTGATGGCGTCCATCTTCTTTGCTTCTCACAAGGTCCGCTCACACAGTTACATGCTCACACAGTTACATACTCACACTGTGCACACACACCACTGCCATCCTGTAGCCATGAATGGAACAGCAGAGAACCAGACCCAGAGGGAAAAGTTTGCTGCTCACAATGGTGTTTTCTTTGTCTCACCAGGAATAAATCAGCTTTTGGAGATGACTAAATTCAGATCTGTTTCTCCCAAACCCAACGTTAAATCATCCAGAGTTCTTTTCATAATGAGCCCTCTGTCTTACAGTTAACCATCTCAGGCTATTATACATGTCCTTCATACAGCCTTGTATATGGGGCGCCTGCTCTATCCACTAAGCCACCGATGCCCCAGATATTGTCATTTCTAAAGTGACAGAGTGTATCAGACGACTTTGTCACTGGGAAGTGAAGGGGATGATGGTTAGGTGAGACAACAGCAACTTTTTAGGCACCAAATGTGGGTGTTTTTCAGTGACCCGTCACTGTTTTCCCAGTGGGGATAGTGCCACCAAGACTGCTTTCTGGGCCAAAACATGATCTTTTCTTGACCATACCCAAGGGATTTTCATGCCTAAACATAACCACATGTTTTGCTTTGAGATTATTTTTGTGGGCTTTTTTGTCTTTGATGGCAGGACAGAGAGTGAAATGGGGAGACAGAGAGAGAGAGGGGACACTGACATGCAGCAAAGGGCCACAAGCTGGATTTGAACCTGCTGCTGCTGCAGTGAAGCAATGCCTCTGTACATCGGGCGGCGGGCGGCGGCACTATCCACTACGCTACTGACGCCCAAAACTAACCACATGTTAACCACAGCAGTGATAAAACAGAAAGCATCACTGTATGTCACTGAAAATGTGGAGATGTAACAAACAGTGCCAACTTTTTATCTAGTGATTGGCAGTTGCCCATCCCTCATTACCACCGCTTAGGTGCCTTTGAGCAAGGCCCTCGACTCCACCTGCTCCAGTGGAGCTGCTCAGCGGCCAGCAGATCACAGTGTGGTTTCACTGGGCAGCTTTCTGGTGTGTATTTGTGCAGCTGTGCAAATGCGATCAGAGCGGTCCTGCAGAAGTGAAGCTTCCTCTCAGTGAAACCTCCCTGAATAAATAGCCTCAAGGCAAAAACAAAACACAGAGCAAAGCTGATCGTCCACACACTGCAGGATAGGTGGTCCAATCCAAAGTGTCCTTGAGCCTGTCACTGGCATTACTCTCAATGGTTTCGTCTCAGTGGAGTGGACTAAATAATAGAAACACCTTTCTGTGTTACACAAAACTGTTCATCAGCATCACAAACTACATCTTTCAAAATGACCACAAAGGTCAAGTCACACCTCTCAGAAATAATTTAAACAAAACACTGAACATTATAACCTTCATAAAGGTAGACGTTGATGCAGGACTGCTGGATTAGACCACATTAGTTTGAGTTGGGTGTAAACTCAGTGTATATTTAAAGAGGCGTCACTCAGTCTGTCAAACACCAAGATAAATTGTCACTGTGAGATTATGTCAGACAAATATGGATGTTGTATTACAGAGTGTCTGTTGCCCCAAGGTCAGTCTAACGAAATAATCACCATGAGCGTATTTTACTTCATTACACACACACACACACACACACACACACACACACACACGCACACACACACACACACACACACACACACACACACACACACACACTAAAGTTAAGGAGCAGTATCTATACACCCCAGGCCTTCAACTTTCACTTCCTCATTTCTAGCAAACCGAAATAAGTGCCGTGTTTTAACCAAGCGGCTCACAGTTCTCACAGCTCTGCAGTTTATGTTTCTATGTGCTCAAAAGTTTAGAGGAAACAGCATATACGGACAGGAACATCACACTTTTATCATCCAGTTTTCATCTGCAGTCAGTCAGGGGGCCGCTTAGCCTACACCTGCAAAATGTTACTCAAATGATCACACACAGAGCAGGAAGAGACTCAAAATAAGTACAGAGAGACACAAAACAAAAAAAGATTTGAAATTACCTCAAAGAGACACAAATTTACTTCAAGAAGATGCAAAAAAAAGGGAAATTGTGTAAGGGTGGTCATGGCCCCTTCTCGTCCCCCCATGGCGGCACTTCTGCCCACTTGGTAACCATCACTGCATCAGATCAGATACACGCACTGGTTTGTTGAAGCGTTCTTGACGTTGTGTCCTCTCCTTTTCTTTCTAAGGTGGTCTTGTTTGTCGAGCACTTCTCTCCATGACTCCAAACCACAACGTTGACACCTTCATTTCACTGTCATCACCACTCGCCGGGCAGTACGGAGGTCAGGGAGCTTCATTTCACTGTATAATCCTGGTCCTCCAGGGAATGATGGCTTTTAGGACTCACAGTTAATTCACCAGAACCTTAGACAGTAATGCAGTGATACCTTTATAGCCCAAGGGCCAAAGGTGACCTGCAATTCAGTGCCAGGTGGCCCATCGACCATTTTCTTATTCACAATGATAATAAATTAATTCACATCAGGACTTTTTTTGTACTTTGAATGTAAATAAGGTGCCAGGGTGCATAAAAAGCATCAAAATAGAGCTTTTTTTGTTCAATCTCAAATCTCAGAAATATACCTGTGCAGGGCTGCAATTTGCCTTTTTATTTATTTTATAAAGAATATACTGTCTCACTCCACAGACACAGAATACCTGAGGTGGGTTTTTCCTAATTGGATGAAGACGACAGTGTTTCATATTTGCTACAACAGAGTGGGACAGAAAGTTTCTATCTGCGACTACTGGAACGGTGAGAAAGCTGGACATATTTACCTTTAACTGAGGAGAACCAGCTGGTGAGATTACATTCACATCTTGCAAAGATACTGCAACATATATTCATCTTTTCCCCACAGACCCTCACCATCGGTACCGCTACCTGCAGGGCAACAGCTTTCTGCCCAAGCTCAATGGTGACAGACTTCACGACGACATGAAAGGTGGTGGAATGAATTACTGTCATTATGTGCTGTGCACCTGTGGATGTACGGTAACAATTTACAGTAATGCTTTTTTATTAACTTCATCTCCTCAGAGTGGAGGAAAAACTTCCTGCGGATCAAGAAGCTTGTGCTGATTGGAGGACCAGACGATGGCGTCATAACACCGTGGCAGTCCAGGTTTTATCATTTATATGAACATTCTTTTATTTTAATGTGCCTGTTATAAAAAAAGCCTAATTAATCAGTGGTTGGTGTAGTAGCTTACAGTGTAAACAATAATATATCTATTTTTTGGGGGGGAGAAACTGACTATAAATATTATGCATTAAATTAGCTTTCAACCTGAAAAACATGCAGAGGAGTTTACAATATTTTTACATCATAGTCTGAAGTCTTGTCTGCAGGTCTGCCTCTCAGGCTGCAGGTACAACTTCCAACCATCAGAGGGCAGCTTGTGTAAATGTAATGAGGGTGAAAACTGATCTAAGTGTCAATAGATACATTAATGAATAAAAACAGGAATAAATAAATACACAATGAATAAATATACAGATAAATAAATACAGAAAAAAAGTACATGAAAAAAATAAATTACATAAATAAATGCATAAATAAGAATGTAGGACTTGCTGCTTTATGTACAGACACAGATGTAGGCTACAGAAATAAATAAATGTAGCTGTACAAAAAGTAAATGAATTTAAGATATTTATTTATATCCTGTTTATTAACTTTTTATATGTGTGTATTCATGTATTTATCATTTATCAGTTCATGTCCATATATATTTCTACATTTACTAATTCTTTTATTCTTTTATTTATGCATTTATTTATATTTTTTATTTATTTTAGCATTTATGATTTTAAATTAAATGTTACATTTTAAAAAATGTATTTATTTGTGCATTTTTTGTTCATACATTTATTTATTTTGATTTTTATTTATTATCCATAATCTTTTCATTTCCATATAAATTTCTACATTTACTAATTCTTTTATTGTTTTATTTATGCATTTATTTTCTTTCTGTATTTTTTAAAGCCTTTATTATTTTATATTAATACATTCGTTGCAGCCATGTAAAAGGTAAAAAAACAAACAAATAGAATTTATTTATTTATTTATTTGTACTGGTCATTTGTGTCCTCCATACAGGTGAAAGACAAAGAAGTGTTCACTCAGAAAGCTTTCAAAATGTGTATTGAGTTTCTGTCAAAACTGTAGTTTCGAAACCTTTTTACCTGAACTGACTGTCTCTTCTTCTCTAAACAGCCAGTTTGGATTCTATGACAGCAACGAGAACATCGTAGAAATGAGGAACCAGGAGGTAAGTTGCAAATCACTGTATATACACCACTGCATTACTGGTAAATCAACTGGAAAACTATCTTTGTTACTCTAGACCTTCTTTCATATGATAGAAGTCTCTCTCCTCTTATTTTGTAATAACCCATCCTTCTCTTCTTCTCTGCCTTTGAAAGTTTTACAAGAACGATACGTTTGGGCTGAAGACGCTGGACGCTCGTGGGGATGTGTGGACGTGTGTGCACTCTGGAGTGAAGCATACCAGCTGGCACTCCAACGACACAGTGTTCAGGAGCTGCATAGAGAAGTGGCTCACATGAGAACAAACTTATATCTCAACAAACTTATCTTATTATATGATTTTTATACAAGACAGTGACCATATAAACATAGAGGTAACAAAAATCATATTAAAATAGCAGCAACTATAGTATTTTTCAAAGCTTTCCTTTGTGACAGCGGGGGTGGGGGTGTCTTAATACTGTAGTTCTTAATATACATCATAATATACATTAAATATGCCAATATGCCTGACATGGAAAATTCCAGGTTCATTGTCTGATGAGATTTTATGGCTTGTCAGGCAGAGTTAATTGTCTGAAGTGACACAGTGAGCCATGCTCTGTGGCAGCACATTAGCAATGACCATCAGCTGCTGTCCTCTGGTGGAAGCTTCTGGTACTGTGGAAGTCTTGCAAAGGATCCAAAGACTGATCTGCTCTGCACTCCTTGGGAGCAAACTCTCAGACGTGATGGAGAGTTTCATCACACAGAGAGCAGATTACAATTCTGTTTATGTCTCGTGTAGCTTGGTTTTTATTGACCTTTTAAAGGGGAGCACCACCAAAATTAAGAATTCCAATATGTCATTTCCATGATCAGTCGACATTTGTGAACATGAGCTGCTCTCTCTCAAAACCAGAGAAATCTCACACTTGTGATGTCATTGGGTATGAAGTCTGGGGCTGCTCCATAGACGTGAATGGGAGCATGCTTTTGTGGATCCCGTCTCATGTTAGCTGTCTTCTACAGGAGTGCTCTCGGTTCTGAAACAAAAAATGTTCCCATACGCTCAGAACATTCCCCTGGGTGCTCTGAGTCTCATCTAATATCTCTCACCATCCACTGTCTGTGGAGCAGCTACAGACTTTATATTAATGACGTCACAAATTTGAGTTTCAGCAGTAAAGTTTTTGGATTTGAGAGACAGTTGCTCATGTTGACTCCAGGAATAACGTGTATGGAGTTTTTAAAATGGTGTAATTCCCCTTTAAGGATATTTAAAATATTTATATCTGTGTTTGAATATTGAGCACAAGCTTGGGAACACCTGTCTCTAAATTATTATCTGTACATGTTTGTTTATTTTCCCATACTGTCAGAAATTTGTGATTATCTCTTTAAAGTGTAAACATCCAAGATGTGATGTGAAGTATAATACTATGAAGTCTTTCGGACCCTGGCGAAGAAACGGTGGTGTTGAAACATTAGTCTGTTTGCATAATTAAAAGTTGTGATTTGATCAGTGTACTTCTCTCCTTTCTTCTCCATTGGAAAGTCTCTGTTTTTGCACTAAGAGGCTCCTGATTTGGCTGCATGCTGTTGGATGATGTTGGGAATTTGGTGGTCAAGGTCAAAGGTCAAGGTCGCTGTGACCTCGTCTGTCTCATTCTTGCAAGCACAATATCTCAAGAACACCCGGAGGGAGTTTTTTTTTTTTTATGTGTCACAAACATCCACCTGGACTCAAGAATAAACTGATTCGATAGTCAAGCTCAAAGGTCATGGTAACTGTGACCTCATGAAACATGTTTTGGCCATAACTTAAGAATTTGTACGTTAATTAAGACAAACTTCACACAAATGTCAAAGAGGATAAAACAATGAAGTGATGACATTTTATATCCCAAATGTTAAAGGTCAACTTCACTGTGACATCACAATGTTCTGCATAAAACACTTTTCTGGCCATTACTTAATGTCATATCTCTGGAACTGAAGGGAGACATTTGGACTAATACTAAATTGGTGACAGATCTTAGATGTCCACCTTGAAACTGTGCTGATTGTATAGATCTTCTGTGCTGTCGACTTGAAGACGTTTGTGAAGCGTCCATGTTTTCACAGATATGGATGTAAACTGTAACCGTAACTTGACTGGTTCGCAGAGGAATGCAACCGCAAGGCGATTGTTGTTGGGTTGGATTGCGGTCTACTGTATGGACGCAACATTAGAAGCATCTGTAAATATAAATTCTACAACAGAAGCACAAAGTTCAGCCTCACAATTAACAACAGATCTGAGTCAAACAGAGACAGCTGAAAAAAAGTCTCCGCATTTTAAACGATATAAAGTGATTCATTTTTAGTGATTGTCCCTGTTTGAGATGTTAAGATGTTCATGCAGCTTGTCCTGATAACACAGATAATGTTCAGTTGGCTTCTGACTGTGGAGAACATGCCGACTTCTTTGCCCTTTACGCATGATTGAATCAAAGCAGCATATAGGGGCTGTGACCAGTCGATTAAACCTATTGATTTTCCTTAGTGAACTGATTAATGGGGTTGACGGATGGATTTTGAGGTCATAAAAAAAGGGAATTTATTTCATAAGAATTCTTATTTTAATTTAGATATGTATGCTACATGTTTTATGGTTAAACAAATGGCTCTTATTTTGTAGTTCAGTTTCTTGACATATAATTTGTGTACAATTTACGCACAAGTATATGTCTTGCTTAAGCCTGTGATGTGCTCACATCCTAGAAACATCCCTGGAGGACCAGCCAGTTCACTAAAAACAGCAGGCTACATATGTGATCCAGGGTTGTCTCAGTCACACCAGCTCCCCTACTAACATAAATCCAGTCTGTATGGAGCTTAAAGCCCAGTTTCCATCGAGCAGTACGCTTCAGTTCAGTACGTTTTTTTTTCCATTTCCACTGTGAAAAGTTGTGGATGGTACCAATGGAACCGTTCTCCTCATCCCCATTTTTGGTTCCCCCTCTGGCACTAAAAGGTGGAGCTGTGAACACTGCAGTCTGATTGGTCAGTAGAGGACGGTCACTCTGCTCAGGGCTGAGTTGTGTCTGGTTTTGAGGCTCATGTAACCACTGTTCATACTGTGGAGAGTTTTATCAGTAAACTGTGACTATAAAATGAAAGGATGTTTTGCTGCCTCTCACAGCAGCTGGAGTCTGAGAAAAAAGAACTTAATTCACTGGGCCGACTGCCGGCAACTTTTAAGGTGGAACTTTAACTTGTAATGTTACTCAATGCATGAGATGATGACGTGAATCAGTCGACACACCTTAAATTTGACCATTACTTTAGTTTTTATGACTTACCCTTCTAGTAATGAGTGGAGAGATTATTGAGCGTTTATGTATAGGCCTATGAATTAATATTCTAATCCTCACTTGGAGATAAAAAAAAAAGTGCTGTGGAGCATCACTAAACCCCTGAGCTCGCCTGAGAAGGACTAAATGCACAAACCCACTATTTTTAAAATATCCCATGGAGAGAGACTCTCATGGCAGCCTGTTTTATTTTGATCTGAAAATTTCAGCATGCAGCATACTGAAAGTGTTTGGTGGAAACGAGGGTTTCATCATGATGAAATAAGTCAGAATTCTAAAAAATAAATAAATAAATGCTGTGATTACTTGATTTTTTTTTTTATCTTGAAGTATCCGCAATGTCACCACTAACATGTCAACGGCTGTTTTGCACTAATAAGCTGTAAATAACTGTGCAGTGAGGAGTGACAACATGACCCGGTCTCCCCTACTGTGTGTCGGTCCTCCCAGCCAGTGTTTGCAGACCTCCTCCCTGCGCTCGCGCTGCTCTAAACAGGTATGACCGATGACGTCAGCAAGGTGACACCCACCTCTCTCCCTCTGCCCCTCCGGTGTGGTGCAACGCGGCTCCAGCTCAGCTCAGTGGAAGGAACTTTACCGACAGGTCTTCTCCGTGACTTCGACTTTTCTATCACGAGACGACAATGAAGATTTCCTCCTCGCGTGCTGGACTTTAAACTTTGATCAGCGCGTGAATCCCGGAGGACTCAAACGTAAGACTTTAAAAATACTTGACATGGAAGCTGTTGGTGTGTTTGTGAAGCAGACTGAGCTGAAGTGAGGGCGGTGAGAGGCTCACACGCTGACGTTACTTTCACGTTGAATCGCTGCGCTTCAGTGGCTTAAAATAGACTCAGAGACACGATAGTCCAACTGCTTCCCACTGGATGATGAAGACTTTCCCTTTGGAAACATGTCGCATGCTGTTTGTGCTTCCCGGAAAAAGAAAAGAAACTTTATTTAAATGGTCAAAGGTCGTGGATGTAGGCAATATACCACACTATCCACATGCAGAGAGCATATTGTCATGTTGAAGTCGTGCGTCAAAGTGCTGTAATGTGGTCAGAGTGATTGAAGCGCGTCTCATATTTGACTCGTGAGCAGGGGAGAAGTTCACGGAGAGAAACTTTCATTCATCACAGTCTGACTGAATTCACTGTCAGCGTGGCTCAAGGTCGACGTGTCCCGCCCTGTGGGGAGCTACTGTAGACAGCCAGCAGCTGTGAGCTGCCATAAACCGGCCAAAACATCCATGCACAGAAGAGATTAAACAAAATCAAAGTCACAGCAGCAGGGAGACAATAAATATGTCAAACTGGGGAGATTAGATGGCTTGTTAAACTCTCTCTGACCTGTTTTAGTGTGGAAATAAGGGGGAAATGAAGCCTTTTCTAACATTTTAAAAACAAAACTCAAAACTACTAGCTCTGACTTCCTGATACAGGTCTGAATCTCTTTCTATTTACGCGTCACGCTGCTGCAACTCTTTTAAAATCTTACTTGATTTTATGATTGATAGTTTTATAACTCTGTGATTTTATGAATGAGTTCACTTTTATGTTCATTCTGTCTATTTTCATGTGCCCTTATTGTAAAGCTCTTTGTGCTGCACGTTTTGTATGAAAGATGCTACATAAATAAAGTTTATTATTATTATTATTACATAGAGAGCAGGTCTTCATGTATGGAGATCACCATACTTACTGCCATGCTCTACAGTAGCCCAGGACGGACAAACCATACACTGGCTCTACATAGATGGGAGTTAGCGGCCCCTATGCGACAGGAGTGTCGGGAAAAACATAAATCTTTAACGTGAAACTGCTTTATTCAGTATTTTAAACGTTTGAATCATCAGGTCTGTTTGTTTTGGAGAGGAAGAGACCTAGAAAATTTGGCTCCCGGTAAAAAAAACTCCTGAACGTTTGGGACTTAAGTTATCAGAGAAAAGGGGCTAGTGGTCTGTCTCAGAAACACTGATTTCTTGTTTTTACCAGTTTTAATCGCCTGGTCCAAGCTTGACCCTCTAACCCTAACCCTATCATGATGTCTTGAACCAAACAAGCATGGGTGAGCTAATGATAACTGCAGCTCACGGAGAGAACTATGATCTGTTTGGAGACCAGTGACAAGGAAGATTAACTTTGGACGGCTGCTGTAAATGCATCCCTGTTTTTCTGCTTAATTCACACAGAATTTCCAACATTCATCGGACAACGAGGGAGATAGTACTCGCCCTCTGTCCACAATGTCCTCCAAAGGTAAAAATGACTCGTGTCGAATATGTGGCGGAGCTCTCCAAGGAAACCAAAGGAAGTGGCTGTTTGGAGGCCAACATAAGAAGACGGGTCAGCCTTGGACGCCCACAGGATCCCTGAGAGGAGGAAGTCTGTCCCGGTCCTCGCAGAGCAGCCCCTGGGGTGAGTCTGGAGCATGAGGAAATAAAGATTTTGATCACAGAGTTCAAGGTTAACTTTTTTAATTTACTCTTCACAGGCAGCACATTATCTCTGACTTCCTCGGCGTCTCTCTCCAAGTCCCAGTTATCCCTGAGCTCCCCGTCCAAAGGGATGGACCTGCTCTCGGTGTTGACTCACATACTGGGGCAATCTGTGCCACGAGGCAGCGGGAAGGGGGAGTTTGTGTGTGGCAAGTGCGTGTGTGTCCTCGAGCGGGTGTTCAAGTTCGACACGGTGATAGCCAGGGTGAGGGTGCTGTCGTCCGAGAGGCTTCAGAAGCTGATGCAGGAGAGGGACAAGATCAGACAGTGGGTGCGGCAAAACTACCAACACAGATATCCGCAGGAGATCCAGAGCAGAGGCAGCACCAGCGAAGAAGATGGAGAGGCGGAGAAGGAGGGCTACAGGGAGATGCTCAAAGAGAACATGGCGCTCTCAGAGTACGAGTGCTGGTCCGAGAAGTGGGACACATGCCCGTATTTTATAAGAACGGGTAAAAGATGCAGAAAGGGCAAAGGATGCGAAGGCTGTGATTCGTTAAGGGTGTCCGACTCGGATTACGAGTCTGTTTGTGGGATTCCTCGCCGCTTGCCTTTCCAACCCTTCTCCCCGTTAGCTTTGTCACGGGACAAATCCCAGAGCATGCCCCTCCACTGGCAGAGGGTGTCATCCATCAGCTCCTGCCAGTCTTCAAGGGCGGGGTCCACTCTGTCCTTACAAGAATCTTCCCGCACCGCATCCATTCAGTCTCTGGACTCTCTTGATGACAACGACCCGTTTGACTCACCGGGGTTTCAGTCGGCCAACTTTGTGCTGAAGGAGCTGAGAAGTATTGAAGGGAAGCCGGTGAGTTCGCCATCAGGGAGTAGGATCCCAGTTCTGAGCAGGAAGTACTCAGGAAAAGTTGGAGAGCTGGCGTCGCCCTCAGTGAACAGGGTGCTGCACTTTGGGAACGTGGAGAACGGAGAGGATGAAATGGATGAAGAGGACGGGGATGTCCTATCAGAGCTGAGGGACGAGTTCATGCCTCTTCATCGAGAGGTGAGTGTCATTCCTGTCTCAGCCTCCCATCAGCTAACAAAATGTTCTGTATGTACAACACTGCTCAAAAGTTTGGAATCAGCTGTCACGTTAATGATTTCCTTCTTTCCTTCAATAATTTTTAGAGATAAAACCGATAAAATTCAGACACCAAATGTATTATTTATATTTAAAGTTGTCTTGGGTAAAAAGAAGAATCACATTATTAAAACATGAATTTAGACGATGTCCTTATAGTGTTGCATAAGGGCCGGGATACATGCTGCATCTTTCACCGCCTGGAAAACACAAGGTGGGGTGCACGGTGCTACTCTTGTGTATACTCTGTGCCACCTTTCAAGGAAGTGGACCATAACCAAGACAGTATCATATCATGTATAATCACTTCAGAGAGGAAGACACCTCTGTTGATAACCCAGCACATGGTAAAAAGTTTCTGAACATCTGGATCTTACGTTATCAGACATAAAAGGTGAGCACTCATTTGCAAGTGCTGAGCTTGCGGCCCGTCTAGGACATGCAGAACAGCATTAGCGAAACACAGATTTGAGTTGTTATTGGTTTTAATCACCTGGCCCATTTCTTTTGGAGAGGAAGAGACCTCTGCAGATAAATCACCTCCCAGTAAAAACCTCCTGAACAACCGCTCCGAAGCGGGAGCTCACGCTTGGCAAATGGAAGACGTTTTAGCTGGTCACAATCCGCAGTCCTTGCTAGATACCTCTAAATCCTATGAATCCTACACATTGCTCTTTTAAGTGTGCATTAAGGCCTAAAATATTATCACTGGGACAGACCATAAAGCTCTGGGTAACCCTGCACTAAAGTATTCAACTTCTCCTCCCTGTTTACCACAGACTGGGACTCGTGGAACACTTGTGTGCCGTGATGGGTTCACTCTCGCTTTTGAGCATGCCTTCTGTGCGTCTACAAAAAACATGCAACATGTTTCCCGAGCCTTACAGGGAGAATACTGTTGCATTCCTTTTCCCCCAAAACCCTTTGATTTTGAGTTTGTTTTCCAGTCTAGAGAAGCATAATTGATCCTTGATCATTATTAAATCACAAAAGTTCCATGGGCTGTAAATATTTTGGGAACCTGCAGTCTGCTCAGTGGATAGGTTTGAATAGGTTTAAACTGTGATCTGTCGGTCTGTAGCAGTGGTTCTCAACCAGGGGTCCCAGAAAAATGGGTAATAGTTTGTTTTCAGTGAGCCCAGTGTGAGTGAAATTCATAAGAGTGACTATTTTGATCACAGGTTTCACTTCCTTCTGGTCTTAATCATATCTAACAACCAAAATCTTTTCAGATGGAGGTCCCTGAAGCAAAATCTTATCACATGGAGATTCGTGACCTAATGTTCAGTTTAGTTTATTAGGATCCCCTTTAGCTACTGCATTACAGCAGCTGTTTATCCTGAGGTCCACAACAACTTTATATTTGTGACAGTTTACAAAACAACTCACACATAACACTGAACAAAATAACAGGACTCGACTGAAACATTGACACAGACAAACAAGAACACAATAATTAAGATATATGCAGTTTGGGGCTAAATTTTGCTCTGATTACCCGATGATGCTCCATTATTGTAATTTAAGACCATGTGTTTACATAATATGATACATTCACATTTGTATGTGTCCATACATACAGTACATGCGCGTTAAAAGGAATTGTTGCCAGGAAAAAAAATATTTTCACCATGCATGAAGTTCAGTACAGTGTATGAATCATATTATATAGGTCATCTTTTCTTGTAGTCTCCTTTGAAAAACACAAAAATATGATTAGCATGCTAACAGAAAACCTAATGTGTATCAATATTGGGTCCTTAATACAAAAACAGTTGAGGATCACTGGCCTGTAGTAACCCTGAGACTAATATTCTGTTTCTATTGTGAAGTGTGATGAAAAGTTTTGCCAAAGCAACATGTCGCCTGTTAATTCGGCTTGTTATCGTCATTATTGTGCACTTGACACTGAAACAAGGACCTGTTCCTATTTAAATCTTGACACATTTTGATGCAAAGCTTCCAGTTTCTTTTACCAATGACTGCTGATTTGTTCTTTTCATATTCAACTGTTGCTCAAAGGCATCTTTGTCCCTTTCAGTCGTCAGTTTATTTAAATTGTTGTACAGCGTTTTGTTCACCATGTGCAACATATATTTGTAAAGAGGACTTTTTACAACCCAAAAGCATGGCAGACCATTCAGGAATATAGAGTAGTTCCCTCAGACGTCTGACTGGACCCTGTGAAGCTTTTGTGTCAGGAGATTTCTAACTTTTGAACAGCAGTTAATGTATGAATGGGAGAACTCTGACCAGATGGCGTGTGTGCTGTAAATATTGACACACTGTGCTGTAATAGTTAATCCGGGAGCAGCTGAGGTCGGTCCAGCAGTCCAACAACATCACACCTAAACATGTCACTTGTGTTTTTACTTAATGATACCACAACTCATGTTTACTATGATTTTTTTTTTAATCATTTCAGAGCACAAATGGCAGGTTTCACCATGTTGTCAGGCACCTGCGAGGCCAGCTGGACCAAGCTGTGTCTCGCATCAGGACCCTGGAGGCTGAACTGAAACATGGGAGGAGCAAACCAACTGAAGTCAACGGATCAGAGGATTGGGCCCCTGTAAGCATTCAGTTTGCTCTCCCACACATTTCATTTGAGATTAACGTACTTTATATTGAAAGAGTAGTTTTTTGCTCTCTTGCCAGCCAGTTAGCATAGCCTAGCATAAAGACTGGACATAGCAGGAAGCAGCTAGCCTGGCCTAGGCTCTGTCTAAAGTTGAACTGCAAGATTTGAGGAAAATATGCAGCTTGACCTCATAGAAATATGTGAAATGACCCCAAACTCTTAACATTGCATTACATGGTGGTGGCACATAATGTGTTAAATTATTGTTGTATGTTTGTTTGTTTTTTGTTTTATGTATTTTTTTTTATTTTATCAAGAACATTTTTATTTAATTTTAACAGGATTACACAATATTCACAACAGCTGTCAAACTTAAAGCAAATGTATGATGGGTACAAAGCGTGAAATCCAATCACAATCCTCCCCATTCCACGAACCCCTAACAGCAGGAATATCGTCAATAGGACGGCCCTCTACCTCCTGAATAGCAGGGAAAATGTCAGATGAGCTGAAAGTCAGGCTCAATATTAAAAGAGAGGAGAGATGCCTGTGTAAAAGGCACTTTTAGAATAATCAGGTACTACCAGAGTGTACACTGACAGAAAGCAAAGAGAAGAAGAAACAAACATTTTGACAGATATGGAAGTATTTCAGAGAGGGGAACCTCACCTTTATGGATTTTTTTTTTACCTGGGTTACAAATTGAGTAGCGCATCGTTCCAAGATTAAGGCAGGACATAATGTCGCTCATCCACTGGGTGTAAGTGGGCGGGCAGCATCTCTCCATCTGCTGCCTGTCTGACCAGCAAAGAGGCAAAGACAACGTACAGTATTGGATTGGAGTCAGGTGTACATCATCCTCTCCGGTGTTGCCCAAGAGGGCGACCAGAGGGCTGGATTGCAGGTCAAAGTTGAGGATTGAGGATAAGGTTTGGAAAACGTCATCACAGTATTTTTCAAGGCTCGGACATGTCCAACACACATGAATAAGAGGAGCTTGCCCTTGAATATTTGTCACAACCAGGGTTCTCATCTGGGTAAATCACTGTTCTATATTTTGACATGATACACGACATGTTAGGGCTTGTTAATTGGAGTATGCACGACTGCGTGTAAGCTGGAATACTTGTTTTCATCAGCCGTGTGAACTGTTTAGTGGGATTATTGTCTGTTTCAGATAAGGGCAATAACCAAAATATTTCTTGCATGTAAACGTAGTGATGGACTTTGGCGTTGCTTCCATGGATCTGCACACGTTCAATACCGCCACCATGCAATGTGGTGCTGAGCGACCGTGGTCGTTTCACGTATTTCTGTGAAACGTGGTTGAAAATACGTAAGATGCACGAAAGTTGAATATTGTGATAACTGTATTACTTGCGATACATAAACAGATATGAAAGTGTAATGAGTTTTCTGCTGCTGCTGAAATTGAACTCTCTTTCATAAAACTTTTAATATAAGCTTGAATAGTTTATAAATCTAGAAATACGGGGGAAAACAAATGTAAACTCAGTGATAATCAAAAATAAAATAAATACAGGTTGAGATGTCAGTGACGTTTGGATGCAACAGACATTTCCGCACACAGTTGTTGTTGCCTTTCAAGCTTTTTTTCTTCCACACAAGAAAAACAGGTTTTATTACACAGAGCAACATCACACAGCAGCTCCTGAGTCACATGTCCAAACAGCTCCATAAACCGCTCTGTGAATGTTGACTGAGCACAAATACAGCGTTATGAAAGGAATGGAGGGAGGGTGTAGTGTGTTTTCTGTTGAAGGGTGTGTCCGTTTTTTCCTCATTTACAGGTGCAGATAAAGACACACACACACATACACACACAGCCTCTCTCTGGAATCCTCCCCGACCGGTGGAGTTTGCCCCGGGCTCAGTAGTCTCATGATAGAGAATATCATTATAAAGCACCCCAGCTGCTTTGTAGAGTTCACATGACCTGATCTGAGTCCGTCATGTGAACAGACAGGGTTTAACATTAGCTAATGTGAAGTATGTGGGAGTAGCAGCAGGTTTAAACATTGGCGGTGTTCAGTACATGTACGAACAAATCTTTTATCAAGGGATTTGTCAGCTCAGCTGTGATTCACCACTTTACCTCCTCATGAAAATGTATTAAAAGAGAACAGAAACAGAAACAATCACAACCTGATAACTGTTGTAAATTACAGCCTGCCGAGCTATTAACTTTATGTATAGTGCTTGTGTAGGCTAGTTTTGACCTGAGCTAAACATGACAGCTGGGCTAACAACAGACTGAGCATACTACTAAACTGATGACTATCTGAAAGATAATGTGTTCACTTGCGGTTGCAGGCACTGAAGTGCATTTGAACAGTGATGTGACTGCTTATCTCAGGGGAAGAAAGTGACAAAGAGACATTCACAGAGCTACCTGTAGAGCCAGCATTCTTCATACCGACAGAGACTCCAGAGGGTTTAGACACTGAAAACCAGACATATTTGCTCAGGGTGTTGCCTCTGATTGCAAAGAAGATGATTACAGTGTCATGGAGAAATATGAACTAAAGCCACCAGCTGTCCAACAATGGAGGGAAGTGGACACACAGCTTGTCTGTAACATTAGTGGAGGGGAGGCGTTCGACTGCTACTGTCAACATGTAATTGAAGCCATGTATACAGATGTGACTGTGATTGTGTTTAAGCGCATGTATAGCAGGGGTGTAAGAAAATATCAATACACTTCAGTGTCACAATATTAGGTTTTGTGATACAAATTGATTCTCAAAAACACCGTATTGGTTTTAATTAAAATTTAATCGTAGAATCATCCTCTTTAGATTGTGTGCTTTCAGTCTGAAATTTTTAAAAGTTTGAGTAAAATAAAGCTAGAAATTGTTTTATTTCACAGGCTTAAACCAGAGAATGTTTTACATTTTTGCATGATAAATGACTTAAATGGATGATCTGCTGCTACGTTATAAATCAGGCCTCTCAGATGACCCGGGACACGTCTGCTTACCATCACGAGTCAAAACAAAGCACATTTTTCTGTTGATTGATAACTGATTAATCAACTAATTGGATTTAACATTAACATTGTCCAAATATTGAAGTATTGTTTTATCTGTGGTGAAGCTTAGGTATTGGAGTAGCAGGAGAGGAGGAAAGACGGAGCACACTGTTTAATTACTGCCTTTGATTGTGCAAGCAGACTAATGTTTCGTAGCACCGATTTAAAAACATTTCATATAAAACCCTGTAAAACTGCAACTATCAGCCGATTAATTGATAAATTTACTGAGAGGAATTTAATCTGCAACAATTTTTTTTTTTTTTTTTTTTACTTTCTTTTTATCTGCAACAATTTTATGCTAGATTAAGCATTTAAGTATTTTTTAAGCAAAAATACCAGATTTTGTTGTTTTTAATAATTATTAGTTGTGGCACCTAAACCAGGGCCTTAGGATCTGCAGTATGTCTCACTCAGCAGTTCTCCAGAGTGATTCATTAACACAGTCTGACTTTTAAAAGTAAACCATTGTCTTTTGTTTCCCTCTTTCCTCCAGTTGCTGCAGGAGGAGGGTGGCAGCGCCCTGCTGCAGAGCCTCGGTCACTCCCTGCACAGCCGGGAGCGTCTGATCCAGGTGGGTGAGGTGATGAGGGGAGACAGGACTCAGTCATGCACACAGCAGTGGGATCTTCTGCTGCCGCTGCTGGAGCTCTGGCTCAAAGCTCACAGGAATGTTGTTTGTCTTTTGAAGTCACTGTACGGCCTTAAAGTGGCAGTGCCAAAAGTGCTTTGTCTGTTCACCACATTGTAGCAGTGACACTTAAGTATGTTTTCTTAGGCTTTGATCATGACTGTGTTTATTTTTAGCTGCGTGGTAGGTTGACGATTTACAGCAGGGATTTTATTGGACTTTTGATTGCTGTGATGCGTGATACCTGAAGGGCTAAAGTAAACGGGACTGTCCTGTCACAAAGACAACCAACGACTTTCTTATCTGATGCAAAGGGTGCTTGAATGAATAACACTGTATAAAAGATTATGAATAAGCGGCTATAACAAAGTCCCTGTTGCACTTTTACCTGTGGTTTTATATCCTGTTACACTGATAACTTATTTTATTTGTGAAAAATCTGTCTTATTAGTTGTGAAGATCAAACCGCACCCATATCAAAGATTTCAGTCCTGGTTTATTTGGTGACACCTGTAGTTACTTGTGGTAACAGCAAGTGCAGTTTAATACTAGACTACACTGTTAGTCCCACTGTTCTAAAGGGCAGCAAAACAAATTATTGTTGATTTTAATAAAGAAGTCAGGCAATAATTATCCTTTATCCATAAATCTGTGAGCAACCATGACCCAGTTTTAAGCTGCACACAGCACAGGTCTGCAGACAGCAGGGCACGGTGAAGGGAGTTGGTTACCTCACTAAGTTGGAAGTATGCAGCCTGCAGCTCACTGTGGCTGCTCCTCACTGTTTCATTGCTCTCTGCAATGTTTCAAACAGATCCTCTGTCACAAAATGCCAAAAATGCCCATTGTCTTGTTTTGTAGAAATATTTTGATAGATGATAGCGTTTAAGTGCTAAGCTCAGTGTAAACACATTGCATTGTCCATGTGAAATTTGGCACAGTGGTAGAGGATCATGGGAGGATGTGAATGAAGCAATATTACATCAACTGGCCAAAGGGGGGCGCTATAGCAACTGATTGAAGTTGCAAACTTTGAATGGGCATATCTCTCAAGAACACATAACTTCTGGTTTTATAGATTTTCCGCCATTTAGAATTTTTTTAAAAACACTTAAAATCGATCTCTTCCTAGGAAGTTTGAGCGATCTGCATGAAACTGGGTGAACATAATCTAGGGACCAATATCTAAAGTTCCCTCTTGGCAAAAGTTGGAAAACTTACTAAAACTGAGCTTCTATAAGGCAATGAATATTGCGAAGGGCGTGGCTCATCACATAAAGGTGTGTAACATCTCAAGGGTTTTACCGATCACCACGCAACTTTGTAGACATATGACCACACATAATCTGAGGGGACCCCTCCATTATTGACCCCATCAAACAAAATGGGGGCGCTAGAGAGCTAATTTCTTGGCCTAACAGCCACATCGATTTTTACTAAACTTGGTAGATATGTAGAACAGGACGCCTCAAGATGACTGGAGAAATTTAACTCTAATTGGCAACTGGGTGGCGCTATAACAACAGAAAAATGCTTAAAAATGCGACTGATCGCTGTGGCTGCAATCGTACTATGAAATTCACGAAAACTCTGTCTGAATACATTGCTCTTCTTAATGGGTTCAGTTGACTATTTAATCTGCAATTTCCTGTGACCTGTATCCCAAACACACACCATGTGAAATTGTACCTTGGCGTAGCATAAACACTGGAAACGGGGGAATGGCTGACCTGTCTCTGTCCCAAAAACACAATATAACATGTTCATTAGTGAGCTGGTTGACAGAACCAGCTAGCTGGTGGCCGTGGCTTCATATTTACCACACAGACATGAGAGCAGTATAAATATTTCCCTTTAACTTTCACCAAGAAAACAAATAAGTGTATTTTCCAAAATGGTTGGACTAGTCCTTTCAAAATATGCAAACACTCCACCCAGCTTGCAAAACAGCGGGTGAGTCTGGTGGTTTGTACAGATTTTGAGTTCAAGGGTGAGTAGATAAATCATGAATGTGGTTGCTTGTTTGATGGAGTTTTAGATTTGTGACTGCACAGCCTGATGTTTGCAGTGGTTCTCATTTAAATACATATCAGCCTGGCTCTTGCCTCTACAGTACCACAGTAACACTTGAGTTATTATGTTACTGTGTACTGATTCATGCTTGGCTTTATACACTTTGTATTTTACAAAAAGCCACACTTAGGTAAGCCTCAAAGTTCCGGAGTGTAGGATTTAGGAGGATATACTGGTAGAATATGATATGATAGCGGGTTACAGAAAATGAATGAATGAATGATTAATAACTATGTTTTCTCTCGTGTATAGTCATCTGAAAATAAGAATCATTATGTTTCTGTTACTTTAGAATGAGCCATATATATCTACATAGGGAGTAGTTCCTCATCTAAGGTGATCACCATGTTGCACCGCCATGTTTCTACAGTGGCCCAGAACAGACAAACCAAACACTGGCTCTAGACACGGCCATTCACATTAGTCAGAAGCCCCTCCATAATGGAAGCGTGAAACTGCTTCCTTCAATGTTTTTACCAGTTTAAATCAACAGGTCGAATCTCTACGGATAGTTCAGCTCACTCTTGAACAAAGAATACGTAAGGAAATTTAACCAGGAGAGTTTTCAGCTGGTTGCCATCTGCAACCCTCACCGCTAGATGCCACTAAATCCCCCTAAATCTTAAACACTGTTCCTTTAAATCTTTAAACTCCCACCTAACAGTGCAATTAGTTGAGCATGTTTGCTATTTTGCACTAAGCTGACAGATGTTTCCTCTCTTCCAGGAGTGTATGGGTCTGATCAGGAGGCTGTGTGTGGAGGAGGGAGCAGGGACTGAGCTGGCCGACAAGCTGACTGAGAAACTGACGGAGAATCTGAAGGAAACGCTCTCTGTCAACAAGGTCAGAGCTGATGCTGTCCTTTCCCATACATGCTTCATACTGGGTCTGCTATGATGACACATATTACCCACTCACTAAAGCTCAGTTATCAGCGTGAGCAGACGGGCTTTTGCTGATAGTCACCAGACTAGATGCTGCTTTCCCTGAAGGCTTTTGTATTAGCAGTGCAGGTCTTGTGATGGGTGTTTGTTTTTGTTTTTTTTACCTCAGTCTGGCAGTAGCATGGCAGCAATTTCCTCCAGCTCTGTTAAGAAATTCTGTCTGGAATTACACACTGTGTTTTGACTTTTGACTCCATTGTGTCTGTCACTAAATCACACAAAAATCATGCAGATGTTTTGACATGACCTGACTGTTGTTTTAGACTGGCTGGAAAAATCTGGAATTGAAACATCGCTTTAAATACAGCCATATTTATTATTCTGCTCATCCAGGCCTGAGTTGTGTTGGTTTCATTATCTATATTGTTAGAAATTACTCTTATATGCTGCTAGGAAGTCTGAAAACAACAATAAATTCAATGCTGTATCATCGCTACTGTTTTTCATATTTTGGCTGGTATGTTTGTGGAGTAATTATTCTGTGAAGTATTTAAAAGATCTTTAAAAGTATTTAAGTCAACGTAGTAAACCCTGCAGAAACTCTCACCCCAAAATCAAAATTCATATTTTTCCTCTTGGAGATAATTGTTGGAGATATATATATCTGCCGAATAGCGATGTCTGCCTCCTGTTTGTTCATTCTGTCCTTATCTAAACAAGGCCGAAATAAAAAATGCACATGCAGTTATTAAACTGAACACAGAATGGAATAATGATTACATATGGACAATGCTGTCACCCGTCTGTGTTGTGGTGAGCATATTGTATTGAGAATAAATGGATTGCCAAATTCAAAGAGATGAAGCACTCTGGAAAAGCTGAACCTCTGGAATGTTTGGTATTTTTGCTTTAAGATTTACCCTGCAGATGTATTTAAATCTAGATCAGATGTAACTGAGATGTTTTATGATCTGTAGGCTGCCCTGCAGACTTTGAGCTCTGAAGTGACAGAGAAGGAGAAGAGCATGGAGAAGGAGATCGAGGCGCTGAGGAAGGCTGGAAGAGACCGAGAAAGAGATCTCAACACGCTCAACACCGTGCTGCAGTGCAACCAGGATATCATCAACGTACGAACACACACACACACACACACACACACACACACATTAGAAACCAGGGATGGAATTGCATGTGTAGTTCAAAACACACACACATACACATTCTCACCACATTCAAGCAGCATGTACAGTTGCACTTTGTCCCATGCACAGTTCACTCTGCATGTACGTACTTGGAAGTTTTCTTCAGGTGAACCTGCATTTTGTCTTTGCTCCAGGACCTGCGAGTGGCTCTGGGGGAGAAGGAGCGACTGCTGCAGGAGGTGGAGAAAGAGAGGGAGGTGTGGAGACAGAGAGACCGGGCCCTCACTACTGTCCTGCAGGAGAAGGACGCTCTGATCCAGGAGCTGGAGAGCTGTCAGAAAGATGTGCAGGTGATATACAAGGGTGTAATTTGGAGATAGGGGATATAGCGTGTCTCCCTCACTCTTCGAAGGGATACATAGTGTTCACTTAACATCCTCCATCTTTTAAATAAAGTTGCAGAGCTTTTATTCGCTCTGTATTCTTGAGTGAAGGAAACTGTCACTTACAACATGTCTTTTTCCCCTCCACGCTCTCTCTGACTCTGTGATCGGTCAGGGGTTGGCAGAGGATGGAGAGGGAAACAGCGCCACCCTGTGTGAGGAGGTCACCAAACTCACCACAGCTCTGCAGGAGTACCAGGACATGGTGCAGGTGAGATATTAGCATGAGGAGAGGATTTAAAAGTTTAATACATTGGAGAGAAATCTGAAAAACAAAAAGCTGCCAGCAGTTTTTCACCTGATACTTTCATAGATCTGATGCAAAACTGATTTAACTGGTTTAAAGTAAAGCCGAAATTATTCATTGGTTAATCAGTTAATCCATTTGCTTTTCTTTGTCATTTATTAAAACTAAATATTGGTCGAACAAATCAAGACCTCTGAAGTTATCATAGTGGGCTTAGAAGTTGGATGGATATTTTTATTTTTTTTTTAATTATTTCATAGATTAAACAATGCATCAAAAAATAAATTAAAGATGAATTGCTAATTGACATCATAGTATGAAATGGCAACCAAAATATACAGTACGGTCACACTAGAACAGCGTCAGCCGGCTGGAATGAAGCAGGACATGAATTATTTAAAGGAAAAACGAATTATTGTTTTTTGTACAGATTAAAAAAGATGTATGTGTATTATATTTTTCTGTGCTCCCATTATGCAGATAATTGAACAACTTCTGTAACACAACTAACAACACTTTTGTTTGATTAATATCTGTAATGTGATCACTGAATTTATAACAGTAACTGGCACACACAGACAACACATCATCTCAGCCTTTCCAACTATGCCTTTTTCTTTTCTGTTAGAGTCAGCAGGAGAGTCACAGTCAGACGGTGTCCTCTCTGATGGATCAACTCAGAGACACCCGGCGGGAGCTGAGGGAGAAGGAGAGGGAGAAGAAGGAGGCCGATAGAGCGTGGCAGAACAGCAGAGAGGACAGAGACAGAGAGGAGAGGAGACTGAGGGACAGCCTGGAGAAGAGAGACAAACTCATCGAGGTAAAGTACTGTGTGTTGTCTCAATATTTGGTGTGTGCATATCGACAAGGAACAAGATGTTTGTCTAACATACTGTAGACCACAGAGCTGTATGAACTCAGAGTTAACGAACTTTAAAGCCACATTTTCTCTATTGAAAATATCAAATGGCAGTATTGTAACACTGAAAAATTTAGAAACGTATGTAATTATAATCCCACCCATCACACTTTCATGTTCACCCCTCCTCTTCCCCAAACTCCCCAAGAAAATAAATTTAAAAACTTAAAATTGAATTACTAGCTTAATCGTGTTTATACTTACAAATAAAATATCATAAAATACACATACACATATGAAATGTATAAAATTATATCTAATATCTTTAGAGCTGCAACAGTTAGTCAGTTAATGACGAGTTCATTGACATAACATTAATCTGCAACTATTTTGATAATCAATTAATCGTCTTTTTCCAAGCAAAATGAAAAATAATTTAAAATGTGAGGATTTTCTGTGTTTCTCTATTTTCTGTCAGTGTAATGTGAATACTGAAAACTGGGTTTTGGATTGTTGGTTGGACAAAACAAGGAAATCATAATTGTGTTTTCTTCTGTCAAATTGAGCCAATGATTAACTGATTAACTGAAGAAATAATTGGCAGATAAATTGATTATGAAAATAATCCTCAATTACAGCCCGAAATATCTCTCCCCACAGATGTATTTCATTTTAAGTTCATGACGACATGCTGCTAAATATGAAATATTTGCCAAATATCGCCTGAAGGCACTCCAACAATTATCAAAGTATATATTTGAAGGCCAAACATTTAACAAGAACAAGTCAATGTCAGATGGTTTTGTTATGAAGGCTGAAAATATCTCGCAGTACAAATGTTGTTGTGCCGGTTTGGTCTGGTCACCGTAATGATCTTTAAATTAGCTGGATGCTTGTTGAGATGATTCATGGAGTTACTATTGTTGTGCACAGTGTGACACTTCTCTCCTCCACACACCACACACTGACCGGCCCTGTCTGTGTACTCTATTCAAGCTCACTTAAATGCAGCTGTGATTATAATAATGATATAATTACCATTGAAGGTAATTACTGTCCGAAGACGAACAAGCAAGAAGTACAAATACACCCTGAGCCACTCCAGCACAGTTGAAAGGAAAAAAATCTTCCTGGTAATTTGAAGTACTTTTTGTTTTTGGTGGTGTTTCTACTTTTATGCCTCCACACCGGCGATAGACATGGCCGGAGGCATTATGTTTTCAGGGTGTTCATCTGTCCGTAATTACCATTCTTGTAAACGCGACATCTCAAGGACACCTCTAGGGAACTTCTTCAAATTTGGTGCAGATGTCTACTTTGAGTCACTGATAAACTGATTAGGTTTTTGTGGTCAAAGGTCAAGGTTGCCATGACCTTGAATATGTCTCATTCTTGTAAAAGCGATATGTCAAGAAGGCATTGAGGGAATTTCCTCATATTTGGCACAAATGTCCACTTGGATGAGAGAATGAACTGATTAGAATTAGGTGGTCAAAGGTCAGCGTGACCTCACAAACATATTTTTGGCCATAACTGAAGAATTCATGCGGTAATTATGACAAAATGTAGCACAACTGTCAAAAAGGATCAAATGATGAAGTGGTGACGTTTGATATCCAAAAGGTCAAAGGTTAACTTCACTGTGACATCATAATGTTATGCAAAAATACTTTTCTGGCCATTATTAAACGCCATACCTCAGGAACAGAGGGGGAAACATCTGGTTGGCTATTCTAACGAGTAAGCTTGCCAATAGGCTTGAATATTGTTCAGTAACGCAGAGTTTGGATAACATCATTTTCAGTTGCCAACCTAGCAAGCAAGCTAACTCGCTAATATTCTAGTCTATCAGCAAGTTTAACCATTAGCATAGCATAGTGTTACTGAGTATTTTGTTTAATTGCACTAACATGAATTTATAAAATTAACTTAGCTCCGAAGAAGCACAAAGGAATTTTGAAAGACGCACAGGAGCAGCACACTGATGATGTCAGAGGGCTGTGATTGGTTGATTGCAGTGTTGATCCTGGAATGGGATGTGGGATGTTGATCCAGGGGCATGTTCTACTTGGCAAAATCACATTGTTTTCACAGACATGCATCTAAACTGTAAGTGCAACTTGACTGGTTTGCTGATGCAAAGAACCACAAGGCAGTAATTCTAGTTTTTTGTTTGTTTGTTTTTTTAGATTAAAAATGTTTAACAATGCCACATCAGTGCCAGGTCTCAACGACAAATCTTCCAGCCACAAGATGTATTTTGATTAAAGTGAGAAAGTAATTCTCAAATAATATCGAGAGTTAAAAAAAATGAAGCAACCTCATCTATTTCTACCTGATGATGAAAAAACAAAAATGAGAAAAGTGGGTCAACAAAATAATATAAGTTGAGATAAGTTGGGGATATTTTTTTTTCTTCCCACTGTCAGCAAATCAAAAAAACTATTGCAATTATAGCTCCTGCTAACAATTCTGTGTGAAATGTGTGTGATAATCAGAGCTTCATTATAAATACTTGGTGATGGTGACTGACATCATTTATTCCTCTTCCATGTAGCAAATCCTGTTGGATGCTGAGGAGCGGGACCATCTGTTCAGCGAGCTGCAGCAGAACCTGCAGAACAAACGAGAGCCTCTGACTGCCATCAAACACACACTGTGATAGAGGACGACTGCTGTACTGGCAACATGCAAACTAACTGCACAGAGATGGAGGATTATTTTTGCACTTTCTGCACCACCTTTTTGCCTCTTCAGCATATTTATCGTTGTGTACATTAAGTCTATTTATTTTTAGCATTTGCAGACCTGCTTTGTTTTAGTAATTTTCCACAATTACTACTTAACTCTCTGGAGTGAATCAGTAATTTCAGACTTAAGAGAGTCGGACAGCCTGATTGTTGTCAGTATGGAGAGATGTCAGGTATACCTTCTTGTAGCTGGATGTTTAATACTTGATTTAAAAGTCACCAGATTACTGTATTAAGTTAATTTTTGAATGTAATGGGTCTAATGGTCAGGCAGTGATTAGATTTCATTCCATGCAGTAGGATTGCTGAGACAAACATTTCTGAATGGTGTGATTGTTCGTGGATCTGAGTAACATTTATTGTGTCCTTTAGGACAGGGCCGGGTACGATATGTTAAATCTGAATTTAACTTTCTCTGTTCTGTGAAGCTCTTTGCCTTCGTTGTGTTCGTCTTTCGACTTTATCGGTACAGAAATGACAGTTTTTTTGTTTACAGTGCTACGGTAGCGCTCATGGAGGGGAACACTTAGGACCAAAATAATATTTTTAACCCTTTTTTTCTGCTTTTATACATCTTTTTTTCCCCAACTATTCTCAATTATCTTCAGTGTTTACATGTCTTATATTGTTGTTCTGGGACTTATAACTGGAGACATTATCTTTCTTTTAGCTCAAGAGAATTAAACACTCTGATCCAAATAACTCAACAGACGCTGTTATTTCATGAACTATCGTGTACAGTATGATTGGTGATGCCGCTGATTCTGGGAGTTTTTTTTTTAAAAATCTATTAAATGTTAGTTACCATAGAAACAAGATTTGACGGGATAGTGTAAAAATAATTTAGGCCTGTGCGTGCAATGTCAATCAAAGAGATACATACCAGCAAGGAAGAGACTAAAAATGACCACAAAAGGATGGGAATGAACTGCAAAGAGACACAAAAAGAATCTACAAAAAAAAGGGGGAAATACAATCAGAAAGACACAAAATGACCTCAAAGAAACACAAAACCACAAAAAAAGACAAAAAGATGAAGTCAAAGTGATGCAAAATGAACCCTAAGAGACACAAAATGACCAAAAAATGAACTCAGGTGAACACAAAGTCCTCTCAAAGGGACACAAAACGACCACAAAGACCAAAAATTAACTCAAACTGACAGAAAATGACCATAAAGAGACACAAAACCACAAAAAGATGCATAAGGACTATAAAGAGATGTATGACAATCAGAAAAAGAGGCAATACCAGGACAAAGTCTGTGTTTCTTCCTGTGTAGGTCTATTGCATATCTGTGTTCAGGGGTGTCTCATAACCTGTCCATGGGTTTATGTGGTTATTATAATAATAATAATAATAATAGTAATATATAGCCTACATATATTTTTTAATAAAACGCTTCGTCCTTTAACAAATGAACAATTAATGACGACATAGTTTCTGAATTGTAAAAATAACACCGAGTCGACAGGTAATCTTCCACCTGCCCTTACTGTAACAGATTCGAAGCTCTGTGATTGGATGTTTCTTACCGAAATGCACCCTGGGAGTCGTAGTTTACTCCTCCAGTGAAGTGTTTATGTTCGCGGGCTCTAACTTAGAGTTCTCAACAAAGAAGCGGATATTTTCTATCGCAGACATTAAATTATTCAACCGGGAGAGTTTCATGTCGATACAACGTGTAGATGTGCTTCAACTCTGAGTCACCTGACATTGTCTGTAGGAAAATGGATCGAGGTTTAACTTCCGGAACCAGGGATGCCCGATGAAGCAGTGGTGTAAAAGCCGGTGTTGAATGACATGACTTCTCCTCACTGTCCAATCACCAAATAGCTTTGAGTTTCTTGTTACTTCAGGAACTGTTGCCATGGAGCTCAGACTTCAACACTTCACACAAAGTTTTCAGCCTGCATGTCTCACAGTGGACACATTCATCAGAGGGATTTATCAGGCAGCTCATGGTAAGCATTTTAAGGAGGTCAGTGGATGTGAAGGAATGCAGGTCCAGTCGGTGCCCCTCGGCTCTGTCACCATAGGACCGCAGTCCTGGCGCGACGGGACGGTCCGCTCCATCCGGCGGGCGGAGCGCCTGGTGCGGCAGACTCGGGCCGGGCGGTCCGGGACTTGCAGCCGGCCCCGGAGCTGCAGCGCCACTGCCGGTTTCACCCCAAAGCGCACAGACTGTACAGCGGAAACAACAGATGATAAGATCACAGGGGAGGAATGCGGAGAGAGTCGTGACTGCATCTCCAAAAATAAGATGTCGAGGCCCCAGACTACTGGAGCGATGGTGAGAAAACACAGTGGTGCAGATAGATAAGGCTGCATGACACTCAAGGAACAATGTGTAGTACAAGTTAACACCTGCACTCTATTCATCATCACATAGATTAAAAGCAACTGCACCAAAAACATCTGGAGTATGGACGATTTAGATTGTTTGTTTGTTTTTTAGAATTAGGATGAGGTCAGATTAATTAAGAAGTATTTAATTGCACTAAAGTCTACTTAAGTACTGAGTATTATCAGCAAAATGTAATCAAAAGTAAAAGTATTCCTGATACAGAATGGCTCCATTCAGAGATGTAAGATGTAAATGGCTTATTCTAAAGCAGGCATGTCCAGGGTCCAGCCAGCAGTCTGCGACTTGTCTTTCAAAGTGGAACCCACCACACAATATTGGTTAATCATGCAAGTTCACTTTGCATTTTTTCTCTTCACCTCATGATTGCAGTCCTATCATTTGTAGACATGCACCAAGTGGAACTAATGTGTTTATATAAACAGACAGTAAACAAGCAAACGAACCGGTTACCTGACAACAGACATTTCCTGCTTTGTAGCACACATGGCCCCTGTTCTAAGATAACCAAAACACAACTACTCTTATTTTCAGGTGATTATACATTAAAGAAAATATAGTCTGTTCCATTTCTGCCAATATATCCCCTAAAACTTACACACTGGATCTTTAATTAGAGCTATTAAACAAATGTAGGCTACAGTACACCCCCTGAGATGTGATAGAGTAGAAGTACACCCTAAAGTTGTATAAAATACTCAAGATAAGTAACCTACTAGTACCTCAGATTGTTCCTAAGCACAGTATTTGAGTAAATGTACTCTTTAACTTTCTATCACTGACTCAGACATGTAGAAATTGCATTCTTACTTTCTTCTGAAGTTCCCTAGTGGCTCCCAGAAGACGCCTGTGGCCCCGTTCCCGCCAACCAGCCTGCGTGAGCAGTGTGCCGGGGCCAGCGTTGCCGTGGCCGGTGACTACATGCGGAAGGTGCGGGAGGTGGAGGGCCAGCTGCGCAGGCAGGCCGGCAGGGTGACCCAGGAGGGCATCAAGCTGGAGAGGGAGAGGGGTCACCTGGAGAGGATGCTGCGCAGCCTCAGGACCAGTCTGACTGTCAACAGGAGGAGCTCGGAGGGGAGGACCAGGAGGCCATCCACTGCTGAGACTGTAGGTTTACTCTTGGCTCTTTGCTCTTCTCGTCCCTACACTGTGCTTTGTTCTTCATGGGATAAATATAGTCATATAACCAGATGATCCATGAGTAAAACACTGACTCATTTCTTGCTTCAGGGCTGCTGTTTTGTTTCGTTCTGACCTCTGACCTTCTTGTGGAGAAAAAACGTATATTTTCTGTACAGCATCACAGGAAAGTTTAAGGGATTTCACCTGCAGGAACATGTACATCATGGTTCTCAACCTTTAAATTATGTTAAGATCCCATGCACCTTATCCTGCGCAGACACAGTTCTGATATTATCAAACCATTTTTAAAGCCTTTAAATGTTTTCTCTGCCACTGCAGCCAAATCCAGCACCATACATGGTGTAAGTGATACACCAGACGGATTAATTTATTAAGTTCTGTATTGCGAACTTCATTTGTCAAAGAGAGGTGATGTGTTTGCTGACAGGTCTGCTCTGTTGCAGGAGAGAGACGGTGCTGATTACCTGTTGTTGTGCGAGAGAAGAGAGCTGGCACAGTTGAAACAGGATCTGGAGGGAGCGCTGAGAAACACACTGACCCAGCTGCAGGTGATTTACAGCGTTACTGTTCTGTCTTCATCGGTTGACTCATTTTCCTTTCAAGCCTCCTGCCCTCACTCTGTCACTGTCACTCTCCTTTCCACTTGCCCCTCCATGTGATTTACTGGCATGAGCGATGGAAGAAAAATAACACTGCCAAAGCTGTCATGCACCGATAACCTCCACCAGTTTCCAGCTTTGGAGATCAAATTATACAAATGCAAAGTGAAATCACTCCGTTATACTTCTGATGCATACTTGCCAAGACCTGTTATGATAATGTCATTAACTCTTACAATAAAGCCAAGAAAACTCTTTAACAAACTACATAAGTCAAACAGCTGAAACGAAGGAAATGAATTGGCAACTATCAATATACTAGTTAATCATTTGAGTAAAACAAGATTATAAATTTAACCTTCTTGGGTATTGAACAAGAAGACATCTGAAGATGTTACCTTGGGGGTTTAGAGAAGTCGTCGTGGATATAATCAGCAGATTAATCAATCCTGGACGTAATACTTGGTTGCAGCCCTAATGCGTGCTTTCCATGTCTCTTCCAGGCTCTGGGTCAGAGCAGCAGACAGCTGCTGGACTGTGCCAGTGAGCGAGCTCGTGTCCTGGAGCTGCTGCCTCACAGCGGCTCTGCTGGAGGACACAGCAGCGCTGCTCAGACCCTCAGCAAAATGGACCCCGTCAGCCCCTTTACACCAGGTACGGTCCGGAAAGGATGTAAAGCTGTATCAGTCTGTCATGGACTTAGCAGTAAAAGCACAACAAACTGAGGTTTTAAGTTTAAAAAAGGTGGGTTTATTTCCCCAAAAGATAAATTTTACAAAGCAAATGACTAAAGATAACAGAACTGTTATAGGGCCCTTAAAAGACGTCAACAAAACATAAATCTACTGAAAAATAAGGCAAGCAAACCTAGACTTTAACCCAGCAAACACACCCAATGCAATGACATGATGGGGCAACATACTGTATATACTGGCTGATCAGACCACATTAAACATTAAGGGGAGAACTTACATAGACAATAACTCAGACTGACACAAAGAAACCCCTAATCCCCCCCATGATGTCTCAGCTCTTACTTTGGTCCTTGGGATGGCCTTCTGCATAAAACCAGGCTCCGCCCTCAGTCCCAACTCCAACCAGGAAGTGACTTCAGGTACCTCAAAGACAAAGAGAAATGAATTAATAACTTATAAAAGCAAATAGCAACATAACAAAAGCAAAATGACAGAATGACAGACAATTTTAATCAAACAAACTGGTGCTGTCTGTAGTTTAAGTGACTGCAAATTGAAGGTAACTGAACATGTGGTAACTGAACATGTGGTAATGCTGTGGGTGAGTATGGGAATCATTCAACCTTCTGTGTGGCTGTGGGCACGGCCATCACACGGTCCCTGCAAGTGAACATGCTGTTCCAACAGGAAATGAAGCCCTCGAGGAGAAAAGACAAATTACAGAAAAGAGGGAGCATCATTACACACATCTCAAGTAGGTGTTAGGCTATTGGAAAACTCTATAATTGGAAAAATAACACAGACTTTATACCACAAATTTATTGAAGTAGATCCTTTTCAGATGTGCCCATTGGTCACAAACCAAATTACTGGACAAGTTCACCTGATGATGGCATTAAAACAAAAGTCACAAGATCATCAGCGTTATTGTAATTCATCTTGGAGGGAACATGAATATCTGCAACGAATTTCATGGCAGTCCATCCAAAGTGTGGACCTAGAGCTACATTGTAAGCATGGCTAAAAACTGTGCCAGACTGTGGGCCTTCACTTCATTTAATAAAATTAATTCCTTAGGTACTAAAAATATATTCAGTCCATTATTATCATTATTACATCTTAAAACAGACAAAGTAACTCCTGTATATGTACAGAGTTCAAATATGTGTACATCATTATCACATCATCTCTCTAACATACTACCACAAAGGCTACTTCCATCACTAACCTACACTTCCCTTAATAATATTCCTGCTCTCAGCTTGCACAGCTGACCTTCCTGGTTTCAGATGACCCGCTGTGTACTCAGAGGTGAAATGTTATCGTAAATGGTAACAGGAGATGCAGTAAGGGTTACGTTAGGATGGTCCCCGCCTGTTAAAAACCTGCTGCTGTTGTCCACCAGATTCTGTTTAAATGACACAATTTTATTTTCTTACATCACTGATTTGTCTTGTCGCAGAATGTAAACAGCTTTTAGAGTCGTCCAATTTGACCATCAATCAGTCACAGCTGCTGAGGGAGAATATCGTACAGATGCTAACCAGCGCCATCACCAGGCAGAAAACTATTCACTGCGCAGTCAATGATGGCCTGGTGAAGAAAATGGCAGAGACCGTCAGTCTGCAGGTAGACACAAATACAACGATGTGTTAAACAACGTTGCATGCATTACAGAAATACTCTGACATCACTGAGATATCAGAATAATAAAACACAGTTTTCATTTCATTCTGTCTTTTGCAGCAAAACCTGACTTTGATGTCTGCAGCCACCAGGCAGGCCATGTTTCGCAAGCAGAGGGAAATTAACTGTATTCGTCACAGCCACGACAGACTGCAGGTTAGTTTGCGTGTAACAGGATGAGTGAGTTTATTTGAGGTTCAGAGACGATGTGCACAAGGTGATGTTCTCCCCGTCTTATCCTGTGTACAGGGTCCAGAGTACAGCGGTGACATACTGTCCAGAGAGAAACTCAACAGGCCTCTGGTGCAGGTTTATCACAGACACCCGGGGACACAGTTACCTGAGGCTGCTCATCTCATACAGGTGTTTACTGCTTCCGCTATATCTATCCATATATACATTCAAATGCACTCATTAATTATGGTGATGGAAATTTGGCAGCCACCCTCATCTTCATCTTTTCATACAGCTTTTTGACCCAGTGATAATAAATAATATTGATTAATGCAGCTTACATCTGCAGCCCAGTTTGTTTGTTTTTTACAACCTAGCAACCTACAAATTACAAATCTATACAGTTTTGATTAATTTATTTGTAATAAGCTATAATTATTTATCAAGCTTTTAAAAAGCCATTAATTCCAATTTATAATTTGTAAATAATGCCTTTTTAGAAAGTGACATTTGAAAACTGCTAAATAAAGTGTAGAATGACAAATAAACTTTTCTGTGAAAAAAGGAAATAAATATGTCAACTTGCACTCGAACTTCTGCAGACAAAAATCTGCACGACTGACCTGAACCAAACCAAAACTGGGTCTCTTAATACAGCATCAATATATATTGTAAAGCAGTGTTTCTCAAATGGGGGTACAGGTCCCCCTAGGGGTATTTTGGAGTACTGCAAGGAGTACATGAGATTTTTAATAAATTGTTAATTTAAGAAATATCAGTCATGCATGATTCCTAAAATAATTATACATGATAAGTTATATAAAAATGTAAATGTTCGTTTGATAAACCACATTTTATATTAAATATTTATTTTGTTAATCCAATCACTGTAAACTTTTAACTGCTGCAACAACTGCAGTCACATCCACATTAATGTCTGTTCACTGTTTTTCTACCAAAAATGTTTTGCAGTGGTCAGAGGGTGTATTGTTAATAGAAGTTTGAGAACCATTGTTACAAGAGGTTAGAGACTGAAGATAACCTGGAGCCTCATAAACATACACTAACCTGAATACTGGGAATAACAGCAAACATACATGGTGTGGCGTAAACTTTTTGTCTTCCACAAAGTAGGATCTTTTCTCCTCATGTGTGACAGTAAAGGCAAACACACAAGGATCTCGTCATATTCAAGTATGCTGGCAGATGTTCACACCTTATATTAAGAAAGCCTTCAGTGGTTTGTCTCAAACAAACCAAACCAGGTTAAATGTGTTTCCTGTGTGTCTCTCAGGGCAGCGCAGTGCTGAGGCGGTGTCTGATGTCCTCTGAGGGTGAGCTGGCGAGGCTGCAGCGCGCCTGTCTGCAGCTGCTGGATGACCAGCACGGCAAGAGGGCAGCAGCTCAGGTGGATGCAGCTGTCATCCGCATGAGGCGTCAGCAGGTCGACAAGCGAGCCATGCCCTCTGTCCTCCAACAGGGGGCGTGCAGAGGCCAACTTCCCCTGTCTTGTGTTCAGTAGGGCTGCAGCATGCATGCAAGTAGAGAGGGATGAGAGCTTTAAGTGTGTTGTGAGAAAAAGGGAGCGGCCATGTACAAAATGTATTGGTTAAAGATTAATAGAATAGGATTAAAGCAACAGTTTGTGGTCAAAAGTATATGGACACCCTTGGTCTTATACTCTTGAGAACTTTTAGTCTCAGTTTGTCATGGTTTGGGTAAGGTCCATTTGTTAAATTAAAAAACATTTTTAATGCTACAGCATAGCTATTTAAGCGAAGAATGCTGCCAGCTTTGTAGCAACAGTTTTGGGAATGCCCTTTCCTGTTTCAGATACCCCCAGTGCACAAGGTCAGGTTCATTAAGAAATTCTAAGGATTTGTCTCAGATATGTTAAAGGTCCAGGTGTGTAGGATTCAGGGGTATCTACTGTCAGAAATTGTATATAATATTCATAACTATGTTTTTATTAGTTTATAATCACCTGTTTTTGTTACTTAAGAATGAGCCATTTATATCTACATAGTCTGACTCACCAGATGTAAACGACAACAAACAACTTAACAACTTACACGCTGAAACTGCTGTGTTTTGACTAAGATTTGGATCCTGCAGGAAGGCATGCCTGTTTTGTTCCTTCAGTACATTGTTGTAAAGATATAAAACGATCAAAACAACTTGGGAACGCATCCCGGGAAAGCCCAGATTAAATCTTGCACGACTCTCGAGCTGGATCTGTTTTGTGACACAGCCAGTCAGGGTTGAGTTGGCACATCTTTTAACTGTGGCAGCGGCTTCACACACGTACTGATCCGTTCCACTTCATACGAGCACCACGAAAACCTCATACAGCCAGCAAATAGTCTGTAGTTTCAGCGGGTTAAGTGAGCTCATCCAGCCCTAAAGTATAGTCATGCTTCACCTCTAGGGCTCTTATCAAATGATGTTTGACATACGACTGTCAGTGTTTTTTGTGGTGTTCTCTTTTGCGGAGCCATTTTAATGACAGTGCTCATCTACCCACGTGCAAAAGTTCCACCAAAACAAGTTCAACCCCGATGCAATTTTGCAAGGGCACGGTCGCCACATCCTGGGCTTAGCACCACCCAAGATGGTTGTGATTGGTTTAAGGATGCACAAACAAGCCAGAGGGTTTTTTCTTTATGGCACAAAGATAAGCAGTGATTCCAGGACCTATCTCCACACTGCTGTGACTGCACAGTGGAGCTAAGAATGGACAAACCAAACAGTGGTTCTAGATGGGGCCATTCACATTTTCACATTGGCCACCATAGTTTTCCGACATGCTTGGCACATGGGAGAATTTTCAGTTCTGCAACCTAACGGCTAGATGCCACTAAATCCTACACACTGCACCTTTAAGAAAGCTCAGAGAAATGCAGTAAAAAAAAAATAAATTAAACATCACTTTTAATTTCATGTCTTTATATGTGACAGACAAAATTGTTTTTCTGCAGCACATCCCAGCCACCTGTTTTATTCGGTGTCCAAAAAAATGGCAAGATTTTATTTGCTGTAACCATTTCATCGTGGTCTAATTCAGTTATCTTTACTGCAATTAAACATGACCCTGATAGGAACAATGGCCTTCTGTACAGCTGAAAAACAGAAAAAAAGAGATGGGTAATATCTAATGTGATTATCTTATCTAAAAAGATTATCACATTTCTCAGTGAAAACCATTTATTTACTTATTAAATTAAAGTATTGGAGTTCACTTCAAGATATAACTGACTTTTTTATGAGCCAAAACAGCTTTAAAGGCCTGTGAATTTAACTTCTTTTTTTTATAAAGTTCAAATCTGTGCTGTTCTTACCTCCTGCTCAGATATCTAGTCATGGGACTGCAGGTCACTTGACAGCCCTCCTACCAAACCTAACGTCTTTCATTAAGAAATAAGACATGATTTAATAAACCTGCCCTGTTTTACCATAGTAGACATCACATGTCTTGTCATTCTGTGAAAAAAAACCATGACATACATGAACATTTTATATAGATTTTAACCTAAACGAGAGTGTGGTTCCCTCACAAAGCCCCATTGATTCTCTTTCATCTGAATGGGGCTATTCTCAGCAGGACAGTGAGCCCAGGCAGTAATGTCAAGTCATGGCTGTCACCGGGAGGCTAACAGCGTAACTGAATTATAAGTATTGGGGTGTGGAGATTCCTGGAGTTAAGTGACGGAATATCAAGAGGAGCCAGAGGAGATTTTACCTTCAGATCTCTGCAGCTGAGCCGGCTGAGGAAGCTGAGAAAGCCCAGATATCGCTGGCCGGAAACCGACTCATAAAGACGGAGACTTCAGCAGGTTTCTTGTGCTCAAGATGAATACAGCTGGTTTGTTCCAGTGAATAACAAAGAAGAGACGACAATAAGAGTTGAAGAACTGAGCTGCAAGAATATATTCTCCCTGCAAGACAGAAAAAGTCAGTGATGTCGAAGCTGGTTTGTCCTCTGCTTCTCCTTTGTTTACTTCCAGCTGTGGGTAAGTGAACTAAACACCAGTGTGTGTTTATGTTTGATTGTGTGGATGAATGTACAAAACATGCATGATATTGCTAACAGAAATACTTAAGCTTTTGCAATAGCTAATAGTAAGGCTAAAACTAATGATTAGTTTTATTACTGATTCGTCTACCAGTTATATTCAATAACTGATTAACTGTGTGGTGATAGAAAATAGTCATGATTGAGCATCACAGTTCCCCAGAGCCCAAGGTGATGTCTTTATATGTCTTGTTTTGTCCGACTGAACAGTCAAAAAATCGAAGATGTTCAACTTACTGTGATGTAAGACAAGAAAACCCAGCAAATCCTCACATTTGAGAAGCTGGGATCAGACTTTCTTGGGGTATTTTGGCCTGAAAACTTTTTGAGCTATTTAAATTCAAAGCATTGGTCCTTCCCATCCTGTTTTGGGTCATAACCATGATGTCACTGCAGCTCTTCTGCAAAATTAAACTCTTTAAAGCCATTTTTTGTGTTAACCAACATGCCTGTCCTTCAGTTCCCCTCTTCTGTTACACCTGTGTGTTCCCCGCCATCTCACCTCTGGACTGCATCAGATACCCTATCAAGTGTCCACCCGGGCAGGTCTGTCTGTCCAGCAGAGCTGTGGGCCAAAGAGGTGAGGGCGCTTTAAGTCACTTAACAACATTTAAATATATCAAAACCGAGAAAAAGAACTGAAAACGGAAACAGGCGGGGAGAAGTGTGGTTTCTTTTCAGCGTGCCGTTGTGCGAGTCTCTCCCAAACTGATGTTTCTAACAAACTCGTGATTTTCAGGAGGCTTCCGTGTGGTGTTGTACGAGAAGAGCTGCATCCTGCCCTCCTTTTGTGGAATCACCGGTGAAAAACAGGCCATGGGACTCAACTTCACCTTCACCAATGACTGCTGCAACACACACCTGTGCAACGGAGCTGCAATACCTGCTACCTCCTGCTGGACTGGCACAATACTCACACTTCTTATTTCATATGCCCTTTGGTGAACAGAAAAATATGTGGAAGAGAACTAGTTAAACACATGAATTTGCCTTTTCTGCCATCTTAATGGACTGACATTGTACTCAGCGTCTTTTTAGTAACTGTGCACTAATCTGTGCTAAACCATAACCATATCTGTGAGATAGAAAAATAATATTTTTCTCTAATTATTGCTAACGACATCTAAAGACCTGCCCTTCTACTTGCAGAGCTGTTTTTGAAGTGGAGAGTGGAAGTGAGTGTAACATCTGTCACTAATGTTCCCGTGATTTAGTATTTTTATACAAACTGTGACAAAATAAACTACCTCTACCCACTTTTCAGTCACGTTAGTTTCAGAAGGCTCTACAGTGTTGTATGGAAATATGTACACAACGGGCCTCATGCAGGAAGTGATATCTGAACACATTTTCTCTTATTTTTATTTGTATCCCTAATTTGTTCTTACTTTATATGTACCCACTGACTTCTGGGATTCACCAATATTTTCTTAATTTTGCTGTTCTGTGGTCGAGAGCACTCTCACCTAGATAAGAAGAAAAAACATCTTCTCCACAGTTCTCAATTTGTCTGTCCAACACAAGGAAACATAAGTTTTATATATGAGGAAGATTTCAAAAATGCACAAACATCACAAAATCAAATTTAGATTAAATCTTAGAATAACTATAATGATTAGATTATTAAACTGTGATTTCAGTTACTGTGCGTTCCTCAGCTGACCAGTGCTGGAATGTAACTAATTACATTTACTCAATACTGTAATTAAGTATAAATCTGAGGGACTTTACTTTGCTTTACTTGAGTATTTTAATCTCATGCAGCTTCCTCCCTCTACTTCACAGCACTTCAGATAAAAATATTATACTTTTTACTCCAATACAATTATTTGATAACTTTAGTTACGTTAGATAGTAAGATTTTTGCGCTCAAAATATATGGAAATGTACAAGTGCAGCTAAAACAATAGTCGATCGATTAGAAAATCAATTGGCAACTATTCTGATAATCTTTTAAGTCATTTTTCAACATTTCATGGTTCCAGCTTCTCAAATATGAGCACTTGTGGCTTTTCCTTTTAATTATTTTGATTGATTAAATTGATTTAAAATCTTCCGCATGTACTTTTAATACTTAAATATATTTTCCTGATTTTTTCTGACTTTTACTTAACATTTTCAATGCAGGATTTTTTCAGGTAACTTATTAGCACTTCTACTTAAGTAAAGCATGTAAATACCTCCTCCACCACTGCTGCTAACAAGCCATACAGCTTCGCAAATGTTATGCCATAGCTGGGTTTACCATGGTGCTGACACTCTGGAAAATCATGTTTAAGTTGTTTAAGTTTATCAATACCCTGATTTCGCTGCTGTTGAAGTTCTTCTTCATCTTACAGCGTTTTTGTTTGAGGAATCTCTCCAACTCTTGGGCATACGACACAGTATTTGCACATGGCACATCACATGCCGTTATGAAGTGTTTAGGGGCGTTAAGTATGCTGAAAGTGTAACTCATGCTCAAGTGGCACACCTAGGAAAGAGCAGATTTGGTTGGTTAAGAACATTTGCTGCATCTACAGCTGACTTCTGTTAACAGAAAATTAAGAGAAAATATAAGAGAAATTTAAGAAATGTTGCTGCATTGAGGCCCAATGTGTCATATTTACCTTCTTTCCTTAGACCCTCCACCAAGAAAAGGAAACACACTCCACCAAAAGACCATGTAGCAGAATTCAGTGTAAATATGGTTGGTGTAAATCAGTGATTTTACCAAATGATATCAAACACAGTTTTAGCACTACACATGTGACCAAAGTTAAACAGTTTCACCTAAGACTGTGAACTATTACTGAGACCCTCAACATGGCTGCAGTGAAAGCTGTGCTTGGACTGAGTACCCCCACCAACTTGGCCTGACCTCTGTACTATGAGCAGAGCTTCAATTAGCACAGGCAGGTAATAAGAAGATAAAGAGCAGGCTAAGTTGTTACAGGTAAATGACACCAAGGCTGCAGCCATGGAGTCAACACTGGGGTGAGGGACCAAATCTGCCAGGGGGTCTAGAGTTCTGGGGTTCCCTAGAATCCCCATCCCCAAAGAAAATAAACTTCCAAATTTGAAAAGTGATTTCCTACTGCATGATTTAACATAAGCAAGCACAGTTACACAGTATTCTATACGAATGTGCAATAAATGAATGACATAAAGTACACATGCAGCACAACATAAATGATTGATGATTTAACAATCCCATTACATTCTTGTTTTCCACTTTTTAATACATTTGATAGTAATGAAATAAAGAGGCCGAACAGTATGTGACATTGAACAGTTGAGAAATGGCTTCTGCTGGAGTACGGCAACATCACTAGGACAAACCACATGCGGCACTGCTGTACACCGTAATACTAGAACTGGTAGCAGTATTAATATTGGCAATTTGTTAAATTTATTCGGGATTATGATTACATTTGCTCATGAGCATTTTGGATGATTAACATATCAGTGCTGGTTAGGAAGAAATTGTTTTAAAAAGTACAAGTGAATGAACTGAAAGTAAACACACACCAAATTGTGAACTGATTAATAAATCAATTGTTCACTCACTGTATACAAACAGCAGTTCTTGTATTACAGATCATTTGAGAATTACTTGTACATGTACAACACCTGAGCAATGCTTGTGCACACTGGCATGAAGAATGAAAGACATGTAGTATTATATCCTCGTACTCATCTGATCCATGTAAAATTGGAGCACAACACAAATGATCTTTGTTCATTATTTAAAGGCACAGACAGTTCTTGCCTAAAAATGTGAACATTATGTTGTTTATTAGTATTTTTTTTATTTATGTGTTGACAAAATTGTATACGAAATATTTTTTGGACCCAATGTTTTTATTTGATCAAGTAGAATGTAGTGTTATCTTCACTGTAACTTTTTTAAATAATCCGATTAACCAGAACAAAAATAAATGAATATGTGAATGATGACAACTACAAAATCAGACCTTGTGGCTCGAAATGTATCCCTTTTGAAAAGTGTGATGGGTTAAAATTAACTTCCTCCGGATTTACACAATAAAACGTTAATTTTTAAAGTTTGTAAATTAATTGCAAAGAAATTTGATAATTGATTAATTGGTCTGAGTCATTTTTGTTTGTTTGTTTGTTTGTTTTAAATAAAAACTCTCTGATTCCAGCTTCTTAAATGTGAATATTTTCTGGTGTATTTAGTTTTTATTTACTGTGACAGCAAACTGACTTTTCTGGGGGGTTGTGGACAAAACAAGAAATTTCTGGAAAGAGTGATCGTCGTATTTCACAATTTCCTGACATTTTATAGACCAACAAGGAATCAATTAATTGATAAAACAATCAACTGATGAATCGACAGTTTAATTTTTTTTAAATTAAGACTGACACTATTTTTTTCCACATTTTTCACAGCGGGTATTTTGACTTTTCATCGCATATAATAACATTAATTACAGCGGTGCTCCTTTTAAATGTTCCGGTGAGCTCACCGGAAATTGGCTACCCTAAATGGAGAGGAGCCATTAGTTCCACTTGTGCTTTTGAGAATTTTGTTTCCGTTTGCCAGCTCTTCGCGGCCAGGTGTTGGTAATTTGGCTCAAACTAAGGAGAATATTATCAGTGATAATACTCGTAAGTTAAGGTTGAATTTTGAAGTCTAAAACTTAAATTAAAACCTAAAACTTCCGGGTATGGTTTACCTGTCACTGTTGTTCGTACTGCCGCTGTTGTCCTCTGCTGATGGAGGTCCGCCTTTAAACCAAACGACCCAGGTGATGAGAAAGGTTTCCCGGAGAGAAACACCGATTCTGCCGCCGCCGTACCTGCGCCTCCCCGTGTTTGTGGACTCGAGGCTGCCGCTGGTGGAGAAGGAGCATTTCTCTCCATCCAAAGGTACCGGGCAGGAGCCTTTACCCGGGCCCGTCCGGGAGATCCTGCTGCCGGTTCGGGCCAGCACCAGCCCGCCAAGCACTTCGGGTGTTTCCGTGAAGACTTCGTGCAGGCTCAACAAGATGCTCGTGCAGGTGCAGAGGGGCATGCTGGGCACCGGTAAACCAGACTCTCACCTCAAACTGGGGACCTGCCAAACCAGTAGATCCACGAGGGATTACCTTTATTTTGAGTATGACCTTGGCCTGTGTGGAACCGAACGCACGGTGAGTTTAACGTGATAAAACTCTGATATTTGCCGCCATGCTAACAGCGTGGCTCGTAAGCAGGGATACTCAACTTGCTTTGCCCGGGGGCTTTTTTGCAAAATGAGGGGAGGTCAGGGGCCAGCTAATAAACAAACATTTATAATATTTATCAGACAGAATGAATAAAGGAGGCAAACCCAGGTGTGTGCAGGGGTGTTTCTAGGATTTGGGGCTTAGCTGGGACATTTGTTGGTGGTCCATAGGATTCTCCTCAGGCTTCTTTATTTTGAATTTATAAACAAGCTCTATTTCGATGTTGTTTTTGCACTCTTGCACCTTTTACATTCAAAGTACAAAAAAACTGTCTGTGTGTATGGACTTATTTTCATTGTGAATAAGAAAATGGTCGGTGGGCCACTAGGCACCATATGTGGCCCACTAAGGGTTGCAATCTTGGTCACTTGGTTGATTCACCACCTTGGTCCAAACTGCAATATCCCCACATCTATGTGATGGATTGGCATCAATTTTGTTACAGATGTTCATGGTTCTAAGAGGATGAATCTCCCTTACTTTGGTGATTCCATGACTTTTACTTTAGAGTCATCATGATGCTAACATTTAGGGTTTTGAGTGTCAACTAGAGCTGCAACAATTACTCCATTAAACAATGAACTGATCATCAGGGAATTAATCAGCAACTATTTTGACAATCAACTAATCAGTTAAGTCATTTTGCAGGCAAATATGCTAAAATATTCACAATTCCAGTTTCTCAAATGTAGGAGGTTGCATATGACAGTGTATGGAATTTAGTGGGTTGGCAAAACAAAACATGTAGTGATGTCACCTTGGGCTCAAAGATGTTTTGCTCTTTTTTGCCGACATTTTCAGAACAAAATAGAACAGGCTGCAGTGAGAGTCTCTCTCCATGGAATATTTAAAAATAGCAGCTTTGTGCAATTAGTCCTTCTAAAGCAAGCTCAGGGATTTACTGTTGCCGTAGCTCTGCATCGAGTAACATTACAAGTTCATGTTCCACCTTAAAAGTTGCCAACAGTCGGCCCAGTGAATTAAGTTACTTTTTCTCAGACTCCAGCTGCTGTCAGAGGCAGCAGAACATCCTTTCATTTTATAGTTACAGTTTACTAATAAAACTCTCCACAGTATGAACAGTGGTTACATGAGCCTCAAAACCAGCCACAACTCAGCTCTGAGCGTCCTCTATTAACCAGTCAGCAGACTGCAGTGTTCACAGCTCCACCTCTTAGTACCAGATGTGTGTGCTAGGTACCCCAACAGAGGGGGGACCAAAAATGGGGACGGTATGGAACGGTGCTATTGGTACCATCCACAACTTTTCACAGTGGAAAGGGAAAAAAAAGCTGAACCGAACTGAACTGAACTGTAGCGTACGGCTCGGTGGAAACGGGACTTTTGTTCGACCTTACAGAGCTGCTAGCATTGCTATTGACTCTTATTCATGTTAAATTGAAATGAATCTTTAAGCTGATTGTTTTGTTGATTTGGTTTCAATTGTTTCCTTTTTTTTGCAGATAATTAATAACCAGGTGGCCTATTCAAACACACTACAGTACAACCCACCAAGGGTCCGAGGACCAATCAGGCGAGCTGTGCCCTTCACCCTGCCTGTTGCATGTTATTATAACAGGTGAGACTGGATCCAGACCAGAGAGCATTCTGTACCAACTAGAAATTATATAATAACAGCTGTATTTACCTGAACAATGTGTTTAACTGTTCAGGTACCAGTACTCCTACAAAATTGGCTACACACCAAAGATGCGGATGCGCAAGATCTTCACAACAATGGCGAACAGCGCAAAATTCATTCTGACTCCACGAAATGGTAAAACCTGCAAAAATGTATGTTTTTATCAGCTGATTTCTGCGGACTCACAAAGGTGTTGAAAAGCTTTTAAATTCTAGAATACATTCAGATCTCTCGGAAAGTGGATTTGTGGCCATAGCACTTTAATGGTCCCAAAAAGAAAAATATATTTTTATGATTGTTACTTAGATCTTTTCATCCCTAACAAAATAAAATATGGTTTTGCTTTTCTTTAGTAAATCCTCTGAAACTAAACTTCCAGTAAACGTGTCAACTCCAAAATGTGCTCTATCAAACAGTTAAGAAATTCATTATGATATTAAATACAAATTTTGCGTTTAAAGCAATTCTGGTCTGGCCTTTTAGTCTTTTTAAAAAGACTTAGTTCTTGCCTTTGAATTTTGGAAACCTGAGGTCGTATTCACAAACATTCTGAGAATTCAAGAATTTTTAGTGAGGAGTCCTATCTTGGGGTGGTTTAGGAAAGTTCTCAGAGCAACTATGAGCAAAGAAGGGACAGAAATTTAATCTTAGTGAGGAGGTGTGGCTGACCCCTGTTGCAAGGTATGATGCAGTCTTTTAACAGATGTGACTGGTTGTCACAGACACGCCCTTTCGTGATCCTGCAAGGTGTGGACACCCAGTGGAAATGAAATGAACTGCATCAAATTATGAGTCTGAAAGTGTTGTCTTGTGTGATCACTCTGCTGATGGAAGTTGAGACAGACTCAAGTCATCACTGCTGCACTGTTGCATTTTTTCAGTTTCTCAAATATCTTAGTATTATAATCAAAACTTTTTTTATAGCATTAGTTGGGCAATGTGAAATTAAACGCACATATTATCCCTGCACAATCTGATCTGGAGCATTTTATTTACTTACTGTCATCCAGAGTTCGGAGCATATTCCTCTGACCTGTCTCCACCATTTTTTCCTCTGCCAAAGAAACTCTTAAGCCTCTTGAAAGTCCTCCTCATTACTTCTAACAGTTTTTCACTTTAAGAGCTCTTCTAAGGTCTAAGATGCTCTTTAAATAACTTTTATCTTTACAAGGATCTAGTCTTAACTTTAAGGGGAATTCTAGGAAAACATTCGAAATTCTAAGAATTTTTGTAAAATTTCATCACAAGGAGCGACGCTTTGTACTAGGAAGCTTGTGAATTCGACCCCTGGACTTCTTATGAGTGCATAAGTGAAGATGAATGCTGCTGCCGTTCTCATTGTCTGACTGCTTCCTTCTGTCTTCAGCTCAATGGGAAAGGCTTTCTCCGTCAGATCAATACGTGCTCGGGAAACCCATGTACTTTGAGGCAGAGGCTCCGGCCATGTCTCAGAATGAAAGACTCTACGTCCACTTGTGCTACGCAACTCCTAAGAAGTCCCACACTTCCACGCCTCAGTTTCCAGTCGTGAAAAACTTTGGGTAATAAACACCTCACTCTCACACAAACTGAAAACCTTGAGTTGTATTGTCACTTTATTTAAAAAGAAAAGACTGTGTATAAAAACAGCATCATTTATGGTCAGGTTTTCTCCCCCTAAGGTGTATGGTTGAAAGCAGGGAAGGTCGCTCCAGATTCATCCCATACAAAAAGAATGCTGTGAGATTCTCTGTGGATGCCTTCTTGTTCAACGGATTGACAGGCCAGGTGAGCATAGATGCTAAAAGTTATTATAATTCTTTGCTACATATTGTCTGGTGTCTGTTTTGAATACAGTGCTAAAAGACTGTTAAAGGTTTCACTGATGGGAAATGTTGTGATCTGGTGTCCTGCAGCAGCTCTACATGCACTGCTCCATGTCTATGGGGCGTTCTGTCCCCACACCGACGGCCAAGTCTTGCAACTACGACACAAAAACAAAAAGGTACGTTTTTTTTTTTTTTTCCATAAAGAAATTAAATGAGAAGTAAGAAGTTCAAATGTGCTGTGCAGTTCTTGAAACTAAAGGGATCAACTCATCACTGTTTTTCTCAGATGGGTTGAGCTGTATGGACCAGCGTCAGTGTGCGCCTGCTGCGACTCCAACTGTAGCTCCGCTGCATCCACGGGTGAGTCTTTGCTTCCTTAATTTTCCACAGCTGGATAAATTATATTCTGTCAACACATTAAAAGAAACTGAAATATGAAACCAACAATGACTTGATCCTACTAACGAGTGTTGTCTGTGCAGTCACAGCCTGATGTAACTTATATTCTCCGTGCTATACAGCTCCATTTGCAGATGATTAAAACCATAACTGTGGCACTGGGTGACATGTTCCTTTACTACCCTGATCACATTCACTGTGGTGTATTTTGACTCATCTCACCACACCACCATAAATACCCAGTAGTGCACCAGGAGGTGTATTAAGTCGCAACTGTAAATGGTTCCCAAATGCTTCATTTATTTCTGCTGGAGTAGTGTTTGCTGAAAACTGTAGTGCTCATCTGTTTGAATGATTTATGTCTTAAGTAGGAGCAAATGGGCTCAGAGCTCAGTCACAGACGGGTTAGAAGAGTCAAAGTATTGAGGCACTGACCAACAGCCGAAATACATGAGACATGGACGTGTAATATAGGTGGAGTGAGGATTGCTGTTGTGTGTGTGTGTATTGAGTTTTGCCAAGTAATAATGCAGCTGGTTACGTAGGGTTTGGGAGCGTACTGAATGGATGAACTGGATCGTTTTAACTACAGGATGCATTGACTTTTGCCTCTTATTACGCCCCATTTCTGTATGTTTTCTCATTTTCAAAAGCACCTATAACTTTTTATTTAACGTATTTTTAAATGATTAGACAAAACATTAACACCATAGACAACATTGTGTGGGAGGCACCAGTTACGTAATCATTAGTCCATGTGTTAAATGTCCTTTTCTTGTCCAGACATTGACAGTGAAGCTGCGTCCTTTTGACCTCAGGGAAAAAGTTCTCTTTTCCATTATAAAAGTCTCCTTGATTATGTCCATCCATTGTTTAAAGCTTGTACTCAGTTATCTGCAGTCGCTTTTTTGCTGGCAACAAACAGTATTTTACACAGACACAGATGTTTTTTTATTCATTACATCCCATATTGCGCCGAAATACAGGACCTTAACACCAGTAGATCTTTTTACCTTTTCACTTTTTTAATAAGCACTATCCAAATAAAAATGTTTACTGTTAGTTTAAATATAACTATGCTCACAGGAACTCATCATGAAATGAAAGGGTTTTTTTTTCTTACAGCTACACGTAAGAAACAGGATTGATAATTATGCAGTTTATTCCAAACCTTTTGGTTTTTATGCATTTTAGAGACGGGTGTCAAATGTCATATCTTTTAGTATGATTTGAGTTCTGGTTCAAACTAATTATATTATATTCTAATGTCAAAAATTTAACATTTTCCAGCAACCAAAATAATCAGCAGCAGGCCGTGGACAGTAGAGCCAAAGGTGAAAGCTGCCAAAGCCCCGAGGAGGAAGACGGTCTCCACCACAACAAAAACAACCACAACAACAACAACAACAACAGCACCACCACCAGAGATGATCAGAGCGCTGACTGAACGGAGGACGACTTCAAAGCCTGAAGCGAAAGCTGTGACTCTAATGGGTAAGGTGGAGAACACAGTGGGGGAGTTGGAGTGGCCGTTTGGAGGCGAAGGAGTGATGTGGGTTGAGGTGGAAGGTGAGGAGAAGCAGGTGAAGGGCTCTGCTGTTGTAGAAGAGGAGGAGGAGGTGGTCAAAGAGGAGGAGGAGGAGGAGGAGGAAGTCCAGGTTGACGTGGTCACACAACCTCGTCTAATATTTGAAGATATTTTTGGTTTTGACAAATAAAGCTGACGTTTGAACAGTGACAAGTTCAGTCCGGGTGGCTCATTACATGACTCCTAACGAGCACAAAGCAATAATCTACAGGTAGAAGTACTTTTAATCTTTACTTCTGTCAACATGCATACTATCAGAAGAAGACATCAGAATCACACACATACAAATGAAGCATCTTTTACACTGGCTGTTTGATGCAACCCATCACATCTGGTGCGCCTATGCGGGACATTCACCCCAGACAGCAGGCACAAAACTCCAGTATGCTGAGAAATACAGAGAGCTTTTCCAGGTGGTGTAAGGCTCAACCAGCATTCTGTGAACTCGTTTGGCAAGGGCTTGAATGTGGCTCTGCAGATCCTTAAAAAGTCTTAAAGGCACTGAATTCATTAATCTAAAAATAAGGCATTGATTGGTATCAAAATGTTTTAAATCAACCTTCCAAAAAAAAAAAAAAAAAAAAATATGCTATAAAGAAGGATTTTATGAATTGGTACTCATGATGTTGCACTGTAAAATCTGAAATAACTGATAACATCTTTTTTTTTTTTTCTTTTTTTGATATAATTTACAGAATGCCTCTCGCATTAATGTCACAGATCAGGATAGCCGAATGAACAACACACATATTCTGTTTCCGGCTGGTACCGTGTAAGGGTGGGCGATCTGGCCCTAAAATAATATCACAATACTTTTTTTTGTGATAACGATATTCTTGATGATATGACAAATTAGAAAAAGTTTAAGTTTTTTATTTAAAAAAGGTGGTTATTTTGGTTTACATTTGGTTATTTCATATACCTCAGCTAAAAGAACATGGCAGGCAAAAACATTGATTTTTCATGCAGTGGTCAATTTTGAGATTTTGCGCCAGTTTACTCTTTGAACATGTATTCTTTCAAACTGCTATAAAGAAAACATTCAAATTATACATTTAGACGTTTATTTTATTACATTTTGTCTACTTGCAGCAGTAAGTTTCTCCTGAATTTACCAAAAAGTTAGCATCGTGCAGTGTAGGCCAATATGTTTATTAGTTGGGTTACTACAGTTGTAGGCCTATATCTATTATTTAAAATTTTTTACCCTATTCACCTGTAGTGTGTCACCTCACAGGTTTAATAAACTCTACATCTATGTAATGGCCACTCAAATAATGTTTATAGACGAACCATTATAAACCGTTAACAAGTTAAAGGTATGTTACACAGGAATGTTTGTAAAGTAGAAGCCAACCCCAGATTCACGCTGGTTTGGTGTCTGGTCACTACCTTTTTATTATGAAGCCCTGACTTCACCTTCAGGCTGTGAGGGGACACGCCCATAAACGTCCCGAGCACAGAAAACACGAAAAAAGAAATAAGAAAATAAAGGCAGAGGGCAGAGTGTCTGCAGATAAATACACCACCACACACTTCTAGTGGGTCACAAGTGATGATTGAGAGGGATTACTTCTGTATGGGTCTATACATTTTATTTTATAAATTATAGCTTTACTATTTATTAGTAAAAATCTATCTCTCTCTTTCATTTCAAGCTTAGTTAACTATTAATTATACCATTCATTAATGATGGTATTACAAAGTGTCAGGCAGCAGCCTTTAACAAAGTGTAAACTGCCTCGGTCAGTTAACAAAATGAACCAAAAACCTCAAAAAGCTTCTGAACAGAATCTGTAAATGATAAAAACCCTCAGGAGCCATTTTTCAGATACAGGCATCATTTATTAGCTTTACATCATGACTAAATGTTACATTGCTACATAACCATTATTCTGTACAATTTCTCTTTTACAAATGTCAGGTAATTGAATGTGATAACTGTTGTTTCGACCTATGAAGTGGGAAAGAACAAGGTTTCAAAACTGTTTTGCCTCTCACACAGTACAGGCTATGACTTTGGTCTTTACAACAGGAACAAATGGAAGAAAGTACTTACAAAATAAACTTGGTTTCATAACATCTGAATAACCGCTAATACAGTGTGTTATCAGTGTATTCATAAAAATCTCGGGAAGAATACCAAACTATTCCATTCCTCGCAGTTATTTACCCTCACGTTTTGTCCTTTTTGAGAAGGAATGTGACAGAGACAACAACATCATAATGCCTTTTTATAAAAACAGACCGTAGCGTCATATCACCTTCATTTCAGACGGGTTCAGCTCAGGTGCATCCTGGATCGAGTGAATGTTTGCGTTCGTCTCTTGTTTTGTCCCATTCAGGTGTGAAATGCATCGTCCTCAGTAGTACGAGCTCAGGTGGGAGTGGGTGGCGGGATGTCTGGTCATGGCTGACCCAGGATAGATGGGGCTGTTGGGTGAGTTCCAGTACGTAGACGGAGGGCTGAAAAAGTTGCCGGGGGAGACGGGCATAGGTGCAGGATGGCCACCCATGAAGTTCATTTTGGGCTGGTGGCTGTGGTAGGGCTGCACGTAAGACATCTCAGTCGGGTACTTAACAATCCCCCCTTCCGCTGCGTGATTCTGGTGTGCCTGCGAGATGCCTTGGAAGTCAAACTTGTAGGCGTAACGCTTGCCGTGCACCTTAGTCATGATGTTTTTGTCATAGTAGTAGCGCAGGGCACGGCTCAGCTTGTCATAGTTCATGTTGGGCTTGCTCTTGCGCTCGCCCCAGCGCTTGGCCACCTCATCCGGGTCGGTCATCTTGAACTCGCCGTTGGTGCCCTCCCAGGTGATGATGCCGGCGTTGTTGCTGTCGGACAGCAGCTCCAGCAGGAACTGCCACAGCTGAATCTGCCCTGAGCCTGGGAGGATAAATGAAAAGGGAGAGTTGATGAATCAGGTACTGATGCACACAAATACCAGTAACTGTGTGAAAAGTTCATGTCTTTAATTTTTCATTTGTAATTTAAACATATTGGAGGAAGTAATGATCTGTGTAGATATCAAGCCATGAGCAGCTGGTAGCCTTTAAAATTATTATAAGAATACTGAATGAAGAAACAAAAACAATGATTTTAACTCCACTTGATGAATGCAGTTATTCCAGGACCTTGGACAGCTCCCCAGTTTTTCTTGTAATAGAATACTAAGGAGTTTTGTTGTAGGCGGGTTTCTGTCCTAACAGCATTGCGACACATATCTAAATCTCAGTCAGCTTTTTTTTTTCCACCAAATGTGACCTTTTCACTGTGTGGCTTGGAGGAAGTGACAGACATCAGGGCAGACACCTACCCACAGGCCTGTGAGCGCTGGGGTCAGGGAGCTTGTACGGACTTTGTTTGCCTGTTCGGTTCTTGGATGAGTTGAGGGCTTGGCCTTCTGTGAGGAAACAGCAGTGCAAACAGTCACTTTGGTGAGAGGGAAGCCAGATTTCGTCTCAGCGTAAGCGTGATGCAATTCTGCTGACACAACAGGTGTTGCTTGACGTTTACTCCATTTTGGAAAGTAAGTGCGTGTGTGCCAGCCCTTGCTTGCTTTTCTTTTTCACATGTTGCCAAAGCAGACAGTGTAAAGGCCTCATTTGTGTCATCCTTGTTGGTTTATCTTGTGGTGGTTTAGAGTCTTACCTGGGTTGGCTAGCCGACTGCTAATGGGCCCTAATGTCTGATACGGGTCTGTAAAGAAGAAAAGGCATATTATTTTTACATTTTATTGCATTTTATTACTTAGTAAATCTTATAACCTTAATGTTTCATCTGAAGGCACTTGAAGTCTAGATAAAACTCTCCATGCTGTTTGACATCACATGCATTATAATCTAGTGTACATGTTGTTCCAGTTTGGGATGTCAAAAAATAAATTCTCGACAATCAACCAATTAAATGTATTTTTCATATTTTTGACTGGTTATGCATGTCGGTCTATAGGTTACTGTTGCTGCGCTTTAGTTTACTGCACTGCGTACCACTCAGGTCTGGTGGCAGCTAGCAAGGTGCACCCCTCATTGAGCAATTGCCACTAGAAACGCCTTCACAACCCAACAGCGATGGTATGCAAACATTCTGCCCACCGTCTGGTCTCCCCCTGTGTTTGCCCCGGTCAGTAAGCAGCTCAATTTTGAGCCAAAAACCCCCTTTAGCAATGTTAACTATCTGTGTTAGCTCAGTTAGCACTGTAAGCAGAGTCAGCACAGCGAGTGGTGCCAACATAATTAAAAATACTTAAGGGGTTTTGCAGCGCCATTAGCTAGCTCCCACCCAGCCCAGACGGTGCATAGTGCAGAGTGGCCAAAGGCGAGCTAACCAGTGGAAACCATAGGGTGGGCAGTGGGCACTATGTTTTGGAATGTTAACGTGGCTAACCAGCTACTCCAGCATCCCATTTCACACTTTGTCAATAGAGCTAAATGGACTAAATGGAAATGGTTAATGGGTGTCAGACTATCAAAGGAAAAGTAACTCTGACATCAATGTTTCCTTGAAGCAGGCACTCAGGTGGAGTGAAATATATTTAAATCACAGCCCACATCTCCATTTTGTTAAGTGACTCTTAATTTGTCTGACATTTTGCTCATCGACCGTCCATCAGTGAGAGCTTTGTAGATGTAATATTGACTTGTCACCTCTGAACCTCAAAAACTTTTTGATTGTTGTGGAAAAAGGAAATGTCCAGTACTTTGGTTTATGGCTAAATCCCCCCAAAACTAATAACATTCCCATCTGCCCAGCTGTGCTTTGTGTTAAGTGCTAATTAGCAAATATTGACTGGAATTTAAATGAAGCTTCTGAGGTTTAAGCAGTCATTTCCAGCACTGTGTTAGTCTGTAGTAACTGACCTGCTTTAAAGGTCCCTGTGTTATGAATATATAAAAATATTTGGCACAAGTGACCTTCTTACCTTGCACAATTCTTGGAGCAGGCTCTGTCACTCTTGAGCTGTGTTGGTGCTCCATGGAGGGACCTACAAATTGAAAATAAAATAACTTCACAGAATTGTTTGATCCTCAGCTGTGGCCTCATTTTGGATTTACAAAGTCAGTATCTATGTAAAACCAGCAGTTCATGCATTAAAAACGAATTATGATCATTAGTTTCATGTCATTCTCGTTTTTTGTCGTCTTACCTTTTGGCACTGTGCTCATGGTGTTTGTCGGCCAGCTGTTCCTGCAGCTGATCTCATCAAAACCGCTCTCTGCACACACAAAAACAACAAGGATGAGACTAGACATTGGCCGGCACGTGGCATAATAAGGCTTTGAAGGTGGACAGTGGGACAGTTCAGCTATAGTAGGAAGGAAGTCAGTAAATGGAGACCAAGACGATAAGAGTTTGGAGGTCTGAAGATGACCTCCAGTTTCTTGGGCAAGCGTTCTTTTGTTCAGGCCACCCTTGTTGCCACAAGATTGTGAATTGTGTCCCAGGAGCAGGACCCATATCCCCCGTTTCCTGCGCCGGTGCAGCTGTTTCCTGTCTGAAACTGGCTGTTGAGTTTTGGACTCGTCAAAGTTTTGTCAACTGAGGCCAGTGTTGTGCCAAGGCACCGCTTTGACTCTTGAAACTATGTAACACGGTTCTGAAACTCAACACATTATTTTTAAATCCCTAAATCATTCAAGTAGTTTGCGGCTTTTTGTGATGTGTTTAAGAATGAGACCCTGAATTCTGAGCTTTGAATCACACCTAGAAACATTTGCACAGATCTAGACAGTATGACTGAGGGAAAAATGGTAATGAAACATGAAATACTGAAAGAAAAGTGTTTGTTTCAGAAAAATACATTTTCATTGTGTATTTAAATCATACTGAGTAAAGCCTGTTAACTCATAATGGATTGAAAAATGACATACAGCAGCATGTGGCAATATCGTCACACAGCGCCAAATATCTCTTTTCTATTGTATAAATTATTAATATGACAAATACATATTAAACTTTAGGCAGCCTACTGGAATAATAATATGATTGTTGCTTTTCAGTGCGCTAGATTCATTTTGCTGCAAAAAAATGGCTGAAGTGAGATGAACAGACTAAAAACTTTGTCTTACTAAATAAAACAGATGTTGACACAGTTTTCCTTTGAGGACATAATTTACTGTTTAAAAAAAGCTAATAAATCACAATTTGTTTTATTACAATGATACTGAATTATGATTTAAGTATCCTGAAAATATCCTATTGTGCATTCTCTGATGATTCTCACCCCTGCTTCTTTACCATTTACTGGTATATCATGTATTGGGCAGTGTCATGTGTCATATATTGGGCCTCATGCAGCAAGATTCTCTTAAATGTCTTTTATATTTTCTTTTAATTGTCCCGTTAACATAACTCCAGATACACCAAATGATTTTAACCATCCAAATCTGCTCTTGCCCAGATGTCCAAAAAGAGGCTTTAAGAAGAAGAACTTCTGCAGTAGTCAAATCAACATACTGTTGAATAAACTTAAGTAAACATGATTTTCCAGAGTGTCAGTACTGGCGCAAAACTAAAAACCAGCAATGGCAAAACATTTGTGATGCTGTCACTCTGTAAAAACAGTGAAAGGCCTGCATTGAAAGTGTTACTTAAGTAACATTACAATCATGAAAATGTATTCAGCATTAAATGTAAAAGTACTCGTGGAATTTTTTTAAGACACTTTAATAAATCAAAATAATTAAAAATAAAAAAAGGAGTATGTATTTATATACAAAGTTGGAACCATGAAATGTTTTTGCATAAAAATCATTTGACTAATTGTTTCAACTGCAGTTGTAAATGTTGATATGGTTTGTGTGTAGAATCCTGAATTTGTAAAGTAACTAGTAACCTGAGTTATCAGATGATTGATCTGCAGCTCCGTCTGGCTTCATGGAGCTTTATAGTGAGTTTTAGCTCATTGTTCAGCAGTTTTCACTGAAAAGGCACTGAAATCCTATTGTGCACGACCCGTCCAACACCAAACATCAGATAGACACAGTAAGCGAGATAACAACCAGATATTTCTCTCAGGATTTGGTAGAGCTAAGTGAATATTTGGCTACACTCAGCAGGAGGCCAGATACACGACTCCATATGAATGATAATGTTGCTCTGGAACTGCTGAATATTTTGATAAGCAAGCGTTTGCTCACAGTTCCTTAGGGTGCTGTCAGACCCAGAGTTGTCTTGCTTTGGTCTGAATCAGGAACTAATTTTGTGGTAAAGTTGTATAATTGCCTAGAGTTGGTTCGTGTTCTCACGGCAGCATTTACAAGCGGACCAGATCAAATGCCTTGTGTGATAAAGCTGCTTTTGATTGGTCAGAATTTCCATGTGGGAAAAATCCAGGAAGTAAAGCAAACGTTGAAGAAGAGTACACTTGCAAGATAAATGTGACACTTTCTAATGTCACAATGGAGGGACAACTACGCAGGTTGATTTTAGCGCTGCTCATCGTGGACTATATTGTTGTCATTGTTCATTTTAGTCAAACCATACAGTTTGAAAACGAGGCGCGGCTCCAACTAGAAAACAATGTTTTGATGCATTGGATGTGCTGTATGTGCATATTAAGGCAGTACAGGAGGAGGTGCACATTAATAATCCTCCAGGACTGTAACATGCTCATGTTTAACACAAACAATGTGTCATGTGACTGCAGTTGGTTCACATCCAGGTCGGAACACGTTCTCACCACAAAAGAACCGCACCAGAGTTAGTTTGTAACCACCTCTTCAAGAAGGTCTCAGTTTGTGTTTTAGTGCATACCTGAGTGCAATTGCTGTGTTCACACCTGCCCAAATGAACCGCATTTAAGGGGGCAAATGAACTTGGGTTCGATTGAACCGAACCAGACAGGGCAGGTGTGAAAGCACCCTTAGTTATTAATAATAAAGAAGTTAACACCCAAAAACGCAGCTAATCTGCCTCATCAAAACTTCAGTCAGATTTTAAGGACAAAAAAAGGACCCCATCAAGACGCTGACTGAGAGAGGTTTTCAAAGCTTTCGATGGCAAGTAGCTGAGCTCACCTGCTTTCACCTGTAGTCTGGGCTGTTGTGGCGGTGTGGTGGTGGTGGGAGTTGTGGAATACGAGAACGTAGGGCTACCTGAAGCAGAAATAAGGAAAAAAAAAGTCAAGAATATATTCTGTTAAAATGGATACAACAAAAATCATACTGGGGTGGAATTTGACATGAGTGGTCTTTTTGAAATAAAGAATAGATATCAAAGGCATTGCAAGACAAGAGAGGAGTTTATTTATATATTTGAGGATTCAGTTTGTGGTGTTCTGTAGTACTGGATTATTTTACATGATAAGATGTTACTGTCATTTTGTCCACCTCTTTTATGTTGTAATGTTACCATCGAAAACTGGGTTAGAACATGGTTACTGTCTTTTTTAGCTGCATTTGTAACACGGATTTGCAGAAGCAATAATTCTTCAAAATTATGTAATGTGGCAAGTATCAGAAATCATGACAACATTTTAAAAGCCAAATACAGGAAACCTGTGCTAGCAAAGAGGAACAGTGGTCACAACACTTACTGACGACAGGAAAATTCAGAAGTCAACAACGTGACAAACTTCAGTCTCAAATGGCATCATGATCTTGTACAGTACAAGTGCCCCTGTAGTGTGTTGCAACATGTTTATAGAGAATGTAAAGGTTTCTTTTATTCCGTATTTAGCTTTTTTGAATTATCTAATCTATCTATCAGTCTGCAGTCATTAATAATCAAATTATGATCAGTTTTATGTCCACTGACAGGCCTGTTAGCTGTTAAATCATTTCAGCTCCACGTATCTATGTCTGGTTTTATCTCTAGTCCCGCTTACATGCAGGGAAAATATTTGTGGCCACAGAAGAATGAAGGCCATTTTACATTGTTCAAATCAGTGTCGGGGGAGAAGAACCGACCACTGTTATCAACTGTTGTCAGACGCGAGGCCAGCCTTACTCTGCCGGAGGTAATTGAGGTGTGAGAGCAGGATGTCTGCATTGTAGGCCGACGTGAGACGCATCATGTCGTCTTTGGTCATCTTGCACAGGGCCTTGCCGTCCAGCGCTTGGAAGAGAATGACGTCCACCTCCTCCAGGACGTACTCTTTGATGGCCCAGTCCAGCCACTGCCGCACGTGGTCCTGTGACCAAACCTCTGGATCTGCCATCAGAAGCACAAAAATGGTCAGAACAGTACTGGTATGGACTTCTAACATGCAGTCTCACTTTTTTGGAGGGAGAGAGAGATGGGGGATGACATGCAGCAAAGGGCCAGCCACAGGCTGCCACGCTGTGGCAACAGCCTTGTGCATGGGGCGCCTGCTCTACCCACTAAGCCACCGACACCCCACAAAACAAACTTTTTATTCCAGGCTTTTCGAACCCCCCCTCCAGTTGGGACCCTGGGAAATTAGCTCCACTTTTCCCCCCAACTGCAATGTCCCTGCATTTACTTAAAGTCCCGCTCAAAATTGCTGCAAAAATGCTTGCGTAGTGTTTCACTGTGCACAATGATTTGTGCTGAGTTTGACTCTAAAGCATTCATCTGCTGAAGGAGGTGAGTTTATCTGAGCTCAGTTGAAGTCGTGCAGGTACAAGATCATTTTGTGACATCTTGTGACATCAAAGTGAAAAACATTTGCATATTCACAGATTCTGGATTCATCAACAAGGGAGAGTGAGAAAATGTAGTTGTAAACTTGAATTTGTTACAATTAAACTTTTAATATTAGTCTTAAAACATGTCTGGATTGACCTTTATATACCAGTTGTGGCTTGCTGAAACTCTTAAAACTGAATCTGAGTGCTTCCATGCCGCTTTTTTTGGATGAAAACATGTATTATCTGGTCTTTTACATGTTGAGAGATGCTTCTCTTTTGGTTCTCTTAATAAAAATGCTCGTAAAGAAAATGAGAGGATGGAGTAAAGATCATGATACAGAAGTAGAGCTCTTGGGCAAACATGATTTGTTTGTGGGACATGAAAGTGCTGAATAACACCGGAAACAACTCAGATATGAGTACCAGTTGTGACACTGACTGTGAAGTGGGTGGTTGGGTGGATTTACTTACTCTGTGAAAACCAATGCCTGGTTTAGTCAAACTTTTTTTGTGTGTGTGTTGTGCATATTTTGTAGTTTTAAAAAAGTCGATTAACTGTGAAACTGCCTTGATTGAAACCTTAAATTCTTATCTCTGATTATGAAAAGTGTTCAATTTTGAGAGGAGGCTGAAATCACAGTGACAGACACAACTTAAAGTTGTGTATTAAAATAAACTGCGATTTTCTTAATTTATTGACGGCATCTGTATGTTTGGCCTGGTTCATGGACTGCCACCTGCTATCATGATTTCCCTCAAGGTAACAGGAAGTAAACAAATAATTACCGATACTGCTGAGCTGAAGACAGCCCCAGGGGCCTTTAGTGTGATATTTGTGGTGGTTTTGAGAAACCCTGTTGATGTTTATGTGCAACAGGTATGGGCAATAACATTGTATTGCATATTGCTTTGCGTTGTACACATTTCTGTTCTCCAAATTAGGGATTTAAAGCAAACTGCATTTATAAAAAACAAACAAAAAAATAGTTAAGGTTCTGTTTTAGATGTGAAAAGGTTTTTTATGTAAAACATAACAGTGGAACACAGTTTACTGCATTAAACACTTTGATTATAGTTTAATGCAATATTTTGCATGTGTTTTTTATATGGAGATGCATTGGATAAATAATAAACATGTTGACATAGTAAGTGATTTAAATAACGTCACCGAGCCCCAATACTGGGGCAGCTAAGTATGACAGTTGTGGTTAGAGCTACACATTTGACACAGATGTAGGTTTATATGTTTTAAAAAGATATAGATATCATGGTGCTGTAGATTTGACCCTATTTTTCCAAAATGGCTGCCAAACAGGTGCTGAATATGCCTGAATGATGTGTAAAACTGATTTTATGAGTCATGATGATTGCCAAAGTGTGTTCAAGCTGATCCTTTAGCTGAACCATGGCCTTTCTATGTTATTAAAGGTTTATTTTGTACACCTTTAATAACATATAAACCTACATCTGTGCCAAATGTGTTGTTTTTGTTGCAAAATGCATAATTGTTATGCCAATTTTAATCAAGCCTTAAATGTGATTTTTTTTTTTTTTTTTTTTTTTTTTAAATGTGCATATACCCTGATTTGAGAGAGCAGTCAATGCTCTTTTTCATTATTCTTTGCATTAATGAAATATTTCTCATAATGCAGTAAAAAAAATTTGTAGTGACGTTTTGTTTATCCTATACCTTGTCTTTAAAACTATAAATGTAACATATTAAAACTGCCATTGCATTAGATAGCCTTTCTGCATGCTCAGCCCTGTCTTTCTAAATTATGTTTGTATAATAATCTTTGCTCTTTCAATACAATATCTGCACGCAGGCACTAAAGCACAGTTTAATATATTTATGGTTGAAGTTTAAAGATCCTGTCGAGTCATACGTTCTCAGAGACAGGGTTGATTCTAAATAGTTTACACTTCTACACATGCTCACTCTTTTTTTATAATATCATATGTTGCTTCACTACTAAACTGTAGGCTCTGTTTCATTTTCCCAGGCATTTTATGACACTTGATTCTTGGTAAAACAACAAACTCTTTTGTACATTTACATTAATAGGTATTATATTTTTTGTATTGTTGTGTCTGACCCTAATGAGACATTTGTAAGACTTTAAGAACTAAATTTTAGGTTGAAATCGATGTCAATGTCTTGGTACAACAATCACTAGTCTGATTCAGGAAGGCAAGCTCATTTCCAGTAGCAAACAATGACTGTAAATTGCCCGTAATATTAGGCTGCAGCTTTAGACGTGAAGAGAAACCACCACACCCTCGTGTCCTTATAGTCCTTGGTTAACACATGCCACTGTGACGCAACATCCGTGTATTATGAAGCAGAATAGCCCGGCGCTGGTGACTCATTGAAGAATCTCGTTAGACCTGAGCTAAGTTTTATGTGTCTACTGCAACTCTTTTTGGGCACCAAGTGAGACACCTTCATAGAGACTGACTCACTAAAACATGCTGCTCTGAACTGCTTGTATTATGAGTCTCAGTGGATGATAACAGTATGGGAAGTGTGCAAGAGAGTGAACATATCTCATGTCATCAGGTTAGTTTTTACATGGTTGGAGCAGTGACTCATAGCGAGAATGAAATGGACCAAGTGCAGTCTAAATCTTGACTATGACTACTTGGATAGTAATGACACATCACTGTCTTTGCTCCAAGTTCTATGGAAATAATTTTCCTCTGCAAAGAAAAAGGGAAATCTACTGAGCTCACAGTTCAGCTGCAGCAAAAGTTGGTTCAGACCAAATATGAGGCCACTCATCTCTACACATATCCCTGTAAAAACACAGAGCGTATTTTAAAGTTAGGATTTTGACTTGATTCAAGAGCCGTGGTGTTATTTTGAGTGTTTTTGGACAAATGTTACCTTGAATGTCTGTAAAGCAATGACGCATCCTTCCTGTTTTGTTGTCACATTCAACTGGAGGATATGTCGTCTCTGTTTTGAAGAATGAGGCTGGCGTTGTTCTACACTTTCCATATTGTCAACCAGCCTCAGGAGAATGACTTAGTCCGTCTCTTAATACTTTCTGACTTCCTGTGGCACTCAGCCAGAAGCTCAAATGTTCCTACTGAAAGTGTGTATCTTTAAAAACGGGACACACATCAGTAGTTTTTAAACATGCTTCATAACTCCAAGCAGTTTGATTCAGATGAGAGTAAATGGTGCAGGTGCCCAGGTTCGTTGTAATGAAATAAAATAGTGTGGCTCCCAGATGTAGCTCCCAATGGAGCTCTATGATACAGAGAAATAAAATATATCAGACTTTGCATACAGTCAATATTTGTTGGTGGGGTGCACGTTTTGTTTTTGGTCCTAGAAATGACGTTTGAAAAAACTACTCCACCCCACTATGAGTGGATACTGTATCGCAAGATCGTCTGTTTTGGCAGAAAACTGAAATACGTTGTCAGTGAATATTTTGTTGATGCATTCATTATCATTTGACGTTAATCACACTTAAAGGCAGCTGTGGTTTATCAGCATGCACTGCTGCTAAAAAGATGTTGGCGGTTATGTTGCAGCCACCACACAGTGTTTTTATTCAGCAATGAAAATACGTGTTAATAGAGATTTTATCTGTGGAGCTCTCTGCTGCGATGAAGGAGGCAGGTTACATCATGCTTGAGGCAAGAAAGGAGGTGTGCAGCTTAGCTAGAAAAATGATGTGAATTTGTATTTTGTCGTCATTTTTACTCTACAGTGCATGTTTATACAGAAACTGTATACATGCCTAGTGGAATTTAGAGAGAGGAGGTCAGGGTTGAGGAATGATCAGAAGGCGCAGGTGTATATGTGGTATTACTTCTTTATGTCTGTTACTGTCTTTGTCATAACAGTAAGGTTTCGTTACATGAGGTATGATGTTATCAAGAGAAGGTCAGGCAGATTTTGTTTCTCTTTTTTTGTTATTATGCTCTGTTTTGTTTAATTATCTGTCTGACATTGCCCTGATATCTACACGTGTTGTGATATTGACAGCAGTTATTGGTTAATGTATACCTAAAATAAAACTAGTAACCTGTAACTACCAAGGAGCGAGTACTAGTTCCATGTAACTAATCATGTGTAATTAAATTACAAAATAAATGTCAGTGCAATCAGTTACAGCTGCTGAGAAAAAAAATATATGTAATTAAAATACAGTTACCAATCAAAATGTTGGTGATTACAAGGGGCTGTAATCATCTGGATATATTCTTTCTTGTATAAACTTTATGTGTGATATTATTTCTGCTGCTTTCCATCATTTCACCGAGCAGTAACACCTTCTTTTAGATAGCCTGTTTCTGGAAAATGTTCAGCTTTATTTATATTAAAAACATTTGTGAGAAAAGTAACCAAATGTCATAAGTTACATTACTTTATACATTTTTTCGAGTAACTTGTAACCTGTAACATTTCAAAAGTAACCTTCCACTGAGAAAATGTGATTTCCTCCCTATTAGCCTACGTTTCCCTATTACATATTTGCTGTTTCAAATTAGTTGTATATGAACTTACTTTCTAGGAGACAGGGAGATTTGTGGGACTTGTTGATAAGAAGAATGGAGTCGGTTCTTGCCAGTTTTATACTTTGAGAAAGTTAATATCTTAATGTCCATGTGGGCTCAAGAAAATGCTTTTTTTAAAACATGAAAAAAACTCTTTGTAGCGACAGTGAACATGGTTAAAGATAACAGTGTCCACACCTGCTCATCACACCTCTATTCCTGAGTGCTACATTTATGCTTGAGACTTCACACTTCTTAAATAGAATTCGTTTTAAACTCTGATGTCATGATCAACCAGAAACCTGCTATTGTTCAGCTGTGACTCTGGAGAGCAGTAATTGGTGGTAGTGTGGAGGAAAAACACGCAGTGCTGCTCTCTGATTCAGTTATTAATGTTACACAAGCTCAGTGTGTGCCAGCTCTTGGGAAACTGTCCTGTGATGGCGTCAGTCTTGTGTGAGACTGGAGGGTGACTGAGGTCAAGTGACTCAGCTCACCTGCTGGCACGATGACCCTCTTCTCCTCTGTGGTGCTGCTGGGTGGGGTGGCCGTCTGGGGGCTGACGCGAGGCTCCGGGTACGAGGCCTGGTACGGCATCGGGGCGCTGTCATTGCTCACATGTCTGGAGCGTTTGGTGACGCTGCAGTCCACAGGGGACTCACGGCTAAAACAGACAGATGAGAAAAGTGTAGTAAGATCATTCAAATATCTCATAAATGTTGTAAATGTTATTCAGTGTCAGTACGCTGCTATTTATGAAGCTCTAAGAACTGCTATCGTTTCAAATTATAAGAAGTTTAGTGTGGCTGTTAATCTGGTTGTAGAATTCACAGTTTCAATTGGTGCAAGTTTATTTCCTCTTGCAGTGTTTGCTAATAGCTGAGAGAAGATAAGTTCAGTCCCAATCTGTTTCACACTAGCACCATTCCAGTGAGAAGGTCATAAAGAGAAGGCTTTCGAGATGTAGATTTAAGTATCACTAAATTAAAATGCACGTCCCAAACTGGTCATTATATAGAGATTAGCTGTTGGTAAATAATTACACCTGCTAACTGCCAGGTGTATCTGGTTGATTCCATCTGTGGGTAGAGCTGTAACAATTAGTCGTCTAATCAATTAGACAATTGACAGAAATTAAATGGCAGCTTTTTTGAAAATTGAGTATTGCCTTAGTCATTTTTTGAATAAAGAGAGCCAAACATTTGTTGGTTTCATGCTTCTTTAAAGTGAGGATTTGCTGCTTTTCTTTGTCATGCAAGATAATAAACTCAGTTGCTTTGGATTTTTGGACAGATAAAACAAACTATTCAAAGATGTCACCTTGGCTCGGGGGAATTATACAGGGCATGTTTTAATATTTCCTATCATTTTACTGAAAAACAGATGAATCCATTAAGCTGGAAATGATGAATCGACAATGAAAATAATAGTTAGTTGCAGGGGAAGAACTGGAAGAACCTTTCATGTAGCAGCAGTTGAAGTTTACTCAAGTAAGAGTACCAACAAGACAATGTAGAAACACGCTAACGAGTCCTGTGCTCAAAACCTGCTTCAGTAAAAGTACAGAGGTATTATCAGCCAAATGTATTAAAAGTGTTAGTGCTCCTTCTGTAGACACATGGACCCTGTGACTGATATAATATGAAATTATTAGATTGTATTAATAGGCATGTGGCATTTTACCCTTCTGAGAACATCATATTTTGGGTTTACTTGGCCTTATACTTGATTCTGCGCAACTCAGACCTGTTGTCCTCCTTTGTGGACACTTTTTTGTGCCATCTAGTGGTGGTAAGAGCACAGGACACTAATCCATGTAAAAACAAGATGGCAGCCATCTCTGCCAAGTCAGTCTGCAGCCGATCCCGACACAGAAGTTGACAAGGTCCAAACCTGATCAAATGTAATGGTTGAAACTTGTTTTTTTTTTAATGATGAATAACGTGGTTAGTTTGATGTGGCAACAAATTTTACCAATTTGAGCAACAGTAATTAGGAAGTAGTGGTTTGAGGACATTGGGACTTTATGAATGTTCAGTTTTTATTACATCAGGTCCTACCCAACCCTGTCTCCTAGAATCTGCCTTTGCCTGTTGCTAAACTACTTTCGTAATTACGTTTCTGTGGCAATGTAGTCGCTGCCTAGATTATGTTCTGAGACAAAGTTTCTTTCAGTTAAAGAAACACTATATTCACGTACCGCATAGACTATAGAAGAAGATGGTTGAGGAGGATGGCGGGCGTACCAAGTGCAGGACCTTGACACCAGAACGTATGGTTTATGTCCAGACTCCTGTCTCAGGTTTAGGCAACCAAAGCACTTAATTTAAGGTTGAGGAACACATTCGCACTCCGACCTCGTCACATACTGATGTTTGATCATGGACTTTCGATGTCATCCACATACGACGTGCAAGATACCCTGGGTGTGTTGTTGACGTTCTGGGACGCCGTGTCAAGTTTTGCCTGTTACATGCGTTGTCTTCTTTCAAAATACACTTCTGTTTTCACAGGAAATTTAATGTTTACATTCAGTCTCTTTCAAAATAAACGCACTATGTCGGTACTACACCGCAAATTGGTGGTTAGGTTTAGGAACAAGGAACAGGATTTGGCTTTAGAACATTTATGCAACTTGCGTGATATGTTCATTAGCAACATTTCATCGCTAGGCTTAGTAATTCTCTCTGCATAATGTTGTTTCGGTTGTTGTTGTTTGCGGTCTGACAATGATTTAACCTCTGGGAACAACCGCCAAGATTTCAGAATTCTGGTGTAGCCAGCAGATGTCCGGCCCAAGACTTCGTCTTCCATGTAGGGTCATTTCAGCTAATGTCTACAAACAGATATCTGCATGTTGGAATGCAGACACATTTATAAAACGCTCAAACCTGATTGGCTAACACGACTGGGAAAACGGACTACAAACGGAAACCAATATGCTTCTCATTCCAAAATCTGGTCATGTTGCCTGCTGATGCCTTATACATATGCAGATATCTGTTTATAGAGATGAGGGCCCCCAAGTAGGTGCTGATTTTTTTGAATCACAATCTTTAATAATCTTTAAAAATCTGTGATATTTTATAAAATGACCTTTTTTTCTATAATCTTACTCTGAAATGTAGCTAGTAATTATGGCTGTCACATAAAGTTAGTGGAGTACAAATATAAATTAGCAGAAAATGTACAAAATTACAAGTAGCTAAAAATGAGCAAACGTTCATTCCACCACTGATGTTATGTAATCCTTTAATTTAGTATTTGGAATTCAAACATTTCCACTCATCAGTGGTGGAAAACAACAAGGTACGCAGGGTTGCATTTCGTAAGAGAACAATAAACAAACATTTTTAGAGTCTGGAAAACCCAGACTGTTGACATGGACGATGACAAAGCTTCTGTCAGATAATCCGGGAACCTGTTCTCCCCTGTGGCCTCGGCCTGTCCTGACTCACCTGGTTCCATTGACGTGTTCGCCCCTTTTCCCAGGGTTTTGCGCCGCCGACCCCACCCATTCTGGCTCGGTGGGCTCGGGACTCTGCTTGGAGGCCTGGCTGAACCCGCCGGGCGACGTCATCTCAGCCTTCATGTGCACTCCACTGTAGGGCGGCTCGAATATGGGCTGATCCTCACTCACCACGGACAGCGCTTCCTGTCAAACAGAGACACAGTGGTCAGTGTCTGACATTAATGTGTCGGGTCACAACCTGTGGAAACTGTCTTTTTTTCCACCAACAGTCTCTGTTTATTCCACTCAAGATGCCTCGGTGAACAGAAGTAAAACCTCGTTAGCTATAAGAGTGATAGTAACAGCACAACATATCTGAAGATTGAAAGATTTTACAGTTATCTAAGGTTTCAAAGTAAAACTTGTTGTGCTGTGTGTGTGTGTGTGAATATAAACAAAGTCCCTGTTTTAAACTTCACTTTAACAGGAAAACAGCACCCATAATTTCTACTGAAAGACTTAAGTTTGTTGCTTTTCTTGTGGAAGTTGTTTGTGATTCAACAAATTCAATAACCATATTTTTTAAAGGATAGACCAACAGAAATTACAGTAAATCATATCTGCAACAAAAACAAAAAAAGCTTAAGATTCAGTGCAGTTACCCTGTGATTGATTACAACTTTAAAGGTATGTTTTATCTCACCAACCAGAGAGACAGTAGGTTATCAAACCACTCAGAAAAATATTTACGTGTGAAATCACAAGTAACTGTTTAGGCAGTCAGGAGGCTGTCTAATCTTGAACATCAGTAACCTTAACCACAGTTTTATTTTGTCGTTAGGATTGGGGTTGAAGGCGAGGGGGGGAGGGGTGTTAGCTCAAGGTGGAGTCTAATCGAGATTATAAATCCGTCTTCCTGTCTTCAGCACCTACAACGAGGCCTCAAAACCACCCCAAGATGGCACTTTCATCCCACGCACTCTGGAGGGCAAAACACCGGACCTGTTGTTCTGCCTGCTGCTCACATTAAGTGTGTGCATGTGTGATGTGGCCACGGCACTCTAAGTGGGTGCAAGTGCGTGTTTGTTTAGAGGAGTAGAGCATTGTCTTTAAGCCTTGTACGTCAGTGCCGTGCTTTTTCAGTGGCCTACAGGAAACCTGGCCGCCATGTGCAGAGGAACCTTTTGGCACAGGCCAAGGGAGAGGAAATGGTGGAGGAGGGGGGCACAGTGTAAAAATGTGGGTCATTTTAAAGCTGGAAAACAACCCTAAAGGCCTGTGGTCTGGAGAGGGGAGGGGGTCGGGTTCATTGGACAGCAAGAAGAGTATCGCCTTGATTGAAGTGCCGCCTTCGCATTGTGTTGTTCTTTTTGTTTTTTCTTTTTTTGCCTCTGTGTTTTTTTTAGCTCAATTGTTGCCTGAGCATTGTAAACCACTTCTTAATGCATGGCACACAGTTTGGCATTTCCTCGAGGCTGCAGACAAACTCATACAGAAGTCGGTGTGTGTGGGATTTTAGCAACTAGAGCTTTTGCTGCTGTTTAACGGATATTCCCTTTTTAAACAAACAAAAGGTTTTAGTAAACAAAAAAAACCACATTGTGTGGTTCACATCAAACAAATATTACCTGATATTAGTTGCTCAAGACTTAAAGACCCAGACGATAAAAACATAACATGTCATGTTTTAAATGAAATTAGATTTAGCATTGTACTCCTTTTAACATTGTTAAAGTCATGATGTAAAACAAAACAAAATTTTCTGTCGGCTTTGTTGACAGACAAAGGCTAGCTGTGTTAACATATCACAACGTAGTGCCCACCCTCCAGTCTCCAGTGGTTAGCTGACGTTAGCCTTGGCTAAGTTAGCAAGCGAGGATGCTTATTTGTGGTGGGGTGTGGAAACATGGAGCCCACTCTCCAGTCTCTCTGCACATCGCCCCGGTGAGTAAGCGGCATCATTTTGAGCCACAAAACCCCTTTACTTTGTTGCACCACTAGCCATGCTGACACTGCTAATAGTGCTAACAGAGCTAACAGTGATAGTTGACAGGGGGTTTGCGGCTCAAAATTGAGCTGCTTACTCACTGGGGTGATTTCGGGGGAGACCAGAGGGTGAACACTGCAATGCTGCTGGGTCAAGACGGCATTACCAGCGGTAATCACCAAATGAGCAGCGCTGCCAGAGGTCCCACCCGATCTGGCTGGTGCTCAGTGCTGAGCAGCCAAGGCTACCTAACCAGCAGAGAACAGAGGGTGGGAAGTGGACTCTATGTTTTTACATGTTAATGTGGCAAGCCTGCTGTCTGTCTCCCGCCTGACCGGGCTGCTGCACAGTGCAGTAAACTGAAGAGTAGGAGAATTAACCCAAAGGCCGACATGCCTAACCGATCAAAAATATTCTCAGCCGTTAACCAATTAATTGTTAACTGTTGATATTGTGCTTGGGAAGGCTGCGATCACATGACCAATTAGCAAAAGGCTGCGTAAGGCCTCAATCACACATAAACTGTTTTAGCAGCCGGAGGTGCCTTTTTGTAATTGTTTTCTTGTTGCTAGGGCCTAAAGTTTTTGTGCTCTAGGGGTCTGATATTTTTGCCAGAGCACTCTGAACTCCTCCAGTTGAAAAACATGAACTCAGACCAGAAAAGCACCCCACATCATCTCCGCTTTTCCCCTATGTCCAATTGGATGATTTGAGAGGCGGGTCTTCTGTGGTGGTCACAACAACAAGTTTACAGTTACTAAACAATGAAAGTAAAACTGGTGGTGCTCGGTCGCTTGACAGCATGAATGGATGCCCTGTGTTTAGTATTAATTTTGGTTGTGCTAGGCCCGACGATAGACAGCAGGTTGTCAAACTGCCCCCGAGTCATCATAAAATATGCCTGGAAACAGCCATCATCAAGGAGAAGCTGCTGGACCAACTGGTGGTACTCCCCATGATCCACGTTCTTTTTTAGGGTCTCATGTACCCACACAGATCTCCGTTTCCCTGTGCCCAACAAACTGTTTGCTGACAGCCTCTCACCCTCAACCAGAGCTGCAGCAAGTACCTTCTGCCAAAATTTTTAGAAAATAGATACTAATTACCGTCAAATAAATACGATTTTTAAAACCGAGAAAGGTTAGGGTATGGAGGTGATGGGGTGGCTGTTTTGCAACAATAAAAAGGCGCGGCGAGCGTTCTTTTACTAGTGACATTCCTTTAAAAAAAAAAAAAAAAGCCAGTGCGATGCTCATCACGCTTTGCACTTTGTGATCAGGGCCTGTGGAGGATGGTTCAAACAAACTCAGGACTTTTGACCCAGAGATGGGTGTTCATGTCCCGAGTGAAAGTAAAGGTGCATAGTCACCATTTATTATTTTCCTAAACCTAACCAACATAACTTCAAATATGTAACTTTACAGTAAGCAAATAACGTGACACCACCATTCATAGGGCGCTTACTCATTGGATATCCTGTAAACTGTTGTATGAGGATACACTGGGGTGTGTTATGCTAGTTGCAGCCAGTGTTGCCCCAAGCTAAGATAAGGAGCAGGTTTCAGAGGTCTGGTAGAGTCACTTCTTTCGAACTCCACACTTCAAGATTTTATTTTCAAACTTGTAGTGCTCAGCCCCAGCTGAGGCTGACTCAAGTCACAACACTTGATGCAAATGATCAGATTCAACGCAGTTCCCTCTTGTGCCACTAAACACTTGCAATAACTGTTTTAACAACTGGATGGAGAATCTCAGCTTTATTTGAGTTATTTTAACAAATTTTCATTTGAAAGTTTCAATTATAGTGATAAAAAATTTGGTCAACCAAAAATCCCCCTATGTTTTCATTCCTTTAATGCTCTTTTTTAGGTTATAATAATAATAATTCTGTAGTGGCGTGATACTGTGACACTGTGATATTTTCTGAGACAGTTATCGTACCGTAAATATCTCATACCCTACCACAGTAGCATGCTCAAGACCTGTAAAAACATTTGTGTGTTGTGTAAAATCAGTGAAGTTCCCCTTTAAATGTTAAAAACCGTACATGAATAGAAACATAAGAGGTTATGTTCTACATAAAGGAAACTCTAAATGAAGTAGGTGTCACATTTTTCGATGATCAGTATCTACGTTGCAACGCTAACTTCATGAATTCTTTCATGTGACAGAAGTGTTTGTGTTTCGCAGGACTTCTTATTGCCCTGCTCAGCTTTCTTTCGACCGCACTCCGTGTTTACTTCTTCTTCAACTCGATTGCTTTGTTTGACTTCTGTCATGTTGTCCTTTTCCCCCCACTCTTCCTCTCACGCTCTCACTGCCTTCAGAGGCCCTCCTCTGTGCAGAAGTGAAACGGTTGGCTAAAGTAGGCTAATTCTCTTGAGAGGACACGATGGTGAAAACTTTTACGTCGTGGTTAAAGACGATTTTTAAAAAAAAAAGTTTTTTGGTGCTCAACACTCAAACTGTTGATAATACTGTGACTCACAGCCACTCATCACATGCAGTTTTTGTACATTCAGTGACAAGCTCATGCTTTCACAACCACAAACTCACACTCCCGCTCTTTCTTTATCTTCCCCTTGCGCTCTCTCTCTCTCCCTCTCTCTCTCTCTCTCTCTCTCTCTCTCTGTCTCTCTCTCTCTCTCCTCTGCACACTGATACAAATATACCAAAATGTGGCCTGACCGCTAATGCCACAACTGACTTCCTGTTCAATGTGCTTCAGCTTGTTGCTCAGTAACACAAAACAGCGTTTGAAAACATGACCTTCTCGAGGCCGATGCTGTGCTTGTGCCTATATGTCCTAAAATTTACACCGGTTAGGTGCAGTTTGATAGTGAACACTTTTCACTCGCTGCGAGAGCACAAACATGAAGTCCTGCACGGAAACACTTGGCTTAAAGTCAGCAGCTTTGTGGTTGCATCATGCAGTCTTGCCCAAACCAAGAGCTTGATGTTTACGACATGGACGTTAATGCTTTGTATATCTTTATGAAGTAACATTTTTAGATTAACAGTTAAACTGCAGGAGAAGTGGTGGATAACAACAACAACGATGACAACAACACCATGTTTGACTTTGATTAGCTAACCTAATATGCTCTTTAACAGCTCCACCTCCAACTGTATGTTCCTACACTTTCAAAGTGTTTTTCTTTTATCAAACATCAAAAGGGATATTACAACACAGCCTGAATAAGATATTTTAAGTCAGTAGTCATGTTATGAATCAGATATGGAGGGTGTCGGTTTAGTTTTGAAGCCCAAAGGCTCTTAATTTTTAATGACAGGGACTTTGAATTAGATAATAAAATTTGTTCAGAAAAATACATAAAAAGTGAGTATTTTTTTTTTATCTTGCACACACCAAATAATTGTCTTGTAGCACAAGATAGAAAAAAAAATCACCCCTCAGGACTTTTGGGGCTCCGTTTTACAAAAAATAAACAAAGTTAAAAAACAAGTAAAGTTTCTTTCAGTTAGCTGTACTTAATGTTTTCTGGCACAGCAGCATGACTGACCTATTTTTGCCTGGTTGGAGCCTATATTCAAAACCACATCTGCTAAGTAGGACTGCAACGATCTGATTATTTTTTATTTTTTTAGTATTGATTAATCTGCTGGTTATTTTCCTAATGAATTACTCAGTCTGCAGAGCATCAGAGAACTGTGAAAAATCCAAGGGGCCAAGGCGACATAATAAAATGTTTAAATTTGTCTAACCAACATTTAAAAAACAACACAAAGATATTATTTTTTTCTACTATGGAAAAGCAAATTTGAGCGGCTTAAAAATTGATTAGCAAAATAGTCCTTTCAGTTGACTCATAGATTTCAGCTCTCCTGGTAAAACTAAAAACCAGTGGTTCCCAACTGGTGGCAGGATAAATTGGAGAGACAGAAAAACATATTTCTAAAATGTGCTCTTTTTTCCCATTTATTCTTGTGAATTGCTGAATATTCAAATAAAATAAAGGGAAACTTTGGTTGAACTGTTCACAACAGTAAACGCATACCTGTGACAAGGGGCCATAAGAGCTTTGTCTAAAGGAGCCAAAAGCCTAAAAGGTTGGGAATCACTGCTTCGAACTGCAACCAAGGATGTGGTTAACTTTTTCCATGCATGCACCAGTTACATGATTCATATTTAAAGTCTGTTAATGAATTTCTTATTTGTGAAGTGTTAAGTAGCTGATTTACAGTTGAACTGCACTGCAGCCTGATAAATAATCCTCATGTTTTGCTCTGGACTGATGGAGATCTTATGTGAAATCAACACAGATCGATTTTAAACTTTAAAGACTAAAACTGAACTTATCAGACTACTAACAGCAGTGCCATTCACACAGGATTCATAATAACTTAATAGTTTGTGGGTCTCTTCTTTCTCAGCTTTCTTCACTGTGTGTTTGTAGAAATGAAAAGTTTTAAGGTGTTACTGAGCTCCTGTTTACATGTGGGTCTGCCACAAATGGCTTCCAGATACTCCAAGAATCAAAGTATCTAGAAAGGTTAGGGTATCTGTACAACTGGTGCCAACTCCTACTCAATAGGAGGATCAAAGGCATAATTTCAAAAAACAACTTGAGCACCAAACACTTAATTTCCTGCATTCTGGTAATTTTTAATGCACCAATTTGTGCCTTTACTGCATGAATTTATGCTGTAAATGTATTTCATTTTGTCAGAATTAAAGTCTGGTGCGTCTTAAATGGTTTTATTGTGGTAGACAAATGCACATGTTGTAGATAATGAGCTGAATGTGTCCCCTGCGTCTCTCTCCCCAGAGAGCACATTCAACAGAGATGAAGTTGTGCAAAGGCACAGCCCTGTGTGCTCGCCATGTCTGAGGCAAGTGGCAGAAAGCAGAAGTAAAAGTTAAGGCAAGCAAGCTGATTTTGCAAAGGCCCGAGCAGCTGCACTTTCTGCCACACAAACAACAGTGCGGTTTTCACAGCTCGGAGCCTGGCAGCACGCAGGCCTGTGCAGGCCGCAGATACAGATCCAGGCCCGGTCCTCCTTCACCTCCCAGCCTGTGAGCGGACAGTGTAGAGTTAAAACAATGCAACGCCTCAGTTTGTCCACGTCGTTTCTTTCTGGTGAGGCTTTGTTGCCTTTTCGACATTTTTTTCTAGTCCACGGAGCGGAAATGTGTGCGGAAAGTCTGAGGTTTGAGACAGGAAGCCTGCTGAGTTCAGATAACGACACCTGACAAGTGCTCCCGTTTGCAGCTATAAATTATACTTAAAATAACCTAAAACACACAATCTGCTGCGACACACTGGAGAGAGTCATTATCTAAAGAATCACGTTTCATTAACGAAGAATTCCCCATGTGAGCCAGCATTTAAACGCCAACAAACTAAAATATAAAATAAAAATATAACTAAGTAAATTTAAGCCTTCGTGTCAGGGGGTCCTTATTTTTCTGCACTGGCCCTTTAATCATTCCCTCCCCTTTACAACGAAAATAATGTAACTTGATTGACTTTACAGTCCAAAAATATGTTTTTAGAATCGAAACGGGAGAGGCATGAACACAATAATTAGTTCCTCAATCTACTGGGGCCATTTTAAAATGCTTTTTTTTCTAGTTTCACAGTTAACCAAAGAAGGCCTTTATTTTTGGTTGAAATATCAAGTCATTCGTTATAATAAATGGTTTATAACAAATTAAGAGTTGCATTATTAATATTGCGTCGAAGTTAGGAGAGATTATTCAGAAGATTGCAAGAATAATTCAATGCAGAAATAAAAAATAAAAGCCTGCAGGCGAGTGTTGCACATTAGACACACATTCGTTCAAACGATAAAATGATTTAGTTAATTTGTGGCTTATAATCAGATAGAAATTTTTGCCTTTTTTCGTTGCGCAATAATCAGTTTTCAGTCATTAAAAAAAGTTCTTTTCGATTTGAAGTCGTGGAATGAAGGCCTTTATTTATTTCTGCATTTTTTTCCCCGAAGAAATTTAATCAAAGCAATTATTACATTGTGGTCGTCCGGAGAAGATGAACAGCTGTAATAGTATGAAATGTGAAATACCAGTCATCTGATGGAAATGGATCCTCCTGCTCGTTAAAAAGTGGTTGTCACTGTATCCAAGTTGATCCATGGCGCCTTCAGGGGCACCTGCCTGGTGCGCACCAATAAAATCCAGCATCCCTTCATTAATTTATTCCTCGTTTAAGTTTCTCAACCCGCTAAATGTTCAGTGATTTCATTCGTTAATTTTTGCTGTTGTGTCGCGGGTCCGTGGATAGTGCGGGCTGGGCTCCAATTAAACACAGCAATTAGAAGAAAAAATTAAACGAAACGCGTTTGGGAATCCTCTTTTACGCGCATAACCGGCCACCAATTAGTGTTTTTATCTGAGTGTAAAGATGTAGTGGTTAGTTGTGTTATTATAGAGCCGACATACAACCACGAACGGGAAGGAAGAGGAAATTTTGTACAAGAAGGAAAGAGTGGGGAGCTCGCATCACCGCCTCGACTCTCTCACTCAGCAGACTCAGAGCTGGTGTGGGTGGCCGCCTGTCATTTTCACCAGCAGCAGCAGCAGCGTTAAAAACCATCAAACACCTACCTTTATCGTACAGTCCATTGCAGAAGCCTCGCAGTTTTTGTCATTTAGTCGTTTTTGTCAATGTTGCAGCTTATTTAGCCTTCTAACCTCACTTCAATGCATGCAGGGGTGCATTGGCTCTATGGCGCAAACCATTGCAGTTACAATTTTTTGCTCACAGACCATAACCGGATGACGTTTTTTTCCCCCCTCTCTCTCTCTCGCTCTCTTGCTCTCTCTCTCGCGCTCTCTAAATTGGGAAGTGAAGTCACTCTTTAACACTGAAAGTACTGAAGCTGCTTCTCATGAAACCGACATTTAACTGCTCAGAAGGAAAAACAAAAAGATCAGTATAGCTGGTGAAGGTTGGCGTCATGCACTGTAAAAAGATATTCATGGGCTTAGTGGATAATGCTTTAATTTAATACGTTTTTCTCAATAAAAAAAAATAGTTTTGTTTTATTAACGAGCTTCAGTCAGTTGACAGCTTATTTTAAGAAGTTTTTTTAAAATAATCTTTTTTATTGAGTTAATCATTAAACATGAACAGTAACATTTCAACAAAGAAAGTCCTGGCAAGAAGAAAAATAAAATAAAATAAGTAATTTAAGTAATAAAATAGTAATAACAAATACATGAATGAATAAAAGAAAAAATAACAAAATTATAATCACAGCAGTGCTTCATTTTAAGGTTTTTTTTTAACTGTCTCTTTTATTGAGTTTTTAAACATTAAAGTGAACGGTAACATTTCAGTTAAGAAAATAATTATAATATCCCCAACCCTGGCAAGAAAAAAAAATAAATTTAAATAATAAAATGATAATAATAAAAGACAAAAAATAATAAAAGTATAATCACAACAGTGCATAATTATCAAAAACCTTCAAATTATTTAAAATCATGAGTTTCAGTTATCTCAGTTGTTAAATAAACCACGATAAAACGCATCTCTGGACTTCAGCATGAGTGGCTGTTAACTTTGCATTTGTGTTGAAAGGGGGAGTCCTTTAACCCCAAAAAAGTCACCTAAAAAAGAAAAAATTAAAGGAATTGCCTCAACACTTTCTGTGGAGATGTCTCAAGATATAAACCATCATGATACATTTTTACAGAGTGTGTCAGCACCATGGATAACCATGGTTTCTAGTTGTGGAATTATTTCACCGTCCACACATCCCGACCTCAACAAGGCATCTGTATGGTTACTCCACCTGAACACAGGCAGCGCTGCACTGCAGCCGCCTCTGCACAAGATATACTGTAGCAGTGATCCACAGCAGGAACGGGACAGCACCTCACATTCCCACTGTCACACCAGTCCTTATTTTCCATAAAGCACTGGCCTCCTCTCCTTCTTTCGCAAGAGTCCTCTGCTCTGTTGGATCGACATAGAATCCAAGATTTCAGTGAATGTATTTTACAGTTCCAATATTATATCCTGAGGTCATGCAGTTTATTCAACACCTGTGGCCTACAGTGGCTGGCGGGATGCTAGCAGTTGGTGCCATCTTGTCCTCAGCGTTTACTGGTGTTGACATTTGAAAACCTCGACCTGGCAGATGTCCACAGAAGAGAGTTTACAGACTGGTGAGTTGATTTCCTTATCCTGATGAGTGGCTTGCAGCCTCATGCCACCACCGTCCAAAGCCGACCACAAACAGCACCACAGACACTTGCAAAATAGACAAGAGCCCAAATGTAGCACACATTAAGCAGAGCTATCAGAAAGATGACTGGAAATGTCCACGCCTCTTTATCCACCTTATTCCTAGCCCCCATGATACCTTGCGTGAATTATGGTTGCAACTTCCGGCACTGAACCGAAACCTGCAATTTCCAGTGGTAACAGTTTGTTTACAACCAAGCACGCTAGCAACTAGCTCGCCTTGCTCCGTTATAATATTGTTAACTTTAACATGACCCGAGCTAGCTTAAGGTAACATCTGCTCCTTCTGAAGATGATTTCTGATTTCTGATGACTTTTTAAGAGATAACACATTTAGCAAACATTTAACATCATTCAGTATTAACTGTAGCTCCATGTAAAGTGAATAAATGTGATGTTTCCCAGCTAATCCTCTGCTTGTCTGCGCTAACTTCTGATTTGTTAAAAACCGTTGTAAATTAAACATGCAGCTGAATTTAGCAGCAGACTTAGTAGACTAGTAAGAGAAATACATTTGGGCATTCATTTTTTTATACAATATAAAGGACATACGGTAAATCAGTGACACATTCTCAGCCCTAATGACTAAATACATTTTTCAAGGTGTGTTGCTGAGTTTATTTTCTAATGTAGGTTGAGAATGAAGTCAGACGGGGAAAGACAGGGATATCATGTACTGACGTTGACTGACGGACCTGTCAGTCTAGGTTCTGATTTCATACTTTTTCGCTATGTCTGGTGAAACTCTTGTGGTTTTATTTCTCATATCAATGGTACCTTTGGCAACAGGAACAATCCCTTTTTGTTCTGGTTACATGTTCAACACACGGTTGCTGAAGACAAAAATGAAGCTTAGACTGGTTGTTAGTCGTTACAGACACGGACAGTGCAACAGGTACCAGAGCTCCGCAAAGACATTTTAGAAAACACTAAGTTAACATTAGTTAGATATTTGTTAAAAAATAAATCAGTAGTATAGTAGCCACTGGGACTAACCACAGACAGTATGGGACTAACTAGCTTACTGCTACTTCCGCTATCTCACTAGAAGTTGCGCCCATAATCATTTCTACAGTAGTGCCCTCAGGAATAAGGTGGATAGGACTTTAGATGGGCTGACACCAGCATTATAAGGCCCTTTTACTGGAACAGTTTACCAGATAACATTAGATACTGGGAGCCTCATAATGACTTTTGATTTGGGGGCCGCATTTAACTACAGCAAAAACATCCGCTAACAAACTCTCGCACAACTCGTGCAGTATAATCCAAGTCTCATTGATCCAGTCGTATGCCCAGTGCTTCCCAAACTCATGCAATTTCCCTGAGACCTCAGTACTGGAGTCTCAAGAGAGCGTACATAAAATTCTCTTTCAGTTCAGTTTTGTGCTGAGCATATGACTGGATACATGAGACGTGGATTATACAGTGTGACTTGTATGAGATGTTTTGGTATAGTGTTGCTGTGGTTACGCTCAGACTTAAGACTATGTAAGACAAAACTAGAACAAAATATAATAGAAAAAAGTCACATGCCACCATTAAATACTACTCAGTTGACTTTATTGCAAAAGTGCCCACTCTTTCACAGGTCATAAACAAATAAATAAATACCCCACTTTTCATGGGAAGGTGCAGGAATGTCAGTTTGTACACAGTGTCCATCAGTCAGACACCTGCCTTCAGAAAGTCCATCTGGGGGTGTTGCATTAAGAAAGATGACGCAGTTAGTCAGATAATTTCTATATAACATGCAATATTTGTTAATAAATAGCAATAATCAATACCTTTGACTAATTGTAATCCAAGGGGGTTCAATAACAGTAGAGAAGCAATGGTAACATATTTCTTTATGGCTGAGTCAAAAAAATGTGCAAAAAAGTTGATTTAATTTCTTGAATCACGGTGCAAATATGACGCGCTGAATACCTGTGAGCTACTGCGAGAGCCAAACATGCATGAAGCGTCCACTCCAGAGAGCCATTTAAACCTTTATTATTTTAATTATGGCAGGTTTGGTGCTTTGGTTTACTTCAGCTGTGACACACTGTGTGATCACCCCAAGTGGATTCCTGATAGCTGACTGCAGACGGTTGTTAATCACCTCGTGTTGTGTAACTCTATCCCGCTTGTGTCCTTGCGTTGAGGTCCTAAGGTGGGGCTCCTAATCACGACTCCCGTCTCGCACCGACGCGCACGATTTCACCGGGCTTCACTTTTCCAGATGGAGCTGGCCTTCAGTGTGTGTGTGTGTGTGTGTGTGTGTGTGTGTGTGTGTGTGTGTGTGTGTGTGTGTGAGTTGTTTGTTTATACAAGGCCCTGGGCTCGGCCTTATCTGCTGCAGCCACTCACGCCGTGATTTCAGACTTTCTTCATTGGGTACTTGTGTGTGTGTGTGTGTGTGTGTGTGTGTGTGTGTTTTGTGTTTTTTTACGGGCCATTGTTTTGTCGAATGGTTTCTAAAGATACAGAGATTTTTTTTCTCCTTCCCACCTCATTAGAAACCGACTGCTCTGATTTCAAAAGTCTGCACTTCATCCCCCACCCAGTTATTTAGTCCCGCCTGTCAGACAATCAGTGACCGCAGCCCTGAAATATGTCGAAGCCATTCAGTGAGGGAATAAAAATAACACCGCTCTCTTTTATTGAATTATTATTCATATCGTTTTCCTATTTTAGCAATGTAGAAATATCCCATTGACGCACTTCTGTGCATCCAATTGATGTCCATAAATAATAGTCGACCATGTGTGAATGAATGACTTTATTTCGAACAAAAAAATAAAACAAAAATATAATAAAAAAGACAGCAGAGTCCTTGACGGAGTAGATAGAAGTAACGTATATGTCCCTACCCCTTTTCCTACATGTCTTCTTTTAACTCATATATTATCTCAACAAATCCCCAAATTTATTTACAACTAATATGATAAATTAGTAATATAGCATATGTAACCGTATTAATTGACTGCTAACTACCTGTAATAGGCTGCTGTGGCATTATGTATTGCTGTGCTGTCTTGAGTCTGATGTTTTTGTTTTAGTGTATATAAATTCTTCTAGGGCTGCAATTAACCACTATTTTCATTATCAATTAATCTGCTGATTATTATCTTGATTAATCACATAATAATTCAGTCTATAAAAAGTTAAAAAAAAAAAAAAAAAAAAAAAAGTGAGAAATGTGAATTTGGGTTTATAAATGTTGTTGTTTTGTCCAACCACCTGTCCGAGTTTTGCTTAAAAAAAACAACTTAAGTGTTTAATTGATGTTTATAATTGTGTCCTTGACTAATTCACTAATTTTAGTGTTTGTGGTGCTTTTTTAACCTCTAATTTTTATTTTATATTTATTTATTTTTATCAGTGAGTGTGGTCTCTTAACTTATAAAACTTATAAAATAAAAATACGCAGAAATATTATGAAGGTAAAGCTTTATTTATGTGTCAGGGACATTATTGTGCTGTTTGACTCTATGGGTGTGTAGTAGCTTCATAAACTATATAATCAAGACATTTGTGTTACACTACTATATGGTATCAATGAAGTAAAGTAACTATTCCACTACATATCATGGGGAAATATTGGACTACTCCATACCTTTATCTGACAGCTTTAGTTACATTTCAGATTAGACGTTTACAAATGAAACAAATGACAAGTTTTTAAAATGTTGAACTGAGTAAGTAGTAACTAGCTCCACTTCTCCAGACTACAACATTAATTGTAAATTACAGTTAATATAGATGCACATCTCAGTTAATAACCATAAAGTATCCAGACAAGCTGTAGTATAAATAGTTTTATATCTGAAAATATATAAAATAGGACATAATAATTAAATAATCAGGTCAAAAACCTCTGAGAAAAAACCTTTCATGGAGTTAAGGGTGTTAAAGACAGTTGTGGTATTTACTGTAGTCTATTTAAAGATGGTGTCTCTGCGAAGAGGTACCATTTAGTCTTTACATGCCTGTTTGTACATTATGAGTGCGTAAACTGATATATCCTCCTGAGACCCCAGCTTCTGTTTGGTATGCGTTTTTAATTTCTCCTAGCTGTTTGGGATCAGTAGGATGAGAAAAGTATGAAAAAAATAAACATCTTTAAACAGGAAGTAGCTTTGGAGAAAAAACAAAGATGTGTGTCACTAGTGTGTAATAAAGTAAACTGTTCACCTGAGCATTGTTGTGCAAAAACTTGATTATATATAAAGCAACAAATCTAAAAGTCTTGTAATTTGTTCATTTGGAAACTCGGCATGAATTTCCCTCGATCCATACTCCAAGCTAGGAATGTCCTGTTGCCTCTAGGAGGAGTCAGTCACGCCTGATTGGCTCCAATATCCTCAAATGAGACGATTATTAAAGCTTGTTACTGTTGCTAAAATTGATCAAATTTGTTGTCACATCAAACTGCACACATAATTAATTATAGATATACAAGTTTCAACCCTGAAATGTGATCAGGGTTTGCAACGTGTCCACTTTTATGTTGGGATCGGCTGCAGACTGACTTGACAGCCATCTTGTTTTTACATGGATTAGTGTATTGTGCTTTTGCTGCCACTAGATGGCACAAAAAAGTGTCCAAAAACAAGGACAGCACATCTAAGTTAAGCAGAATGAAGTGTAAGGTGCGGCACACCCAGAATGTGATTTCCTTGTATGAGGAAGCAGGGTCTCAGGAGGATATACAAAACAGAGAGAGCCCAGTCTCACTCTGAAGTCCTTGAAATCTGGCGCTTGGGCAGTGACTTGCCAACAAAAAAAAGGCGTCCTTTAACGTTGGCATGGAAGTCAAGGCAGCAAAAGTCTGAGTGGGGCTGGTGGGAGGGGTGGTGGATGGGTCCAACAAGCCATGACTTTCACCCGAGAGAGCGTCGTCTGTGTCCCCTAGGATTCTCAAGCCAAACCCTGTTGTTTTTTCCTAAACCCAACCGTGTGTTTGTTGTTGAAGGGGAAAAAATGGTGTTGTATCGACATATTGCGTTGTGTTGTGACGAGGTCGGAGTGAGAATGCGTTGACAGAGAAGGTGGTTTAGTGCCATGTGAAGTGGCGACACCTTACTCTGAGGAGGGCCCCATTCATCCAAATCCATTTAGGGCCCCCAAAAGTCTAGGACCAGCCCTGATTGTGATGTTAAAGTAGGTTTGATCATACAGTATTTGACATGTTAGGGGTCCCTCTGCTGCCCATAGAGAAAGCCAGACCTACTTTATGGTGCTTGTAGTATTTTTACTGATGGATAATGATACTTTTACTTCAAACTGAGAGCTCTGAATACTTCTTCCACCACTCATCGATTCAGGCTCGTCGTGATGTATTTTACCGGAGGATTACGGCGTCAGGACTTTATGAATGAACGATTAGTTGCTTGTTGCTGGGGGAGGAAAGGGAGGGAGCGTCTGACGTCACGTTACATTAAACAAACCTGGTCACGACGCAGAGCGGGGCACGCGCCCCTCCCACCTCCGCTGCGTTTATAACGGGACCGTTCCGGCCGGAGACTGACCACTCGTTGTTGTTCGTGTTGCCGGTAAATAAAGTGCGTAAATCCCGGAGAGAAGCAGAGAGATGTACTGGGACACTATCATCAAACCTGGAGACAGAAACACAGACAGCAAAGACTCGAAAATAAAGGTGGGTTCTCACTTTTAATTTGATTTTTTCAGAGAACAGAAAATCATATCATTCATTTATTACAGCCTAATAATTTACCCCATTTATTAATTGTAAATATTGGGTCCGTATGACCAAAATAGCAGGGTTTTAGTTGGAAAATATATATTATATATATGTGACATTTTATAAACATATCATTGAAAAAGTAATCAGTGACTCTTATTTGTGATTGTGTAATCCTCAGTGGTGCATTCAGTGTCAAAATCAAACTAAAAAGACATAGTAATGAAAGAGATCATGTAAATTTATTGCAATGAAAAAGGCTGCTGCGTCTGACTTTTCCCCACAGCACCTAAATGCATCAGAAATGAACGTTTTTAAAACAGGCCCTCCTCACAGCTGATAACATGTCTGACCACAAGATAATGTCAAAAGAAACACAAGTGGATAAATGCTCAGTTCAGTGTCATTGGGTATTTCAAGTGCTTTTAAAAGTACACCCATTTCTGTTGCTAATGATAATAATAATAATTACATTGCAGTCATGATCAAAGTTGTAATCAGACTCTTTCAACACAGATGGAGATTTGCCAGACTGGATATTACACAGAGGACTTCAGGACACAGGAAGTGCCAGCTGGCTTTGACTTTGCATCTTATGGTGAGTTCAGGGAATCAGTTCCACATGATGTTTTCTCCATCGCAAGTTAAACACTCTGACTTTTGATGGCAAAAGGTTTAAACCATCAGCGATGCCCAGATAGATTTATTTTTTTATGTTTGCGTGATCTGTTTCCTCTGAACCTGAGCAGCTGAAGGACAGAGGAAATATTTGCGCAGACTGTATCATCACATCTGTCAGAGCTTTCTCACTGAGACCTTGACACCCGGGGGCTCTCGCTCAAACCCAGGATAACGGGGTGCTGCTGTGTTATATGTTTGTGTGTGTGTGTGTGTGTGTGTGTGTGTGTGTGTGTGTGTGTGTGAATGGCACTTGAATGGGCTGAGGTAGGCAAAGACGGAGAGAAACAGGGTGGTCAGGTTAAAGACACTCCCCTCTCTGTCTTCCCTAATCCTTTCCTCCAGACTTCCTCCTCCAACAGATTTAGAGTCCCCCCTCCCCAGACCTCCATCACTACTCTGTCACACTCCCTCCACTGGCGTTTCCTCCTCTGTCTTCCTCCCCCTCCCTCCCTTGTTTCCTCCGAGCTGCCTCCATCCATTGAGATGAGAAAACCGGAGTGCCTGGTGCTGATTCGACAGTAAACAAGCTGCTTTTTCTTGTGTCAACATCCACTGTCAAGATAAAAACCCAAACTTACAAATTCATCCCATTTTTCATTTCTTAATGACCCTTATGCTGAGCTGAGCTGTATTTAACCTTCTGCTTAAAGGATCATACCAATGATTTTTATTTATTTATTTTATTTTTTATTTAAATCAGTACATTCACTACCCAGTAAATATTTTTAGATACATTTTCCTACTTAAAAGTAGGACCATTTTAACCATGCTAAACTAAAATGATACCAGAGGCTGCCTTTATATAGAGCAAAAACAGTGACCACAAGTATTGGCATCGAAAATAAAATTTTGGTGTTATATATATATCCATAGACAGTATCTAGCAAACAGCTGATTTCAGTCGGCACGCCCCCAAGTTGGCCTCAAAATGGAAGCTACGCAATGTACTGCTGTGGAGTGGTCAGCAACAAAATGTATTTTAGCCACCTTAAAAGTCCCACCTAAAAACACCAACATCAGTTTAAGTCAGAAACTTTGCCATTGTAATGGGCTGTCTGACGGAAAGGTAAACTGGTGAAAATACTCTCAATATTGTGTACACTTAAACTAATTATAGCTGGCTAAAATACATGTTGGTGCTGACCCCCATCCACAGCAGTGCATTGCTTAGCTTCTGTGTTTGACTCAAACCTGCTTCTCCAAACTGTGGGTGTGCCGACTCATATTTAAAGTATGTAATACACTGACTATGGATAAGTATCTCATACAATCCCACTTCAAAAAATCCAAACTGTTCCTGTGATGTACTTGCCGTATGGGAGCTCCAGATGAACTCATGCTAGATATTACCGTATGCTGGTTGTGCGGATCCTGCTTTGGCTGGGGGTGGGTGCACAGGACTGACGTTACCCTGAAACTCCTTCCCTCCATGCCAAAGCAGCAACAGAAAGTTGAAACTGAAAAAAAGATCGCGTCAGCATAAAAAATGACGCTAAAAAAAAAAAAAAGAGTACCATGAAGAAAAATATCAGACGATCGTCATTAAATATTAAAGTAAAATCGACAAAGCCTTTGTACACGGGGCACCTGCTCTACCAGGTGAGCTAATGGACGCCCCCAAAGTAAAATAATTTCCAATGCCAGATTTTATTTATAGCTCCATATTAGTCCAGTATCAGGATCAGTTTATCTCAGCATGGTAAGAAATTCAACTTCAGTGAAGCCAACAGCTGCAAAGTAGGGATGAAGTCAATCAAAAAAAAAAGTCAGAAAATTGTCAAGCGTTAATGTGGAGTTAAACCATTGGTGTGGTCCCTCTTACAAGCATGAACTTTGCCTCTATCCTGCCGTCATCATCACTTACTGACTCCATCTGTCTGTATTGTGTTTAACCTCCAGACTACCCTGGTGAAGACCTGTCTTTTCTGTTAGACAGTAAAGCTCCTGGACAGCAGCAGTACGTCGCAGAAAGCAGCTACCCAGAGCCACCCAAAGCCTCTCACCCATACGACACTAAAGGTGAAAACTCAAGATACAAAAACAAATAACCCTCATGGTTAATATAACATAATGAGTCATATGTTGGACTTATCTCACATTTTTTTGCTCTTCCTCCTCCTCAGTGAGCACCAGTGATAATTCCCTCTTCAACCTGGACTCATACCAGGAGTTTAACTGGTGGGCCTCATATCCACATGGTGAGCTCATACTCATACTGTATTTAAAATACATGTCTTTAAAGGGGTTTCTTTTTCAGACTAACTTTCTGTTTGACATGCAGATGGGCTGACGGTAGACCAGTCACAAACTGGATACCAGGAGTCTCCACAGACGTATCAGAGCCTGGTGCCCCAAAATGGACAGTTCAGCCCGGCCATGGAGAGCAGCCACAGCCCCTTTCTAACTTCAAAAGGATCAAATGCATTACAAGGTAAGATATTTCACCTGTGCATGTTACCAACATCCTACCACTGGTTTAATTCTTGCAGTTCAGTAAGTAATTCTTGTCACTGTTCCAGGCGAGACGGATCAGAGCTACTCGTGTCACTCGGCTGAATTGTTCGACTCTGACAGACAGAGGCAGCCGTCGTCTTTCTGGCCTGAATATTCCTCTCCCAGCTTCAGCGCCCCCCTACCACACCCGCCTTCGACCTCCTGCCCATCAACCCACGGCCCTCAGTCCTCAGAGCAGTACTGCCCCCGTGTGGTCAAACGCAAAAACACACACCCCCAGAGGCCAGACAGGGAGGGCCAGATGACAGGGATGTCTGCTTATCCAGGTTTGCTTTCTTGTCTCTTCTTCTACATAACATGAGAACATATTATGAAACAAGATGCAATGTAGTACATCAAACTAAAGATTAGCACCACCCTGACCATCTGCAACATTAAATTGCCACTTACATACATATTAATGCGTCAGTAATAATACTCCACTAGTATGATATATGACACTCACTGAAGCCAGGTCTTTTGATACTAGATGTAGTTCATTTTGCCTTAACTTCAAGAAAACTTCGATTTCTTTAGTAGTTTTTGGAAATGGTCCAGTATTGAGAGAGACCACTGCAGCCTCATCAGCAAAACAGGCCGCACATTAAAAGTGCTTGTTTTGCCAGTAACAGGCTCAGATTGTCAGTAGAAGCGTTTGACAACCAGAAGTGGGGCCAAGTTACTGTTTTTTGAGTCACAAGTAGGGCTGGGCGATATGGACAAAAATTCATATCTCAGTATCTACAGGCTAACTGGAGATGCACAATATGTATCTCGTTTTTTTTGTATGAAATTGGCTACTTGTTTTCAGTTGCAAGTCAAACCCACATTTGAGATGTCACAAGCAAGTTTATGAAAACAGACTGTGATCAAAATAAGATGCAAAAACAGGGATTTTACTCCCCCGTTTGAAAATATGAAGCTGCACAACAGAGACAGTAAATGGCAGCGGGGTTCTGTGAAGTGCTGTAAAGTATAGTTGATTCAAAAAATGCATTAAACACACATTAAACATGGCTTAATAGAGACCGTTTCAAACACAAGTACACAAATTAGGTTCCCTATAACTCGCAGCATTCACAGACAAACACTTGTGTTGATCTGGACACATTTTCCCCACAAATACAACATGCTAATGTTTTTAGCACAAGCCTATGGCATTTTACATTGTATAAATTAACCTAGCGACTAGCACGTGAAAAACATGTGAAAACAGATCAGGTTGAAAAATTAAGAAGTTAAGTTAATGGAGTATTGTTATGCTGCTGTACTGCTTCTTTCACGCAAATAAAGCATATGAATACTTCAACAATGTAATAGGTTAATAAAAATAGGGTGCCACTACAACTCCAGTTGCCTTCTGTGAACGGATTAATCATTGTATGTATTTATTCATTCATTCATTCATTCATTCAGGTTCAGGTCCAATCCAGTTGTGGCAGTTTTTGCTGGAGCTTCTTCTGGACTCTGCCTGTCGTACCTTCATCTCCTGGACAGGAGACGGCTGGGAGTTTAAGATGTCCGACCCCACAGAGGTAAGGACTTATCTGGTTTTAGCTTTTTTTTTTGTTTGTTTTTGCAGTACTTGTACTTAAGGTTTTCCATTTTATGCTGCAGTATACTCCAGAGGGAATAACCTGTTTCACTTTTTAAAAACTGTAGTTACTTCTTCTTACTGCATAGGATTATCTTATAAAACAAATTATTTTTCAAATGTCTACGAATTGTTCTCACTTCCACCAATGTGATATTTCTGCTCTACACTTCACAGATGGTTTAATTTAAATCTTTTTTTTCGAGTCCCAAAGGGTCAAATAATTCAATATGTCATCAAAAAAAGCAAATATTAGAGAAAAATCCAAATGTTTCAGAAAATATTTGTGTCAAAGCTTTGCTTTTAAATGTGTCCTGTCACTTCAAAAAGGGACTTTGGTATTTTTCAACCTTTTCCCCGTGTTTTTGTGTCTAAGTGACTTGTGGGAACCACGATTTTTGAAGTTTGTCCAGTATTGAGAGAAGATGCTGCAGCCGGCAGCCGTGAAACGGGCTGCAGTGTAACCACGCGGGGCAGGTGCACCCTGTCAATTTATGTCTATTCAAAGTGCTTGTTTTTGCCACCAACAGTCTCAAATTGTTGTTTTAAGTGTCTGACAACTTTACGAAAAGAATCCCACAGAAAATTTGAACATTTTTTGTTACCTTTGCTTGTTTGGGTCTGCTTTGTGTCCAAGCCTCAGTAATGGAGAAGTCTCGAGGTCTAATATCTAATGAAAATGCAACAATTCTTATTTTTTAGGTGATGATACACTAAAGAAAAGATCATTATTATATTATTTTTCATTTCTGCCAATTTATCCCTCTAAACTCAACACAGTGGACCTTTAAGTAGGATTTTGAATGCAGGACTTTTAATTGTAGTGGAGTATTTTTACACTGTTGCACTGTCACTGGATGTGGAAAGTCCATGACCAAAACATCTATATGTGACGAGGTCTGAGTGAGAATGTGTTGGAGAGTCTGTGTCTCTCTAACAAAGACAGACCTAAGTTGAACTCTGTGTTGTTTGTTGATCCCACAGGTGGCTAAGCGCTGGGGCCAGTGCAAGAACAAACCCAAGATGAACTACGAGAAGTTGAGTCGCGGCCTGCGTTACTACTACCACAAGAACATCATCCACAAGACAGCGGGCAAGCGCTACGTCTACCGCTTTGTCTGTGACATACAGGGCATGCTGGGAAAGACAGCGCAGGAGGTCCTGACCAGTCTCAACGTTTTGCCCACAAACACTGAGTCGTGGCAGTCGTGCCCCGGGGTACCTGCAGCAGCAGGGACGTCGGAGCACAGCAGTGAAACATGGGCGTCACAGTAGGGAACAGGTGCCAGGACTCTTGATGCTGCTAGCAGAGAGCGACCAGCACATTTTAAAGAAAAGTACTACAGCCCACAAAGGGAACACTGTCTCCTCCAGTCCTGGCTGAACCACAGTGTCTTCATGGGCTGATGCTGTTGCAGGCAGACAAGGAGCCAGTGGATAGATGTATGGAGATAGATTTATGCCAATTTCATTTGAGCGAAAAGATCGACAATCTGTGTGTTAATGTGTTGGTGAAGATTCATCCAGGTCATAGTAATCCTAAGTGCTATATCATAGGCAACTGGACATGCTTGAGTTTCTTGAAGACGTTTCACCTCTCATCCAAAAGGCTTCTTCAGTTCTGAAGAAGAATATAGCACTCAGGGTCACGTGTCAATGTGTAATCGCTAAATATTTAACGCCCTCCACAAATACAAAAAAGATTTCTAAACCTCCAAATCTTTTGCAGACATAAAACAGATCTGCATATATCTTCGAATCTTTGCATACACTGAATTCATTTACAAATAAATGAAAAACATTTGTGAATATCTTACATTTACAACTTTCGAACAGTGATTTGTGAATCTGTTTTTTAAAAACTATCTTTTTATTGGGTTTTTAAACATTAAACGTGAACAGTAACATTTTAACAAAGAAAATAAGTGTAATTTCCCCAACCCTGGCAAGAAAAAAATAAAAATAAAATAATTAATAAAAATAATAATGATCATAAAAGTACATAAATGAATAAAAGAAATAATAACAAAAGTATAATCACAGCAATGCATAATTTGCAGAAAGCTTAAAATTATTCAAAGTGAATCCAGTTTTTATTTGTGGATCATCTAAATTCTGCCCTTGCAGATTTGCATTGTATGTACACTGAGTCTGTTTTTTTTTTTTTTTTTTTTTTTGGTATTTGTATATTTTTAGCTGCGTTTTATATTTGCTAAAAAAAAATGTGAGTTTACTTTTTTTTGTATTTGTGGAAGTTTTTTTTATATATACACGTAACACGTTTACACACAGACTGTCGATCACACACAAAAAATGAGACAAATCTATCACCATATAAATGCAACATTTCAGGGAAAGAAATAACCAAAAACTCATAAATGTATGCAGGCAGTCTTTACAAACACGTTCTCTGAAATAATAGATCATATTCAATGAAAGTCTTCCAATACCTGTCAGATAACTCCTTAACCTCAGGGCTAAATAACTGCAGCAAAGGGGCATTTCAAGCACTATGAATAGATATTTTTTTGCAACATCAGGGGCCATATTTTCATTTCATGTGTTTCTAAGAAGAAATTGATTTGTAAATAGTGTTTATATGATCACTGTGTAGAGTTTTGTGCATTTATATTCTTATTTTTTTAGATACAAAACTCATGTCTACCTCTTGCTAATTGGAATAATGTAAACTGAGAATATTTTCAGGTGCTCACTGTGAAAGTTTCAGCCTGTGTGATAATTGTTTTGTGTAAATAAACTGTATATGAACACAGGTTTGTGTGCAGACTCTTGTTTCATCTGGATTATTTAATTACGCAGACAATAAAATATGTGTTTCTGGTGCCCAAGTTTTCTTATATTATACCTTTATGTGTTACTATGGGTTATTTACTCATACTTTTTGACAAATTGTAGATATCATATATTGAAGTTGTATATTACACACAATATATTTGAATTTTAGAGCTAAATAGAAGAACGTAGATGCCTACATTAAAGAAAAATAAAGCCTAAAAAACCTTAAATTATGAGATAATACTGAGATGATATCCAGATATTAATGAAATCAATCAGTGTGAAGTTGCTGCATGTAGCCTGTGATATCTTCAGTTATGTATGTGTTTACCCTAAAAGCATTAGGTGTAGGCAGTATTCGAGTTGAGTACCCCCCTTTCCATCCCTTGTCATTTTTTGAATGAATGTGGTATTACTGCTATTTCAACATTTAGTTTTACCTTTGGTTTTACGCATATCGAGTAAAATGCTGTGGGCGAGGGCGCGTATGCAAAGACATTTTTACATCGTTTGTCAGCCAGCTGCCCCGTGGATGTTATGCCTGTGCCCTATAGAGGGCGCCCGAACGACGCTGTCATCCCATCACGCTGTAAATACACATCAATTATCTACAAAATGAAAACCTGACGAATTTCTTTACAATCCATTATACAGATCTTGTTATCAGTCACTTCATATAGTGAGGAATAATATCATTAGGCTACTATTTTTCTATGATCTTAGATGTAAATATTGCATGTTTCCTTCAGATAAAACACATTTTTGACTTGTGAATGAGTCAACAGAATTTCTTGCAATAAAGAAAAAATACTGGCAATCACGTCCACCTGGCACAAACCACATGTTTTGGACAGCTGTGAAGTGACAGAATGTCCCAGCATCATGGTTCTTATATTGCCAAATTCCAGAGAGTCTCCCCTCTTCATATATATAGCAGAATATGTCAACTTCCAACTTGCTATGCTGAGATACATGTAAAAAATGTAAGAATTTAGTCACACAAATCTGTTTTTTTTTTTTCATTGATATAAAAATTAATATAAAATACAGGCACATAGAAGGACATGTAATGATGACAAATCTTTTTAGCCCTGGAAAAAAAACCCTACAAGATATAGCATGTGTATGTAGCCTTTATAATGACTGTGATATGAGCTTAAAAGTAAAGGCAGGAAAATACCCCCAAAAGGCCTAGGGCCCATAGGGTTCATTTATATGATTTAATTAATCACAATTAAAAATTAAAACTTAGATACCAGTTGTGATCATATACCACTAACTGTTTTTTTTTTTTTTTTTTTTAAATACACTATAATTCAATATTCTAAAAGCAAAATTGACTTTGATTATTATTAGCATCATCGGTTGACCCAAGTAGAAGAAGAAGAAGAAATGATTTTGCACTTTTTTTTTACAACTTGAGTACTGGGGTACTCAACCTCAGGGTTTACTTCCTTGTCTAATGCTGCCTTCAAGTGCTGCTCGTAATCATCCACTCCAGAGGTCGTAAATAAGTGTTTACAACCCACTGAGACCTCGCTCATAAATTTGTTTATTCTGTGCATTGTTTTCTTTTTATACAATGTCGTTACGTACTAACTGATGTTACATGTTACATGTTTTGTCCAACAACATTCTGCCGTTCATGCAAGTCCATCGCTTCTGAGTTTGTAAAATGTCTTCCTGTTTTTCTGTGTGAGCCTCAAATACGTCAACACCTGAGGTGATCAGAAGAGTTCTGTTGTTGTGATTTATTATTCATTTATTTCTCTGGAAAACGACATATGTGTGTACACCATACAAAGAAAGAGAAAGGGAGGTAAATCAAAACGGAGATATGTGTTAATGCAAAAGAACTCTTCAAGAGCAAATAGAAATATTTATTTATTTAATATTATTATTAAATATTAATAATCATTAAATTATTAAATATTTAGATTTGCACTTTAGGGGTTCCTTTGCAGTATCAATTAGCCTATCTGTGCTTTGGTTTAATATAACATAAATAATATGAAATAATATAAACTATAATGTTTTATTATTATTGTTATTATTATTATTATTATTTATCATAAAAAGAATAATAAATAAACGTCATTAATATACATATTTATTTAAAGAGCAAATGTATGAGTAAAAATATAATAATTATTAATAGTAGTAGTAGCTGTAATAGTAGATTTTCTTTTTCATTTTGTAACAAAAAAGTTAACTGGTTAATTTGTATATTTATATCCAGAATTATGGTCCATTAAGATGTATTAAGTATGCTGAGCATGAATTTAAAAAACATAATGATAATAATGATATTAATAATAGTACATTTATAACAAGTTAAATGTGTAATTTAATATATTAAATGTATTTATTTGTGTGCATTCAAGGTTAAATCAGTCAAACCGGTGTTGGTTTACTCATTTTAAGAACGTATCTAGTTTTGCAAAGGACCTCTTCGCTTGTGAATTTACATCCTTTGATCAGTAATGTATTTAATACTGGTATACTGACTCCTCCCAGCTCATAATTTTCATATTTACCAGCGTCATTGAATGCGTCCTACCAAGATGCGTCTTATCTGATTTTGCTCCTGCACATCGAGGCGTAAGCGGGAAGTACGACTGCCTGCCATCCAGACCACATATTCACATTGCTCAGCATTTAATAGGTTTTAAAAATGCCCAGAAGTATTAGGATGATTTTAGCAGACATGCTGGCGGACCTGTCAAAAGAAGACTTTGACAAGTTCTGCAGGCAGCTGCTGGACTGCAGGGAAGGGCCGCGGGTCAGACGCAACAGGGTGGAGGGTAAAAACTACCTTGACATCGCGGACGTCCTTGTAACAACTTACACCGAGTCCCGAGCTGCTGGAGTGGCTGAAACCTTATTGAGAGAGATTGACTGCAACGAGGATGCAGAAAGACTCGGTAAATATCTCACAGATACAAGGAGTATATTCTGACACAGTGAACCAGGGCGCAGACACTCAGAGAAAGTCATGTAGTACATTGCATAGACGACATGAGTAATTAGATAGAAGGAACTGTTAAATCAGAAACTGATAAAAGCAGGTTAAAGTGCAGCGTCTGTTACAGATTGTTCAGGATGGTTATTGCAGAGGACATAAAAGATATCTTACATATGTTTTTCGGGCCAGTGAGACTTTGTACTGTCTGCCATACAGGTTGGCACACACTGGATTTTTAAGGCTGATGCGTGAGAGGTTTAAAAAGTCATGCCATAATTCTTAAATTCTTAAAATTTGCATGAAAATCAACATTGACACTGACATTTTTGTTAATTAGCATTAGCATAAGATGAGAAGACTGTTTGTTTGTCCGTTAAAAAGCTTGTTTTCTTTAGTGAATAATCACCTGAATATAAAAATCATAGTGTTTTTGTTACCTTGGAATGAGTCGCGGGTCCACGTCCATGGAGTCCGCCATGTTTCTACAGTATCCCAGACTGCACAAAGCAAACACTGGCTCTACTTTGGGCCGTGTCTTTGGCATCATCCACATTTTCATGCTCACCGTCTGCTGCAGTGCGCTCACTGTGGTTTTCCTTTGCCTGAGAGAATCCCAAATCTCAAAGAGGCCGAGACAGAGCGCAGCAGCCACATTTACTGCCGACTGCTTTGCGATTTTGTTGGATTATGTCACAATTCTTACCCCTGTTTTTCTCTAGAACAGAAAAGGGCATTTTGTCACAAGATAGAACAGATAATCAGTCATAACTCAATTAGGACCTCGATTTAAGTTACTGTGGTCAGCCTTTGTACGGCAGATGTATCATGAATACACTGTTCCTGACTCTTCATTTACTGTCTAAGGACTGTTGACTACAGAGTGTACGCAAGATATCGGCCAGTTCTGTTAAACATACATGTTTCTGTTTTTGTTTTTACAGTCAGAGAGACAGCTGGAGGACATTAGACATCTCCCTCTGACAGTGAGTTGACCTGCCAAGAATCATTTTCCCTGCAAGCACTGAAGTTGTAAAACAGTAGTAGAGTAATGATCACTGTAACAAATGGTGATTTTTCACACCTTTCACAGTTGCAAGACCCTCAGCAGGAGCCGCCATGGTGGGAAAAGGTACGCACTGATTGGTGTTGCAACATCTCAGACAGTATGTCACGGCCGGCAGGCTGGACCTTGGCTGTTACTTGCCTAAAACGTATGGCAATAAGAAAAATAATGACAAGCTTTCTTCTCACTTGAGATACCCACTTTAGACAAACAAGATTCAACGGCAATATTATCTCTATTCATGTAATATACTGTAAAACCTTTATTTGTATCCCAGGCTATTGTTTGCTTAAATCACTGAACTCAAAACAGGCTTATATTAGGGACAGGCATCTATGTGGGACAGGCCTTTAATTCCTGATGCTCAGCAAAGATGGGAAATATGATCACACTGTTTATTTAAACCAGTGTTTGTGTCACGGCACACAGCATACCAACACAACACCGCTTTATCCTGTTTAAACAATAGTCATAATTTGGATTCATTTTTATGACGGACACTTTTGATTCTTTTGATCTGAGGACCCTTACGTGCTGAAGGAATATGAGCTTACCGGGTAATTGAGGGATTAACACATAGTCTGACTTTATGACGGCGTCACCACATTTTTCGTCATGCCGGTAAATCTGAATAAATTTTTTCTGTTTTTCTGAGTAATTTTTTTGTTTTTCGGTTTTTCGGTTTGAGTTTTTTTATTTTTCTGGTTAAAGGTTTAATTTTTTCTGTTTTTCGTGGTATTTTTATTTCCTGTTTTTCAAGGTAATTTTTTTCTGAGTTAAGAGAGCAATAGAACAACAGATGCTTTCATTCCTTTCTGAGAGCTCGATATAGCTAATGGAAGCAAACATGAACATTGTTTAGTACAATCCAGTTTTACTTTGTTTTGGGTTTGAGACTAAGTTGCCTGCTTAAAGTCGACAAACTAATGATAACACCATCTATATGACTTAAAGACAAGAGTATCTCCCAGTGTCTCAAACCCAAAACAAAGTAAAACTGGATTAAACTAAACAAGCGGGTCATGTTTGCTTCCATTATATCGAGCTCTCAAGAAAGGAATGAAAGCATATGTTGTTCTATTGCTTTCTAAACTCAGAAAAAAATACTCAGAAAAACGGAAAAAATTAAACCTAAAAACAGAAAAATAAAAAAATTAAGTCTAAAAACAAAAAAATAAAAAATTACTCCGAAAAACGGAAAAAATTACTCAATAAAACAGATTTTTTTTAAATTTGTCAAGTGAATGCAATACACTTCTGTAAAAAGGTACTGGGTTTCTAAATTAATTGTTTTACAGTACATAAATATTCATTTAGCAGTGGTGTAATGTAAATGAAGCTCAGTGTGAGTTCAATCAGGAAAACTTTCTTTGTGCTCATCCATTCAGTTCTCTCCATCCCACTCCCACTGCTTCCTCTAATCAGCTGACTATGGGTGTTCACTCTTCTAATTATCTGATCAAACTTTGCCATTATCTCTATCAGCCAATTAGGATGCCACTGCAAAGTTTTAAACCTGCTTTCTCTTCTGCTGCTGTCAGCCTTCATTTTAGGCAGAGTCATCACGCCCTCCTCCACCCCGTTCACCCCCAGCCATCGTACCCAGAGTCAGGACGAGTTCAGCAAAGACTCATTCCTCTACTCATCCAGATCATCAGCACTTCTCCATCTTCCTCTCACCTCATCTTCACCACCAGCATCTAGACCCCGGGGTCTAACTGCCAAAGACTTTCCATATTTTTATTCTTGTGCACGTTAATAAATATTGTTTTACTATAAAAACAAGCCTCTCCTGATTGAACTAAGTAAAGCTACTGAAGTTCTGCACGGGACAGCTCACCCCCAAATTAAAAATAAATACATAAATATTCTAGATGGCACTCAGCTTGTGGTGCTCAAAGCGCCAAAAAAACATACATTTTAAAAACTCAACAGCAAAGTCGCTTCCCAGGAATCATGACCCAGTTAATCAAAATAATCCAGAGACCTTGTTGTGAGCAGTTTCTAGTTTATATACACACAAATATATGCATGCTTGATACATATTCTACATGGTGCATTTTATAAATATCAAATTGTATGTCATATTATGTACACTAGTTAATACGTCAGATTGTAAGAAAGGATGAAACTCATCAGTACATCAGGTTACAGTAGTATAATGGCCCCGTATTTTTATGTAGATGTCTTGCCTATGTATTAGCTTGTAGCAGTCTTTCATAGGAGATTTTCCAGAAATCCGACCCCACTGTTGAAACCATTTATTGTCTGTATTTCTTCTGCAGCAGCCATTCAATGCATTTACATTCAGCCTCTTTTGATAGCAGTTTTCTTTCATGCACCATGTCCATGCCAGATTGAAATGGCTTATTAGACACGAGGGGTTCACAGGGAATGATGCAACATGTGATCCAGTTTATCTTTGTTACAGTTTCAAAGGTTGAATGATCCGTTTTGACATCTTGAATGTAATATCACAAAGCAACATTTTGTGTGAAGAAAAGTGCTGTATAATCCTGATACAAGATACAGACTACCAACTCACGTAATTTGCTGTGGTAGTGAGTCAGTGTTGTTCTTTTTCTCCTCGGGGAAACACTTGATGTATTGACACACATGTGCTCTTAACCAAGTAGTGAACATTGTCGCACCATATTGGATGAACTGCCCAGCAAGTAGATTGTCATACAAGAAGGTTCTGTGCAGAACTCAACCTTAAAAACTGATCAGTGTTTTATATTTTGTCATAATAAAAGTCTTTCTGGGGTCTTTTCCTCTGTAGCTCACAGTCTTCTTTAAGATAGAGGTATTTATCAGTTTTGGCCCTGTTGTTTCTTGATGTGTTGATGAAAAGAAGTGACCACCTCTGACACGTCTTCACTTGTATATTAAAAAGACTTTATTACAAAAAAAGAACAGTGTCAAGAACCCGCCGAATCTGAGAGTCTCTGGTGCCGAATGTGAGCTCTCCCTTTCGGCCCCAACTACTCTCCTTATATATGATTTCTTATCTCCAAAATCCAACCTACTCCTAGACAGAGAGGCATCCCTGTCCAGGTGGTCTGTCAGATATCACCTAAGGCTACATTAACCTCTGACCTAAGAAAAGACATATTCACATTCCACAGAACATCAGATCATCGCATTCCACAAGACGAGAGGACAAGACACTTCAGCCCGAGCAGGCATTTGAAACAATACACATGTACTGTATGTTTCCACAGTTAATTCGTCCACATAAATTAACCTTTTAGATACAAAAACAGAAACAAAACAAGCATGTCTATATGTACATGAAGGTCTTCATGAACATGTTGTTACATCCAGGTTATACTCAGGCCCTGTCACATTCATCTATCTGATCTGTTGATGCATCTTTATATAATCTTTTCCTAAAAAGATGCCTGCATTACAGAGAATTCAGTAAACAGCTCAGTGTTCTTCCATCCATCTTTTTTCAACCGTTTATCTGAAGCCGAGTTGCGGCGGCAGCAGGCTGAGCAAAGCACCCCAGACGTCCCTCTGCCCAGTAGCGCTTTCCAGCTCTTTCTGGAGGACCTCAAGGTGTTCCCAGGCCAGATGAGATGTGTAATCCCTCCGGCATGTTCTGGGTCTGCCGTGGGGCCTCCTACCAGTGGGACATGTCTGGAACACCTCCAACAACACCTGGATTGGTGCCCAGGAGACAACCTGAGCAGATGCCCGAACCACCTCAACTGACCCCTTTCGACACGAAGGAGCAGCGGCTCTACTGCGAGCTCTCTCCGGATGTCTGACCTCCTCACCCTATCTCTAAGGCTGAGCCCAGCCACCCCACGGACAAAACTCATTTCGGCTGCTTGTATCTGCGACCTCATTCTTTTGGTCACTACCCAGAACTCAAGACCATAGGTGAGGGTTGGGACGTAGATGGACCAGTAAACCAAAAGCTTTGCCTTCCACCTCAGCTCCCTCTTCACCATGACGGTCCGGCACAGCGCCCGAATCACTGCAGATACCGCGCCAAACCGCTGATCCATCTCACACTCCATTCTACCCTCACTTGTGAACAAGACCCCGAGATACTTGAACTCCCTCGCTTGAGTAGTGAATGTTCATATCATTAATAATAAGGCATCATTTACAGCATAAGAGTTGTAATAAAAGGGGTTTATTAATGTTAATAAATAATATATTAGTCATGTCAGTTTTGTTTATGTAGCCAAATATTACAAATTTGCCTCAAGGGGTTTTACAATCTCTACAACATCTGTTTCGACCCTCAGTGGACCCCCCCCCCCCCCCCCCCCCCCCCAAAAAAAAACACATTTAATTAATGCTTATCAATACTGATGAAAAAAAAAACTTGTACAAATAACTCTAGCTCCTTTGTTGTTTTTGTCCTAAGAGTTGTTGCATGCCGCAGGAGGAAAGGCCACTGACTTCCAAAGACAACGATGGCTGGTCACCAGGGACAGCTAGGGACGTGATGACCTCCAGCTCCTTTTCAGGCTCTTCCTTGAGGTCCTAAAGGGGAGGAAGAGAAAACTGGAGTGAGCCGGGCCAGTGCATGTGTCAGGGTTATCATCAGGGTTACCTCAGCTTCGGTTTGGAGATGACACATTGAGGTTTGCATTTTTCTTCCAGAGTCACAGTTTTTTGTTAAAGGTCCAGTGTGTAGGATTTAAGGGGTTATATCCGCAGATATATCATATAGTAAGTATTTTTCTTTAGTGTATAATCACCTGAAAATAAGAATTGTAGTGTTTTCATTAGCATGAGTAGTTTATATCTACATCTGGAGTGGGTCCTCTTCTGTGGAAATCCCATTGTTGCACTGCTATGTTTCTACAGAGGCCCAGAACGAACAAAACACTAGCTGTCGCTTTTTTTGCATCAGCCACAGTAGTTAGCAGCCCCTCCGAGACGAGAGCCTTGGAAAAACCCTGATTTGTAACGTGAAACTGCTTTAATCAGTGATTCGCTCAACACTCGATACCACTAAATCTCACACATTGGACCTTTTAAAAGAAAAAATAATGAATGAAGTCAGTTCAGTATCTTTAAATAGAAGCACTGTTTGGGTAAGGTTAGTACTTGCGAGGTGGTGAGATGGATTAAAACATTAGACAAAATCCCAAAGCAATTCGGGAGACACTAGAGTTACTTTAACAATCCTGCAGTAGATATAAAGAATAAAACCTGCAGGACAAAGAGGTCTGTAACAACACAGACCTTGAGCTGCTGGTGGGCTGGCCTCTGGTGCTTTGGGCCCTTCTGGTCAGTCTCCCTCTCTCAGCTGCATCCTGCTTTCGGTCACGCTCCAAAATGTATTTGACAGCGATGTCCATTTTGGACCCCGGGTCGCAGGTCGACTTTTTGGAACGGAGAAAGTTGACATAGCTGTGTACAAAGGGTAGAGTGGTGGCTTTTAATGTCCGCTAGCCTTACTAACACCACAATCCACTGCAGTTCACTGATGCATACTGTCATACCTCATTTTTTCCTTGTCCTTTGACTCGTACAGGTCCTGCAGCGTCTCTGATCGATGCTTACCAAAGCCAACAAGCGCCTTTCCTTTTTGGCATGACTGGAGAGATCTCTCGTATCCACGATGAAATCTGACTTCTTCGAAAACCTCAGGGTAAGCAATCGCGTATTGAGTCAAGAAGTCCTTCAAACGAAAAATAATTTGTGTTATTATTGAAGCTACATGGCCCATTTTTCTTTAAAATAAATTAAAAACATTCACTACTGAAGGGGCAATTAGAGACAAATACATACAATGCTCATATGAAGCCAGGATAAATCACACACAAGACTTAAAATGCTATTTTTGTGCAGGCTTTATTGTCTTCACAATTTATTGTTGCTTATCTGTGAAATTAAAGTAAACAAAAGCTTTGTTTCCACCGAGGGAAATGGTTTCAGCTTACGAAAAAATAAATAGGAGGTTTGCGTCGCTGCAACATATAGTTACATTTCCGGGGAGGTGCACATCAGGCTACGGCGCAAGGTACGGCGTGGCCTCTACATTGATGCAGAGCCTATGGCGTAGGTATGGTGTCGATTTGATGCTCAAGTATAAATTCCATCTTACAGTTTAAATAATATATAGACATATCATCTTAAACGAGACAACCTTGAAACTGAAAACTTTTGGGAGCTTACTAATGTCAGAGGGCAGACAGCATCCCCTTTTTCTTTGCATTACCTTGTTGACCATCAGTGGACTCTGACTCGGACCCGCAACTGGGTCCTCTTGCTCCTTCTGGTGCTGAGCCACCAACATGGCAACGTAGCTTACATCATTCTCCAACAGCCATTTGAAGGTTTTATCTTTGTACTGGCCAAACTGAATCGTAAACCTGCTTAGGACGAGCCTTTTTTTACAAGGGTCCCCACCCTCAGAGACAACACGGGCCTTTGCTTCAGCCTCCACTTCCTCTGGCTTCTTCACAGGAGGATCTCCCTGTCGAGCAGCTCCTAAAGGCCGCCGGCCGGCTGCATAGCTCCGAGCCTCCTGTGAGGGCTTCGTCTCCAACGCCCCACTCGAGGTCTTACGGAGGATACGGTCACCATTCTAAACAAAAATGGAAACACCACTGTGAGAAAACTTTTTTTTTCATGACTGCCATGTTTAAGAGAATATTTGAATGTCATTCTGTCAAACTTACGTCCACACAGGCTTTGGTTTGTAAATCTGTAGGGAGAGATACAGAATGGTGAAAGGCTAATATAGGACAGTGTTAAATATTAAAACTGTTTTCATTGTTCCATATACAGTGCGACAGAGACCCCACCAATATACACACTGTCAGTCAATCAATTAATGAATCAATCAGTCATTTTATTTGTTACATGAAATCATACAAAAAATACAATTCCAGTGAAATGTAATCCCATCAATTACGTCAATGTGTGCATGAAAAAGGAACGTAATAATAACTGTATGTACATATTAGAGCAACAACAGCTAACTTGCAGAAAATAAATTATGTTACATCACATGGAAGGTTATCCCTGACAGATTACTGTAGCAAATAATTTCATTACGATTAACAAAATTCCATGAGTTTTCCAAAACCTTCACTGACTTTTCCAGGCCTGGGAAAACCTACAGAGACATAAAATGACAACAAAAAGACAAAAACAAAAAAGACACAAAATGGCCACAAAGGGACATGATATCGCTACAAAGAGACACAAATCAACCAAAAAGGACACAAAATGACCACAAAGGGACACAAAACAACTAAAAAAGACGCAAAACAACCAAAAAAGATTTGATGCATCATTAGCAGTGTATGGCTTATAGCCGCTTAGAGGATTGTAGAGTGCATGATGTGGCACAGTTACACTATGGTTATTGGATATTTAAAATCATCCAGGTGTTTACTCACACAGTGTCTCAGCCTCATCGTTGCAGTTAATCTGCCTCAGTGTGTCCAGAGTCACCTGCAGAGCTTTGGGCTCTGTGAAAGTTGAAACCAGGAGGTCTGTGATCTCCAGCACAGTTTTATCCTCCACCTCACTGTAGCGGACCCGCGGCTCCTCTCTGCGGTCTCGCAGCTGGTGACAAAACTTAAGGAAGCAGTTTTTCCTCAGATCCTCCAGCGTGTTACGTATGGACCATTTCTCATCTGCGTACAGCACGTCGTGTTGTTTTGGTGCGTGCAGAGAACAGCGGCGACGCAGCAGCAGCAGCAGCACGCAGAGCGTCAGATCAGATTACACTTCCCGCCAAAACGTCAGCGGGAGAGAAAAAACAAAATGCTGCCTTCAAATACAGTCGGAAATACTGCCATCAACCGATCGCTTAACCCCTCCCAGTTATCAGCAACCTTAACTAGGCACTAAAAGAGCCATATACAGTACATGAGATAAGATCTTCAGTATACTCCTGTAATAGCAGACTAACCTTTGGATTTGTCCACACGGTGACACAGCGTGCATTTAAAGGGTGTGTCTTTTTTGCCCCCTAGCCTTTTAAACCCAAAGCATGTGAACAAATGTTCACATTACATATACACACACACTGATCAGCCAGAACTGGTGAAGTGAACAATATTGATCATCTTGTTACAATGCAATGTGCTGTTGGGCAACTTTGGGTTTTGACATTCATGTGGATGCCACCTGACACGCTCCACCCACCTGATCACCAAGTGCTTGCACCTCCTCACTACTCCTCCTCTGCCCACGAGACATTTTCCAACTTTTTCTTTTTTTTACCTCTGCTTCCCCCGGTTCGCACTGTTGGCTTTGTTTTGGTTTTTTTTACCCAAAATGCACTGCGCTCTACGTCACTTCCCCTCTTTGGTTCATTTCCTCTCTTGGTTCACTGGATAGTCCGTTTGCATTTCCCACTGTAAGCAAACTGCACCAGGGTCTGCTTGCAAGTGAACCGAGACCCCCAGTTTTCAAGCAGTCCAGGGTTCGCTCGTTTGGTCCGCACCAGAGTTCGAATGAGAGTTCACACCACTCCAAACGAAACAAACTATCCGTGGAAGCGGACCAGGGTTCGTTTAAAGCAGACTAAATAGCGCCAGTGTGAATGTGTCCTAAAGGACAGCCCTCAGAGGTCCTGTGTCCATGCCTTGACAGGTCAGAGCCAAGTCCAGTCCAAGGACCCCTCTGGAGTACCAGAAGGTCCCTCAAATGTTCAATGAGATTGGTATCTGGGGTATTTGGAGGCCAGGTTGACACCTTGAGCTCTTTGTCGCATTTCTCAGGTGATTCCGGAGCAGTTTTTGTGGTGTGGCATGGTGTATTGTCCTGCAGGGGGGTCACTGCTATTGACAAGTGTTGTTGCCATGAGGAGGGGTAGGAGAGAGTGGGGTGATTTGTGCCAGTGGGAGAGTTGTGCCGCCCCTTGTTTCCAGAAAACTATGGAAGAAATTGGTCATGTGACCTCATATTTTTGAAGTGGAGAAAAGAGGCACATGGCACAAGAGGTAAGCAGATTTAAGTCCATTTTTTTTGCCTTTCAAAGTGAATTTTTTATGATCATGGTTTATTGATTGTTGTGTCTGAACAATTATAGATAAGTTTGAAAACATTTCATACATGAGTTAGTGCTTTACTAAGCTACAATATGAGGCTATACTGTTAGCATGATGTTAGCTCTAAACTGCTGGATGATGCAAGTTTGCTAAAATGGTGGGGACGGGGTGATTTGTGCCAAAAGGTCTGGGTTAAGTTGTGCCAGTGGCAAATTATGTGACATTTTTGATTTTAGACCAAAAGCCATAATGCCACGCCTTTACAAAAGGAAGACAGACGGGGGTTCAACCCCTCTTATGGAGTTGGACAGAGTAGTGAGAGAGGTGCAACAGGGGAAGGTCACTCACTTACTCACACACACACACACACACACACACACACACACACACACACACACACACACACACACACACACACACACACACACACACACACACTCTACTGGCCAGGAGTTGACATTTATGACCTGGAGCCTTCATCATTTTTAATTTCATTTTGTTCTTAACATTTTAAATAGGCCTTGTTGAAGAATATTGCAGCATTGACAAGTGGCATGTTGTGTTGTAGCCTGGTTCTGAGAATTGCAGTTGATTTTGTTCAGGTATAACTTAATTTTATCCTGAAAATGATAAATATTATGTAGGCCTACTTCTTTCATGTATTAGAAATGTCATCTGCTGCTAAAACTGGCCTCTGATGTTATTAAAAAAAGCTTTAATAAGTAATTTGGTATTGAATTTGTCTTGCTTTGATACAGCATTACAGTATATGACATGAAAATGTTCTGTTTTACTTCAATAATCAATGGCACAATTTACCCCAACGTATTTTCTCCAAAGGCACAACTCACCCTGCATCGGGGGCAAATGGTGCCACGAGACCACTTTTTTTTGGAAAGCCATATTTTTTAAACAGTTTATTAAAGATCCAAAGTGGTTGTTCCCAGGGATGCTCCACATCCTGAAATATATGTACATATTTTACTTGGACGCATTACTGCCATGCCCTCTCTTTAAAGTCACCTCAAGTAAAAACTGGCACATCTCACCCCACTCTCCCCTACTTGGTCTGCAACAGTGTTCGGGTGGGTAGAGGACAGCAAGTAGCATCCACATGAATGCCACGCCCAAGGTTTGCACTGTAACAAGATGATCAATGTTATTCACTTCACCCACCAATGGTTTTAATGTTTTGGCTCATCGCTGTGTATATTTCTGTATTTATATGACTGAGTAATGGTTGGTTGTGTGACTGAGAAGCCGTGTATAGCATTGGCGATCAGCCTGTCACTCAAATCAGCCCACTCTTAATCATGCAAAACTTTAAGCCGTAATAAAATGTAAACGGGTGAGTTATATAAAATTGACCCCTCTACAGTTGTCATGTTTTTTGAAATTGGCTTTAGAGACCAAAACTGTTTTTTGTAGCAGGCTGTAAACATGTTTATTTCTGCTGTTAAATTGGTAATCTTAACACGTGGGTCTATGGGGACTGACTCTGTTTTGGAGCCGCATGGAATTTGACCCTTGATAGTACATTTACTTGCTGTGTTTGCTGTGTCGGGGCAGGTGGGTGAGGGGTATGAATATGGGCTTATCAAACCTGCAGTAAAACGCTTTCAGGTTTTCAGCCATGTTGATGGTTCTTTCCAGTAACTGGTGGTGTCCTGATGCATGGTTGGTGGCTGACAACATTTGAAAAAAAACCATATATATTTCAGAATAGCTTCTTTTAACTATTCTCTGTTCACACCCTCCTGCCTGAGTTATAAACCAGAACTTGACTGTTGTGATGTATGAGGCAGGAGCTCATCCTGGTTTGTTGCTGCAGCTTCAAAAACTCTTCATTCACTGAAGTCTAAACAGGCCTAAAACTCTAAGCTTTGTCTCACTGGTGCATCTCCTCCTACAGTTTCTGTCTGTAGATCAGTGGAGCAGACAGTGATCAGAGAGTTTCAACGCTGCTCAGGTAACAGAGCATTATGTTTCCTTTATTTGATCTGAGATTTGCTTTGTTAAAATCCCCCAAGAATAATGAGGGTTTGGGACTGTTCTTTACCTATGAGGGGGTGGTGCAAAAAGAGTGAGGCATGTAAAATATTTTTTTAAGCACTGACAAGGGGATGGGCATACAAATTTTAATAGCTGTTTTTTTCTTTATTTTACATCCCATTTTTAAAGAATTTCTTTAAAGGTCGCTACAAATTCATCATTTATCATAAGCAGAAACTGTAAAAACAGAAATCATGGTTGGATTTTCACATTTCCAACGGTCCTTGGACACATCATGTGTAATGAATACTTCAGTCAGTGAGAGACAGAAAAAAAAACATAACCAAATCTGAGTTTAATATCAAATTCACTTTATTCTACATCTCATTTTCAATTTGGACAAAAATAAAATGTTTGGAACCAGCATGCAATATCAAAGCTCCCCCTCCCATTGGGTCTGGGGGATGTACTGCACAGTTAAAGGAGCAGCAGGTGGTGGCATCCGTCAGTCGGCCCCCTCCCCAGGGTCTGAGGGCGACTGAAAGAGGGGAAATATCTGAAATTCAATGTAACTTTTAATTTATTGGATTGAATTTAGAGGTAGACAGAGGAGGGTGGGGTGGGGTGAGAGGGATATTTTTTAAATTGAATTTTCCTGTTAATTATATATATATATATATATAAATCCCTGTCATGTCTTTCACTTGTTTTGTGCCTACATCACCAAAAATAAATATAAACAGTATTGGCGGCACAGTGATGCAGTGGTTAGCATTGTTGCCTCACAGCAAGAAGGGGCCCTTCTGTGTGGAGTTTACATGTTCTCAGCATGTGAGCGTGGGTTTTCTCCAGCTTCTTCCCACAGTCCAAAGACATGCAGGTTAACTGGTGACTCTCAATTGTCCGTAGGTGTGAATGTGAGTGTGAATGGTTGTCTGTCTCTATGTGTCAGCCCTGTGATAGTCTGGTGACCTGTCCAGGGTGAACCCTGCCTCTCACCCAATGTCAGCTGGGATAGGCTCCAGTCTTCCTGTGACCCTTAACAGGATAAGCAGTTGCCGAAAATGAATGCCCAATAGGGCCGTTAACTCCAAACACTGACCCAATAATTAATAATACTGTACACCTTTAAAACACTCAAATCCATGGGATTTATTAGAATTAAAACGGGCAGACAAGACAACAAAAATCCCTCAGTGAAAGGCAGCAGGACCAGCAGTCCCCAGAGCCTCTCTCCTCTCCTCTCTTAAGCACCTCCTCCATGCCAGGTGTACTGCACCTCATTAGGTAATGTAGCTCAGTAGCTCAGTAGCCCAGTCCATAGGGACTTGGGTTGGGAATTGGAGGGTCACATGTTCAAGTCCCCCTCCCGATCAAATATGGAGTGTGGACTGGTGGCTGGAGAGGTGCCAGTTCACCTCCCGGGCTCTGCCGAGGTGCCCTTGAGCAAGGCACGGAACCCCCGAATTTTCCTTCAGGGGGATTAATAAAGTATATAAAATAAAAAAAATGACAAAAAACACTTGGGCATATCTACAAAGAGGGAAAAGGGACAGCAGCAAAGGACACATACACAGCCGTAACACCACCACCCTTAAAACAATGAATAAATAGTTTGTCCCACTGTCAATCACAAGTTATGAGGCAGTTAAGGTCAACATTACTGTTACAACAACCCATAGTCCGTTGAAAAAATGAAAAAAATATTTGTAGCTTTGGGGAAGGTAATAATAATAATAATAATAATCATCACACCCCAGCCCAGCCACCCCTGTCCTCCTTTGGTAAGTAAAGAACAGTCCCATTTAAATAATCAGAATATTTGATTATGAGATTTCCGACAGCATTTGAAGGCACCGTGTTTCCTCCTTTTAAACGCTACATCTGTTTATGATAAGATGTTAAGGAAGTGACTGGGCCTCTTCCTCCTCTTCCCTCACTGAGCTGGACAAGAAAAGGTCGGCAGTTCGCGATTCATTGGTGAGAAATGCCTCCAAAAACCAAAAGAAAGGTTTTAGCAGACATGCTGGAGGACCTGCCAAAGGAAAACTTTGACAAGTTCTGCAGGCAGCTTCTGGACCGCGGGGACGTCAGACGCAACAAGGTGGAGGGTAAAAACTACCTTGACATCGCGGAGCTCCTGGTAACAACTTACACCGAGTCCCGAGCTGTTGCAGTGGCTGAAGCCTTATTGAGAGAGATTGACTGCAACGAGGATGCAAAAAGACTCGGTAAATATCTCACAGATAGCCTACAAGGTTGGAGACAGAAACGAGAACTCCGGCTGCAGAACATTGAACCCTTCAAATCTGCTTTTATTTATATGTGTATTGTCGTCATTTGAAAATGTTTAACCTTAGAGCTATTTTTAAGGTTTATTTCTAGATTATTGAAGTTAAAATTTAAAGTGATAGACCATTGAACTAGCGCGCGTCTTTTTTACTTTCACTTCGAGTCCCTGCTCGAAGTAGCCTACTCAGGCTGAAGGCATTTTTACTGTTATTTTGTAGAAATTTTGCAAGCATGCGTTGACTGATTAGTGCATCCTATATTAATCCTGTAATTTAAACTGTAATTTCAAATCAGAAATCAGAATCTAACATTGTGTCTTCTTGTTTTTGCAGTTCAAGATGCAGGTCGACAATCCACAAACCCTGGTACCAGCGACAGTGAGTTGTTTTCCTGTTGTGTTTTTGTGTTGTTGTTGTTTTCTAAGTAGATATTACAGATTAGCTGCTGTAGAGGAGGAGTTGTTTTGAATTATTTCACGTTGAGCTTCATCCTCTGAGCTCTGGGAGCTGTCATACTAAATGGATGTAAATGCTTGAGGGCCATTTTGCGCAACACAGGTTGAAACAAGCTCTGCCAGAAGAGTTAGGCTATGCACCAAGAGTAGAACAAAAGACGAGAATAGAGTAGGCCTACAACTTTATTTTCCAGCAGAGTGAAAAATTGTCTTCAGCTCACCAAAACATAAACAAGCAAAACAGCGTGCAACATATTGAACAAATGTGGTAAAAATAAATAAAGAAATAAATAATCGGAGTATAAAAGAAAGAAGGTGAAACATATGAACAAAATACTAATAATAGCAAAGCATAACGCATTTAAAATAAAATACAGATTTTGCAGGTTTGTAGCTCCGATTTGGGAGACACTAATGATAGAAGGGAATAATATTTTCACCATGATTACATTTCCTGTGGCAGACTGCATCCCTTTACATTTATGATGACATTGACTTGCACGCTGCGTTCTCTGCTGTGCCATTACAAATGCATAAGTGTGATTTATACGTGGCATTCACACAGGAAGTGTCTCGAAGCTGACATTGCAAACAGAGGCTTCTCCACATATTAAGAAAATTTAAGTTAGCATGTCTAGCACTTTTTTACCTGTCTCAATCTACTTAATTACACATATTGTTTTTATGAATTTAAATGTTACAATTTCTTAATATGTGTAGTTTTATTGAGATAATACCTGGTCTTAACTTCACATGAATAGCTACACTGGCAACATGTTTAAGGATTTTTTTTTTTACATGTTGAATGTAGGCTTGTGCCGATTTCCGGTTTAACCAGTTCGGTCCAGTTTAAGAGCTCCACCCGGTTTCATTCACGTCAACCAGAAGTTGAGGACAAATTTAGTACAGCAAAATCATTTTAGAGACAAAGTCCACTCTGTACCTAATATTAATCTGCTGTTTTTATCTCATAAAAACTTCATTTGTTGTGTGTATGGAAAAATAGTTGTTTGTCAATAAGCAATTTAAATTTTCTTTCATTTTGTTTCAGCTGCGAGCCCCTCCGCTGGAGCAGTGGCAGAGGGTGGATGCGCAGGTAGTGTGACGTCTTCTCAGTAAATACCTTATTCTCTGCTTGTGATCGGTCACTGATCCAATTGTTCAAAAACCCAAAACCTGATGATAAAACACACTTCTTAGGTCAACTCGAGCCAGGTCGAAACAGAGTAGGGGAGTCGCCATAATTGTAACATTTTTCACTATTTTTTTTAAACTTACATATGTAATATTTTCAGGTAAACAATCTACATGTTTCTGCTATCACTAACCACACAAAGTTGTTCAATAGAGAAAACAAGTTGTGAGCAATTAAACCAATGCACCACTGATTACACCTACAAAGTTAGCCGGTTTGATTGATGGAGGTTGTGAAAGCATGATACAACCCTAATCTGGCTTAGAATATAATGAATGACATTTGACTGAACACAGAGTGTACGCAGTTTGGGTACACCTGTGTGTAATTGCACACTGACCCCTGGAGGGTCGCGAACATAGCAACACCTGAATACACTAAGCTTTACAGTCTATACTATAGCCACATAGTCAGTTTACATCTGCCAGTGTATTAACAAAAACACACATCTAAGTAAAGTATATATATATGTATTAGTATACACAATATTAATATAATACATAATAATATAAGAATGGTTATGTTTCTGTTGGTATGGAATGAGCCGTTTATATCTACATGTAGAGCGGGTCACCGGCTCGAGATTCACATTTTTGTGTTAGCTGTTGTAATTCTCCAAAAAACTCAGCACACAGGAGAAGTTCCAGCTCTGTAACCTGAAGGCTAGATACCACTAAATCCTACGCACTGGGCCTTCTAAGTCCCTTCCTTAGACATATTCCAAGTTACCTTCATGTTTTCTCCAAATCCAGTCAGTCATTGTGAAGTAATGTTTCCCTCTTTCCTCAGGGAAGCACTTTGTGGATAAACATAGAAACCAGCTGATCAACAGAGTGTGCGAGACTGCATCAGTTTTGGATGCGCTCCTTGAGAAAGAAGTAATCCAACATGGGACCTATGATGAAATCTTGGCTATCCCTACCCATCGGGATAGGATGAGGAAGCTCTACTCTGGTCCCTTGAATTCCGCTGGAAATTTTGGCAAAGACATCCTCCTCAACATCCTTAAGGAAAATGAAAAATTTTTGATCAATGAGCTTATGGAGCAGTGAATGTTGTGGGGAAATACATATTTTAGACCAAACATACAATCTACCTGGACGAAAAAATGTTTCTTTTTATAAGACAACAATTGGGAAATAATTGCAATACTAAGTCTGTGTGGGCTTTTCAAAGAAAACATTGTTTTATTTAGTCTTAATTTTTGTACTTAAATTAGTTGAAATTTGTACGGTGTGTAGTGCCTTTCCTGCCCTGATAATAAGAGTTTTTCCTGTGAGGTTTAAAACCACATTGAGGAAATGTTTATCAGACAATTATGACTAAAGGTTCCTAACAGACATGAAATGTTTTTTCGTCAAACAAATGGAATGAGAATCTGTTCTTAAACCTAATTATTTTATGTAAAGTAAAATGTGCTTGATCATGAATGTAATCCATAAATTTTGGTTGTGAAGCAAGTTTTAATTTTCATTTATGCCAAATATGCTGAAAGATGGCCTTAATCACTTTTATTCTGTCCAGCAACAAAAAAGTCTACAAATGAATATAAATACATCATAAAATCTTCTGATTGCTGTGTGTGGTTCTTGCATTTTGAATGAATGGAGTGTATGGTGCAAATATAATAATGTAATAGAGTTTATAAATGTGTGCTCATATTTTCCTCCAGGTTTTTAGAAATGTGCACATTGATCTCAACATTATTTTAATGTTTGTACTTGTTCAGAGGGATCCATACTGGTATTTTTCACAACTTTGTGCTTCTTTCTCAAAACCTTTTTTCTCACATGCCTAACAACAGAGTAGTGCTGAATGTTTCCTGCAAATGCTGTTTCAATAACCAAGACTTTAAAGACTTTCCTCCAATATTTGGATGTAGAATAGTGCTGCAGGTTCTCTGAAATGTTATGAATGTGATGAGTGGTGTACAAACACTTAGTGATCTATCAATCCTCTTCTCTGACTAACAGCGAATGAGGTATGTTTTGAATCAGTTCAATCAATTTTATTTATAAAGCCCAATATCACAAATCACAATTTGCCTCACAGGGTGTTACAGCATACGACATCCCTCTGTCCTTAGGACCCTCACAGCGGATAAGGATCTACTTTTGGAGACTTTAGGGACCACGAGTAACCATGCGTTCTCAGAGCGCAGAGTCTGGTGGGATGATATGGCACTATGAGCTCTCTAAGATAGGACGGAGCCTGACCATCTCAACTGGACTGCCTTCAGCATTTTACTCATAAAGGATCTGTATCTGAGCAGATGGAGGGAGGCTTATTATAGAGGAACTGCAGCAATTTTACACATCAAGTTTGTTGACAGGTGTTGGGGGGGTGCAGAATTGCTGCTGCATGTGAGAAAAAACGTGTACAAATACTTCTGTGGCTCTAGAGTGCACTGTCTGATAAGTAATGCTGGTGGGAGTGAGGACTACATGTTTGGAAATGAAATTTTAGAGGTTATTTTGCAGTGTGTGTATTTTGTGTTTGACTTCCATGCTTCAGGTGCAAATGTATGTTAACAGGCCATGATGTGTTGTTATTTTTCTCTTTTAGGAAACATTTTATATTCCAATGCGAGTTAAAAATTGAGCATTCATTTTAAAGTGTTGATTTCCTATGAAGTGACTATGACAGACTAAAAAAGAAATAACAAATTTTTAAATAAATAATTGTCAGAAGGGATAAAAGACTAAAAAACAGAGGCCTCTAATGACGAGGCACCATTAATTAAAAGCCAAGCTAAAAAGATATGTCTTAAGGTTTCTTTAATAAAATGTCCGCTGAGGTGGGGTCCTTTGGATGCTCAAGCAGACTTGGCTAAAAAGTTGATTTTTTGTTGAAATTTTGGGACGACCAGGAGGCCTGCAGGTACGTATCTCAGAAGCATGTCTGAGAGATAAACTGGTGCCAGGCTGTTCAGTGGTTTAAACAGTCTAAGTAGCAATATTTACAAACTTTAAATGAATTTACAGACTAATTTTAAATGTCTTCGGTTAGGTTTCAAATAAAAATGTGTTTGAATTACTATTTGAGCCTGAGCCGTGACAGGGGTAGAAACAGTTGCTCTCTCTAGGCTTTGACCTCGAATATTATATCAGTCTTGCAGCCCCCCTTTAGAAAACACTCATATCTGAGCCAAACAGAGTGACTGAGACACTGTGCAGCGCATACAGGAACAAAACAGCTAGTGATATCAGCAGCTAGTCAGGGCTAGTCATGAACGCAAATGAGCAAGAAAGCAAAATACAATCAACAAAAGAAGACTGGTTTAACATATGCAACATGCAAACAACCACCAGCTCCAGGATTGTGGAAATAATTTTGTTGGAAAAACATGATCAGACTTTTCATTACTCCTCAGACAAAAAGTAAATCTACATCTGTACAAGAGGCATGCCGGAGACTGTATGGGGAAAGAAGTGTGGATCATACTCTGGAACAATGTATGGACTGAACTTAAGGCAATATTGAGATATGTGATACTGAACACATGGGAGCTTATAAAGCAACCTGACAAGAGAAACTGTTCAACGAGCAATACTTAATCTAAATCCTTTCAACAGCAACAAAGAAGGCTATTACCAGGAAATGGCACAAAGAGGATTCCCCTTCACTACATGACTGGAAAGACATTGTTGAGGAGATATATGACATGGAAAGACTCATTTAAATGGACCAAATGGACTGAATTTAAGGCCCTCTGCAGAGACACCACCTAAATCTCTTGATGGTCATAGTAAACATGTGTCAGGGGGCCCACTAAGATGAGTGCTGTAATGCCCTGTGTAATTGTTATGCACATCAGGGACACGGCAGGTTTGTTTTGTATTTTGTATTTGTTCTGTGATAAGAAATTGCAAAAAAGCAATAAAATTTAAGTTTAAAACCCCCCCCATATATTTCAGTTGAATAAATATTGTGGTGCAGTTTAAAAAAACAACAACAACAGTTCATCTAAACAGAAGTAACAAATGCTCCTTGCCTGAAGATGTGAGGCTTGCAGAATAAGTGTAACATTTAAATAACTTCTCAAAGCTTAAAAAAGAAATATTATTACTTATCATTCCCAGCATGTATCCTTTGTCCAGTATTGCCATTTTTAAACTATTATTATTGTTGTTGTTCACTGCACGTTATTTTGTGTATTATCTTAATTGTCTCATTTTTATTTTGCCTCACTGTGGTCCTGGGATGCTTTAAACATGAAAAGCACTTTGCAATTTTGTCTTGAAAAGTGCTCTACGAATACAGTTTATGCAGTTTATTATATTACTATTATCTGTTAGATAATTCAGTCACCATTTTGCTTTGCCGTTGGAATTCAGGGCTGAAACCTATTAAACACCCCCCTTTTAAAAACACTCATAAGTATTGTGGTGCATTTTTAGAAATGATAAAAACATAATGTGTTTAACAGTGTGCAGTGGTGTGGCCGTTGGTTTGAGAAGAGAAGAGGGTGGATCCACTGTTAAGTAAACAGGACGTCAGATTTCCTGTTATTCTTCGGCTTAAGGTTTCGGGACGAGCCAAATGTAGAAATATGGCCGGAGTTTAAACTTTCCCTATGTTTGACAGTTCACAGATACTGAAACTGGGTCACTGAAGACAGAGAGACAGAGACACACGGTGAGTAAGTTACTCACCCGTCCAGCAGCACGAATACTGAACATTATCACCGGACAGCAGATCACTGCTTCACGGTTAAACTCGTTTAAATAACGTCACAGTGATTAACAGCAGTTTTTAAACATTGAGTGGACGGATTTCAGCTCCGGTAACTAAAGCTACAAGTTATGTTTAAAACGTTTGTCACTTTGGTTCGTTTTTTACTTTCACTTTTTCCGTTGGGCTTCTTCCAAACAGCCGTAAGTAGGGTACGGGGCTACGCAGAAGGCTCGCCGTAGCCCCCGGTACATTTAGCCAACGTTTGTAAGCTAACCTCTGAAATAGGTTGCTAGCTAACGTTAGCAAAGTTTGTTTAACGGTAACTTAAGTCATTTACTCGACAGTAGAAGTTAGTTATGAAATTTATTGTAAATCAGCTGAGACGTAACTTAACATTAAATGTGTGTGTGTGTGTGTGTGTGTGTGTGTGTGTGTGTGTGTGTGTGTGTGCAGGGGTGCCGCCAGGGATTTTTGGCCCCATGAATTTTTTTTACTGGGCCCCCTACCGACAGACATATATACACATAGGCGCCGCATTGACTGCCTGAGCGCGTCCCAGCCGGCCGCCATCTTGGATGGGTCTCGCTTCGCCTCCACAGTTCATTCACTTCTATTGAGGAAGGAGCTGTTTGCACAAGTAAAATAGAATAACTCACTGAATTTTCAACTGATTTTCACGCGGTTTGGTTTGTTACAAACGGCTCACATGTAGTTATGATACAGGATGCTTTCGTACGTCAAAAATGTGGGATTGAAATGTACTTAGAAATGTACTTCTAATCTTTATAAAGTGTTATTTATAATGTTTATGATGTTATCATTGTGACCGTCAAAACACAGGGGTAGATGTCACTTATTCTGTGTTATAATGTGGTGATATGCAAAATACATAATTCGGTGATGATGGAATGTATAATGGCCGCCTCGTTTACCATGACGTGTTTTTTTGATGGCTCAATTTTTTTAAAGTTAAGGGCGCAAAACTGTACAGCTGTACAAAGTTTTATGTTTTTATAAAAGAGTGAAAACTTAATCTGAAATTTGCCACAAATAACCCAGACTATAAGGGTCTTTAAACGTTCACTTGGATTCAGCAATGAACTCATTTAATTTTGGCGGTCAAAGGTCAAGGTCATTGTGACCTTGTGCCCTGTGTCCGTCTCATCCCTGTGAATGCAATATCTTAAAAAGGCCTTGAGGGTATTTCCACAAATTTGGCACAAATGTCCACTTGGACTCCGATGAACTGATTAAAATTTGGTGGTCAAAGGTCTCTGTGACCTCCTAAAATATGTCTGTGGCCATAACTCAATGATTCCTATACTAATTACAATAACATTTCACACAAATGTAAAAATTGGATAAAATAATGGATGACGTTTTATATCCAAATGATTCATTGTGAATCATAATATTATGCAAAAACACCTTTCTTATTCAACATCATAACTCAAAACACAAACACAAGGAGAGACATTTGGTGTTGGATACTAAAATAGTAAATACTAAATCTTGGATGTCAGTCTTGAAACTGTAATAATTGTGTAGTTCTTATGTGCTGCCAGGTGGATGATGTGTGTTAAGCTTTCACATTTTAGAATATATGGCTTCTTGGCAGCAACATCCATCTCTGAAGCATTGTCAACTGTCATGGCTGCATATGAGTCTGGACAGACATGGATGTAAACTGTAACTGCAACTTGACTAGTTAAAGGAGGAAAATAACTTTGAGGCAGTAATTCTACACAGTCACAGTTTGTAAGTTCATTTTGGAAATGAAAATAAAAGGAGACACATCAATAACTGGCATTATTGAAATGCAAAGAGATCAATTTTCAATAACAGTGGTAGGTGACATAAAGAACATACATCCTATCCTGCATGTACTGCATGATATGTCCTTTTAATTTTCCAGGTAGGAACAATGACGGCTAAGAAAATGCTTTGTGAAATATTGAATGATTTGAGTCCAGATGAGCTTGACAAATTCAAATCACTCATTGAATTGGAGAAAGACATCCCACCCATCTCAAGGAGTCGGCTGAAAGCGGCAAACACACAGGACACAGTGGAGCTGATGGTGGAGACCTACAGTGAAGAGTGTGTGGAGTTGGCCAAAAAGATTTTAAAGAAGATGAACAGGACCGATCTGGTGCAGAGATTATCAGACACTGGCTCAGGAAGCAAAGGTAAAGCAAAGAAGACAGAAATGTAATGTAAAAATAGGAACATTTTTCAAGTTTGTGTATATTGCAAGAACAAATACAGCTAAAACCATTCAACACTGTTGGAAAATCTTCAAGTAACACCACATATCATTAAAATTCTGTCACTGTTAAGGAGCTTTTAGTGCTTTTATCATAGCTTAGCCTTTATCATTTCAACCATAAGTGTTCATTAAGCCTGATGTTATATAAATTACTAATAGGTCATTTTCTACTTCTTTTCTCCTCAGAGAAACAGCAGCCTTCATTGACCGAGAGAGTGAGTAATGTCACATCACTCTGACTTTACATAATGCAGTTCAGTATAGCTGAGCAGATAAGCAAAAAAATCTGGAAAGAAGCACCAAGATTTGACTGAGTGTACCTCTTGGGTAATTCTTTTGAAAAATCCCATTAGCCACGTACATTTCAAAATTCCATTTTTAATTAAAGATCGCCGCCATTTCAACCATCTTTTATGACAGAACTTCATTTTCTGGGCCAATTTCGATGATTCGTCATCTTTTTTATAGAACCGTCTTTTTATGTGTTACATCCAGGCAATGAAATAAAGTACAAGTCATCAAGCTGTTTATGAAAATAAAATACTTGTGTGATGTAACTGATGTACTCTTACCACATCTACATTTCTAAAACACAGACATTAATGTGATGTGAACTGCTGAGAAAATACACATTTCCCTCATGAACATTTCCTTTGAATTTACCAGGTTGAAACAATAGCATCTGTCATAAAGCAGCTTTTGGAAACACTGGCTGGTTTGAGTGACAAGGAGCTTGAGAAGTTCAAGAAGGTCCTGAGTCACTTTACGCTGCAGAAGACAATAGACATGCAGGACACAGTGTTTTCAATGGTGCAGAATGACGGCCAACAGTCTGTGGAGACGACCAAGGAGGTTTTAAAGAAGATGAAGAGGACTGATCTGGTGCAGAAGTTATCAGACAGCAGCTCAGGAACCAAAAGTAAGACTAAAGGCAACAACATCTAAAACTGGTCCTTAACTTGTGTGTCAAACACTTATAAACTGTCTTCTGTTGACATTGTAAATAATTAGATTTGTACTGCAGAGAAAAGAAGACATCATCTTGCCCTCAGAACACAGTTTTATGACTGATGTGAAAAACGAAAAAATATTTTGGGATGGGGCAAAAAATCAGATAAATTATATGTAACTACTGATGAGATTTGGGTGTAATTTTGTGTTGACCTTTTTGTATTTATTTTTTTCTACAAAGCAGTATTGTCTGATGTCAGTCACCTGTTTTTACTTCATTTCTTTCTCCTCAGAAAAACACTCAGTGGATGAACACCTGTCTGCACTGATCCACAAAGTGAGCAATGTCACATCTGTGTGACCACGCAGAGTACAGCTTTTATTAAATAAGATGCAGATTTAAATTCATATCAGCATTAATGAAAATAAATTAAACCAAACTGGATGTTTCTCAAAGAACTGAAGCTAAGTTCAATTTGTGTTCATTAATATTGCTATAATGAAGTTATTGTGTTTTGATTTAAAGATAAAGATTTAAACAAAATGTTAAACATGAAAATGATAGGATATCTCCATTGTTCTGCCACCTGTTTCTGCACTGACGTCATCAACATCTGATGTTCAGATTAGGATGCTCATTTCAGTTTATGTCAGCACAGTGAAAGAGTTACAGCTCGTAAATAAAATTAATCAGTTCACAGATATTAAATGGATAATAACTAAAAGTATCAGTAGCTCAATTGGTCTTGTAGAAATATTAAAACATTCAAATGCCTAAACTAATAATAATAATAATAACGGTTTATTCTGTGAACATATTCTTGCAATTTTTGCAGGTGTCAACAATGAGGGCTGTCAAAGAGCTGCTTTTGGAAACACTCAATGATTTGAGTTACGAGGAGACAGAGAAATTTCAGTGGTTGCTGCAGTTCACATTCTTCCAGAGGAGCATTAAACTCCTCTCATGGCGTGAACTGAGCCCTGCACTCATCCCAGGGATCCAAGAGGAGAAGACTTACATGATACACCATCTGATTAATGTGATGTTGGAGAGATGTGGTCGACAGTCTGTGGAGGTGGCTGTGGAGGTTTTGATGGACATGAACAGGACTGATCTGGTGCAGAGGCTGTCAGAATCCAGCTCAGGACACAAAGGTAAGATTAAGAAGACAACTGTCAACTAAATATGTAATCATAAATAAATATGCCCTGCAACAACTGTGAGTCAAAGAGTGCGGCATATAGTGTAAAGCAATGCAATAACAACATATGTATCTGTGTGTATATATATATATATATATATATATATATATGTATGTATGCATATATATGTGTGTGTGTGTGTGTATACACACACACACACACACATACACATACATACGCTCTGCCACAGAGCGGAACGACTGTTCCTACCTGCTGTCCCAATATAAGTTCATAAGTTCACTATCTGTGAACTTGCTGATACACCATGAGATAGTTTCCCTAGTGAGTTTTTTTTGCCTCTTGTTCCTCCTCGGCTCACGTTTGGGGATTTTAATGGTGTGTTATCATTTCACATGCCGATCACAGAAGCAGGTGTGTTATGTCCGTGGAGTCTTTCACCCTGACCAGAGGGCTTGGAGCAGGAGAGGAAGTATTTAAATCCTTTATTCTCGTAAAAGTATCTAATACCACCCTGTAAAAATACTCTGTTACAAGTGAAAGTCCTGCATTTAAAATATTACTTACGTAAAAGTATGTAAATATAATCAGGAAAATGTACTTTAAGTATTACAAGTTAAAGTACTGTAAAAATGTCCTCTGTGACTGTTGTAGTCCTCTACTGATGTTACTGTTGTAGTTGGTTGAGGTGGAGCTCACTAATAAGTATTTTCAACATGGGTTAATCTGCTGATTATTTTCTTCATTAATTGATTGACTATTTGGTTTGTAAAAATTCTGGAAATAGTGAGAGATAGTGTCACACTTACCCAGAGCCCAAAGTGACACATTCATGTTTGTTTTGTCCAACCAACAGTTCAAACCTCAACATAAAAATTATTAATTAATAAAAAGCAGCAAAAAACAGAAAACCCTCACATTTGTGAAGCTGGAGCCTTGAAATGTCTCGCAATAAAAATGACTGAGATGATTATCAATATAGTGGCAAATGTATTTTCTGTAGATTCATTAAGTGACTCACAGTTTGTGCTTGTACATTGTCATATGTTTCGAGTGCAAACTCTTAATTTGTAAAGTAACTACTAACTAAAGCTGTCAGATAAATGTAGTGTAGTAGAGGTAGATGGTAGCATGAGAAGAAAAGACTGTACTTACAGTACCTGCATAGATGTGTTTAGTTACATCTCACCACTGGGTGCAGCTTATGTCATCTTATCTTCATGACTTTGTGAGTATGACTTGACTTGTGACTTGTTTGACTTATAGCAAGGTCTTGAAATGACTTGCTTGATTTCAACCACAGTGGCTTGGGACTGAAACTTGAAGAATATGACTTGAGTCTTTCTTGTTACTTGAACATGTGTGACTTGCTCCCACTTATGCAGTCTACACACTTGAAACTGAAATATTACAGGCTTTTTTTCAGTGTGACTCTCAGGACAAGAACACATAAAGGTGACTGTGTATTTATTACAACAATTACAACTGTCATTAAATGTGTTGCAGCTGCAGGATCATCAGCTGAAGCTTTTGGTGTGAGTACAATGGAAGGAGGTATGTGTCCTATAACTTAATAACAAATATTTTTCATGAACTAAAAACAAAGTTTCCTCTATGCACTGTTGTTATTTTAATTTACATGTCAGATGAACGTTTAACACAGAGTTTAATAGCGAAGAAGTCAGGTGAAACCATAATTGATTTTTATGATGTTACTATCAAGCAGATTTCTTGCTTATTTTACCAATTCTAGTATAAATCTTTGATATTAGAATTATAACAGTCTGACAGTGTCTGATTATAAAACCTTATGTTAAATCAATCATTCATTCACATTTGCTTTGTCCTCAGAGAAACACTGTGTGGATGAACATTGTCCTGTACCGACCCAGAGGGTGAGTAATGTCACTTCTGTCTAACTTTAAACTGTAGCTCAAACAATTAATTGATCAGCTGATCGACAGAAAATAATCATGATCATTTTGATAACTGATTTAACATAAAGTCAAATTTTCAATCAATTGTAAAAACAGGATGTAGTGAATCACTGTGATTTTGTTTAATAAATGTATACAATTACAGTTTGTAATAACATCACATGTGATCAATTGTATCATTACTACTTACCTAAAACACAGACATTGATGAGATGCAAACAGAAAAATCTGTAATTATCCCAGCAAACCAATTGCACTTTTACCTCATGAACATTTCACTTAAATTTACCAGGTGGAGACGATGACGTCTGTCATAGAGCTGCTTTTGGAAACACTGGCTGGTTTGAGTGACTGGGAGCTCGAGAAATTCAAAGAGGTCCTCCTGAGTCAAGCTGAGTTCCGTGGAGGCCTCTCACACATGTCAATGATGCTGCCAGAAATAAAAGACAGGCAGGTCACAGTGTTTTTAATGGTGCTGACTGACGGCCAACAGTCTGTGGAGATGACCAAGGAGGTTTTAAAGAAGATGAAGAGGATTGATCTGGTGCAGAGGTTGTCAGACAGCAGCAAAGGACCCAAAAGTAAGACAACCAAAACAAGAACATCTTAAAATCACAAAACTGGTCCTTAACACGTGTCTCATTAGTTCATAAGTTGTGTCTTCTTCTATTTACATTATAAAAAATGCGATTTAAGAGGGGGCAAAAATGCCTGTTGAACTAATTTAGTATAATTTTGTGTATTTACATTTTTATAAAGCAATATGGCCTGAAAACAATGTTTACTGTCAGATATTTGATCAGTCACTGATGACTTTTACCACTTTTCTCCTCAGAGCAACACTCAGATGAACACCAACCTGCACTGATCCAGAAAGTGAGTAATGTCACATCTGTCTGACTTTGAACAAAACAGCTTTCATTGAAAAGATCCAGGTTAAAAATGATCACCATCTTGAACATTTTAAATGATAGGACCCAAATTCAGGATCAGTTCGACTTATTTTTTTATTTTTTACAGAAGTGAAGCTGCATTCAGGTCAAGCTCTTTTGCAATAAATTAATCCAACAATAATGATATGATATTTTTATCACTGAGGATGAGATGAGGAAATGTCAGCATGAACATATTCAACAACTTTTTTCATCAATAGTAAAGAGAACTTTATCCACCAGAAACATCTGTTTATTGTACTTCAAACCATTTTTTACATTAAGTAATGAAAATGATTTTTTGAACCACTGTAACTCATTTCAGTGTTTTTGAAAAGAGCTGCAGCCTGTAACATAAAAGAAGGAAAAGGGAATCATCTTTTGATTTTTAGCTTTTCTTTCTTAGTAAATAAAAAACAACAAAACATACTAATCAATGACAAAACTGAACAAACTGTAATTAATACAACAGCAATCACCAAATGGGTCAATACCTTGTATAATCTACCAGAAACACCTACGTTTACACACATTGCTGAGATGCAAAGAAACAACTGTAACTGTCCCAGTGGATTAAATGTATGCCCTATAAATGTCTTGATTATTTCAGGTAGCAACAATGGCAGCTGTTAAACAGCTGCTTTTGGAAACTCTGAATGGTTTGAGTGACAAGGAGCTCGAGGAATTCAAGGAGTTCCTGCAATGGATTATCTTCAGGCAGTACCTCACAAAAATGTCATCACCGTTCAGACTCACAGAAGACAGAGCAGAATTAGTGGATCTGATGTTGGAGGCTTACAGCCAACTGTCTGTGCAGTTAACCAGGGAGGCTGTAAAGAAAATGAACAGGACTGATCTGATGCAGAAGTTTTCAGACAGCAGCTCAGAACTCAAAGGTAAAACAAAGACGATGTAAAGCTGTCACATTACATAATCTCATGTGTCTCATAAATGTCCAGTAAATACATTTTATGATTTATAATAAAAAAGTAAAAAAAGTACATGCTTGAGTACAAAAATTGAATGTTATCACAGGGCTCAACACTGCCAGCCTGTCAACCACTTAGTCACCCTATTTCTTGAGTAACTTAGATACTATGCAGTTATGTCAGTTTAATAATGAAAATGTGCCATTAAAGATGCCAAAATTGACAGATTTCCTTTTTGCTTTTTTGTTCGGGTTCATTTGGTTCTTTGTCAGTTGAATTAATTTGCATATTTGTTTGTGATATTGACGGGTTTGTCAAACTTTATACCCTACAGTCAAACAACTGAATTTGCTTCGCCATTGTGCCTAAAACAGTTCCCTATGAGCACGCAAATAAATACACCAGCACACATGCAGCATTGCCACATGCAGTTGCATGTCCAGTTCTTACTGTAACAACAATATTGAAATATCACTAATCACAACCATGACTAATTGATATCTTTAGGGTGTGTTTTGCTCTTTGCTGTCCCTATTTTGTTTATGTGAAAAAGTGGTTGACACTGATGGCAGCCAAAGGCCAAGAATTGGTAGCTCCCCTTGAGCCCTGATAGAAGTTCAATAAGTTTAGTATTTGTTGCAAGGCTTTTGTGTTGGATTGCTTTAGATTTTGATTGTGTTTATTAATTGGTTTTCTTTCCAATTTAAAGAGACTGAGTCTCATTAAAGTTGATTATACTCTCTATAAGTACGTTCACATGGACATGAATAACTTGTTTATGATCAGGTTTTTGGAGTATCCCATCCATGTGTTTGAGCATGTAAACACCATATTCTGTTTATGAGAAACACAAATATGCTTGCTAAAGAACTCCAAAAGATACAGGGATGTATACAGAGAATATGAATAACCAATTTTCGCTTGTGCTTAAGTAAACACCATATCCCGAATATGATCATAACTGGGATAAGCCTATTCATGTCCATGTAATCACACTCTATGTTAAATTAGATTATAATTATAATTAGCACTTTAGTCACTTTAAATGTCTTTTCTCCTCAGAGAAACAACCTGTAGGTGAACATCAATCTGAAGTGTTGGGGGAAGTGAGTCTAACTTTACACCACATATCACCTGGATGCAGGTTGAAACCCATCCTCATCCTGAACATTATAGATGATGATACAAGTGTTTTAAATTGGATGGTTGTCACAGTTTTAAGTTTGAGCTCTTCAGTCATAATGTTATCCAAAACTGACATTATGAAAAGTAAAAATGTCAAGTGGAATAAAAAATTTCTTTGAGCTACTGTTACAGAAACAATGTTATATCAGATCAGGTGGTAGAAATCAGTTTACACGATGAAGGGAATCATCTTTTGCTTTGATGCTGCTAAAGGAATGAATACACAGATAGTACTTTCTTTCATTGTGTACATGCTGCCTCTGGGAAACATCATTTGAGAGTATGAAATTGTTTTCCATTCCTATGCTGATGATACTTTGCTATATATTTCATTATCATCTGTTGATACAATCTCAACTGAAAAACTTGTCATATTGACCAAATGAATACCTGAATTTCCTGCAACTCAGCAGGGACAAAACTGAGGTTCTAATAATTGGTATACTCATTTGCAGAAGTTGGCTCTTGACAAAAAGCATTAATTAAAAAACCTTTAGTGTTATCTTTGATTGTGACCTATGCTTTGAACCCCAAGTGAGAAACATCACCAAAAAGGCATTTTTCCATCTCAGAAATATTGTCCTTGTGTAATCTCTTCTATCCAAAGAAGACAAGGAAAAATTTCATGCTGTAATGCCTTGTTCTCGAGCCTCTCAAAGAAATCTTTAAACGAACTTCAGATGATCACAAATGTGCAGCACTTCTACTCACCAAGACTAAACCTTTGAGGAAATGTTCCCCTGACTTTAAAAGGTCTTTATTTACTTCCTGTTCATTTTTGAATTCTTCTTATTATTTTGCTTTTAGTTTTTAAATCTCTTAAAGAACTGGCTCCTGACAATTATCATTATGATCTAAAGCACCTTGAGTTGCACTTGCTGTTTTAACTGTGCTTTGCAAGTGAAATTATCATTATATTATTTTTACCCCATTTTCTTTACAAATAACAATAATAATAAACATCATAACACTATAACACACATATATACACTACGTCTAAAACATTGATCCTGGTGAAATGCAAAGGAAAAAATCTTTAATCTCAGTTAAGAAGTGACATGATTACTCAATGTATCCCTTGAATTTGTCAGGCAGCAGCAATGGAAGCTGTGAAGAAGATTCTTCTGGAAACACTAAAAGATTTGAATAAGAAGGAGCTCAAGAAATTCAACTCATTACTGCAGTTCACGTACTTCCAGAAGGGCCTTCCACTTACCTCATGGAGCGAACTGAAGCAGCCAGGCAGTGCAGCAGCATTAGTGAATCTGATGGTGGAGAACCAGCAGTCTTTGGAGGTGACCAAGGAGGTTTTCATGGACATGAACAGGCCCGATCTGGTCAAGAAGTTGTTGGTCATCAGCTCAAAAATCAAAGGTCAGAGAAAGAAGACAAAAACTGCCACATTACACAATCATATGTTTCTCCTAAATGTTTAATAAATAGATTTTAGATTTCATTGTGACATTGCTTTCAAATCTTGTTTAATCTGAGAAATATGAGAACATTAGGAACAGGGAGTGGTTCAACAACACCACATTTATTTCTATGACTGCAGAATAATCTTAACAATGTTAGTATTTGTCAGAACTCTTTAAATATCTGTTAGAATATGTACAAAAACTGATGCAATCCTTTTCTCCTCATATTGTGCAGATTACAACCCTACAGTTACAATTTTATCCCCCAAAGCGGCCCTGATGAAATTTGGCTTTTCAGTGAAAATGAACTGTGCGGTGTTAATATACAAATCCAACAGACCATTCCTCACATTCCGTGTTTACCTGATCCCACGAGATCCTGCTCTACAACAGGTTATTTCATACCGTACTGTCACCAATACTAATAATAGTAAGATACAGCACAGGCAACCATGTTGGCCGCTTTAACCTTGGACAAACTTTGTGTTAAGAATTTTTTTCTTCTTTCCACAGGAAGTGGACAAGAGGGAATTAGCTCATGGATTCACAAAAATCCTAAAACCACATCCAGAGGAGCCCCTGAAAATGCGTGATAGTTTCACTCTAACAGCAGATGTGGATGGTGCAGAAATTTTCCCTGAAGTATGTTTTAAACTGTTTTTCAGTTGCTGTGATGAGCACAGAGCAATAATTGCTTTATCAGATATTTTAAACAAGAAATCATATCAAAATTATCAGACTTTACTTTCACTTACTGTTTGGTCTCATGCAAAAAATGAATATGTCTGGCAAGATTTCTGGTCAACAACAACACAATATGACTCTGCTGTATGTGTCCTGAGTGATGAGAAAAGGGCCAGAAATCCTCGGTGATATATGACACAATATGTATGGTGAATATGAGTTGTCACCATACACCTTTGCGGACTACCTGTGTTTAGAGATCCTATAAAGCTTTCAGTTCTGCCAACATCTGGATGATACGAGGTGTGTGTCACTTGCGGGTTGTTGTACTTAATTCTTGACAGATATAAAACAGCAAAGTGCTCCACAACAACAGATGTCTTTTTGTTGTGTTTGTATTCGGCTGAGTGGATAAAATAAATTTAAGATTAAGCCCTGTCCTACCTACCATTTCACAGTGTACAGTAAAGCTAAAAAAAACAAAACCTGATGTAGTTACTGCAGTCTTTTTCTTAGTGCACATGTAGCTTCATTTTCCCTGGTGTTTGACTTGGATGTAACCAAACCTTATGGCAGCAGAGGTTCTTGAATATCAAAAACACCCCAAAACATTTAAAAACAGACATTATCATCATAACTAGAATTTGTTTTCAGGAATATCATTATTAATACTTGCATGAATTGTGTTGACATAAGTGAAAATGCCACCAGAATTTTCTTGACCTCATTTGAAAACATAAAAATGAAGAAAAACAAATAGGATGGTGCACTCTAAGTGTAACGTCTTCCCCTTATTTTTCCTTTCACAGAAAGTAAAGCTCGGAGCATTCCCAAATTTGTGTGTGCTTATTTCAGTTCAGATTGTTATTCTGGAAATTAAATTGGATGTATCACCAAAACCTTACAGCAGCTGAGGTTCTTGAATGCCAAATAAATAAGTAAATAAATAAATTATGACATGGACCACTGAAAATAACACAATGAAGCAAGCAAGCTTATGTTTTATTTGCTATTGCTGTTTGGTCTGGCAATGTCTGGCTACTTGTGTGTGCTTCAAACCTAAAATCAGCTGTTGATACAGGAAATATTAAACACATTAAAATATCTGCAGTCACGGCCATGCCTTGCTCCATGTGGTCTTCAATTTTAGCCAGACATCTCAGCAATATTTGGCAATATACAGTAGATATTCATTTTTCTGTCTCTGATGTCTTTGATGGAAGTGAAGAAAACAGCACAATTCAACCTCATATGATGAAAGAAAAAAACTCTTCTGGTGCACTTTGCTCAAACTCTGACTTCTTATTTATTCATTTTTTTCTTTCACAGACATTAATGCTCACATATGACAGCACAGACACAGACTTCTATGAAGTGTTGATCAAAAATCCAGACAAAAATCCAGACTTTAAGCTCATGCTCACACCAAAAAATGGGCATCAACCAGTTTGGACCAGTAAAATTCTAAAAGGTCAGTTTTAAATAATGGGACAAGACATTATCTACATTGTCTGTGTACCACTTTCATTTAATTGAATATCATAAGTGAAGCAGATGTGTGCTGTTAGATGCACATACTTCTTTTTTTCTTTACCATTTTTTGTTTGTTTACAGATGACTACCAAAGGAGCACGGGTCCTTTACAAGGTAGGACATTTCAGTGGTTCATATTTAGAAGAACTGCACTTCTGATTTCAGAGTGTGACAAAGCTCCACACTGTCTTGTCTGCCTGCCGTCTGTTCGTGAACTCTGAGATGGACACACCCCCAAATAAAAAAAAGTCAGGACCAACATACTGTCTTAAAGGTCAGGTCTAGGGGAGAAACTATAACATGAAATCAAACCTGTTAAAGTTTGAAAATTCTGCTATCCCACTCAAACAGTCACAAAACATTTAAGATGAACGGGTGTTAAGTGCTGTTTTTTTTCTTTTAGAGAACGCTGATATCACAGTATATCGAGGCACAATACTTTGACCTAAAGCATCACCACTGACTTCAGAATAAGAATCCTGTTTATTGCTAAATAGGCTTTCATACACAAGGAACTTGATTTGGTGTTTAAGTGCATTGAATCAGTATTTTCTACAGATTAAAGAAAATACAATAAAATATTTTAAAAATACTATTTAAAAATTGTGTACAAAGTGAGCGTGTAAAATGACAGAATCACTAATCTGAAATCAGCACTTCTCTGACACACTAAATATTATAATTTGACAGCGTTTTGAACATTATAATCTTTACACAGGTAGTATTCTTTTGTGTGGCTTATGTACTGCATTCTCTCAGATTTAATGGGTATTAATGATATGGTGTCCAACATTTTTTTCTCTGGGATGAGATGTGATGAGTGAGCAGATTTGATTATTTTGTAATTAATCTTTATAGGTTCAGTGTGTAGGACTTTGGGGGATATGTTGACAGAAATGGAATATAACAATGATGTTTTCTTTAGTGTGTAATCACCTGAAAATAAGAATTGTAGTGCTTTTGTTACCTTGAGCTAGCCCTTTATATTTTCATAGGGAGTGGGTCCTCATCTCTGAAGATCGTCATCGCCACATTTCTCCAGCAGTCCAGAATAGACAAACCAAACACTGGCTCTAGATGAGGCCATTCACATTTTTTTCGTGTCTGCCACCGTAGTTAGCAGCCCCATTGCAACAAGAGCATCAGAAAAAAAAAACCCACTGATTTTTAATGTGAAACTGCTTTATTCAGTGTTTTCACCAGTTTAAATCACCAGGTCCGTTTGATTTGAAAAGGAGGAGACCTCTGCTGATAATTCGGCTCCGGGTAAAAACCTCCTTAACGTCTGGATCTTAAGTTATCGGAGTGTGCAACATTAGGAGGTGCTGCACCATCGGCCCGTCTCGAACATGCCAGTCAGCATCAGTGAAACACTGATTTTTTCAACGTGAAACTGCTTTAGTCTTCAATTCACTGCTAGATGCCACTGAATCCCCCTATTGTTTATACACTGTTCCTTAATTATTATGTTTTATTCAAAAGCACTTAAATCTGACAAAAGCTGTTTATAGTCTAATTTAGAATTAATAATTAGCCTTTTTTTCTCCTCAGAGAAACATTGGTCTGAACCGCTTCACAAGGTGAGTAATGTCACATCAGACACATTTAACACAACACAGCTTTCACTAAATGGTTACAGGTTGAAATGACCCTCATCTTGACAGTAAAGAGATGGAAAATGTTTTTAAACCAGAAACATCACATCTGCTGTTGAAGCATTGAGAACATGTGATCAGGTGGATCATTCCTGCTTTTCGTAGCACAGTGACAGAGAGAGTTAGCGATAGTTGTTAAAGCACAATTACTGATAACTAGTTTATAGCATTAAATTAAATCTTATGGTGCTTTGATGATGCCACAGGAATGAACACACATAGAAATATTTTGTTTTTATAGTCATCTCAAAATTAGATTTCACCAAATGTATCATTGTGCCTTAATGTGGATACTATTTGTTACTATATTTTCTTAATGACTCTGATACTCACATTGATGCAAATAAATTAATGTTTCAGCTCTACTGTAGAGATATTAGATAAATGTCCTCTGTCCACTTTAAATCCAACAGGAAGTAACAGTGACACCACTAATAAAGAAGCTTTTGGAAACACTGGAGGATTTAAGTTATGGGGAGCTCGAGCAATTCAAACATGTCCTGCAGCGCACTAGAATGAAGAAAGGCCTCCCAAAAATCTCAAGTCAGAGAATGGAGATGGCAGACAGAGATGAAATAGTGGAGCTGATGGTGGAGATCTATGGCGAGCAGTCTGTGGAGGTGACCAGGGAGGTTTTAATGGAGATGAACCAGACTGATCTGGCAGAGATGCTGTCAGAAATCAGCTCAGGATCCAAAGGTAAGATGTGGTGAAAAAACAAATACTATTCCAGCATCAAAGATTTGTTATGCAGAATGTGATCTGTAATATTTTACTTCAGCGTTACTAAGTTTTAATGCAACTTACATGTAGAAAGTTGGGCAGCCGTTTGAATTAGTGTGTTTGTTTTGAATGTTTTATTATCTAGAATCATGTAATGTATGCGGCCTCGTCACTACAGTCACTCACTCACTCAGTCAGTGTTTTAACCATGCTGTTGGCTCAATGTCAGCGTGTCTGTTGGTCGCTCCAACTCTTTAGTCTTCACTGAAATATCTCAAGCATTGGATGGATTGCCATGAAATTTTGTACAGTCATTAGATTTATTATTATTATTATTTTCCAGTACTTTAAATATGAATACATCAAAACTAATGATATTTCCATCAGAATGAGAAATTAGAATTTATCTGAAAGCACCGCTGCACCTAAAGTATAGCCTCACAGAGCAGCTAGCATGACTGCACACTCTCTGTTAGTTTTGTAACATTGTCACCGGCAAAAACAAGACAGAAAACAAGGAACCCAGAATAACTAGACCCTTACTAACATCATTAAAATGTACATTTAAAAAATGTTCTTTTATTCTAACCAATGTATGTGCTGACACAGAATATCAAATATAAAAACATACCCGAGAAATCGGATTTTACGAAACTTCATCTTGAGGATGCATTGTTATTCTGCCACATAATCTCTGTATTTTGTGAAAACAATTTCATTAATATGTTAGTAACATATTACTCGCATATTAAAATAACATCATTTAAAACATATGAATGTGTGTCTTCACAAGGGCCTTCAGGAAGCTCGGAGCTTGAGGGATGTGGAAGTGTTACGGTAATCCCTTACATTCATTCATTTGTTCCTTAATGTTTTGTTTCAAAAAGACACATCTGCACTTATCTGTGAAAATGATTGTCCTCTGCAGCAGGACTCTAGTGACTGGACTAAACTTGACCCTGAAGTGAACAGTACAGATGCTGATGAGGCTCCAACTTACAGGTAAAGATTACATCCTAAATCCTGCGTCACAGGAAACTAGAACTACAGGAAACACTTGGTTTCACAATGCTTGGTTCTTGAGATTTTTCACAGAAGGAAAATAAAAAGATTTTTAAAGCAATATTACAGTAATACAATGAAGGCAGATACTCTCTAAGTTTACATTTACTCTGTTTTGTGCATCGACACAAACTTTTTTTTTCCATTCACATTTTAGCCTACAGTCTGGAGCAGGAAACTTTGAATGCAGTGTCTCTGGCTTGCGCTGGGTCTGTAAGGAAAAAGTCAGCTTTAAGTACCATTTTTGCTCTTTGAGTGGACACTTGGAGAGGATTGAAAGCATGAAGTACATGCCTGCAGGTCCCCTGATGGACATCACAGTCACTGCTGGGAAGTTAGATGTAGTGTACCTGCCACACTGGATCTGCATAGGTAAGTGGACATGAAGAAAATAATGAAAAATATAATGTTCATATTTGTTTCTGACAGCACGAGTACAAACACTGATGCAATCCTTTTCTCTTCACTAACTGTTTTGTGCAGATAACAATCCTTCAATATTAGACAAGTTTGCAGTCCTACACATAGATGACTGTGGAGATACTGTGGAAAAAGTGTCTGAGGTCACATCGTCCCATGTCAAGCTGTCTGAACCAGTTTTCTCTCTGAAAATGGTCCTGGTGAAATTAGGCCTTCCAGTTGAAATATACTGTAGGGTGTTAATATATAGCAAGGTCCTCACAGCATCACCTCAAACATCCCTCACACTCCATGTTTACCTGATCCCTCCTGATCAGGATCTGATTAAGGTTATTTCATATCTTACTGTCAACAATACCAGACATGATAAGATACAGAATAGCACTATAAATACATAGATACATCCACAACACCAACAAGAAAAATGTGTATTTTGTATCTTCTACAGGAATTGGACAAAACGGAAATATCCGATAGATACAAAGGAATCCGAAAGTCAAATCCAGCGAAGCCCCTGAAAATGCATGACTGGTTCATCTTAACAACAGATCTAGATGGTGCAGAAATTTATCCTAAAGGCGAGGCACCCCAGGTGAACACACTTTTTTTGTGTAGTTGTCAATTTTGAAATTGTGAGGCTATTTTGCTTCCATAACATGTCTTCTCTCAGACTACTTGAAAGAAAACAAAAAAATTCAAATCAAGGTGTTTATTTCAGTTCAGTTTGTTTTGGAAATTTAATTGGATGTATCATCAAAACCTTACAGCTGATGAGGTTCTTGAATGCCAAATAAATAAATAAATTATGACATGGACCACTGAAAATAGCATAATAAACAGCAAGCTTATGTTTTATTTGCTATTGCTATTTGGTCTGGCAATGTCAAGCTACTTTTATGTGCTTCAAACCTAAAATCAGCTGATCAGTTCAGATCAGTTCAGATTGTTGTTCTGGAAATTAAATTGGATGTATCACCAAAACGTTACAGCAGCTGAGGTTCTTGAATGCCAAATAAATAAGTAAATAAATAAATTATGACATGGACCACTGAAAATAACACAATGAAGCAAGCAAGCTTATGTTTTATTTGCTATTGCTGTTTGGTCTGGCAATGTCTGGCTACTTGTATGTGCTTCAAACCTAAAATCAGCTGTTGATACAGGAAATATTAAACACATTAAAATATCTGCAGTCACGGCCATGCCTTGCTCCATGTGGTCTTCAATTTTAGCCAGACATCTCAGCAATATTTGGCAATATACAGTAGATATTCATTTTTCTGTCTCTGATGTCTTTTTGATGGAAGTGAAGAAAACACCACAACTTAACCTGATATGACGAAAGAAAAAAACTCTTCTGGTGCACTTTGCTCAAAGTCTGACTTCTTATTTATTCATTTTTTTTCTTTCACAGACATTAAAGCTCAGATATAACAGCACAGATCCAAACTTCTATGAAGTGGTCATAAAAAATCCAGACAAAGACTTTAAGCTCATGCTCACACCAAAAAATGGGCATCAGCCAGTTTGGACCAGTGAAATTCTACAAGGTCAGTTTTAAACAATACAACAAGAACTTATCCACTCTGTCTGTGTACCACTTTGATTTTGTTAAATATCATCAGTGAAGCAGATGTGTGCTGTTAGATAAAGGCAGTAAATCAGTTACATGTCCATGTTTTCTTTACCTCTGCTTTTTTCTCAGGTGAATGGCAAAGCACTGGCCATGTACAAGGTGAGTCATTTAAAATAATTTGTGTTTAAAAGAGTCATTCTTATACACTGTCTTTCTGCCTGTTTGCTGTGCTGCTCCAAGACAAACACACTTCTTCAAAAAAGCAGGACCAACTCAGCGTTTTCTATCAATACCACTGTTAGAATAAGAAAGCAATGCTTCCAAAAATAAGTCTGGAGGCCGGTGAAAAATCTGATAATTGACCTGCTTCAAAATCACATAAATGTCCTGAAAGAGCTGAACTTTGAAATTTGAATGATGTTTGTGGCTCGGTGCATGCAGCAGGAGTAGTCAACCAAAACATGTAGGGAATTATAATAATAAATCTGGGTTTAATAATAAAGTCAGGTAAGATGGCTGCTGGTTCCAGTCCAGTTTTGTGTTTGTGCACCCATCCTCTTCTTGGTGTACAGTGTACTGTAATGATGTTTGTCCTTAAAGTAGAGACATCACCAGGATCTTGCTGGCTTTGGGTAAAAAAAAAAAATGGGGGAAATGAAGAGCTCCTTCTCTAGTGACAGTATGGGCTTACAACGTTAGGTTGGTTGATGATGTTATTTGTGCCTTAGATCATAAACCAAAAGTCTTACTCTGCTTACTCCTCACCGCTTTCGTAATGGCTCCTCTCCCAGTATTGTATAGCCATAGAGGGAATCCCAAACTCTAGTTTTTCCATCCAACAGCAAGTAAGGTGTACTAGTACACCAAATTCTGGAAAGTTAGGACTGCCCATTGAATCAGCCTAATTTATGCCTGATGTAAATATGTCTATACACTGTTTGGATGTCAGTGTTTACCAGTGTTTTTTTTTTTTTTTTTGTTTACCAGAATGCAATATCAACATTGTTAATATTTTCATTATGTTTATATCTTAAACCAGTTTTTTTAATTGAACATTGTGTCTATGCCTGTTTTTGCAGTCACAGAGACAGCTGGACAATCCTCCATGCCTGGTCCAAGCTACAGTGAGCTGTTTTCTGTTTTCTGAATATGAAACACTACAGCAAAGCTGTTTTTAAACCAACCTCTAATTTTCAATTTTCTTTCAACTTAATCCATCTGCGAAGTATTTATCACCTGAACATTTGTTACTGTGGCCTGGTGTTTTCAGTTTTACTTGTAAGTGTTCAGCTAAAAGAATTTGCCTTAGTTCATCTTAGATGCTCATCTGAAATGACAGAAATGTTGTCTTTTCAGACATTCATCTATGGAGTGATTCAAAAACACGCAGGAAGAGCAAATTTAGAATAAATTAAGTAAAAAAAAAAAAAGGGAAACAATAGCCAGCTTTTTCTGCTGTGTCATTAGCCCTTTTTACACAGAGATCATGCTACAGGGCTGCTACAAAGTCCCTTTTTTTAAGCCGTATTTGCATTTTACCCAGAACCCAACAACAGCGGCATCATGCTGCTCCAGTGTGTGATTTTAGACAGCATGCTGGCATCATGGAACCAAAAGAGGTGCGACATATAACACAACAGTGCTGGCCTCTAGTGTGACATATAATATAGTATGCCAGTATTACTTTCTCAACAATAACAATAGCATAACATGGCAACTATAATCATTTACCGTCCCTGTTATATGTAAGGTAAGGAGCTCACAGACCTGATTGTTTTCCCAATCCGTGGACATTTTCAGCTGCTGTTCTTCTTCTTTGAGTTAGCTACTAACTCTTACCACCTTCTTTTTAAATCTCTCAGTGGCGAATTGCACATGTAACACATTGTCATACTGTCACATCTGTCTGGCCAACGATCCCATCCTGCCTGGTGTCCTGTTAATACAGATGTTGCCCCGGCACTGTTACCACCTCCGATGCCGCCTTAAAGGAGATACAGCTCTGTCCCCTCACTCTGCAACTAGGGCTGCTCGATTATGGAAAAATCACAATTATTTCGGTCAAAATCAAAATCACGATTATGCGGCGCATGCGATGACTTATATTATTTACACGATGGTATATCATGTCTGTCTCTACATGATCGCGCGTTTACAATTCTTCTGTTTTCTTTTCTGCACGCTGTAGAGGAGAAGAGGGGGCAGTATTGCGCATGCGCAGCTTCTGGGTGCGTTTGATTTGCAACACAAGTCAACAAGAGTCAACTGACAAGAAGCGCATTATCGTCTTACGTTGATTGTTTTGTTTTCATAATTGTTGAAAGCCCAAATCGTTATCTAGATTAAAATTCAATTAATCGAGTAGCCCTATCTGCAACTGTACCTTTTATACAAAACTGCTAGGCGGTATAATGGTGTGAAATTCCTGCCTCAAAGAAGCAGTGTAAAAGGGTCTAGTGACTATGAAGAGGAGCAATCAATTTGTTTTGACTCCTGACACTGACTTGGTGCAGACACTGACTTGGTGTAGTCCACTAGAGAGAAGACATATCACCCTGTTGGAGCTGTTGAAAATAAAAATATTCATGATTGTCAGAGAGTGGAGGTTCTTTGCTCACAAAAGATCTTTTACTGAGTACAAAACCATCGACTGGAAAGACGATGCAAAAATGGCAAGTTTAATTTTGGCCTTTCGTCAAGTTACTCAGAATTTATCAGCAATGCTGAAATGACCTGCTGCCAGCGACGTCGGTCATTATGTGATAAATCTCTTTGTATAGTTTATCTTTATGAATCAAGAGTCTGATAAAAAATAGTCATGTTCAGATTTTAAATCAGTCACTCATGTAACATTTTTTCTTTCCTTTCTCATCAGAGAAACACTCAGTGGGCAAACACCAGGTGAGTGATCTCACATGCCTTAAATTTGATGGTTCTCTCACAACTGATGCTGCAGTCAGTGAGCTTCTCAGCAATAATATTATCCACCAATACATAATGTTATAATTAAATGACATTGTTAAATCATATCCATTTATTTATTCACTTTGAATTTATCAGGAAGCAGCAATCACAGTGGCAGGAGAGAAGCTTCTGAATATGCTCAAGGAGTTGAAAAGTGAAGAGTTCAAAGAATTCAAGTGGCGCCTACCATGCATCACAGAGAGCCAACGAGAGAACACTGACAGGGTAGACCTGGTGAAACTGATGCTGCAGACCTACACCCAAGAGTCTGTGGAGGTGGCCAAAGACATTTTAAAGGAAATTCCCAGGAATGATCTGGTGCAGCTGTTGTCAGACACCAGCTCAGGGTCAGAAGGTAAGTTGTGAAACAAAAACAGCAGTAGCATATTCAGGGACACCAGCTTATACTTAAACTATAAATCACAAACTTTGTATGCAGGGTAGCTCTTCATTGAAAATACATGTTTTAAAGATTATCTTTTGGGCTTTTTGCCTTTAATGCACAGGATAGTGTGAAATGGGGAGACAGAGAAAGTGGGGGGATGACATGCAGCAAAGGGTTGCAAGCCAGAGTCGAACTCGTGACCACTGCAGCGTGGAATCGCCTCTATACATGGGGCGCCGGCACTGTCCACTAAGCTACCAACACCCCATTGAAAATACATGTTGACAGTCATGTAGTCAGTCTTTTGAATTTACATATTGTGAGTACAGGTCATGATTGTATTATGTAGATGAAGTTATCATGGGCAAAACTAATGTTTGCTGTAGTCCTCACATTGAGTGAGTGACTTAGTTAAAGATGTTGTCTGTAGTAACAGTTCAATCAGGAGAGACAGGTGAATAAAGTTAAGATAATTGTGTATTACAGATTACAGGTGTACAGATTAACAGATGATATGTGATGATTAAGATTTGACAGAAAAGTCTTTGGTGCTTAGACTCTACAGGAAGATTTTGTAATCGAGGCGTGTTCGCCCTGAGCAGCAGCAAGATGAATCCCCCATGGTGTCAGCTGGTAACTCTAGACTGATAGGCTCATGAAGCTCATGAATCTGTGCAGACTAGGCGGTGATGGAGATGGCTGCCGATTTCCGGTTTAACCGGTTCGGTCCGGTTTAAGAGCTCCACCCGGTTTAATTCACATCAACCGGATAAACTAGGGGGGGCTTTTCACATCAGCGACTTGGACTATATTCAACTTATCTTGCATTGTAAAATGCATTCTGACAACTTAATAAGGTTTATGTTTGTGGAGGAGCCTACAAGTGTTTTGTTTAGTTTGTCTCAGAAGCTGCAGAGGGACTCTGCAAGATCAAATTTCATTGGGGGCCGGGAAAAGTGCGAGGGAGTCAGAATATAAATCTTTATTATCATTGTACAGTCATACTTGTGTACCAAAGCACAACGAGATGAACAAAAGTAGAAAAATATTTACAAAAAAATATATAAAAATATACAGTGACATGTTCTTGGCTGATTCTCCAAACTGGCGGCGTCGACTGCCATTGACTGTTTGTAATACACTGACAGTGGATCAGTACCTCATACAGCCCCACATCAAAAATCCAAACTATCCCTCTAACAGATACTGTTGATGAAGGCAGCAATGATTCATCTTCCACGCCTGAAAAGGTCTTTACCTGTGTGCCTACATGTTCTGGTTTATTAGAAACAAAGCAAACATGGTTGCTTTTACCCTAATTTAATTTTCATTAAATGTGTTGCAGCTGCAGGATCATCAGCTTGAGCGTCTGGTGTGAACCCCACAGAGGGAGGTATGTGCCCAAACCATAATAACATGTTACATAGACATCATACTGTACCTTTAAATTCATTTTCTTCACTTCATGAGTCAATGTGAGAACTTTAAATGTTTTATTAGCACATGTTGCCATGTTGATAAGTGTTCATCAGATAAAACCACTGATTGGTTTTTAGCAGTGTGAGTGGCTCCAGGTGTGGCCATCAGCTGAGCTGGCTCCTTGTGGTTCAGCACTCTTTTAACTTGAATGAGGATAAAATGATTTAACCTTGCAGCTCTTCTAGACTTTCCAAATGTTATCAGACCTAATGGATTAAAGCCTGATACTAAAATGAGTCGTTTCGTGGATGCAGTGATGCCTAAAATATGTACCCACAGATTTACAGATTTGCTTTCCCAATCTAAGTTAATGGGAAGAAGCCTTTTTGGGCCCAATGGCATCACGTGACGGACCTGTATGTTGTAATTTCACTGTTTGGCCGCTACTTAAATTGGTATAAAAGCCAAGCACCTTTCCTAGAGGCCTGAATGGGAATTGCTTGCCTGGTGCATCCTAGCTTCCAGGTTTACTTCCAGGATATGTGGTCCACTGAATACAAGCAGTAGTGTTTCTCCTGCTGGCTCTTCCCGCGAGCTCCTGCTCGGCTCATAGACTTTACAATAAGATGATGTCACAGATTTTTTTAAACAGCTCGAGCTTGAGGGAAGTTTTACAAACATGAAAAACCTCCATGGATTATAAATTCATCATAGAAAAGAGTCATAATCGACCTGGTTGTTTGTTGTTTTTTTTCTGAATTACCATGAGGAGCTACTGGGCAAAATTGAAAACAGGGCTGAGCAGTGTTCCTGGGAGTCTGACAAATACCTGCAAAACTAATCAGAATCAGTTTATTCCCAAGGCAGTTCTTACTTAGAAAGAATTTGCTTTGGTTTTGGGTGCATATATTAACCATATAATAAACATATTTGGAGGAAATAAAAAGAAGGCAAAGTATTGCAGCACACAAGAATATTAATTTAGAATAGAAAAGTTCTAATAAAAATATGACAAATAATTTTAATGACATAGAAATAAGATTTTTTTTAAATACTGAAACAACAAATATGTAAAATATAGCTGTTTCAGAATAAGAGGGCTGCACAGTTTTGTGCAAGATGTGCAAAAATATTAGTCAGGAGATTTGTGAAAGTTCACAATAGAGCAAATGTGTCCAGTGTGCAGAGATAATAGTCCGAGATGTGCGTTAATGTAACACATATAGACATTGTCCATGGGTCAGTGTCTCTTTTAAAACAGATTAGCTTTGCAGGTATTTGGCAGACCATGGAAGTGTTTTGGCTTCAGTTTGTAGTCTGAGTAGTATTGACCACTTGTGTTCAAATGGCAGGTCCATGAGGAGACGTGGAACACACTGGCTGAAATGCAATCTCAGAACCCATTGGCTAGAATCTGATGACAAGTTAGCTTTATGTTAGCTTTTTTAACATTTATCTGCATTCATATGCAGATATGTTTGTCTGCACACGGAACAGGAAGTCTTGGCTCAGCTACACTGTATCAGCCTGATATATTTGCCCTTGCCCTCAAACACTTATCGTTATTAGACCTAAAGCCAATAGGTTCTGAGATTGCTGCAAAACTAATGACATTCATTATCATGTCAACATACAGCCTCACAGAGTCTCTAGCATGACTGTAGACTTCATTTTTTTTCAAGGAAAGACTTGAATTATATTTTATTTAAAGCAACTGATTATGAGCTGATGTCAACGATTATTAAATTTCCTTTCTTCAGAGAAACTCCGTGGATGAACTTCTGTCTGCACTGATCCAGAATGTGAGCAGAGACACATCTGTCTGACTCTACGCAACATTTAATACATGCTGGCTGGAATTCATCCTCACCTTGAACTGATAAATTATGACACAAACCAAAATTGTCATCATGATAAACCTGTCGCAGAAGTGAGGCTGTATTAATCTCTGCAGCAACAGTGATTTCTTCAGTAATGTAAGGATACTGTGATCTCTGGAATCGAGGAGCACAAGAGGAAACATGAGTTTTTATTCTTTACCCGCATAAATATCTAAATACTCTATACACCCACCCTATATATACCTTCATTTAAATCTGTATGCCCATACACACCCCCTTACATGCACATGTATATACATACTCATACACAAGAAGTATAAAATAATTCTAAATATTTTTAAGGATGAAAATCCTCATAGCAACAGATCAGGTGGCTCATTTATATTTTTTCCAGCAGCACAGTGAGTGAAAAGAAATTTATTAAGTAAGGGGGATAAAGAGAATCTTATTTTGGTCTGATGATGTTTAAGAAATACAAAAACACAACACTATTTCATGTTACATGTAAAAATGGAACAAATGTATTTATAAAAAAAAACAAAAAACTACCACGATGGTTCACAGACCATCTGATGGGTGTAGACATTTGAACCAGAAACTGGTCGAACACTTTATTAAAGCAGGATGTAAACACGAGTGAAGTGTGGAGGAGCTTACAGGCCCACAGGGTGAGGTTTCTGAGGTTACTGAGGTAAAAACAAATCTTATAACACCTACTTCCCTCACATTTTTTAAGATTTAAAGAGAATAATCTTTGATTATTGTTCAGAATAAAGCACATACAGTATTTCATGTATTTTTTTTATTGCTATGTTTATCCTGTTTGGTTTCATTTAATTATTTCTTAAAATCCCATTTGTATGTATTTTTATGTTTACTGTATATATTTTCTCAAATAATTTTTATGTCTTACATAAAGCACTTTGCATGGCCTTGATGTTGAAAGATGCTGTATACAAATGCATCCGTCTTTTATATGAATGTACTGTGTGCTTTTAATTCACCAGGTTGCAACAATGATGGCTGTTAAGTTTTTACTGGAGGAGGGTGATTCACAATGTTTTCTATTTAAAGAAATTATAAATTCCTCTGATTATTAAGTGCGTGTCTTTGCTTTTGAGTCATAATCAATGCATGAGACAAGATTAGTGGTGTAAATTAAATATGTGGTAGGATTATTATTCTTGACGCTTTGTGCTTCTGTGACTGTTAAGAAAGATTCTCATCACGTAGATTAATTGTCCCAAGTGGGAAATTTTCAGCACGGCAAAAACATACACGTGTCAGTAAAACACACTTATATAAATGAATATCACAGATTAAAAGAAGAATGTGTTGTTTGGGTTGAAATGTCTGAGTGAGAACTGATGCTCACAGATCTTACTGGATACTTATTTCAACTTCGTAGTGCTGGTTCTCCAGTACATTAGTACATTAATTCCAGTGCTTCATTCATCAAATGTTTTCAGGCTCTCTCTTCTTCATCAGGTTGGGCATGTCTTGTATGAAAGGTGCTACATAAATAAAGCCCATTATAATAAAGCTTATTACTATTAGTTTCTATGAGAGTCTGAATCTAAAAAAATAAAATTAACAAATAGGTTATGATGGATAAACATAAGACTTGAGTGCTACCTGCAAAACAAGCCCCACATTTACCAGCCTCAACATTAAACCTTAAAGCAACTATGCATCAGTAGTTTTATTTGGTCTGGAATCAACCGTCCTATTTATTTTTTCACCACTGCAACCCTGTGTCAAATGAGTCCATTAGCTAGAAGCTAACACATAATGGGATTTACAATTAATGCGCTACTGAAAATTAGCATCAAATGATGTAAAATCCCTGCCTTTCAAACCAAGTGTTGTAGTGAGAGAGTTTGGTGACACTACACTGTATTATAGTGACGTTATTGAATATTTTTGTAATATCTCTTTTCGGTGTTGCACTTTGTAGACGGTCCCTGCGCGCTGAGCTCACAGTCAGCTGCACGTAAACGCCAATGTTCTTGCTGTGGCTCCGAGGACAGCTCATTTTGATGAATATTATGTTGTAGCTCGTTGTTTATCTTACTGCGAGTGAAAATGTGCGTGTTTTGTGTTTTAACAACGTTTCGCTGAAGAGTTATTGATCCCGGAAGTTCGAATCTGCCAATAGAGCACCACGGGACCTCGGGAGGGAGACACTTGGACCCCAAGTCCTGTCAGCTCAACCAGACATGATTTACCGCTGTCATAACAACTGGACGGACTTTATCTCTGACAGCTGAAGCTACGAGCTGTTTTAAACGGTTTGTAAAACTTACTTTAACTCTTACTTTCACTTCCAAGGCTTTAACTTCCCGTTGAGCTCCATTAATGTGTAGAAACGGTTAACTAAGCTAACGGTACAGTAACGAACACTTTTCTAACGTCAGTATGTGAACAACAGGTTGCTAGCTGAAGTTGCTAAAGTGCTTTGACAAGACAGTTTATTAAAACATAAACTAGAAGATAAGAAACAGCAAAGACGACGTTCAACGAGAGACACTGAGTTTACACACACACACACACGTTAGGCTACTGTACTTGAGGTATTTCTACTTTACTTGAGTATTTCCAAGTTATTCTACTTAATACTTTTACTTCACTGTATTTTGAAAGCCAGTGTTTTACTTTTTACCTCACTACAGCCCTGCACAGATTAATCTGCTCAGTAAATAAAATAATATCTGGGACCCACCCATTATATAGCTGCTGTGGTAAATGTATGAGTAATGTGCTTTACATTATGATGGATCAAAGTTTTGTATCAGAAGCTCATTATGTGCCATGTAATTATTTCTGCCAGTCTGTTTACTATCTCTGTGTGACTGACACATTCCTTCATGTAAGTGTTTTCACTGATTTTTTTAAGTTGTCTTTCAAAGGTATACTATGCAGGATTTTCCTAAATGAAAAACAAAATCATAAAAAACATTAACAATGTATAGAAACGTACAAAAGTAATAAAGTGTGTAGTGGTTAGGCTTGTGCCGATTTCCGGTTTGGTCTGGTTCAAGGCTTTTCAAGAGAAGGCTGAGACACGGGGTCAAACATGGGGGGATTGCACATGCGCAGTGGAACTTGAGCTGCGATTCTGGAGGGTCACAGTGAGTAAGTGCAGACCAGATGTTACTGCGCATGTGCAATCCCCCCATGTTTGACCCAACCCCGTGTCTCAGCCTTCTCCTTAATAGCCTTGGTCTGGTTTAAGAGCTCCAACCAGTTAAGCTTGTGCTGATTTCCAGTGGTCCAGTTTAAGAAGTCCACCCGGTAGCGTTGTCACGATACTAAAATTTCAAACTCGATATCGATACCCAGGAAAATATCCAATACTTGATACTATTTTTGATACAGCAGCAAAAAAATAAGAGGCATGTCATTTTTCAAATAAAGATCAGAACAGTAACATCAATGATAACAACAAAAAATCCCCCCCAAAATAAATAACAACCAGAAACAAAATCTGTCCATACAAATGTATTTATCTCCAGCCCTGTTTATTTAGACTCTGTGCTCCGTCTGTATTTTCTTATTTTCTTCTTACATGTACATGTACATATGTGTATGCGAGATTCATTGGCACAGCCCTGAGGTGCCGTCTGGACTTCATTAAATGGTAGCAACCAGGTGCCAGACTGTAAGTAACACATATCCAAGAAGCAGTGAGAAAGTTGTGGACACACCACAGAAAAAAAGCAAATATAGCAAATGAGAGAGGATCTGGGGGTCTTCACTTTCCTTGTTGATACTGTTACATATAGTAACCGACAGTAACTGCATAGTATACTTTTAAGTGAGCCTCATAATGTGTGTTTATACCTGCTTTAATGATTTATCATCGCTATCAACCGTTCTTGTTTGCTCTGCCCTTTGTTTGGTCTATAAAATTTTGTAACTAATAGATTAATCGAGAAAATAATCAACAGATCTGTTGTGTAGGATTAGATGTTAATGTCCCTTATTGCACGCTTGAGACACTGCTAGACTCTGTGGGATGGTCAAGTGAGAGATGGCATCCTCTGGGTTATCAAGTGGGCACCTTCCTTCCTTGGTCTTTCGCTGATTGGCCCATGACACCTCCAGAGGGTTCAGCAGTGAATCCCAGCATCCCAGGTTCGACCCCTAGATACCATCTAATCATTTGAGGGCCCAGGTGGAGTCCTTCCTCTTTATCCAAAGCCACTGACTCCCATTTTCGGCATGGCGGGGAAGGAGGGGCATTGGCACTTGTCCCTGTCGCGTTTCCAACACTGCTGCAAGACACTTTAACACCTGGTTGTGTCGCCAGGTGTAACCGTCTTGGGTGAGGCTGGTCTTGCAGCCCACCAAGATATGCTTAAGTGTAGCTGGATTTGGACAGAATGGCCATGTGGGGTCTTCACCACACCACTGGACGAGGTTTTTGGGAGATGGAAGGACATCATAGGCAGCCCTGATGGTAAAGCTTGCCCTGAATGCCTCCATTTCCCACAGCTCTTGCCAGGAGATCTTCCTCTTCTCCACTCCTTCCCACGTCATCCATTGCCCTTGCTTTGATTGCGCCACAGCGTTTGCGCACCTTCCTGCTTCCTCCTCCCGACGCACCTCCTGAACCACGAGCTTGCGTCTCTGGACGGAGTGGCCTTGTTCCAGGCTGGTGTGCTGTCCCCAAGACCAAGACCACTCCTCCCCTGCTGCACTTGGCCAATGATGTCCTTGTGTTTTAGTGCTGCCTTTGCCTGCTCAGACAGATTAATCACAAATAAAAATAATCAAGTTGCAGCTCTACTTTGAGGTTTAAAGAAAGATGTATATGAGACAACAGAGGAATGCATAACGTCTAAGAACAATATTGCACAGTGTTCTGAATTATTGTTTTCTCTCATTTTTGTTTGTTTGTTTGTTTTTTACAGCGCCTTAATCCTCAGTGGCAGCAACTGATGTAAATAATACAGTGGCAGAAGGTAGGTGTATTAAATACGCAGTCATCTCACTAAATGCCTGTTGTCACTGAGCTCAGGTTGTCTACAACATCAAAGCATCATAACAACATGCAACATAATGAACAAATGTGGTAACAAAACATAATGGGAGTATAAAAGAAAGAAATGTCAGTTAATATACAATTAAACTATTTAAAACAAAGAGTAAAACATCAGAAGTGAAAATAAAATACAGTGAATAGATTTTGCAGATTTGCAGTTCAGTTTTATAATTTAATCTTACTCACTACTACACCCAATTTGCAGCTGGAAATTATTCATAACAAATGCAATATTTACTCTTGTTTCACTAAGGTTGGTGAAACAAACTACGGTGCACAGCTGCTCTCCAGCAGGAACAAATGGGTTTGACGTTGAGTGTCAGACGATGGCTGTGGGATTTGACAGGTATTGAGAGAGATGAACAGTAACACACTTTTGGTTTTGTTCTTTTCATTCTGGTTTGTTGACAATTAGAAAACAATAGAATATCACCAGTCTTTTTTTTTTTATATACTATATACTTTATTTTTATAGACTTATGGAGTCGGTGCAGACTGAGTTGTTTCATTCCAGTCCATATCTGTACCTTTTATGTGTTTCCCTGTGTGGTTGATTTGTTGTCCTTATATTTAGGAAATAAATCCACTTGACCATATATTAAGAAATGAAGGTGCAATTCCATCAAAAGTCTGAAGCATAGGGCCAGGGTCCATTTGTTGTTATCTACTGTATTGTCATTGAGTAGGAGCCACGATATCAAAGTGAGATGTCCACTTTTTATAGTAACTAATAAGTTTGTCTATACATAGATTCAGGGAGAAAGTTAGCCTTTCTGTGTTATACTTTTCTTATACAGTTCCAATCCATTCCTCTTTTGTTGGGGACTCTCTAGAAACCCAGAATCTGAATATCAAAGGGATAGTGCACCCAACATGAAAATTCAGCCATTATCTACTCACCCATATGCCAATGGAGGCTCTGGTGAAGTTTTAGAGTCCTCACATCACTTGCGGAGATCCACGGGGAGAGGAGGTAGAAGCACAACTCCACCTAATGGAGGCTTACAGCACCCCCGATTCAAATGCCTCATTGTAGCCTGTAGCTCTAATCACCTCTCTGTCATGTGTGTGTGGTTTTACGAGACCGTGAGACACGGGCACCGGATCACAGTTCATGTGTGTCACTTTGGGATGAAATCATTTGGATCATAAATGTTCATTAAGCCTGATGTTAAATCAATAACTAATGGGACTTTTTCTGTTTCTTTTCTCCTCAGAGAAACAGCGGCCTTCACTGATCCAGAGAGTGAGTAATGTCACATCACTTTGACTTTACACAGTGCAGCTTTTATTCTGCAGATGAAGACTGAAAATTATCGTCATCTTAAAGACCTGAAGAATTCTTATTTTCCTGATCAAGCTGCATGGTGTACTCATGAGGTCTTAAGCATGAATATTATTTACCAATAATGTTGATAATTTGTGTTATATCTGCCTCAAGGGAATATATAGTACCTTCTTCTTGATTTGTTTTTCTAACTGTGATGTAGAGAGAAATTTGCAGTCATCATAAAAATAAAAACAATAACAGTGTGTTTCTTACTTTTTTATATTAGAAGAAAAGATGCAGCTGGTAAGCAGTCACTCCATTTATAAAATCAAGAGGCTCGTTTGCAGTTTTTATAGAACCATCTTTGAAAGAGTTTAACACAGGCAATGAAATAAAGTCATGGACCTGTGTATAAGAATAAGAATAAAATACTTGTAAAAGTATTTGATGAACTTGATGTTGCTGAAAAATGTAAACACCTACAGTTTAAAGAAACAAAACAATGGTGTTTGAGATTGATTTGGCAAATATTATTAATTCTATCATTACTTTGTGTAAAATAAATGATACATCATCCACAATCATAAAACATTACATTGATGAGATGTGAACAGACAAATTGGTAATCAACCCAGCTGACAAATTGTATTTAAACCCCATGAACATCTCTTTTAAATTTACCAGGTGGAAACAATGACGCCTGTCATAGAGCTGCTTTTGGAAACACTGGCTGGTTTGAGTGACGGGGAGCTGAGGAAGTTCAAAAAGGTCCTGGGTAGAAGTGACCTCCGTGGACACTTCTCAGATTTCCAGTTTGAGCTGCTGAGGGCAGACATGCAGGGCACTGTGTTTTTAATGGTGCAGACCTATGGCCAACAGTCTGTGGAGACGACCAAGCAGGTTTTAAAGGAGATGAAGAGGACTGATCTGGTGCAGAAGTTGTCAGACAGCAGCTCAGGAACCAAAAGTAAGACAATAAAGACAATAACATTTTAAAATTATAAAACTGGTCCCTAACATGTGTCTCCTAAGTTTATAAGCTGTTTTCTTCTCTTCACATTATAAATAATAAGGTTTATACTGTAGAGAAGAGACACATCATCTGGTGAACAAGATATGTTTTATGTCTAATGTGAAGTGTTGAAAAATATTTCAGGTAAGGAGGCAAAATGTCTGATAAATTATTTGTTGAGGTTCAAGTGTAATTCTGTGCTGAGGTCTTTGTAATGTGTTTTTTTTCCACTACAGCGATACTGTCTGATGTCAGTCACATGTTTTTACTTCCTTTCTGTCTCCTCAGAAAAAGACTCGGTGGATGAACACCTGTCTGCACTGATCCACAAAGTGAGCAATGACATATCTGTGTGACCACGCAGAGTACAGCTTTTATTAAATAAGATGCAGGTTTAAATTCATATCAGCATTAATTATGACAAATTACACCAAACTCAGGATTTAAATTAAATGTTTCTAATGTCCCTATTATCAAGTCGTATTTTAAACTGTGTTTCAAAGACCTAAACAAAATGCTAAACAAGAAAATTATAAAATATCTTCATTGTGCTGCCACCAGTTTCTGCAGAGACGTCATCAACAGCATCTGTTCAGATCGGGTGGCTCATTTCAGTTTATGGCAGCACATTAAAGGAGTTACAGGACAAGGTCAAGGTGACTTTATCTGTCTCCCTTGGGAGAAAATCCTCTTGGATAAAAGGAAACTGCTGCATCAAACCAGACATCATAGAACAGAACATTAAATAGAAACAATAGAAACAACACAGTAAAGCTCTTAAATATTAAATAAGACATGCAAAACTTTCACTTGTGGTAAAGCACTGTGCAAATTAGACACTGCAAATTAGAATTACAGGGCGTACTACTGCCTAAAAAACATACAACAAAGGTATGGGCCCATCTAACCAGTACCAGGAACAGTTAGAGGCCACCACATGACCCAGGTAATGAACATAAAGGTGGGGCCATTTTTTTTTTTTTTAAAGCCCTGACAAAGACCTGTAGTGGTTGAAACATGTTGGCTCTTCTAACGATTTAGCCACTACAATAAACTCTTATGAATTCCTCCTTCCTTATTGTTAATATTTTTGAAGTGCCTGGATTGCCCTTCTGTGTATAATATTCTTACATACACCAAAAACTCTGAGAAGGTGGAGACACTGGTGGATTCTCACTCGCTGCCTTTGTGCGCCAGCTCAGCTCATTGTCAATATGGATCCCTAAATAATTATACCAACTGACCTGCTTGATGTCCTGACCATGTATGGCCACAGAACTCTGATCTCTGATTGATCAAGGATCTGGCAGCATTTCTACAATTTTACTTGTATTGATGTGAAGTTGATGGTCATCACAGTTGGCGAGCTTGTCCACTGCTGCTCTGCGGTTGGAGATGCTTGTGAGTAGGAAAATGTCACTACAAATTGATGAGGTTGGGAGCTTATGCAGTTGTTTGTATACAGAGTAAACAGAATAAGTTAGCTGAAACATCTGTTTACTGCTGTCAGATGGGACAGAGTTTAACTTCACCTGTTGTGGTCTGTTTGTTAAAAAAGGTTAGTACTGCTTACTTAAAAAAGGTTCACATTCAAATTAACTAGTTAAGGATGTGAGGCTGAAGTGAATTTAAAGCAGAACTAAAATCAATAAAACTCAGTCTGGCACATGTAACAGGACCCTCTGGGTGCTTCAGAACAAGGTGCAGTATTGTGGAGATGGCGTCGTGCCTCTTTGTGTAGTTGCTCTGCTCAGACCCTCTCCAGTGATTTCAGCCTGGAAATAAAATTAAATGAACATTATTCAGGTTACAAATATTAAAGTATAGAAAAAAAAAACGAATCAGCTTCTGCTGATAATTACCAAATTTATCAGTATCTTAGGTGATCTTGTAGAAAGTCTTTGAACAGTCAAATGTCTAAAATAATAATAATGAAATATTAAAATAAATAATGAAGGAGCCAAAATAGAAATCTAATCTCTTTTTTCACTATGAACATATACTTGTAATTTTTCAGGTGTCAGCAATAGCGGTTTGTAAAGAGCTGCTTTTGGAAACACTCCGTGATTTGAGTAACGTGGAGCTCAAGAAATTCAAGTGGCTGCTGCAGTTCACGTTCTTCCAGAGGAGCCTTCAGCACATCTCGTGGAGTGACCTGGAGTCGACCGGCAATACAGACCAACTGGTGGATGTGATGTTGGAGAGATGCGGTCAACGGTCTGTGGAGGTTACCAAGGAGGTTTTGATGGACATGAACAGGACTGATCTGGTGCAGAGGCTGCCAGAGACCAGCTCAGGACACAAAGGTAAGATAAAGAAGACAACTGTAACTTTATATGTAATAATAAATAAATATGTACTGTTATAAAATCAGCAGCTTATAGTCAAAGCAATACAGTAACAACATGTAGGCCTGCCATGACCCCAGAACAACCAGAGAGCAGAAACAACACCTCTGAAACACAGTCTCAACTACAAACTGAATATCAGCTTCACAGAGTTAGGTGTCTGTTATTTTAATAATATGGGAATATGCTTCTCACTCTGTGAAATGAATGAAGTTTGTTTGTTTGTTTGTTTTATTTCAGTCATATATACACTTCAAAGCAGCACAAGAAAAGGAAAAGAAAAAACAATACACAATTCTGACTGAAAAAGGCTCAGGCAGAAGCAAAGCTTATTAATGCCCGCCTACTATGCATCTTAAGATACACAATTCATGGTATCAAGTGGGAAGAGAAAAAAAAACAAAAAATATATTTATACAGTACATATACATACTTACTCATGCACATACATAACTCTTTTCCCCTTTTTTTCAATTACAGCCATAACTCCTAAATATAAATCCACATAAGGATTTTTTGAACATAACAAAGGAAGTACATTGCTTAAGTTTGAGATCAGCACTATTCCACAGCTGAGCCCCTTTAAAAGAAATACATCTTCTTTTAACTTCTTTTTTAGCTTTTGGTAACACTTCCGTCTCTCAACTCATATTTACTCTCAGACACTATGAAAAACTTATGCACACTGTCTGGTAGTGTTTTATTGTTTGCTTTAAACATAATTTGCATTGTTCTATAATAAACCAAATCTCTAAACTTCAAAACATGAGAATTTAAAAATAATGGATTTGTATGATCATAATAACCGGCTTTGTTTATGATGCGTATGGCTCGTTTTTGTTGTAACACAATTTTATCAGTTGTGGTTTTAAACGTAGATCCCCATAATTCCACGCAGTAAGTTAAATAAGGAAGTATCAGTGAACAGTAAAGTAAATATAAACTTTATGATTTAGCATATCTTTGGTTTTGTACATGATTGCAATTGATTTTGAGATTTTCCCTTTCACATACTCAACATGTGTTTTCCAGTTTAGTTTGTGATCGATCACAACCCCGAGGAATTTGGTCTCCCAAACCCTTCCTATTTCAATGTTGGAGATTTTTAATTTAATATTACTTCCAGATTGGCTTCCAAATATCATAAATTTAGTTTTCATTCAAATTTAGTGACTCATTTAACAAACTGAATTTACTTGTGCTTGCAAAATAAAAACTAAATGTATAACCTCAGATTACCTCAGAGGTGAATGTTTTGGATTTTTCCTTTTAAGTAAAGATGTTCTGAGAGATTAAAGACTCTGATGATTTTGGTCCTTTTTTGTTATAAGTGTTGTGTTTTTGAAAGTTTTTCTTTGAAAACATTCTCTGTGATTGGGCCACATGATCTTTGATCCATTAAATGTGTGTATGTTGAGCTCATTATCAGTCTTGTATTATATTTAGCCTGATAGGAATCTGACAAATGTCGTCTCCATGATTTCATATTAATTTGTCCAGTTGTCTCTGTGTAAAGCTTTGATTTGACTTGTACTACACTCCACTGTGGAGACAGACAGGCAATCTGTGTCAGGCAGATTATTACAGTGTTTTCTCATTGATTCCCTCTGTGATCTCTGTAACCATGGCTTCCTCCTGCCTTCAGTCCACACGCCTTAAACTGAAATATTAAAGACTTTTTGTTCTCAGGAGGACTGAGTATTCCACTCAGGACAAGAACACATAAAGGCTTCACACACTGTCTTTATTATTGTAATTACAGTTGTCATTAAATGTGTTGCAGCTGCAGGATCATCGGCTGAAGCTTTTGGTGTGAGAACCACAGAGAGAGGTATATGTCCTGTAAAAAACTTAAAGCACAACAGACAAAATAAGAAATATCATCCATGAACTAAAAATAAAGTTTCCTTTAAGCACTGCAGTTATTTTAGTTTACATTTCAGAGTATGAACTTTTAACGCAGAGTTTAACAGCAAAGAAGACGTCAGGTGAAACCGTTTTTTTGTTCATTTAACCAGTTCTAATATAAATCCTTGATATTAGAATTGTTACAGTCTGACAGTGTCTTATTATAAATTATAATGTTTATTCAATCATTCATTCATATTTCCTTTGTCCTCAGAGAAACACCGTGTGGATGAACATTGGCCTGCATTGATCCAGAAGGTGAGTAATGACACTTCTGTCTGACATTATGTGATCAGTTGTATCATTACTTTGTGTGATATGACTGATGTACTCTGATGTGAACAGACAAATCTGTAATCATCCCAGCTGACAAATTTCACTTTAACCCCATGCATATCTCTTTTGAATTTAACAGGTGGAGACAATGACTTCTGTCATAGAGCTGCTTTTGGAAACACTGGCTGGTTTGAGTGACTGGGGGCAGAGGAAATTCAAATATGACCTTCTGAGTCAGACTGACCTCTTCAGACACCTCTCAGGCATGCCTTTCATACTGCAGGGGATAGAAGACCAGCAGGTATCAGTGTTTTTAATGGTGCTGACCTATGGCCAACAGTCTGTGGAGATGACCAAGCAGGTTTTAAAGAAGATGAAGAGGATTGATCTGGTGCAGAGGTTGTCAGACAGCAGCAAAGGACCCAGAAGTAAGAAAATGAAGAAAAAACTGGTCCTTAACATGTGTCTTTAGTTTATAAACCATGTTTTCTTCTCTTTAAATTAGAAATATTAAGATTTATGATGCAGAGAAAATAAGAATCACTTTCTTCATAGAAAATATGACTTTTTATGACTAATGTGAAATATGAAAAATATTTTGGGAGAGGAAGCAAACATGACTGTTGAGCTGATTTAAGTGTAATTTTGCCTATTTTTACAAAGCAGAATGGCCTGAAAACAAATTAACTGTCAGATATTTGATCAGTCACTGATGACTTTTACCACTTTTCTCCTCAGAGAAACACTCAGATGAACACCGACCTGCACTGATCCAGAAAGTGAGTAATGTCACATCTGTCTGACTTCATACAAAACAGCTTTCATTCAACAAATGCAGGTTAAAAATTATCATCATCTTGAACATTTTAAATAGTATGATCCACAGTAAGGATCAGTCACTTATTAATTTTTTTACAGAAGTGAATATGCGTTCACGTCGAGCTCTTTAGCTGTAATTTAATCCAAAAATAATGATATGATGTCTTTACCACTGAGGATGAGATGAGGACATGTCAGCATGAACATTTTCAGCAACATTTTTCATCAACAGTAAAGAGAACTTTATCCACCAGAAACATCTATTTATCATACTCAAAACCATTTTTTCAGAAGCATTGAGCAAAATATAAAACATAAAATAATGAAAATAATTTTTTGAGCCACTGTGACTCATTTCAGTTTTTGTGAAAAGAGCTGTAGCCTGTAACGTAAAAGAAAAACAATTAACCAGTTCATAAGAATTAAAAAGGAAGAAGGAAAAGGGAATCATCTCTTGATTTGTAGTTTGGTTCCTCAAAAAAAAAAAAGCAAAATATACTAAAACACAAATATGCACAAATGTACCAATCTATTAAAACAGCTGGGCCAAATGTACTAAATCCTTGTATATTGTATATATATATATATATTATATTTGATATATTTTTGTATATTTTTTTGTATATTGTATATTTCAGTATATTCCACTTTTATATTCCAGATTTTGAGTACTCATGTCAATTCTGGTATATTGAGAGCAAGTCTGCTGGGGTCAAATTCCTTGTATGTACACACGTACTTGGCGACTAAAGCTGATTCTGATTCTGATAATACAACAGGCACCAAATGGATCAATACCTTATGTGATCTGCCAGTAACATTCACATCTCCATTAACACTGATGTGGTGCAAAAAAACACATTTGTAATTGTCCCAGTGGATTAAATGTATGTCCTATAAATGTCTTGATTATTTCAGGTAGCAACAATGGCAGCTGTTAAACAGCTGCTTTTGGAAACTCTGAATGGTTTGAGTGACAAGGAGCTCAAGAAATTTAAGTGGTCCCTGGAGTGGACTGTCTACCAGAAGAACCTCCCAGACATCTCACCAGAGTTGAGGTACACTACAGACAGAGCACAAATAGTGGATGTGATGTTGCAGACCTACAGCCAACAGTCTGTGCAGTTAACCAGAGAGGTTAGAAAGAGAATGAACAGGACTGATCTGATGCAGAGGTTGTCAAAGCCCAGCTCAGAACTCAAAGGTAAGACAAAAACTGTCACATAATCTCATGTGTCTCATTAATGTCTAATAAATACATTTTATGATTCATAATTTTAAAAAGGTAAATCTGCTTGTGTACAAACTCTGTTATCATCAATGTCTAAAATCAGTTGAATCATAATTAAATCAGTAACAGTCACACAGAATGTTTTAAGTTTGATGAGTTTAGTAATTGTTGCAGGACTTTTGTGTTGGATTGCTTTAGACTGTGAAAGTGTTTATGATATTGTGAATCTGTTATATCTACTTTTGAGGTAACTGAGCCTTTTTAAAGTTGATTATACTTTCTATGTTAGGTTAGAGTTTAATCCTCATTTTAAATGTCTTTTCTCTGCAGAGAAACACTCAGTGGATGAACATCAACCTGCAGTGTTGAAGAGAGTGAGTCTGACTTTACACATCACAGCTTTCATTCAGTAGATGCAGGTTGAAAACCATCCTCATCCTGAACATCATAAGTGATGATGCAAATCAAACCAAGGTTTTAAATTGGATGGTTCTCACTGTGTTGAAGGGTAACTTCTGTGTTTTCTGACCTGGACCCTATTTTCCCAGTATTGAGTCAGACCGCTGCAGCCAACAGCGGCAAAACCAGCTGTAATTTAATGAACACTGTCGATTTACATCCACTATAAGTGCTTGTCACTGACAGGCTCCGATTGTTATTATAAGTGTCTGACAACAGAAACAAAATAACTCTCACAAAAACCATCTTGGTTCGTCTCTCCACTGTTCCAAAAATCACAAACTCTGGTTTGGTTGAAATAAACCTTTAATTCATCCAGTTAGATGCAAAAATATCCACAAGCAACCTCCAGGGCTGAGAAATGAAGCCAACAGAAATAAACATCTTTATAGCCTGACAACAAAAAAACAGTTCTGGTGTCTGTAGCTAATTTCAACATTCATGACAACTGTGCGGGGGATGATTTTTTTTTAAACTCACTTGTTTACATTTTATTTAGGCTTAAAGTTGCACATATTTAACGATGGAGTGGATTGAGTGACAGGTTGTCTGCAATGTGTTGCTGTGGTCTGTAAGTCAGATCCATCCCTCACTTTTCCACAGCCCCACCCTCTCGTCCAAATGTGGTCACTTCTGACTCTATAAAAACAATATGGCAACGCCTGAGATGCTGAACTCAAGGCTTCAAAACAGTAGTCTACAAACCAGTGGGTGATGTCATAGTAGCTATGTCCATTACCTTACATCATCTTTTGCTAGACATAAAACACTTTGTGTTTGTAAAGAAAAAGAGGGAAACATAATCAATAAAATATTCACTACCAACTGTATCATTGTCTTGAGTGATCATACAGAAAAAAATATGAATCTTATAAGATTCAAGTCTAAAATACTGACACTGAAGAAATGCAAAGAAATAGATGTTTAATTATTCCAGTTCAGAAATGACACATTTGTTTAACGTATCCTTTAAATTTTTCAGGCAGCTGTGAAACAGATTCTTTTGGAAACACTGAAGGATTTGAGTTATAAGGAACTTGAGAATTTCAAGTGGTTGCTGCAGTTCACACAGTTCCAGAAGGGCCTTCCACGCATCTCATTGAGCCGACTACTGCAGGCAGACAGTGCAGACCCACTGGTGGATCTGATGGTCCAGACTTGTGGCCAGCAGTCTGTGGAGGTGACCAGGGAGGTTTTCATGGACATGAACAGGACTGATCTGGTCAAGAAGTTGTCAGTCATCAGCTCAACAATCACAGGTCAGAGAAAGAAGACAAAACTGCCACATTACACAATAATATGTTTCTCATAAATGTTTAATAAATAGATTTTAGATTTCATAGTGAAGCTGCATTTAAACCTCATTTAATCAATAAGAAATCTGAAAAATTAGAGAGGAGGCAGCAACGCAACACCACATTTATTACTTTGACTGCAGAAATCATAAAGTTCAGTCCACCCTCTTTGATTTTCCTGATGTCACTACTGAGTAGATTTTAGTGTCAGTTTTGCAGCAGTGAATTCTTTGTGTTCAGTTTTCTTGAAAATTAATGAATCTAAGCTCAATATAAGTTACATTTTACAGTATAATACAGAACATCAAGGCCAAATACTATGACCTCAAAAGTGACCACTTGAATTAACACCTTTCCAAAACACTGAATATCTTAATTTGACAGCTTTGTAAATTACATATTTTGACACATTTCAGACATCATAATTTTTATAAACGTAGTGTTTGTTGCAGGACTTTTGTATTGCAGTCCTTTAGATTTAATGGGTGTTAATGATAAGGTGTCCAGCCTCTCTCATTCTGTTTTTATGATGTCAGATCCAAGCCCATTTTAGTGTTATTTACGATGAATCCTCCATATGGTATTTTATTCAAAAGCAACTAAGTCTGACTTAAGTTTATTATAGACTGATTTTTAATCTGTAAAGAGTCATTTTCTGTTTTCTTTCTCCTCAGAGAAACATCTATCTGAACTGCCCCAGAGAGTAAGTGATGTCACATCAGACACATTTTACAGAACACAGCTTTCATTTAATTTTTACAGGTTAAAAATGATCCTCGTGTTGACAGTAAAGAGGTGGAAAAAGGTTTTAAACCAGAAACATCACATCCGCTGTAAAAGCAATGGGAACATGTGATCAGGTGGATCATTCCTGCTTTTGGTAGCACAGTGACAGAGAGAGTTAGAGACAGTCGTTAAAGCACAATTACTGATAACCAGTTTATAGCATTAAATGGAGCACACTGGCCCCCTTTTATCAATCTAATGTACAAACCAGCACGAAACCAAACGCAGAAATCATCTAACAGGGTTCATGTTTTAAAAACGTTTGTATCTCGACTATCACAGTGTACAAATGATGGGGCGTTGATAAATGTGACTGCTGAAAACAATCGTCATTTGGGTGGGTGCCCACCTTGAAACTGAGCTGATTGTACAGACCCTCTGTGCTGTCAGGGACAAGATGTGTGTGAAGCATCTGTGTTTCCACAGACATTGATGTAAACTGTAAGAGAAGGCATACAGCCATGGGGCTGTAATTCTCGTTTTAACTGAAGTTTTTATAATAAATAATATAAACATGCTTTGGTTTGTCAGTGTTGACAAAAAAGAGCTTCAGATAAATTAGAGCTGGGCACCAGTGGTGTTCAGCCTTTGGTCAGTAACACAGAGCCAGGCGACTGCGAGCTGTGATAGAGAGACTGTGTCCATGTGGCAGCTGTACATCTTGAAGTGATTAATATGTGGCTGCAAATACTCAATATGCCCATCAGAATATGGTCTAATAACAATTAACTAACTCAGCCAGATTTACTCTGCTGTACCATTAGTCCACGCTGACACAACCTTGTGCATGAGTTGAGACGTGATGTGAGATTTGATCATAGCCTCCACTCACATCCATGCTGATCAATACGTTTTGCGTGGAAATGACTGTATGCCCAGTTTTCTGTCATATGTTCATTTCATAAATAATGGCCACTGTATTGTGATGAAGCTACAGAAATGAACACGTGTGGACGTTCTTTGTTTTTGTAATCAATTTATCATTTTGCCTAATGTGGTTAATATTAATTGTTACAAATAAATGAATGTATTATTACTACAGTGGAGATATGACAAAAATGCCCTCTGACTACTTTGTGTCCATCAGGAAGTCACCATGACACCACTAATGGAGCAGCTTTTGGAAACACTGGAAGATTTAAGTCAGTGGGAGCTCGAGGACTTCAAGCATGTCCTACTGGACACTAGAGTGGAGAAAGGCCTCCCTGAAATCTCAAGACAGAGAATGATGATGGCAGGTAGAGTTGAAATAGTGGAGCTGATGGTGGAGATCGACGGCCAACAGTCTGTGGAGGTGACCAGGGAGGTTTTAATGGAGATGAACAGGACTGATCTGGCAAAGATACTGTCAGAAATCAGCTCAGGACACAAAGGTAAGATAGAGATTGCAAAAACCACCAAATTACACAATGATATGTCTCATAAATATTTATTTGATTTTTACTTTATATTTTTTTTGTGTGTGTGTCTGTCTGTGTGTCTGTGTGTGTCTGTGTGTGTATGAAGTACTTTGTAGCTGTGTTTTAAAATGCTGCATTAGTAAAGCTTTATTTTCTTGTTCACTATTGAAGAATTCATAGTAAAACTGGGTTCAAACTTTATTCAATCAAAAAGGAAAAATATGAAATATTAGGGAGTAGGCAGCAATTTAAAAACACCACATTCATTACTTTCACTGCAGAAATCATTGAGTTGAATCCAGCTACTTCGAGGGTACAGTTCACAGAATGATAGAGAACATCAAGTGTAAATACTTTGACCTCATTGGACAGCTTTGTAAATTACATATTTTGACACATTTCAGACATCGTAATTTTTATAAACATAGTGTTTGTTGCAGGACTTTTGTATAAGAGTCCTTTCAATTTAATGGGTGTTAATGATACGGTGTCCAACCAGTCTCCCTGATTGATTTTAAATCAGATCTGAGCCCAATTTAGTTTTATTTTGTGATTAATCCTTAATATTATTTTTCATTCAAAAGCAACTAAATCTGACTAAAGTTGTTTATAGTCTGATTTTTAATCAGTCATGGGTCATTTTCTGTTTTCTTTTTCTTCAGGGAAACATCCGTCTGAACTGCTCCAGAAAGTGAGTAATGTCACATCAGACACATTTTACACAACACACCTTTTGTTTCATATTTACAGGTTGAAAATGATCCTCATGATCCTCGTATGATCCTCGTAGCCTTTAAGCATGCTGTGGTGAAACCTTTAATCAGAAAGAAAAATCTGGATCCCTCCATCCTCTCAATCTTTAGGCCCATATCTCTGCTCCCCTATTTATCCAAGGTTCTAGAGAGAGCAGTATATAACCAATTGCAGTCTTTTTTAGCCCAGCACAACATTCATGAAAAGTTCCAGTCTGGCTTCAAACCTAGACACAGCACTGAAACTGCCCTGCTGAGAGTCTTTAATGACTTGGTTTTAGCTGCCGACTCAGGTAACTCATGCAACTGATGCTTTTAGACCTGTCAGCCGCCTTCGATACAGTTGACCACGCAATCCTGCTACACCACCTCGAGCAGTCCGTGGGCATTACAGGCTCCACCCTTAGCTGGTTCAGGTCTTATCTGACAGATCGGACTTTTTCTATGCAGTCAGGTCACTTTTCCTCTGCTTCAGCCCCACTGACCCGCGGAGTCCCTCAAGGCTCCATCTTGGGCCCTCTTTTTTTTCTTGTTGTATATGCTGCCTCTAGGTGATGTTTTTAGAAGGCACAAGATTTCACTCCATTGTTTTGCTGACGACGTCCAGATTTAACTGCCACTAAGGTCTTTAAGCAAGGAAGCAATGCAACCTCTGCTGGATTGCTTGAGTGATGTCAAATCTTGGTTGAGCTCTAATTTCTTAAATCTTGATGAGTCCAAGACAGAGGTTATCCTGTTTGGAGGCCACATGTCCCCACGCAGCTCCGCAGATTTCCTGGGCCCCCTGAACCCCAACATTCGTTCCTCTGTAAAGAATCTCAGGGTGGTTTTCGATAGCCAATTCAAATTTGACAAACAGATCAGTGCTGTTGTCAAAACTAGCTTTTTCCAGCTATGTCTTCTAGCCAAAACCAAGCCCTATTTCTCAGCTGCAGACTTTGAAAGGGTGATCCATGCCTTCATAACCACCAGATTAGATTATTGTAACTCCCTTTATGTTGGCCTGGATCAGTCCTCCCTCAACCGTCTGCAGCTCGTCCAGAACGCTGCTGCTTGCCTCCTCACGGGCAAGAAAAAGCGCAACCACATCTCGCCAGGCTCCCGGTCCGTTTTCGTATTGATTTTAAACTCCTTTTAATTGTTTTTAAAGCCCTCAATGGTCTGGTCCCTCTGTACCTCTCTGAACTCCTTTTGCGCAACACCCCAACCAGATCCTTAAGGTGTTCGGACCAACTACTGTTGGTGGTGCCAAAAACCAGACTTAAGTTCCGAGGTGACAGAGCCTTTGCAGTGGCTGCCCCTGGGCTCTGGAACAGCCTCCCCCTTCACAGTCGATCTTCCCAGTCCCTTGAGACTTTTAAATCCTCCCTAAAAACATTTCTCTTCCACCTGGTGTATCATTCAGCCTGAGCACGATGAATTAAAGTTCTTCTTTTTTTTAATTGCTATTTTAATGTTTGCACTGTTTACTCTGTCTTCTTATTGTTGTTTTCTACATCTGTTTTTGTTATTGATGTTGTTTTAGCTCTGTTTGGTCGACTGCCGTCGTTTTTAAATGTGCTTTAGAAATAAATCCTGACTTGACTTGACTCATGTTGACAGTAAAGAGGTGGTAAAAGGTTTTAAACCATAAACATCAAATCTGATGTAGAAGCAGTGAGAACATGTGATCAGGTGGATCATTACTAGTAATGGTAGCACAGTGACAGAGAGGTAGAGACAGTCAATAAAAAAATTTAAAAAATTACTGATAACCAGTTCATAAATGAATAATTTGGTGTATCATTGTGCCTCAATGTGATTATTAGTCGTTACAATACTCTCTTAACTTAAACGCTTTTATTGACCCAGATAAATTAATGCATCATCACAACAGTGGAGATATGACAGAAATGTCCTCTAACTACTTTGTGTCCATCAGGAAGTCACCAAGACACCACTGATGGAGAAGCTTTTAGAAACACTGGAAGATTTAAGTCCCGGGGAGCTTAGGAAATTCAAGCATGTCTTGCAGTACACTAAAATGGAGACAGATCTCCCAAAAATCCCAAGACACCAAATGGAGACAGCAGACAGAGTTAAAATAGTGGAGCTGATGGTGAAGCTCTATGGCCAACAGTCTGTGGAGGTGACCTGCAAAGTTTTGAGGAAGATGAACAGGACTGATCTGGCAGAGATGCTGTCAGGAACCAGCTCAGGACTCAAAGGTAAGATGAAGAAGACAGAAACTGCCACATTACACAATCATACTGTATGTTTCAAAATATCACATAGATTTCCAAATTCATAGTAATAAGGTAAATCTGCTTGGGTTCAAACAGCAATGTGAAATATGAAAAAATTACGGCGCAGACAGCGATGCAACAACAGCACATTCATCACTTTTCATTACATTACTGAGGACGATCAGCCATAACTACCTCCCAGGGAAATTGATGCTTGGTGCTTACACTAGTGCCTAATGCAGCAGCTGAAACTGTGCAATGTCACCTCAACAGTGGCACTCTGTACCTCTCCAACATGACCCTTTTTAAAAAATACACACTCCAGCTGCCACTGAAATCAATCCACCTCGGCCACAGGCAGGAGAGGTTAGGTTCATGTTTGAGCTGAAAAATTCACCTGTGCAGAGTGGCAGGGTGATGAAGAAGCGACCAACACGGAGGAAGAGACGCACAGCAACAAGGGAGCTGGACAACTTGGGAGGCACCAACAGGACAATATGTTCAGGATCCCACGAGCAAGATTGAGCTCACTCATCAGGTCTACAGACAGTAGCTTCCCAAGTCCCAGAAATGTGACCTGACATCTTTGTGAGGCCCAAAAACCAAGCTTGAAACATATTCACTCCACTGACCCAAGGCCAGTACAGCTGATGCTACGACCAGGTCCTGCAAAAGCTGGCAGAGGTCTGATCAGCACCCAGACTAGAATTAAATAAGGCCAGCACCTCAATATCACAACTGAGGTGGAGCACAGAATGTTACACAGAAAGAAGATGAGACTGTCTTTCTGTCAGTCTGTCTCTTACTACACTGACAGTGTGCTCCAACACGGACACACCACAAAAAAACAAAAAAAAAAAAAAACTGTCAAGACCAACACATCATTTTCTATCACCACTCCAAGAAGAAAGCTGGAGCATCTCGATGGCCAGTGGAGAAACCTGATTACTGACCTGCTGCATGTATACACAGTTTAACAGTAACCTGGTTACCACAGTGCATATAAACATACTGTATATAGCATGACCACAACATCAACACCCATTACTGTACACTTTACATTACAATCCTAACCTACTGTTACATATTGCTCTCATGTTTGAGCAACACTATCTAGCATATGATGCAAAACACATGCAATATTATGTGATTTAATGTATCAACATATATTTTTGATCCTCTGTGTCTTCACAAGGGCCTTCAAGAAGCTTGGAGCTTGAGGGTTGTGGAAGCGTTATGGTAATTCCTTACATTCAGTCATTTGTTTAGTTTAGTTTATTATGATCCCCATTAGCTACTGCATTTCAGCAGCTATTCTTCTGTTGAGTTTATTTGTTATCAGTTAATGTGAAGTTACTAAAACACATCTTCACGTCTTTGTAAAAATGACTGTCCTCTGCAGCAGGACTCCAGTGACTGGACTAAAGTTGAACCTGAAGTGAACAGTACAGATGCAAACAAGGCTTCAACTTACAGGTAAATATAAGATCCTAAATGTTCCATCACAGCTAAGTGTCAACGTTTGAGGCTGAAAAATGAAGCTTACACTGAAGCAATGTCAGACTGACAGTGATGAGCCTCTGAGGGTGAAGCCCATATTTTGGTATTATCCAGTAGGGATGGGAATCACCAGAAGATCCATGATATATTATTATGATACTTAAATCACCATACAATATTAATGCCATATTAAATATGTTTCCATATGCTGAGTGTTGTGATAAAATATATCGTGATTTATAAATTATGTCCCCAAAGACAAAGTTTGTCAACATCTGTTTTATCTAATAAGAAAGTTTTCAGTCTGTTCATCTCACTTCAGCCATTTTTTTTTGCAGCAGTAGCAAAATTTATCTAGTGGACTGAAAAACCAATGATCATATTATTCTAGTAGACTACCAAAAGCTGATTTATATTTTAAAATTAATAACACATATTATAAAAAAATTGATACTGTGTGACGATACAACATTGCCACACAAAAATACCACGATACTGTGCTGTATGGATTTTCCCCCACTCCTATTATCCAGTATAGCAAGCTGATATCCAAACCAAGACTTCCTCTGTGTGCCCGTCATTTCAACCAGGGATGCACTGAATATTTGGTAACCGAATATATTCGGATGAATATTGCAAAAAAACACACATTCGGTGGAATAAGTGAAAAGCAAGGCCGAATAATAGCGGCGTGTTTTGATAACGCAATCAAACAGCGTGCAATGACGGACGGAGTAAAATGTCGGCAGTGTGGCGATATTTTACTCCGTCCATCACCGCACTTGCATTTGCGACTAAAAATAGTTTTGTTCGAGCAAAATAAATCGTTCAGCACGCTGTGTGAGTACAGATTTCAACCAGCAGCAGAAACAAAAGGCGAATCCCACCGGTTGTGGGTTGAACGGGGGTCACAGACACAGACAGGAATGTGCTCCTGTCAAATACGGCGGCCACAGGCTTACCGGCGACAGTAATAATAATAATAGTGTCCTCTTCTTGGCGTCATGACTGCCCAGTAGTACCTGAACAACCAGGCGTGGGAGCACACAGGTATGTGACATGTCAGAGGAGAAACGAGCCATTCACATTTCTCTCTTTGTGGCAGGTAACGGCCCACAAACCTCACCGCACTTCAGGGACTGTTCTTTACTTATGAAGGGACTGTTCTTTACTTGTCAGGGGAAGAGGGTGGCTGGTTGATTTTTATTTTATTTATTTATTTATTTTATTTTGATTCCCCCTATGGTAATCACTTATTGATGCTGTTTTTCAAGTATGAATAAGTCAATAAGTAATTTATTCCATTGAAATATCATTGATGTGTTATAGAAAAGTGATTTATCTTTTTATAAATGAAAAAAGGCACATCTGCCTTTGATTTTTGCTGTGGTATCCTGATACTACTCAGAACCGTGATACTTTCACTGGTATCATACTGTGGGTCCCAATTTTGGTACCGTGACATCACTAATCTGGAGGATGTTCATCTTCAAAAACTAACAGTATTCGGTATTCGGCCAAGCGTTTAATTTTATTCGGCTTCGGCTTCGGCTTTGGCCGCACATTTTCATTCCGGTGCATCCCTAATTTCAACTAATCTCTATATCTGCATATGAATGCAGATCATTTTTAAAAAGCTAATATAAAGCTAACTTGTTGTCAGGAGATAGCTGATTGGATGAGAGATTACATTTCAGCCAGTGTGTTTCACCACTCCCCACTAACTGTTTACCATTGTTATGGGTAACACAAAAGTAATGCATTACAAAAGTAATGTGTTGCAGTACTATATTACATTTTTGCAGTAACAAAGTAATGCAACACGTCACCAACAGGATTTCAGGTAATATCATCACATTTACATTATCAGATAATGTGTCACCATCCGAAATAAACTGCTCATTGTTTTCTTTTTCACACTGATCCACATAGCTCCACTTTCGCCAGTGCACCACCACAAAAAGTATCCCCCGAAGGTTATTGTGTTTTGTCATGTCTTACAGACTACATTATAGAAGGGTTCTAGTGATTTGTTTGTAGAGATTAACACGGATGTGCCAAAAACTGCAGGTCCTCAAATGGCCACTTGAGACTGGCTCCATAAGGGAGTTCATCCTCATAGACCTACATGTTAAAATGTTCAACTTATCAGCAGAAATAAACATGTTTACAGCCTGGTACAAAAATGCTTTGGTGAGTTTTTAAATAAAATGGCCCTTTAAAAAAATGTATGGTTTATAATTAAGGCATGATTAAGGGCGAGGCTGCTGTGAGTGACAGGCTGCCTGTGGATTGTGTTCTCAGGCTCTCATTCTGATCCACCCCTTGTTATTCCACAGTTCCATCCTCTCATCCAAATTCAGTCACCTCTGGCACCAAAAATCCTGGAGGGACGGCCAAACTTTCAAATCAAGAATTCAGAATAGTCCGCACGGCAATGAGTAACGTCACGGTGGCTATATACATTATCTTTACAGTCTATGGTCACAGAGAACTGGAAGTAAAGGAAACCCTCAAGCTTGGTTCTTAGGATGTTTTCACAGAAGGGAATCTGAAATCTTTCTCTGTGCTGTTACCGGTTATACTAATGCAGTATAACAAATATAGTGGCAATAGATTTAACACCAAATAAACTGAGGCTAATATGTTTAGAATTTTCCGTTTATTCCTTTGTGACCCTAATACGGTATTTTTGTGTGTAGACACAAACTCACTTGTTTTCTTTTCATTCACATTTTAGCCTACAGTCTGGAGCAGGAAACTTTGAATGCGGTGTCTCTGGCTTGCGCTGGGTCTGTAAGGGAAAGGTCAGCTTTAAGTACCAGTTTTGCTCTTTGAGTGGACACTTTGAGAGGATTGAAAGCATGAAGTACATGCCTGCAGGTCCCCTGATGGACATCACAGTCATTGCTGGGAAGTTAGATGTAGTGTACCTGCCACACTGGATCTGCATAGGTAAGTGGACATGAAGAAAATAATTTTAAAAAATGTACTCACTTTTTATTTTTGACAGCACGAGTACAAACACTGATGCAATCCCTTTCTCTTCACGAACTGTGCTTTTGTTTTGTACAGATGACAATCCTACAATATTAGACAAGTTTGCAGTCCTGCACATAGATGACTGTGGAGATGTCGTGGAAAAAGTGTCTGAGGTCACATCATCCCATGTCAAGCTGTCTGAACCAGATTTCTCTCTATTAATGGTCCTGTTGGACTGGTTGGGCCTTCCAGTGGAAATATACTGTATGGTGTTAATATATAGCAAGATCCTCACAGCATCATCTCAAACATCCCTCACACTCCATGTTTACCTGATCCCATCTGATCTTGGTCTACAAGAGGTTATTTTATGTCTTATACAGAATGACACTATGAATTAATTGGTAAACACACAACACAGATAACAATGTTTTTGTTTTGTTTTGTTTTGTTTTGTTTCTGCAGGAATTGGATTCAAGAGAAAAATCCTATGGATTCAATGGAATCCGAAAGCCAAAACCAGAAAAGTCCCTGAAAATGCACAATTGGTTCACCTTAATGACAGATCAGGATGGTGCAGAGATTTATCCTGAAGGCGAGAAACCCCAGGTGAAAACCTATTTTTTTATGCATTACCAACCATAACATGTCTTCTCTCTTTCTGTTCTAGAAATGTATTCAAAAGGTACATATTTAATTAGACAGTCACTGTATCTAATTACAAAAAATAATTGTTTCATCTGCAGCCGTCTAATGGTGATATCTAAAAGTTAAATTTTTTACCCTGGTGTCTTACCTTGGGTCTTAAAATGTGTGCAATTTTACAGTGTATAAATGCGTTTTATCTCATACTGTGGGCCAAAAATGTCCACTTCAGTGGAACTTACATACACCAAAGTTTTATTACTGTCTATATTCCAATTGTTTTTACTGAGGGGTTTATTCATATATCACTCATTACCTGATTTATGTAACATTTTAGTTCTAAAAAGATTGCGAAAATCTAACTTTTTCATGGCTCACATTAACATATCTGCAGTCATGACCATGCCTTGCTCCATGTGGTCTTCAATTTTAGCCAGACATTTCAGCAATATTTGCAAATATACAGTAGATATTATTTTTCCTGTCTCTGATGTCTTTTTGATGGAAGTGAAAAAAAAAACAACAAAACTTAACCTCGTATGATGAAAGAAAAAAAAAATCTTCTGGTGCACTTTGCTCAAAGTCTGACTTCTTATTTATTATAATTTCTTATTTCACAGGCATTAAAGCTCAGATATAACAGCACAGATCCAAACTTCTATGAAGTGGTCATTCAAAATCCAGACAAAGACTTTAAGCTCATGCTCACACCAGAAAATGGGCATCAGCCAGTTTGGACCAGTAAAATTCGAAAAGGTCAGTTTTAAACAATACCACAAGAACTTATCCACTCTGTCTGTGTACCACTTTGATTTTGTTAAATATCATTAGTGAAGCAGATGTGTGCTGTTAGATAAAGGCAGTAAATCAGTTACATGTCCATGTTTTCTTTACCTCTGCTTTTTTCTCAGGTGAATGGCAAAGCACTGGCCATGTACAGGGTGAGTCATTTAAAATAATTAGTGTTTAAAAGAGTCATTCTTATACACTGTCTTTCTGACTGTTTGCTGCGCTGCTCCAAGACAAACACACATCTTCAAAAAAGCTAAGGCAGGACCAACTCAGCGTTTTCTATCAATACCACTGTTAGAATAAGAAAGCAATGCTTCCAAAAATAAAGTCGGGGCCAGTGAAAAATTTGATAATTGACCTGCTTCAAAATCACATAAATGTCCTGAAAGAGCTGAACTTTGAAGTTTGAATGATGTTTGTGGCTCGGTGCATGCAGCAGGAGTAGTCAACCAAAACATGTAGGGAATAATAATAATAAAGCTGGGTTTAATAATAAAGTCAGGTAAGATGGCTGCTGGTTCCAGTCTAGTTTTGTGTTTGTGCACCCATCCTCTTCTTTGTATACATTGTCCTGTAATGACATTTATCCTTCATGTAGAGACACCACCAGGATCTTGCTGGCTTATCGTAAAAAAGGAAAGATGTTAGGTTGCTCAAAGAAGCAGTGTAAAAGGGTCTAGTGACTATGAAGAGGAGCGATCAATTTGTTTTGTCTCCTGACACTGACTTGGTGTAGTCCACTAGAGAGAAGACATATCACCTTGTTGGAGCTGTTGAAAATAAAAATATTCATGATTGTCAGAGAGTGGAGGTTCTTTGCTCACAAAAGATCTTTTACTGAGTACAAAACCATCGACTGGAAAGACGATGCAAAAATGGCAAGTTTAATTTTGGCCTTTCGTCAAGTTACTCAGAATTTATCAGCAATGCTGAAATGACCTGCTGCCAGCGACGTCGGTCATTATGTGATAAACTTCTTTGTATAGTTTATCTTTATGAATCAAGAGTCTGATAAAAAATAGTCATGGTCAGATTTTAAATCAGTCACTCATGTAGCATTTTTTCTTTCCTTTCTCATCAGAGAAACACTCAGTGTACAAACACCAGGTGAGTGATCTCACATGCCTTAAATTTGATGGTTCTCTCACAACTGATGCTGCAGTCAGTGAGCTTCTCAGCAATAATATTATCCACCAATACATAATGTTATAATTAAATGACATTGTTAAATCATATCCATTTATTTATTCACTTTGAATTTATCAGGAAGCAGCAATCACAGTGGCAGGAGAGAAGCTTCTGAATATGCTCAAGGAGTTGAAAAGTGAAGAGTTCAAAGAATTCAAGTGGCGCCTACCATGCATCACAGAGAGCCAACGAGAGAACACTGACAGGGTAGACCTGGTGAAACTGATGCTGCAGACCTACACCCAAGAGTCTGTGGAGGTGGCCAAAGACATTTTAAAGGAAATTCCCAGGAATGATCTGGTGCAGCTGTTGTCAGACACCAGCTCAGGGTCAGAAGGTAAGTTGTGAAACAAAAACAGCAGTAGCATATTCAGGGACACCAGCTTATACTTAAACTATAAATCAGGTGTGAAGTCAAATTAGTTAATAAAAGAAAGCTCTCTGGCATTTATTTTCTGCATGTGTTTGTTCATGTTTTACAAAGGGTTTAATCTGAGCCATGCGGTACAATGATAGCAATCATTTCACATCCATACAGGGTTAAAGGTGCACAGCAGTTGAAAATATTTTTGTGATACAATGGTATCAGCCAATATAGTTCAGGTATCAGCATCAGGAAGGAAAAACTGGTATCAGAACGTCTCTAAGTGCAGCACAGGCACACTAAAGGGAGAAACAGTCATATTTAATAAGACAGCAGCAAGATGATCGGTTAACAATAGCGACGGCGAGCATTATCATGGCTACATACAGCCGCACAGAGTCACTGGCATGACTGTAGACTTCACTTTTTTGCAGTGAAGGTTTTGAATTGTATTTTCTCAAAAACAACTAATAAAGATTTGATGCCACTGATATTTTTAATTTCCTTCCTCCTCAGCTTAACACTGATCCAGACCATGAGCACAGCATGTCCGCCCGACTCTGCACAACACAGCTTTCATTCAAACATGCTGGATGAAACTCATTGTCACCTTGAACTGATCAATTATGATACAAACCAAAATTTTCATCATGTTAAACCTGTCGCAGAACTGAGGCTGTGTGATTCTCTTCAACAACAATGTGTTCTTCATGACGTAACGATGCAGTGATCTCATTGAGGAACACACAAGGAAATGTGAGTTTTTATGCCGCTGGGGCTGAGGCGTATTGTTTTTGGGTTAGCTGTCCGTCTGACTGTCTGACTGTCCCACTCACATGAACACAATACCTCAAGAAGGCCTCGAGGGAATTTCTTCAAATTTGGCACAAATGTTCACTTCACATGAACTGATTTGAATTTGATGGTCTATGGTCAAGGTCAGTTCATGACTATATTTAAATTTTTCAGCATTATTTTTTTAATAACATACTATATTATGACTCTGTATTGTTATTTATATCATGTCACCTGACTTTGGCCTTAATGTGTAAACTTCCTCTCATAAATTTATGACTTCATTGGTGTAAACTGTGAGAGCAACTTGAGTGCTTTGCAGAGGCATACAGCACAACAGTGAGGATGCACAGAAGTCTACAATGATTGTAAATAATTTTAAGGATGAAATTGGGAATTTCCTCATAGCAACAGAATAGCCAAAAGAAATAATTGAACCAGTTTACAGAATTAAAGGAGTAAGGGGGGGATAAAGAGAATCATCTTTTGCTCTGATTATGTTTAAGAAATGCAAAAACATAACAGTATTTTATGGTCCACAGAATATCTGATCTGGTGTGGACATTTGAACCAGAGGCTGTTATAACACTTTATTAATGCAGGATGTAAAAATTTCTTAAGTCTGGAGGATTGTGGGTTTTTTTCTTTCTTTATCCTGTTTTGTTTCATTTTATTTTAATTTTCAAATCCCATTCATATGTGTTTTCATATTTGAGTATATATTTTTTTAAAATCTTTTCATGTCTTAAATTGAGCACACTTTATTTTTTGTCGTTGTTACAGGTGGAGAGTCAATAAAAAACTGTTTAAACCATTTTTCATGCAAAAACATTAAATGGTTCCAGCTACTTAAATATGAGGACTTCCTGCTTTTCCTTTAAATTAGTTTAATAATTTTAATCTTTTAAATGTGTTTAAAGTTCTCTGCATTGAGTCCTTTTACTCTTAATACTTAAATACATTTTCCTTGTTATACTGACATACTTTTATTCAAATAACATTTTCAATGCAGGACTATTACTAGTAACAGAGTAATTTTAAAGTGTGGTATAAGTAAGTAGAAGATCTGAATACTTCCTTCATCACTGATGCTGAAAAGTCAAATGTTTTGTCATTGCTGTTTTTTTTTATTTTCCATTAAGCGAGCACTGACTGTAAAATCACATTTAACTTAAGTCTATTATATGACATTAACACATTCTCACTCCGACCTCGTCACATATCGACATTTGGTCATAGACTTTCCACGACGTCCACATACAGTGTGCAAGGTACCTTGGGTGCGTTGGTTGTTAACGTTGTTAACGTTCTGTCAAGTTTTGCCTGTTACATGCATTGTCTTCTTTCAAGATACGCTTCCGTTTTCACAGGAAATTTACCATTTATCTACTCCACCGTCCTTCCGCCTCACTCCCTGCACCTGTGGGCTGCTCCCCAGGAGGAGAGCAGGCAGCAGCTCGGGAGATGGACTTTCTGCCGGTGGCTGCAGCAGCTGCGATTAGAAACATTTTCTCTTCATCGCTTAAACACCAAGCTAATTATCGACACTAGGGATGCACGATAATATCAGCACGTCATCAGTACTGTCCAATATCGGCTTTAAAATGAGCATTATTTAGAATTAATATTACATACATTGAAAAGCAGTGTATTTCATGTCTCCATCTGCTGGTGGGCCATCACAAGTAGAGTGTGTCTGTATCATATGATGTTAATTCCACTGCAGAAGGGACTTGATGATCACTAGAATTAGGTGGATAATTAAGCGGATATATCTGTCAGTATTGGTTATTGGTCAGATGAGTTGTTCCTCATTGGCATATTGGATATCTGCAAAAAATCCAATATTGTGCATTTCTAATTGAGTGCTGCATCATTTCATGTTCACCCACACAAAGCCACAGAAGTGAGTAATAGTTACTTTTCTGTTGCTGTTCAATGTAAAATAATACGACAACTGTTCAGATAATTGTGTGGAGCTCATGTAACACGTGTTGTTTCTTTTGTTATTTTCTAAGTAGCTTACAATATGATACCTTCCTCACGATAACAGTGTTTTTCCACAGTAGCCTACAATATGATACCTTATGATACCTATGATACCAAACACCCTTTGCGCTGTGACTTTTTCCTCATTTAACCATTACATTTAGGCACTGGACTTGAAAATTCACTTGGCCTGGATAAGGACTGAACCTTCAACTTTGTGATCTCCCAGCAGCCCTTCAACAGCCTGAGCTATTCGTCCTCACACTTAAACTGTGTTTAACAAAGCCTTTCACTCTCTCCTCTGGACAGCGGCCTTTAGAATTCACTGAGCCTGAACGAGGGTAGCTGTAGAGGTGGGGCATTGGAAGATCCAGATCCAGATCTTAAGGTGGAGACATGCTGAAGCTGAGCCCCTCCTCTTGAGGATTCTAAAGGCGTAGGATGTCACTGTGGCATAAGTGCAGCACACAGAGGAGGGAGGTGGTAAAGGAAAATAATAGATAGAGATAGCCAATCAGGAGCTGAGAATACATATATTAGACCTTTGTTTAACATATACTGTTAACTTTATTTACACATACCACCATACTGACAAAAATATGCATGACGTCCAGTTTAGTGGACAGATGATTAATTGTAATTTATTCCCAACATAAAATCAATACTTGGATATTTTAATTGTATGTCTTACTCTTATTACTTGATGTTAACAGATTTTACTTACCGACAAGCGTCTCCCATTATAGTAGGATTGGCTCTGTCGGCCATCTTGAGAGTTGGAAAGGACCGTCTTGACAGAGTTCCTGCGTATCTTATAAAAGGGGACCAGGTTGTATAAGAGTGGGTATTTTCAACCAAAACATGATCTCCTATCCATAACCGAGAGTTTTTTTGTGCCTATACCTAACCACGTTAACAAAGCCGTAGTGAAACATAAAGTAAAGTTCCAAACAACACATTCAAACATTCATCCTCAGTATGTGCAATGAATGGTCGTACCTGTTTTATGTTTTTAATACATATTTATTGTTACAGTATCACTATTTCTAAATTGCAATTGCAAAGTGCTTTAAGACATAAAAATGCTTTGAGAAAATATATACAGTAAATATAAAAATACATACAAATGGGATTTTAAGATTTTCATCCTATTTACAATCATTTTACACTTTTCTGTTAAAAACTTTGGAAAAATCAGTTTGACTGAAAAGAATAAAAAACTCATGTTTCCTCTTGTGCTCCTCGATTCTACAGATCACAGTATCCTTACATTACTGAAGAAATCACTGTTGCTGCAGAGATTAATACAGCCTCATTTCTGCGACAGGTTTATCATGATGACAATTTTGGTTTGTGTCATAATTTATCAGTTCAAGGTGAGGATGAATTCCAGCCAGCATGTATTAAATGTTCTTCATGCTTAGTGGCTTCATGTGCCACTAAGCAACTTTCATAAGACTGAATGAGGTCCCATCTCCAATGCTTTATACATCTATGTTCTCACTGGACTGAAAAGGCGCCGTCTTGGGGTCCAGTATCCAGATCTAATTAGACATCCATGGCATTTGGTCATCAATTTAAGTACTGGACAATAATCATTTTTAAACCAGATGATTGTGCGACAGGAAAAGTTGAGGGATCATCAAAGTGATCACAATCCAGCCTGAGAGGAGCATCCATCCAAAAACAAACACAAAATGCCAACCTCAGGGTGGTGCTCGAGGCAAAGTCTGATGATCACCAAAGAGAAGAGTCATCCTCTGGACACCATGAAAATGTGTACAAAAGTTTTAAATGGCGATCCAAGAGGGTGAACCAACCGGCTGTGACTGCCACACCTGGAGCCACTCACACTGCTAAAAACCAATCAGTGGTTTTATCTGATGAACACTTATCAATATGGCAGTATGTGCTAATAAAACATTTAAAGTTCTCACATTGACTCATGCAGTGAAGAAAATGACTTTAAAGCCACAGTATGATGTCTATGTAACATGTTATCATGGTTTGGGCACATACCTCCCTCTGTGGGGTTCACACCAGACGCTCAAGCTGATGATCCTGCAGCTGCAACACATTTAATGAAAATTAAATTGGGGTAAAAGCAACCATGTTTGCTTTGTTTCTAATAAACCAGAACATGTAGGCACACAGGTAAAGACCTTTTCAGGCGTGGAAGATGAATCATTGCTGCCTTCATCAACAGTATCTGTTAGAGGGATAGTTTGGATTTTTGATGTGCGGCTGTATGAGGTACTGATCCACTGTCAGTGTATTACAAACAGTCAATGGCAGTCGACGCCCCAGTTTGGAGAATCAGCCAAGAACATGTCACTGTATATTTGTATATATTTTTCTACTGTTAATAATATATATTTTTGTTCATCTCGTTGTGCTGTGGTACACAAGTATGACTGTACACTGACAAGAAAGTTTTATCTTATCTTATCAAGAACACTGCCGCTGAAGCTAAGCATTGTACTGTTAATCTGTACACCTGTAATCTGTAATGCACAATCTTAACTTTATTCACCTGTCTCTCCTGATTGAACTGTTACTACAGACAACATCTTTAACTAAGTCACTCACTCACTGTGAGGACTACAGCAAACATTAGTTTTGCACATGATAACTTCATCTACATAATACTATCATGACCTGTACTCACAATATGTAAATTCAAAAGCTACATGACTGTCAGCATGTATTTTCAATGAAGAGCTACCCTGCATACAAAGTTTGTGATTTATAGTTTAAGTATAAGATGGTGCCCCTGAATATGCTACTGCTGTTTTTGTTCCACAACTTACCTTCTGACCCTGAGCTGGTGTCTGACAACAGCTGCACCAGATCATTCCTGCCAATTTCCTTTAAAATATCTTTGGCCACCTCCACAGACTCTTGGGTGTAGGTCTGCAGCATCAGATTAACCAGGTCTACCCTGTCAGTGTTCTCCCGTTGGCTCTTTGAGATGCGAAGGAGGTACCACTTGAATTCTTTGAACTCTTCGTCTGTCAACTCTTTGAGCATTTTGAAAAGCCTCTTTCTGTCCGCTGCAATTGCTGCTTCCTGATGAATCCAAAGTGAATTAACAAACGGATATGATTTAACTCTAACTGTAATGATAATATCCAAAATATTCAAAATAAGTTATGAGTTTGGTTTATGACTGAATTGCTTATTGACTGAACACTGTTGAATAAAGTCAAAGACTGATGTGAGATCACTCACCTGGTGTTTGTACACTGAGTGTTTCTCTGAGGAGAAAGGAAAGAAATTATGTTACATGAGTGACTGACTTAAAATTGGACCATGACTATTTTTTTATCAGACTCTTGATTCATAAAGATAAACTATACAAAGACGTTCATCACATAATGACCGACGTCGCTGGCAGCAGGTCGTTTTCATGTCACTGATTAATTCTGTGAGTGACTTGATGAAAAGCCAAAATGAAACTTGTCAGGTTTGTGTCGTCTCTCCAGTTGGGGTTTGTACTCAGTCAAAGATCTTTTGTGAGTGAAGAACAACCACTCTGACAGTCACAAGTGTAACTCCAATAGTGTGATGTGTCCTCTCTTTAGTGAGTTGTACGATGCAGCCACATAGCTGTGGGTGGGCCCAGCCAGGAGGCTGTTTGCAGCTCAAACTTCTTTTAAATTAAGGACGAGGACTTTTCTGTTTGCTGCTGCCCTTTATTAAATCAAATAAATATTCATTTCTAAAACTGCACTGTAACTTCTATTCTTGTATTTTAAACCTGTCTTAGTCTTGTTTTTATTTTTCATTCTCTTGCTCTTTAATGGTGTTTTTTGTTGCTAAAATGTGCTTTCTTCATAAATAATTCTAGGTCAAAACCTAGTATATGGCTGGACCATGTATGAAACATTCGAGAGCTTTCAATTTCAAACAATGGCTTTTTAGTTGAAACAGGAGGTGGCAACATTCACTTAGACTTGCTGTTGCAGTCCAGGCAAAAAATTAATATATACTTATCTTAAAATGAAGAACAATACAATCAGACACACTCGCACAGCAGATAGGACATGGACTCTCTGGAGCTGTAACGTTAACCTCTGGACAAGCTGCTTTTTGCTCGATTTACCACAACACAAGACATGCTTTGCACAAATCAGCCTGACATCTTGCGGTCTTTTCCTCCGTTCACATGAAGCCTGGAACAACGCCAACACTTAACAAAGGGAACATTACAGCATTCAGCTCCATTATAACTCAGAGGGTTCCCCGTATAAACAATTGTGTTAAACTAGACACGAGACAACATGCTAATGCTATTAGCATAAGCATATAACATTTCCCACTGCACAAATTAGCATAGTTTTCCTCCTATTATATAAGGCCAGGATAAATCATAAGCCATTCTTAGAAAGCTATTTTGGGAGGCTGTGTTGTCTTAGCAAATTAGTTTCTTATCTGTGAAATCAAAGTAAATAAAGAGTTCGTTTCCATCTAGACACAGATACACAGACACACTCACTCACTCACTCACTCACACACACATAGGCCTACATTCTGTGGTCTAGCCAAAAATAAAACAGTTCTTGTTTCTGTCTTCTCGTTTACAATATGATGATCAGGTCAGATTTTTGAGTGACAGTGCATTTTATAAATGTCATAATGTGAGCAGCCCCACTTTCACTCAGTGGAAATCCTGGTGTACCAGTATAACCAGTAACCTTGTTAACTCAGACCAAATGTGTCATGGTTGCTCCAAGTGACGACAGCTGTAGAAAACACAAACAGAACATGTAGGTGTCCTCTTAAAACCCTTCAATTTTACTCAAATCAATTTTAAATACATGGCCATCTGTGTTTATTATCTACACCAACCACTTACATAAGTGAATACAAGCAACCATTGATGCATTCAGCTGAAAGTGAACAGAGGAACAGAAGCCTTCTTTCAGCTAGCAAGCTGCTTCTTTCTAGGTTAAAAAAAATCTTGGCAAAACAAAGCAGTTTGCTTCAGTTTGTCACAAATAGACATCAGCGAATGCAGCTCAAGATCAGCCTTCATCCTCAACCCAGAAACCTGCACCACTTTCTATATAAGCCAAGTAAGTTAGTAACAACATGTACGTGGCTGCTCATTCAGCCCTTTCTCGGTCAACAGTAGTGCAGTTACCAGTGTGTGCAGGCATGTGTGTAGTTAACGTGCCTGTAGCATCAGACTATGCTCAATTGTAATTTTTAATGTTACTGTTTGCCCTGGTGTACCTCAGTCCATGCCAGGCTGGATTGTTAATGTTCATCTAGGTACGTTTATTTTTTCCTCTGATGATGTATAACACTTGTATTAATGTTACGTTTTATTAATTTGTCCTTAACTTGCTCATCATGGGTTTAAAATGAACTTTCCCCCTCATTACCTGGCTGTATCTCAGTCATTCCTTTGATTAATGTCTGATAAGACTAGATTTCTGATGCGCTTCTACAGTGAACTAAGGCATGTTGTTTTAGCTTAACACCAAGCTATTAGTTTCAAATAATTAATTAATATGTACTTAACAGATTTTTTTCCCCTGACCCCGACCTTATTTTTGGAAGCATGACTTTCCTTTTCTAACAGTAGTACTGATAGAAAACACTGAGTTGGTCCTGCCTTAGCTTTTTTTGAAGATGTGTGTTTGTCTTGGAGCAGCACAGTGAACAGTCAGAAAGACAGTGTATAAGAATGACTCTTTTAAACACAAATTATTTTAAATGACTCACCTTGTATATGGCCAGTGCTTTGCCATTCACCTGAGGAAAAAAACATGGACATGTAACTGATTTACTGCCTTTATCTAACAGCACACATCTGCTTCACTAATGATATTTAACAAAATCAAAGTGGTACACAGACAGAGTGGATAAGTTCCTGTGGTATTGTTTAAAACTGACCTTCTCGAATTTTACAGGTCCAAACTGGCTGATGCCCATTTTCTGGTGTGAGCATGAGCTTAAAGTCTTTGTCTGGATTTTTAACGACCACTTCATAGAAGTTTGGGCCTGTGCTGTTATATCTGAGCTTTAATGCCTGTGAAAGAAAAAAATGAATAAATAAGAAGTCAGACTTTGAGCAAAGTGCACCAGAAGATTTTTTTTCTTTGGTTATATGAGGTTAAGTTGTGGTGTTTTTTTCACTTCCATTGAAGACATCAGAGACAGAAACAGAAAAATTGAAAGAAATTTTGTTCGTTATGATAATGTCAGTGTTTCACACTGGGGGTGGGGGGTGGGGTGGGGTGGGGGGGTGGGGGCATTTAAGAACCTCAGCTGCCATGAGGCTTTGGTTGTACATGCAAATCAAACACGAGGGAGGAGACACCACATGTCAGTAGTGAAAAAATAGCTGATATATATCACCACAAAACTTCTCCAGTTTATTAGTGGCAGTAAGACAATTATTTTTCATATTACAAGTTTTCTGAAATTTAATATTTGATTATGCAAATGAGGCTCACCTAATTAAATATGTACAAATCTGCATAAATTTCAAAGATCTGAACACTGGATGAAGCCATGTTAAAAAAATCTCAATTTAATTTATTGTCATATAAGTGTCAAAGATATTTACAAAGTGAATTTTGGATATTTCTGTTAATCACTCCATAAATCAGAATATAGTGTCAACAGCCATTAATCTTTTTAGAACTAAAATGTTACATAAATCAGGTAATGCGTGAATAAACCCCTCAGTAAAAACAATTAGAATATAGACAGTACTAAACCTTTGGTGTATGTAGCGCCACTGAAGTGGACCTTTTTGGCCCACAGTATGAAATAAAACTCATTTATACATTCTGAAATTCCACACATTTTAAGACCAAAGATAAGACACCAGGGTAAAAAATTTAGATATTACCATGAAACTGCTGCAGTTGATTACTTACATTAAAACAATTATTTTTTGTCCTGCAAGTTTTTTGAGACATTATGTCTTAATATGAAAATGAGTCACCATCTAATTAAATAAAAATACATATATAAATACATTTCTAGAACAGAAATCTTAACCAAAATAAACATCTCAACAATTATTTTGGACAATTTCTCTCTATAATCCGAGAGAAGACATGATATGGAAGCAAAATAAAACATCTCAAAATTGATCAGTGCAGAAAAAAAAAAGTTTTCACCTGGGGTTTCTCGCCTTCAGGATAAATCTCTGCACCATCCTGATCTGTCGTTAAGGTGAACCAATTTTGCGTTTTCAGGGACTTTTCTGGTTTTGACTTTGGGATTCCATTGAATCCATAGGATTTTTCTCTTGAATCCAATTCCTGTAGAAACAAAAAAACAAAAAACAAAAACATTGTTATCTCTGTTGTGTATTCACCAATTAATTTATACAGTAGTGTCATTCTGTATCTTATTATGACTGGTATTATTGACAGTAAGACATAAAATAACCTCTTGTAGACCAAGATCAGATGGGAGCAGGTAAACATGGAGTGTGAGGGATGTTTGAGATGATGCTGTGAGGATCTTGCTATATATTAACACCATACAGTATATTTCCACTGGAAGGCCCAACCAGTCCAACAGGACCAATAATAGAGAGAAATCTGGTTCAGACAGCTTGACATGGGATGATGTGACCTCAGACACTTTTTCCACGACATCTCCACAGTCATCTATGTGCAGGACTGCAAACTTGTCTAATATTGTAGGATTGTCATCTGCACAAAACAAAAGCACAGTTCGTGAAGAGAAAGGGATTGCATCAGTGTTTGTACTCATGCTGTCAAAAATAAAAAGTGAGAACATTTTATTTAATTATTTTCTTCATGTCCACTTACCTATGCAGATCCAGTGTGGCAGGTACACTACATCTAACTTCCCAGCAGTGACTGTGATGTCCATCAGGGGACCTGCAGGCATGTACTTCATGCTTTCAATCCTCTCAAAGTGTCCACTCAAAGAGCAAAACTGGTACTTAAAGCTGACCTTTCCCTTACAGACCCAGCGCAAGCCAGAGACACTGCATTCAAAGTTTCCTGCTTCAGACTGTAGGCTAAAATGTGAATGAAAAGAAAACAAGTGAGTTTGTGTCATCAAAACATTTTTGTACCAGATAGTAAACATATTTATTTCTGCTGATAAGTTGGGCATTTTAACATGGGGGTCTATGAGGATTAACTCCCTTTTGGAGCCAGTCTCAAGTGGCCATTTGAGGACCTGCAGTTTTTGGCACATCTGTGTTGATCTCTATTAACAAATTCTGCATGTGTACAGAATCTGTAGGCCACTGGACATATTTTGGTATCAGAAGTGTTCTGGTTTTTGTTTGTAGTCCGTTTGTAGTCCGAGTAGTATTGACCAAAATCTTATCTATTATGAGATAGGGATCAGTGTTTGTGGGTTTATCATATGTAACACAATAAACACACGCTGAAATCAGCACAACAAATGGACTGACGTGTGAATAAGTCACTATGACGGACGCAAATTAATACATTGGAACCGGGGGACCCACTTGCTGGTTTCTGGTGTGCCGGTCAGCTACAACAGCACTGGAGAGAGAGTTATGCACAAGAACAGGACGGTGTGCAGGCGTTGCTCCACCATTGTAGAGGATGTGAATGGAAAAACATCGAACATACTAACGCACATTGGATGGCATCACCCGGATGTGTCGATCACCTGGATGAGGAAAAAACAAACCGATGGCCAGTTCCTCATCCACGCTGCTTTCAAGCAGCCTTAGGACACAAAAGGAGAACAACCGAGATGTGCCAGTCATTGAACCCTTCTATAATGTAGTCTGTAAGACATGACAAAACACAATAACCTTCGGGGGATACTTTTTGTGGTGGTGCACTGGCGAAAGTGGAGCTATGTGGATCAGTGTGAAAAAAGAAAATGAGCAGTTTATTTCGGATGGTGACACATTACCTGATAATGTAAATGTAATATTACCTGAAATCCTGTTGGTGACGTGTTGTATTACTTTGTTACTGCAAAAATGTAATATAGTACTGCAAAACATTACTTTTGTAACATGTTACTCACAATAATGGTATACAGTTTGTGGGGAGTGGTGAAACGCACTGCCTGAGATGTAATCTCTGATCCAATCAGCTATCTCCTGACAACAAGTTAGCTTTATATTAGCTTTTTGAAAATGATCTGCATTCATATGCAGATATAGAGATTAGTTGAAATGACGGGCACACAGAGGAAGTCTTGGTTTGGATATTAGCTTGCTATACCGGATAATAGGAGTGGGGGAAAATCCATACAGCACAGTATTGTGATATTTTTGTGTGGCAATGTTGTATCGTCACACAGTATCAATTTTTTTTAGAATATGTGTTATTAATTTTAAAAATATAAATCAGCTTTTGGTAGTCTACTAGAACAATATGATCATTAGTTTTTCAGTCCACTAGATACATTTTGCTGCCAAAAAAAAGACTGAAAACTTTAAATTAAATTAAATAAAAACCTTTTCTTATTAGATAAAACACATGTTGACAAACTTTGTCTTTGGGGACATAATTCACAGCTGAAAAAAGCTTATAAATCACAATATATTTTATCACAACGCATATGGCAACATATTTAATATAGCATTAATATTGTATGGTGACTTAAAGAGTATTTTATCCTATTTAGTTCTATTTCACCCTCTCTGGGAGCCTCGCTCTCCCTCACTGTGCAGCAACCCTTGATTGGTTGATGCACATCGGCACTATACTGATTCTTTAGAGGCTGAACACAGAGCCATGGTGAGGTGCAAAAACCTATTGTTTGTCTCAGACCACTTGATTTACATTATGCTTAGAGGATATTGTAAAATTTTTACTCAATTATACCAAAACAATGTTGCCTACTGGAGCTTTACGTATCATGATAATATATAATGGATCTTCTTGTGATTCCCACCCCTACTGGATAATACCCAAATATGGGCTTCACCCTCAGAGGCTCATCACTGTCAGTCTTGTTACCGACATTGCTTTAGTGTAAGCTTCATTTTTCAGCCCCAAACGTTGACGCTTAGCTGTGATGGAACATTTAGGATCTTATATTTACCTGTAAGTTGAAGCCTTGTTTGCATCTGTACTGTTCACTTCAGGTTCAACTTTAGTCCAGTCACTGGAGTCCTGCTGCAGAGGACAGTCATTTTTACAAAGACATGAAGATGTGTTTTAGTAACTTCACATTGACTGATAACAAATAAACTCAACAGAGGAATAGCTGCTGAAATGCAGTAGCTAATGGGGATCATAATAAACTAAACTAAACAAATGACTGAATGTAAGGAATTACCATAACGCTTCCACAACCCTCAAGCTCCAAGCTTCTTGAAGGCCCTTGTGAAGACACAGAGGATCAAAAATATATGTTGATACATTAAATCACATAACATTGCATGTGTTTTGCATCATATGCTAGATTGTGCTGCTCAAACATGAGAGCAATATGTAACAGTAGGTTAGGATTGTAATGTAAAGTGTACGGTAATGGGTGTTGATGTTGTGGTCATGCTATATACAGTGTGTTTATATGCACTGTGGTAACCAGGTTACTGTTAAACTGTGTATACATGCAGCAGGTCAGTAATCATCAGATTTGTCCCCTACTTCCCACATTTTAGAATGATGGCTTTCTTAATTATTATTTAGATCATTTTTCTTTGCATTTTTTGCCTTTATTGGACAAATCTGGGACAGTGAGAAAGGGGATGACAGGACATAAAGGTCCAACAGCTGGAATCAAACTGTGGATGTTGTGGTCATGTTGCATGCTGTAACCATCTGGCCATCAAGATGCTCCAGCTTTTTTCTTTTTATTGTAGTAGTAGGGATAAACAATGACAGGCGGACAGACTGACAGCCTCACAGCATGAATGTGTCTGAATTTGACTATCAAACACTTGATAGTGGAACAAACTTAATTAGACTACTAGAGGCTACTTGTTGTTTCAGTTTCAGTGAGACCTTGGACAGAGTTATTTCAAATCACTCCATGTTATAATTTCTCTTTTCATCCAGCCGCTCAGCTGTTACTAGGGATGTCACGATTATTTTATTTCACTATTAACCGTGGTTTTAAACATGACGGTTAATTATTCATAAAGATTCCTCAACACCGTCACTCTCCAAAGATTATGCCGGGACGCGGAACCATATACAGTAGGTCAGTAAAGGTAAATGCACAATAACTGGGTTAAAATACGTCAGTCTCAATTTATCTAATGTAACATTGAATTACAAATTATATGTTTGCGTGTCATTTGCAATTAATGGCGTATTGGTATGATACGAGTTGGGCTTACAGTGCAACGTGACAAGCTAAGGCACGTCTCAATTTTTTTTTTGATGGATAGTTTTGAAGTTTGTGTGCACACAGCGTGAGGTTGTAATGGTTTTGGGTCCGTGTAGCTCTTTGGAGTGAGATGACAGGCAGAAACTCACGTCCACACGAGTGTGGGATTTTACAAATGCTCGTCAATTATTTTTACATCAACTTAAAAACACTCCAACCTTACCAAGCCTGGTTGTACGGCTACTATATTTTCATACATGAACAAAATAGTTGCCACACGTACTTACAACCATCACTGTTGTGTTGAGAGATAAAAGAAAAAGCAGGAGCACACGGAAATAAATGAAACTTAAAGATCTATAAGGAGTGTTCATGTGATTTTACACATTTATAGTGTGAAATTAATTAATGCATAATAATCGTGATAATCGTAAAACCGTGATTATTTCTCTGACAATAATCGTACCAAGAAAATATATAATTGTGACATCCCTAGCTGTTACCTTCCCTTCTATTGTCATTAACATGCATGCTTCTGAGATTTGTTTAAAAACTTGTTACATGTATACATGGCAGAACATTCTGCATCGTATCTGCAGAAATGTATCTAGGAGATACTAAATTTCTCTCATACCCTACCCCAATTATGGAAACAAGGTTTCTGCTTGATGTGAAGTTTAAGGTATCAGCTTACTAAAGAGTCGACTGTAACCTGGTTCTAAGAGCATGGAAATACACTGATAGTCAGTACCCTGTCCTATAGTGTAATGCTTCTAAAAACCAAAGAGGAAATTAAAAATTGTAAACGTTATTGATGCTGTAACAGGAACTTTTTACTAAACCATTCTAATAAACACACCACCTTTTTCTTTTACATCTGCAAACTCCTGTCTACAATGGGCTTAACACATGCACGCTGAGGACTTGACACAGACTCCGGAGTTGGTGCTTATCCTGAAGCCTTACAGGATCTGATCCCATTTGATACAGCAGTGGGAGCCTTTGATAAATCGACCCCAACTGGATTCAAACCATGAACCTTCTGCGCAGTAGATGAGTGCTCTAACCACTACACTAGGGAAGCCCATGGTAAACTGTTGACGATGCAAGAGGAAAGCTCAGGAGATCATCAAAGACAGTAAGGTTCACCCACTGGGGACCATCAATGACTGTACAATTAAATAGTTGCGATATTTCAATGTGAACCAAAGAAGTGGAGCGACCAACAGACACGCTGACATTGAGCCAGCAGCACGGTCAAAATACTGATTGTTGGCTGTAGTGTGTAGAAATCATGGATGATATAACATTCAAAACAAACCTACATATTCAAATGGCTGCATGACTGTCCACATGTAATTTGGATTTTTTTTTAAAGTAGCATTTAAGTTAAAGAACACAGACTGTGCTGCATACCACAGTTTGTTTTTCCCCCACATCTTACCTTTGGATCCTGAGCTGATTTCTGACAGCATCTCTGCCAGACCTCTGTTCATCTCCATTAAAACCTCCCTGGTCACCTCCACAGACTGCTCGCCATAGATCTCCACTATCATCTCCACTGTTTTATCTCTGTCTGCCATCTCCATTCTCTGACTTGAGATTTTTGGGAGGCCTTTCTTCATTCTAGTGCGCTGTAGGACATGTTTGAATTGCTCGAGCTCCCCATAACTTAAATCTTTGAGTGTTTCCAAAAGCTTCTCCATAAGTGATGTCCTGGTCACCACCTGATGGATTCAAAGTAGTCGGAGGACTTTTATGTATTATTTCTATTGTAGTGATGAAACAATTTATTTGCATTAATTTAAACATTTAAGTAATAAGAGTATAACAACTAATAATAACCACATCAGGCACAATGATACATTTGGTTCTACATGTGTTGATTTCTGTAACATGATTAATTTCATTTTATAAACACGTCTCTGTCACTGTGCTCCCAAAAGCAAGAATGATCCACCTGATATCATGTTCTCATAGCTTTTACAACAGATGTGATGTTTGTGATAATTTTCCACCTGTAAAAATTTAAAGAAAGCTGTGTTCTGTAAAATGTGTCTGATGTGTAGGAGCCCCTTAGAGGTCAAGTTGGGAGATTTTTTTTGGACTGACTTTTGCGTCCCCTCGCAGTACTTTTTGCATTACCTCGCAATAAATTTTGCATTGCCTCGCAATAGTTTTGCATTCCCTTGCAATAACGTTTTGGATTCCCATGAGCCACCAGTGTCACTTCCTCTTAGATGCCTGCATTGATCGGTGACCAACATAAACTTGCATAAAGCTGGAGAGATCTCCTTTTAAACTGTAGTGTTGTTATTATTGTCTTTCATGCTGTTGTAACTAGCTTGTAACTAACGCATGTTTCTGTTAGGCCTATGTGTTTCACTAATGTTCTTTATGTATTATGAAGAATGTCAGACTGGCCAATCAGTGGCAGAGTTGGCCCCGAGTCACAAATAGCACATTTCGACTGACACAGTACTGGCACGGTGCAGGTTCCCGAACCTAATTAAGTAAGCTACTTAGAACGGCATGAAAGACAATAATAACAACACTACAGTTTAAAAGGAGATCTTGCCAGCTTTATACAAGTTTACGTTGGTCACCAATCAATGCGAGCATCTAAGAGGAAGTGACAATGGTGGCTCATGGGAATCCAAAACATTATTGCAAGGGAATGCAAAACTATTGCGAGGGGGATGCAAAAGTATTGGAGGGGAAAGCAAAATTTATTGCGAGGGAACGCAACAAGTACTGCGAGGGGACGCAAAAGTCAGTCCAAAAAAAATCTCCCGACCTGACCTTTAAGGGGCTCTGTAGATGTGACATTACTCACTCTCTGCTGGAGCAGTTCAGGTGGATGTTTCTCTGAGGAGAAAGAAAACAGAAAATGACCCATGAGTGATTCAAAATCAGTCTATAAACAACTTTTGCAACAGAGAGCCCTAGGGTTAAAATATCTATCAGGAGGTTCCACTTATGATCCACCGTACTGCTAACATTTTCTTAGCAGCAGTTAGGCCGGAAAGTCAAATTCTTTTTTCATGCACTGACATAGAAATTTGAGAGTTATCATTCAGCAAACAAAGTACGGGGCAACATGGGACCTCCCTATTAAGAATTTTAGATAAGGATTCATTCCCAAGGACCATTTCCAAAACATATGTGTAAAGGTACCTAAGCAACATTGCGTACATAGTTGGCAGAAAGGGGATGATTCCAACATCTGGGCGTGAAATAAGATTATGTTGCTTTTGAATAAAATACCACATGGAGGATCCATCGTAAAATAACACTAAAATGGGCTTGGATCTGACATCATAAAAACAGAATGAGAGAGGTTAGACACCTTATCATTAACACACATTAAATCTAAAGGACTGCAAAACAAAATCCCTGCAACAAACACTTTATACATTTATATAGATTATAATGTTTCAAATATGTCAAAATATATAATCTAAAGCAAATGTAAATTAAATTAAATGTGTTATTTTATAACTAGTTTGGCTAGTTTTGCATGTTTTCACACATCCCCCATTAAATTTCAAATTATTTATGATCATTTCAGTTTTGAGTAATTAAGGCACGAGACCACCTGTGGATAGGCTATATGAGCTGTGTTAATGCTGCGTTCTTCAGTTGGCAGTTACCACCATCTAATCAACTGTGCAGTAAAGCCGATGAACACCAGTTAATTTCATCTCTGTCTTTACTTATCATTCTTCAGGTGGGTAAATCATTTTTCTTTTAACATTCTCATAGTTGTCAGTCATGTGTTTTCTGTTTAGTGTGCTGTTTTGAGATGTAAATTTTTATTTTTTACTGGTGGTTGCGCTAGCCCAGGCGGAGATGGGTCGGCATCAGTTTGCCGTGTGCTAGTGCATTTGACACAGGACACCTGTCAGGACATGCGGGGGGAGATTGGATGTGGCTGTTGCCTTACTTCAATGTTGAATTTATGTGTGTGCGATTTAGTTTATCTTATCTTATCTTATCTTAATTTTTGAGTGTTTGGTAGGTTTTTTTTCGTGTTTTTCTGCATTTAATCATAACGGTTTTGTAATCTTTTTAGCTAGCAGTTGTCAGTTTGTTTTATAAACGGTTTGAACACGGACGATTGGGCTGAACAGTTGATTAGCAGCGCTGCTGTATAATATTGCCAGGCAACCGCGCAACTTGGATGTTACATCAGTTGTAAATAAAGGGGATGAATGAGAGGAAATATATGGTTAACAGTGTTGTCTGATTAAACGTTGGGAATAAGATAACTGTTTCATACTGAGATTGATAATAAGTGTACATAGTAAAATGATATAGAAGGAATATGTAAATACCTTGTAAAAGTGATAATTTTAATAGCCTTTGTTTTGTATTGTAATTGTAATTTATATTGTTGTTTAAATTGTTAATTGAATTGTTGAATTGAGTTGGCAGTTGTCACCATCTAATCAACTGTGCAGTAAAGCTGATGAGGACCAGTTAATTTCATCTGTCTTTATTTATCATTCTTCAGGATGAAACAATTTTTCTAAAATATTCCACCCCTTTGAGTGACCACTCTATGGGTGTCACACCTGCTCTCTAATTTTTCAGATTTCTTTTTGATAAAATGAGGTTTAAATGCAGCTTCACCATGAAATCTAAAATCTATTTATTAAACATTTATGAGAGACATATGATTGTGTAATGTGGCAGTTTTGTCTTCTTTCTCTGACCTGTGATTGTTGAGCTGATGACTGACAACTTCTTGACCAGATCAGTCCTGTTCATGTCCATGAAAACCTCCCTGGTCACCTTCACAGACTGCTGGCCACAAGTCTGGACCATCAGATTCACCAGTGTGACTGCACTGCCTGCCCGCAGTAGTCGGCTTAATGAGATGTGTGGAAGGCCCTTCTGGAACTGCGTGAACTGCAGCAACCACTTGATTTTCTCAAGTTCCTTATAACTCAAATCCTTCAGTGTTTCCAAAAGAATCTGTTTCACAGCTGCCTGAAAAATTTAAAGGATACGTAAAGCAAATGTGTCATTTCTGAACTGGCATAATTAAACATCTATTTCTTCGCATTTCATCAGTGTCAGTATTTTAGACATAGCTCTTATAACATATTATATTTCTATTACTTCTTCTTCTATTGGTAATATTTGTTCTATTGACTATGTTTCCCTCTTTTTCTTTACAAACACAAAGTATTTTATGTCTATTCATTTCTTCAGCAGCATCAAACATCATCTCCAGTAGTGGAGCAGCAGAGCATTCATTCTGTCATTACATCAGTGGTAGATAACATTATTACTAGAGAACTCGACCTTAGAGGGTAATTTTAGTATTTCCCAACTTAGATCCTGTTTCCCATTTTTTGTGTCTAAGTGACTGATGGGGACAAAAAATGGTCCAGTACTGAGAGAGAACTGTGCAGCTGGCAGCGGTGAAACAGGCTGCAATGTAATCCCTTTGGGCACTGGAACATCATCAATCACCTTCCACTTAAAGTGTTTGGTTTTGCCACAGACAGGCTCAGATTGTTATCATAGGTGTCTGACACCATTATGGAGAGGAACCCTACAGAGGTTGACCTCTTTGTTTAACACTAATATTCTTTCTGTTTAACCAGAAACATCCATGAAATCATCTTCACCAAACACACCGGGCTCTAATGGATGTAAAGCTACTATGATGTCACCCACTGCTTTGTAGACTGCTGTTTTGAAGCACTGAGTTTGGCATTTCAGGCATCGCCAAATTGGGGTTTTTTTGGAGTCAGAAGTGGCCATATTCAGAGGGTGGGACTGTGGAAAAGCAACAGATGGATCTGACTTACAGACCACAGCAACACATTGCAGACAACCTGTCACTCAAGCCACCCTATCATTAAATATGTGTAACTTTAAGCCTAAATAAAATGTAAACAGGTGAGTTTAAAAAAAATCATCCCCCACACAGTTGTCATGAGTGTTGAAATAAGCTACAAAGACCAGAGCTGTTTTTTGTGTCAGGCTGGAAACATGTTATTTCTGTTGGCTTCATTTCTCAGCCCCGGAGGTTGCTTGTGGATATTTTTGCATCTAACTGGATTAATTAAGGGTTTATTTCAACCAAACCAGAGTTTGTGATTTTTGGAACAGCGGAGAGACGAACCAAGATGGTTTTTGTGAGAGTTATTTTGTTTCTGTTGTCAGACACTTATAATAACAATCAGAGCCTGTCAGTGGCAAAAACAAGCACTTATAGTGGATGTAAATCGACGGTGTTCATTACATTGCAGCCGGTTTTGCCGCTGTTGGCTGCAGCGGTCTGACTCAATACTGGGAAAATAGGGTCCAGGTCAGAAAACACAGAAGTTACCCTTCAACACAGTGAGAACCATCCAATTTAAAAGCTTTGGTTTGATTTGCATCATCATTTATGATGTTCAGGATGAGGGTGGTTTTCAACCTGCATAAAAAAAATAATGTAAAGTCAGACTCACTCTCTTCAACACTGCAGGTTGATGTTCAACCACTGAGTGTTTCTCTGCAGAGAAAAGACATTTAAAATGACTCAGAGGATTAAACTCTAACATAGAAAGTATAATCAACTTTAAAAAGGCTCAGTTACCTCAAAAGTAGATATAACAGATTCACAATATCATAAACACTTTCACAGTCTAAAGCAATCCAACACAAAAGTCCTGCAACAATTACTAAACTCATTAAAGTTAAAACATTCTGTTTGACTGTTACTGATTTAATTATGATTCAACTGATGATTTATTGATCCCTGCTCCATTTTTATTCACATTGATGATAACAGATTTTGTACACAAGCAGATTTACCTTTTTGAAATTATGAATCATAAAATGTATTTATTAGACATTTATGAGACACATGAGATTATGTGACAGTTTTTTTTTACCTTTGAGTTCTGAGCTGGGCTTTGACAACCTCTGCATCGGATCAGTCCTGTTCATTTTCTTTACAACCTCCCTGGTTAACTGCACAGACTGTTGGCTGTAGGTCTGCAACATCACATCCACTATTTCTTCTCTGTCTGTGGTGTAACTCAACTCTGGTGAGATGTTTGGGAGGTTCTTCTGGGAGACAGTCAGCTTCAGGGACCACTTAAATTTCTTGAGCTCCTTGTCACTCAAACCATTCAGAGTTTCCAAAAGCAGCTGTTTAACAGCTGCCATTGTTGCTACCTGAAATAATCAAGACATTTATAGGACACATTTAATCCACTGGGACAATTAAAAATGTGTTTGCACCACATCAGTGTTAATGGAGATGTGAGTGTTACTGGCAGATCACATAAGGTAGTGATCCATTTGGTGACTGCTGCTATATTAAGTGCAGTTGGTTCAGTTGTTTTTTTATAGATTGGTATATTTGTGCATATCTGTGTTTTAGTATATTTTGATTTATTTTTTTTTGAGGAACCAAACTACAAATCAAAAGATGATTCCCTTTTCCTTCTTCCTTTTAATTCTTATGAACTGGTTAATTGTTTTTCTTTTACGTTACAGGCTGCAGCTCTTTTCACAAAAACTGAAATGAGTCACAGTGGCTCAAAAAATGATTTTCATTATCTTATGAATTTATTTTGTTTTATGCTTCAGAGAAAAATAATGGTTTAAAGTACAATAAACAGTTGTTTCTGGTGGATAAAGTTCTCTTTACTGTTGATGAAGAAAGTTGTTGAAAATGTTTATGCTGACATTTCCTCATCTCATTCTCAGTGGTAAAAATATCATATCATTACTGTTGCATACAATTACTGCTAAAAAGCTCGACCTGAATGCAGCTTCAGTTCTGTGAAAAATAAATAAGTCTAACTGATCCTTACTTTGTATCATATCATTTAAAATGTTCAAGATGATGGTAATTCTTAACCTGCATTTGTTGAGTGAAAGCTGTTTTGTATGAAGTCAGACAGATGTGACATTACTCACTTTCTGGATCAGTGCAGATCGGTGTTCATCTGAGTGTTTCTCTGAGGAGAAAAGTGGTAAAAGTCATCAGTGATGGATCAAACATCTGACAGTAAATTTGTTTTCAGGCCATTCTGCTTTGTAAAAATTTCAAATAGGCAAAATTACACAGTCAACAGTCATTTTGCCTTCTCTCCAAAAATATTTTTCATATTTCACATTAGTCATAAAACATATTTTCTCCGAAGAGAGTGATTCTTAGTTTCTCTACATCATAAATCTTAACATTTATGAATATTTATTAAGCTGAATATTTCTAATTTAAAGAGAAGAAAATATGGTTTATAAACTTAAGACATGTGTTTTCTTCATTTTCTTACTTTTGGGTCCTTTGCTGCTGTCTAACAACTTCCACACCAGATCAATCCTCTTCATCTTCTTTAAAACCTCCTGTGTCGTCTCCACAGACTGTTGGCCGTCACTTAGCACCATTAAAAACACTGTGTTCTGTCTGTCTTCTATATCCAGCAGTATCTGTGTCATGTCTGAGAGGCGTCTGTAGAGGTCAGTCTGACTCAGGAGGATGTCCCTGAACTTCCTCAGCTCCCCGTCACTCAAACCAGCCAGTGTTTCCAAAAGCAGCTTTATGACAGACGTCATCGTCTCCACCTGGTAAATTCAAAAGAGATATGCATGGGGTTAAAGTGAAATTTGTCAGCTGGGATGATTACAGATTTGTCTGTTCACATCAGAGTACATCAGTCATATCACACAAAGTAATGATACAACTGATCACATAATGTCAGACAGAAGTGTCATTACTCACCCTCTGGATCAATGCAGGCCAATGTTCATCCACACAGTGTTTCTCTGAGGACAAAGGAAATATGAATGAATAATTGAATTAACATTATAATTTATAATAAGACACTGTCAGACTGTTGTAATTCTAATATCAAGGATTTATATAAGAACTGGTTAAATGAACAAAAAAATCAACCTTAACAGTAACATCATAAAAATCAATGACGGTTTCACCTGACGTCTTCTTTGCTGTTACACTCTGTGTTAAAGGTTCATACTCTGAAATGTAAATTAAAATAACTGCAGTGCTTAAAGGAAACATTATTTTTAGATTGTGAGAAATATTTGTTTTTTTATATTTAATTCGGTTTTTTTAAGTCTTAAGTTTTTTATAGGACACATACCTCCCTCTGTGGTTCTCACACCAAAAGCTTCAGCCGATGATCCTGCAGCTGCAACACATTTAATGACAACTGTAACTATAATAATAAAGACAGTGTGTGAAGCCTTTATGTGTTCTTGTCCTGAGTGGAATACTCAGTCCTCCGGAGAACAAAAAGTCTTTAATATTTCAGTTTCAGGCGTGTGGACTGAAGGCAGGAGGAAGCCATGGTTACAGAGATCACAGAGGGAATCAATGAGAAAACACTGTAATAATCTGCCTGGCACAGATTGCCTGTCTGTCTCCACAGTGTAGTATAAGTCAAATCAAAGCTTTACACAGAGAAATCAAAAAGACAACATTTGTCCAATTCCCAACAGGCTAAATAAATTACAAGACTGATTCTAGAGGCTAAGCCAACGCTTTAAGCCACTAAAATGCTCCACCACGGACGAATTAATTGACGCACCACTTTATCTGTTGAATGAATTAAAGTCCAAACGATCTTTGCAGTTGAACACCATTTATTCCACATCCATTGATCTCAAAACCACAGACGATTACCTTCAAAACAAGTTACAACTCACGTCTACAGACTGCAGCAACAAGCTGCTTCGGCGTGTGTGTGACCAGGTAAGTGCTAAACAAGTGAGTGAGTGAGTGTGTGGTCAAAAACTGTTTCAACTTCCGGGTGGCACCTGAACCCACATAGTCTGATTCCTACTTATACTACTGAGCGCTAATTGGCTCCTACACTGATAATGAGATCAACATATACAAAATTAATGGATCAAACAGAACAAACAAGATCATGTGGCCCAGTCACAGAGAATGTTTTTGAAGAAAAGATGTTGAGAAACTTTTGAAATCCAAAACATTCACCTCTGAGGTAATCTTTGTCTCATTTTACATTTAGTTTTTATGTTGTAAGCACAAGTAAATTTAGTTTGTTAAATGAGTCACTTCATTCATTTCACAGAGTGAGAAGCATATTCCCATATTATTAAAATAACAGACACCTAACTCTGTGAAGCTGATATTCAGTTTGTAGTTGAGATTGTGTTTCAGAGGTGTTGTTTCAGCTCTCTGGTTGTCACATGTTGTTACTGCATTGCTTTGACTATAAGCTGCTGATTTTGTAACAGTACATATTTATTTATTATTACATATAAAGTTACAGTTGTCTTCATTATCTTACCTTTGTGTCCTGAGCTGGTCTCTGGCAGCCTCTGCACCAGATCAGTCCTGCTCATGTCCATCAAAACCTCCTTGGTCACCTCCACAGACCGTTGACCGCATCTCTCCAACATCACATCCACCAGTTGGTTTACACAGTCAATCCACTGCGGTTGTCTCCATGAGGAGTTTGGAAAGTTCAGTTCACTCCCTGGGATGAGTTTAAGGCTCCTCTGGAAGAACATTAACTGCAGAAGCCACTTAAATTTCTCTAACTCCTCGTAACTCAAATCACCTAGTGTTTCCAAAAGCAGCTCTTTGACAGCCCTCATTGTTGACACCTGGAAATTACAAGTATATGTTCATAGTGAAAATATGTTTATTAAATTTATCTTTTTACACCTGATCATTGTCATTATCATTATTATTTTATATTATTTTAGATGCTTAATTGTTTGAAGATGTATTTTTCTACAATACCACCTGAGCTACTGATACAACATACATTAATTCTCTGTTCATTAGAGCAGAAGATGATTCCTGTGTCCTTCTACACTTTAATATCTGTAACCTGATTGATGTTCATTCAATTTTATTTCCAGGCTGTTATAAACTAAAATAAGCCACCTGATCTGAATATCAGATGTTGTTGATGAAGTCAGAGAAACAGGTGGCAGCACAATAAAGACATTTTTTTTGTCTTTGTGTTGAGCGTGTTGAACTGTTTAAAACACAATGAATTAATGATAGGAATATTAATGAGCAGAAATTGATTGTAGCTTCAGTTCTCTGAGAAACATCCAGTTTGGTTTAATTTATCATCATTAATGCTGATATGACTTTAAACCTGCATCTTATTTAATAAAAGCTGTACTCTGCGTGGTCACACAGATATGACATCGCTTACCTTATGTATCAGCGCAGACAGGCATTCATCCACAGAGTGTTTTTCTGAGGATAAGAAAGGAAGTAAAAACAGGGAATTCACATCAGACAATACTGCTGTGTAAAAAACAAAAGAAAACACAAAAAATGTCAGCACAGAATTACACTCGAACCTCAACAGATCAACAGATATTTTTACCCCCTTTCCTGAAATATTTTTTCATACTTCACAAGTCATAAAGTACATCTTATACATTAGATTATGTGACTTATTATTCATAATGTAAAGAGAAGAAAACATATTTATAAACTAATGAGATGCGTGTTTCGAATTTGTTTTATGATTTTAAGATGTTTTTGTCTTACTTTTGGGTCCTGAACTGCTGTGTGACAACCTCTGCACCAGATCAGTCCTCTTCATCTTCTCTAAAACCTCTATGGTTGCCTCCACAGACTGTTGGCCGTCATTCTGCACCATTAAAAACACTGTGTCCTGCATGTCTGCTGTCCTCAGCTGCCTCCAATAGAAACGTCTGCGGAGGTGACTTTGACTCAGGACTGTCTTGAACTCCCTGAGCTCCCGGACACTCAAACCAGCCAGTGTTTCCAAAAGCAGCTCTATGACAGACGCTATCGTCTCCACCTGGTAAATTCAGAGGAAATGTTCATGAGGTAAAAGGGCAATATGTCAGCTGGGATGTGTAAAAAAAATTCTGTTCACATCTCATCAGTGTCCTGTTTTATAAATAAGGGTGTGGTCAGAGTACATATATACATACATACATATACATACATACATATATATGTGTGTATATATATGTACACATATATATGTGTACACATATATATGTATATATATGTAAATCTAACACAAATGATCAACATTATTGGTCAAAAAATAATCATGCTGAAGACCTCATGTGTTCATTATGCAGCTTAATCATTTCAATTCTGTGAGAAATAATAAAAAATAAAAAAAAAGCTGCACTGTGTAAAGTCAGAGTGATGTGACATTACTCACCCTCTGGATCAGTGAAGGCCGCTGTTTCTCTGAGGAGAAAAGAAGTAGAAAAAGACCTATTAACTTTAACATCAGGCTTAATAAACATTTATGATCCAAATGATTTAATCCTAAAGTGACACTTAAACCTTTTAACAATGACATAATAATATGTCAAGTCAATACATCACGTCAAAGTTTATTACAGCCCAATGTAGGCATGCCTCAAAGGGCCATACAAATAATAACTTAAATTAAATTTTGATTTTATATCTAAAGTCCAACGTCATAAAACATGATTTGCCTTAGAGGGCTTTACAACATATGACATCCCTCTGTCCTTGGACCATCACAGCAGATTGTGAAATATCCCTCCACCTAAAAAAAAACTTTTAACGGGGAGAAAAAATGGTAGAAACCTCAGGAAGAGCAACAGTTGCAGCGATATACTGCTTTCAAGGTATAAAGTGATATATAAGCTGACGGTTGTCAAACTGTGTACATTTGCTTATCTACAATATAAAATAAAATTCAACGTTGAATCTCCCCTTTATTTTAGTTATGTTCTAAGGGGAGACTTTTTACACATACTTCCATTAACAAAATGGTTTCAAGTTTCAATTATAGCAATAAAACCTTTGTTTAACCAACCAGAACCCTTCTGTTTTTATTCCATTAAGAGTCACTCTGACTGATAACAAGTCAAATTCTTTCTTTTGTTGATTGGTTTTACATGTACATGTATTTGTTATTTCCATATACACAAACTTAAAAGATATGTTCCTATTTTTACATTTATAAAAATAAAATATAAAAACAATTACAACATTACAACATTATACTATAATATCATAAAAAAATAAAATAAAATAAATAAATGACTAAAATGACTGATCTGATTTGGAGATGACATGAAGCTAACTTGACATATTTCATCTTTAGAGAAAATTCATTGCAAGATGCTATAAAACTTCTACTTTGAATCATCAAAGTGTAAATGACTGTGATTCATCAAAAACAGAGAATTTATGACTTGAATTATGAAGGAAAAGAATTGAAGAATTTGTAAAGGTGATTTCTAAAGTTTTAACTGCATGTGGGTCAAGAAAGAGAATTCCCAACACAATTATCTTCAAGATGGGAAGAGCTGTTGGTATCTCCAGGAAATGTGCTTCTTTTGTTGCTCGCCCCCTCTTGTGTCAGATCGTGCAAAGTTTAGTATTATGTCACCTTGACTATTGTTCTGTGTTCTGGGCATCTGCTGCTACAGGTGAGCTCAGAAAGCTGCAGAATGCCCAAAATAAGGCTGCACAGTTGGTGCTGAGTTGCTCATCCAGATCAAAAATTAACCACATGCATGATTCCCTCTCATGGCTGATGGTAGAAAACAGGTTAGCAGTGAACACAGCTGTATTGTTTAAGTCAGTCTTGATCAGTAGAACACCTGATTTTATATTTGAACAAATTGTTTTTGGAAATACTGTGCACGATCATACTGTAGCTCTAGAGGGTCCAGCAACGGTCAGCTGGTACTGCCTCACCCAAGAACAAATGCTTTATCACGATCTTTTATTTATAGAGCAATAACTCTCTGGAATAATCTGCCTCACCATCTCTGTTGTACAGAAAATAAACAGGTATTTAAAAAGAAACTTAAATCTCACTTGAGATTGTAAATGTTGACTTGGCTGAGTGATCAGTGTTTTCAGAGAAAATGAATGGTAAGATTTATAAAAATTATTAAATGGTGCATGTTATAATTAAGATTTATCATTAGGTATATTATAATTGTATTTAAATGTAAAATGAATGTGGTCTTTTGTTGATGATATGATATGATTGATTGTTGTTGTCTTTTTTTGTTTGTTTTTGTGGACCTCAGGAAGACTAGTTTGTCACTACGGTACCAGCTAATGGGGGATCCCTAATAAACTAAAACTAAAACTAAACCTTTTACTTGCAATAAACTTTAGTAAGCACAGAACGTTTCGATTTCTTAGCCCTTTATCAGGTTCAGTAACTTACTGAACCTCATAAAGGTCTGAGGCCATCGTGTCAGCCACTTGTTTGCTTTTCTCACTTGCGTTTCTCTTTTTGTACGCTGAGCTGAACTGTCAATCAGAGTGATTGTACTCACCAACAGGCTCCACTGACTCCACCATCAGTTCATCATGTTGTATCAGCCAATAAACAGGCAATGAGGGCCCATAAGGGCCAACGGTGTGGGACACAAAGCAGACTTTTGGCATTAACCAACGGTCGACCATTGGTGTGTCAGGGGCCCTTACTGTCAGATTCTGGGTTTCTAGATAATCTGATCAGTGACTGATTACAAGCAGATTACAAATCATTAATTGAGAAGACATCATACTACCTCTGCACCCACCTTCTGCCATGGTATCTACACCAGTTGCTCCGGCTGAAGGTTTCCCAGCTGAAACAAAAGAAGGGAAAATGAAAGCTTCTTTAAGATGGACCCAACACAACCACTTTTTTCAAATGCCCTGATTGGTTGTCAGGTTAAAAAAAGACTTAAAAAGTAAAGGACTGGTGACAATCTGTTATTTTCTAACTGTCAAGTGACCAAAACGAAAAGAGCAAAACCAACAATGTGCCTGTCTCTCTCAATACTTATCAGCTTCCCCAGCCGGTCTGTGGCTCTCAGCCCGAGCCCATTTGTTCCCATGGAAATGTAAATCAAATACATAGTTTCATCTTTTTTTCAAAAAGGTGAAAGAATTCCCCAAACAGCTGTGCACTGTAATTTGTTTTACCCTCCTTAGTGAAACAGGAGTAATGGACAATTGTCAACTGCAAATCTGGTGCAGTAGTGAGTCAAATTAAATAAGAATGAGCTGCAAATGTGCAAAATCTGTCCTGTGTCTTTTATTTTTAGTTGTAGTGTCTTATGCTTTGTTTTTAAGTATATTACATTGTATTTGATTGACATTTCTTTATTTTATGCTTCAATTATGTGTTTTTCTACATTCGTTCAATATGTTGTACATTCTTGTGCTGTTGTTATGTTGTGATGGACTCAGTGAGAAGACTGTGCACATAACACACCTACCTTCTGCCATTGTATTTTTATCAATTGCTGCTGCTGAGGATCAAGGAACTGTAAAACAATAAATACATTTAAAAACTTTAGATAAGATAAAGACTTCAGAACAATGTGCAGTATTGTTCTTTGACAATATGCATACCTCTGTTGTTTCATATACATCTCAATGATAAATAACATGGTGTCTCTCTTTAATGATCAGAGTAGGGCTGCAACTAATTATCATTTTCATTGTTGATTCATCTGTCGATTATTTTCTCTATTAATTCATTAGTTGTTTGGTCTATAAAATGTCACAAAATGGTGAAAATGTCCAAGATGAAGTCCTCAAATGTCTTGTTTCATCCAGAAATCAAAGATATTCAGTTTCCATTTCACATTTAAGAAGCTTTTTCCTTTAGAAAAATACTCAAAACCAGTTGATCGATAATCAGATTAGTTGGCAACTAATTTAATGGAACACAACTAACCAAGTAATTGATTAATTGTTGCAGCTCTAGATCAGAGCACCAAGAATGCAAGACAAAATAAACAGAACAGAAATAAGAACAGATATACAACAATATAAGGCTCAGTTAAAGGTATAATACGCAGGAATTGTCAGTTACTTGTTGAAACAGTATCGCCACTGAAAGTGAAGGCCAACCCCAGAGTCACTCTTGTTCACTATCTTTGCGTTTTAGTGTTGCTGTGTCCACGGGCAAAAAAAAGTAGACTATCAAAATAGTTGCGTAGTTTTGTAATAAATACTACATTTCTCACAGATGATCAATAGCAGGTATGTTATGGGTCCCATATTATTTTATTTACTGAGCAGATTAATCTGTACAGGGTTGTGGTGAAGTAAAAGGTAAAACATTGGCTTTCAAAATACAGTGAAGTAAAAGAATTTAGCAGAATCACTTGGAAATAACGTTACTCAAGTAAAGTAGAAATACCTTACATGGGTGTGTGTGTGTGTGTGTGTGTGTGTGTGTGTGTGTGTGTGTGTGTGTGTGTGTGTGTGTAAACTCAGTGTCTCTCGTTGAACGTCGTCTTTGCTGTTTCTTATCTTCTAGTTTATGTTTTAATAAACTGTCTTGTCAAAGCACTTTAGCAACTTCAGCTAGCAACCTGTTGTTCACATACTGACGTTAGAAAAGTGTTCGTTACTGTACCGTTAGCTTAGTTAACCGTTTCTACACATTAATGGAGCTCAACGGGAAGTTAAAGCCATGGAAGTGAAAGTAAGAGTTAAAGTAAGTTTTACAAACCGTTTAAAACAGCTCGTAGCTTCAGCTGTCAGAGATAAAGTCCGTCCAGTTGTTATGACAGCGGTAAATCATGTCTGGTTGAGCTGACAGGACTTGGGGTCCAAGTGTCTCCCGGTGCAGAGCCGTTTCCCGGGGCGCTCTCCTCTCCGTCTCCTCGGCGGTTCAAGACTACCCGTCTCCTGCGGTTGGGGTCAGTGCTGCCAGACGGACGACAGAGGGCGGTAAGACAACTGCAGAGACACGCGACATGAAAGAGCAGAAGAAGAAGAAGGTCCAGGGTGTCAACAACACACAGGTGACGGGCATGTACTGACATCTGTGGCAGTGAAAGCATTATCTTGTTAGCTTCAGCTTTGTCATGGGCCCCTTATGATACTGCTACACAACTGTATGATCTTAACCTTTATGTTTTTAAAAAGCCATAAAAAAAACAAAGCATTTTTATTTGTAGAGGCTCTTTGTAGTTAGCTACCAGTGAATGGATTGCAGAGTTTGTGTTCCTTAAAAATATGTTTTAATAACTTCAATGTTTCGAAAGGCAGTTCGAGGTTAGGCACACAAAATTCACGAGAACCTACCACTGACAGTCAACACAGTAGAGGTCAGTTTTATCATTATTTATATTATTGTACTGTCTGTATGACAGCTATAGGGCTAAAATAAATGTTAGCTTCATCAACAAAGTAATCTACTGCAGGGTCATGTCCACACTCCAGCTCCTATCATAAACTCAGGACAGAATCATCCGCAATTTAATGATGAATGTTTCCCACAAAACTGTTGTATTGAATTTCTTTCTCAATGTTCATGTGTAATTATAACAAAATCCAAAATCCTCAAAAATATTTTCGGCCTACAAGTTTCTTCTCATATGGTGTTTCTTTGGTGTTGTCTAGCTGTAGATAAGGGACGCACAATACAAGGTGTCTGGTAGTGATGAACCTACAGAGAATTATGACCTGAATCTGCAGCTCTCTTTATCTTTGCAGAGCTTTACAGTGAGCTTCAGCTCATTGTTTAGCTGTCCAGCCCACAATTTTACTGTTTTGCTTTACTGTCTTCGCTCTAATGATGTGTTTTGTTCTAAAAACTCACAGTTCACTACCTGCCCAGCAGCAAATAGCAGAATGACAGTTAGGGACAAGCTGTTGCACACAGTGGAGCATTAAGCAGCTAAAGTGACAGATATTTCCCTTCACAGCTGGTAGAGACCAAAAGCAGCTTCACTGAGTTAATATTTGACTCACATTCATCAGGTGGACACAAACACGACTCCAAATGAATGATAATGCCATTAATTAATTTTCCATAACCGCTTATCCTGTTAGGGGTTGCGGCGGAGCCTATCCCAGCTGACACTGGGAGAGAGGCGGGGTACACCCTGGACAGGTCACCAGATTATCACAGGGCTGACACATAGAGACAGACAACCATTCACACTCACATTCACACCTACGGACAATTTAGTCACCAATTAACCTGCATGTCTTTGGACTGTGGGAGGAAGCTGGAGTACCTGGAGAAAACATGCAAACTCACACAGAAGGCCCCCCACCCCATCCCAGGTTATTGCAGGTTTAAGTACATTGGTTAAAGCTGTTTCTAGATTGGCTGATATAAATTAAGACTGAAGTTAGTCAAATAGTGAGCAATAAATTACATGCGATATCATAAGAATAAAGTCATATCAGACAACTTATTTGTTGAAAAGCAACAAATGCCAGACAAATAGACAATATGTAAACATGTTTTTAGAAAGTGCACAGCCATGATTGTGTCTTTGCATATGTCATAATACATTGGTGCTCTGTCCAGATGGAGAGCAGCTGGAGGCAAAGTCTACCAACACTGCACCAATGCCTTTGAATTGCGCTGCTTACTGCCGTCCCAATCAATAAAAAAAAAAGGGCCACTTTATGTCCCGAATACAGCAGAATGTAAAGGGGAGAAGTGCTTTAAAAAAAGTCACTGAGAAAGAGCAGCAGATGTGAATCCAAAACCTCAGTCTTAAGTTTATTTACTTTTATTAATCCCCCTGAGGGGAAATTCAATGTTTTCACTCTTGCTTGTCAATTAGACACAGGTCCAAAAGACACACATATGCACAAACAGGACCTATACATGCACAAAGTGGGGACATGTCAGAGTGAGGGGGCTGCCCTTGGTGAGGCGCCCCGAGCAGTTGGGGGGTTCGGTGCCTTGCTCAGGGGCACCTCAGCAGTGCCCAGGAGGTGAACTGACACCTCTCCAGCCACCAGTCAGGCGACCCTCCAGTTCCCGACCCAAGTCTCTACGGACTGAGCAACTGCCGCCCCGTCTTCAGTCTGGAAGAGCCAAGTCAACGTTTGTCAAATCTGAAAGCGTGTTAAACATGCCTCGTGTTGGATGCAATTACATCGTGCTGTGACAACTTCTCTAAGTTTTTAGCCACGGCCAGGATTTTTAACAGCATTTCCCCAGATCTTTGGGATCAATTAACGTAGTAACATTATGTTGAAAATAGTAGCCAAAGTTAGCTAATGTTAGCTAGTAACATTAGTCGACAACAGTGTATCCATATACACCTCAATCAATCAATCAATCAATCAATCACTCAATCAAACTAAAGTAAAGTTCCAAACAACACCATCAAACATTCATCCTCAGTATGTGCAATGAATGGTCGTACCTGTTTTATGTTTTTAATACATATTTATTGTTACAGTATCACAATTTCTAAATTGCAATTGCAAAGTGCTTTAAGACATAAAAATGATTTGAGAAAATATATACAGTAAATATAAAAATACATACAAATGGGATTTTAAGATTTTCATCCTTAAAAATATTTACAATCATTTTACACTTTTCTGTTAAAAACGTTGGAAAAATCAGTTTGACTGAAAAGAATAAAAACTCATGTTTCCTCTTGTGCTCCTCGATTCCAGAGATCACAGTATCCTTACATTACTGAAGAAATCACTGTTGCTGCAGAGATTAATACAGCCTCATTTCTGCGACAGGTTTATCATGATGACAATTTTGGTTTGTGTCATAATTTATCAGTTCAAGGTGAGGATGAATTCCAGCCAGCATGTATTAAATGTTGTGTAGAGTCAGACAGATGTGTCTCTGCTCACTTTCTGGATCAGTGCAGACAGATGTTCATCCACGGAGTTTCTCTGAAGAAAGGAAATTTAACAATCGTTGACATCAGCTCATAATCAGTTGCTTTAAATAAAATATAAGCCTTAAGCCTTTCCTTTCCATGATAATGATAAAAAGATATAATGTTTGCCATGATCACCATCTTAGTTTAGCATTCTAGGAAGCGTGCTTGGCATTTATGTCATTTTAAGTAGCGGCCAAACAGTGAAATTACAACGTACAGGTCCGTCACGTGATGCCATTGGGCCTAAATAGGTTTTTTCCCATAGACATACATTGGGAAAGCACATCTGTAAATCAGTGGGTACATTTTTTGAAGCGACACAATGCCCACAAAATGACTCATTTTAGTATCAGGGTCTGATAACATCTGGAAAGTGTAGAAGAGCTGCAAGATTAAATAATTTTATCCTCATTCAAGTTAAAAGAGTGCTGAACCACAAGTAGCCAGCTCAGCTGATGGAAGTCTCTAGTGCATTTGTTCTTCATGCTTAGTGGCTTCATGTGCCACTAAGCAACTTTCATAAGACTGAATGAGGTCCCATCTCCAATGTTTTATACATCTATGTTCTCACTCGACTGAAAAGGCGCCGTCTTGGGGTCCAGTATCCAGATCTAATTAGACATCCATGGCATTTGGTCATCAACTTAAGTACTGGACAATAATCATTTTTAAACCAGATGATCGTGCGACAGGAAAGGTTGAGGGATCACCAAAGTGATCACAATCCAGCCTGAGAGGAGCATCCATCCAAAAACAAACACAAAATGCCAACCTCAGGGTGGTGCTCGAGGCAAAGTCTGATGATCACCAAAGAGAAGAGTCATCCTCTGGACACCATGAAAATGTGTACAAAAGTTTTAAATGGCGATCCAAGAGGGTGAACCAACCGGCTGTGACTGCCACACCTGGAGCCACTCACACTGCTAAAAACCAATCAGTGGTTTTATCTGATGAACACTTATCAATATGGCAGTATGTGCTAATAAAACATTTAAAGTTCTCACATTGACTCATGCAGTGAAGAAAATGACTTTAAAGCCACAGTATGATGTCTATGTAACATGTTATCATGGTTTGGGCACATACCTCCCTCTGTGGGGTTCACACCAGACGCTCAAGCTGATGATCCTGCAGCTGCAACACATTTAATGAAAATTAAATTGGGGTAAAAGCAACCATGTTTGCTTTGTTTCTAATAAACCAGAACATGTAGGCACACAGGTAAAGACCTTTTCAGGCGTGGAAGATGAATCATTGCTGCCTTCATCAACAGTATCTGTTAGAGGGATAGTTTGGATTTTTGATGTGCGGCTGTATGAGGTACTGATCCACTGTCAGTGTATTACAAACAGTCAATGGCAGTCGACGCCCCAGTTTGGAGAATCAGCCAAGAACATGTCACTGTATATTTGTATATATTTTTCTACTGTTAATAATATATATTTTTGTTCATCTCGTTGTGCTGTGGTACACAAGTATGACTGTACAATGACAAGAAAGTTTTATCTTATCTTATCAAGAACACTGCCGCTGAAGCTAAGCATTGTACTGTTAATCTGTACACCTGTAATCTGTAATGCACAATCTTAACTTTATTCACCTGTCTCTCCTGATTGAACTGTTACCACAGACAACATCTTTAACTAAGTCACTCACTCACTGTGAGGACTACAGCAAACATTAGTTTTGCCCATGATAACTTCATCTACATAATACAATCATGACCTGTACTCACAATATGTAAATTCAAAAGCTACATGACTGTCAACATGTATTTTCAATGAAGAGCTACCCTGCATACAAAGTTTGTGATTTATAGTTTAAGTATAAGATGGTGCCCCTGAATATGCTACTGCTGTTTTTGTTCCACAACTTACCTTCTGACCCTGAGCTGGTGTCTGACAACAGCTGCACCAGATCATTCCTGCCAATTTCCTTTAAAATATCTTTGGCCACCTCCACAGACTCTTGGGTGTAGGTCTGCAGCATCAGATTAACCAGGTCTACCCTGTCAGTGTTCTCCCGTTGGCTCTTTGAGATGCGAAGGAGGTACCACTTGAATTCTTTGAACTCTTCGTCTGTCAACTCTTTGAGCATTTTGAAAAGCCTCTTTCCGTCCGCTGCAATTGCTGCTTCCTGATGAATCCAAAGTGAATAAACAAATGAATATGATTTAACTCTAACTGTAATGATAATATCCAAAATATTCAAAATAAGTCATGAGTTTGGTTTATGACTGAATTGCTTATTGACTGAACACTGTGTTGAATAAAGTCAAAGACTGATGTGAGATCACTCACCTGGTGTTTGTCCACTGAGTGTTTCTCTGAGGAGAAAGGAAAGAAATTATGTTACATGAGTGACTGATTTAAAATTGGACCATGACTATTTTTTTATCAGACTCTTGATTCATAAAGATAAACTATACAAAGACGTTCATCACATAATGACCGACGTCGCTGGCAGCGTTTTTCATGTCACTGATTAATTGTGTGAGTGACTTGATGAAAAGCCAAAATGAAACTTGTCAGGTTTGTGTCTCCAGTTGGTGTTTGTACTCAGTCAAAGATCTTTTGTGAGCGAAGAACAACCACTCTGACAGTCACAAGTGTAACTCCAATAGTGTGATGTGTCCTCTCTTTAGTGAGTTGTGCGATGCAGCCACATAGCTGTGGGTGGGCCCAGCCAGGAGGCTGTTTGCAGCTCAAAGTTCTTTTAAATTAAGGACGATGACTTTTCTGTTTGCTGCTGCCCTTTATTAAATCAAATAAATTTTAAATTTCTAAAACTGCACTGTAACTTCTATTCTTGTATTTTAAACCAGTCTTAGTCTTGTTTTTATTTTTCATTCTCTTGCTCTTTAATGGTGTTTTTTTACTGCTAAAATGTGCTTTCTTCATAAATAATTCCAGGTCAAAACCTAGTATATGGCTGGACCATGTATGAAACATTCGAAGGCTTTCAATTTCAAACGATGGCTTTTTAGTTGAAACAGGAGGTGGCAACATTCACTTGGACTTGCTGTTGCAGTCCAGGCAAAAATTAATATATACATATCTTAAAATGAAGAACAATACAATCAGACACACTCGCACAGCAGATAGGACATGGACTCTCTGGAGCTGTAACGTTAACCTCTGGACAAGCTGCTTTTTGCTCGATTTACTACAACACAAGACATGCTTTGCACAAATCAGCCTGACATCTCGCGGTCTTTTCCTCCGTTCACATGAAGCCTGGAACAACGCCAACACTTAACATTATTCCTCCTATTATATAAGGCCAGGAAAAATCATACGCAACACTTAGAAAGCTATTTTGGGGGGCTGTGTTGTCTTAGCAAATTAGTTTGCTTAGTTTAATTAGTTTTCAGAATAACAAGGAGGTCTCTGTCAACTCGCCACAGCTCTGTCAGCCCCAGTTTATGGTCAGGGACTATTCATTTCAAAAGAGCCAATGGCCAAAGGGGAAACACCAACACTCACGTCATCAATCACTCCAACCAATGGTGTCATTTCGTCATTTACAATATGATGATCAGGTCAGATTTTTGAGGGGCAGTGCATTTTGTAAATGCCATATTGTGAGCAGCCCCACTTTCACTCAGTGTACAGCCTGGCTGTGTTTACACAGCCCGAACGTGTCATGGTTGCTCGAAGTGACAACAGCTGTTGTAAACACAAATGGAGCATGTAGGTGTCCTCTTGAAAACCTTCAATTTTACTTTAATCACAATGACATGATACTCATCTGTATTTATTTACTACGCCAACCATTTACACAAGTTACTGTACTACAGGCAACCAATGATGCATTCAGCTGAAAGTGAACAGAGGAACAGAAGCCTTCCTTCAGCTAGCAAGCTGCATTTTATGTACAACAGTGATTCCAGAAAAGTTGGAGCGCAATGTAAAATGTAAATAAAAACAGTTCGAAGGCAAAATAGTTAATGTTAAAAATGATAAACTTTACTGTTTTTGGTAAATATACACTCAGTCTGAATTTCTTGTTACTGGGAGTCACACACAAGGGTTTCACGTAGTATGTGCAGAAAACAAACCAAGAGATGCATGGCTGAGAAGCTGCATGCTGGTCTGTTTATGTTAGGCTGTGTTAATGTTTAATATGGATGCCGAGTCCTCCAGGCGAAAGAGAAAAAGGACCAACCAGATTGTTACCAGATTGAAGTTCAAAGCCAGCATCTGTGATGGTCAATAGTCCCCATGGCATCATGGGTAACTTGCTCATCTGTGAAGGCGCTATGAATGCTAAAAGGTACATGTTTTGGAGCAACATATTCTGCCATCCATATGATGTCTTTTTCTAATTCCAGTGAGACAATGCAAAGCCACATTCTGCACACGTTACGACATGAAACGCATTAAAAGAGCACAGGTACTGGACTGGTTTGCCTGCAGTCCAGACCTGTTTCCTGTTGAAAATGTGTGGCACTAGCCTCGAAATCCAGACTCAAATCTAGGAAGATTTTGAGTCTGGCCCACACTGATACACCCGTCCTACCCAAGGGGCGGCACTAACTGAGGCATTTCAAATGCCACTGCACACAACTGGATAGCTCGATGGCCAATCAGAGCAAAAAACAAGGTGACGAATTCATAGCACTAAGGCCCATTTGTTTGCCGACCAGTGGGGCTAACTGATATATTATGCTTTGGGGCAAAAATGTCCTTCCTGACAACAAATGCCTCTAGGGCAGTCTTCTGTTTTATCAGAGCTGTCTAAATAAATACATTAGAAGCTAAAAGTTTATTTCCATGTTTCATATACTGAGGTCTAAACTGAGTTGATGGATGGTTGGTTTAAATATCATAATATAAATGTCCTTTAAGAAATTAAAGGGATAGTGCACCCAAAAATGAAAATTCAGCCATTATCTACTCACCCATATGCAGATGAAGGCTCAGGTAAAGTTTTAGAGTCCTCACAACACAAAATATCTCCATACTGCTTGTTATGTGCACGTGTGCGCGTTTGTGTGCAAGGTCAGTGAAAGCACATGAACACACATGAACGTGGTGCGGATGTCTCACTGTCTAGCGTAAACGTGCACACGAGTGCGGTGCACAGAGAGGCAGTTAGAGCTACAGGCTACAATGAGGCTTAAAACAGTACAAATGACATTTTTCCAACAACAGCTTTTTATGTCGGGCTTCAAGACACTTGGATCACTACAGATGAGCAGTATGGGGATATTCTGTGGTTTCAATTATGTGTTTTTGGATGTCAAATCTGGGGCGCCATAAGCCTCCATTAGGTGGAGTTGTGCTGCTACCCACTCTCCCCTTGGATCTCTGCAAGTGATGTGAGGACTCTAAAACTTCACCTGAGCCTCCCTCTGCATATGGGTGAGTAGATAATGGCTGAATTCTCATTTTTGGGTGCACTATCCCTTTAAGTCTGTGTAACGAGTTAGTATACTGTACAGAAAATATAACAGTACTGCTAATTCTCAAACAGTTTCATGGGGTTTTTCTGTTCCCTCGTTGCGTCTGCTTGCTGAGCATGATGAGAGACAGACAGACGCTGCATCTCAACTACTCACATGTGCCACCTGCTGGTTGTTGTTGCGCACTGCAGCTACTCCTCAATTATTTCACCCCCTTCACTGTGGCTGTGGCATTGAAATGAGTAACATCTGTATGTGAAATAGTTAACAACATTTGGTAACACATGGGAACTTCTGCTTGTCTTTTCTGTGACTGTTGGGGAAGAACGACACAGGCTATTTCCACATGTAATTAATTAGGCTATTAAATCACACTACGCAACTAAATAATATATCACACATTTTTTGGATAAAATATATTTCATATGCATAGCATATGTAGGCCTATTGATTCATTTTATTAAATCCTGTGCTTACATAATGTTGGGTGTTACATTTTTAATAGAATGGCCATTCTATCAACTTGGATTTTGATGTTTTTACACTTCACTTCTGCTTCCTGTCTGTCCACCGACTGAAAAAAGGAATTTGCAGAAAAAAGGAATTTGCAGAAACCAAAATTTTGAATCAAATAACAGATTTACTGCTGAACACAAATGTGCCTTTCTCTGAGATTTTGAAAATTAGGTTGTACTATTCTGACAAACAAGTTGTAATCTAATAAAAATAAAGTCATGACATTTCCTTGGTGCTTTATAGTCTGGTGTGCACAACATTGTTGCTGATATGGAAGTATCCCCTTCAGACCGTCTGACACAGAAACTTATTTGGTTCTCTCTCTAGATGAGGCTGAGTTTGGGGAAGCAGCTTTGCACTGCTCTCTGTTGCAGGTGGAAAATCAAAACTGACCAAATACACTTTTGATCAGGCATAAATCTCACCACTGTGTGGTTTATTGTCCACACAAATGTTAACATCTCCGTTGATAAACTGCAGCTCCCAGCCTTTTCCCCAAGCTTTAGATTGGGAAGCACACGCAGCCACACAGCTACTGGTTAGAAGATGCACATCTAGCTGACAGATGTCTTACCTTGTATATGACCAGTGCTTTGGTATTCATCTAAAAAAAGAGGAAAGAAAATTATGTAGCTGGTTTACTGCCTTTATCTAACATTGGACATGTGTTTCACTAATGATTTATAATAAATGAAATGAAAGTGGTACACTGGCAGTGTAAGTAAGTTAGTGTGGTATTATTTAAAACTGACCTTTTTTAATCTTACGGGTCCACACCGGTTGAAGCTCATTTTTTTGTTGGAGCTTGAGCACAAAGTCTGTGTCTGGATTATTAATGAACACTTCGAAGAAATTTGGTTCTGTGCTTTCATATATGAGCATTAATGTCTGTGAAAGAATTAAAAAAAATAAATAAGAGAGAGACTTACACTTAAACTTTGAACAAGAGTGCACCATCATATATGTAAGAGCCAAATGCAGGCAAAAGGTTAATCGGGTCTGTGAATATGTTGCCCCTTCCACTCACGGTATTTAGGGAGGAACTAACCTGTTGCTGGTAGGTATTGCTGCCCGGAGGGCTAACAGTTTTTGACCACACACACACACACACTCATCACTTCACATGTGGAACGCTGAATGTTTTATAGATTGTCGATTTGTGGGTTACAATAAATGGACCAAGGGTTGGCATCACAATTTGATGTTGGACTCTACTTTTGAACAAACACGGTAACGTATACAAGTGTGTGTCAACTAGGTCGACCCGTGGCAGCTGTCAGTGGTTTAAAGCACTTTAGGCTTGGCGTCTACAATATATTTCATTTTTTAATTTTCATGTTTTCAAATGAAGTTGTGGTGGTAATGGTGTGATTTGTTAAAATCCATGATGGTGAGCACTTCTCCTTTTCCCAGATAATCCATCCACCTGACAGGTGTGGCATATTAAGATGCTGATATAAACAGCATCATTATTAAATAGGTGTGCCTTAGAATGGTCAAAATAAAATGCTCAGTTTACTCACACATCAAAATGCCACAGATGCCACAAATTTTAAAGGAGCGGGCCACTGGCATGTTGACAGCAGGAATGTCCACCAGAGCTGTTGCCCCTCAACTGAATGTTCATTTCACTACCATAAGCTTCATCCAATATAATTTCTGTAAATTCTGCAATACATCCAACCATCCTCATAACCATAGACCACATGTAGCCATATCAGCTGAGGACCTCCATATCCAGAGTCTTCACCCAAAAGATCGTCTAACACCAGCCACCCGAAAAGCTGATGCAACAACTGGTTTCCACAACCAGAGATTTTTGCACAAACTGCCAGAAAGCGCCTCAGGGAAGGTCATCTGCATGCTCACTGTCCTTCACCGGGGTCTTGACCTGACAGCATCGTTTGTCGTTATAACAGACTTGAGTGGGAAAACTGCTCTCTTTTGATGACTTCTAGCACACTGGAGAAGTGTTCTCCTCACAGATGAATTCCTATTGACATTGCAGCAGGCAGATGGCAGACTGCGTGTGCAGCATCGTATGGGTGGGGTTATGGTATGGGCTGGCATGAGCTATGGACAACGAACACAGGTGCATTTTATTAATGGTAGTTTGACTGCACAGTGATACCCTGACAAAATCCTGAGGCCCATTGTCATGCAATTCATCCGTCATCACAGAGACAGAGCGCAACGCGTCATAATCTGAAAGCCACGCCCCCAAAGGGGAAACAAGGCCCACTTTCCCCTCACACTTTCCCCCTCCATTTCCAGCCTGTTGAGTTTTCCCTAAGTCCAAATGCTGAAAAGTTGCTCTGTGGTGGGCTGCACAGCCAATAAAAACCCAGAGCTTAGCTTTTATCAGCTGCCGAGCAGAAAAATTGAACCTTGTAGAAGACAAAAGTGGATACAGGCAATAAAACGTGAGGCTCTAACAGGGAAGAAATTGTGGGATCCTGATACGCGGTATGCCTATGTGTGCAGCAAACACCCAAATGTATTTTTTAGAGTAACAGTTAACTGTATTTATGTATGTTAAGCTAAAGCATTGACAGTATGAATGCAACTTCTGTTATAATTGTGCCCAGCGCTCCGCGATTCAAGCAGTCCATTCCAGAGGTCCGCTCTAGCACTTCTATTAATCTACTAGCATGTAGAGGCCTGTCTCAAAATAACAACGTGTGCCGGTAGTAGGAGCAGGCTGACGGCTGACCATGCCGAAATGCTCATCTTCTTAAAGAAGCAACAGACAGCATTTTTGCCTATATATATCATTATGAAAATAATGTGGGTTGCACAGGGTTGTATACACAGTAAAATCAGATTATCAGGGTTTACATAGGTTACTTAGTGACTTTGCAATAAGCTTCTGCCAACGGGGACGAATTTTCGCAGAAAAAATCTGCTTTACGGCAGGAAATGCGTCATGTTTTGCCAAACTGGTCGGTCAGCCAATCAGGGACTGGAGCCTCCCACAAGAAAACGAGCGAATCTGTCTGAGGAGGCGAGGATGCACAAAAAGGAGAGTGATAAAAGAAGAGGAAAAACAAGAGTAAACCTCAGTAAGGAGTTCAAGAGATGGAGGGAGCTCTGTGACCAAAGAGGCTTCAGAACCGATGTCCAGCTAGCTTTCTTTCTAATGGATCAGTAAGTAACACGGCTAAATGTTAGCTAGCCGAGAGAGGACTGTACTGTGAGCTGTTTGTACTAATACTGTGCATTCTGCTATAATAATGTGCATTGCTATTTGTTTTTTTCTTCAGATAAATCTGATAATTGTTACTCGGTGTCTTTACTCATTTATTTAGTAGAGTGTCCACACACCTTCTCATTCTACATATACATAGAGGTATACTGGTGGCTTTACAGCCTACATTTTATTGATTATCTCTGATCCCCACGGTCAATTTGGTCGCTGCGACAGTGCGAGCAACACAGCTGACGCTAGGTGCCACCAAGCTAAAAAAAACCAAAAACGAATCCTATCTATTGCTTCTTTAAAAAAGAATATCCACATCATGTTTTTTCCACAACGAACAAGGTAAGGACAAGGGACACTGAGGTAGACCGGCAATATTAAGCTTAGCAATATACCCTTGCCTCTCTGGTAAGCATAGCGTGCTAATATAATCCTTTGCCATCTTATTATTAGCTAATAATAGCTAATAAGCTCATAATTTTTTTGAAACTTCACCTGATCCTCCATCTGCATGAGGGTGAGTAGATAATGGGTGAATTTTCATGTTTAGGTGCACTATCCCTTTAAGTAAATCAAGTAATATTTTCTGGCAGATATTACTGAAAACATTTTTTTCATGATGATAATGTTAAGTGTTCCAATAGGGTTTTTTGGTATTCAAAAAACCTCAGCTGCAGTGAGGTTTTGATGATACATCTAATTAAAACACCTACAGTGCCACACAGCTTGTGTATGCATAAGTGGTGTGGTGAAGTAAAGCTGGATCATTTGGTCACATTTTCTAGTTTAAAATCTCAAAAATCAGCGCAGTTGCTGTTCCACTGTACTCAAACACAGTGCACTCCATAAAGTTTAAAGCAGTTCAAAACATACTTCAGGGCAAATTTTTGCAGCATCCAAATCTGCTGTCAGGGTGAACCAGTCATGCATTTTCAGGGGCCTCACTGGATGTGGCTTTCGGATTCTTTTGTATCCATCAATATTCTCCAATTCCTGTTAAAGAAAAAAAGTTGTCTAAGATGTGTAGTTATCAAATTATCTGTGGTGATCAAATTATCATTAAATGATTGTGATTGATGTTGATGACAATAAGATTTGAAATAACCTGTTTCAGAGCAGGATCAGGTGGGATCAGATAAACATGGAGAGTGAGGAATGGTGTGTCGATCTTGTATATCAGCACCTTACAGTTTATTTCCACTGAAAGGCCTAATTTCACCAGGACCATTTTCAGAGAGAAATCCGGTTTAGACAGCTTGACATGGGATGATGTGACCTCAGACACTTTTTCCACAGCATCTCCACAGTCATCTATGTGTAGGACTGCAAACTTGTCTAATACTGAAGGATTGTCATCTGTACAAAACAAAAGCACAGTTAGTGAAGAGAAAAGGATTGCATCAGTGTTTGTACTCGTGCTGTCAAAAATAAAAAGTGAGTACATTTTATTTAATTATTTTCTTCATGTCCACTTACCTATGCAGATCCAGTGTGGCAGGTACACTACATCTAACTTCCCAGCAATGACTGTGATGTCCATCAGGGGACCTGCAGGCATGTACTTCATGCTTTCAATCCTCTCCAAGTATCCACTCAAAGAGCAAAACTGGTACTTAAAGCTGACCTTTTCCTTACAGACCCAGCGCAAGCCAGAGACACTGCATTCAAAGTTTCCTGCTCCAGACTGTAGGCTAAAACGTGAATGAAAAAAAAAAAAAGAGTTTGTGTCGATGAACATGAAGGAACAAAACAGAGTAAATGTAAACTTAGAGAGTATCTGCCTTGATTCTACTGTTGTAATATTGCTTTAAAAATCTTTTTATTTTCCTTCTGTGAAAAATCTCAAGAACCAAGCGGTAGTGTTTCCTGTAGTTCCAGTTTGCTGTGATGCAGTATTTAGGATGTAATCTTTACCTGTAAATTGGAGCCTCATCAGCATCTGTACTGTTCACTTCAGGGTCAAGTTTAGTCCAGTCACTAGAGTCCTGCTGCAGAGGACAATCATTTTCACAGATAAGTGCAGATGTGTCTTTTTGAAACAAAACATAAAGGAACAAATGAATGAATGTAAGGGATTACCGTAACACTTCCACATCCCTCAAGCTCCGAGCTTCCTGAAGGCCCTTGTGAAGACACACATTCATATGTTTAAATAACGTCATTTTAATATTTCAATATATCAATCAATCAATCAATCAAACTTTATTTATATAGCACATTTTCATACAATAAATTGTAACACAAAGTGCTTCACAGAAAAAAAAAGGACAAATGCTCCCCAAAAAAATCAACTAAAAGCCAAACTAAAAAGGTAGGTCTTGAGTTTACCTTTAAAAATACCCACACTCTCTGCTGCCCTCAGATCCTCTGGCAGGCTGCTCCAAAGACGTGGGCCGTAATAAGAAAAGGACGCCTCACCGTGGGTTTTAGTTCTAACTTCTGGAACAATTAACAGTCTACTACCAGAGGACCTGAGGGTCCTAGAGGGCTGATAGGTTAAAAGCAAATCTGATAAATAAGAAGGACCAAGACCATTAAGAACTTTAAAAACGCATAAAAGAATCTTAAAATTAATTCTGAAGCTAACAGGAAGCCAATGCAGAGACTCTAGGATGGGAGTAATGTGTGCTCTCTTTCTGGTCCTCGTCAGAACTCGAGCGGCTGCATTTTGAATTTGTTGTAATGGTATATAATGGTCTTCTTAGGAAGACCAGAAAGAAGAGCATTACAATAATCAATTCTACAGGTGATAAAAGCATGCAGTGGAGTCTCTGCATTGGCATTACAGAGAAACGGCCTGACTCTGGAAATGTTTTTCAAATGATAAAATGCTGTTTTTGTTATATTCTTAATGTGGGGCTCAAAACTGAAGTCAGCATCAATTATTACTCCAAGATTTTTTACTTTTTGACATGGTTCCAGAACCAGTAGTTTTGTATGCAGTTTCTCTCTCTGTGCTTCAGACCCCATAACTAAAAATTATGTTTTGTCCTGGTTGAGCTGTAGAAAGTTCTAAAATACAGCTACAAAGTGCATCAAGTGGCTTTGTGTCATCATGAGACACAGCAATATATAGCTGTGTATCATCAGCATAACTATGAAATTGTATGCCGTGCCTCCTGATGACCCCTCCAAGTGACAGCATGTAAAGATTATAAAGTACTGGACCTAAAATCGAACCTTGGGGGACTCCACAGTCCATTTTATAGAGTTTGGAGGAGCAGTCATGAATGCCAACATAAAATTCCCTGTTTAAAAGATATGATTCAAACCAGTTTAGAACAGTGCCAGAGAGTCCAATCGTAGTGCGAAGTCTATTTAAAAGAATTGAGTGGTCTACTAAATCACATTGTAACTTTTTATGTTTATTTAGCTGCTTTAACACTACACACTACATGTGCTTCACAATTCTGCTCTAATATGCGAGCAATATGTTACTGACATATTAACGAAATTGTTTTTACAAAATACAGAGATTATGTGGCAGAATAACAATGTTCTTAAGTTTTTGCCAAATAATTTAAATGTTCAACAGTTGTTGAAAGTTGGAAGGACAAACGCTTTAAAGTAGAGATTTAGCTTTTTCAAACAGTAGAATAATCCTTATAACAAGGAGTGCAAGGCCAACATGTGATGAGAGTATGAATCCTCAACATTAGAATCAGAATAAAAGTACATTTTTTAAATGTAAATTTTTTTTTACTTTTAAATTTTAATAATGTTAATAAGGGTGTAGTTATTCTGGGTTTCCTTGTTTTCTGTCTTGTTTTTGCCAGTGACAATGTTACAAAGCTAACAGAGAGTGTGCAGTCATGCTAGCTGCTCTGTGAGGCTATACTTTAGGTACAGCGGTGCTTTCAGATAAATTCTACATCATCAGCATGCTAACACACTCATGATTAGTAGGTATAATGTTTACTGTGTTTACCATCTCAGTTAAGCATGTTACCATGCTAACATTAGCTTATTAGCACCACACAAAGTACAGCTGAGGCTGATGGAAATATCATTAGTTTTGAGGTATTCATATTTAAAGTACTGGACAATAATAACTGATGGTGCTCGAGGAAAAATCAAGGGATCATCAAAGACAGTATGATTCACCCACTGGGGACCATCAATGACTAGAAAATTTCATGGCAATCAGTCCAATGGTTGAGATATTTCAGTGTAGACTAAAGAGTTGGAGCGACCAACAGACACGCTGACATTGAGTCAACAGCATGGCTAAAACACTGACTGACCTAAAGTGAGTGACTGTAGTGACGAGGCCGCATACATTACATGATTCTAGATAATAAAACATTCAAAACAAACACTCTAATTCAAATGGCTGCCCAACTGTCTACATGTAAGTTGAATTAAAACTTAGTAACGCTGAAGTAAAATATTACAGATCACATTCTGCATAACAAATCTTTGATGCTGGAATAGTATTTGTTTTTTCCCTCTCATCTTACCTTTGGATCCTGAGCTGTTTTCTGACAGCATCTCTACCAGATCAGTCCTGTTCATCTCCATTAAAACCTCCCTGGTCACCTGGAGTGAATATGTTTCAAACTTGGTTTTTGGGCGAAGCAAAGATGGCAAGTCACATTTCTGGGACTTGGGAAGCTACTGTATGTAGACCAGGTGAGTGAGCTCAATCTTGCTTGTGGGATCCTGAACATATTGTCTCAAGTTAAAGCCCTGTTGTTTGCCTCCCAAGTTGTCCAGCTCCCTTGTTGCTGTGCGTCTCCTCCTCCATGTTGGTCGCTTCTTCACCACCCTGCCACTCTGCACAGATGAATTTCTCAGCTCAAACATGAACCTAACCTCTCCTGCCTGTGGCCGAGATGGATTGATTTCAGTGGCAGCTGGAGTGTGTATTGTTTAAAAAGGGTCATGTTGGAGAGGTACAGAGTGCCACTGTTGAAGTGACATTGCACAGTTTCAGCTGCTGCATTAGGCACTAGTGTAAGCACCAAGCATCAATTTCCCTGGGAGGTAGTTATGGCTGATCGTCCTCAGTAATGTAATGAAAAGTGATGAATGTGCTGTTGTTGCATCGCTGTCTGCTCCCTAATTTTTTCATATTTCACATTACTGTTTGAACCCAAGCAAATTTACCTTGTTACTATAGATTTGGAAATCTATTAGATATTTTTGAAACATACAGTATGATTGTGTAATGTGGCAGTTTCTGTCTTCTTCATCTTACCTTTGAGTCCTGAGCTGGTTTCTGACAGCATCTCTGCCAGATCAGTCCTGTTCATCTTCCTCAAAACTTTGTAGGTCACCTCCACAGACTGTTGGCCATAGAGCTTCACCATCAGCGCCACTATTTCAACTCTGTCTGCTGTCTCCATTTGGTGTCCTGGGATTTTTGGGAGATCTGTCTCCATTTTAGTGTACTGCAAGACATGCTTGAATTTCTCGAGCTCCCCGGGACTTAAATCTTCCAGTGTTTCTAAAAGCTTCTCCATTAGTAGTGTCTTGGTGACTTCCTGATGGACACAAAGTAGTTAAAGGGCATTTTTGTCATATCTCCACTGTAGTAATAATACTACAAATTACTACATAATTTATTTGTAACAAACCACATTAGGCAAAATGATATATAACATAATAACATATTAAGTATTTGCAGCCACATATTAATCACTTCAACATGTACAGCTGCCACATGGTAACAGTCTCTCTATCACAGCTCACAGTTGCCTGGCTCTGTGTTACTGACCAAAGGCTGAACACCACTGGTGCCCGGCTCTAATTTATCTGAAGCTCTGTTTTTTCAAAACAGACAAGCCAAAGCATGTTCATATAATTTATCAAAAAAAAAACTTAAGATAAAACTAGAATTACTGCCCCACGGCCGTATGCCTCAATACACCAGTCAAATTTCTCTTACAGTTTACATCAATGTCTGTGGAAACATAGATGCTTCACACACATCTTGTCCCTGACAGCACAGAGGGTCTGTACAATCAGCTCAGTTTCAAGGTGGGCACCCACCCAAATGACGATTGTTTTCAGCAGTCACATTTATCAACGCCTGATCAGTTATACGCTGTGATAGTCGAGATACAAACGTTTTTAAAACGTGAACCCTGTTAGATGATTTCTGCATTTGGTTTTGTGCTGGTTTGTACATTAGATTGATAAATGGCGGCCAGTGTGCTCCATTTAATGCTATAAACCGGTTATCAGTAATTGTGCTTTAACGACTGTCTCTAACTCTCTCTTTCACTGTGCTACCAAAAGCAGGAATGATCCACCTGATCACATGTTCTCATTGCTTTAACAGCTGATGTGATTTTTCTGGTTTAAAACCCTTTTCCACCTCTTTACTGTCAACATGAGGATCATTTTCCACCTGTAAAAATTCGAAGAAAGCTGTGTTCTGTAAAATGCATCTGATGTGACATCACTCACTCTCTGGAGCAGTTCAAATAGATGTTTCCCTGAGGAGAAAGAAAACAGAAAATGACCCATGAGTGATTAAAAATTAGTCTATAAACAACTTTAGTCAGACTTAGTTGCTTTTCAATAAAATACCATATGGAGGATTCATTGCAAAATAACACTAAAATGTGCTTGGATTTGACATCATAAAAACAGAATGAGAGAGATTGGACACCTTATCATTAACACCCATTAAATCTAAAGGACTGCGATACAAAAGTCCTGCAACAAACATGACCTGTATAAAGATTATAATGTTTGAAAGCTGCCAAATTAAGATATTCAGTGTTTTGGAGAGGTGTTGATTTAAGTGGTCACTTTTGAGGTCATAGTATTTGGCCTTGATGTTCTGTATTATACTGTAAACTGTAACTTAACTTATGACTTAACCTATTTAGCTTCATTTTAATAAGGTTCATTTACTTTCAAGAAAATTGGACACAAAGAAGTCACTGCCACAAAATTGACACTAAAATCTACTCAGTAGTGACATCATGAAAATAAAAGAGGTTGAATTCAGCTCAGTGATTTCTGCAGTCCAAGTAATAAATGTGGTGTTGCGTTGCTGCCTGCTCTCTAACTTTTCAGATTTCTTTTTGATTAAATGAAGTTTGAATGCAGCTTCATTATGAAATCTAAAATCTATTTATTAAACATTTATGAGAAACATATGATTGTGTAATGTGGCAGTTTTGTCTTCTTTCTCTGACCTTTGATTCTTGAGCTGATGACTAACAACTTCTTGACCAGATCAGTCCTGTTCATGTCCATGAAAACATCCTTGGTCACCTCCACAGACTGCTGGCCACAAGTCTGGACCATCAGATTCACCAGTGTGTCTGCACTGTCACCCCACTGTAGTCGGCTCAATGAGATGTGTGGAAGGCCCTTCTGGAACTGTGTGAACCACAGCAACAACTTGATTTTCTCAAGTTCCTTATAACTCAAATCCTTCAGTGTTTCCAAAAGAATCTGTTTCACAGCTGCCTGAAAAATTTAAAGGATACGTAAAGCAAATGTGTCATTTCTGAACTGGCATAATTAAACATCTATTTCTTTGCATTTCATCAGTGTCGGTATTTTAAGACATGGATCTTATAAGATTTACATTTTTTTCTGTATGATCACTCAAGACAATGATACAGTTGGTAATAAATGTTCTACTGATTTTGTTTCCCTCTTTTTCTTTACAAACACAAAGTATTTGATGTCTATTCATTTCTTCAGCAGCATCAAAGCAAAAGATGATATAAGGTAATGGACATAGCTACTATGACGTCACCCACTGGTTTGAAGCCTTGAGTTCAGCATCTCAGGCGTTGCCATATTGTTTTTTTAGAGTCAGAATTGACCACATTTGGACGAGAGGGTGGGGCTGTGGAAAAGTGAAGGATGGATCTGACTTACAGACCACAGCAACACATTGCAGACAACCTGTCACTCAATCCACACCATCATTACATATGTGTAACTTTAAGCCTAAATAAAATGTAAACGAGTGAGTTTAAAAAAAATTCATCCCCCGCACAGTTGTCATGAATGTTGAATTTATTTAACACCAAAACTGTTTTTTGTGTCAGGATGTAAACATGTTTATTTCTGTTGGCTTCATTTCTCAGCCCCGGAGGTTGCTGGTTGATATTTTTGCATCTAACTGGATGAATTGATGGTTTATTTCAACCAAACCAGAGTTTGTGATTTTTGGAACAGTGGAGAGACGAACCAAGATGGTTTTTGTGAGAGTTATTTTGTTTCTGTTGTCAGACACTTATAATAACAATCGGAGCCTGTCAGTGACAAAAACAAGCACTTATAGTGGATGTAAATCGACAGTGTTCATTACATTGCAGCCGATTGTGCCGCTGTTGGCTGCAGTGGTCTCACTCAATACTGCACCACTTTCAAAAATAGTTGTTCCCATTAGTCACTTAAAGAGAAAATAGGGTCCAGGTCAGAAAACACAGAAGTTATCCTTCAACACAGTGAGAACCATCCAATTTAAAACCTTGGTTTGATTTGCATCATCACTTATGATGTTCAGGATGAGGATGGTTTTCAACCTGCATCTACTGAATGAAAGCTGTGATGTGTAAAGTCAGACTCACTCTCTTCAACACTGCAGGTTGATGTTCAACCACTGAGTGTTTCTCTGCAGAGAAAAGACATTTAAAATGAGGATTAAACTCTAACCTACCATAGAAAGTATAATCAACTTTTAAAAGGCTCAGTTACCTCAAAAGTAGATATAACAGATTCACAATATCATAAACACTTTCACAGTCTAAAGCAACCCAACACAAAAGTCCTGCAACAATTACTAAACTCATCAAACTTAAAACATTCTGTGTGACTGTTACTGATTTAATTATGATTCAATTGATGATTTATTGATCCCTGCTCTGTTTTCCCCCACATTGGTGATGACAGAGTTTGTACACAAGCAGATTTACCTTTTTTAAATTATGAATCATAAAATGTATTTATTAGACATTTATGAGACACATGAGATTATGTGACAGTTTTTTTTTACCTTTGAGTTCTGAGCTGGGCTTTGACAACCTCTGCATCAGATCAGTCCTGTTCATTTTCTTTACAACCTCCCTGGTTAACTGCACAGACTGCTGGCTGTAGGTCTGCAACATCACATCCACTATTCTTTCTCTGTCTGTGGTGTCACTCAACTCTGGTGAGATGTCTGGGAGGTTCTTCTGAGAGACAGTCCACTCCAGGGACCACTTAAATTTCTTGAGCTCCTTGTCAATCAAATCATTCAGAGTTTCCAAAAGCAGCTGTTTAACAGCTGCCATTGTTGCTACCTGAAATAATCAAATACTGTTACTGGCAGATCACACAAAGTATTGATCCATTTGGTGCCTGCTGTTATATTATCAGAATCAGAATCAGAATCAGCTTTAGTCACCAAGTACGTGTGTACATACAAGGAATTTGACTCCGGCAGACTTGCTCTCAGTGTACCAGAACTGACATGCATACTCAAAATTTAGGCAAGGAGTGGAATATACTGAAATATACAATATACAAAAAATACATCATATACATATATATATATATATATATATATATATATATACACACGCACACACACACACACACACACACACATATATATATATATATACATATATATATATATATATATATACATTGGTATATTTGTACATATTTGTGTTTTAGTATATTTTGCGTTTTAAATCAAACTGCAAATCAAAAGATGATTCCCTTTTCCTTCTTCCTTTTAATTCTTATGAACTGGTTAATTGTTTTTCTTTTAAGTTACAGGCTGCAGCTCTTTTCAAAAACACTGAAATGAGTCACAGTGGCTCAAAAAATTACTTTCATTATTCTATGTTTTATATTTTGTTTAATGTTTCTAGGAAAAAAGTACAATAAATAGATGTTTCTGGTGGATACGGTTAATAAAGAGTTCGACTTGAACACAGCTTCAGTTCTGTGAAAAATAAATAAGTGAATCATGACTTCTGATTGTATCATTATTCAAAATGTTCAGATGATGATCATTTTTAGCATCTTTTTAATGAAAGCTGTTTTACATAAAGTCAGACAGATGTGACATTACTCACTTTCTGGATCAGTGCACATCGGTGTTCATCTGAGTGTTTCTCTGAGGAGAAAAGTGGTAAAAGTCATCAGTGACTGATAATATATGTGGACTGAAGGCAAATTTGTTTTCAGGCCATTCTGCTTTGTCATTTTTGCCTCCTCTCCCAAAATATTTTTCATATTTCACATTAGTCATAAAACATATTTTCCATGAAGAGAGTGATTCTTATTTTCTCTACATCATAAATCTTAATATTAATAATTCAAAAATAAGAAAACATGGTTTATAAACTAAAGACACATGTTAAGGACCTTTTTTTTTTTCTTAATTATCTTACTTTTGGGTCCTTTGCTGCTGTCTGACAACCTCTGCACCAGATCAGTCTTCTTCATCTTCTTTAAAACCTTCTTGGTCATCTCCACAGACTGTTGACCATAGGTCTGCACCATTAAAAACACTGTGACCTGCTGGTCTTCTATCTCCCACAGTATGAAAGGCATGCCTGAGAGGTGTCTGAAGAGGTCAGTCTGACTCAGGAGGACCTCTTTGAACTCCTCAAGCTCCCAGTCACTCAAACCAGCCAGTGTTTCCAAAAGCAGCTCTATGACAGACATCATCGTCTCCACCTGGTAAATTCAAAGGAAATGTTCATGGGGTAAAAAGTGCAATTTGTCAGCTGGGATGATTACAGATTCTGTTCACATCTCATCAATGTCTGTGTTTTAGAAATGTGGATGAGGTAAGAGTGCATCAGTCATATCACACAAAGTAATGATACACCTGATCACATAATGTCAGACAGAAGTGTCGTTACTCACTTTCTGGATCAATGCAGGCCAATGTTCATCCACACGGTGTTTCTCTGAGGACAAAGGAAATATGAATGAATGATTGAATTAACATATTGGCTTTATAATCAGACACTGTCAGACTGTTATAATTCTAATATCAAGGATTTATATTAGAACTAGTAAAATGAACAAAAAAATCAACCTTAACAGTAACATCATAAAGATCAATGACAGTTTCACTGACGTCTTCTTTGCTGTTAAACTCTGCGTTCAAGGTTCATACTCTGAAATGTAAATTAAAATAACTGCAGTGCTTAGAGGAAACATTATTTTTAGATTGTGAGAAATATTTGTTTTTTATATTTAATTTGTTTAAAGTCTATTTTTATTTTTAGTTTTTAGTTTATTTTTAGTTCATGGATGATATTTCTTATTTTGTTTGTTGTGCTTTAAGTTTTTTATAGGACATATACCTCCCTCTGTGGCTCTCACACCAAAAGCTTCAATTGATGATCCTGCAGCTGCAACACATTTAATGACAACTGTAATTATAATAATAAAGACACCGTGTAAAGCCTTTATGTGTTCTTGTCCTGAGTGGAATACTCAGTCCTCCGGAGAACATAAAGTCTTTAATATTTCAGTTTCAGGCGTGTGGACTGAAGACAGGAGGAGGCCATGGTTACAGAGATCACAGAGGGAATCAATGAGAAAACACTGTAATAATCTGCCTGACACAGATTGCCTGTCTGTCTCCACAGTGGAGTGTTGTATAAGTCAAATCAAAGCTTTACACAGAGAAGTCAAAGAGACAACATTTGTCCGATTCCCAATAGGCTAAATACAATACAAGACTGATAATTAGCCCAACATACACAAATTTAATGGATCAAAAAAGAAAGAAGATCATGTGGCCAAATCACAAAGAATGTTTTTTTTTTTTTAAAAAACACAACAATCTCTCAGAACATCTTTAACTTTAAAGGAAAAATCCAAAACATTCACCTCTGAGGTAATCTTTGTCTCATTTTACATTTAGTTTTTAAGTTGTAAGCACAAGTAAATTCAGTTTGTTAAATGAGTCACTTCATTCATTTCACAGAGTGAGAAGCATATTCCCATATTATTAAAATAACAGACACCTAACTCTGTGAAGCTGACATTCAGTTTGTAGTTGAGACTGTGTTTCAGAGGTGTTGTTTCAGCTCTTTGGTTGTTCTGGGGTCATGGCAGGCCTACATGTTGTTACTGCATTGCTTTAACTATAAGCTGCTGATTTTGTAACAATACATACTTATTTATTATTACATATAAAGTTACAGTTGTCTTCATTATCTTACCTTTGTGTCCTGAGCTGGTCTCTGACAGCCCCTGCACCAGATCAGTCCTGTTCATGTCCATCAAAACCTCCATGGTCACCTCCACAGACTGTTGACCGTATCTCTCAAACATCACATCCACCAGTAGGTCTGTACTGTAAGTCAACTGCTGTCGGATCCCTGGGATGTGCGGAAGGATCAGATCTTTCCATGAGATGAGTTCAATGCTCCTCTGGAAGAGCGTGAACTGCAGCAACCACTTGAATTTCACAGACTCCTCATGACTCAAATCACGGAGTGTTTCCAAAAGCAGCTCTTTGACAGCCCTCATTGTTGCCACCTGGAAAATTACATGTATATGTTCATAGTGAAAATGTGTTTATTAATGTGTTTATTAAATGTATCTTATTGCACCTTATTGATGTCATTATTATTTTAGTCAATTAAATATTCTAACCCTTTCTACAGGATCATCTAAGCCACTGTAGATTTGGTCACACAAACCACCTGATGTGAACACTGGATTTTGCTGATGAATTCATTGTATTTAATTCAAATCATGACTTTGGTTTAATTTATCATCATTAATGTTGATATGAATTTAAACCTGCATCTTATTTAATAAAAGCTGTACTCTGCGTAGTCACACAGATATGACATTGCTCACTTTGTGTATCAGTGCAGACAGGCGTTCATCCACTGAGTGTTTTTCTGAGGAAACTGAAATGAAGTAAAAACATTGATCATCAGACAACACTGCTTTGTAGGAAAGAATAATTACAAAAAGGTCAACACAAAATTACACTTGAACTTTCAGATTATTTAAGAGACATTTTGCCCCCTTTCCTGAAATACGTTTCCATACTTTACATTAGACATAAAACATATCTTGTTCACCAGATGATGTGTCTCTTCTCGACAGTATAAACCTTATTATTTATAATGTGAAGAGAAGAAAACAGCTTATAAACTTAGGAGACACATGTTCAGGACCAGTTTTATAATTTTAAAATGTTTTTGTCTTTATTGTCTTACTTTTGGTTCCTGAGCTGCTGTGTGACAACTTCTGCACCAGATCAGTCCTCTTCATCTTCTTTAAAACCTGCTTGGTCGTCTCCACAGACTGTTGGCCATCAATCTGCACCATTAAAAACACTGTGTCCTGCATGCGTGCTGTCCTCTGCTGCCCCCAACAGAAGCGTCTGTAGAGCTGATTTTGACCCAGGACCATCTTGAACTCGCTGAGCTCCCTGACACTCAAACCAGCCAGTGTTTCCAAAAGCAGCTCTATGACAGACGTCATCGTCTCCACCTGGTAAATTCAGAGGAAATGTTCATGAGGTAAAAGTGCAATTTATGGGGCGTCGGTAGTGTAGTGGATAGTGCCGGCACCCCTTACAGGTTCGACTCCGGCTTGTAAACCTTTGCTGCATGTCAACCCCCACTCTCTCTCACCCCATTTCACTCTGTCCTGTTCATTAAAGGCAAAAAGCCCAAAAAATAATCTAAAAAAAAAAGTGCAATTTGTCAGCTGGGATGATTAAAAAAATTTCTGTTCACATCTCATCATCGTCCTGTTTTATAAATAAAGATGTGGTGAGAGTACATCGGTTATATCACACAAAGTAATGGTCAAACACCAGTTTTTTTTTTTAATTGCTTGTGCATCTATACATTTCTTTAGCAACATCAAGCTGCATTCTTTTTATCCTCTTTTACAAGTATTTTATTTTTAGAAACAGGTTCATTGTATTTAATTTGATTGCCTGTGTTAAACTCTTTCAAACACTCATCCATAAAAACTGCAATGAGTCTCTTGATTTTAAAATAGAGCTGCAGAGGTTAACCAGATGCATCTTTTCTTCACATATAGTAAGAAACACACTATAATATTTTTTTTTACTTTTGTTAATTTCTTTCCCTGTCAACGTTAGAAAAACAAATCAAGAAGAGTGTACTATATATATGTTCCACTAAAGGTAAATCTAACACAAATTATCAACATTATTGGTAAATAATATTCATGCTGAAGACCTCATGTGTTCATTATGCAGCTTAATCAGTTCAATTCTGTGAGAAATAATAAAATTAAAATAAAAGCTGCACTGCGTAAAGTCAGAATGATGTGACATTACTCACCCTCTGGATCAGTGAAGGCCGCTGTTTCTCTGAAGAGAAAAGAAGTAGAAAAAGACCTATTAACTTTAACATCAGGCTTAATGAACACTTAAGATCCAAATGATTTAATCCTAAAGTGACACTTAAACCTTTTTAACAGTGACATAATAATATGTCAAGTCAATACATCACGTCAAAGTTTATTACAGCCCAATGTAGGCATGCCTCAAAGGGCCGTACAAATAATAACTTAAATTAAATTTCGATTTTAAATCTAAAGTCCAACGTCATAAAACATGATTTGCCTCAGAGGGCTTTACAACATATGACATCCCTCTGTCCTTGGACCATCAAAGCAGATTGTGAAATACCCCCCCCCCCCCCCCCCACAAAAAAAAACTTTTAACGGGGAGAAAAAATGGTAGAAACCTCAGGAAGAGCAACTGAGGAGGGATCCCTCTTCCAGGACGGACAGACGTGCATTAGATGTCGTGTGTACAGAACAAAATGCGAATGTTATGGAACTAAAAGATTTTTCAATAGTGTTGATCAGGGTTGCAGCGATATACTGCTTTCAAGGTATAAAGTGATATATAAGCTGACGGTTGTCAAACTGTGTACATTTGCTTATCAACAATATAAAACAAAATTCAACTGGATGTTGAATCTCCCCTTTATTTTAGTTATGTTCTAAGGGGAGACTTTTTACACTTACTTCTATTAACAAAATGGTTTCAAGTTTCAATTATAGCAATAAAAACTTTGTTTAACCAACCAGAACCCTTCTGTTTTTATTCTATTAAGAGTCACTCTGACTGATAACAAGGCAAATTCTTTAATACCATGATAATGTGAAACCGCAATATTTTCTGGTTATCGTAACGTGAAAATCTCACACTACTGCAACCCTAGAGTTGATTGGTTTTACATGTACATGTATTTGTTATTTCATATACACAAACTTAAAAGATATGTTCCTATTTTTACATTTATAAAAATAAAATGTAAAAACAATTACAACATTATATTAAAATATTATAAAAATACATAATACACCTACCTTCTGCCATTGTATTTTTATCAATTGCTGCTGCTGAGGATCAAGGAGCTGTAAAACAATAAATACATTTAAAAACTTTAGATAAGATAAAGACTTCAGAACAATGTGCAGTATTGTTCTTTGACAATATGCATACCTCTGTTGTTTCATATACATCTCAATGATAAATAACATGGTGTCTCTCTTTAATGATCAGAGTAAGGCTGCAACTAATTATCATTTTCATTGTTGATTCATCTGTCGATTATTTTCATCCAGAACTCAAAGATATCCAGTTTCCATTTCACATTTAAGAAGCTTTTTCCTTTAGAAAAATACTCAAAACCAGTTAATCGATCATCAGATTAGTTGGCAACTAATTTAATGGAACACAACTAACCAAGTAATTGATTAATTGTTGCAGCTCTAGATCAGAGCACCAAGAATGCAAGACAAAATAAACAGAACAGAAATAAGAACAGATATACAACAATATAAGGCTCAGTTAAAGGTATAATACGCAGGAATTGTCAGTTACTTGTTGAAACAGTATCGCCACTGAAAGTGAAGGCCAACCCCAGAGTCACTCTTGTTCACTATCTTTGCGTTTAAGTGTTGCTGTGTCCACGGGCAAAACAAAAAGTAGACTATCAAAATAGTTGCGTAGTTTTGTAATAAATAAGACATTTCTCACAGATGATCAATAGCAGGTATGTTATGGGTCCCAGATATTATTTTATTTACTGAGCAGATTAATCTGTACAGGGTTGTGGTGAAGTAAAAGGTAAAACACTGGCTTTCAAAATACAGTGAAGTAAAAGAATTTAGCAGAATCACTTGGAAATAACGTTACTCAAGTAAAGTAGAAATACCTTACATGGGTGTGTGTGTGTGTGTGTGTGTGTGTGTGTGTGTGTGTGTGTGTGTGTGTGTGTGTGTAAACTCAGTGTCTCTCGTTGAACGTCGTCTTTGCTGTTTCTTATCTTCTAGTTTCTGTTTTAATAAACTGTCTTGTCAAAGCACTTTAGCAACTTCAGCTAGCAACCTGTTGTTCACATACTGACGTTAGAAAAGTGTTCGTTACTGTACCATTAGCTTAGTTAACCGTTTCTACACATTAATGGAGCTCAACGGGAAGTTAAAGCCTTGGAAGTGAAAGTAAGAGTTAAAGTAAGTTTTACAAACCGTTTTAAAACAGCTCGTAGCTTCAGCTGTCAGAGATAAAGTCCGTCCAGTTGTTATGACAGCGGTAAATCATGTCTGGTTGAGCTGACAGGACTTGGGGTCCAAGTGTCTCCCGGAGCAGAGCCGTTTCCCCCAGTAGTGTGTCTCTGCAGACCCGGGCCCACTAGATACTGCTCCTGCCTGCTCAACAAGTCGGGTCCATTCGGACATACTAACAGATTGGTGGGAAAACTCTCCATCTGCTGGCAGAGCAGAGGTACTGCACCAAAATCTGAACGCACCTGTGACTATTGAAATTGTCCAAAAATGAAGCTGGCCACTCTTTACCCACCAGCAACATGTCTGCAAGCTCTCTCATGCTTCTCAACATGCAAAATGCTTTTGCACATAATAATTAATTCACTGCCACAGTAAACAATGACTTGACATGGCGCACTCAAAAACTTTGCACTTTGAAGATCCTCTATATTGTTTTTGAAATAATCCAACCTATATATATATGATGACAACCATCATCACTTCTCATAAGTGTCACAACGCTGACATCATGTGTCAATCAAGTGATTAGTTCATTAAATATTGTAAATAAAGTTAAAAAAAAGAAAGAAAAAGATTCAGACCCCTTGTTGTTCGCGACAGTGTCCCCTACTGGACGGCTGTATTACTGCAACTAAATCAGCGTCTCACCCAAACACCACTGTTTGAAACAAGTTACACTTTTTATGCTTTATTACAATTTACCATTTTAAAATTTTTATTACACCCGAATAAAAATACCAAGATTTAATTGCTGATTTATGCCTGGGTGCTGTTCTGCATTACTATTGTTTGCTGGTTGTTTTGTATGGTTTGATCCAGCTATTTTAGTTCTTTGTTTCTTAATATTCATCAGACTGCTCTGACTGGCACGCCAAAAACTTGCACTGCATTGATCAAACACGCTACAACATATAATAGGAAATGTCTGGTCTAGGGTGTCCAGTCCTCACTTTTGTTGTAGGAATTTGAAACAAAGGCTGTGATATACTGAAATGGTTTGAAATGTTTTATTGTGTGCAGTGGTTACATCACACATCAGGGAGATCTGCAGAGAAAAAAAAGAAATCAAACATATCACAAAACTGAAAACAGAAACACTTAAAAAAAATATACCTATCACAGTCTACGCTGAAATACTGAAGATTCTGGAGCATAGCAAATACATTATTATATCGACATATTAACAACATTACCTACCATTTGAATAGTGCCCCTTCTGTCCTTGTTGTGCATAAAAACCTATGCCTTTTTGGATCCAGGAAGCTCAGCTACTTTCTGCTCAGAACGTCTAATGCAGAAGCTGAATGTCACAGGCAGAAGAAACAACTTCCTGTTGAGCACAATGGGGCAAAAAACAGTTGTGCCAGCCTACTTATTGGCTGGGTTGGAGGTATCTGATCTAGATAACAATGATTTTCATGTTCTCCCAGAGGTTCTCACACAGAGGAAAATGCCAGTCACTGCTGAGAACATGGTGACACCTGAATAACTGGCAAAATGGCCATATTTGTCCAAGGTGAACATCCCAAGCATAAAAGCAAATGTCGACCTGTTGATTGGCACCAACGCCCCCAAGATATTAGAGCCTTGGGAGGTCATTAACAGCTGCGGGAATGGCCCGTATGCTATTAAGACAGTGCTGGGGTGGGTTGTTAATGGTCCACTGAATGGAAACAGTGGTGCTTCGGAGGCCAAAATGCTGGAGGGAGACTGTCGAGAGCTGAGGAGCTACCTGCAGGACCTGGAGAGGGCAAACCAGATGCTAAAGGACAAGTACGACGCTCTGCAGATCACCTTCTCTGCTCTGGAGGAGAAACTGAGGAAGACCACAAATGACAACCAGGAGCTGGTGTCCCGCTGGATGGCCGAGGAGGCTGAGGAGGCCAACAAGCTCAACGCCGAGAAGGAGAAGGACAGCATACGCAGACAGGCTAAGCTGCAAAAGGAACTGGCTGATGCCGCCAAAGAGTCTCTGCCCATCGACCCGGAAGATGACATCGAGGTCCTGGTAGAGGACGGAGGGAAGGGCGGTGGAGAGACCTCGCCCAACATGGCGCTCAGCAGGACTCCCAGTAAGAAGATGTCCCAGCCTCCTCCTGGTGGTCTCCTGGACTCCATCTCCAGCATCTTTGGGTGTCGAACAGCCAACTCCTTCAGCACTTCACCTGAAAACATTGAGGACCCCTCAGGAGGGTGTGCGGAGGTTCGAGTCTCCGCAATGGCTCTCCACGTGGTTGAAGCTCACGCAGTGAGGTGAACGCAATGAGGTTCAGCCCCGGCTCTCGTCTCCTAGCAACAGGAGGGATGGACCGCAGGATGAAGCTGTGGAAGGTGGTGGCCGGTCACGGTGAACCTAAAGGAGCTCTGACCGGCAGTAACACTGGAATCACCAGCATCGAGTTCACTGCAGCACGTGGCCAAACCAACATAGCCGCGCCCTGTGCATGTTAGTCAGAGAGGAACATAGATTTGTTTGGCTGTACTGTCTTTTGCTTTAACTTGGTTTATCATAACATTTTGCTCATTTTTTGTTGTTGTTGTATTTTGAATTGTTATGTCACATTGTTATGTGCACCTTAAATAGATAGTGCCTAATTAGTCAAAGTTAATATTTTTCAACCGTTTTACACACATAAACAAGGCCAAAACCTAATAATAGACAAAAATACAATTCTGATCTTCTGCGCTGGATGAGCTTAATTTCTATCCACAAAATCTCTAAATATATGCTATAGAGTAACATCAATGTAGTGATATAAACACACGTGATATATAATATTATGAATAACAAAGAAAAAACGTGTGTGTAGGTGTATTACATGACACACATGAATACAAAATTAACTTTTAGCAGAAAGTACAGTAATTGCCAATATGTAAACAGTTTCTTGCTTGTATGAAAACGTAAGCCTATACATGTTTTTCTCATATCATCCATTTCATTGCTTTAATTATTTATTCATGTTTAACTTAAAGCACATGCTAAAATTATTCGTCATCGCGCTTCGGTTTCATGAAACAAAATGTGCAGGTCAAACAGTTCATTGCTAACAAGCTAAACTATTACCTACAACTTTAACCCATATTTGATGTGCCTTGCAGACTATCATGGTAAAGACAGTCATCTCATTTTAAACGTATCACAGTAAAACATTAATTTCGCTGTCTAATTCAAGTCAACAAAATAGTTTGATGACGTTAAACAAATAATGTGATTCACATTCAGTACTCACACTCGGATCGTTGTCGTCCATATTCAATAGTTGTAGCAGTATGTTGGCTTCCAATGAAATGGAGGGGCTGTCGCGAAATACAAACTGCGGGTCCAGATCTGCAGGTCTCCGGGTTTGCAGACACACCCTCCTCGTTTCCCGGGGCGCTCTCCTCTCCGTCTCCTCTGCGGTTGGGGTCAGTGCTGCCAGACGGACGACAGAGGGCGGTAACACAACACAACTGCAGAGACACGCGACATGAAGGAGCAGAAGAAGAAGAAGAAGAAGAAGGTCCAGGGTGTCAACAACACACAGGTGACGGGCATGTACTGACATCTGTGGCAGTGAAACCATTATCTTGTTAGCTTCAGCTTTGTCATGGGCCCCTTATGATACTGCTACACAACTGTATGATCTTAACCTTCATGTTTTTAAAAAGCCATAAAAAAAACAAAGCATTTTTATTTGTAGAGGCTCTTTGTAGTTAGCTACCAGTGGATGGATTGCAGAGTTTGTGTTCCTTAAAAATACTGAAAAATATGTTTTAATGACTTCAATGTTTCGAAAGGCAGTTCGAGGTTAGGCACACAAAATTCACGAGAACCTACCACTGACAGTCAACACAGTAGAGGTCAGTAAAGCTGTTTCTAGATTGGCTGATATAAATTAAGACTGAAGTTAGTCAAATAGTGAGCAATAAATTACATGCGATATCATAAGAATAAAGTCATATCAAGACAACTTATTTATTGAAAAGCAACAAATGCCAGACAAATAGACAATATGTAAACATGTTTTTAGAAAGTGCACAGCCATGATTGTGTCTTTGCATATGTCATAATACATTGGTGCTCTGTCCAGATGGAGAGCAGCTGGAGGCAAAGTCTACCAACACTTGGATGCCTTCATCGGCTCACAGAGTAACATGAGCAACATTAAGAGGTCTGACGGACAAGGTAATTTGTAATGATGACTGGGTCCACGCCGGGCAAATCAGTCAAATTGTTCGAAAATCACTTTTCTTTAATTTTGTATGGATCACATCCAACATGAGTCGTGATTGTAAACAAGCTATTATATTTGTGTAGCATCAAAATAAGAGAAATAAAAGGGTCAGCTCCACAGTCTGACGGCAGGAATGTAACACTGTATAACTGTTTGTGTTCTGTGTGCAGACCATAGTGGCGTAGATGAGTGCAGAGTTAAAACCTGAGTGGACATTTACATTTAAAAAATATACATACAATTATTTTAAAATATCAAAAATATATGTCTTTTTCCAACATAATATACAGTATTTGAGCAACCATATTGGATTCATTTTATCAATGAATGAAAAAAAAAACATGCTAAAGAAAAAAAAAGAAAGGATTAGATGGATATGGCACCAGGATGAATATTTTTACAAATGCAGGCTATAAAATGGTTTTGTTCTGTTTTGCTCAGTTAGCCAGTGTGTTTGGTCACAAGAGCAAATTTACCCTGATCACAGTATTTATGACTCCTTCCTCTTGAGATCAGCAACAAGATACGCCTCCTTCTCCTCAAGGACTTTGTAGAAGACGTCTTTGCCGTCATGTCCTGCAGCTTTCAGGGCACCGCTATAGAGTTTCCTCATCTTCTCCTGAGTGGTTGGGATGGCACTGATTGTATCATAATCTTCTTGTTGGATTACCTTTTCACTCAGGAGATTATCCAAGATTGGTTTTATATTGCTCACTCTCTCAACCAGAGCACACTGGTGTTTATCCACAAAGTGCTCCCCTGAGGGCAGAAAAATCTGTTTAGGTAATATCTGGTGACATCAGTTCCTTTACAATTTAAAAAAGAGAGGGTTAATTGCAAAGTGACACTCAAACCTTTTGAATACTGCAAACATGAATTGTTGCTGTTGGACAGCCTAACATTCACAATTTTATTGGTTTGATTTGAAGTTATAGCTTTGGTCGTGTAAATTCAAACTCCTTTTGAGGAGTATAAATATGTTATTGCTCAGGTAGCATAAACAAGTTCATGCTCGGCAGGATGTTGTTTTGTCACAGTCAGGTAATAAATCAGTAAGCAGAAACGGCTTAACCTTGATTAATATTGTTGCTGTGTAATGAATTCAGGGGTTATGGCTCCTTTTAAAATTTGCCACATCAATGTGCAGATATTGGAAATGCAGTGGGGATCATTCAGCTTGTTTATATGCACTTAAGTAACCAGGTTAGTATAAATCAGATGGCACTATTCGAACCAGTTGAAAATGTTACATTTGCACAAGATATTTGCCTGACACACAAGTCTACACAAGCCTTTCCTGACAGATTCTCCTGACATTACCAAGCATCAGAAATGAAGGTTAAACTCATTGTTGCTGTCTGCGACTCACCGTCAGTACTGTACAGAGACAGAACATAAAAAGGAAAGGGCTCAGAGATTTGTGAGCAACGCTGTAGGATGACATGGTTAAGTTCTGTGAATATACATTTTTTGAGTAGTGTTAACAATTTTGTTGAGTTGCTTATTAGCAAAATGCTTTAAGAAATTTAAGTTGGTCATTGGAAAAACAGTGGGAGGAGTGAAGCAGTAATGTGCTGCCGTGGACAAGATGAAAAATACAACTGAAAAAGTTGGTACACTCTGTAAAATGTAATGAAAACAGGATGCAATCATTTGTGAATCTTTTGTGACCTAAATTCAATTGAATACAGAACAGAGACAAGATGATAAATGTTCAAAGTGATAAACTATATTTTAAATAAACACTTCTTCTGACTTTGATGCAACACAATGTGAAAATGTGCAATGCAAAAATTCACGTAGTTTTCACTGTGAACACATCACAGCTCAACAGACAGACAGACAAAACAGTACAATCTAAAGAGCATTTCTTCTTAATACAAATCATTTGAAATATTTTACCTGGTAAAGGACCAGTGCTGCTTTGGTAGTCATCTGTAAAAATAATGCAGATGTAAGGAAATATGAATATGGAGCGAATTTACTGCCTTTTATCTAACAATAGATGTCTGCTTCAATAATGGTATTCAATAAAATTCAAGTGGTACTCAGACAGTGTATTTAAATTATTGTGGTATTATTTAAAACTGACCTTTTCTAATTGCACAGTTCCACACTGGTCGATGATCATTTTCTTGTTCAAGCTGGAGCTTGAAGACTTTGTCTGGATTTTCGATGAACACTTCAAAGAAATTTGGGTTTCTGCTTTTATATCTGAGCTTTAGTGTCTGTAACACAAAGAAGGGGGAGTGGGGCTTAAACTTTAAGCACCAGAAAATTCCAACTGTGACACTTAATAGGTTTTAGACTGAGGTGGTATTGTGATTTAAATCAAAGACATATACAGTCAGGAACAAAAAACTAAATATCTGATGTATCTTGCCAATTACTTGTAGAATGCTGTTATAAATAAATGTATGAATGAAAATCTCTAATTTCCTTTTTGAAAAATGTTTTTAGAGAAACAACGGGTTTGTACCACAATTTGTACATCAAATCATATTTTGTGGTATGGATATTGCTATTACAGGAACAAATCAAGCATGTCTTAAAACAATACTTACACATGCCCATATGTATATTGTAAGTGTTATTAGTCTTTGCAATAGTTTTTTTCTGTCCATACTGGCCACAAAGAAATCTTTCACTAAAGTCATTTCAATGCAAGCGACTGAGGAGAAATTCCACACTCCTCGTTCTGTGTAAAAATGCATTGTGAAGTTCAGCTGAAGCTAATATGAGACCTCAGAAGTCTGAGTTACACAAATCAAGTGGGTATCTCTTCAATGTTAGTCTTTTTGGTGACAGTTCTCTTATGATGGTAAGGACTCAAAGGCAGTGAGGCAAATGTATCTAAAGAGAGTAGGTAAAAGACACAAACTGGATACAGGCTGGGGCAAAAACAGGCAGGCAGTGTAAAGAGCTGGAAGGCTAAGGTGGGAACACTATAGATGATGTATCAAAAGGGAATGTGAGCATGTATGTACTGTACATGCACTGAGAGGCTGACTGGAAGTTGAGGTGGCAGGTGTGAGGACAGGAGAGAAACAAGAACCGGTTTCTCAAAGATAGACTGTGACAATGGTTTAGATCTATCTAATAGTAAGATTTCAGATAGATGTTTAAAATAAAAAACTTTTTGCCATGAATACTGGTTAAATTAAGACTTATTTCAAACTTTAAAACCGGCCTCAGGTGACAGGGGAAAGACTGGACAGGGTGAGGGCTACTGCCGGTCAGCTGAAGAATGGCAGGGTCTGTCATGAGGAAAATTTGTGCGGGAAAAACATCATCCATGAGATGAAAATGTTTTAAAAATCAGTTATATTTCCACAGACAGTGTTTCCTTGCTGAGCTCAGTGGAGGGATAGCAACAGATAGAGGGATTCTAGTACTACACACACTGTCACTTTAGTTGGCAAATTTTTTGCACTGAAAGAAAACCATGAATTATCTCCCCCATCACTTACATTTAAATTACCTAAGGAAGGATCTCTCTGTATCCAGTATTGATGGACAGGAGGAACAATTACATCTGAGTGTGTTAGTATTGTTTCAAGCTATACTCGAAAATATGTAAACCTATCCTTTCAGAACCTCAGCTACGATGAGGCTTTGGCAGTGCATCTGTGTCAATAACACATGGGAAAATAAAGCCACATGTTGAACATTGAGAAAAACACTTTTGTTATTGTTACAGTGTCAGAAACATTGATTAAAAGGACATTTTGGAAATGAATTGTGCAATGGAGGTGAGTGGAACAGTAGATATCCTTGAGGTTGGACAGATCTTGAGCTCTCTTTCGCCCCTTTTGCACTGTCTCATCACAGAAGGGGGGGGGGGGGGAGTTGTCTCACCTCTAAGGTGGCATCAGAGGTAGCAACAGAGCCGAAACGAGGTCTCTATAAATGGGACAGCCAGCAGGACGGGATCATGGGCAGAATGAGTGTGACGTTTTGACAAGGTGTTAAGTGCGTGGGAGATTTAAAAAGTAGCTGCTAGAAGTTAACAACTAACTCAAAAAAAGTGGACCAAAATATCTGTAAACTGGGAAAACAATTAGGTCTAGGAGCTCCTTACCCTCCAAGCAGTAGACACATGACAGGTACGGCAAATGATGTCAACACATTTCTCATGTGTCAAACTAGAGGTCGATGCTGATGCGTTACATACCTCCAGGGTTGGGTAGTTACGTGTTACAAGTAACACACACGAGTATAGACGTTTTTCTTTTAATTCACTACATTTGCCATTTTACCTTCATCAAAACAAGTCTGTTCTTAATTCAATCTAGTGTAGGAGGAGAGCACACAAGGAACACCTTAAATGCAAACCAGGAAGCCCACCTGGCTGACTCCCTGCCTGAACTAAAGCATTGTGGATTTTTCAAATATGTATTTTCAATTTCTTTTTTTTTTTAAAGTACTGAAGTGGAGATTTTCAGTACCCTACCGATCACTTCATGCCATGCTTGTCATGCCTCTTTTGCTTGCACAATGCCTGCATGCTATCTGAAATCTACACACTAGAGTGGCTTGATGCCGTTGCCATTAGGTTCTGTGTAAAAATGCAAAGGCGGCATAAAGGAGGAACTTTGTAGCGGCCAAAAAGCACTATCTTTGGATGTAGTGTCACACAGTTTGTTTATGAGTAATAAGAGAGTGGTTTTACAAACCTTAAAGCCTTTTTTAAAATGTTTTAGGACATGTTGATGTGTTTAACTAAAGATATAAATTTCCCACGAGACCAGAATCAAAACTTGTAATAAAGTTGGAACATGCTGTAATGAATTCTTTAAAACCAACAAAAAACAAAACAAAATTAAAAAAAACACAGAAATAGAGTGGTTATTTTCAAACAGTTTAAAACATACTTTAGGAGTAATGTCTGCACCGTCCAAATCTGCTGTTAGGATGAAACGATCTTGCATTTTCAGGGACCTCTCTGGATGTGGCTTTGAGATCATTTCGTTTTGTCTTTCCCTCTTGTCCACACACTGTAAAAACACAAAAAAACTCTCAACACAACATTGCTACAAGGTTGATGCAGAAAACATTGTGATCAGTATTGCTTGTTAATCAAGTCATTGACTGTGCCATTCTGTGTCTTCTTATAATTTGTATTGATGACAGTAAGTTATGAAATAACCTCTTCTAGACCCGGATCACATGGGATCAGATAAACATGGAGAGTGAGGAATGCTTTGTTGGTCTTGTATATCAACACATTGCAGTGTATTTTCACAGGTACACCGACTTTCATCAGGGCCGCTCTTGGAGAGAAAACTGGCTCAGACAGCTTGACATGGGACGATGTGACCTCAGACACTTTTTCCACGACATCTCCACAGTCATCTATGTGTAGGACTGCAAACTTGTCTAATATTGTAGGATTGTCATCTGCACAAAACAAAAGCACAGTAAGTGAAGAGAAAAGGATTGCATCAGTTTTTGTAAACATGCTGTCAGAAATAAAAGAAAAAGTTAGCATTTTATTATTTTCTTCATGTCCACTTACCTATGGCAATCCAGTGTGGCAGGTACACTACATCTAACTTCCCAGCAGTGACTGTGATGTCCATCAGGGGACCTGCAGGCATGTACTCCATGCTTTCTATCCTTTCCATAGGTCCTTCCCAAGAGTAAAACTGGTACTTAAAGCTGACCTTTTCCTTACAGACCCAGCGCATACCAGAGACACTGCATTCAAAGTTTCCTGCTCCAGACTGTAGGCTAAAATGTGAATGAAAAGAAAACAAGTGAGTTTGTGTCTACGCACAAAAATCCTGTATTAGGGTCACAAAGGAATGAATGTGAAATTCTAAACATATTAGCCTCAGTTTATTTGGTGTTAAATCTATTGCCACTATATTTGTTATACTGCATTAGTATAACCGGTAACAGCACAGAGAAAGATTTCAGATTCCCTTCTGTGAAAACATCCTAAGAACCAAGCTTGAGGGTTTACTTTACTTCCAGTTCTCTGTGACCATAGACTGTAAAGATAATGTATATAGCCACCGTGACGTTACTCATTGCTGTGTGGACTATTCTGAATTCTTGAATTTTAAATTTTGGCCGTCCCTCCAGGATTTTTGGTGCCAGAGGTGACTGAATTTGGATGAGAGGATGGAACTGTGGAATAACAAGGGGTGGATCAGAATGAGAGCCTGAGGACACAATCCACAGGCAGCCTGTCACTCACAGCGGCCTCGCCCTTAATCATGCCTTAATTATAAACCATACATTTTTTTAAAGGCCTGTGTTGTTTAAAAACTCATAAAAACATTTTTCTTACCAGGCTGTAAACATGTTTATTTCTGCTGATAAGTTGGGCATTTTAACATGTAGGTCTATGAGGATTAACTCCCTTTTGGAGCCAGTCTCAAGTGGCCATTTGAGGACCTGCAGTTTTTGGCACATCTGTGTTAATCTCTATAAACAAATTCTGCATGTGTGTAGGGATCAGTGTTTGTGGGTTTATCAAATGTAACACAATAAACACACGCTGAAATCAACATAACAAATGGACTGACGTGTGAATAAGTCACTATGACGGACGCAAATTAATACATTGGAACCGGGGGACCCACTTGCTGGTTTCTGGTGTGCCGGTCAGCTACAACAGCACTGGAGAGAGAGTTATGCACAAGAACAGGACGGTGTGCAGGCGTTGCTCCACCATTGTAGAGGATGTGAATGGAAAAACATCGAACATACTAACGCACATTGGATGGCATCACCCGGATGTGTCAATCACCTGAATGAGGAAAAAACAAACCGATGGCCAGTTCCTCATCCACGCTGCTTTCAAGCAGCCTTAGGACACAAAAGGAGAATAACCGAGATGTGCCACTCATTGAACCCTTCTATAATGTAGTCTGTAAGACATGACAAAACACAATAACCTTCGAGGGATAGTTTTTGTGGTGGTGCACTGGCGAAAGTGGAGCTATGTGGATCAGTGTGAAAAAAGAAAATGAGCAGTTTATTTCGTATAGTGACACATTACCTGATAATGTAAATGTAATATTACCTGAAATCCTATTGGTGACGTGTTGTATTACTTTGTTACTGCAAAAATGTAATATAGTACTGCAAAACATTACTTTTGTATCATGTTACTCACTACAATGGTAAACAGTTTGTGGGGAGTGGTGAAACGCACTGGCTGAGATGTAATCTCTGATTCAATCAGCTATCTCCTGACAACAAGTTAGCTTTATATTATCCTTTTGAGAATGATCTGCATTCATATGCAGATATAGAGATTAGTTGAAATGACGGGCACACAGAGGAAGTCTTGGTTTAGATATCAGCTTGCTATACTGGATAATAGGAGTGGGGGAAAATCCATACAGCACAGTATCGTGATATTTTTGTGTGGCAATGTTGTATCGTCACACAGTATCAATTTTTTTATAATATGTATTATTAATTTTAAAATATAAATCAGCTTTTGGTAGTCTACTAGAATAATATGATATTTTTTTTTTCAGTCCACCAGATACATTTTGCTGCTGCAAAAAAAATGGCTGAAGTGAGATGAACAGACTGAAAACTTTTTCTTATTAGATAAAATGGATGTTGACAAACTTTGTTTTTGGGGACATAATTTATAAATCACGATATATTTTATCACAACACTCAGCATATGGCAACATATGGCATTAATATTGTATGGTGACTTAAGTATCATGATAATATCGTATCATGGATCTTCTGGTGATTCCCACCCCTACTGGATGATCCAAAATTTGGGCTTCACCCTCAGAGGCTCATCACTGTCAGTCTCGTTCCTGACATTGTTTCGCTGTAAGCTTCATTTTTCAGCCCCAAACGTTGACGCTTAGCTGTGATGGAACATTTAGGATCTTGTATTTACCTGTAAGTTGAAGCCTTGTTTGCATCTGTACTGTTCACTTCAGGTTCAACTTTAGTCCAGTCACTGGAGTCCTGCTGCAGAGGACAGTCATTTTTACAAAGACGTGAAGATGTGTTTTAGTAACTTCACATTAACTGATAACAAATAAACTCAACAGAAGAATAGCTGCTGAAATGCAGTAGCTAATGGGGATCATAATAAACTAAACAAATGACTGAATGTAAGGAATTACCATAACGCTTCCACAACCCTCAAGCTCCAAGCTTCTTGAAGGCCCTTGTGAAGACACAGAGGATCAAAAATATACGATACATTAAATCACATAACATTGCATGTGTTTTGCATCATATGCTAGATTGTGCTGCTCAAACATGAGAGCAATATGTAACAGTAGGTTAGGATTGTAATGTAAAGTGTACAGTAATGGGTGTTGATGTTGTGGTCATGCTATATTCAATGTGTTTACATGCGCTGTGGTAACCAGGTTACTGTTAAACTGTGTATACATGCAGCAGGTCAGTAATCATCAGATTTCTCCCCTACTTCCCACATTTTAGAATGATGGCTTTCTTTATTATTATTTAGATAATTTTCTTTGCATTTTTTGCCTTTAATGGACAAATCTGGGACAGTGAGAGAGGGGATGACAGGACATAAAAGTCCAACAGCTGGAATCAAACTGTGGATGTTGTGGTTATGTTGCATGCTGTAACCATCTGGCCATCAAGATGCTCCAGCTTTTTTCTTTTTATTGTAGTAGTAGGGATAAACAATGACAGGCGGACAGACTGACAGCCTCACAGCATGAATGCGTCTGAATTTGACTATCAAACACTCGACAGTGGAACAAACTTAATTAGACTACTAGAGACTACTTGTTGTTTCAGTTTCAGTGAGACAGAGTTTTTAAAATCACTCCATGTTATAATTTCTCTTTTCATCCAGCCGCTCAGCTGTTACCTTCCCTTCTATTGTCATTAACATGCATGCTTCTGAGATTTGTTTAAAAACTTGTTACATGTATACATGGCAGAACATTCTGCATCGTATCTGCAGAAATGTATCTGGGAGATACTAAATTTCTCTCATACCCTACCCCAATTATGGAAACAAGGTTTCTGCTTGATGTGAAGTTTAAGGTATCAGCTTACTAAAGAGTCGACTGTAACCTAATTATAAGAGCATGGAAATACACTGATAGTCAGTACCTTGTCCTAAATTGTAATGCTTCTCAAAACCAAAGAGGAAATTAAAAATTGTAAAAGTTATTGATTCTGTAACAGGAACTTTTTACAAACAACTAAAAAATTCTAATAAACATCAAAGATTATTTGGTATTTTCCTATTTTCCCCCTTTTTTTCTACATTTCTTTGGTTTTGTTGAACAATGCTGGCAACAACAGTCTTGTTATTCTGGGTTTCCTTGTTTTCTGTCTTGTTGATGTGGACAGTGTAAGAAAAATAAAACTGTACAGTTATGATAGCAGGTCTTTGAGGTGGTGCTTTAGGTACAGCGGTGCTCTCAGCTAAATACTTAGCTCAGCATGCTAACACACTTATGATCAGTAGGTATAATGTTAACTGTTCACCATCTGTGTCTAGCATATTAGCATGCTAACATTAGCTAATCAGGACAAAAGGCTGATGGAAATGTCATTAGTTTTAGTTTTGTTTTGTTTTTTATTTAAAGGTGATGATAACGCACTGTGTTTTATTTTCTTTCTTTTACATCTGTAAACTCCTGTGTACAATGGGCTTAACACATGCACGCTGAGGACTTGACACAGATTCCAGAGTTGGTGCTTATCCTGGTGAAATCAGCGGGGAAAATCATTGGGACTTGTCTCCCAGAGATTGCCACTGTCCCATCTCCCGCTGCCTGCGCCGAGTGCACAACATCCTCCAGGACTGGCCACATCCAGCACACCACCTATTCCAACTACTGCCCTCTGGGAGAAGATTCAGATCTATCTGCGCCAGAACCACCAGACTGGCCCACAGCCTCTACCCCCAAGCAATCAGGCTGCTGAACAGACAATCCCACCCCATCTGTCCACCCGAACTCATAACACTCTGTTTACCACACTATAACAATAACTGAGTACTAGACTTTGCATTGCTGCACCCACCCCCCCTGTCATTAACACCCATGAAATCTAAAGGACTCCAACACAAAAGTTCTGCAATAAACACCTTTGGATGGGAGTACAGGTATTAACAACCTGCTAGGTGTTGCTGCATGTTGCACCTCTGCCTCTGCCATCAGGCCAGCGTTAGCTGGGAACCTCCCTTCACTGATGTTTTGTGCCTTTTATCTCAGGACATGTCGAGGTGGCTGAGCGGTGGTAGGGATTTATCCACATCCAGTTGACAGGATGGACCATTCTTTCTGTGTAACATTCTGTGTTCCACCTCACTGACTGATGAAATGGATTTGTAGTTGTGATATTGAGGTGCTAACCTTATTTAATTCTAGTCTGTGTGCTGATCAGACCTCTGCCAGCTTTTGCAGGACCTTGTCGTAGCGTCAGCTGTACTGGCCTTGGGTCAGTGGAGTGAATATGTTTCAAGCTTGGTTTTTGGGCGTCACAAAGATGGCAAGTCATATTTCTGGGACTTGGGAAGCTACTGAATGTAGACCTTGCTTGTGGGATCCTGAACATATTGTCTCAAGTTAAAGCCCTGTTGGTGCCTCCCAAGTTGTCCAGCTCCCTTGGTGCTGTGCATCTCTTCTTCCATGTTGGTCGCTTTTTCATCACCCTGCCACTCTGCACAGATGAATTTCTCAGCTCAAACATGAACCTAACTTCTCCTGCCTGTGGCCAAGATGGATTGATTTCAGTGGCAGCTGGAGTGTGTATTGTTTAAAAAGGGTCATGTTGGAGAGGTACAGAGTGCCACTGTTGAGGTGACATTGCACAGTTTCAGCTGCTGCATAAGGTATTAGTGTAAGCACCAAGCATCAATTTCCCTGGGAGGTAGTTATGGGTGATCGTCCTCAGTAATGTAATGAAAAGTGATGAATGTGCTGTTGCTGCATCGCTGCATTCAACTCAATGATTTCTGCAGTGAAAGTAATTACTATGAATTCTTCAATATTGAACAAGAAAATAAAGCTTTACTTATACAGCATTTTAAAAACACAGCTACAAAGTGATTCATACACACACACACACACACACACACACACGAAAAATAAAAAGTAAAAAAATCAAGTAAACATTATGAGACATATGATTGTATAACACAGTGGTTTTTGTCATCTTACCTTTGAGTCCGTAGTAGATGGGGGGAAAAAAGTCCCTCTCCTTCCACTCCCTCCTCTTCATCTCCTCCCTCTCCCTCCTGTTCCTCTCCATCTTCATTAAAACCTCCCTTGTCACCTCCACAGACTGTTGGCCGTAAATCTCCACCATCAGCTCCACTATTTCAACTCTACCTTCCATCATCATTCTCTGTCTTGAGATTTCAGGGAGGCCTTTCTTCATTCTAGTGTCCAGTAGGACATGCTTGAAGTCCCTGAGGTCCCCCTGACTTAAATCTTCCAGTGTTTCCAAAAGCTTCTCCATTAGTGGTGTCATGGTGACTTCCTGATGGACACAAAGTAGTCAGAGGGCATTTTTGTCATATCTCCACTGTAGTAATAATACATTGATTTATTTGTAACAACTATTATTAACCACATTAGGCAAAATGATAAATTGACTATAAAAACAAAGAGAGTCCACATGTGTTCATTTCTGTAGCTTCATCACAAGATAGTGGCCATTATTTACGAAATGGACATATGACAGAAAACTGGGCATACAGTCATTTCACGCACAACTTGATCAGTGTGGATGTGAGTGGAGGCTATGATCAAATCTCACAAGAAAGTCTCAACTCGTGCACAAGGTTGTGTCAGCGTGGACTAATGGTACAGCAGAGTAAATCTGGCTGAGTTAGTTAATTGTTATTAGACCATATTCTGATGGGCATATTGAGTATTTGCAGCCACATATTAATCACTTCAAAATGTACAGCTGCCACATGGTAACAGTCTCTCTATCACAGCTCGCAGTCGCCTGGCTCTGTGTTACTGACCAAAGGCTGAACACCACTGGTGCCCGGCTCTAATTTATCTGAAGCTCTTTTTTGTCAACACTGACAAGCCAAAGCATGTTTATATTATTTATTATAAACACTTAAGTTAAAGCTAGAATTACAGCCCCATGGCTGTATGCCTTCTCTTACAGTTTACACACATCTTGTCCCTGACAGCACAGAGGGTCTATACAATCAGCTCAGTTTCAAGGTGGGCACCCGCTCAAATGACGATTGTTTTCAGCAGTCACACTTATACATTTATCAACGCTCGATCATTTGTACACTGTGATAGTCGAGATACAAACGTTTTTAAAACATGAACCCTGTTAGATGTTTTCTGCATTTGGTTTTGTGCTGGTTTGTACATTAGATTGATAAATGAGGGCCAGTGTGCTCCATTTAATGCTATGAACTGGTTATCAGTAATTGTGCTTTAACAACTGTCTCTAACTCTCTCTGTCACTGTGCTACCAAAAGCAGGAATGATCCACCTGATCACATGTTCTCATTGCTTTAACAGCCGATGTGATTTTTCTGGTTTAAATTTTTTTTTCCACCTCTTTACTGTCAACATGAGGATCATTTTCCACCTGTAAAAATTAAATGAAAGCTGTGTTGTGTAAAATGTGTCTGATGTGACATTACTCACTCTCTGGAGCGGTTCAGATGGATGTTTCTCTGAAGAAAAAGAAAACAGAAAATCACTTTTTACAGATTAAAAATCAGTCTATAAACAATTTTAGTCAGATTTAGTTGCTTCTGAATAAAATACCATATGGAGGATTCATCGTAAAATAACATTAAAATGGGCTCGGATCTGACATCATAAAAACAGAATGAGAGAGGCTGGACACCTTATCATTAATACCTGTTAAATCTAAAGGACTGCAATACAAAAGTCCTGCAACAAACACTACATTTATAAAGATTATAATGTTTGAAATGTGTCAAAATATATAATTTACAAAGCTGTCAAATTAAGATATTCAGTGTGTCAGAGGTGCTGATTCAAGTGGTCACTTTTGAGGTCATAGTATTTGGCCTTGATGTTCTGTATTATACTGTGAAATGTAACTTATATTTAGCTTCTCTTTAATAAGATCTATTTACTTTCAAGAAAATTGGACACAAAGAATTTACTGCCACAAAATTGACACTAAAATCTCCTCAGTAGTGACATCATGAAAATCAAAGCAGCTGGATTCAACTCAGTAATTTCTGCAGTCCAAGTAATAAATGTGGTGTTGCGTTGCTGCCTGCTCTCTAATTTTTCAGATTTCTTTTTGATTAAACGAAGTTTAAATGCAGCTTCACTATGAAATCTAAAATCTATTTATTAAACATTTATGAGAAACATATTATTGTGTAATGTGGCAGTTTTGTCTTCTTTCTCTGACCTGTGATTGTTGAGCTGATGACTGACAACTTCTTGACCAGATCAGTCCTGTTCATGTCCATGAAAACCTCCCTGGTCACCTCCACAGACTGCTGGCCACAAGTCTGGACCATCAGATCCACCAGTGGGTCTGCACTGTCAGCCCACTGTGGTCGGCTCGATGAAATGTGTGGAAGGCCCTTCTGGAACTGTGTGAACTGCAGCAACCACTTGAAATTCTCAAGTTCCTTATAACTCAAATCCTTCAGTGTTTCCAAAAGAATCTGTTTCACAGCTGCCTGAAAAATGTAAAGGATACGTTAAACAAATGTGTCATTTCTGAACTGGCATAATTAAACATCTGTTTCTTTGCATTTTTTCAGTGTCAGTATTTTAGACTTGAATATTATAAGATTTACATTTTTTTCTGTATGATCACTCAAGACAATGATACAGTCGGTAATAAATGTTCTACTGATTTTGTTTCCCTCTTTTTCTTTACAAACATAAAGTGTTTTATGTCTATTCATTTCTTTAACAGCATCAAAGCAAAAGATGATATAAGGTTATGGACGCTACTATGACATCACCCACTGGTTTGTAGACTGCTGGTTTGAAGCCTTGAGTTCAGCATCTCAGGCGTTGCCATATTGTTTTTTTAGAGTCAGAAGTGACCACATTTGGACGAGAGGGTGGGGTCGTGGAAAAGTGAAGGATGGATCTGACTTACAGACTACAGCAACACATTGCAGACAACCTGTCACTCAATCCACTCCATCGTTAAATATGTGCAACTTTAAGCCTAAATAAAATGTAAACAAGTGAGTTTAAAAAAAAAAATTCATCCCCCACACAGTTGTCATGAATGTTGAAATTAGCTACAGAGACCAGAACTGTTTTTTTTTTGTGTCAGGCTATAAAGATGTTTATTTCTGTTGGCTTCATTTCTCAGCCCCGGAGGTTGCTTGTGGATATTTTTGCATCTAACTGGATGAATTAAGGGTTTATTTCAACCAAACCAGAGTTTATGATTTTTGGAACAGTGGAGAGACGAACCAAGATGGTTTTTGTGAGAGTTATTTTGTTTCTGTTGTCAGACACTTATAATAACAATCGGAGCCTGTCAGTGCCAAAAACAAGCACTTATAGTGGATGTAAATCGACGGTGTTCATTACATTGCAGCCGATTGTGCCGCTGTTGGCTGCAGCGGTCTCGCTCAATACTGCACCACTTTCAAAAATAGTTGTTCCCATTAGTCACTTAAAGAGAAAATAGGGTCCAGGTCAGAAAACACAGAAGTTACCCTTCAACACAGTGACAACCATCCAATTTAAAACCTTGATTTGATTTGCATCATCACTTATGATGTTCAGGATGAGGATGGTTTTCAACCTGCATCTACTGAATGAAAGCTGTGATGTGTAAAGTCAGACTCACTCTCTCCAACACTGCAGGTTGATGTTCATCCACTGAGTGTTTCTCTGCAGAGAAAAGACATTTAAAATGACTCAGATGATTAAACTCTAACCTAACATAGAAAGTATAATCAACTTTAAAAAGGCTCAGTTACCTCAAAAGTAGATATAACAGATTCACAATATCATAAACACTTTCACAGTCTAAAGCAATCCAACACAAAAGTCCTGCAACAATTACTTAACTCATTAAACTTAAAACATTCTGTTTGACTGTTACTGATTTAATTATGATTCAATTGATGATTTATTGATCCCTGCTCCGTTTTTTTCTTCACATTGGTGATGACAGAGTTTGTACACAAACAGATTTACCTTTTTTAAATTATGAATCATAAAATGTATCTATTAGACATTTATGAGACACATGAGATTATGTGACAGTTTTTGTCTTACCTTTGAGTTCTGAGCTGGGCTTTGACAACCTCTGCATCAGATCAGTCCTGTTCATTTTCTTTACAACCTCTCTGGTTAACTGCACAGACTGTTGGCTGTAGGTCTGCAACATCACATCCACTATTTGTGCTCTGTCTGTGGTGTCACTCAACTCTGGTGAGATGTTTGGGAGGTTCTTCTGGTAGACAGTCCACTCCAGGGACCACTTAAATTTCTTGAGCTCCTTGTCACTCAAATCATTCAGAGTTTCCAAAAGCAGCTGTTTAACAGCTGCCAATGTTGCTACCTGAAATAATCAAGACATTTATAGGACATACATTTAATCCACTGGGACAATTACAAATGTGTCTTTCTTTTAAGTTACAGGCTGTAGATCTTTTCACAAAAACTAAAATGAGTCACAGTGGCTCAAAAAATGTCAGTATTCTCTGTTTTATATTTTGTTTAATGCTTCTGTTTGTAATGTTGAGGGAGGAAACCATCAAAGGCCTTACCACCATAGATAAGACCTCACTTCCCGGTAAGCTGAAACTCTGGTGTCTGCAGTTTGGACTGCTCCCCCGTCTGATGTGGCCCCTAACAGTCTATGAGGTCCCGATCACCAAAGTCGAGAAACTGGAGAGGACAGTCAGCTCCTACATAAAGAAGTGGCTCGGACTTCCACGTTGCCTCAGTAGTATCAGCTTGTATGGACGCGGTGCCCTGAACTGCCTGTCTCCAGCCTCACTGAAGAATACAAGTGCATTAAAGTGAGGCTGGAGACCTGACTCTGACTGAGTCTCATGATGCAGCAATACGAGCAGCCGCCCCCAGACTGGCAACTGGGAGGAAATGGACTCCGTCAGAGGCTGTACAGCAAGCAAAATCAGCTCTCAGGCATGCAGATACAGTGGGTACAAGTCTAATTTGGCCGCATCCCCAAGTGAATCACACATGAGAAACTGAGGCCGGCAGTTGAGGGGGAAAGGGGGGTTAATTACTATATCCAGGAGTAGCTGCAGTGTGCGCAAACAACCACCAGGTGGCACATGTGAGCAGATAATATCATCCCCCTTCTAAAACTGCCACCCCCTTCCCATCGCTTGTGTCATTTTATCAATGAATGTGGTGCCTCCGTCACCAGAGTCATCACTAATTATAAACATACACAAATACTCAAGTCGCAGTTCACATGTACTGTAGCGAATGCTTCTGTAGGATACTGTAAGTCACATAACCAGCCACATGAAGAAAGAAAATGAAGAAAATGTAACATTAACAATTCCGCGTAGGGCTGGACTCGATTTCAATTTCGATTTTAATAAGAAGACTTCGTTTTCAAGCCACAAAGGCCAAGATCTAATTCTAAGCGGTCTGTTGTTGACTTGTCTGTTTAAATTTAACACTGGATCACAGTTTAAAATGTAGTTTATATTCATAAATGAACTCTGCCATGGCCTGTTTTAACGATGGACCGCTAATATTGTCATAAAAAATGTTGAAAATTGCAATAGCCTAAATCAAAATTTTAAACAACAGTATACTGTAAATCCCCCCTCAACTCCTCACGTATCATGCTTCACGCTTTGCGTGAGAAAAGTGGCCAAGTTAATCTGTTGCCCACTGTATAGTGGTACATGTCCAACAAGGAAGAGCAGGGTTTGGATTTGGTCCAAGTCGACTAACGTGGCACAAGGCAAGCCAAATGGAAACTAATGGTAGAGGAGGTTTGGTGCCAAGAGGAGGCAGATAGATGCACAAAGGCAGTTTCACAGTCCAAACAGGGATCGTGGACCAGCTGGGAAAATCTGGAACACCGCAAGCTTACCTGGAGGGATCTGCGGGAAATGGAAGGAAGCAGAATCAGCTTCATCATCAGAGCTACCTACAATGTTCTTCCTACTCCCAAAAACCTTCACCAGTGGCTTGGAGAAGATCCCACATGTGCGCTCTGCCAATCTCCTGCAACGCTGAGGCAAAACCAGCCTGTCCCAAGGACACTACATCTGGAGGAACAACCAGGTCTTGCGACAGCTGGCGATCATCCTGGAAGGAAGGAAGGAGAACCACCACCAGTGCCCTCCCTCCTCCCATGCAGGGACTTCCAAGCACCACCCCTTTTGTGAGAGCAGGCGAAAGTCCGGCCAAAACATCAGCAAGAGCGAACACGACCCTCCTTGACCCGGCCCGTGACTGGAAGATGCAGCTTGACCTTGACCACAGGCTGGTCTTCCCAACAGAGATAGTAACAACTAATCTCAGACCAGACCTTATCCTGTGGTCAGCTTCTCAGAAGCTCCTCTACATCCTGGAACTAACAATACCATGGGAAGCTGCTATTGAAGAGGCGCACGAGTGGAAAAGCCAGAAGTACACTGAAATAGCAGCCCAGGCAGAACAACGCAATTGGCGTACCAAAGTGTTTCCAGTAGAAGTTGGGTGCAGAGGGTTTGTTGCTAAGACCACAAGTCCTCTGAAGAAAATGGGGGTGAAAGGACAGGCCTTCCGCCAAGCAGTAAAGTCATTCTCAGAGGCTGCCTACCAAGGCAGCAACTGGCTGTGGATAAAGAGGATGCGAGATGACCGTTGAGGGGTAAAAACAGAGGGGGGCACATCTGGGACACCAGGTGTCGCCGTTGAGCCTTCTGGAGGTGTTGTGGGCCTAAATCAACGAAACACCAAGGATGGAGGGTGCTCACTTGATGACCCCGATGAGGTATTTACCCCTCGCCCACTCAAGATACCACGCAGGAAGCTGAGCTGATTATTCAAGGGATTGTAACATCAAGTCCTACAAGCTTTACTGGAAAAGTACAATAAATAGATGTTTCTGGTGGATAACGTTCTCTTCACTGTTGAAAAAAGTCATGAAAAATGTTCATGCTGACATTTCCTCATCTCATCCTCAGTGGTAAAAATATCATATCATTATTGTTTGATTAAATCACTGCTAAAGAGCTCGACCTGAACGCAGCTTCAGTTCTGTGAAAAATAAATAAGTGAATTATGACTTCTGATTGTATCATTATTCAAAATGTTCAGATGATGATAATTTTTTAGCATCTTTTCAATGAAAGCTGTTTTATATAAAGTCAGACAGATGTGACATTACTCACTTTCTGGATCAGTACAGATCGGTGTTCATCTGAGTGTTTCTCTGAGGAGAAAAGTGGTAAAAGTCATCAGTGACTGATCAAACATCTGACAGTAAATTTGTTTTCAGGCCATTCTGCTTTGTCATTTTTGCCTCCTCTCCCAAAATATTTTTCATATTTCACATTAGTCATAAAACATATTTTCTATGAAGAAAGTGATTCTTATTTTCTCTGCATCATGAATCTTAACATTAATCATTTAAAGAGAAGAAAACATGGTTTATAAACTAAAGACACATGTTAAGGACCAGTCTTTCTTCATTTTCTTACTTTTGGGTCCTTTGCTGCTGTCTGACAACCTCTGCACCAGATCAGTCCTCTCCATCTTCTTTAAAACCTGCTTGGTCATCTCCACAGACTGTTGGCCATAGGTCTCCACTATTATAAGCACTGTGGCCTGCTGGTCTTCTATTACCCGCAGTATGAAAGGCAAGCCTGAGAGGTGGCTGTAGAGGTCAGTCTGACTCAGGAGGACCTCTTTGAACGTCCTCAGCTCCAAGTCACTCAAACCAGCCAGTGTTTCCAAAAGCAGCTCTATGACAGACGTCATCGGCTCCACCTGGTAAATTCAAAAGAGATATGCATGGGGTTAAAATGAAATTTGTCAGCTGGGATGATTACAGATTTGTCTGTTCACATCAGTGTACATCAGTCATATCACACAAAGTAATGATACAACTGATCACATAATGTCAGACAGAAGTGTCATTACTCACCTTCTGGATCAATGCAGGCCAATGTTCATCCACACAGTGTTTCTCTGAGGACAAAGGAAATATGAATGATTGATTGATTTAACATTATAATAAGACACTGTCAGACTATTATAATTCTAATATCAAGGATTTATATAAGAACTGGTTAAATGAACAAAAAAAAATCAACCTTAACAGTAACATCATAAAAATCAATGACGGTTTCACCTGACGTCTTCTTTGCTATTAAACTCTGCATTAAAGGTTCATACTCTGAAATGTAAATTAAAATAACTGCAGTGCTTAAAGGAAACTTTATTTTTAGTTCATGGATGATATTTCTTATTTTGTTTGTTGTGCTTTAAGTTTTTTACAGGACACATACCTCTCTCTGTGGTTCTCACACCAAAAGCTTCAGCCGATGATCCTGCAGCTGCAACACATTTAATGACAACTGTAATTATAATGATAAAGACAGTGTGTGAAGCCTTTATGTGTTCTTGTCCTGAGTGGAATACTCAGTCCTCCTGAGAACAAAAAGCCTTTAATATTTCAGTTTTCAGGCGTGTGGACGGAAGGCAGGAGGAAGCCATGGTTACAGAGATCACAGAGGGAATCAATGAGAAAACACTGTAAGAATCTGCCTGATACAGATTGCCTGTCTGTCTCCACAGTGGAGTGTAGTACAAGTCAAATCAAAGCTTTACACAGTGTTACGTGCCATAATGTTGTGGTGTGTGTGTGTGTGTTTGTTACAGGTGCGTGTTACAGGTGTGCTCCCTGAATGGTGCTTTGCAGCTGGTGCCAATCAGGTGGAGGATAAAGCAGAGTGGATCCGAGGCTGCCGACTGTCAGTGGACCGCTTGTGCTCCTGGGAACCGTTTCACCACCATGTGTTTTAGTGTACCTCCTCGCAGTGTGTTAGTGTAATACTAGTGTGTAGTGATTTTCCATTTAGTGTTCAAGATCCGGTGTTTTCTGAGTTGTATTGATTGTGCATTAGCATCCCTCCTTTTGAGTGGACTGTTTTCAGTTTATAGTTAGTTCTTATCATCCTCAGTTTTTGGAGGATTGTTTTGTGGTCGTGTTTACATTTTTATTTTGTTAATAAAATATTTTAGCTTACGTTTACCCTACCAGCGCTTCATGTTTTCCCTCTCCGGTATGTATTGTTTATTTAATTATTACGATTACGTCTGAACTTCTTAGACAGGTCGGAACGTAACACACAGAGAAAACTCAACGAATTACTGTGAAATCATGGAGACAACATTTGTCCAATTCCTATCAGGCTAAATACAATACAAGACTGATAATGAGCTCAAAATACACGCATTTAATGGATCAAAGATCATGTGGTCCAATCACAGAGAATGTTTTCAAAGAAAAGATGTTGAGAAACTTTTGAAATCCAAAATATTCACCTCTGAGGTAATCTTTGTCTTATTTTACATTTAGTTTATACATACATTTTTTAAAATTTGTTAAATGAGTCACTTCATTAATTTCACAGAGTGAGAAGCATATTCCCATATTATTAAAATAACAGACACCTAACTCTGTGAAGCTGATATTCGGTTTGTAGTTGAGACTGTGTTTCAGAGGTGTTGTTTCAGCTCTTTGGTTGTTCTGGGTCATGGCAGATGGGCAAATGTTTTCACCAGTCATAATCTCTGGACTAAGCTATTCAAGTAAATAACTGTGGAAATACAATGAAAATGTTTTGTTTTAAGCACATAAAGAATGTCATACACTGTCTTGTAGTCTGTAAATAAAGCCTTGCTGAAATCAAGTGTTTGTTTGGTCACTGAGAGTCATGTCACAGTGAAACTCTGCCAAATGCTGACTGACTGACGTCTGTAAGTGTGTCCAGTAATCAATAATGTTGTTACTGCATTGCTTTGACTATAAGCTGCTGATTTTGTAACAGTACATATTTATTTATTACATATAAAGTTACAGTTGTCTTCTTTATCTTACCTTTGTGTCCTGAGCTGGTCTCTGACAGCCTCTGCACCAGATCAGTCCTGTTCATGTCCATCAAAACCTCCTTGGTAACCTCCACAGACTGTTGACCGCATCTCTCCAACATCACATCCACCAGTAGGTTTACACAGTCAATCCACTGCGGTTGTCTCCATGAGGAGTCTAGAAAGCTCAGTTCACTCCATGAGATGAGTTTAAGGCTCCTCTGGAAGAACATGAACTGCAGCAACCACTTGAATTTCACAAACTCCTCATGACTCAAATCACTGAGTGTTTCCAAAAGCAGCTCTTTAAACGCGCTCATTGTTGCCACCTGGAAAATTACAAGTATATGTTCATAGTGAAAATGTGTTTATTAAATTTATCTTATTGCACCTTATTGATGCCATTATTATTTTAGTCATTTGAATATTCTAATGCTTTCTACAGGATCATCTAGGCCACTGTATATTTGGTCACACAAACCCCCTGATGTGAACATTAGATTTTGTTGATGAATTCATTGTATTTAATTCAAATCATGACTTTGGTTTAATTAATCATTATTAATGTTGATATGAATTTAAACCTGCATCTTATTTAATAAAAGCTGTACTCTGCGTGGTCACACAGATATGACATTGCTCACTTTGTGTATCAGTGCAGACAGGCGTTCATCCACTGAGTGTTTTTCTGAGGAAACTGAAATGAAGTAAAAACGTTGATCATCAGACAACACTGCTTTGTAGAAAAGAATAATTACAAAAAGGTCAACACAAAATTACACTTGAACTTTCAGATTATTGTTGAGACATTTTCCTGAAATACGTTTCCATACTTCACATTAGACATAAAACATATCGTGTTCACCAGATGATGTGTCTCTTCTCTACAGTATAAACCTTATTATTTATAATGTGAAGAGAAGAAAACAGCTTATAAACTTAGGAGACACATGTTAAGGACCAGTTTTATCATTTTAAAATGTTTTTGTCTTTATTGTCTTACTTTTGGTTCCTGAGCTGCTGTGTGACAACTTCTGCACCAGATCAGTCCTCTTCATCTTCTTTAAAACCTTCTTGGTCGTCTCCACAGACTGTTGGCCATCAATCTGCACCATTAAAAACACTGTGTCTTGCATGTCTGTCCTCTGCTGCCTCTGATAGACGCGTCTGTAGAGTTGAATTTGACCGAGGAACCATTTTAACACCGTGAGCTCCAAGACACTCAAACCAGCCAGTGTTTCCAAAAGCTGCTTTATGACAGACGTCATTGTTTCCACCTGGTAAATTCAGAGGAAATGTTCATGAGGTAAAAGCGCAATATGTCAGCTGGGATGATTAAAAAAATTTCTGTCATCAGCGTCCTGTTTTATAAATAAGGATGTGGTCAGAGTACATCGGTTATATCACACAAAGTAATGGTCAAACACCAGTTTTGTTTTTTGTTTTTTTTAACTGCTTGTGCATCTATACATTTCGTTAGCAACATCAAGCTGCATTCTTTTTATCCTCTTTTACAAGTATTTTATTTTCAGAAACAGGTTAATTGTATTTAATTTGATTGCCTGTGTTATATTCTTTCAAACACTGATCTACAAAAACTGCAATGAGTCTCTTGATTTTAAAACAGTGCTGCAGAGTTTAACCAGTTGCATCTTTTCTTCTCATATAGTAAGAAACGCACTATAATATTTTTTTTGACTTTTGTCAATTTCTTTCCCTGTCAAAGTTAGAAAAACAAATCAAGAAGAGTGTACTATATAAATGTTCCACTAAAGGTAAATCTAACACAAATTATCAACATTATTGGTAAATAGTATTCATGCTGAAGACCTCATTTTGACCTCTCCTCACTTCATCATCAATAATAATGTTCGAGGTGAGGATGATTTTTAGTCTTTATCTGCAGAATAAAAGCTGCACTGTGTAAAGTCAGAGTGATGTGACATTACTCACCCTCTGGATCAGTGAAGGCCGCTGTTTCTCTGAAGAGAAAAGAAGTAGAAAAAGACCTATTAACTTTAACATCAGGCTTAATAAACATTTATGATCCAAATGATTTAATCCTAAAGTGACACTTAAACCTTTTTAACAAGGACATAATAATATGTCAAGTCAATACATCACGTCAAAGTTTATTACAGCCCAATGTAGGCATGCCTCAAAGGGCCGTACAAATAATAACTTAAATTAAATTTTGATTTTATATCTAAAGTCCAACGTCATAAAACATGATTTGCCTCAGAGGCCTTTACAACATATGACATCCCTCTGTCCTTGGACCATCACAGCAGATTGTGAAATACCCCCCCCCCCCCCCCCCCAAAAAAAAAAATTTTTAACAGGGGAAAAATGGTAGAAACCTCAGAAAGAACAACTGAGGAGGGATCCCTCTTCCAGGACGGACAGACGTGCATTAGATGTCGTGTGTACAGAACAAAATGTGAATGTGGTGGAACTAAAAGATTTTTCAATAGTGTTGATCAGGGTTGCAGTGATATACTGCTTTCAAGGTATAAAGTGATATATAAGCTGACGGTTGTCAAACTGTGTACATTTGCTTATCAACAATATAAAACAAAATTCAACTGGACGTTGAATCTCCCCTTTATTTTAGTTATGTTCTAAGGGGAGACTTTTTACACATACTTCTATTAACAAAATGGTTTCAAGTTTCAATTATAGTAATAAAACCTTTGTTTAACCAACCAGAACCCTTCTGTTTTTATTCCATTAAGAGTCACTCTGACTGATGATAAGACAAATTCTCTCTTTTGTTGATTGGTTTTACATTTACATGTATTTGTTATTTCCATATACACAAACTTAAAAGATATGTTCCTATTTTTACATTTTTAAAAATAAAATGTAAAAACAATTACAACATTATATTATAATATTATAAAAATAAATAAATAAATAAATAAATGACTAAAATGACTGATATGATTTGGAGATGACATGAAGCTAACTTGATACATTTCATCTTTAGAGAAAATTCATTGCAAGATGTTATAAAACTTCTACTTTCAATAATCAAAGTGTAAATGACTGTGATTCATCAAAAACAGAGAATTTATGACTTGAATTATGAAGGAAAAGAACTGACGAATTTGTAAAGGTGATTTCTAAAGTTCAGCTGTATGTAGTGTTGCACGGTATACCGGTACTAAAATAGTACCGCGGTACTAGAGTATTCCAAACGGTACGATACTGCATGTGGAAAATTACGGTACTTTGAAATTGATTCAATTCATTAATTTAGTTAATTTATTTCACTCATTTATGCACACAAATGCCTTTCTTGTTCCTATTGGAGCACAGATTGCACAAGTGGTGTGTATGACAACACCTGTATCAACATTCGCAGCTGGCGCACGTAAAAAAAGACAAGAGAAAGTCTGCCTGGCAAAGGGAGACAACACAAGACAACATCAACTTGGTGAAACATTTGAGCAACCAAACCGTGACGTCCGTATCGAGGTACTTTCGAACCACAATTTTGTGGTACCGTTACACCCCTACTATTTATTGTTCTAAAGGTTTGTAGCCAAAAGGACTTTTCCTTAGGAAAAGTACCGGAAAGTATCGAAAAGTAACGAAATTCATATTGGTATGGGTACCGAAACAAAGATTTTGGTATCGTGACAACACTAGCTGTATGTGCATTGCACTAATTATAGTGTTTTTAATGGCATATGGGTCAAGAAAGAGAATTCCCAACACTAACCTTTTACTTGCAATAAACTTTAGTAAGCACAGAACGTTTCGATTTCTTAGCCCTTTATCAGGTTCAGTGACTTACTGAATCTCATAAAGGTCTGAGGCCATTGTGTCAGCCACTTGTTTGCTTTTCTCACTTGCGTTTCTCTTTTCGTACGCTGAGCTGAACTGTCAATCAGAGTGATTGTACTCACCGACTCCAGTTCATCATGTTGTATCAGCCAATAAACAGGCAATGAGGGCCCATAAGGGCCAACGGTGTGGGACACAAAGCAAAAACTAGGGCAACAGACTTTTGACATTAACCAACGGACGACCATTGGTTTGGTGTGTCAGGGGCCCTTACTGTCAGATTCTGGTTTTCTAGATAATCTGATCAGTGACTGTTTACAAGCAGATTACAAATCATTAATTGAAAAGACATCATACTACCTCTGCACCCACCTTCTGCCATGGTATCTACACCAGTTGCTCCGGCTGAAGGTTTCCCAGCTGAAACAAAAGAAGGGACAATGAAAGCTTCTTTAAGATGGACCCAACACAACCACTTTTTTCAAATGCCCTGATTGGTTGTCAGATTAAAAAAAGACTTAAAAAGTAAAGGACTGGTGACAATCTGTTATTTTCTAACTGTCAAGTGACCAAAACGAAAAGAGCAAAACTAACAATGTGCCTGTCTCTCTCAATACTTATCAGCTTCCGCAGCCGGTCTGTGGCTCTCAGCCCGAGCCCATTTGTTCCCATGGAAATGTAAATCAAATACATAGTTTCATCTTTTTTTCAAAAAGGTGAAAGAATTCCCCAAACAGCTGTGCACTGTAATTTGTTTTACCCTCCTTAGTGAAACAGGAGTAATGGACAATTGTCAACTGCAAATCTGGTGCAGTAGTGAGTCAAATTAAATAAGACTGAGCTGCAAATGTGCAAAATCTGTCCTGTGTCTTTTATTTTTAGTTGTAATGTCTTTTGCTTTGTTTTTAAGTATATTACATTGTATTTGATTGACATTTCTTTATTTTATGCTTCAATTATGTGTTTTTCTACATTCGTTCAATATGTTGTACATTCTTGTGCTGTTGTTATGTTGTGATGGACTCAGTGAGAAGACTGTGCACATAATACACCTACCTTCTGCCATTGTATTTTTATCAATTGCTGCTGCTGAGGATCAAGGAGCTGTAAAACAATAAATACATTTAAAAACTTTAGATAAGATAAAGACTTCAGAACAATGTGCAGTATTGTTCTTTGACAATATGCATACCTCTGTTGCTTCATATACATCTCAATGATAAATAACATGGTGTCTCTCTTTAATGATCAGAGTAGGGCTGCAACTAATTATCATTTTCATTGTTGATTCATCTGTCGATTATTTTCTCTATTAATTCATTAGTTGTTTGGTCTATAAAATGTCACAAAATGGTGAAAATGTCCAAGATGAAGTCCTCAAATGTCTTGTTTCATCCAGAAATCAAAGATATTCAGTTTCCATTTCACATTTAAGAAGCTTTTTCCTTTAGAAAAATACTCAAAACCAGTTGATTGATAATCAGATTAGTTGGAAACTAATTTAATGGAACACAACTAACCAAGTAATTGATTAATTGTTGCAGCTCTAGATCAGAGCACCAAGAATGCAAGACAAAATAAACAGAACAGAAATAAGAACAGATATACAACAATATAAGGCTCAGTTAAAGGTATAATACGCAGGAATTGTCAGTTACTTGTTGAAACAGTATCGCCACTGAAAGTGAAGGCCAACCCCAGAGTCACTCTTGTTCACTATCTTTGCGTTTTAGTGTTGCTGTGTCCACGGGCAAAACAAAAAGTAGACGATCAAAATAGTTGCGTAGTTTTGTAATAAAAAGTAAATTTCTCACACATGAACAATAGCAGGTAAAAAGTAAAACACTGGCTTTCAAAATACAGTGAAGTAAAAGAATTAAGTAGAATCACTTGGAAATACTCAAGTAAAGTAGAAATACCTTTCATGGGTGTGTGTGTGTGTGTGTGTGTGTGTGTGTGTGTGTGTGTGTATAAACTCACAGTGTCTCTCGTTGAACGTCGTCTTTGCTGTTTCTTATCTTCTAGTTTCTGTTTTAATAAACTGTCTTGTCAAAGCACTTTAGCAACTTCAGCTAGCAACCTGTTGTTCACATACTGACGTTAGAAAAGTGTTCGTTACTGTACCGTTAGCTTAGTTAACCGTTTCTACACATTAATGGAGCTCAACGGGAAGTTAAAGCCTTGGAAGTGAAAGTAAGAGTTAAAGTAAGTTTACAAACCGTTTTAAAACAGCTCGTAGCTTCAGCTGTCAGAGATAAAGTCCGTCCAGTTGTTATGACAGCGGTAAATCATGTCTGGTTGAGCTGACAGGACTTGGGGTCCAAGTGTCTCCCGGAGCAGAGCCGTTTCCCGGGGCGCTCTCCTCTCCGTCTCACACAACTGCAGAGACACGCGACAAGAAGAAGAAGAAGAAGAAGAAGAAGAAGAAGGTCCCGGATGTCCGGAACAAGCTAAACACACACAGGTGACCTGACTCTCTGAAGGATTCACTTTATACTTCCATGGCTGGAAGTTGGAGGTCACGTAACGTTAACTTGAATTCACTAATGTGCCATAAACAGGCTCGTTTCATTCCGTTTTCAGTTAACGTCTTGTTCTGGATGACTTTAGCTAACTTCTTTTGCCGTAGCGTTACCCAGCTAACGTTAACGTTCAGTTTAACCTCAGTGTTTCTGTCAGTTATTGATAGGGGTGACCAACGTGCGACGACAACGACAGTAAAGTCATTCTGCTGTTGGCTTCAGTTAGCTGTTAGCTAGTTCATACAAATCATAACTTACATTTGAAAAAGTCTTAATAAAACTCAATGCATTTTTTAAAATTATAGCAGCTTTTTTTATTTAGCTACTAGTGAAATAAAAGTATAAATGAATTGCAGCGTAACAGAGTGCAAACGGAATGAACAGTAATATAAAGTATACATGCAGAATGTAAATCAGTCAGAGATGAATATACAGCCGCAACAGTGTGTAAAGAAAACGACAAGGCATATACAGTAAGAACATGTACAGCAGTTACAGCAGGCAGTGCAGATATAAGTAAACAATATAGCTTGTAGTGCAGGTTTAAGTGCAAGAAATACTAATAGTAAGAAATTATATACAGAATAAACACCTGGAGGTATGATATGAATATAGTGTACACCACAGATCTGACAGGTTATGTACAGTATAGACAGTGTGGCATAATATGAATACTCTATAGTACAGCATGACTAGTCATTTGTTTTTAGTCTTGAAGACCCCCTGCACGTTTTAACAGTTCAAAAACTTATTTATACTTGTTTTATCGGCTTGAGTGTGTTTGATACTTATGTTTGAGGTCTCAGTGACTTAAGCTGTAAAACGCGTTTAAATGCATTTGATCTTGTTTGTTCTATATGTGCGATTGCTGACTCTTTACGCAGCACCACAACTCCCAAAAAATGTTGGTAGTCTATTTAGTTTTATAAGAGAGTGCTTAAAGGAAATGTGTGTAAGATTTAATGAGATTTTGTGGCATTTAGTGGTGAGGATTGCAGCTTGGAACCAGCTGAAACTTCTCCTGATAAGAATACCTTCAGTGTGTATTGTTCAGGACATTTTTACCATACCATGTCAGAGACAGGCCACTAGCTCTGCACCTGCTAATGTGCGCTCACCTTTTCTCTCTGATAACTTAAGATCCAGACGTTCAGAAGGTTTTTACTGGGAGCCGAATTATCAGCAGAGGTCTCTTCCTCTCCAAAACAGATGGATACGGTGTATTACACCCATAAAAACACTGAAGAAAGCAGTAGTAAATGTCAGCGTTTTTCAAATGCTGCTCATTGCGGAGGGGCTTTTAAATAAGGTGGTCAGGATCAAAAAACGTGAATGGCCTTATCTAGAGCCAGTGTTTGGTTTGTCCATACTGAGCAACATGACAGACTCTGTAGATGAGCACTGCGTAGATCTAAATGGCTCAGACGAAGGTAACAAAAACAATTCTTATTTTCAGGTGATTATGCACTAAAGAAAACATACTTATCATTTTATATTCCATTTCTGATGTGATTATGTGATTAAATTTACACATACAGTAAATAGGTCTGTGAAACCCCAAACAATAATGATATAGCCAAAGTCAATGTGCTACAAATAAGGCAATTCATGATCATGACAAGTGAAAAACATTGAGACACTTTCTCTATTTCAATCAATCAATCTGTCTTTATTTCCCTCAACTTATTTTGCAGTCAGATGGTGTTAGGACACAACATCAAACCAAAGCAAAAATAAAAGGATAGAATTTGAATCCCAAACAAACTAACACAGGTTTTAAAACATCTAAAGGCTGAGTAATGCTCTTGTTCAGCTATTAATTAGGGAAGCTCCTAATTTCTCCGACAGTTGAACAGACATTTTAAGTCATACTAGTTGACACATAAGACGACATTCAGAAGAGTCAAAATTGAGCCACATTTTATTTATCAGGTTAAGCATTGTCTTATTGTTATCTTATTGTCTTGTTATTTTAAATCACATTCTTTAAGTACCAATTTGTTTTTAAATGCTAGTAAAATATGTGGCACTGTGCACTATAAACATTGCACATTATCCTACTGAAGCTGTCTTGCTCCCCCTGTGAGTTCCCCAGCACAGATGCACAGATTCAGCACTCCATCTAAATGCACAGATTCAGCACTCCATCTAAATGCAAAACTTTTATTTACTGCTGCCCAGCACACAGCAACAAAATCAGTGTCTTTCTCCTTGGTCTGGGCCGCAGTCCTCCGAGGGCCAGCACACAGCTGCATGAGAAAGGGAGATATGTAATCAGTACAAACCAGCAGCACCTGTGTCAGTCAACTCACCTGGCACTACTCTCATGAGCCACCCCCCCACACCTCTCCCCTGCATCTGACTACTAACCACACCCACCTCCACACCTACAAAACATGATAACAACTTGTTAAAAAAAGTTAGATAACATTTATTGGAAACAATGTTCTTTAGGAAATTAAATCCGTAGGAATTGTGCCTGATTATTCCTACAGTATGTTCACTGGGTGAACACAAAAGCATAACATTTCAGTAATTTTAATAGTAAGTTTTACCATCTAGGATTTGTGGTGCTGACTCATACGGGTAGCAACTTTTAATGAACTAGTTGACTAATGGTGCACATCTCTACAAATAATCAGTACAGTGGGAGTGAAACAGGCCCACTACGGCAGACACAAAGAACGATTTAGTCTTTTTAGTCAACCACATGGCAGTAAATTAAACTCCCTGAACAACAGATACTCAGAGCTGAACCTGACGTGCTATTGTGACAAGGATATTTAGTTTTTATTTAAGCTTATTTTAACTACTGGTAATCTATTTGGATGCATCACTGCTAAAATATCTCCTGCCTGACACAATGCCTTTCTTACTGATCATTTATATGACTGGTTGTCGTTTGAAGTAATTATCCTTTTTCAAACCCACAGGAGTGTGACAAATGAGTTGCACTTTCCATCCCCTGGTTTCTCGCAGCGGATTCTCCCATGGCCGCTTTCTGCTTGTCCCGTCCCTGTTTCTCAGAGCTCTCAGCTCCATGCCCCAGATCAGCCGAAGCCTGCAAGAGAGCTACAGGCTTCTACAACTGCCTGACAAGGGACACAGCAGTCCTGCACAGGTGAAAGAGGCCTACTTGCGCCTAGCCAAACTCTACCATCCAGATTCTGGGGCTCCAACAGCAGATGCAGTCCTGTTTGCTCAGGTTGAGCAGGCCTACCGTGCTGTGCTGGCACATCAGAGCAAGACCAAGCAACCTGATAGAGGACAAGAAGTAGAAAGTGAGGATAGGTCCAGAGGTACAGCACTTCCACACAGACACTACCTCAGTTACGAGGGTGTGGGCTCAGGCCCACCCAGCCAACGTGAGCGTCAGTACCGGCAGATCCGTGTCGACAGGGCATCTGAGCAAGTTTTGAACTACAGGCAGAGGGAGCATGAGAGGGCAGCCGCTGCAGAGGGGGCACTGGTGGAACGGGACATGCGTCAGCGCAGCCGACAGATCAAGATTACCCAGGCTGTGGAGCGGCTTGTGGAGGACCTGATCCAGGAGTCCATGGCCCGAGGAGACTTCAGGAACCTGAGTGGAGCTGGAAAGCCACTCAACAAGTTTGAGCACAATCCATACGCTGATCCCATGACCCACAACCTCAACCGCATCCTCATAGACAACGGTTACCAGCCACCCTGGGTCGTCACACAACGCGACATCCGAGAGACCACTGCTCAGATCCGAAATAGGTTGCTGGGGGGCAGGGCCAGGCTTGGCGACCCCATGACCCCCGAGGAGCACAGCCAGTGGGAGCAGCTGTGCGCATCTGTACAGGAGGAGCTGGTGAAACTTAACAAAATGGTGGACAATTACAACCTCATCGTACCGATGCTCAACATGCAAATGGTTCACTTCAGTTTGTCACGAGAGATTGACCGCGCTGTGAAGGGAGCCTGCCAACACAGACTGGACCAGCAGAGAGAGAGGGAGAAGGAGAGAGAGAGGAGGAAGGAGGAGAAAAAAAGAGCCAACACCGTAGTTAAGCGTAAAAATTCCAAACAAGGCCTGATGTCTTGGATGAAGAATTTACTAAGATCAAAACAGTAAAACTTTGAATCTGAGTCAACGGAATAATGATTTGAGATCAGTGGTTTATTAATTTATTCATTTGTTTTCACTGATATGAATCAGCACAGTCCACGAGGCAAGACGGATTTGTTCATCCACTTATTCCTACACACTCTGAATCAAAGTCAGAAACAGTAGTGCCACTAATTTAACTCTGTGTTACTGCTGTTATTGTCCAGATATGCAGGATCGTCAGGTGTCAGTGGAGGAGTATTATTGAGCAGTCATGGCTGTGTGAATGTAAAGTGTGAGGAACTGCATGTGTTGATAACAAAAAGCAATTTGAGGCAATTTTATGGTGCAAGTTGTTTCTGTGAAATTACTTCTCTGAAATACAAACCTAACACTGTAACTATTGGTTGCTATGTGACATTAAAAGTTAAGGTAATTCAAAATCTTGTGTCACAGATTATTCATTATTTTGAATGAAAAATGCTTAAATAGCTGAATGTCTCATTCTAGTCTGGCAGCTACTCCAGTGTCGCAGGGTTGCAGATGACGATGGGCTCCTTGCTGCTGGCTCCGTCACGTGCAGCTTCCCTGTGCAGCGCCTGAGCGACAGCCCTGGACGGAGTCATCACCTTGGTCCAGTCGTGGGCAATGTACTGGTGATACGGATCCTGAGAGCTCTCCAGCTTCTTGGAACGAATGTAGCTAAGCATGATGCCAAATGTGAAGAAGCTGAACATGCCAACCACCAGGAGGATATACATCATGCCCTGAGACTGACTGGGGGCTCTGGTTCCAGCCATGTGGTGCACAGCCTCCTGGGCAGTGTAGTTCTGAGGTATCAGTGGAGACAATACACTTGTGCTGTTAAGGCAGTGCTGGAGGAAGGAGAGCAGGAGCGACTGCAGCTCGGTGGTGTTGATGTGTGGCATGGCTGACCTCTGCTGGATGCTCGGCAAACTACAAACGAGAAAGTGAGAAAAAGATTTACCTCACAGAAAAGATCTACTTTATCTTTGCCAAAAATATGCTGTATTCCTCTAGTATTATTTAGCAATATTAATGTCTGAATCATTCCTCCTAATCTGCTTACAACGCCACAAGATGTAAGAAATAAATAAAAGCATAATGTCTGAGTTGCTTGAAGACGTGATGTTTTCCCCCTAATCTGACAGACTGAATGCATATTAGGACAATAGAAAAAAAGATGGAGGAGCTAAGTGAGAGGCATAATTATTCAAGAATAATACTGTATTTCAGAGTATGAAAAACCTCAGCTGGTTGCTGCTACATTTGCTGCTGTTAAACGGGTCCGTGCTCAATCAGTAAATCAACATGTTAGTTTTCCATGAAGGTATGAGAAAGATGTTCTCTTTATGAGATGAAGATGACACTGCATGGCAATTTTGTGAGTTAAGTTATCCCTGTGAGGTACTCCTTTTGTATTACTGAGTAAACAACGACCCCAGACTGACATATTTTATGGCTGTTTCTTAAAATGTCCAATGCAGAACAATAACAATACAGAATAACTGATAATCTTTACAATTAACCCAAGTAGTGAACACAATAACTGCAGAAAGTTAATATATATTTTCAGGAACTAATCACACACATTTATAACATACTTTTCTCCACTGTGCCTTTATCCTGTAAGATTTAATGAGATTTTTTTTAAAATACATATATATTTTTAATTGTAAGAGGTGTTAGAAAACTATATGTATTATTTTATTTTAATTTGAGTTTTCTAACGCCTTTTACAGTTAAAATCAAGAAGGCCTCACATTCCCCTGTGAAGTATTGGCGACCCCCCACCACCACCAGGTTTGAAACTGCTTTAGTATGTCATCATATGTCAAAATTACACATTGGCAATGTCACACTGGATAGTCACCTTTCAGACTTAGTTTTGGTGTTAGGAAATTGAAGGTGAAGCAATAAATTCCTACAAGCTATATGTACATTATTATTCAAGCTTCGTTCAGAAGAGAGAAAAGCCTACCTGTCGAGTATCTGGAACAGTTCCTGCTGTCACTGGCAGCAGCAGACACAGATGATTTCAAGTCATGTATCTCCAGTAGCAGTAGAAACAGCTGGTCTCGTGCTACACCTCGAATGGAAGTGTACATCCCCGTCTTGTCTTGGTCCTAATGTGCCCTCCCTCATGCTCATGCTTTTAGCAGAGGAGATATGCAGCATTTTCAACTTGTCAACACTTTTAATGAAACGAGGAGGTCACAGGGCAAGGTCAAAAGCTCAGTGTAGTAAGGGAGTGGTGTAGCATGACTTAAACCACTGTCCTATACTGGTGCAGTTTACTGTCGATTGGCATGTTTGGAGTTAGGATATTGTCTTTACATCAGACCTCATTTAAGCAGTGTTAATATGGTAAGATAACATGAAAACTATTAGAAGGAAATGTCGAATTGGCTTTAATGCATTTAGGTTACGACTGCATGTGAAAACTAGTCAGGGACAAACTTATATTAAGAATTACTTGTTTATGCAGTTTCCAGTTTGTGAAGAGTGCATGTGGTTGGTTGCACTGTCTCATGTATTAATCAAAATCTCTAATGTTCACATTTTAGTAGGTGGTGCCAGGCTGCAGCAGGAGAACAAAGCTGCTTTCAGACTGGAGTTAGTTTGGACAGTCTGCAGTACAGCTCAGACTAGATTGAGTTACAACACAATCACCTCTAAATGTCCTTTTACTCTTTGCTGTGTAAAAAAAAAAGAAGAAAGAAAAGCTATTTAAGCTTGAGATTCCTGCAGATATATATATATGTGTGTACTCATATTCTGTAGTAGAATTGGCAGGCACAGAAGTCACAAATTCAATGTTGTATTTTCTCCAAAATGTTTTCAAACACAGTATATTTTGAAAAAGACATGTTACACAGAATTTGCACACAAAAAACATCTAGAGAACTTATGTAGTTCTTCGACAGTGCATCATTGTCAAAGTAAACAGTGATAGGATCACGTTCTTAACCTACACAGCAAAAGCAGCAGGTGCAGTAGACAAAAACTGATTTACAAAAACATTTATTTTATTCAAATTAATTTACAAACATGGATAGACATGGAAACACAGATAAGATTGACCAAAACAGTGCCTGTTGACACTGGTAAATAAAGACATCTTGTTTATGCTTAACACTATGTAATGTCAACATCACAATATTGGGGATGCCGAATCTGTTTAAACCTCAGGATATAAAGACTTCTCAGATACCTAGAAGGTCATACTAATGAAACTGAACAACTCTCCTTTGGTATTTGTCACAATTTGACACGTAGAGGCCTTATGTGTTACTTGTAATTGTGACCCTTCTGCTTCTGCTGCGGGGTCAGACATGCAAAAGAGGAACTTGGTTGTTACAAATGTCCTGGGCTGCATTAAACCCTGCATATTTACATGTACGCACCTCAGCCCAGTGAGCCACCAGTTCACTTGAAGCCATTTAGTCTACTAAGTCTTTAAAGTTGTGCTGAATTGCAACCTAATCACCAGAGCAAATGTTGGCATTGCACGTTTCAGCAAACGACAAAATGTTAGACTTGTACATTATTATGTAGCAAACACATTGAAACTTTACAGTTCAACAATGCTGTGATTAATGTGGTTATATTTAGGCACAAAAACCATTTGTTTATGGTTGGGAAATTATTTTTTTGGCTTAAAAAACTTAAAAAATGTTCTACGGCGCAATCACTGCTGGACATGCAATGACGACTCATTGAGAAACCCCCACGATTGGTGGCATAATCGCTGCTGGCAATGCAGTGATAACTCACTAAAAAACACCCATGTTTGGCGGCACAATCACCAATGAAAATGCAGGGCACAATGACCGCTGGAAATGCACTTTTGTTGGCACTGTAGCAGCAACGACTGACTAAAAAACACCCATACTGGTGTCACACTCACTGCTATTAACACAGCAATGACTTGCTAAATAAAACATCCATGTTGGTGGCATAATGTTTGCTGGAAACACAGCAGCGACTCACTAAAACCACTCACATTCAATAGCACAATTGTCACTGGAACTGCCTTTGCTGATGAGCAACTGGTTTTGTTGTTTGTTAGTCTTGAACCATGGATTCAAGTGGTCGTCTCACTGAGGTTTTACCCCGTCCACCATCCCCTCCGCTTCCCAATGGGAAGTCAACTCATACATGTAATCAGAGCTACTTCACTTTACAAATGTTGATATAATCTGCATAAAATGTACAAATGTGAAGTATCCCTAATTTGCAAAAATGTACAATGCCAACATTTTCCTCTGCTAACAGGGCTCTGAATTACTACATCAGTCATTCTATCAGTTTATTAATAGACAATTAATTTCGATGCCTATCTGGAAAACTGATGAACTGTTTATGTCTTACAGTAACAGCATCACAAATTTTGCTTGCATCTCTGAACGTCTCATGGTTTTCAGCTGAATACTTCTGTGTTGTTTAGACTTAACATGCACATCACACAAACAGTGAAAAACACTATTATGGGCTCTGGTAATTTGACATTTTATGGCCTTAAAATTAATAAAGCTGATTATTTAAAGATATTTAAACAATAAAAATAATCATGAATTGGATTCCCTACTTTGAAGGCCAGTTGCCTTTAAATACTTTTACTTTTAAACAAATACACAAACTTTCAAGTGTTTAATATGTTTCACTGACATGTAAAAGAAATCTGCCCCGCTTACTGCCATCTGCACCTCAGCTTGTATTTACAGTTAATCATACAGGTTTAATAAATGACTGAGCACGACCAAGCCATTTAAAATCAACGTCTTGCACAGTAGATGTGTCTTTGTTAGCAAAATCATGTTATGGCTGTTGACCGTGGCCTTTGCAGAGATGATCTTTTTACCTGGTGGATACAAAATGAACAGCAAAAAAACATTTAAACAGAAAGGCATGCTCTCACAGGGCTATGTGTCATAATTTATTATCACATTTTTCTGAATCAGATGTTGTGCAAGCCAGTAGATCTGTATAATGGTGAAAGATAAATCTAACTCACCATTAAATGTTACTCCAGCTGCACCCCGTCACAGTTGTCTTTTGATTCTAACAGCCTGGAATTAGAACAGGAAAAGTGAATTATTTAGATGTGAGTTTTGTAATCACTATTTATACTGTATTAAAATGTTTATCATTATTTAAGAGAATTGACCAGTATATTGTTTAAAGGCTTTACTCTGAGTTTGAAATGAATCACCTCAGTAGATCACATAAAAGACACATGACTCACTGTGTCTGAGCCTTGAGAGCTTTACGGGCCTCCCGAGCTTCGTGCTCCTCCGAAATCTTGTTGTAACAGTAGACCAGAACCACAATTAGCCACAGTTGCAGAACCACGATCAGCACGTACATCATGATCTCTGAGATCACTGCAGTCAGCTCCCGATTGGCTGCGAATGAGGAACCAACAATGTCCTGTTACAGGGGAAGGCTCAGGACTGTGTCTCCTGTGTAGACACCTACAAACATTTGTCCTTGAAAAGACACTCTTCTTTGTGTCTTTCCTTTTTTTGATGTCCTGCTCCTGAGAGATGGTTGTATGGAAGCAGTGGAATGCAAGCACTGTATGGCTCATCTGACCTTGGACCTTTTTCTCTGGGTTATTGTCTAATGTAAAAGAGAATTTTCATTGGATCCACACACTGATTTATTGGTGTGACTCAGAAACAATTGTATGATCACAACTCTAAGCTGCACTGTCTCAAACAAGAGCTGAGAAACTGTGAATGTGCGTAAACGTGTTCTTCATGAATTCAAGGTAGCATGACATGACTAACTGACATACAAATGGTCATGGGTGGGTGAAGTATTCCTTTAAGTGAGGGATCTGAATACTTGCTCTACCACTGCTGACAGCCAGCCTTTTCACAGGTACACCCCACCTTACCTACAGCCACCACGCTGAGCTCCACCTCTTTCTCCACAGTGACGTGCTCATCATACTGCGGCAGGAAGAGGGTGCGGTGGATGGTGCAGCGGTACGTCCCTGTGTCATTGAAGACGACGTCATTAATGTAAATAGATCCTGTCTGAATATCACTGTTTAGTGTCCCACGCCACTCCAGACGGTTGCTGAAATCTTCTTGGAGGATATTAGCACTGGGATGGTCATAGTGGAAAATCTGAGAGAAGGAAGCAAGTGGTAATTTTATGAATATTTGAGCATGCATCCCCTCTTTTATATTTCCTACTCTAAATATACTGCACACTTCTGTCTGTATACTGTAGAAATATGATGTACAGTGTAGCATGTCCTTCTAAAACAGAAATACTTCAACAAATATTCTGTTGGTGTATTAGTCATAACAGGGTTTAAGCTTGTGTTCGATGTAAAATCCAGTTTACAATGAACATTATATGTATGAACATCTTATATAACCCTGATGACAAAAAACAGAATGCAACGATTTACAATCCTTTTCAACCCATATTCATTTATTGTTCAAACTCATAAACTTTATTGGTTTTTGTAAATACACACTCAGTCTGTATTTGAAACACATGTCTTGAGACAGAGACATGTTTACCACCGTGTTACATCACCTTTTCTTTTAACAACACTCAGTGAGTGTTTGGTAACTGAGGACACTAATGGTTGAAGTTTTGAAAGTGAAATTCTTTCCCATTCCCACTTGATGTACGACCTCAGTTCGTTTACAGTTTGGGGTCTTGGTTGTCGTATTTTTCATAATGCTCCACACATTTTCAGTGGGAGACAGGTATGAACTGCAGGCAGACCAGTCTACTACCTGCACTCTTTTAATGCAAAGCCACACTGTTGTAACATGTGCAGCATGTGTCTCATTGTCTTGCTGGAATAAGCAGAGAGGTCTCTGGATGGCAGCATATGTTGCTCCAAAACCTGCCGTTTGAACTTTGCGCTGGTAACAATCTGGATGGTCTTTTCCTCTTTAGCCCGGAGGACACGACGTCCATGATTTCCAAAAAATCTGAAATGCGGACTCATCAAAGCACAGCGCACTTTTCCTTAGTCGATCTCAGATGAGCTCGGGCCCAGAGAAGTTGACGATGTTTTTGGGTATTGTTGATATCTGGCTTTCACTTGGCATGGTTGACTCTTAACTTACATTTGTAGATGCAGCAACTGTGTTTACTGACAGTGGTTTTCCAAAGTGTTCCTGAGCCCATGTAGTAATATTCTTTATACAATCATGTCCCTTTTTAATGCAGAGTTGTCTGAGGGGTCAAAGGTCACGGCCACTCAGTATTGGTTTCCAGCCTTGCCTCTTAGGTGCACAGATTTCTCTGGATTCCCTGAATCTTTCGGTGATATTATGGTTTGTAGATGGTGAAATCCCTTTTAATTATGCATTTAGCAATGTTGTTCCCAAACTGTTGGACTATGTGCCCATGCAGTGTTCTGTTGCACCTGTCCCAACTTTTTTGGAACACGATGCCGCATTAAATTCAGAATGAGTGTATGTTTACAGAAAACAATAACGTTTATCAGTTTGAACATTAAATATCACGTCTTTGTACTGCATTCACTTCTGTATATTTTGAAAAAGATTTGCAAATCATTGCATTCTGTTGTTATCCACGTTTTACACAGCATTTCTTCTATATAAATAAAATGTACGAACAACATAATATTTTTGTATTTTTTGTATTTCATGATCAATTGCTAAAATGTCTGTTAGCAGCTGTCCAATTTCCAAAGTTCACAGAGAGCTGACAAAATACAAATGTAGAGAAGTGCAGAGATACAGAATAAAGTTAATGACTAAGAAAAAATATATTTAATTAAAACCATTGCATGTACTTCTGTCTTTGGTGATACATCATGGCACCGTATCACAGATGCTCAAGGTACCCTAATAGCAGAAGAAAGCCCTTTTCATTCACAAAAACCAGCCAGATTTAGCAGTTCCTTTGGTGAACTCACATTACTGAACTCCTCCTCTCCCAGCGGTTTAAAGTGCCAGTCTACAGTAGCTCGGGCAGACACCTCCTCTCTTTTCTTACAGGAGATGCAGCCCAGCAGGAATCCTTCTCCTGCCACAGCTTCAGTCAGGGAGTCCACTTCCGAACAGCCACCGTGGCACTGAGACACTAAAGAGGGAGGGGAGGAACAAGAAGACAAAGAGGCAGACGTTGAGAAATTAAATGAAAATGATGTGAGGGGGGAGAAGAAGTAGGAGAGGAAGAACATTCAGGCATATTATTATAGTGATCACTTTTCATTCATCATTTAGACTTTATCTCTCTTGATAGGAGGATGTGTTTAAATTAGAAACAGCAATCTAATGCAGCACTTGTGGCTATCAATATAACATAATGTAGGTCTAAAATACCTCTTCTGTTTCAAGCCCATATGATGCAAGGCACGTTTATATATGTGGCTCCTTTCAACAACAAAGTAAAATACTTTACACAAGACATTAAAAGTCATTACAACAGAATATAAAAGAAATATAGCAATATAAAAAAGACACATCAATAGGATTTAAAATCAGATAGAGGATACAAATAAAATATTAAACTGTAGACTTAGAATGACAGCACAGTTGAAGAAAGGACATGAACAAATACCCTAATTCTAATTTAATATATGTTTAATTTACCATGAATAGAATTAGATTTATCAGCCACAATAGTTAAATATATTCTCAAGTCTTAGTTCATTTTTCTGTAACACAATTTCTATGTCTCAGAATGACAACAGCATTTCTCCTACAAAGTTGATCGTCTGTCTGAGAGTTTCATTCAACACTTAGGAATCTGTATTCAAGAATATGTGTATTCATGTGAGATAATGAGACTCATATTTAGTGCTTTGTGAACTGCAGGTTTAGTGGAAATATTAATCTGTTAGGAGTGTACAAGTCTTATTTAATAGTGCAATAAAATAAAGACAGATTCACTCATCTGTTACTCATTTACATTTTTAACCGTGAGTTTTTACAGTTGATCTACACTGCACAGTGCACAGTAATTGAGATTTACCAAGTCATGTTAAAACACAGGGAGGATGAAAACTTTGTTTTAATAAAAAAAACCCACTTATAGTTCAATAACGGCCTGATTAAAGATTAACCCCCTTTCTCAGTTTTTAAGAAATTGATTTAACAAGAAAGCTCTGAGAATCATTACAAGAAGTCACTTAAAAACTTTTAGCTTAAACCACCACTCATAATTAAAGGTAAAGACACGGATAATTTTGACTTACCAGAAAGACTGAGGACAACTAAGAGAGACAAGTTGCATATCATTTCTGCTGGAGCAACTTATAACCACCCGTTGAACAAAATATTGAACTTTTCTTGACGGAAACGTATGGAGAAATATCTGTGGCGATTAAGACTGCATTACTGACATAATGCCTCTTGGTTCCTGATTAATTCCATGGTCTTCACAACAGGCCAGTCCGTCCTTTAATCCAGAATGTCAGTCCATTAGTTCAACAACCTTGCATTACACAAGAGGCCCAAAATGCCTCAGAACATACAAAGTGATTATTAAAATTCACTTAAGTCTCCGTGTTTCTTCGCAGTAGTTTTAAGCCTCCCTAGCAATCCTGTCTGACTTTAAGGCAGCTATATTTAGAGCGTGTGAATCCAGGAGAGTTGGACGTTGTGAGTGTTGAAAGCCAGCAGGAAACCTGAGATGATGAGATTTGATCCATGACAGCTTGACCGTCTAAAGCCGGGCTACAGACATGTTTCTTCTGATTTGTAGACTGACAAAGGAAAGTTCTCTCAGACAGGTAAAGTTTCCAACATCCTAAAGCTTATGTTTTTCTTTTTAATAGCGCTTTATCATAAATATCTGTAGTCATTAATGAATAGCGTGAAATGTTGTAAAGGCTTTGGATATTACCTTTGCTTGCCTAAAATAGTATCTTTGCTAAAATGTTTTCATATTGTTTTATGTAGTGACTTTTATATCTTTTTGATATATTATATTTTTTGTTAGAGAGACAGCAAGTCTGACATGCAAAATCATCCCTGACATGTTTTGTTTAGCAAATCCTTTCAGACAAACACATGCTCAGAGTGAAGTACACAAAGGTGCAGCACTTAAAGGGATGGCTACACATACCTACATTTTAACAATACGGTGCTTTATTTTTGTCTAGAAACAAATACTCTTTTCTCATGCCCTTCTCCACAGCTCAGAGGTCACGGTCACCTCACAGAGCCCTGCAGCTGGCAAAGATTCAGGTCATTGCTCAAGGACACTTCAGCACAGAACTGTATGCTCCAGTGTTTTGAATGCTAGGTTATTACAAGTGTGTGTTAGCATCTCAGTGAGTCAACCAAGTCAGTGCCATAGATTGTACATAAAGATGGACAACACGTCTTCTCTTCCTCCCACTGTACAAAAATTAAGCCAAAATATCCCAGCCAAGGAAACTATAAAATTTTATGGTTGGATGTACTGCCAAATTATCAGAAATGACAGTGGAGCCATCTTAGAGAGAGAACATTCAGTTTACGGGCAACAGCTCTGTTCCTGTGTAGCAATGACACTGTTTAGTCATCATCTTGGTATACCACACCTGTCAGGTGGATGGAATATCTTAGAAAAGGAGAAGTATGAATATTTTAAAGAAATACATCTAATGCGTGCATGAAAAAAAGTCTTAGATCTTTAACTTAAACCTGTGAAAGATGGGAACAAAAACTAAAATGTTGCATTTAATTTTTTGCTCAGTGTGGTTTTTCTTCCTGTCAGTGTTGATATCTGACATCAAAAGGTCTGACAGTCGGTCAGTGTCAGAAAAACAAGGCCACTGGTGTCACGGCCGACAAAACAGACACTGACTGAAGGCCTCAACTTGCGTGCTGACTACAGGGACAAAGAGATTCACGTGGTCGGTACAGTCAGCCTGTTGACGTGATGAATGTAATGAGCTGTTTTTCTTTTTTTAAAGGGGAGTGCCTTGTCACATTTCAGGTCAAATTAAACACGTCCCACTCTGACGCCATACAAACATTAAAAAGATGTACAGTGCACAGAGGTAGGATACAGGCGTCTGCCAGCCAGGCTATGTGTGTATGTACTTGTGTGTGTATTTTAGCTGCTTTGGAGGTCATGGATGTTGTCATGTGATGTAACTAGATGACACAGGGATAAGGGTCCTTGCCTCTTTTAACCTTGTGATAGCCTGTGAATGATAATGACAATAAAAACCAGCCAGAGCAATCTTGAAAATTACACATATGTGACCAAGGGAGGGTGAAATAAAGACCTTGGGTTGGTGCACACGTGAGGGGGGAAACTTCAAGGAAATGTTGACATATGATAAACTGTGTGTATCTGTGTCTCTGTGTGTGTGTGTCGAGTGTGTGTTGTGTATATGGGGGATGGGCTGCACCTCTGTGACCCTACACATGCATACACACAGTGAGTGACACACCTCCCTTCTCGCTATGCTGGTGATGTTTTTTTATTTTTAGAACAGATCGAGTTTCCAGTCCTCCGATTCAGCAGCCTGAGGTGCTCAGCAACACAACTCCCTGTATCCTGGAGCAGTTTCTCGTCCGCTTGGCTGCATATGAAACACAGTTCAGTTCAGTTCAGACACCGAGGCTGGTTCCCTGTTTTGAAGTGGAGCCGGTGAAGTGTTGATTGCAGGAGGCGGTCACAGGGAGTGAGAAGACGGAGGATGCATGGAAAACCTATGGAGAATTTGAAATTGCCAAGTCATTGTGATGCTCTGCCATCGATTTGAAAGGATGCACAAGCAACTGCTGGCTGAAAAACAAAACTGACAGGCTGGTAAGAGCAGAATCATTACAACAAAATGCATTTTCAGGACATAGCTATGTTGTTAATACTGTATCCTTTTAAAAAGCACTACTTGGAAAAGATGACTGACTTTGTGTCTATCAGGGCTGCACATGTCTCTGTTCTGTAGCTTCTAAAGTTTAGTAGTTAGAAAAAAAGGTCTGGTGCATTGAGTGCTCAGACTGAAACATGCAAAGTGATGATGGGGTGTTGGCATTAGAAATCAGATAAAGATGAAATCACACTTCCTGTGCAGTTCACTGAAACTGCCAGGGTCTTTAAAGTCCAGAAAAGCTGAAATGATTAGTCAATAAACCAATTACATGATCGACACAAATCTAAGCTGCAACTGTTTTGATCATCGATACATTATTCAAGTTGTCTTTGAAGCAAAAATGCTTGTTCCACACCCTCAGTTGTGAGGATTTGTTGCATGTCTTTGTCTTATATGATGACAAACTGAATATCTTTAGGTTTTGGATTGTTGGTCAGACACAACAAGCAATTTCAAGATGGTACCTTGGGCTTTAGTAAACTTTGATCAACATTTTTAACCATTAACACTTCTTATTTTCACAATTAATTGGAAAAAATACATTTGTTTTCTCCATTAATCTGTAAAATCGATTAAAAAAAATCAATACGGAAAAGAATCATCTTAAAATGAACAATATTTAAGTTTCTCTGTACAGTCTTTGGGTGTATTTTAAACTCATGTGCCTCTGTTGGTTATAATGTCATCTTAATAGATAGACTTTATTTCAGTGTCACTCCACAATGTGTGTGTATGCTCTTTTGTTTTCAGCTTCAGACAAGGTGACCTGGAGGAGAAGATATTTAATCTCTAACAGGCTGCATCCCACCTATTATAGTTCATGACACCACATGAAGCGATGCTGCTGCAGGAGGAGAGAGGTGAGATAAACTTGCATGCCATACACACTGTGCCACACTGCCTTTCTATTGCTTCTAAAAAGTTACAATAAATCACTAAAGCTTTTTAAAAATGAATGTCTGCTTAATAGGGACTCACAATCCCCTCACACTGTTGTCAAGAAATTTAGTGAGGCATAAATTATCAGGTTACAAATGCATACAACCTTTTTGACACAAGGGGTCGCTATGCCTCTGCCCTTTAACTTTGGTCACATTACATCTCCCTTCAAAGTAACTGAAATTAGCCAAACCTGTGGATTTACCTGTACTTGTTGCTCGTGGTGTACTGAGAAAACAAGATGCGGTGACTTCATGTTTATGCTGCAAAAATCCGATTCCTTAAACTGTATGGGACTGCTCCAGTCGTCTCCCCTCTCAATTAAACAGCCTAATCGTACAACAGTTCATTCCTGCGACGTGGTGGATTTATTTTAAACCGATAAGAAGGTTGAAGTTGTTGAAAGATAAAACACATTTTCAATAGTTAGTGTTTGTTTAATGTAAACACCAGTGTTCTTCTCTCGCCACATCCTCTGGACAGTTATTTTCCCGGAATGTACTACAAAGTTTGTCGGAGGGGTGTTGGTCGTGTTACACCAGCAGCTGTCTACGCTTGATTACATAATACTTAATATTTTTTTTGAAAGAAAAACTTCGACAATGATTATAATGAACGTGTTGGTAGGTTTGCGTCCCATTTAAACACGTAGCAAGGGTTTACTTTTCTTGATTAGACTTCTGGCAACCCCCCGCGTACGAAGTTAATCGGCCGACTGACTGGCGTCCCTTTTCACTTTTCGACAAAAAAGCTATTGTCTGTTACTTTAAAACCAAGTTAGTGCGCTGGCAATGCTAAGCTAACGTTGTCCGTTAGCTTTAAATTTAGTTTAACAGCGGTGTTTTATAGCGGGGTGCTTTTAAAATGAAAATGGAAGACGTCGGCGTTGTACTCTATCTGCTGGAAGTTAAAGCCTGCTAGCCAGATAGTCATCTTTTTGTGAGCTGTCGGCCTTCGGAGGTCGAGGGGGCAGCGTTAGCTAAACTTGGCTGTGTTTGGCGTTAGCTGGCTAAAGGCTAACTGTTAGCTGCAGCCGGCAGATGCTTCTTTACGCATCTAAGAATGTTGATGTGTTCCTGTGAGAAAGTGGATTTTAACCTCACTCCCCGCACCGTCGCTCGGCTTGTTTTCGAGGCCGAGCAAGATAACAGAAACGGAGGAAACTCATCCAATGGGAGGTAGGAGTTCCAACTTTGTCTACCCAGGCTTAAAAGTTTTATTCAGCGCCTTGTTATTAAACCCGATTTCTTTCTACAAGCCTGTAATCCGTGGGTGTTTAACTGCACATAGTGTCGTGTCAACAGATGTGGTTGGGGTTGTTTCCCGTAACTGCAGGTAATTCAAGTGCTGCGTTTCTTAATTCAAAATGAACAGAGCAACAACAATATTGAGCAACGAACTTGATATCACAAGAGCAGCTGTTCCTGGACACTTGCTTCACACTGCAGAAACTTGAATTTGCTTGTGTGCGCAGTAGTGCTCCGCGTCTGAAATGGCTGTGGTTGGTGTGTAATGTAGTGCGATTATAGCCTGACGTGGCTTATGTGTTTTATGGCAAAAAGATGAGGCTGGTGTGGACCAAGGAGTGAAGGCTGCACGGGGATTATGGTGGATTACTCTGGACAAACAAGTCTGTGCCAAGATTGGTCTTGTTCAAACAGATCACAGCAAATACTGTCAGACGTGCTCGGGCCCTTGCCTTGGAAGTGTCTTCTTTGAAGGCAAACAATGGAGTGACACACACACACACACACACACACACACAACACCCTGCCTTGTTGGAGGACACATATGTAGTATGTTCCCATGTAGTTATGACCTTGATAACCTTTAGTGGTAATTAGGCCTTGCTACTGGTAGTATGTATTTTCAAAAGGTGCTGTTTATGTTTTCTACAGCGTCCAACAGTTGTTGTGAAAGATTGTGTGTTTGTTCTTTCTGGACAGTTTTAGGATCAGCTGTGTTTGTGCAAGTCAAGGTTTGGAATTTCTGGCATTTCGATAGACCCTTTTTGTCCAGGAACTGTGCTGTGTGGGCTTTCATTGCAACACGTGGGGGTTTCTGTCTCTTGAAGTTACTGTCCAGTGATAAATGCACAGTGACTGGTGTCAGTCTGTCCCACTTTCACCCAGATTTGGCTATTTCTGAGTACTTGAAGGGAGAAAATATTAAAATATGCTGCTAAAGTAATGATCAAATCTCTAAAACCTAGACAAAAGAAAACGCGTAACATAAACTACCCCACCATGAATAAATCCTATTCATCGACCCTCTAACGGGAACAGTATTCCACTGCAAATACATTACCATCATATGATACCTCATGTTCTCAGAACTGGCAGAGCAGAGAGTATCAAAGACCAGACAGAAATAGCTCTACTTTTGCTGTCATTTGTTTTTGTGGAAAAGTTAAACAATTTATATTTTGAGAAAAGACATTTTAGAAAAGTGGTAGTCAGATGTAGGCCAGCCTTTTGAATGCAAAGTTTCTGCTCTTGTCACTCCTCAGGTAGCTACACCCAGACACAGATCTGTGTTTGTCTGATACTTCAACTCTTGCAAAGATGAGCCTGATTATCCAAATGCAAGCATGAAGTCTGCCGAAGGGAGGAGAGCAGAGGAGTACTGAAGAAAGAGAGTGACACCATATAGTGCAAGAGATGCAGAGGAGGAAGGGGTGAAGCTCATAAGCTTAACACAGTAAAAGGAGGATAGAACATTTAGTCACTCTTTGCCAACTGGAAGTGGATTGCCTAATGACCACAAATTGAGAAGGCCTGTGAAATTATGTGACAGACTTCCTCCCAGCTTCCTGTTGCATCGTTTTTGACTGTGAAGGAACACCTACAATACTGGTGACTTGTTAACTGGACTGCAGTTTTATCACTTATGGGGAATTTTACTTGCCTTATATGAAGACACTTCCTTAAGTTAACAGGAAATATGGAGAAAACTAAATTCTCTTTTCTTATGGTTAGTCAATTTCCTCAGAGGGGGTGTTTGGTGTGTTTGCCCATCGTGTTCCTAAATATATAAAAATATATAGAACATCTTGGTCTGACATGGATCAGTCTCAACTTTAAGATGCAACAAGCCCTTGTTGGTGCACTTGGCTGGACTGAATGAGAAAATTAAACCCTGAAAAGCTCTGAAGATGACTATGTCCTCTCCTGTGGGACTAGAAGGCATCACTCTGGCTCAGCCCATTCCCGTCCCGATGCTGACCATCCTGCCACCATCTTCGGATACAGAGTCCTGGTCTCGCTCACCTAGCCCCAGACCATCACGCTCTAGCCGCCACGGTCACTCCCACCGCAGCAGGACCCGAACTAAAAAGCGAAACAAGGACGAGCAAGGTTGTGCTTCTGAGCAACAATGGGGCAAAATGCCGCAAATTGTAATAGAGGAGACTGCGGAGAGGGGGACTATTGGACGTCGGAGTCATTCGCCCTCCCCGTCTGCAGCCAGTCAGATGGAGGCCGGAGAGCAAGGTCTGGATATCCCTTCACAGGACCTCCTCCTGCCACCGTCTCGCTCTTGGTCCCGCAGTCCCTCTCCTAGCCGGCGCTCCCGTTGGTCCCTCAGGAGCCTGCTCAGCAGAGACTCTGACTGGGAGACCTGCAGGTTAGTGTGCTGGATTTATCCCAAATAACCAGCCAGTGATTACAAAAAAATATAATGAAAGAAATAATGAATTAAAGTACTAGTGTTCAACATTTTTCTTACTTCCTTATGAAGCCCAAACTAAAGTGTGTTTTTTTTTATTCTTATATTCATTCATTCAGTTGACAGATCTCTCACTGGGGATGGGCTCACTTATCTCACAGCTGCAGCACCACATAAGGTTCAGTGGCTTAGAACAGAGCATCCACCCTGTCAGCACTATATTTGATTGTCTCATGGGTATTCTGCGCTCGTAGCTCTGTAAAATCTCGGCCAATTTGCATTCAGGCCTTAGGAGACCAGATTTGGCTGCAATGACTGAGTGGAGTGAGTAGCCTCTCATTTGTGCATGTTGGTGGGGAATAAAAAGGCCTTACATCTGACAGATTTACTCTTAGTCGACTTTGCTCAAATGCAACATGAGGTCAACTATTTTGGAACAGGGTGGAGTTAATTAGCTAATGGCTTAAACTAGAGAGAACAGATTACAGTGTTAAAATCCTGACTAAGTTGAGTTGATTCATGGTACTCTATGACGTCGGACTTAAAAGCAGGCCGACACCCAGATGGTTGAATTTCAGTGATGAACAAGAAATGATCTTGCTACCCTGCACGAGATATGAAAACATACATATTGATATGTATTTCAAAAGAATAGCAAAAGCTTTAAAGAAACATGACCTCTTCAAATAAGCGAAACAGCAAGGTTATGTAAAGTGTCAACAAAGAAAGTGAGACCGCTGTTGTGGCAGTGAGGAAAAATAGAGCTGGGTCAGTCACAAGGAGCTAGCGGCGGGGTTCATGCACCATTTATCCTTCCTCTAAAGCATGACATCACCTTCAGCCAATGGGAACGAGCTCTTCATCTGATGATGTCATGTGAGTCCAATCAGAGGAGGGTCTGGGCACCACTGCAGAGGGCAAGCAGAGGGTGATCCTCTCTTGTGCTCCATATAAACAGCTGTGCCCTTGTCCTCTTCATTTACACATCATTTTATTGACCCAGTTATATTGTTTTGCTGGATATTAATGAACTTTAATATTCAGATGACCCTTCAATGGTGGTTTTACAGTGGCCTTTAGTTAAAAACATAGGTTTATATAGCCTTAAAAGCAAGAGAAAGATATAGTTGTAAACAATGTTAGGTAAATCCTAACACATATACTTCTCTTTCAGAAAAGCCCTCCTGCAAACCATAATTCAGATAAGGCATAAGAGAAATTATTAACCCTATTCATACTTGGCACCAAAATTAATATTTGCTCATGAAATCCTGTGTTTTTAGCTCTAAATTCAGAACAATTTCATATTTTGATGGCACAAAAAACATGTTTGTATGGCATGCAAACTCTTAAGGCACAGTTGATTTGTAATTTTCAAACAACTGTGACAAGGCTCTAACGTCTTTCCCAGAGGCGAGGAGGTGCTAAGCTGCCCTTGCAACCTCATGACAAATGTTTATTTTTCTTGTTTAACAGTGAAAAGTTTTTTTTTGCGGATGAAATCAGCTGTGGGGTGTTGACGAAAAGGTCACTAGAGATGCAATGGAGTTGAATTTTGAACCACTGGCCTCATCACTGACTCTTGATCAGTAAATTCAAAGTGGTCCGAACAATATTCACACTAGACGTTCATCATGTCAGTGGGGAAAACATGTTGTCATCTATAACAGTTCTTTATTTGGACTCGTTATAGTAAAATAATGTAGCAACTCATAGTTATGATTATGTTAAAGCATTTTTTGATATTGGGAAGAGGAGGAGTTATGGTTGATGGAGTGAAATCTTGCAGTGTATTGTATAGGTGTGGTAATCTGTGACAGTTCTATAGTTACCATATAGTGATTTTAAAAGTATAGAAACTTATGTTCTCACCATTTTATTTAAGTAAAGCTGTGTGTGACCCACTTAAACACTGGTTGGATGCACAACCAGGTCTTAAGACAGATGTGGGCCTATTCAGACTACACCTGAAAGGTGTATAAGTCTAAACAGGGCCTGTATGCTGCAGTTTATCCTGATCATGCCTTCAAACCAGGCCTGCTATCAAGGCTTGTTAGACTGTTAAACAGAAAATTAATTATATGTCAGTTTTCATCCGCAGTGAGCGTCCAGTGGGCACTATTAAAGAGAGGTGTGTCTGTGTGATAGTAATCAGAGGGGACTCCAAAACATATAAGTTGCTAAGCTTGTGTGGCTGTGGCACCTGAACAATGATGATGTGTTAGAGGTGACTTAAATTGTCTGACTCTGTGTTTAGTAGTTTTATCTTCTGTGTCTGTCAGTTTCTACCTTAGACAATTGAGGCATTTTATTTGAGGACATCTCATATATTTTGACCAAAACATTTGTCCTGACCTTGGCCAGAAGGGAGGACACTAGTGGTGAAACAGTCCAGGTTATATTTTTGTGTGTTTTCTTGAAGGCTAAATCTATTAAGGGATCTGCATCTGGTTGTAGAACAGTGGTGAGTGAATAAGGGCATAACTGCATCTGATGGATTCCTCACAGTTTCTAGATGCTCATTTGTTAAATACACTATTTGTTCCCAGCCTTTGGGTGTTGGTGTTGATATAGTTTAGTGGTGATACATTTTCATTTCCTCATTGAATGTCACAGTCACCACATTTGAGAAGGTAAAGTTGCCTTCACTTGTTTTGCACAACTAGCACAAATGATTTTCTATGGTACATCTGAGAGGGTAATTCCATCTTACACAGAGACCATGTTCTACTTTTTTTTAACGTAAACATGTTGTGAAATTGTCATAATAACAACTTATCACATGTTTAGCTTTACAAGTATGTAGACTGATAGGCTTCTAATCCGAGACCAGTCTGAAGTGCAGTACAGTATGAAGAGTGTAGAAATGTGTCAGTGCAGCTTTCTATCAGATACCTTGGTTGAGATGGTCTTGGCCATACTGACTTGTTATTGAAGACACAACATTACATCTTTTTGTCATTGTCTAAAACAATTGACATAGCTACTGTGATGTCAACCATTGGTTTTTGGACTCAGGTTTTGGGGCCTTGAGTTTGTCATTGAAGCTGTCGCCGTCTTGGGCATTTGGAGCCAGAAGTGACCATATTTGGACTAGAATTGTGAGATGTGAATGAGTGAGGGGTGGATCTGACTCACAGACTGTAGAAACGCCTCACAGACAGCCTGTCACTCCAGCCACCCTGCCTTTAATATGCATAACTTTGGGTCATAGTAAAATGTAAATAGGTGAGTCATAAAAAATGTATCTCCCCTAAAGTTATCAGAAGTTTGAAATTAGCTGTAAACATGTTTATTTCTGCTGCTTAGTTGGGCATTTTACAGGGATTTATTCTGTTATGGGACCCAGCTTCAAGCAGCACTTCTGCATTGGTTAATTTTTCAGCCTTGAAGGATGCCTCCTGCTTTTTATATATTTATACAGAGTATAGAGTGCTTTGTAACCAGTCAGCGCTAAGGTCAACTCTGGAGCTGATGCTTTTATTAAAACTCTACATGACTATAATACATGTACATGAACATACTGTACACATGTACATTCCAGAGACAACATCTAACTTAAAATGACATAATAAATAGATTCAAAAACAGTTTTTACCCGAGGGCCATCAGGCTGATAAATCATAACATATAAAATAATTCTGCTCTTCAGGTGCAATCCAATTTATTAGATAGTGCAATCCACTACTTATCAAGTGCTGTTTACTACTTGTTAGAGTAATCCTCTATTTATTAAGTGCAATCCACGATATTTTACATGTACAACAGCATCATACAGCCTTTTTTTTCATAAATTATTTCTGATTTTATGAGTGATTATGTTGTCTGTTTTTTACCTGTTTGTTTATTGACTAGTCGGCACCTGATCAGATGTAGCACCAATCTTATATTGTACAATGGTAACAAAGGCTTTCTATTCTATTCTGTAATTGCAAAGGAGGTTTAGCACAGCCCAATCAACAACACAGTGACCTGAGGACTGATTGTGATTGATTGTAACTGTGACCTCTGTCTTTCTGCCACACCGTTTCAGTTCGGCTTTATGACTTTTCCTCGTTCACATAGTCTGCATTCAGTTGGTGTGTTTACATACACTGTGTGATTATTGGTCCACTTGACAGTGCTCTGATTTCAGAAATTCAATTAATATTGCTGGTTAGGTCAGTCCCTATTGTACCGACAACCTGTTTTCGGTAATCAGCTTTTATAGTGTTGTTCACTGGTTTGTTTTGTATTATGGGTAGTGTGCACGCTAGGCATATGTCCATTTACACTGTTCTTCCCTCTCTTGTTCAATTGAAATAAGAGATTTTCTGTAGTCAGGAAGGAAAGGACACAAGAGTAGCACCTTTACCTCTGGTATACCCACTTCCTGTACATTTTTACAGCACTTCTTCTAAGCAGCGTTCAGTCTCTCTCTTGAAGCTTTTTCAATGTCCACCCAGCCCATGAAACTTGGACATTATTATGGGCCATTGGTGAACCTCAGAAAAACAGATTACACAGACTGAATGGTGGAGATGTCGGCCTGGCTCAGCCCAGCATGGATTATGATGTGGACTCTAATCCAGAGGGATGGACAGAGAGATTGGGGGTTAAGGGATTGCATGGGCTCTGGGCTTTGGCCAGGTGGATTCACCACAGGCAGCCATGGTCGATGTATTTAGCCTGTTCTGTTTGTATAAGATGCTACACTTAAGGGCATCCATCTGATAGTGTGATGAAGACATTAATCCCAAATAATAAGCAACCTAATAACATCCATTTGGTGTTTCAACCTCCAGTAATAACTGTTCCTGTTATTTATTCATCTTTTGATTATTTTCTTGAATAATCGTTTGATTTACAAAATGACAGAAATAAGTCAGAAGTGTCTGGTTTCCAAGAGGCCGATGTGTCTTCAGATTGCTCGTTTTGTTTAAATCAGCAATTATCAAAATATTAGTAAACTAACTGTTTACTCATGAGGATCAATGTAATTAAATTAACACAGTATGTGTGTTGGAAATGCTTCAGATCCCCACAAATGAATGGGAGAAGTTAGTTAATGAGGTTTGTTTTCATCATCTGTTTGGTAAATAAATAGATGATGCATAAAGAGCATGCGATTTCACATGCTGAAAAGGGCATTCATTGCAAAGATAGTAATGTTAGTAAAGGTTCTTGCGACCTCCTGTCCGTGAGGCACTGGTCCCTCTGAATTCAGATAAAACCTCTGTTTTGACTCTGCCTTATCGTCCTTATCGGTGCCCCCAGTTCAGCACCTCCTCACCGTAAAAAAGCAAGGCCTCACTCAGCACATGGAGCCGCCTCCTCCCTCCTCTTCCTCCCTCCCTCCTCCCTCCACCCTCTCCCTTGTTGCAAAGGGGATTACGGATGGACGCAGAGACTGCAGCCCGTTACCGGGTCATGCTAACGGCATAGGCAGCAGCGGTCGGTCCGGTACCTGGCTGCGAGGTGCAGGGGTGTCAGCCACAATGAGAAATTAACATCCGACCGCGGGACGGTGGACGATGGGTGCATTTCTACCCCGAGGCTAAGCGAAGAAAACAAGGCAGAGGAGCGGACATACATCCCTGTGGCGCCTGGCTCGCTTTAGCTGCAGGAACACCATATTTTATACAACAGTGAGCCGCAACGTGTGTGTGTTTTTGTGCATATCAGGTGGATCGCGAACGCCTCATGACATGTTCGAGTAAGTGACATAACAGTCTCGTCCAGTGTGATGGATAGCGAATGCTGTGCAGTGATCTGTCTGTGGTGCTCATCGTTCATTTGGCGCGATGAAGTTAATCACAGCTTTGCAAATCCCACTGATAACAAGGGTGGGACAGGCGTAGTTTCTGTAAAATCACAGGTGTGCAGCCACAGTCTGATATTAGCTGTATAAACGGGTAGCTAGCTGTGTGTTTATGTTCGTCCTGTCGGTGCACCGTCGGTCACACTGTCTGACTGGAGCCCCTCCACCCTGCTCCACTGACCATAGCAGCCTCCATCCTTGCAATATATAGCGAGTCTTCATTGAAACGTGTTGTACAATTAATGTCTGACCTTGTCTTGTTGAGTTTACCGGACTGGTTTGTTTTGGGTAGCCGGTGTGCTAGCTTCCCCTTTAGCCGATTAGTGCTAACTTCGCTTTAATGAGTAACAGGAGAAAGGCCAATATTAAGGTTAGCTGCACTATACACCAGAGAGATGGCTGACTAGATGTTTGTGTTGAAAGTCCTGGCAATGCTGCCGGTTAGCTTTTTAAAAGATGTGCCGCTGACGGATTTAGCCTCGGGTTGTAAACACATGTTGACACAGATTCACATCACAGTGTCCTGGTCACACTTACTGACTTACTAACAGCAAGCCTCTTTACAGCGCCCTTATGTGCGTTTAACTCAAGATAGCAAAGTTGTAATTATGCCGCTCAATCTAACATTGCTGCAACAGATATGTAATATTTTGGGTATCATTTTCCTGTAAAACAAACCTGCTGAGGATCAGGGATCGACGCCCAGTTTCCTGCTCCTTGTCCCAGCCCTGTTTCCTGGGAGGTGTTAACTTTGACTCATCCCATTTTCTCTCCAGTTGCTGTCTCTGACAGCTGGTAACTGAGTTTGGAGCAGTACTTCTGTCATTTGTAAGAAAATGTTTTTTCCTTTACTTAACCAAGTAAATATTGAATGGATGTTACGATAGAAGGGAGCATTTTGCGTCTTTTGACTCCTCTACCACACAAAATGGACCGACCATGGGTCGCCTACTTCAGTCAAGCGGAGCTGGTCATTATATTGGAGAGCTATGAAGAATATAGAAAACATATTACTGCAAACACTGTTTCTGTTGCCGAAAAAAAGACAAGAAAGGAATGCTGGCATAAAATTGCTAATCATCTGTATTTGTAAGTTGATATATTTCTCACCACTCAATGCACTCACTGTTTTTATTTCAAAATGCATTCTTACATCTATAGTTAATACAAAAGCAGTGAACTTTTTTTTTTCAGAGCCAAGAGTTGATGAAAGATAGTAAGAAAGAATCTTGTGTCACAAATATAATCTGTCAGCCTTGTTCTCATTTAGACTAAGACTGTCATTTTGACTCGTAATCTTTTTTTTTTCATTTTCAAGGGATGCCTATGAAACAAGAGCTGTAACAAAACTATTGGTATTTAGGTCTGACGCTGTGTACAAACGATATAGACAAACCACGACAACTGCCACGCTACAGAAAAGTAAAGGCAATATTCAGGTATGAGTTTCCAAAATGTCTAAAATAAAGTAAGAACATGAATTTGCCAGCAGTAGCTCTAACAGTTTCAAGTCTTTCTGTACATTCTGTACTCAAGCAGATTTTTAAAAACACCATCTTAACACCACTCAGGCCAGTTAAGACTCCAGTTGAGAGACAAAAATGAGAGCTATACAAAAGGAGTAAGGAACTAAATTGTCTTGGGGATTCACCACTGGGTGGGTAGATGGCACAAAAATCATCATCAACAACATGGACGTGGTGAAAACACGACAGCGTGTGTCAAAACAATGTTAATGTAGGGATAGAGGAAAGAGGTTGTCTGGTGTGTGGAGAGCACTCTGGCTCAAAGGGAGTGAATGAAGTGATGAGTGCTTGGTTTGACTTTGTTAATGAAATTAGCAGCTGTAGCTCAGGAGGAGCCACTGCGATGCACTGTTGAGTGTGCAAGCAGAGCATTCATCAAGTTGGAGGCTATCTTAACTGTGTTACTGATTTGAAGCTAGCACTCGGGGAGCTACTTCTGATTCATGGTGTCTGCTCGTGGTAAGGGAATGAAAAATAGTTGTTTGTGTTTGAAAGACAAGCAAATGTCTAAGCTGACTAATGATGAATGTGGCGGTTGTTATACTTACAGAGGAATGAGGTGAAACCATGGGAACTGTGTTGTGGTGTAAATGTAGACATTTTCACGTGTCACTGGCTTGAACCTACGTTGCAAATGTTTTGGCAGCAATAGGGTGACCCTGATGAGGACAGTAGAGACTAAACCATTATATTGTCAACTAAGCGTATAGTGTATAAAATGCATAATGTAAAAAATGACAGTCTAAAGTAAATTGTTATGTTGAAAATTATTTACTTTTAGCAGTAGAGTTCTCATTGTTGCTTTCAGTCACATTTATGTCAAATGATTGATTAATCGTTTTTAGCCCTGACCACAGCCTTTATCTGTGTCTGTGTCTAATGGTGCGTTTCAGTCTTGCAATGGTCAGATCTGTAATTACAGCATAAACTCTCTGAAGTTCCTCGTAGATTTGGTAGTTCTTTGTTCTAAAGGAAACTTCAGATCTTGTGTTTTGTAGTAATTCTTCTTGATCAGACAGTCCTAAGACCCATTAGTGAATGGCTTTAAATACCCTCACTGTCTGGCTGCTGTACCAGTCAAAATCAGTTTAGCGGACAACACTGGCTGTACGTGGTTTTTCTTGGTCTTAATTAAGCAGATTGAGATGGCATGCTATTATCACATAGGAAATGCCTGTAGCCTTTCGTCACAGCATGGCAATAAAGGCATTTCAGAGCAGAATTAAGCAATGAAATATGAAAGAGTTCTCACCAGAGTTAAATCTCTCTCTGTGTCCTTTTTTTGTCTCCAGTACGGCCAGTAACTCTCCACGCAGCACCCCGGGCAGCTCTCCCTCCCTGCGGCGCAGGGTCCTTGGGGGTGGCAGGGCCAGTGAGAATGACGGAGGAGGAGAGAAGAGCAGTGGTGGAGGAGGAGGTTCAGATAGCCCCCTGCCCTCCATACCCTCTGCCTCCTCCCTCACATCTGCCTACCCACTTGCTTCTCGCCACTTCAGCCGAAATGCCAAGGTAACTCAGAATACCTGCTGATCAAGGTGATAGATTACAGATGAGTGCTAAGCTCTTGCATTGTATCATCATCAGAGACTCATGTCATTTTCATGATGAGTTTTGAGATGTAAATTTAAAACGGTATTAAATATCAAGCTAACAGACAGTTGCATGTGGAAGCACCATTCTGGCACAGTTTACCATCAATCTGAACTTGCTGCTGCATTTTCAGTTAGACTTTTGAAAGAAGTTTATAATAAAGAAACTGTTTTTGAGTGGAGGGAAGTCGCAGTAAATTGTCATCCACACCAGATACGTTGAGTGAATGTAAATTTTGTATTTGCATTGCCTTCCATTTTAGTCATGTGAGTTGTTACAATGTTTACTCTTCCTGACAGTGGACTGTAAAATGTTTGCTCTCTGTAAATTTACCTGCATTGCATCTGTAGTTCTGTGTGCCTGAGGGTTTTGTTTAAGCTTTCACATCTCTTTTATTTCAGGCTTATTGTTGGGAAAAGCGCAGCTTGTTATTATACCAATGACATGTTCATTACAGCCAGCCAGTGACATGTATCTTTTTTAAAATTGAGAAGTGCTGAAAACTGAAAAACCTCAAGGTTACATAAAACAAGCATAGTCTGGGGACTAAACTGCCAGGATCACATGCATACAGATATCTCAGTGGGTTACTTAACCAAATGTGTGTGGGAAGATTTTACAGATATGAATTTTACAGTCTGTACTGTAATCTTTCTATTGTTACAGAGAAATGTGAGTTCTGTTCACAACTAAATATGCTGTTCTTTTCTTTTCAGAAAATGCAGAGCTGGTATAATGTGAGTATACACTAACACCCCTTAATTATGCATTTTTAAAGGTGTGTTTCTTTTGTTTCTAGGGTGTTTTTTCTGTTTTTAGGTTCAGGTGAGCAGCACTAGTTGACGAAGTGAAATGCTTACCATTGAAAGACACTGTTTATTCTTTAGACATTTAACCAACATATATCAGCTGCTGTGCAATTAGGGCTTGGTCATATGGAAAAAATTAAAAATCCCAATATTTATGACCAAATACCTTGATATTAATATTGTAGGGTTGACTATTGGCGCTTTCATAGAAACCAAATCAGTACCACTTAGTACCGATTGACATTGAATCCATCTGTGCCAAATTTGGGTGCCTGAGAGCACATCTGGGTGAGATCGCTAGGTTTAGACAAGAGGCAGAAGTGCTCTTGAAGCCTGGAAGCCAGCCACGGAGCTCTGAGGTTGGCAACGGAGTTCAGCGGAGACAGCAGGTTCAACTGCAGAATGGAGGCCGAAGCTCTCCAAAACTGGGAAACTGGCTATGAAGCTCCGCGGCCGCTCCGTTGGCTTCTCAGCGTACCAAAACTATTGCTGCAGTGCCGATCTGCCATGATAGTTTCAGCGTCTGGTCTAAATTATTTTAGTAATAGCCTAGTATCACTTCCAGAGGAGCAGTCACACAAACACACACACACACACAGACTGAAGATTAGCTCTATTTGTGATCAGAAAAGAGCAGAGGAGCCGAATTGCCTATCAGTCTATTACGTTACCCTTCAGGCTTTTTCAAAAATGACATTTTTGTTATTACAGAAAAAGTAAAGCACAGAAAAACACTGTTGGGCACTGGTACCAAATTACAGGTACCAAAACCAGTTCAAATGTGAATGGTACCCAATCCCAGTTTCACATCAGCATATCGATACAGTATTAGTATATTGCCCAGCCCTATTTAAAGTGAAATACAATGTTCTCCTTTCTCTCTCCTGTCCTCACCCCCAGGTTCTCAGTCCTACATACAAACAGCGGAACGAGGATTTTCGTAAACTCTTCAAGAAACTTCCTGACACGGAGCGACTTATAGTGGGTGAGTGAGACACATCTGTATCAAAGACATACTCTCTGTGTGCTAGACTCATGTGATACCACACAAGGGCTGTCCCCTTATGGTCATAGATTCGAATCATCAGTTGGACACCCCTCAGTCAGTGTGCGGTGTACTTGTGGGGAGGCATTGGTCTCCAGACTTATCTGCAGAATGAGGCTCCTCACTCTTTGGTACAGGCAGCTGCGGATATGGAGACAGCTGCCTGGAAGAGGAGAACTGGTCTCTTTTCAAACTCTCAAACTGTATATAGAAAAATAGGAACAATAGTTGAATAATCAGCTGATTTGACTGACATAATTCCGAGTCAGGTACAGCCCCATGCCACACGCTCAAGAAGATAAAAATAAAGCAATCAACCTTTTGATTTGTTGAAATGATTTTTGATATAAGCCAATGTCACTTTTTTTTTTAATTGACCTTTTTATTTTCCTGTTCCTTTCCTCAGACTACTCTTGTGCGCTGCAGAAGGACATACTGCTTCAGGGCCGCCTTTATCTGTCAGAGAATTGGCTCTGTTTCTACAGTAACATCTTCCGCTGGGAAACCACTGTAAGTCATGCACGCACTGTGTACACATTCGCATGCACACAATCAAACAAATGCCTGTTGTAACCTAGTTAGTGTCACACCTGCAATCAGATAAGAAGCCCTTTTAATGCACTTGTTTGCAGATCAATATAGATAGGCTCTGGCCCTCGGTGAGATAAGAGTATCGCGCACAGAAATACACACTGAAGTGTACACACAGTAAATCTCTCCCCTCTGTATAGATCACTATCCTGCTGAAAGACGTAACCTCTATGACCAAGGAGAAGACTGCCAAGCTCATCCCAAACGCCATCCAGATCAGCACTGACAACGAGAAGGTCAGACTCGGGCACAAATAATATTGTAGTTTGGGCCAATTATCAAATAGTGTTGTTTTTTAATAGATGTTTAAATCTTTAGTGTATTGAAACTTTCTCTTTCCCTTACAGTTTAAGTCAACTGCCAAAAGAGAAACATGTAAAGTGTTAGCTGTTGATGCTGTTTGCTTCAAATGATCTTTTTTTTTGCTAGTGAAGCAGTATGAAATGAGCTGACTCAACTTTATCTCCAATGACTGTGACAAAGCAAACATCCCAACCAAAAAAAAGTCTATAACATTTGTCTTCATTCTCCCTTCTTTCTTCCTTCCTTCCCCCCCTTTTCTTCCTGACTGCTGATATTCTCCCTCTCAGCACTTCTTCACATCTTTTGGCGCAAGGGATCGCAGCTTTATGATGATTTTCCGTCTGTGGCAGAACGCACTGCTGGACAAGGTACAATCTCCTCTCCCACTCTCCTGCCTAGTGTGACATGACTAGTAGTTAACATCTTACAATAGACCAGAGTGTCAAGAAGCAGGAGATGGCCACAAACACAGGCTTGGGAGAACAGTATAAATCACTGTTATTTGCTGCGTTTGAAAAGAGACATTTATTTGAACAGCGCTGGCGCAGTAACACAGTGAGGTAGTGTTAAAGCACATGGTAACACACAGCTAGGTGAAACATATTGACATAGGGCTTTGTTTAAATAATATACAGCACATGGTCTAAAGTGCATGGTGCAAGTGCATTAAGGGCATGGAAAACCCTACTTTTGCTAGTTAAATTGCATATAATCTGGGCACAGAGTAAGGCACAAGGGGCAAAGGGGTTGTATTTAGTCAATTAATTAATCATAGGTGTGTTTTGGGCATAACATGAACTCAGCCAATCTGAGAGTTATCTCCCATTCCCTTTAAAAGCCAGGTGCACCCACACCTGGTGCATTGCTGTTTAAATGGGGGATTCTGCAAGATGGGAGAGGCAAGCAAGTTTCTGCTGAAGAAACCGGATCTGCTTGTGTGCAAAGTAAAAGTGCGGCGCAGACTATCTACAGGAGCGGCATTAATCCATTAAGCTCCCTGAGATGGAGCAGGCATGGGAGGAGGTAGCAGTGGCCGTGTCCTCATCTCCTGGCATCACTAGAATGACTGCACAAGGCTGAAAACTATATAGTGATGTCAGGAGATGGGCAAAACAAAAGCTTGCTGCGTACTGGAAACACCATACAGTGTTTGTAACAAGCAGAGTATATGTACGTTGTTAACTAGCCTATATAGGCACATCTTACAATCTGAAAAATGTACCCTTTAAATAGCAAAAAAAACCTGCCCCATTAACTTTAGACCAGGTTTTTGTTGGACAATGGTGCAATCTTTTTCTGTTGCCTCAGAATAGAATTGAGCCAACAATGTGCCTTACCACATCTCATTTTAACACACTGCAAGCCTATGGGTGCAAGTACATTTGCTACTTACACAACATGGGCGCTTTTTGAGAAGATGACAACGGCTTCAGTCTGAAACCAGCAATGACAGTTGCACTGTGTGCTGCTTTGTGCCTGGTGTCTTAATGTTTAGCCTGCAAAAGGCTATCAAATGAAATACTGCCAGAAATAATCAAGGAACTCTATATTGTGATTGGAATCAGAGTTGCTAACTTTAAATGTACTAATTTGCTGATATGATGGATTCAATTTGTCATTTGTCATCACATAGGTCAGCAAAATTCAGCAGTCTTTTTAAAGCACAAATTTGACCAAAAATTAAAGTAAAGACCAAAAATATGTTGCTTGTGTATTTAAATGTTGTTGGTTCTAAAAGATACACCTGAAGTGTGACCCACATGAATTTATTTAGTGTTACGCTGGTAATAAAGTGGCTGTATCCTGAGTGGTTTGATGTCTGCCATTTTAATTTGATCCTAATTAACTTTTGAATAAGGATATTGTGTTTATTTTTCAGTCTCTATCCCCCAAAGAGCTCTGGCACATTGTACACCAGTGTTACGGCACTGAGCTGGGCCTCACTAGTGAAGATGACGACTATGTCTCCCCCACCGCCGAACACATGAACGGCCTACTGTAAGTATTCGTATGTAAATACATGCCAATGTGTGGCGCAGTCCATGTAATTTGTTTACTTGTATTGTTTATATATGCATGCAGACATGTTAACCCACTGAACAGAGTGAAAGCGTAAGTAATTTGTGTGAGGGTATTGTGTCGTTGGCAGTTTCATTCTGTGTAACTTGTCACAAACATGGTGGGTAACATTTTGACATTGAAGTGTCAGTTATGTAAATAAATACCGTACCACTGTTCCAGAAGGGATGAGACAGAGAGGCCAAAACTTCAAAACAATCTTCATCTGAATCTCAGGTTGCATATACTGTACTTGCAAAGACCTCCAGCCCAACTGACATACATGTAGCATGAAAGGTTAGTTAGCTCTTTCTTTAAGCAAACAAGCAGATCCTCGCCTATCAGAAGACTCTGTCCAAGTCCTGTCTGATGTAAACTAGCATAACAATTGCATTATATGCCTGGTTAGTTAAATATTCCCCACCCTTGTCTCTTAGTTCTTTAACAAGCACCTGGCTGTGTCTTTCTCTCACAGACTTTCTCTGTATATATCTTTGTCTCACGCTCTCTCACTTCCTCTCCCTCTGTTCCCTAGGCCAGGAGATGAGTCAGTGTCAGTTACAGATCTACTAGACCTAAGCTCAGTGTCAGTTCCCTCTACGGGCAGCTCTCCTCCTCCCCTGGTGCCCTGTGGTTCAGCCAGCCCTCCCTCAGCTACCAACCTGGGGGGCTCCTCCCCCCCTTTCTCCGCCTCCTGTCTGCCCATAGAGGTGCCTTCGTCATCTGGACGCAGACTCAGCTCTGAGCCCCTCGAACCCAGCCCGCCCACGTCCCACAGCTCGATGCCATCCACCACTCCCACCAACGCCTGTGCCTCTGCCTCGGCCTCTGCTGCTGCCTCCTTTGTGAGTGTTTTTCTTGACATCCACATGTGCTTAAGTGTGCAACATTGCAAAAGCTGGTCTTCAATGTGGTGTTATGCATAGTCTGATCTCATTAGATGTCCTATTTTTTATTACTTCATGTGCAAGACAGCTGGGCGAGAGTAATGACAGACCTGCACCTCATGCAAGGCTGAGATTGTTATGCATTTTAAAAAACTAATAATTATCCCATACAGCTGTGGACTGTCAGTACCACATGCTTCAATTCAGTAGAGACCTCCACTTTAATAATCAGATTCAGCACAGACAGTGCAGAGAAGTCCGCTCACTAATTCATCTGTTCCTGCTAATGGTGTTTCAAGACACCGGCCTGATGTTTGTACAGCTAGCTAGTTAGCATTAGCTGCGTGGCAGGGATGGGCTGAGTAATGTAGAACCCAACACACTGCTCCATTTAACTGCCATGGCTTCACCTCTCATAACCAGAGATAACACCTCGTCACCTCCTGTAGATGTGACTGCTAGATACACTACTATATATATGACATCTAGAGAGTCATGAAGTTGAACTACTTAAGTCACACTTAATGGGACTGTTGTGACCCATGACAGCTAATGTAGATGCTGTCTTTGTTTTTACTTTATGACTGAAAGTAATGTTTGTGTGCATGTTGTAATGAATTTGTCATATCATATTTCTAAGCAGTGTAATCACTGTTTCACTGATGGATCTGGTGGATTCTGTGTTTGTGTAAAGCCAGTGTGTTAGCAAGTAAATAATGGCATCTAGCCAACTGTAAGCTGTGTTGTATTTGATTAACACAAAAGATTTGTACACTTGATATGTTATATCAAGTGCAGGCTGGCATCAGTAGTACTTAGTAGTTTCATTTTAACCATTAGGTTTTTAGGAAAGTGGGCTGTTGTAATAACGGCAATGGTGCAATACCGTGCTATTGACAAGCCAACCGGAGGTTATGGCAAGCAATTGCAACTACCACTATGTTTGTGGGTTGTTGTTTTTTTTTAGCATGGGAGCACCACATAACTAAACTATGCTACAAATTCCAGCAGCATGATGAGACGCTGAGTGTCTGTTCTGCCCTTTCTTTTTTTTTCTGGTCGCTGAAAATTAAAAAATATTAAACCATTTGGTAAAGTGCTGCTGCCACTCATCTGTCATTTTTACTCAGCCGTCCAATCACAGTTTAGGAGGGGGAGGACGAGTAGCCCACCACATAGGCCAGCCGTCACATTGCTGAACAACAACAGTGGAAGAGAAATGAATACTGAACCTAGACAGACTGGCCAGTCTGTCCTCTTTCCCTACATCCTTTATACTTCCCTTCACCCAGAGCAAATTCGTTGCCTTGTACAAACAGTTTTACTTCTACAGATCTTCTGTATAATAGCAACCAGATGCAACCCTAAGCATCTCAGCTTAAAAAATGCTGCGCCTCTTATAGCCCTACATTGTCCTTAACAGTGACAAGTATTTAATTTTTTTTTAACACTGTGTCATCTTTGTCATTTGAAGGCATTAAAATATCCAACTGCAGCGAAGCTTATTTACAAAGCACTTAAATCAGGATAAATGAACTGATTTGCAAAAATAACAAACAATGGCAGTAATAACACATATTGCACTGTTGAGCAACTCTCATTCACTGCAGAGGAGTTTCCTTCACCGCAACAGCCCTAGTAAAACCTTGATTCATTTCTGGCCTTGTCTGTACCTGTGAAAGTTTGTTTATTAATTGGATTCAGATTACTGCTCTAAGTAAAAACAAATGCTTGATTACAAAAATAAATAATTTAGTACATGGCAGGCTTGTTTGCATAGCACCCTTTTAAACAATGTGACAATGTTTAGAAAATGCAAAATTAATGCATTAAATCAACATAAAAAGACAAATAAAATCACTTCAAAACAAAATTAAATGAAGTGAAATACAATAGAATAAAAATACTAGACAAGAAATACAGGATGTGTTCAAGTCAGGATGTGGAATACTGTGTAGTTGTTCCATTTGGTTCTGTGTACGATCAGTTCTGCTCAAAAACAGCTGCTGTGGTTGTTTGCGCCACAGTTCTTATCTTGATATGTACAGATCAAGCTCAAGCAAAGCTAAAGTGAATAAATGGAGAGCTCTGCTGACTGTGTGCCGAATCTCAGATTAATTGCACGGCTGCAGTGTCTGCTCAGGCTGCGTCAACACGAGGTCAGCTCAGCTGAGGCCTCTTTCCTCTCAAGTCATATGACAATGGGGTGATTTCTCTACAAACCTCTTGCTAACTGTCCTCTGGTGTGCGTTTTTTCCCCCTCACTGCATCAGTATCTGGAAGAGGGTGGAGACAGCCTGTCCGAGTCAGCCAATCACATGCTGCCCCCGCCAACCACCAGTCTGGGAAATCTCTCCTCATTGGACATTACCAACGATGAGGAACTGCCCACAGACCCCAGCAACTCCTCTGACACGCAGGAAGAGAGTGAGTGTGTTCTTGGTGAACAAACCCCCACAATAACTCAATAGAGATGAGAAGGAGTAAATTATATGAAGATTAGAACTGAGTATATGCACTTTAATAGTAACTTTTAAATTAATTTTTAATGATGTTCTTTGTTAATTAAGTGAATAAAAATCAGAAAATACACAACATTCAGTTCTGAACTTGCAGCCAAAGTTAGATCTATCTCAAGGACTTGTAAACTCTCATGAGATTTTACACGGTTATACTAATTTTTCAACTCTTCTCTATAGTTGTTGTGTCCTCTTTATTTACTTGGCTTATTTAAGGTTATTAGTTTTAATCTGGCTGTAAACTATCATAGTTTTATTATTTTCCCTTCCCCTCATCTTTGTCAATGATACATTTCTCTCTGTTTCATCGCTTCCACCTCTTCTTCCTTTCACAGTGATTGCAGGGAAGGTTGTTGAAACATTAACATGGAGTGATTTACTGCTCCGTGGTCCTGAAGTAAATCATTTGTGTTGCATGTTGTTTTGGCAGATTGTCAGAAGATTTACTCGAAATTGCCTCCAAGCTGACAAGTTTATGCTGTGATTGCTTGGAGGTTCTAAAATTTAGCACATAGCATATTTAATAGCAGAAGATGTTAATGTGTAAACCAGAAACTGCTCAGTAGACCTTCACCCATTCAGGAATAAGCAGAGACATACAGCAGCAATCTGTGTTTCCCCTGAATTCATTTGTCACTGTCATACCAAGAGTCAGTGTGATCATTATAATACATTCTAAAACATACACAGGTGATGTAAAGTTTGCATAAAAGTTTTAAATGACCTAAAGATGCCTGCATTTATAACTCGGATCAAAGCAGGGATCAATGTGTAACCACAGCTAAAAATATTGAGTCAAAATAAGATCTAAGGAAAAGTGAGTCATTTGTGTTTTCCTCTCAACTTTCAGGTGAGGTGGAGTCGTTCTGTGCTGACCTGAGCGGGCGGCTGCACATCAACACTGCAGTCCGCATGAGTGTAGACAAACTGCACGACCTGCTCTTCTCTGCTGACACACACTTCATCCAGCACCTCTTCTCCCAGCGACACTTTACTGGTAGGGAAAACACACACCTACGCACCAGGGCTGGCTGATTGATCAAATATTACTTTTAATAAAGATTTTCATTTCCAATATTTGGGGAGATGAATAAAATGATTACTGTGCTGCATTGTGTTTTGAACGATGCTTTTGTTTTATCTTGTGTAGTAAATCCAGGCAACCCCTTTCCTTTACAGTGCTGTGCTCAGTGTTTCCAACTTCATGAATTTCTCACGAGATTTAGTGACTTTTAAGACCCTCGTAGTTACATTATATTTTTAGGTCTGGACAGACATGGACGTAAACTGCTAGCAGAGGCGTACAACTGCAAGGCGATAGTATTTCATTTTAATTATATTTAATGTTCAAGAAAATCCACTGTTAAAACATTTTTTTTAGAAAGTTCAATAAATGCATGATGATACCTAAGTCTTTGATTAATCATGTTCAATAACTGTCATCTCAATATTGACCAAAATGCTATAGTCGTGCAGCACTGCTAAACACACAATTATGATGCTTAAAACTTAATATCAGCCTATACACAGTTTTCTTCATAGTTAGTCAACTCCCATTGATTTTTATTGATGAAATGTTAAGGCATGGTTGGTTTCTATTGGGTCATTGACGTTTGAGAGATCTCCTTGAGCTCTTTCTCAAGCTGTGAAACTGTGCTCAGCTTTATTATTATGTGATTTTCCTACATTGCCCAGAATACATTTCAGCAACCAGCACAGAACTTGCGTTAACTTGTTTCATAACATGAAGTGCAAAAGAGCGGGTTTTTCCTGTTGACACAGTGACAGTTAGGGCCCAGTGTTTGTTGTTCTTCTGCTTCTCACTGGACTATTGAGGCTGCTGCAGTGTAAAAGACACTTTAATTCATGTCTCTGTTAGTAGAACCTGATGTTTGCTGTTGATGTTGATACTGTGACATTTGATGCACTGCCAGTATCTGCCTGTGCTTTCACTACACTGCCAGTTATCTACTAGAATAAGAAAACACACCGGTTGCAAACATCTCTTCATGTAGTCTTTAAATGTGTGTTCTTTGTCTGTGGTGTTATTGCTCTTTGAAAGTAACTGTGTTCCCCTTGTGAGGCAGCTGTGCTACTCGTTCCAGCTGATAAATACCAATATAGTGAAGTACCCACACCCGCCCCTCAAAGACATGCTGTAGCACACTGTATTGTGCCACTAATGAGGGTGCCAAACTAGCTGTTTACGCTGTGTTAACCACCCTCTATCACGGGTTCTTCTCTTCTTTGTGACACTATTTTTTCATACACAGTCTTGTCACTGTATCGCCATTTTTTTATTTGATAGACTGATAATAAAGGTCATATTTGCATAAATGCAAGGTTTATTTTTGACTTTTTTTCGGTAGTAGTTTAAATGAGGACAGAGGTGAAGCGGTGAAGCTGCTTTGGCCAGTGGCTACCACAGTTGGAAGCCCAGCCCGCTCGGGAACATTGTTTAGCTCTAATTGGGGCATTTCTTTCTTTCTTTTTTTCATGAAGGAGCATGGAGTGAGTCCCCTGTTTTCTCTCTTTCTCCCTTCAACTCCTCTGGATCTCTTGGTCTCTCCTTTTCAGTTAAAAATTCTCTCTGTCCTTTTACTCCCTTATTTTCTCTTGGGACTTTTTATTTCTTGCGCTCGCTAATTTGCTCATCTCTTTTCTCTCTCTGTCTCTCTCTTAGACCTGTCGGTGGGTGAATGGCAGCAGGACAGCAGCAGTGGGAATACCAGCCGTGTGCTTAGCTACACCATCGCGCTCAACAACCCACTCGGCCCTAAGACCGCCCCTGTGGTGGAGACGCAGGTCAGTCCTTGACAAACACCGGCCTTTTATTATTTCATTATTTAGCCCTTTGGCACACAGGCTTTGCTGGAGGCAAATTACAAAGACAGAAACACTGTGCTTGTTTAGCTGCAACTGGAGTGGGGTTTTCTCTGTTGTTGTATGTAGTTGTGTTTTTGGGATCTTTTTCTGATTTTATATTTCTAATGGTTCCAGTTTTGGGCCTAGTTAGAGTTCCAGTGCAGATGTCAGGACTTGAGGTGATGATCTATTGTAACAAAAACAATTTATTTTTACACATTCACAAAAACAAATGAAGCGTTTAATTTAGAAATAAAATATCTACAGTCTGAAAATAATGTTACATCTGCTCTGACCAAATAATTGTTGCCACACAGTTAATGCTATACCTTCATATATCCTTCAGCTACAAGATAGTTACATTTTATCAAGTAGAAGTTAATTGAAATTATTTATCAAGCTTATGTAACACTATTCCATTCAGACTTAAGAGTCATCTTTGTTTTCAGAATCGATTAATCACCTCCTTTTTAGCACTCATATTGTGGAGCTATACTACTGCTGTACTAATTATTGATTACAAAAGCAAGACCACGTAGGGCAGGTAATGAAATCGATGAATGTCTGAACACAGAGTAACACCAGTAAAACCAACTACCCCGGCCAGCCTTTGACCTTTTCCCTGAAACAATAAAGTATTTACACTGAAAACAGAAGAGAAAACATCAGTAACATACAGAGGTTAGAAGCTGGGTTATGCTGGAAAACGTGTGGTTCACATGATGTTTAATCGAACCACATCGGAAATCAAACTTTGATTCTCTGCCTGAGCCCAACTGTGACCTGAACCGACCTGTTAGGTTCAGGCTATGGACCACTGTGCACACTTGAAGACAGCGCAGCCTGTTTTGCCAAACCTGTTGGGCCCGAGAAGCATAGCCGACAACAGACAGAACTCCTGCCATGGTTGGGCTCAGGCCAGGCTTGGACAGAAACTGCAGGTTCATGTTAGGTCTGATTTTTTTTTTTTTTTTTTTTTTTGAGCTCATCAAAGCTCGACTGTAAGGTGGAGTGAAAAGTCTGTTGTCACAGAGAGGGTAGGGGTTCAACATGGGGAAACACTCGGTTGTTCCCATGAAAAGTGACAGAAATGTGAAAAATGAAGAGAGAGAATTTTGGTGAGTTATCAAACCCTGCTTGCTCTCTGACTTCCGCACAGCTGGCTAATCATAGTTTGAAGAGGCCGTGAATATCTGATTGTCAGTGTCAGATAGTTACAGAAACTGTTGTACAGGAAAGGAATCAAGCAGTTCTGATAAAGCATACTGATGTCTTCACAGAAGTTAATTATCAGTGGAGGAAGCCATAACTAGCCGACGGGTCAGTCAGTGGTTTAGCTATGTTTCAGAGGAAACCAAAATGTTTGCATACCATTAACTATGCTCCTCCACTTTTCTTCCTGCTTCCAGACATTGCATAAGAGCAGCGCCCGGGGTGAGTGCTTTGTGGTGGACTCTGAGGTCATCACCTCAGGCATCCCATACCAGGACTACTTCTACACTGTCCACAGATACTGCCTCACCTCCATCAACAAGCACAAGAGTCGGCTCAGGCAAGTTTGTTGTTGTCTTATTAGTGTTATCATTGTGGGTGGCATTTTTGAGCTCACCAATTGGCTGTGAAAACCACTGTAAAAACAAGAGCCTTGAGTGACAGTCACACTCAGGATCACTCTCATGTCGAATGTGTTGCATTACTTTGAGAGCTTATCGATTTCATGACACATCCTGTGACTGAAGTGTTAAATTTATTCCAGATATGCTTTGTAGGGCTGTCAACGACTATTCTAAATTTACTTTAAAAAAAACAGACATTCAGATGTGAAAAAACAGCACTACCCTGGCTGTCTGCCAGCAGCCCAGGCCAACAGGAGACACATATCAACATATCAACACTGATCATCAATTTGATATTGCTCAGAGACAGCACATTCTCAGTTTCAATATAGCATCAACCACAGTGCAGCAAGAGAGGTCTACGGTCTTTAAACTAAGTTTTACAGTATAGGACATCTTATTTGTGTATATCCAATCCAATGGGCTAGTTTTGACAGCTGTAGTGCTTTGCTTATGTATGCTAGACTAAAACAACGGTTGGCACAGATCTTGTTCTTTCTCTGTAGGTTTCATGATGAAAAATATTCACTTTGACACAAAGTTGCAAAGTTAATTTGTTTTTGATACTACAGTCGACAACAGTCCCATCCACAGCTAAAAAGGCAAAAAATGGAGCTTCAACTAACAGCAGCACCACATATTAAAAAGCCAGTAGCATCAGTGGGATGTGAAGTAAACAGGCTGAGTGCAAAATATATGCAAATCCAAGAGCATTAAAAGAACAGCAAACAATGACCTATCTTATGTACGTGAGCAGCTGCTCAGCACAGGTGTTGAGTTTTCCACTGATGACCTACAGTATACCCTACTTGCTAGTCTCATACACAACACAAATTAAACAGTCACATCCAAACAGTGGCGATGGAAGGGATAAGCGGCGTCATGTTTCATCACCTCTTTACATTTAATCCATAGAACCCTTGTTTACACATGCTCTCAGTCTGCAGCAAAATAGATGATGCAAACTGTAGCTGAGTCGTTAAGCTACTAAGCCTGGGGACCAGAAACTCTCATATGAGTTAAGCCCATCAGAGCTATCTCTCCCTTGTTTCGCCAAGTGTCCCTTGCTGCTTTCCTGATAACTTAAAAAAGAAGTCAGTCCTAACACGACACGCCTACCTTTGTCTTACAGGTCACTTTTTGCTTGACTTATTTTTCTCACCTCTGCACGTTAAAGGCAGACCACGGTTTATATTAGAAAAAGTGTCCTGACACATTTAAATGTCTCAAATGGGAGAGATTCCAATCAAATATCATCTCTATTTATTAAGCTTAAAAACATTTGATAGACACAGGCAGTATGAAGAATGATATCATCATGGCATGTAGATCTATAATATTTTGAAATGAGAAGTAGGTAACTTGCTTATACAGTACATTATATTTCTAATAAAATACGTTCCATCAACAGACTCACATGCATAATAATTCTATTTTATAAATAAATAAATAAATAAATAATCTCCTCCAGCTTTTGCTTTGAATATTCTCAGATAAAACAAAACAGAATTAAAACTATTTGCTAACAAACAAAAAAAAACATGCAGGCTATCTGGCTCATAGGCGTGTTGTGCGCTTTCTCAGACAAAATAAAACAGAAAAAAAATTAAAAACACCTAAAACAATAACCATGGCCTATTCCTGGCTCATATAATTTTACTTACACTTTTTTGCAGAAGTAAAGCGTGCAGCTGTGGGCTTAAAATTAAAGATGCCAGGTGTCTAGCCACAACTTGCAAGGCGGGAATCAAGCAGACCTCCTGGGTAAAATATTTCGGACATTGTGACCGGACAGATTTAAACATGACAAACCTTTTCCCCGATTAAAAAAAACAACAAGGTTATTACTGGATTACATGAACCCTGGGCCAAATGTATTATATTTGACTTGATGGCTTGTCAGCATTTTACCACTACAAGTACAGTGGGTGGCTATATGTATGTCAGCACCTCAGGATCAAAGAGCAAAGGCTTCTGTCTTCTTTCTGCATTTAGCACTGATCTGAGAGACAATCCATATACATAGAAAAAACGTTTTTAACGATCCGGGTCTGTTTCTGTTGCATTTAATGAAGTGTAATCTGCACAAACATCTGTTTAAATCACACAGATATCCCACTGTATATGTGTGTTTTAACTTGTTAACTGTACCTTACATTGATTGATCAGCTCCCAGTCTGTCTGTGAGCAGCAGGCTCCCCTCTTTTGCTGCTTTCGGCTGGGAAATAAAAACAGTGAATGAATAAAAACGAGCACTGCTGATTTCCTACCATAGCACTGACGTGAAAAATATTCTTAAGTAAATGTCTGTGGTCAGTCAGCATGGTGACGGCAGATCAGCTGGCTACTGTCCTCTCAGCTGCTGCAGGAAAGCGGCTGCTGTTGTGGACACAGTTGCTGAATGCAGGTCAGAGCTTATGTAGATTTAACACTGCTATCTCCATGGCAGCCATAGTAATGCTGCCAATTACATTGTGTGAAAAAACTATGATGTACACAACATGAAAGAGAATTGCGGACAACACTTTTTTTTCTGTCAGATACATAATTTCTGTTGAGTGACACTCATCAGAAGTGTTGAATCAGGCTTTAGGGTTCAATAACTCCAGTGATATAATCCGGCAAAACTGTTAAAATAGGTCAAGCACTCCACACACGTCCATCATTTTCCAAATTTTGGTGGGCTGCATGTTGTGAGTTTTTTTGTGTGTGTGATGGCTTCTTTCAGAAAATGGAAACATTACATCTTAGCCAATTAGTTTGCTGTAGTGCTCATGTAAAAACTTGGTTAGTTGAATTAATACATTTCAAAGAAACATTCTACAAATTGCAAGAACTGCTCAAGTTCTGCTGCTTGTTGTCAGGCGCCGGTTGAAATTCTTGGGAAATGTATGATATCATTATTACTGAGAACAGCACTAATTTAATGTGAGTAATATAGAGCTGGTTGATTCATCCTGTATGAGAAATGTGTGAGACACATTAGATTATCTATATATTTGTTTTTCCCCTGCACAGGGTTTCCTCGGACATCTGCTACAGGAAGCAGCCGTGGAGCCTGGTGAAAGCATTGATTGAAAAGAACACCTGGAGTGGCATTGAGGAGTACTACAGACACATGGGTAAGTCACATGGTCTGCCTCTTCCAGCTTACCCCTGTATACACACAGCTTGTGGAAACCAAAAAGACCTGTTAAGGCTTATTTCCCTTTTGTAAATAACTGAACAAACGGAAAGTGAAACTGCGTAAGCAGGACACACTTAACAAAAAAAGCCTTTCATGTTGCAAACCACAAAACATAGAAGCTCTATCTATTGTCCATTTTTTGTTTGTTGTAGCATGGATTTGTTGACAAGTGTCACGTATCATCTAATTATAATTAAGAGACACTCCAACTTTCTCTTTCAACATGAATGGATGATGAGTCTGCTCATGTGGTTGACATTTTTTGTAAATTTGACAGATAAACTAGTTCTATTTTGACATTTCAAGGGCTTGTAAAACAAGGAATAGTTGTCAGAACGTTACCTGATTTTATGGTATCAGTACCAAAATTGTTTTTTCAATAGCTTGATGGTATTTACATTCCTCATACATTTAAGAACATGTCCTGCTCATGTTTGAATCTAACTTTATTGTGCTAAAAGATGCATGTGCAGAGTTTGACATCAGAAAGATGTCATTACTTTCAATTACTGAGTTTAAGGAAAGTACCTATCTATGATAGATAGGAGCTTGGAAGCCAATTGAAAAAATAGTAAAATACTTTTTATGCATATTTTTACAGATTTTTTTAAAAACATGTTTATTGTTCTCATATTGTCATGCAAGAACTTTGGTCACATACTGTACAACCCACAGGTACTTAGATTTATCTAAAATATTACTACAACAACGCAGTGGCTGGTCCAAGAATAAAAAAAAAAACAAGAATGTGTTTGCTCTGACTGTCTGTGTTTAGGACCTGTTGTGACAGATCGGAGGTAGAGCCAGTTGTTGCACTTTCACCTCACTTTTTGTATTTTGATTCCTCCATCTATTTACTTTCCCCCATGCAGAGAGTGAGGTGTGCAAGCTGGAGACGCTGCTGCAGACTGAGGTATCCGTGGTAACCACAGGCGAAGCAGTGGGCGCAGACGCTGCCAAGACCCCACCGGCCCTGCGCCGCCGCAAACGCACCTGCTCACGACGGCAAGGGGAGAAGGAGCGAGAGAGGGAGGGAGGAGGCATGGGCGCTGGAGACCGAGGGGACAGAGGAGTCGGAGAGGAGAGGGACAGGAGAGAAGCCAGTAAGCCAACCAGGATACAGTTGTTGAGATGCTTTTGGTCGGTGCCGGGAATTACAATCCTTGACACCAACATTGATGCTCATGTGCTCAAGCAAAAGCCTGAATCCATCTTTTGTGCAGTAGTGCCCTCTAGGGGTTCTGTTTGGAGTTACATGACAGAGACACAAAGAAGGGACCTGAGCCCACTGTTTGCCTTTACAGGAATACTCCACCCACAAAATGACCATTTATATATCAGTCAGTCATGCCGTGTTACCTTATAATTGTGAAGAGAACTTGCCTCCATGGAAAATAGCAAACATATTGATTCATTGATTGATTGGGGACCACATTTAACAATAGTAAAACAACCAACAAGCTGTGCAGTGTAATGCAAGTCTCAATTATCCAGTCGTATCCTCACAAGAAAAGTTTCACTGTCAGGTCAGGTTTAGATTGTAAGATTTTAGCGAAAATGCATGTGTTCAGGAAGTACTGAGCAAAAGACTGGATAAATGAGACTTAGATTATACTGCAAGAGTTTGTAAACTGATGTTTTGATATAGTTTTGTACTTGCTAAACATGTTAAACACAACATGGCATTATTTAGAAATTGTTATTTTATAGGTGAAGTATTCCTCTTCAATAAACTGTATCTTCATCAAAGTCAAAATGGAAAAACACAAGGCAAAACACACATATAATCCAGACTAGGTGTCTGATTGTCACTGGATAATTGGTTGAACAGGATTTCAAATCTATGGACAACGGATCCAAAGGGTGGGGGTTGCTAGAGCAAATCAAACATTAATCTTTCACCCTTGAGCATAATGGGATGTAAGGAAATACACAGAGGAATTTCTAGAGAAAACCTGGGACTTAGAAGGAAACCTAGTCAAATTTACAAGTGAATCATTTTATTTTGATTTATTTTTTGCTTTGTTTTACCTTGTTGAATGTTTCTGACTTGGAAAAATTACTTGTAAGTGATAGTATTTTTGATTTAAGTTAGAGTTGCAACATTTAGACAAATGATGGATTATTCAATTGAGCAAATGAATCTGGAACTACTTTGAAAATCAGTCATTTTTTTAAGCAAAAATGCAAAAATGTGATCTTTCCAGGTTTGCTGTGGACAAAACCAGACATGTAGTAAAGTCACTTTAGGCTCCAAGATATTGTAACAGGCTTTTTTTCCACTGTTTTCTGTTATTTTGTAGGCTAAATAATGAAGTGTTTAATCAAGAAAATAAGGTACAGATGAATCGCCAACAAACATAAATGTTGCAGCCCTAATTTAGTTCTACATTGTAAACATAATGATCACTAAACAAACTTTCTTGTTTTTCATTTTTTTCAGGTGGTCAGTATATGAAGCTGGGAGAGCGTTCACGCGGTGGAGGACCCAACAGTATATCCACCATCCTCCTCATCGTCAGCTTCATGTAAGTTCAAGTGTGTGCACTGTGTGTTTGTGGCATTAAGTTTATTAATTACAGCGGACTTTCTAAATCCTGGGCTTCCCCTCTGGCTGTCATAACTCAAAATCGTTTCCACTTTAATTTTGTACTTTAGACTGATCAAATTCCAGTATTATCTTTTATCAGTTTTTACAGTACATAATATAGTGGAATTTAAGGAGTTCTTACCTGATCAAATCCCTGGTTTGATTGTATAGTTTTGATTATATTGGCTTTCTGCTGTCTCTGTTCTATCCACGTCTGAATGCTCCCTCATTCAGACACATTGGATATCGATCCTCTGCATACTAACAGCCTCACAATGCCTTTCTTGCTATTTCTCTTCTTTTCCCTTCCTTTCTGCAATACTTCTTGTGAATAGGATCTGTATCAGGTTCGTATGAGAGGCTTTGATTTTACACCACTGGCTGCATAAATAACAACCATGTAAATGATACAGGAAAAATCCACCCTTTTGATAATCTGAAGGTGCACTCAAATTTAACTTAAAGCACATTTTTGTCTCTAATTCTTCAACACAAATGTTTCTGCTAGAGTGATTTTTTTTAAAAATCTTAATTTGTTTTTAGGTCCATATCTGTTTTTCACAAACCTGCAAAGGGCTGAATAAACATTTACTGTAGTTTACTAACAGATACCATCTCTATGTGTATGTTAGTGATCTCTGCCATTTAGTTGTCCTTCACATTCAGTCTAAAACACACCTTTAAGTCACTTTCACACTTGTAGTTAAGTTTATTTTAGGGCTGCCCCCTGAGAATGTTCAAGTCAGGCAGTTGTGTTTATTTTATTTTATTTTATTTTAATGCTGCTGAGTAAACCCACTCCACTTTCATGCTGCGTTCAGGTGCAGGCAGCCACACACACAGACTCAGGAGCCCCTTTTACACTGCCAGATTTTCCGTGAATGTTGTTGAATGTCCGTTTATACACACAGAGGCGGAATGGCAAGTTTTCCACCTCATAGGGTAGTCATATTGGCGGAACCCTTTCAGTTTACACAGACCGAGGTGGCCTTCCGCAACGGGAGGGGCTTTTGATGCCTTGTGGGAGGAGCTGTTGATGACGCCGCACATACGAGCCACTGGCGGTGGATAAACAGGAAACAGCTGATAGCAGGAATTAGCGAGCAGCTAGTAGCAAGAGGGAAAGGCAAACCTGACAGATACTGTATAGATGAGCAACTCAGGAGAAGAATCACCGTGTGACTAGCTGCAGCTTCCCTCCCACGTCACTGGTTATGTTACACGCTGAGCCACACGTTTTGTGACATGCTCACGCCCCCCATTGCCCCGAAAAAGGCACATTCTGTATAAAAAAAGTAGGTAAGCGGCAATTTGCCGCACTCACCGATTTCGTTTTTATACTGCCAATGCTGAAAAAAGACTGATTGGGCTTTCCTGCAAATTTGCACAGTTCCTATCTAAAAAGGCTAGGGACTAAAGCCTGTTTTACACTGCCTGTTTAAAGTGGGTATCAGGCCGGTATGCCGCAACATCTTTCCTTATCCGCTGTGAGGGTCCAAAGGACAGAGGGATGTTACGCCACTGTTATTATTTAGAAAGTGCTGCCGATGCCTTTGTTATGTCACACTAGAGGTGTTATGTGTTATGTGCCACACCTGTCACACCTCTTTTAATTCCACAATGCCAGCATGCTGTCTAAAATCACACATGGGAGCGGGATGATGCCGCCGTTGTTTGGTTCTGTGTAAAAATGCAAAGGGGATATAAAAAAGGGACTTTGTAGCTGCCCTATAGCGCGATCTCTGTGTAAAATGGGATTAAGTGGAACAGAGGCAGCTGCCCGGAGGAGGTGAGGAATTTGCTGGTCAAGCTCTTAGATAACTTTATGCCTTCTGCTTAGAAGTAGTAAATTAACAGCTCACAGCAACTTAATACAATCCAGATTCTGGCTTGTGTTTGTTATCTAGTGTTGGTAAACAATGTTGTTGCACATTATCAAGCCGTTGTTCATGTTGTTAGCAGGCATTAGCTCAGAGGGCTAACTTGTCTTGTGTACAACATAACACAGTGTGACTGTCATCCAGAACGTTCCGCTAATTCCCTTTTACACTCTCAAACTCTGTATGACAAAAATGGAAAGAATATTCAAATATTCACAGCTGAATATTCGTGTTGTGTGTGATCACTGTGTATCGGGAGTTTTACTGCCCACTTTTTCTTTACCTGATTCATGTACCACCAGTTCAGTTAAGCATTTCCCAGAATGACTTCTGGTAACGTCAAAGAGCAAGATTTGTTTCCCGATGAGCGTTCAACATGAAGATAGAGAGATGAACAGCTTATAGCGGAGCATCCTTCACTCAGCACACAACACATCATGGTCTATGGCAGCCGCTGCCAGAGAAAAAATAGCTATCTGTGTGTGTAAAATCTGAGTCTAGAAAGTAGTCCCAAATTTAGGTATTTAACATCTACATTTGATCAGTTATAAACGAGAAACAAAACGTATGAGACCAGCGAGAAATTCTGCAGAGGAACACAACATGCAATGTAACGGTAACACTAACATTTGTGTCAGGGTGGATTTTTCCTTCAATAAAATCACATTGTGTTGTGAATAAGTTCAAGGTTGTGATTAAATCGACAAACACTGAGATATTTGTGTGTGCTCACCTCGTGCTGGCAGTATTGTTCTACTGTTGACATCTTATTGATTTTCTCTGAGTGATTTCTTGTCAAAGCAGTTTCACTGTTTTTGAGCATTTTCACAGCAGTCAGTAAATTAGACAGTCGTCTTTTCTCTCTGTCCCTATCAGTCTGGTGGTGCTGGTGGCTCTCAACATGCTGCTCTTCTACAAGCTCTATGCTCTGGAAAGGGCAGCACATACACTTGAGACGTGGCACTCCTATTCTGTTGCTGACAGGTAAACACACCACACTGTTTTCCATGCAAATATAGACTCTGTTGTGGTGTTAATTGGCATGTGGTGTCAGGCTTATGGAGTTATTCTTGTGCGATCTCAGGTGGGAAATATCCCACAGAGTATTAAGTTAATGCAAAGCAACATATCCCCTTGCCTTCTGTAAGTTAAGTAGATGAAAAGCTAATTAATATTTTATCATTATTGACAATAGATCACATGATTTCTAATGCTGAATCCACAAAGAATGATCACCTGACTCTGCACAGCATTTTGAGGTCTTTCAGCTCATTGTTTTGTTTTTTTCTGGCCACAAATTAACTGTTTTGGTTCACTCTCACTGTTTTTATTAGCATTGTTTTCAGCCAAATAGCTAAACACAGGAGACAGGCAACATTAACAACTAACTAGTAAACATAGTGAAGCATTGAGCTGCCTAAAGGGATAGTTTGGATTTTTTGAAGGGGGGTTGTATGAGGTTCTTAGCAGGCACGAGTACCACCACATAAGCTGAACAGTCTACTGCTGTGGTGGGGTTAGCAGCGAAATGTATTTCAGCCACTTAAAGAAATCAATATCAGTTTAAGTGTACGCTATTTAGAGTATTTTCACTGCTTTACTTTGCTGTCAGACAGCCTGTACCAACGGGGAACTGAAGCCATTATCTTTTCACTCCTCAAAGCCACCAGACTCCTTTGACGAAAACAGTAATTTTAACTTAGAGATGGGAATTGCAGGTCCACAGCTACCGTGATTGGTCAGTTTGTGTTATTGTGAGTTTGGGGTTTTAAAGTGTTAGATTGGATTCACCAAAGTCCCTCAATAACATAAACTAACCAATAGAGGCGGCTCATGTTCTGCCAGGTAAAATTACTGTTTTTGTCAAGGGAGTCTGGTGACGTTAAAGACAGCAGAGAATGGTTTCAGTTCCTTGTCTGAAAGGGCCTCTGACAGCAAGGTAAAGAAGTAAAAGTATTCTAAATATAGCATACATGTGGGCTGATACAGTTTTTTTTTTTTTTTTTGAAGGTTGCTAAAATGCATGTTGCTTCTGCCCCCTGTCTACAGCAGTACATTGCTGAGCTTCTGTAGTGGCACTACATTTATTGTATGTATTACATTGAATACGGATAAGAACCTTTACAACCCCATTTTAAAAAGTCAGAACTATCCCTTTAAGAGCCATATAGTATCTTGGGGAGTTGGTGGAGACCAGAACAGAGCTAGAAGAGAGTGAATATTGGACTTGCATTACTCAAATTTAGAAAACCCAGTGTCATATGGTTGTTTCCGTACCTGCTGGATATGTGTTAGTTAAGAAGTTCATCATTAAAAGAAAAAGTGACTATATGTCACTGTTGAGGTTTAAGCTTGTTTGTGCTGCCCCCTAATGCCCCAAAAAAATTTATTTCAGGTTTAAGAACCATGACCTGACGTCTGCTTACTGGCTATAGAAGTTTTAATGACATGGCATTTGTCTTGTTCTCTCCTCCCACTTCTTCCCCTCCTTTTCCTCCCTCCTCCCATTTTCCTCTCAGTCCTTTACCCCAGACAGCTGGAGAGTGGGCTCAGGTCTTGCAGCTACAGAGGCAATTTCACCAAGCTCAGCTCAGCAAGTGGCAGCAGATCCTGCAGTCCTCTGTCACGCTTCTTGACCAGGTGTGTGTGTGTGTGTGTGTGTGTGTGTGTGTGTGTGTGTGTGTGTGTGTGTGTGTGTGTGTTTGTTTTACTTGTGTGAAGCAACATGCTTTTAGCGCACCTCTGCAAGGACCAGTCAGCAAGAAATCTCATGCGTCACACAGACTGATTGTGCTCATGTGCTTGCTGCATTATGTAATCCACTATATCTCACTCTATATACTTTACCCCCCCCCCCCAATCACCCCATCTATGTTTATCCCCCAGATGAAGCAGTCTTTAGAAAAGCTCCACCGGGGCATCGTGGTCCCAGAGGTGCAGCAGGATCCCCCCGATGAAACTCTCGCAGAGTCCCTGACTGAGGCCTGAGCCCTGCCTCTTCTGGTTAACAGCTCCCCCCTGGCTGTCTCCCATTTCTGAACACACCCTGGTGGACTGGTAGAATAGAAAGGAGACACACAGTTTGCCCTTTGCCTCATCTCCAAATGGAAAACCAGGAGTGGGATACGCAGGGGGACCACATTACCCACATCTCTCCTCACCTGACTGACTTGAAATGGCAATGGTCGCCTACAGCCTCAACCAGTAACAATTTCTCACTCAGACTGGAAGCTATCAGGACCACAGCAATAATTTACTTACAGCTGCAAGTCACCTGTATGTAGTGTGTGTGTGTGTGTGTGTATACAGGCCACTGGTGGGCCGATTTCAGACCATCCACTCCTCAAGACTCATACAGACATTTCAAAATGGCCAGCTGCATTTCAGAATAACTTCATTTTCAGAGCCCACCATTTTATGACTATCATAGACTTCAGTTCCTCCTCTGGCATTTCACAGGGATCAGAGATTCGTGAAAGTGGGACCTTGTCCTCTCAGTCCTGGGAACAGTTAAGACACCTTTGCCGCTAGTGAACGCCTGCTGAAACAAAATGGGGGGACGCCACCTGCTGTGTGGATGTGACCAACAAACACCCAGACAGAGAGTGGAGAGGGAGCAGGACGCCTCTCTCGCTCTTTCCATCTGGGATTTGTTCCTTCATGTCCGAGTTGAGCCCCCTCGGAGGCCGTCAAGCCTCCATGAAACGGGGATGAGGAACATTTCAACACCAGACACTTTAGTTTTCACCTTTATTTTTTAGATGTAAATTATACATCTGAAGATGAACCTCAAACACCATCCCACTCCTCCCAGTCCTTTCGGGGTTTTATCTTATTTCAAAATCAGTGTATTGGGTTGTTTGTTAGGACAACGAGCTGCGTCTGACTGGACTGTTACAGTATTTATTATTACCGATGACTTTTGATCTGAAGTCCTGTCCTGCTCTTACAAGAAGTCATTTGGGTATTTTGTGCTCTGATTTGCTGTTGCAGTGTGGACCAAGAGGAGATACACGAGAACGATTACTGGTCACAGCAATAAAGACAATAGTGATGCTAGTACTTTTTGAATGTTTCAAACAAAGTAGTATATAATAATAATAATAATGATAATAATGATGAATTGTGTGTGAATGTGTGTAGAGGCAGTGAAAAAAAACAAGCAAAGAAGGTAATGACTTGACAGATGTGTGCGTGAGTGTTCATGAGGAGTCCTCAATGTTTCAGATGTTGCATTTTCATATTAGCATTTGTTGAGTTGAGTTTTTTTGGAGATTTCTCTTTCAAGTTCGGTTGCTCACTGTTTATGTCAGTGAGCTTAACAGTTCAGGATTTACTGAGACTTGATGAGGTGGAAACCTAAACACCAGAACTGTCAGCTACTTCATTGTCCAACTGGGCCGGACATTTCACAACTAAAGGACCAACCAGATTTTTGTAAGCCCAGGTGAAGAAAAAGGGAATCTGTTTTGCAGTATTGTTTATTTGTGTGTGTATTTGTAAGATTAATTTGACTCACTTGTCTCTTTTTATTTTGTTTATTTTCTATCTTTATTATTTTGTCGTTTATTTTCAGCCTGTCCTCTGCGTCCACTCGACTCTGGCCTCCGATGATGTGAAAACATCTCACCCATCACTTTGTTTTCTTCTTCTCATCACTCAACCCCACTCTTCCTCTCTTTCCTCTGTGCTGTTCCCCTTCATCCAGCTCTCTCTCTGTTTCAATGAAAATGGCGGCTACAGAAGCATGTGGGCCACGCTGTGCATGGCCATCCGCAGATGACAAAATGGTGTAATATTTATTAGGGGAGGGGGGGGGGGGGGGGGGGGATTCAGGGTAGATTGAGGGAGAGAGAGAGATGGATGAGGAGTGGGGATGAGAATGTACTGTAAAGATGTGATTGTACACCACGCCATGGAGAGAAATGAAAAGTTCTAAAACATGCAACAGCTCCTCGCTCATCTTTGAGTCTGTGTGTGTCTTTACATTCAAAAGACCTGGGTCACATCTTGCAGTGGATTGTGGTGGAACGGTTAATTTCTCTGTGTGTTCATCTGTGAGTTATTTGATCCAAAGTGCCTATCACAGTATCCAAAAGTTGTCATATTTAAATTGTTGTCCAGCCGACAGTCTCAAACTCCAGAATATTCAGTTTTACATCATAGAAGACGAAAAAGCAAATAATGACATTTGAGAAGCTGGAACCAGTGAGATGTGTTACTCAGGTAATCAACTATCGAAATAGCTTAGAGTTTCCCATCAGCATTAGTCACATTTGAGTTGGTAAACATCATCGAGCAAACAATTAAAAAAGCGGGATTTACAGAAACAGACAGGAGGTCTGCGTCGCAGTGACGTGTAGTTACATTAGGCTACTGTACAGGGTACGCTGAAGGCTCTACGTCTCTTTCCTTTCTTCACACTTAATCTGTCCTGTCCCCAAAAAAAGCCAAAAAATGATTCTCTAAAAAAAAAGTATGACTGTGACTTCATTAGCACATTTCCAGCCATAACTCAAGAATTATTACGCTAATTATGCCAAATTTTTACACAAATATCTAACAGGATAAAATGATAAAGTAGCTTGTTATATCCAAAAGGTCAAAGGTCAACTTTACTGTGACTTCATAATATTATACATAAAATGCTTTTTTGGCTATTACTCAGCATCATAACTCAGGAGCAGCAGGGGAGACATTTGGTGACGCAAATCTTGAGTGTCCATCTTGAATCCGTGCTGATAGTGTAGATCTCCTGCGTTGCCGGGTTGAAGATTTGTGTGAGGCATTCACTTTTTCGAATTTGTAGCTTCTTTGAAGCAGCATCCATATTTGAGGCATTGTCTTCTGTCATGGCTGCATATGAGTCTGGACAGACATGGATATAAAGTGTCACTGCAACTTGACTGGTTGGTGGAGGCATACAGCTGGGAGGTGGTGATTATAGTTCGACTCAATACGAGTACATCTGACTACTTTAAAGTCAACAAAATAAAGGGTAGATGAGGCTTTACAACAGCATTTTTTTGTCCTTTGATGTCTGGACATCATATTCTGAGGGGAGCGAGGGGGTGTGTTGGGATATTTCCAAAACCTTGTCTACGACCGTGACTGTCATCAACATGTTTTACTATGTGAAGAAATCCCTCCATCTCCATCTGATCCCCTGTACAAGTTAAACTACATCAGTAAATAGCTCATGACCATGACCGTGTTACAAACGTATACTTGGCTGGTGTTAATGAATAACTGAATGGGGTTTTGGAGAAGCATTGTTTGCCTAAAATCAACATGTTTTAAAAAAAAAAAAAAAATGTGTGAATGGAAATGAACTTTAAGAGTGAACCAAGGACACGTCATGCTGAAATCCCCGACACCTTCCGTTTATATAACACTGAAAGAATTAAAATGACACACGGCTGATTTTCTCAGCAATTTTATTTTTTTCCTGTGTATCACCTTTTTTTGTGGCAAGCAACATTTTCACACCTACACATAAAGTGAAAACTGCAGTTTTATTCACGTGGACACAAAAAAGGCCAACAATGTGGGGAGCAGTGTGGTTTTCATTTCACTGGTTTGTTCATCTGTGCAGGAAAAGGCATTTAGATGTTGTTAACGGATGCAGCATACCAAGAAAGTAAATCACCCAGTAAAGCAGTGTGTAGCATTGCTTGAGATATCATTTGTTTTATCTTTTTTCTTTTAGTTTGTATCTTATTGGACGCTCTGTTTTTGTCCTTTACTTTGCTTATTCCATCAGTTAGCATGCAGTTCCTCTGTATTATATTCCTGTGTGTGTGTGTGTGTCCCCTTCTCAGTATCTCAAAATGTATCGAACTCAGCTTTGGTACAAAAGAGATGAACAGTAAGCATGCAGAATGGCAGTGTTTTGCTGCCATCTAATGTTCACTGATAGTCAGTAACGGGCTGCCTGGAAAGAGAAATCAGGACAGCTGCTTTGTAACAAGGCTTCAGCTCTTTCTTTTTTGGTTTTCACTGGCTTCACCCTGGGAGGCACACTGGACAGGTTTTGTGGTGCATTTGCCCACGGCAGTTGGATATTACGTATATAGCAATTAGCCAAGCCCTTAAGTTTCTACAAAAACACTAAGACATTTGTGTGAAATTACACATCAGTGGGGAAGTTTCCACTGTAGACAAATTTACTTGAAACACTTTAAAAACACTTCGGATAAATTGGTAAAGCTGCATTTTTTAAATTTGTATATTCATTTTTGGTGTGCTACAAATTAGCCTGGTGGAATAAAGTGGGCGTCGTCTTTTCATATGTCACAGGAAGTCACACATGGGCTGCGGGGCCTGTTTTTGCTCCTCACCATCATCCGAGTGAACTCTGCATAACACAACTAGTTTTAACAGGGGGGCAGTCTTCTGAAAAGGCTTTGATGAAAAGGAAATTCCACTGAAATTAACTTTGAGATTGTTGTTGCGCAAAAATTATCACTTTTTTTTTAATGCTGACTGGTAATTATGAGTTCTGGGGGATGCAGGGAAACAAACAGGATCTCATCTCACTTGCTTCCCTGGTTCAATATGAAACATTAAAAGCATAACCGGCTCTGTTTTTCTAATAGGTCTAACCCAGAATTTACAGTGCTTTTATGTGAGAGCTGATAACTTAAAACTCTGAGAATGCTTATAGTGACAAGCTAAATATTAAGCTGAATTCCCATTCAGTACAGATAACATTTTGCATGGTGAGCAGAGTGAGATCTAAAATTAAAATCTGTATGTTGAGAATGTTTAAAGACAAAAACTAAAAGGGTTACTTGTGTTGTAAGGAAGGACTGAACCGCTCACGTAAGTGTTTAGACATTGGCTTAATATGTGGCCACTGCTGATTTGATGGACAGTTGCTGTGTTCTTGTCCTTGGTATTTCTTATTTAATGTCTCCCATTTTGGCCTAAATGTTGTTTCCTGACACGTTTCAGGCTGATTTGGGGGAAATTCTGCTAAATACTTGTTGTTTTTTTGGCATTTAACTAAATTAAAAATGAATCATTGAATATATCTGGACAAATTATCAGCTGTTATAGCAGTGTTTCCTCTGTACTTTCCAGTAATGTTTCATCAGAACAGTGAGACGTTTTGTGGTCAAATATATTTTGGCTATGACAATGTTAATTCATCATTTTTATGTGGAACAGCTTAATAATCGCACAGTGGAAACACTGTCACAGGTTCAGGAGAACGCTTATCAGACTAACTCACATCAGAAGCATGATGTTGGTCATTTTGATTAGCTTGAAGCATGCAGATAGTGGATATACAATGTAGGCCTATAATATATAACATTATCTGTGCATATGTGTACACCTATATACAGTTCAGTTCAACCCTCTCTCTCTCTTTATCTCTCTCTCTTTCTGCATCACGACCTGATGCGTCCCCTCAGTCCCTCAGAACCAGATACAATTCAGTCCTTGTCATTCTTTTGCAGAAAGTCACTTAGGAGAAAACTTTCAGCGGAGATCTTTCTCCTCTCTGTGGTTTGCTTTTTCCATCATGTGGAAAGGAAGGTGGGATATGAGTGGTGGTGAGAGGAGAGGGCATGAAAGAGGGAATGTGAGATTCCTCAAGGTCACAATCTTGAAGACTTCCTCGACCTGAACGAAAAACAAAAAAACCGAAATAAAACATAAAACTGTGAGGACAATGAATTTGTAACAGTCATAACATGCAGTGACACGTCACCTTTTCTCAAAGCACAAACAATAACGCTGGTTTGTAGAGAAAATCTAAAATGCATTGAAGGGATGTCAAAGAAAACACAACATAATATTTTATTTCTAGATAAAAATAAACTTGTATTAAATTAAAGAGGCATTTGGCAAGAGTCCAAAGGAGAGGCCTAAAAACATAAGAGCGGATACATTAAGTAATTTAAGGGGACAATTTATCTTAATAGTCTGAGGCTAAGGTCATGTTAGCAGGAAAAGTGTTTTGTCCAATGTGCCGTAGCTCCATCAAAAATAGACAAGGCATATATTTTTAACATCCTCTGAAACATGCTGCGGCGTGTTTGCTGGAATTACAATTGTCTAGAGTGGCTGCGATCAGCTCAGGCTGCTTGTCAGAGATCTTTTCTAGTTGAATCTGCTGTCCTGCATTTGCTCTGAATATAGGATAGGCTGGTTACTTTGGTAGGTGACTCGGTCATTTTAAAGATCCAAACGTTGAACGTGGCTTGCTGGTTAACTACAGATGCATGTAGGCTTAAGTAAAGTTGGCTAAAGCAGAGGTCCCCTACCTGAGCTACTATCTCAGATGCAATATTCTGTATTGGAGAATATATATTCCAAAGAAAACAAAGCATTCAAGTACTAGAAGGATACTGATTTTTTTTTACTTTCAACCCAGTACATTGGTGGCAACATGTGTAAACACATACATGTAAGTACAAGAAGATTCAGACATGATGTTTAGTGAGAATCCAGACCTACCAGTGCTATTCTGCCACTTGTACACCTGCACAATTATCTTTACTTTCCGATGCTATAGCTAAATACTCCGCCCTGAAGGAAAGAGAGTGGTGGAAAGGAGAAACAGGCAGTCAAGATCAGTGAATCAGAATCAGAACAAGATGTCAGTTCAGTCGAGGAAAAAGGAAAATGTTTGCTATTTTTGAAAAGAGCAGATTGAAACAGATTGTGTCGCTGCTTCCCAGACAGTGTCAGGAAGGAAAAACAAAGGTGATAGCGGTTGGTGTGAAGTCGTGACATTTGCACGGCCCAGCAGGATCTGGAAAAGGAGGACTGGCACTGGAGAAAAGGCTGGCTGTGTTTGTTTGTGTGTTTTGAAGTGTTAACTCACGCGCTCTCTCTCAGAGCTTCCTCTCCTGCCGCTGCGATCTTCCTGTAGCAGTAGATCATCTCAACCACAAGCCACACCTGCAGTCCGATGATGGAGACGTACATCATCACCTCAGACAAGATGGATGCCAGTCCTCTGGTGACTAGAGAGACAGAGAGGGAGATAAGGTGAGATATATTGTATCAGTGTGCTTTTAGAAAGGGGGTGGGATTTAATTTGTACCATGAAAAGGATGAGGGCTGCCCAGACCATACATCTTTTAAACGATATGAGTCATAAGTCACGACCTTCTGGCCTGAATTACCAAGTCATAATTCACAGCTGCCTGAATCCTGCTGCACATACAGTTAAAGGGATACTTCGCCGATTTTCATCCAGCTTTGTTTCACAACACAGTGGCTTGAAAGGTAATCAGAGGTGTAGCTGAGGTGTGGCCCTGCTCCCAAACCTAAGTTAACAAATTAATTTCTTTGGTCATACAGCACCAATACAAAAGTATGTGTGTCTTTCTTGCTGATATAGTGAAATCCCTGAAACCGTGTGTTCCTACCAGAGTGCTGAAATCGGCTTAAATACTGTAGGGCCTAGTCTTTTAGTTTTAATGAACACCTGCCTGAGTTTAGGAACTGTCCCAACTGCTTTTAAACATGCCGTAGTTAGGCCTGTCCTCCTCTAGTGCCCCCCTCTCCTGTGGGGTCCCACAGGGTTCTATTCTTGGCCCTATGCTTTTTTCATTATATGTGTTACCACTTGGGTCAATTATAGCCAGATACAATCTATCTTTTCACTGCTATGCAGATGACTTGCAAATCTATCTGCCATTGAAGCCAAAAGATAATAATGCACTAAGTTCCTTACTTGACTGTATTGTTGATATCAAGAATTGGTTAAAACCAAAAAAAAAAAAAAAAAAAGAATTGGTTAACTCAAGGATAAGACAGAGTGCATTGTGTTTGGGGATACTGGGACGATTGGCTTGGGCGCCTTGCCTTCTACATGTAGCCCTATGGTCAGAAATCTGGGGGTAATTTTTGACAACCATTTGAAATTTGATAAAAAAATTAACAATGTTGTTAAGACAAGCTTTTTCCAACTACGTCTTTTAGCCAGAGTTAAAACATTTTTAAGCTGTCATGACCTTGGAAAAGCTATTCATGCTTTTATTAGTTCTAGACTCGACTACTGCAATGCACTGTATATTGGCGTCTCCCAGTCTGCTCTTAGCCGCCTTCAACTTGTGCAAAATGCAGCTGCCCGCCTTTTAACTAACACTAACAGAGGAGAGCACATTAGTCCTGTCCTTTATTCCCTCCACTGGCTCCCAGTTCATTTTAGAATTGATTTTAAACTTTTAATGTTTGTATTTAAAGCTCTTAATGACCATGCCCCATCTTATTTATCTGAGATGCTAACTGTCCGTGAGTGTGGCAGGGCTCTGAGGTCCTCTAACCAACTCTTGTTGGAAGAGCCCAGGTCTAAATACAAACACTGGGGTGACTGAGCTTTTTCTGTTGCCACACCCAGGCTCTAGAATAAACTCCCCACTAACATACGTCTTGCTTCTGACCTGAGCCTCTTCAACTCTAAACTTAAAACGTATTTATTTAGGATGGCTAATACTCAGTAATGTGGTGACGCTCCTATTTTATTTTATTATTTTATTGTTTTATTTGTTGTTTTTTATTTATGAATCTGTTGTGTGTTGTGTTTTTAATTGTTTTTTAATCTCTTGTGAAGCACTTTGATTCACCTGTGGTCGTTGTAAAGTACTATATAAATAAAGTACATTACATTTTTACTGCATGGACAGCCTCGTTTTTATAAAAAAGACCATGTTTCAGCAGTGGAAGACTTCATTAAGCTATCAAACGTCCACAAGGGCTCAGTGTTCTGCAGTGAGAGCCCCACAGGTTACAGGAAGCCTGGCAGTAAAGAAAACAAAACAAAACAAAAAAACACTAGTTAATCAGCCTGATTCAAGTGATAAGATTCAGTGGATCGAGCACCAAACCTTGAGGGACACCTCTGTGCTTATTTAGGTACTTGACTCACAGTTACAGTTTTTTTAACCACTTTGGGGCAGAGCAAGCTATGAACACAACATATTGTCATCATATGAAGCTTAGCACAAGTTCAATTTGGAAGACTATTCTTTTTTCACCTCCTGAGGAAAATAACTGACAATTTATCAGTAAAAGGTTCACAATGTTCAAGTTTTCTCTCAGCTGTTTGGTGCAGAGCAGGTAGTGTACCATTGTTTTTTGGAGTTTTTTTGTTTGTTATAAACAGCTGCCTGAATGCTGTGAAACACTAAAGTTGAAGGTGGGAAATCCAAAATGAAGAGCTGAAAGATGCTCTGTCGAGCTGAGGAGAGCAGTTATTGACTCAAAATACTCATTAAACCTGCACTGATTAATTGTTTTCAATGTTCTTTAGAGTTGAGGGGGAACTGCAGAGTTTGAAGGTAATTCTTTGTGTGTTTTTGACAATGAACAACCCCTTTCGATAATATAGAAATATCGATTAAAGCAGTTGTGATTGAGTGTAGCTATGACAGCAGAGTTTTCTGGGCTGCAATAAAACCTCTAGGAGTGTCAACACCACTACATGATGAACATTAGGGCCCTATCTCTTAAAGCAACTGGCTAATTTAGTTTCCCTTTTCCCTGCTCAAACATTCAGTACAACATCCCTCCCCTCTGTCCTTACGTCGTGGCACCACTTTCACAGAGATTATCTTGGTGGCGTTGGTTTGAAACTCGTAGTTCGGATACATGAGAGTGCGGCTGAACGTGCACTGGTAGGTCCCCGTGTCATTGAAGGTCACATTGAGGATGTAGATGGAGCCATCCTGAAGGTCGTCCGTATGCTTGCTGCCGTTCCAGTCCAGACGATCGTAGAAACGTGAGTCACTGATATAGGGCTTTTTTTCTTCATAGCTGTATAACTGAAAGAGAAGTACAGAGTGGAATATTTTTGAAAACTGGCTGGACCAGTTGGGAACCACTGTCCTAGGGCAAAAATTGGCTGTCAAAGGGCGGGGAAATTTTGGTGGACCAACCAATCAACCAACCAACAGAGAGAGCTACAGAGCTACTGGTTGCAGCTAAAAGGCATAAAACAAACTGATTGTTCTGAGTCGATGACTGAATATTCATACAAACACACGGCCAATCATCACCACTGCTGCTGATTTTTCGTATCGACTGAGCTGCAGTTACGACCTGACCTCTGCTCTTCCTGGTGAATTAGTGGATACAGATTCTAAATGGCAGCAGAAGGCTAATGGGATCTCTCCCGCTAAAGGACTATACCGTAATGGCCTCTTTGCTTTGCCTGGTGAGGACTCCTTAGTTCAGCAAAAGCGCTGTCTTCCAGTTGACACACGGGGGAAAAAAAGCCTGTCATAAAAAATGCAAGACTCTGCTCTCTCTCATGATAAATGCATTGCAGCTGTTTCCCAGAAAAGAAGACAAATGACCCTGCTGTGATGGATGTATTTGGGGCTTTGTGCTGATTGCTTTAGTGGATACATGATAACTTATTAAATCAGGGAGAAAATTGCTGCATTTGATGTGGTGGACATTAGTTTAATGGTGAAATTATCAACATTTCTTCCAGTACTGACTATGCTGATTTAATTTCCGTTTTCTCCCAAATTTAAACCACAACCACACAGCCACTTCCTCAGCAGCAGGCTTCGCCCTCATTAGATATGCAGGAAAATCTAGGGAGTGGGTTTCCTTCATCAGGCCTTTTTCAGGAAGTTTAGGGTCACAGCCCAGTTACCAGAGGCAACTGTGGGCATTGTACATTTCTGCAAACCCATGAATACTTTACATTTGTATGTTTCAACATATCATATCAGCGTTTCCAAAGTAACATAGTATATGAGCTGACCACTGTCTGAGATCAACAAACAACAAAACCAGTTGTTTTTAAGTGACCCATTGCTGTTTTTTAACCAGGTCACAGTGTTATGAATAGCAGCTGTTTTTTATTCAGACATCAGCAGCTTCTCCAGCTGTGATAGTGCTGCCAAAACTTTATTTTTTAAGCTAAACAGGATCTTTTCCGCACCATAACCAAGTGGCTTGTGTGCCTAAATCTAACCACACATAACACAGCGCTGCTGAAATGTAAAGTTTCAATGTATCTGCCTCATAATATCGTACAAATCAAAGGTACAATGCCAACATTTTTTCTGCCGATTGGGCGGCAGTTTAAATCTCTGTAATTTTAGTCTTAAATGTAATACAGAAACAAAAGCTCAGCCCTGTTAAACCATTACGAACGGCTGTGTAGGATATATGTTTTTCTTATCCTCTAAGAGGTGATGTTCCACGTCCCTAGACCCAGCCCAGTACCTGACCCTGCCTGCCGCCCGGCACATGATGCACCTGACCCAGATGTCTATCCCTGCGGGAGGTGGGCCCACAGGGCGGCAGCTCCATGATGTTTTTTCAGGCTAAGCCAGACTGGGCCCCATCGCTCAAGGCCAAGCCACCACATGCTCACCAGCCAGCTCCAGAAGATGCCCAGTATCACGATACTGGGTAAAGTACTCCAGCTCTCATTGGCCAATTCATCAAGGTCCCTTGAATTGCTCTTAGTCTGGTCCCTCCCTGGGACAACTTTACCTTGGGAGACCCTACCATGAGCCATTTGCCCTGGATAACACAGCTCCCAGGGTTCCAGGGTTAACCCCTCTACTAAGTTACGGTGGTGATTCTTCATCACACTGTGACCTCCAACATGCACTGGGGCGGTGGTTTGCAGCTGAGTGTGGAGCAGTCGGGATGAGAGTCAGTACCTCCAAGACTGATGCCATGGCTCTCTGCCAGAAAACAGTGGCAGAGAGCATGAGATGGACAGGTGGTTTGATGCAGCGTCAGCGGTGACACAGATTTTCTCATCTTCTAATCTACCTCTCTGCAAGAATGAAAGTGTATTTTCCAAACCTTTAAAGTCCTTCTTGCCCTGTTGGTTGTCATCCCTATGTTTTATGGGACCATCGTCTCTTGATATGAACTAACTTTGTAAGAGTTTGGTAAGGACGAGATGGATGTTTTAAACGCAATTTGAATGGTAAAAATTTGATCAGCCAATGAATCAAGAAAACTGTCTTTTCAACAAATTTGAGGGAGTAAATTTCAAGGAATATAATATCAGCAGGCTATAGGCTAATTTCAACATATTGGCCCAGGGAAAAATACATTGCACACTTGGCCTTTGCTGAGAACATGAAACCCTTTGAAAGGTCTCTTTAATGAATCATATTAAGACGTTACTGAGCTGGGGAACACAGATACGCTCCAGCCTTGTTGCAAATCTTATTACTACTCACGTGGGTGAACTCAGTCTCATCCGAAGCCTTGAAGTGCCAGTCGACCGTGGCCTTGGCGGGCACCTCGCCCCTCATCTTACAGGAGATGCAGCCCAGTTTGAAGCCTTCGTTGGCCACCGCCTCTGTGTCTGAGTCCACCTCCACACAGGCTCCATGGCAGAGAGATGCTATAGAGTGAAACGGGGTGGAGAACACACAGTTAGAAACCTCCAGTATCACTTTATTGTTCCTTGTGTATTTGCAGGTCACAGGGTTTTAGAGGTAAGAGCCGTGGGTGGCTGGCCATCATCCTCTTTTTCATGTACCCGTGACATGAGGGAGAGGGTGATACATGGGCAGAGCTCTGCTGTTTTCCAGTATCTCAGTACTTGCAGGCAAACTGTCTAAACACTATTTTACAAAACAGATTAGCTACTGTAACTTTTGTATTTTTGCGTGCTTACTCCCAATGCTCATTGCATGCGTTTTTTTTCTTTCTGTTGTATCGGGCAGAGCTTTTTTCTTGCATATTTTTTATTTCCACTCATCAATCATAGATGGTTGTGAATTTGATTAATTGGCTTTGTAGTTTTGTAGTAATTAACATTTTAGGTGTTTTTAGTCTGTGAATCTGAGGGGAAATAAAGAGGTTGCAGTGTGCAGCACTAGTTTCTTGCATTCTGTCAATTGGTAACTGAGCTAAATTCATATATAGAAGCGTGAGTCTATATATGCCATCATCATCATGACACATACTTCTCATCGGCCAGGAGTTACACACCTGTAACTCCAAATGTTTCTCTCTCACACTGCACCTTGCAGTTTCCACTGAGGCCTCAGCATGGCTCTCAACCAATGATCTTGTGCTATTCTCAACTTTGACCTCTGGGGATGCATTAGTTTCGAATCGCAAGATGGGGGGGAGGGGAGATGAGGGAGAGGACAGGAAACACATCGCTGATCAGATAAATTGAAATCATCAAAAGTTTGGTTGAGACTCATGGCAGCACATCACCCATGGCCTTATGTTCATAAATATCTAAAAACCAAAAGTCTAACTTTTACTCCCTGGGATACAAAAAATGCAGCACCAAAGAGATAATTTAAAAATAATCACACAAATAGAGATGCCACCACACTGCAGAGAAACATGGAGGGGAGGAATGATGGGGAGGAGGGAAGAAAGAGAAAGTTAGCACAGGCTTCAGTAGGAACAGCCATTTCTGCAAAAGCATGGGGGAAAAAGGGAAGCAGGAGGGAAGAGGCCTAATGCTGGCTGATGCACTGCAGAGAGAGAAGAGAAAGGGAAGAGAAACAGGGAAGGAAAAGGAGAGAAAGTTAAGAACATGATGTAATATTTCACAGGCCCAAAAGTATAAGCCCAAATGTAAATGGACCTATTGCTATTGTATTTAAATAAGAGATGGACCTGTGCATTAAAACCAAAGACAGACCTGAACCCAGCTGGACCCAAGAACGAATAAACCCGAGCCTGAACTTGACTAATATATTTATTTATTTATTTATTTATTGGCCCCAAACAGCAGTGGCGCCCTCAAGCTCAACTAGACATCTTAAGGCATCCATTGGTATCAAATATGTGGATATATTATTTTTGCCAAATCATAAGCGACTACGTTTACATGCACACTAATGTATGACAGTATTCTGATTTTGATATGGGTCATGTAAACAGCATATTCTGTTTGGATACTCTGAATTAGCCCTTATACTGAATGAAGCTTTTTTCGATTAAGACACGTTGGATATGCCGGTATAATTCGGGTTTTCGGAGCATTATTTGGGCATGTATACAGCACATTCAAAATATGTGTCTCAACTGGAGTTTTAGCCACAGTTTACAACACACCGCCTCTTGCCTGCCTCTTACAGTCAGCTCCGTGCGTTGTCATGGATGTGCTGTGCACAAACCAACTCGCCAACAGTTGTTTTGCATGGCTGTTTGCAAAGGCTGTTAAACATTATGAAAGACTTGGATATCAACAGGTTTTTGGATGTGCGCAAAAAACTCCAACCTTATCAAGGTGGTGGCTGAAATGAATGAAAGTGGGAGGCTGTGTTCGCGCAGTTAAACAAGTCCATCTCCGGTGAAAGTGGTAAAATGGCTCTGGCTGTTCCACTTTCCCATATTTTGACCTGATAAACAATGTCCTAAAGTTGGCTAGGAGTAGGCACAAGAGTAGCGCTCAGCTATTTCCAATTTCCACGTGGTCAAAGATGTGGCATGTTTACGGCCCTTCTTAGTGGAAAATTCCTTTTAATTAGCCATGTAAACAGTTCAGTAGGAAGATAGTCTCTTTTGGAATAAGGGCACATACCGGAATACTTTGTGTATGTAAACGTAGTCACTGCCTACATCTCTGAGTTCTTGTATTCACACTTTTTTGTAGCCTTGTCATTGTTTCCCCAGATCTCTGCCACTACTTTGGTGAGTACAGTGTTATATTCACTGATAGAAACAATAATCAAAACTGTGACAGTATGACCAAAATTATAATCAACCAGAATGCACCTTTAAACTAGCATTTACAAAAACCTGACATCCACCATGATAACAGAAGTAAGCAAAACTTAAACGTCTAAACCTACATAACCAGGTTCGGCTCAGGCTGGGGTTTTGGGGGTTTTCTGGGTGCGGGTCTGCTGAGGACCACTAAATTATAGCAAACAGACCTGAGGCAAACATACCTCTCCTGAACTGATGAGAGAACAGGTACACTTATTCGCAGAGAGCAACGCAGTGAGTGGAAAATACATTTTTGTTTTCTATTTTTCAGTTTAATCTCTGCTCTAATTAGCTTTCTTGTCTGCTCCAAACTTGATTGTTTGTGTTAATTACAGGCTGCCGGAAACGGCACCAGCTGTCTGGGCTGCAGCTAATCCTCAACAGACGTCGATGAAAGTCATTCATCACTTAGAGCTCCTGTAGAATCTCACAGGAAAGCATGTGAAATTAAATAACAGAATTTTTTTGCAAATAGATACCACCAAATCTGTGTTTAAATATTAATATGCAATGATATTTTGACTCAAGTCTGTGAGAGATTCTATCATATCAGCTCTTTCTGTGTGGAAAAGATAGAAAGACAGGCAGAAAGAGACACCAGACAGACACAAGAGCAAGACATCCCATGCAGAGAAACACAGAGGGGTTTGAGATGACTGGCATATCGACTGCTCAGAGAAAAGGAGGTGAGACCTGGAACACAGACAGAGGAGACACATTACAACAACAACAAAGCACATGTTTGACGGACAGCGGGACATAAATTAAGAGGATGTCTGAAGACAGAAGAGAACACTTCAGTAGCAGGACAGGAAGAATGTACACGAACACAGACAGATGCAAATCTAGCAGGAACAGCAGCACACACAGGCAGCGTGAGGCAGTAATCCCGAGGGAGATTGGTGACGCAGCGAGAGGCGAGATTGTGCAAGGTGGGCAGAGATGCTGCTGACTGTCCGAAGCTGAGACAGCGAGTTAAGAAGACAGCTAGAGAGAGAGACTTAGATGCAAGCCGACACAGAAGGAACTGCACATCCAAAGTGCAGACTAAACAGGGTCAGAGTCACCAAACTGCCTCAGCAATGATTCTCACCAACAACAGCAGGACACACAAAGCATCAAAAATGCAAATCCATTGCGTAATCTGTGGACTGAGGTTCAGGATTATGCAACGGATATTCCAGAAATTGCAGATTAGGAGTTTTTTTTTCCCTGACGGGGGGTTGGCTGCTTAATCCCTCATATCAGCTGATGTATACCCCTGAGGCCTATAAAGCAAAAAATAAAAAACAACCTGACATGTATCTTTAGCTGCACAAAAGACCATCCAGCCACTGAGGTTTGCTATCTTAGCATGTGGCTGGGAGCTAAAGGAAATACAAAGAGGATCAAGGTGATTTGCTGAGATGGCCGTAAGACAGAGGGAGAAAGGGAGGAAGGAAAATTGGATAAGCGAGACAGCAAAAGAGACGAGGGAGGACAACATCTGTTTCCATCACTGGGTTACCACAGACAAAAACACACACATATACCGTAGGCATACATAACCTGGGGAAATGCCAAGCATCCATGACATTTCCCCTGACACCAAGCAAGCAACTTTCCACTGGAACAAGTAGACCATTGAAGCACACTGCTCTGAGAGCATCTGTTTTATTTCACACAACAAAGCTGTCGTGACTGAGTGATGGCACACTGGTTTATCAGGAAAGAACAAGCCGGAGGACTCCCTACCTGCTTTTCTGTCAATTTTTGTCCTCGTGTTCTTGGTAACAGCTGCTGCTTTAGTTAAAGAGCACAATTTCTATTTTTTGGAGTCCAAAAAAAAAAAAGACATCCAGAATGTGATTTACTGAACAAAAAAATGACACAGAAATGTTGAAAATGTCCTCAATGAGTCAAAAATAAAAAGTTGTGAGGACTTCTTAGTAGCTCTCAGCACAAGTGGAGAACATTACAATCTAACTTCACATTTCATTTTCTTTTTCTCCCAAAATTAGCTTTCTCCTCCTATTGCGACAAATATGTAATGCAAAAATGTAAAACTAAGTTTGAGGTTATGTTATACAGTCTTGTCTCCTGGAAATCATGTTTGAATACTTTTGATTTGCAACAGTAAATACATTTGAGAGAAACATAGTGCCACTTGCAGTTCTGATTCTCCAGCGTTACTGTGTGCATGTTTTGATGTAGACTGAGATCTTTGTTCTCTCTCTCTTAGTTCTCTACAATTCATGCACAACGGCTCTTAGTACTGCATGTTCAGTGACATTTTGTTCTTCAACATGGATCTGAATCTGTTTTGAAGGACGAAACACAAGGCGTGCATTCATTTTTTTCTCAACAAATCCTCGACCCAGTAGTCTATTTAACTTGGTGGTGACACTCAGAGGTTTTCTTGTGCCTCGGCTCTGGTGCATACTGGCCCACTAACACACCAAAATGGTGTGAGGCCACATTAATGTAAAGAGTTACACCTGTGCTTTTCCTGCTGTAATGAACCCAAATATCTCCTGTGTATAACAAGCCCCAGGAACAAGAAACCCTAAATGGGATGCAGCTATTATTAGTTTTTGAATTGTGATGACAAAACTGTGAAGATTTACATTCCAAAATGCAACTTTAAAGATGCATGAATCGGTATTTTGGGCTGTTTAATAGCTGAGCTGCACATCAGGATAAAAGTGGCATAGATTCGCAGCAATGTCAGCATTCATTTGGAGTTATGTATCTTGAGAGAGGATCAAGCATTAAACCTTGGGGGACACCTCTGTGCTAATTTAAGCACTTGTCACTAAAAGTACCCACTTCAGTTACAGGTTTTTGACCACTTCATGGTGACGAAGCAAGCTCTAAACACAGGCTAGAATCACCTGACGACGGACGTAGCACAAAATTCTGGGCCCTTTGCATAAGCCATTACTGTGGGCACCTTGCCCTTCCTCTCTTGATGGCACACAACCTTTGAATCAATCACTCAGCTCTAGCTTCATTTGAATTCTAGAGCGGGGTAGACTAAACCATTTGGCGCATTTAAGGGGTGAGAGGAGCCTCAGAGAGCTTCCATTGTTCTTTTATACATTGTTAAGTCTTTCAACGAGATTATTCAGCCAATTTTAATCTAGTTTTGGCACTAATTACTAAAAAATAAAAAATTGCAAAAGAAAGCTGTGTTACCCCCCTTTCCCCCTCCCACTGAGGCCCTGGTTAATCAGTCCACATTGCCCCTCACTACAACGCTCCTGCCTGACAAATGTGCTCTCTTTTAGCTCTGTTTTTGGTCTCCACCAACCCATGAGGGAAATATCTGGCTCTTTAGTTGCTAAATGCTCCTCAGTGGTCACCAGCTATAGTTGCTAACTGTGTCTCTATGCTGTTTGGCACTGAGCAGACAGTGCACAGTTGCCTGCTGGAGCAACATGGTTGCAAAACAATGAGCTGAAAGGCGCTAGAATGCCTCATGGCACTGAGGGAAACTATAGGCAGGTGATAATTCTCTGAGGCTTCTTAATCATGAGCATGTGGTCATTTGATTTAGTCAGTGGTGCAGCTTTAAAACGGCACTATGTTTGAAAAACCAGCATGTAGAGTGCTCCAAGAATGAGTCCTAAAACCCGGAAATGAGTTAGCATTTTTGCATTCCCAGTTCCCTCATCTGGAAGTCAGTGGGTTTTTCTTTTCTTTTCTATGTGTCTTAAAAAGGTCTCTTTGCTCGTTGTGAAATGGGACTATTAAGCAGCTTACAGGCTAAAGACGTTTTGTCTTTAATACTTGTTTTGTTTTTTTTTAACTTTGGCAGCCGGCAGTGGACAGGTGACACACTGTTCAAAAACCTCTCCCGACACACACTGAGAAAATTATCTGCGTGTCCTGATTCATAATGTGCATTTGTCCTTCTTTGCCCTTGTGCGGCTCTAGCACGCACACACACACACACACACACACACACACACACACACACACACACACACACACACACACGCACACACAGTTCCGAGAAGCCCTACCTCAGTGTATGAGTATGCCTCATGTCTCTCCTCTTACTGGTCTGTCTCCAGGCCATCAGCTCCTTCTGCTTTTTAATTTTTTGAGTGATTGTTATACTTAATTTTGCTTTTGCTCAAGATTCTTCAATGTGTCATCTAGCTCTCTGCAGCGTTACTCACAACAAACAAGCGACATGCACAACTGCATGTTCACACAGCAGGTTCAGTTTTGGTGTCTGTTAATAGTCAGAGGGATATTTTGCATTTGTCTGGGTTGGTGAAAATCTGGGGAACTTGTTTTTCTAAAATTCTTTACATGTTTTACAGCTTATTGGTCAGCATAAAGGCACAAAAAATATTTTAAAAATTGCATATTTTACATTACTTTAGCTGAAAACAGTTCATGTATTCATTAGGTCAGTAACAAAGTATCAAAGTATTTATTCCAATAAACACAAGACACTTGCAGCAACATATTAAGCTGTAGGCTAATATGCGTGTTTCTAAGTGCAGTTGTTTATGTCTAAGCAAAAACACATAATCATTTTGATGGTGTTAACAATAATAATTGATAAGCCGACGAGATCTCAGCTCTACAAATACAAAGCGAGCTGTGTGGAAGGACACCTCGTCCTTCAAAGCCCCCTTCACTCCCTTGACTCCCGCCCCCCTCCTGCAGCTACAGGAAACCCTGGTACTACAGATCTCTGTAACACAGCTGGATGAACAAGGGCTCAGGTGTGTGTGTGTGTGTGTGTGTGTGTGTGTGTGTGTGAGTGTGTATGTGTGCATGTGTGTTACCAGGACACATGCAGCCTGCAAATTAGGTCGCGGCCCAGTATCTCACTCCAGATCTGTGGGTTAGAACAGATCTCGCAATAAAAAAAAACAGTCTGAAATAGAATCCAAATTAAAGTCTTTTCAGAATTATATTCACGCTGCGTTGAGGCTTCAGGGTCTGACAGTAGCTGCAGATGAGGCGCAAGTGAACCACCGGCATAGTTTCTAGAATCACATCGTTGTTGTTGTTGTTTTTGTCCAGACTGCAGGGCCGCTCAGATGGAGTGCATCAATCAAGAGCTCCATGTTTACAACGCTTGCTGTTTGTACGAGGGGATAAATATAGATCCAGACATCCTATATACTGAGTTGTAGCAGCTACGTTTTGTAGAACAGGCTTGTACAACCTGATGACATAATATTTTATCAGGGGTTGAAGGCTCACACAGCCAGAATAAGAGTTGACTTAAGTTGAAGAGAACAGATTATTTTAAATTATTTAACTTTTAAGGGAATTATTATTTTTTGCCTTAATTGTTTGAAAAATAAATAAAACAAATATCCTTCATTGTGTGATTTTTCTATTTTAAGCCAGAAAAACTACAAACAGCAAAAATTTTACTTGAAAATTCCTCAAGCAAAAACACAGCCCATAAATCAGACTTGGATTTTTCAGGAACATGCTCCAGTGCATCCCTTGAGTAGTTATAATTAGTTTAGTTTCTCCCCCTGCCACTTAAATTGATGATGAGCTTCTCCGTAATGTGATTGCCATTTTGTGCAGCAGCAGTGGTTGGAGTGGAGTGATGGAATGGACGTGAATCCAAATGGCTCAGGGCGGAGAAGATGGTGTGGTTGTTCAAACATCCTGCTGACAGTGATCTGCTTTGACCATAAGTCCGCACTTGAGCCATTTGCAGACTAAATGGCTCCGTGCTCTGAAAGAGTCTCTCTGCTGCATGCATTAGTTAAGGTAGCCATCAGATGCATTAGGTTTTATGAGGTTCTGGTCTGGCTTGAAAGCAAAGGCCGCACAACTCCAGTTACTGTTCATACTTGTGAACAATCGTGTCATGTTTGGAAAGAGAGAAGCCTTTTGGCACTTTGAGCATCATAAAAATTAAAGTTCACTACATTAGTGTGAGCTACAAGCCTGTTCTCATTCCCAGATGGTTAAGCACCAATGCTTTGTCAAGCTGCTTGACTTGTGATATCAATGCCAAAGGCCCCCTTAAAGTGATAGTTCAGGTTTTTGGACATGAAGTTGTGTGAAACGCTGACCATCTGTAGCTCTGATGGCCCGTAGCTTACCGGAGAAAAAGTAGTTATGAAGATATAAGGGGGACACGGAACCAAAAGGTTTTAAGCTACAAAAAAGTATGCATGTGTTTTGTTAGACTATTTTAATAATTTTAAAATATCCCCGCATTATGTCACACCTTGCTATCAATTGGGACTATTTTCTGGCCAGTATCCCTCCGCCGTGCAGGCCCGCAAGACAGCACGCCAACAGAAATCAATTAGACAGTTCATCACCACGCCGTGCAGATGCGCAGGATAGCAACGGCTAACAAAAACTTCATTGGCTGTTTCCAACAGAGAACCAGTAGGCTATTATTAGTGAGGAAGAAGATGTACTAGCCCTATATATACCTACTACTACAGTGCGAACACCAACTCAGGCTCATGACACACCCTCGTCAGCTGCTGTAGGTAAACAGAGGAAAACCAAAATGGTGCGAACTTGTGATTTCCCCAGCTGTGGGAATAAAAAACATCGCCGGCTCCCAATTCCATCAGTTTCCTGTTACAGATGTATGTATTTATGTCATATTCTGTTAAACGAATTAGGTGGTACATGATCAGGGAAAACAGAGAGAAAGGACTGTGGCATTTGCTTTTGCTCAAGAGGTAGAAAACCTGCAACTACGAGAATGCACTGCACCGAACCGTGCCAATAAACGTTCCCACTGATAGGTAACATACCGTGTGTTCTCATACCCATACTACCATACTATACAGAGACTTGTGGCGTCAGAAACCAATGGAAAAAGGGGTCCTTTAACGTCGGCATGATATGTGGCCGGTTGCCGTTATAGTTTAATGGTGCCGAGCGGCATCAGGGAGACACACGGCAGGATAAGGGCGAAACTTAAGGCGGTGAAAGATCGACTGGGGCAGGCAGGAGGGGAGGTGGATGGGTCCACCAAACACCAACCTTCACCCAAGAGAGCAATGTTTGCATCCCTTAAGAGTCTAAAGCCAAACCCTGTTGTTTTTTCCTAAACCTAACCACTTGTTTTTGTTGTTGAAGGTGTCCCTCAACGTCAACAACCAACACACCCAGGATACCAAAGTCCATGACAAAACGTCAATATGTGCCCTGTGTGTTGTTATCACACCCTGAGGGACGTGACAAAGCATCAGTACTTGACAACCTGGAAATGTTTTACTGTATTTTTATTTCTCCTTTTTCTGATTGTAATTCCCTTCTGCAGCTGTCGCCAAACTTAGATGAAGCCTATTGTGACAGAGCGTGGGTGGAGCTTGAGATCATCATACTTGTTAAAACTGTTGTGATACACATGTTTTTTCCCTCCTAGATTCACCAGCCTCCAAAAACTCCTTGAACACCATCTCAGGTTTTTTTAGCACATGCAAATGCAAATGTCAAAATAAAAAAAAGAGCATGAGCTGCTATTTTTTTCAGCCTCAATCTGTTCCTCTCCTCTTGTTTTGGGAGGTTCCATCCAATTTCCTGTCTCGTCTTATATCCTCATCCTCACTGCGTCCGGCTCCAGATGTGCTCACTCGCTTCAGTCCTTAACTAACCCGCCGGCTCCTCATTCAAACTGTCTGTTTCTGTCAATCGAGGTTGTGTAACCTTCTTACTTTTTGCCAAGCGTCACTTCTCTGTTCACTCATCTGCTTCCACGGCTCACTTTTCTGCAGCCTGTTTCAACTTTATATCCTGGAAAAACTGCCACTTCATGTCACAGCGTAACTATAATTATTATATTCTTTTAGATTATGAAGCTGTGCCGGCTTATGCATGTGTGGTTTGTAGTATTGTTGTTGTTGTTGAGTGTGAGACAAAGAGCAGCTGGCTGACTGTGATAAGTGCTCAGTTAATCTCTCTTTTACTGCATTTCTTCCTTTTTGTGCTCAATTTTAAATCTCAGTGCTTAAAATGTGATTATCTGTAACAACAACATGCCAAGTAAAAAAACAGGGGAACATATTAAAAATGCTCAAAATACTTTTTTAAAATTTGGGTCCGGTTTGCACAAAAGCAAAGTTAAAAAGCATTTAAAGTCAAAACTGTTCTTTATTTTCCACAGCTGTAGCCATAACTAACCTCTAAAAGCTGTTTAAATTGCCTGCCAGTGCATGCCATTGATCATTTTACATTTATTTATCTTTCCAGATAAATCGAGGCCATAAATAAAGATATGCCGTAAACTTCCTAAGACAGGGTTGTTAAAGATTATTTCTTTGCGGCATTGCTCCTCTTCCTGTGGGTGTGAGGAGACTGACAGTAACTTAAAGGTGATGGATTATGTAGCTGGGGCTATTTTCATCTCAGCGGAAGGTGTTTTTCATGCTGTAAAATAGTAAGTGGCGGTAAATGGCTTCTTGTGAAAGTGGGAAATTGAGTCGTGATATCTCAAATAATGCAGACACCAGCAGGAGGAGTGGAAAGGTTGAGGCCACAAATTTAAAGAAACATTCTTCTCTTTTAGTTCATGATACTAGTTTAGTTTTGGCCAGTGGTAATGTATAGGTAGTAGAATTGATTTTCTTTTACCCTTTCCCACCAGGCGATAGATTGCTTTCCCACTGGCATTAGACCATATCCATAAACAAGGCTCTGCAGTAGTATGCCTTTGTTTTTGTGGGGGCTTTTTTCACCTGAAAATAAGAGTTGTTGTGTTTTTGCTACCTTAGAATGAGCCGTCTATATCTACATCTGGCAAGATGGCGCCGTTGTGTGTGCTGGCCGTCTGCCTCTGCTACCTTTTCTGTGTATTGTCCCGTTTCTACTACCCTGGAAATCCAGAGTTCTCGCAAGAGCACAATTTGAATTTGCTCAGCGAGTAACTCAGTAGTAATGCTCATTACCCATGCCGTTGGAGCCGAGCTGCACCAATCACATCAGTGTATCTGATATAGGCGGGCCAGAGGCGAAAATCTCAGTATCTCTCCGATATTATTTCCACCAGGAGTCATTGTCCCAGGGTGCTTTTTAACACAATCAATTCTGTTGTAAACCCATTTACTTCCGCTGTGACTGATGTCTCAACTACCACTTGTGAGAACTTTCTTCGCTTTGTTTTTACAAAGTAGATTCTGTTAGACAAGTAACCAGCAATAGCTGTAATAAGGATTTGACTGTTATCCCAGCTCATTCTGCTGTGTTTGAGCAGTTTGAACTGGTCTCATTTCCCTCCCTTGCTGATATAGTGAAATCCCTGAAGCCTACAAACTGTCCACTGGATGTTGTTTCTACCAGAGTGCTGAAATCAGCTTTAAATACTGTAGGGCCCAGTCTTTTAGCTTTAATAAACACCTACCTGAGTTTAGGAACTGTCCCAACTGCTTTTAAACATGCCGTAGTTAGGCCTCTTCTTAAAAAACCTCATCGTGACCCTCAGTGTCATTTAACTTTAGACCTGTTTCTAATCTGCCTTTTCTTTCTAAAGTGTTAGAAAAAGCTGTTTTTAAACAACTCTATTTTTGAGAAATTCCAGTCTGGGTTTAGGTCTCATCACAGCACTGAGTCTGCTCTGTTAAAGGTGCACAATGATATTGCACTGTCTGTTGAAGCCAAGTGTCCCGTTGTCTTAGTGCTGCTTGATCTCACGGCAGCCTTTGACACGGTTGACCATACAGTCCCCCTATCACGCCTGAACCACTATCTTGGCATTCATGGCACTGCACTTAAGTGGTTTATGTCTTTTTTATCTGACAGAAGCTTTTCTGTAATGCTTGGTGACCTGTCCTCCTCTAGTGCCCCTCTCTCCTGTGAGGTCCCACAGGGTTCTATTCTTGGCCCTATGCTTTTTTCATTATATATGTTACCACTTTTATTAATTATAACCAGATACAATCTATCTTTTCACTGCTATGCAGATGACTTGCAAATCTATCTGCCATTGAAGCCAAAAGATAATAATGCACTGTTCCTTACTGTCCTGACTGATTTGCTGATATCAAGAATTGGTTAACTCAAAATTTTCTTCATTTAAATGAGGATAAGACAGAGTGCATTGTGTTTGGGGATACTGGGACGATCGGCTTGGGCGCCTTGCTTTCTACATGTAGCCCTATGGTCAGAAATCTGGGGGTAATTTTTGACAACCATTTGAAATTTGATAAACAAATTGACAATGTTGTTAAGACAAGCTTTTTCCAACTACATCTTTTAGCCAGAGTTAAAACATTTTTAAGCCGTCATGACCTTGAAAAAGCTATTCATGCTTTTATTAGTTCTAGACTCGACTACTGCAATGCACTGTATATTGGCGTCTCCCAGTCTGCTCTTAGCCGTCTTCAACTTGTGCAAAATGCAGCTGCCCGCCTTTTAACAAACACTAACAGAGGAGAGCACATTAGTCCTGTCCTTTATTCCCTCCACTGGCTCCCAGTTCGTTTTAGAATTGATTTTAAACTTTTGTTTGTTTTTAAAGCTCTTAATGGCCATGCCCCATCTTATTTATCTGAGATGCTAACTGTCCGTGAGTGTGGCAGGGCTCTGAGGTCCTCTAACCAACTCTTGTTGGAAGAGCCCAGGTCTAAATACAAACACTGGGGTGACCAAGCTTTTTCTGTTGCCACACCCAGGCTCTGGAATAAACTCCCCACTGACATACGTCTTGCCTCTGACCTGAGCCTCTTGAAATCTAAACTTAAAACTTATTTATTTAGGATGGCTAATACTCAGTAATGTGGTGACACTCCTATTTTATTTTATTTTATTGTTTTATTTGTTGTTTTTTATTCATGAATCTGTTGTGTGTTCTTTTTATTTGTTTTTTAATCTCTTGTGAAGCACTTTGATTCACCTGTGGTCGTTGTAAAGTGCTATATAAATAAAGTACATTACATTACATACGGAGCGGATCCTCGTCTGCACAGTCTGCCATGTTGCACCATCACGTCTCTACTAGAGCCCAGAATGGACGAACCAAACATGGCTCTATAGGGGCATTCACCTTTTAGTGTCTTTCACCGTAGTTAGCAGCTCCTCTGGGATGAATGTTTTAATTACCAGGTCCGTTTGGAGAAGAGACCATCTCTGGATAATTCAACTCCAAGTTAAAACCTCATGAACGTCTAGATGGTAAATTATCAGGGAAAAAAGTTGAGCACATATTAGCAGGTGCTGGCAGCCTGTCTATGACATACCAAACCACATTAAAGAAACACTGATTTTTTTAATATTCAACTGCTTTACCCAGTGTTTTGTTTTGGAGAGGAGGAGACGACTGCCAATAAAGTGAAACTGATTTATTCAGTGCTTCAGGACCTGTTTCGACCAGGACACCAGGACACGTTTCAGCTGGTTGCAATCTGCAAACGTTGACGCTTTATGCCTCTAATTCTCTGTAAATCTTACGCATTGTTTCTTTAACAAGTATTTTGAAAGAACAATTCATCACTCGTGCTGCATTTGCTACACTGACTGGAAACGTCCATTCGCCTGATGTAGTGCTGCACAATTTGTCGATAAATCAATAAGTCATGTGACAGTAAATCAATCCGCAACTATTCTGATTATCAACTAAAAGCAACTTTTCAACTCCTTTTTCTTTGTTTTCTAACACTGTTGCATGAAACTGTCGGTCAGATGTCTTTAGGAAGTTGTGGCAGGCACTTTTCACTGTTTAATGCTATTCTATAAACTAATTATGAAGCTGTTTATTTGAGAACGACACTGGGATATTAATAGATAATGAAGATAATCCTTAGTTGGAGCTCTGGTCTGCAAACACTCACTCACTCACACACATGCATAGACATAAATGCCCCATTGTAAGACACAGGGAGAAATGAATGATCTAGATTGTTCTAGACCTTTGACTACACAGAGCTGCTGTATCTGTATGCATGTGTGTGTCCTCCATTTTAACACCGCCACATGGCCTCATCACATTACTCTGAAAAAACAAGACCTGAACAGCTGGGCTATTAGCAATCAATCCAGCCCAATGATGAAACACTCACTCACACATCTGCATCTGAGCACACACCAACACACACACACACACACACACTGGAGAAAACCCCGTAAACATTGCCTACAAACAGAGCAGACAGCGTTAGATTAGAGGGGGCATCACCGGACAACAGGAAACACCTCAACAACAGTCACAAGCTGCACAGTCAATGAATGGAGGGGAGGGATTGGATGGTGACTCGTGTGCATGCCAAGGAGTTGCCGTTGCGGCGTCGCCATGGCAACACAACCGCTGCTCACTCACCTTGAAGCACCAGGAGGGCCAGAGGTACCAGCAGCAGCTCTTGTACTGCAGACATCCTGACAGGAAAAAGAAGACCGCTGGCGGCTCTCAACGGTGTCAAAACACACACTCACACACACACTCACACACCTCAGAATGGGAGACACCAGACAGATCTAGCCTACAACAGCTACTCCAGCTGAGGGATGATGACCTCTAAGATGCCCAAAAGATGTCCAGACTGTGATTAAGAGTCTGGGAGGTGAGAGGAGGGGACTCTGTCTTGAGGCTGGTGGGACTCTGGGTGTGGTCCCCCCCTGGTGTCTTCTTCTTCTCCTCCCTTTTTTCAGCTCATACAATTGCTGGAAGGAGGAGTGGGTGGGTCTTCTTGCTGATCTGGTCTTCTTAAGCACCTGAGAAACCTGACAGCAGCAGTGTGTGCCCTGCTCGCTGCCTCGTCCCTTCACCCTCTCCGGATCTGAATCACTCTGTTGAGCTGGAGAGTTTCTCCAGCCTCTCAGCGTGTGAGCGTGTAGAGTTACCAGAGGGAGGAATCACTCTGAGTCTCGGGTTTCGGCCCCTTGTCAGCTCCAAAAGGGCCTTTGTTCAACTATTTATACTCTGTGGCACACCCGTAAGCCTGTTTAGCTCCACAATGACAATGTGTGTGCACCAAATAATGCGGGTATGCTGACACACAGACTGATGGGTGAATGGCACCGTCAGTGATTAACCATAAAAGCTACCGGAAGACAGATATCTTAGGGGTGATGCTGAGGAATTTGTGCTGAAGATGGAAGACGCAGCCTGTGAAGGAGTCGTGCGATGGAGAGTTACAGAGTGATTGTGCAGTTCAGAAGTCTATTAAAATGTTGCATGCATGAATGCCTTCGACAGGAAACATTTAGCTGCACTTTTCCCTCGTGTGCGAGCAAGGAGGGTTGATGCTTGATAGAGCCACAGTCTGAGTGAAAATGCAAATGGAAGCAGTGTGAAGTATCCTCTCGCTTATTTCCACCTCTCTTTGGCTTTGGAACAAAATATAATTGCCACCTTTTTTTTTAATTGTTATTGCCTCATATCAGTGTTATTGCTTTCCTCTTGCAATCCAAATTGCAGTTGCACAACTACATATCTCTTTAAGATAAAGCTCTAGGCAGTGATCTAGGGCAGAGTCTGTTTACTCCTGACTTATTCAAGTGAAATCATCCACTCTTTGTACACATCAGTGAAGCCATGTGGTTTGTTTAGCTGCTGTCTGCGCGTGGTGCTCAGGCAGGCTTGAATGCAACAGCGCAGGTGGCTCTGGTGCTCAGATGGGTCACCAGCACATGACTCCAGTCTGAAGGCGGATTGAAAGGCATGCATTGAACAGCTAAGAGGGGGTTTATTTACGCCTCTACCCGCCCATCTGTGCGTCTGTGGGGGCTAAAAAAAAGTGCGCTATTTCTCTTTTGCATTCCAGCAGTGTGGCTGTGAATTACGGGGAGTTCTTGTGTTTTAGGGTTATCATAAAAGAAACTACAATCATCTAGTCTGGAATTTGCTCACAATGCATAAAATCACGTCTGTCCTCTTTAAAAAAATTCCTATAAATGCAGCACAGCCGAGCGCAGCGTCCTTTACCTGTCGCCTTTAAATAAAAACAACGCTCTTTTCCCTCACTGGTATCCTTGAAACGTCTCGTCCTATTGATGGGTCAGAGGTGGACGGCTTCCATCCCGCGTCAGGCAGTCAGATGCTGGAAGTCTCTCTGCTGTCACACCGGGGACCATCGCAGAGATTTTAGGATGGAAGCACGACACAGGAAAAAAAGGACAAAATCTCCTACTTCTTCCTCTTATTGCCTTCAAGGAGAGACGCGCGGTGGGAGATGTCTTTTGGAGAGCCGCATGGATGCTGACCGACACGTCAAAATGAAGAAAAGCGGAAGAGAAACACACAAACACGGGGGGGAAAAAATCAGTAATCTCCACGAATTACATGGTGTGTCAGTGGAAGGATGCCGCGCTAATCAGTCTTTGGGATGGGTGAAGGCTGGGGGAGGGAGGTGCATGCAGGAGGAGGAGGAGGAGGAGGAGAGAGGGTGTGATGCATTGCAGCAGAGGGATGGAGAAAGAAGAGGAGGAGGAGAGAGAGAGAAACACAGTGCCGTTGTTATGGCAACAGTGATTTTATGTGATGTTTTCATCCCTTCCAGAAAACTACCACGTGTTGGCAAAGAGAACAGTCACCGAAATAACAGAAAACTGTGTAGGCTATTGTATCATAGGAGAATTATATGCGTGTTGTGTCAAGACAGAGCTTTTTAACATGAAACATTTATTTGATTTGATTGATGGATCTACAAAACACTTTGAATCAAAAATAAATAACACTTATTCAAGATTCAAATGTTTATTTGTGACACACACAAGTAATATGTGTGCTAAAACAGATTATAAAAAAGAAATATGAAGGATACAAATTCCAGATTATTTATAGATTTAAAAGTAAAATGTACATTATTGTCTTTAGTATTTTTTGAATATTATTTTTGCATTTAACTTACTTTTTTTTCCTTACTATTTATTTTATATTTTTTCTCTTTCTCTTTTTTCTCTTAACCCACAACACCTAAGATTTGTAAAAGTAACCAGTCATTTATGTAGCCTACAATCCCACCCAGGAGGCCTGGATGTCTTCTTGGTTCAGGGTCCACACATTTTAATACATTCAGTGTTATACTTTGGTTTGGCTATATAGTCGAGCTAGTTTGATGTCTCTTTCAAGTAGCTGTCCGTTAGTCACTCTACAGCAGGAAACGGTACTTCAGAATTTAAGCTTTGTGCCGGAAAGTCACTGTATTTCAAAATAAAGTGTCATCCAACCTGTACTGAGAGACAGAGAGAGACTGTAGGCATTTCTCAGTCTGCACTCTTGCCTGTAGGCCTACTTGTGTTCTTGCAGACTTGTGAAATGTCATGTTCCAATTCAAAGTCCGCATCCAGCCAAGTCCAGTCCAAATGCCTGGATGTGAACTTGCTTTGCCCGTTCCATCGGGTATGCATTGGGAGGTGACTTGTGTAGACTTTTGACAGCAAGCTATCCCAGAATGCATTTCTCACAGACCTCCCAAGTGTGCAACTCTCAACTTGGCATACTTGGTACTGAGAAACGCGGAGCAGTGAGGGTTAGGTGGAAGTCAAGTGGACATTTAAAGAAGTGCAGTTTTTGGCACCTCTGTGTTGGCCTCATTTTTCAAGACATGTATAGCAAGAGACACAATCCATTTGTAGCATACACAACTGCCCCTACAAACTGCACCCACTACCTGTACAAGACAAACCCACCATCATGACGATTATCTGAACCGTGTCACACCTCGACACAGTGAACAAATATGGGGCCAAATATAGCAATAATCCACGTTATAATCCATTATACATGAAGACGTGATTCACTTTATAGGTAGCAAGATGTTATCCTTCCCATTACCTTTACTTTAACCTCAAACACCTCTCTTTTAACCTGATACTTCATAGTTAGCTAATTTAAGGTTAATTAAGGCAGGCAAGTTATGTAACTAGTGCTCGTTTTGTTTCACCAGTGTACAAATCTGTGCACCCCTGGCTGCACTGGCTGGTGGGAGGGTTACACGGCTGCTCCAGCTGCAGCTATACCTACTCGCAATTTTCCGCCATTTGAAGAGAGCCCCATTCACTCTCATGAGTTAACGATACTTACTCTACATCACCCAGCATACTGACACAACACTACTCTCTGTATCCTCTTAAAACTCACCAACCATCAGCAATGGTATCTGGCACACTGAAAAGAAAAAGTTGGGGACACCTGCCAACAAGGTAACACAAACAAACATACCTTTGCTTCATAACTTCACCCCAATGTGACCCTTCTACTTTAGCTCATTTAAAATTCACATCTGGCATTTGGTGGAGGTCTGGTGGATTCTCAAGGGGTTTCTCGCCTTAAAACCGTTTGTCATTAAATCACTCATAACGACGCGGAAAGTTTCTATTTTTCTCGCCTGTCCTGCCTATTTCAACTGACAACTGCAACGTTTCAAACCCACTTTTCTCGCTGCCATTACTCTCAGTCTTAGTCATTAGACTAAACCCCCCCCCACCCACACACACACACACACACACACACACACACTGACATGACCACAGGTGCACTGACTCGCTCTCTAACTCAGCTCAGAGGAAAATCAGTCCACTGAGTGTTTGTATGTGTGTGTGCTGAGCTCTCGTTTTGGCCATTTCATTATGCCAGCAGTGAGGATTACTGTGCTGGTTGCGTGCCTGTCCTCATCCTGACAAATGCATCATTCCTGTGTGTGTGTGTGTGTGTGTATGTGTGACCGTCCTGTCCCTAATTCCACTAACATCCCTTTTGATTTTTTTTTTCAATATCTGGATTAACGTCAGTCACAGCAACAACACTAGTAAGGATAAATATCCACTCATGCAGTGAGACACATTGAGGATAAACTTGTTTTATTATCATCAAATTTAACATATTTTCAGTGAAAGTTTAAAGTTAAGCCAATGCAAATCAATGCAACATGATAGTAAGATTTTTTTAGTAATTAAAGTTAAAAATGGTCTCTGTCATTGGTTTCCCCCTTTGTGCAGCTGCCCTCAGTGACCATTAAAGGGCGATAAAGTATTTAAAAAAAAAAAACAAAAAAACTTTTTATCATTTCAAAACAAGGAACAAAAACTATTGTCAAAAGAGAACCAGATGTTTACATTTCTGGTAAAGAAGGAACCTGTGGGTGGGGGTTTACTTTCTGATTTACAGTGAACTGATCCTGAGAGATCACAAACACATGACCAGTATCGCCATGAGATATTGTGCCAAAAGGCAGCAGGGAAGAATGGATAGTAATAACACAGTCATGTAATGTCACAAGTCCCTTGATAGTCTGTCACCTTTCTATGTAATATTATTCACAATGAAATACAGTTTGCGAATTAGCAGACATGTAACTCATGCAGGGGGGCCAAGGATGTGAATTATTCCACTGTATCAGGAAGAAGACACAGTTTGTCTTCTTTACATTTATTTACAGTAGGTTACAGAGACATGTGTGTGTTTTTTGTTTTGCTCTGGATGAAGGAACCTTCACTTTAAAATCAGAGTCAATTGTGAATCTTGTTTTAATGCCTTCAGTTTAATTTGACCCCGACATATCATCACTTGCTGCGTCCCGATTCAGCTCAGGGGCTGAGACAGTTTGGTTGTTTTTTAAAACAGTCCACATCCACAACACCTGTGATATTCCCCAACTTTAGAAGTACATGACAACTGAAAGCACGACAGTGATGGATGCAGTGATAGCTCACAGATCATCTGACATGGGGTGCCCTGTTGGACCTTAACCTCTACCTTGTGTTAAAGGTTCATTGTGTTGGATTTAGGGTGATAAATCGGCAGAAATATAATAAATATGTTTTCTCTAGAGTAAAATCACCTGAAAATGAGAACTGTACTGTATTACCTTAGAATAAGCTGTTAATATCAATATAGGGAGCAGATCCTCGTCTGCTGAGATCACCATGTGGCACCTCCATGTTTCTACAGTAGCCCAGAACGAACAAACCAAACACTGGCTCTATAGGGCCATTTGTGTTTTTGCATTTTCGCGTCAGCCACTGTGGTTAGCAGTACCTCCGCAATGAGCAGTCTCGGAGAGGCACTGATTTGTAATGTGTGAACTGCTTTAGTCTGTGTTTTTACTGATTTAAATCACCCGGTATGTTTGTTGAGGAGAAGAAGAGACCTCTGTGGATAATGTGGCTCCTGGTAAAAACCTCCTGAACAATAAACACTGAAGGAATTCTAAACCAGAGAAGTTGTAGCTGGTTGCAATCTGCAGTCCTCACTGTTAAATGCCACGAAATCCCCCTAAATCTTACACACTGGATCTTTAAATGCCAGAATGCACCATGAAACAACTAACTGCTGCATTATAGATTTGGGGATTCTCAGGGCTGATTGTGGTTTCTAAATGTGGGGGGGGGGAAGCCACATTTCTGAAATGGGATAGTTTTGTTGAACTATTATGATGTCTTGGGACTTTTAAAGGTGCCGTGGCTGCCCTCTGAATGAGGAATCAGCCATGTGAATACCTGACAGAGCAGTAACCGTGATGCTTGTCTGCTTATTTTATCATCACTGACATTTTCAGTGTTCCCCTTTTAACTTCAATTGACAGAAGCTGATTGTCCTGAATGCCTTTGTAAAGAGATATTTTGTTTTTACGCTTTGGCCTCTCGTCCACATGTAAATAGAATTTTAGGTCACTAGAACAGCTACTAAAGTGCAGATTTTTCGAGAGTGTTAAAACACTGAATAAAGCAGTTTCACGTTAAAAAAAAACTGTTTTTCCAATGCTGTCTGGCTTGTGGGAGCTGCGGGGGGCTGACGCAAATACTCAAATGGCCCTATGTAGAGCCAGTGTTTGCTTTGACCGTTCTGGGCTACTGTAGAAACTTGGCAGTGCAACATGGTGATCACCATAGACAAGGAGGCTACCTATGTAGATATAAATGGCTCGCTAACAAAAACACAACAATTTTTATTTTCAGGTGATCACACACTAAAGTAAATATACGTCTTATATTTTATCCCATTTCTGCCAATATATCCCCTTTAATCTGGACCTCTAAGATGCCTCAGCCTGACAGCCTGGATCTCCATTGCTGAGCCTCCGTTTCAGTCATTTGTTGACAAACTCAGCATCTGTACATCAGCAGGACAGTTATGAGTACCAGCAGGGTGGTAAATGGCACCAGGAGGAGAGCCATATACAGGAGCCACGGCTCTGGAAACACCACCACACCTGGCTCTGAGAAACACAAAATCACTGATATGAAGCGTAATCCTAAAATCAAATCACACATTGATACAGAGTTGGATTTTTGTGATAATTTCTCAAGTTATAGCAAATTACAATCAAAGGGCAAGTTCATCCAAAATGAAAACACTATCAATCTTCATTACTAGGTCTACAAGTGTATCTTTGTAATGTGTGTGAGTTGACCATCTAAGAACAAAAACAAACAAAACAAAAACATTTTTCCAGCAGAAAGCGAGCGCTTGATGCTGCTTAGGATGAACTCACCGGGGACAGTTGATGGACAAATTTGTGAGACATTTTTTTCACCACCTTCACCATCTCTAGCCACTAGGGACAAAAGATCACATAAGAGTTCACTTGAATGTTGACATATTGCAGGATGAAGAATTGACCAGTGAAGCTATAAAATCATATTCACCGATGGTTATATGCACAAAGCTTTTTCTAGGTAGGAAAGATTAGCTTTTCTTTAGAAGTGGGCAGATAAACAGGAGACAACTTGAATGATGTGGGAACCACTTGCAGCAAAGATGTCAGGAGTTGATGTTGAAGATTGTGTGGGAGCCTGAAGAATATGTAAGACAGGATGAAGATTTACAGTAACAGGGTGAAGAGAATGTGTCTAACCGCGATGTTAATGGAAACATTTGTGTTATTTCACCATCAGCAGTATGGCTAAAGAGTCATGTATCAAAGAAAGCCACGTGGTGCTTTGTTATAGCTTAAACACGCCCTTTTTATATATTCAACGGATGTATTAATGGTCTTGTGGACACTGGATTTTCTCTGGTGAAGGCAAATAATTTAGGTAATTGACAATAAAGTGCTCGACATACTTATCCACCAACTGTAAAGATAGTCAAAGCCGAAATAATCAGAGCCTGAACGAAGAAAAGAAACAAACATGAGGAAGAAGTTAAGACAAGATATATAAGACAGGAAGCTAAGGAGAACAAGTCGGCCAGGAAGCACGAGGAATATTGCTTGTGTAAAGACGAGGTGAGGGTTTTGACCTTTGTGGCAAGAGACCTGAGATAATTGGATGCGTTAAGGAGATTTATGGATGTTGTGTGTGCTTCTGGAAAAGATGAAGTTTTGAGAGAAGCTTTTAGGCTCTCAAACAACCAGGAAACAGACATTTTACAGTAGAACGGGAAATAGATGGGAAAGGCTTGTCATTATTAATATTTGTATCATTTTAGATAGTAAGTAGAGACTTTAAGGTTAAGGTTGCAAATTGTGGATGGCAACCACCATTAAAAAAAATAAAGAAGAAGATGTCAGAGCTACAAAGGGAAGTGGTGATATTTTGATTTCTGAAAATGACAGGACTTATCAGATGACTGTAGAAATTTAGGATAGCAGATGTCGGATTAAAGCAGAAGGAGGCAGTAACGCAAGTTGAAGTAAGCCAACTGCCCTGAAACACCAAAGAAGAAGAAGAAGGGGAAGTTTCAACGGAAAACAATATGGCGGCAGCAACGTGTAACAAACCTAACCAATTACAGGTCAAGGTAAGCCAAAATATGTTTCTGAAAACATTTCAGGCGAGAAATACGCTGCATATTGCTTCTTATTTTATCAGCACTGCTAATAAAATTTACAGTTGAAGTGTTTTTAGCCTCCGTTTTTACAATACGTAAAGAGAGTGGTTTAACATTATGCTTCTTGTTCACAGATTTTCGGTTAACAATCAAACAGCGCACTAAAATATGTTTCTGAAAATATTTGACAGGATTCCCACGGTCATGGAAAACCTGGAAAGGTCACTGAATATCATACATTTTCCTAGCCTTTAAAAGTCATGGAATTAGTAAATATCGAAAGTTTAGGAAAAGTCATGGATTTTTTTTGTGTATTGAAATTGTTTGTTTGTATAATCTTATGTGAATATCCTTTGACGGAATGTAACATAACGTAACGCCTATTTTCTGTAGATTTTCAAAGTATGGTAGCTCTCATATGTGTCAGTGTGACAAGGCCTCACATTTCTTCACTTTCTCCCCACCTTTTACGTCAGCTAGGTTTGAATAGAGTTTGAATTTGTCCTGTTTATAAATGCTGGGCAAGTTTGGCAAACTGAGTCTCGGAAAAGTCATGGAAAACGTTTAAAATTTTGACCATGAAAATGTGTGGGAATCCTGATTTGAGAAGAGAAACAGGCAATACAGTAACAGAATCTTGGTTGCACACTTTAACAGCGTGATTCACAAAGCTTTCTAGTACAAAGAGTTGCTCCTAAGGGGCTGATCGTTATTTAAATAGGACTGGGGTATAGTTGGGAAGTGATTATGATTTTATTTTTTCCTTAAACCCCCCCCCAAGCGTCCAAAAAAACCGTTTTGGCTCCCCCTGAGGGATTGGAGAAACATGTATGACCCCCCCCCCCCAAAAACCATAAACAACATTTTTGTTTATAATCACACCAGCAGTAAAGAGGGCAATAATAATGACGATTTCCATCAATAAATAGCACCGTATTTGACTTCGCCATTTAAACCTCACTCTGCCAGGTGGGGTCAGTATTGAGTTCACAAAGCTACTGTGGAACTAAATCTGGAAACGTCTTTCATTTGATTCTGACACTGTAAAATAAAGACAGATTGGGAGCTATATTTTTCGTATTTAAAATAAACAGCTGTGAGTATAAAAGCTTTCATTATCAGCTTTCAGGCGTGAGTTTTTTTCTCTCCTACCTTCCCAGCTGTAGAACAGTGTTGTGTTTTAAACCAAATGGACCGGTAGCAGCCGCACAAATCCATTTTGTGTCCTCTTGTAGTTTTCCAAAGCGGTACTTTAAAGAGCCATTCAGCATTTAACATAAGGAGGAGGAGAACAGTTCATATACAGCGTCCAACTGAAACTGCTTGAGAATTAGCAGTACTGTTATATTTTCTGCCGGACCTGTACAGTATACTACGGAAGCGCATTGCATTCACTGGATAAAAAAAAATTTAGACACCTTATCTCGTAATTACGAGATCAGGAAAGGTGTCACTGTGGCCACTGCTTCGCTCAGAACCACATACTGCACATCCACGAAGGGGGGAACTACTGTAACCAGCTGCCACTCGGGTGGTGCCATCTTGACTATATCCCATATCTTTATTATAATGTATATATATTGTAAATTACGACGGAGTATTACACTCAGCAAGGACAACAGTGCGCACCGTATATATTTTGATCTATTTTATACTTCAGAATAGGGAAACGTGTGTCCTTACTGTGCATAATGAATCTTGAATCTATGTTTTATGAAGACCCTGTGTGCGCGCAGAGCTGTGGCACAAGTTACGCACTGAAATCTGGCGGAAGAAAAATATTAATAAGACGATAAATAAGTAGGCTTGTCCGCTTTCATTGTGTTTATATCTTAACAGGAGCTGGCCACTACCATGGTGCTGAAATTAATCGATCTCAGGCACATAGAGTAAGGACACGCGTTTCCCTGCAGAATGACAATCGTTCTTTTCTGTCACCAATTAATGCCAAACAATATAAATCTGAAGTATAAAATAGACCAAAATATATACAGTGCGCACTGTTGTCCTTGCTCAGTGTAATATTAATGTGCCTGCTGCGCCGGATCTGTGAGCGTTTGGTGGCTAAGAAGTCTGTTAAGAGTGGGTCAGCTCGATCTTACAACTCCTTCTTAATGAAAGATCTTCTTAAGCTAAGAGCGATGTGGGAAACGCGGAAACACTTTCAGAGCGATTTGATGAACGATAGAAACACTGACAGCCAATCAAAATCCATCCGAAATGACAGGTCGAGACATTCATCACATCACGTATACCCACTAAGAAAGCTCCAGGATTTCCATACACCCACTTAAACATGTGCAAAGATCCATAACAATATAGTTTTGTGACAGAACCTTAACTTCAGTGATTTTGTTTTGCAAATACCGGGTAAATAACTGCAATAAAATACATTTTGCAGGGGAATGCGTCTCCTCTTTTCCCCTCCATTCATAAAATGGAGGAGCCAGGATGAAGTTACTGAGGGGGGCAAATCTTTATTATGCAACATAGGTTCACACAGTGAGTTATAAAGAGCGCGCAGCCGTGCGTAATTGTCGCGCGTAATGACAGCTCGTCGCCGGTGAAACACAATAAACTGCACGTCTTCATTCATGTTTGTCTCATGACAGATGGAGCTGACAGACAGACAGACAGACAAACAGGTGGAGCAAGCGGCAAATTGGTTTTCTTTTTCTGTCTCGCAACATACAGCAATAACAGGTCAACAATATCACCTGCCGACCGCACCGAGCAGTGTGTGTTTGGCGTAACCTAGCAACACGACGATATCGTTCATTGGTGTGGAGGCTGCCATTGTTATCGTTATAGTGCTGAAGGTGCTTAGGTGACATTTACCCACCTGAAAGAATAAATGAAAACATTTTGCTGGTCTTCAGTAGCTTTACTCTAAGTGTAACTGCCAACTCTATACCTATACCCAACTCTGCCTATATGTCACACATACATTTGCAGTTCTACATCATGACACTGAGATCACTAGGATAATAGGGGACCTAACACTGACCGCTGTGGAAATATCATAGTATAAATGTGGTTTATCAGTAGGCCTACTGCTAATTCTCAAACAGTTTCAGTTGGACGCTGTATCTCTACTGCTCACATGTGCCACCTGCTGGTTGTTGTTGCGCACTGCAGCTACTCCTGGATCAATTGTTTCACCCCCTTCACTGTGGCTGCGGCATTGAAATGAGTAACATCTGTATGTGAAATGGTTAACAAAGGACGACACAGGCCCTTTTTCCACATATGTAATTAATTAGGCTATTATTTGTGTAATTACGAGACCTTTTCTCGTAATTATGAGATAAGGTGTCTAATTTTCTTTTTATCCAGTTAATGCAATGCGCTTCCGGGTCACGCAAGTTGGGTCAAATGAAAAATCAAAATCAAATTTTAATCGTGGCCCATTTTTCGATTTGCTATTTTTGATGTGAGCATAAAATCAAAAATAAGAAAAACAAACCGTTTTTTGTATTTTTGAATTTGATTATTTAACGAATAATGGAAAAACAAACCGTTTTTTCGTTTTTTGATTTTAAATTGAAAATGGAATGAACGAATGATACACTGATACGCATACTCGTAGTCCAGCCATCCACAAGGTTTGCTCTCACCAGTGGCTGCATGGGAGCAGCAGCTCACTCAGCAGCCGACTCAGAGCTACAAGTTCTTATTCTTTGTCGACTCTGTAATAAAATTAAATTTGTCCAGTGTCTCATCCGCTTTTAAGGTCTGCAAAGACACTCTCAACTAAGCATGAAGGAAACTTTCCTTTCGATACACTGATTTCCTCACAGCAGCCATTATGATTGAATTGTTTGTGTTCCGCGGTCGTCTTCTTCTGCTACTCTATTGGGTTTTCCGGTCAGTGACGCGTGCGCAAGTGGGAAATACCATTGTGGACCATGCAGGGTAACTTTATATAGCGAAGTATAAACCAAAACCTCTGAGTAAAATACGAATGGAAAACAAACAAAAAATCATTCAAAACTTAACAAATTAAAGTTGCATGACCCCCCCGAAGCCAAAATAAAAACCATATGCCCCCCCCCAGTGCTCAAAAAAAAGTTCGGGAACCCCCCCCCTGTTTTGGACCAGCCCCATTTGCATATAAATATCGATCAGCCCCTAATGACAAAATTATAAGAAATCTCCCCTTAAAGTTTAGGTCCCATTGAAGATATAAGTTATTCACAAAGCTTCTTAGCCCTTAAGAGTGCTCCTTAGGTGAAAACCCGTTAGGAGTGGGGAGGAGGCTTTAGGAGGGGCCTTAGACTTTCTTAAACACAGGAGAAAATGGTGGGAACACAAAGAGGTTGGTGAAATATTATCCAACCAATGAATGACAGTGAGGAAATTAAAAGATAGAGATTATATTGTGCGGGAGTAATGTTTGTGGTTGACCTCACGAGGGATACACACACATTTTCCGCCTAACCCAATAACACTATGACACCAGAAACAAAAATGATCACAACAATAAGATGCTTTTGAGGCCTTGTGTTAGCTTGAATACTCCCCTATCGCATATTCAAGAGATGTGTTTTGCATTTAGTAATTTCTCTGGTAAAAGCCAAAACTGCCATTGCATTGAAAACAATTACTGGGACGGAAGTCAGTTGACAATAAAATTACTCTGTATACTTGTTGATCAAAAATAGGTTCACATTTTTTTCAAGTTTGTCTGTCTTAAAACAGCAGTGGTTAACGCTCAGTGCAAATCAGCAGGTGTGTAATGTGTGCATGAAAACTAGATCAGATCAAGAGGGAGATTATTACCAGGAGGATGGTACTGGAAGATGCTTTTTGTTATCAGATCTTTGTTCAGCTGCAGCTGACACTCATATTCTCCTTTGCTCCTCAGAGAAACAGTCTCAGAGAGTGTGGTGAAGGGCAGAGCAGCACCAGCATCTCCTGGAGCAGAGTCAACAGGTTGGAGTTTGCAGCCATTGTGAGAAATGGACAAAAGAAATCCGGCATCCTGGGACACGTTTACTTCACACGCGAGCAGAGAGTCATTGTGACTGTTGAGGTTCAACATCATGGTGTCTGAAAAGAGATGCAGGCAGGTACACAGGTATGTACACAACATGTGGAGGCACACAGAGCTTGTTTATACCTGGTATTAAAATGCATTTTGGTGATCTATACACACGTGTAGAGCTGAGACACATCGCCAATCACACTTGTGTCTGTCATGGGTCTCCAGCTGACGGCTTGTGCTCAGATTTTGTCACTGCCTACGTCACTAAGGCTAAAGGGTAAAGGGGTCCGGTGCACAGTTATTACGTTCACACTCTCCGTAGCTGCTCAGTGGCATGCTCGCTAGTCACATTAATGGTTGTGTCAGTGCAGCTGGAGATATTGCTGCCTGCAGAATCCAACACATCTACTTCCTTAGGGCAAAAAATGACACTCCTCCAACTCATCATAAAGTGGATAAGTTATAAAGCATTAACATGCTATCACCAAAACAACCACATCGTCTTGCGTTGATGACGTAGTCTTTGTCGGACACGCATCAGGATGCATTAGCATTTACTTTGCAGAAGATATGTGGTCAAATGTATCAAATCAAATGGATCGCAATGCGTCTTGGTGGTCGTTTACACTTGCATTTAGCGATGTCCTCTTGTGATCGGTGCACCCGATTCTTATGTTAATACCAGTAAAAACAGTCTCACAGACACTTGTGTTGCAGGTTTTGTCTATTTTCATTAAGTTGTTCCCTAACCGCTAAACTCAGAGTCCCCGTTTACTGCACAGCCATGACCACTATGAAGACATGTTAATGCTCATGAGAAACTCAATGTAAATATTAAAAAAATGCCTTCACGTTTTTCCCTCCATGTGAGGATATTTGGATGGCAGTATATTGAACACAGAAAATCTAAAACCTTATATTTACCGTAAACCATCAGTAAAGTTTTGTTTCCTGTCTTCCTGAAACGATCATCGTTCTCTGTTGTGATGGAGACTTTACACTGGTACTTCCCACTGTCAGCCCACTGGACATTCTTGAGGCGTATGGACTTGTTTAAAGTGTATGGACTGGTTTCCAGAAGGTCGACACGTCCTTTATATTTATCACTGGGGAGCCACAGTCTGTGATTGTCATTGCCGTCCTGTGTGAAGTACCAATACAGAACCGCTGGGGTCACCATTTTCACTTTGTTGGAAAGACTTAGATGACATGGCAGTGCAACATCATGACCCAGAGCAGTGGTAAGCACAGAAGGCTGGTGGAGTGTGACCTGAGAGAGGGTACCTGAAACACAGGTATAAAAATAAAACAATGGCAGGATGTTGGATAACCATATTGATTTCCTGCCCAAAGAAGCTGTCAGTATCTTTCTCAGAAATGCCCCAACTCCACCTGTGTTATTCTTTTAAATTGTTTGGTAAGTATTGTGAATATAGCTAAAGGCAGCAACTAGCTGGATCTAAGTAACTGCAACTCAGTCGCTAGTAAAAATGTTTGCATTGTACGTTTCTGCTAACCATGGATCCGTGACAGTTGCACACTATATTGTAGCAGATAAGTTGAGACGTTACAATGCTATGGTTAACATGTGGTTAGGTTTTAGCACAAAAAACGTGGTTATGTTCAGGAAAAGATCATGTTTTAAACAGTGGTTTTGGGGACACTGTCCCAGCAAATGCAGCAATGTCTCTGTGAAAAACATCTGCTTTTTGTGGCACTATTACAGCAGGAAACTCAGCAGTCATAAACTATACAGAGTCTTTTGTATGTTACCATTGGACTATTTTAATTATTGAAATATTTAGCAATAGGACTTGTGGTAAGTGGGATGTGAAATAACATCTGTACAGATGTGACGCCCTGACTATATCTGACTGATCTTCAGTGAAGGCTGTTGTCTTGTATTTCTTTCCTCTGAAAACATTAACCTAATAGTCAACACAATTTATTCAGCCTGGGTAGTTGAGGGGAAAGATATGTAGATCTCTGCAGCAGCAAACTGACATGATGCTGATGTTCATGACAGTTCATGTTAAATGGAGGTTGAACCATGAACATAAATTACAGATCACCTGTAAGGCATTTTAATAGGTCACTCTGTCATAAGTAAAACAGTTGGAAATTGCAAACAAAATGATATATCAGTCTGGTACATTTTAATAAATCCACATCAGATCTGACCAGATGAGAGTGTTTCTGTGACTTTCTATACAGACTGAAGGCTGCGGGAAACTGTCTGACTTCACCGCAGCTTTTTGTCACCACCCGCTGCTGCAGCCACCTGATCTTGTCCACTTTCGAGGTGAGGCGCATTTAATCTCAAATGAGCCTATTGTCTTGGTGAAAAAAACCAACCGCTTTTTGTGGCACTATACCAACAGGAAACGCAGCAATGTCTCAAACTTTTTGTGGCACTATGGGGTGCTAAAAAAACAACTGGTTGGTCTGCAGCTTGACAGGCGTCTCGCTTAGTGTCACGCCGTCTGCCGTCCTCTCCACCTTCTGATGACAAAGTCCGCTCACATACCATATATTTCACTGTAGAAACGTTGATATGATACATGTGAAACTTACAAATATAACGTTATCATGCCGAGCTGCAAGCAAGGACCACAATGTTTGTACATGTGAATTTATAGTTTTTGTGGGCAATGTGACCAGTTAATGTTCAGCTTAACTGAGAAAACTGTTTGCAATTTCTGATCATTTGACAGCTACAGGATCACTTACATACATAGATTACTGAGGGAATGTTTTTTAACTTGAAGTTTGAGGTTCTGCCATCTTTTCAGAAACTGGACCCAAAAACAAAAAATTCAAATGTAGATGAAGAGATGCAAGGTGGAGCAAGAAACTGCGACCAAAACTACAACCAAACTTCCCCAGACATTCTCTCCTCTGGACTCAACTAATTAACATTCAAAGAATGAAGAAGTTACACTTGTTTTAACAATAAAAAAAAAAAAAATCCCTCAGTGGTGTGTGTGGGAACTTTTCCAGCTTCGATATGATAGTTGTTTTGGGCTAGAAGGAGGATGTGTCTTCCTTCCTATGTTGGCTTCAGCTTTCAGTTGGTGAGGTTCCCACTTCCCAAAACGTTGGCGTACAACAGCCAAACGTTTACCAAAAACCTGTCAAGTAAAAGTTTACACTTGACAACTACCTGTACACCCGACACAAAGTGTGTCTTTCCTACTCTTCTCCTTGAGCCCAGGGCTCACGACTCCGGCTCACGCAGAAGAGTAGGAACGTTAGCGTTAGCTCCCGGAGTTAGCACTAGAACTACTACGGCTACTGGAGTAACTTACAGCTATGGAGCACTTCTACCAGTTCTTCTAGTCACTGAGCCTCGCCTCCATCTCAGCAAATATATTACATTTATTACAGGTACCATCATCATTGAAGTAGGCAGGGAAATTGCTGAACACAGCCCGCCAGGCTGCCCGCCGGGCTACATTTTACAATGCTAATTGGAAATGTTAGCTGGGCTGCTGGGCTACTCACCTAACACAACCGTAACGCCTGACCCATTGCTGGGACCGAGCTGCTAATAACTCAAGCTCCGGACATTAACCCATGCTACGATTGTAACATTAAATTTAATTGAATCGACATAGCGACATGTGCCTAACGTTATTGTAAAACTAATTAAAACAGACATTTGACTGGCTGTAGCCTTTTATAGGGAGGGAGGACCAAGGGCTCCGAGAGGGGGGGATTCACATCAACGTACATGAACGTGCAGCCAGACCGCCTTGAAAACAAGGGGCTGGAGATCAACACAGAGGGAGGTTGTGTGAGGTCATGCTATACTCCAAATGAAATTACACCTCTAGTTCTTCACATAGCAATTTTTTAATTCCTTCAATCTAGAAATTATGAATTTCGCTTATTGCCCCTTTAATAGCGTTAGCCCAAAGTTGCTGCATAATAAGATTTTAGAAAGAAAGGTTATACAGCTTTATCAAGGAAGACAAAACCTTTGAGTATAAAAGAATGATACAAAGAGAATGTGAAGGCCTGATGCATAGTTTCATATGCAGTGGTAATAATTAAATTATCTGGGGCATCACATAACCGTCATCCTGCTAGTGGGTGATGTAATGTGAGCTTGGTCAATTTTCAACTGGAAACAATATGGCGGACAGCTGAGGTGAGAAATGGACAATGCAGTAACAGAATCTTGGTTCGTATTTGATTAGCACTGCCTAATTTTACCGCCTTTGTTTTTACAATACAGAGGAAACAGTATGCCGCCTCCTTCTTGTTCACAAATTCTTGAATTACAGCCGAACAGCATACACTAAAATATGTTTCAAAGAGATTTTATGCAAGAAGTAGGCAATACAGTAACAGAATCATGTTTTATATTTGATCAGCACTGACTAGTTACACTGTTTAATCGGAGCTTGATCTGTGTTCGGGGGTTGGGGGCAGCTCCCTCCCTCAACTCTCATTCTGCTTCCACACTCTTTGTGCCCATGGTAGCGGGCATACAGAAATGCAGAAGTACAGTCTGTCGTTTGAGCAACAGCCCAGGGGCCCAGTGGATTTAAGCTGGGAGATGAGTAGGGAGATCTGGGTGCTGATAGGATGGAGGGAAGTCTCAGCTCAGATAGCCTTTAATCCCTTTAATCACAAAGTGCAAAAATAGCAAAGAAAGGTTGTTCTAGTTATTAGCATTAAAGTAGATCATGGGAGTTTTAAAGACAGAAATTTTAGATCATAAATCTTTTATTGTGCTACCCACAAGCTTTGTAAACTTTCACCACAAGTCATAAGATACCACAAAAAAGTCCAGAGATGGAGAAGAATTTAGTTTGGTTTATAACAGAAATCATTTTAACACACTGCCTTGAGTCCCTTACATCCACTGATGTTCTTACATTTGGGCTTCTAGCTCCTTGGATTGATCATATGCAGAACTAAAACAAGTTGTTAGAGTCGCATCTGTCTTCTTCATCTAACCTAAAGCTTGTTGTTCTTGTTCCATATTTCTAAAAAACAACACTAGAGAGTTCATATTAACACACTTGTGTCAAGACCACGATAAAGACACCGATTTAAAAAAAAAAAAAAGATACCTGAAAGACACTCGATCACTTAGACAACAGTTGGATTTGAGAACTAGACTGACATTGTTTGCAAATGAACCTGCAAAGCATTTATGATCAAACACACTGTTTTGAACTGCAAAATGAGTAAATTCCCTTGAATTTTTTAACAGCTTAGGATCTCCATCACAAATACACACGCACATTTTTCATCTTCAAATCAAATATTTTTATAAATTGTACCTGAGACCATAACGTAGAGAAACATCTGTTGTGTCAGTCCCCATTTCATCACCATGAAGCTGTGATGCATCTCAGACAAATTTATCTTTGACATGTCTCTCTTGAAAGACCACGTTATTTCCTGTTCAGGCAGAATTTAAGTACACGCAGCCGCAGGCTAATGCCACGCCACTTCCTCAGAGGCTGGGGTTAAATATCAATCTACTTTCAAAATGTAAACAAATATAAGATGCAGGTTTATACTCCCAGTAGGGCTTTTCTATCATTGTTTTATGGTACAAAGATGGTATTTCTTAACTTCTGCAAAGAGTTCAAGATTTTTTTGAATCAAATACAGTAAAATTATTCTCAGAAATCACAGTATAAAATTGAAACTGAAAACACAGTAACAGGATGTGGGTCTTTGGTTTTCACATCTTTTGTTGTATAAAATTGTACAATAGCAAAACAATCGCCATACAAAACAATCTCCATGCTTGCGTCTTCTGGAGCTTTCTACTCTATCACATAGTCTTCATGAGCAGATGAAGTTTGTGTATCTGTCATATGAAATTCTCCATCATATGATATCTTAAAATTTGAGCTTAATAGTTCGTTTTTGATCTTGAAAACAAGAGTCAGCCGAAAGAATCTCCACCAAAGTTCCACTTACTTGCTTTTTCGGGAGCTTCTGACTTTATTGCATGCAAATAGGTGAGATTGTTGTGTCGACTGTTGTTTACAAATCAAGAATTATCTCGAGCTCATTTTTTTCAGGCCAATGTGAAGAGGTGTAGATTTTTCAGTCTGCTGCTGTTTCAAGGTCAAGAATAGATTTTCAAGGTGAACTGGAGGGAATAACAATTTCCCAGCATGCAGGGCAATAAAGAGTCTCTCAACGGCTAGATGTAAAGTCTGATGCACTGCTGACAGACAATGATGCACTTTTTCCATGTGATCTCCCACACTAGAGAATATGAATATATGGTGTTAGTGTTATCATCTATTCTCAATACGTATCAATTGATTTTCAGTTATGCCTTGAATGGAAAACAAGGTGGAGGATGTGCAGTATGACACTGCATTGCAGAGGTGTCAAGAGCCCCCCGGCTCTGGAACAGGATATACATGTTTTTGCACACACACTTGCACTCTCAGGACACGCTGGGTCTGAAGTTGAGCACTCTAGATTCAACCAAGTCGCCAGAATAAATGTTAGCATTTTACATTTTTGCAAACCACAGATATGTTACATTTGTATGTTATAATAGCAGATATGTTAAAATGGGGGTCAAAATATTGTGACCCTGGTTCTGTTAGCGCAGGTGTAACCCTCTTCTGGACTCTTTGGGTAGTACTCTCCTTTAATCACAAGCACGCCTTCGCTCACTAAAGTTTGCATAATCGTAGCTGGACAATCAGGACATGCCTACCTGATTATGTATGTAGCCCGCAGTATATAAAGGAGACGTATGACAACATCAGCATCCACCACTCTTCAACGAGCGGTGTAGGAGCAACAGGGCTCCTAGGTAGCCTGCCCACTCCTTTATAACCTAAACCCATCAGCCAAAAGATTAAAACCACTGACAGATAAAGTAATCAGGGTAGGCCATTGCAGCAGGGAATTAGAGAGCCCCAGCCTACCCAGATAGTATGCAGCCAAACTGGGTGAAAGTGTGGCCTAACCTTGCAGGGGTTGAAAGACAAGCAATAGACTTCCTGCACACCATATTTCCTGGGTCATTAAGGAGCACATAAACATGTAGGTGTGTCATACGTAGAGGGGAGTCATATATATTGTCGGCTCTGTAAGTGTTCGGATAGGCATTACTTGATTGGCTGGCTATGTATGCACATTTCAGTGGGTGAATCCGTGCTTGTGGTTGGAGGAGAATATTACCCTTTACCCAGTAAAGGGTGGAGCCTGTGTTAAATAGAACTCTCTCTTTCTTTAGGTTCCAGCAACGCTGTTGTTAATGCGACATTAGGATTTTGTTGTGATTTTGTTATGGTTAGGACAAGATCATGATCTGGCTTAGAATACCTGCTTAAAAATCCTCAGTTTCTGTGACCTAAAACTCAGTTTGCATGTAGTTGAGAGGCCAAAACATAAATAAAAATATCTGTGTACATGTAGACGAGGAGTGGGAGAGTGCCAGTGGGAAGCAGAGACTGACAGGGGGAGACAGGAGACCCAGAGGAGGAGGGAAACAGGGAAACACAAGGCTGTAACAGAGACATGGCCCTGGGGCATATATTTGCTGTGTTGCCCCCAGTTTACAATGCAACAGACTAGCTTTTTGTTTGTTTTGTAATATGAGTGAGACCATCCACCAGCTACAGAGGGCAGAGAGTTTTTGTGTTAGATACTATATGTGTGTGTTGGCCCCTCTGTCTGTCTCTTGCTCTTTTGTTAGCCCATCACTCCTCTATTCTCTCCCTCCTCACCTGTCCACCCAGTAAGGTGTAATTAGAGCTGATAAAATCGGGCTGATAGCTTTGATTGCACAGCCACTGTCACTTTAGCGTAAACAGCACAGAACAATATTGACTCTCTCAAACAAAACTTATCTCACCTGCCTCTTATTTACCCAGCATGCAACATGTTCTGGGCAGGAACAGTTAAGGGACAGGGTGACCTTATCCCCACTTTTACTTACTTCTCCTAAATACAGGATAATAGGATAAAGGATTCAAAATGGTGTTTTTGTAATGTGAAGTTATGGCCCCATGTTGTGGAGTGATTAGTCTAGTATTAAAATCAGTAGGCTGGATGTGTGTTTTCAGGTGGGATATTTCTTTCAGGCAATATTACTCATCAATTTTATTTTATGATAGCTGCCATCTGCAACTGTTTCTTCAGTAGTGTGCTGTATTTTGACCTCTACTCTCTAAGCATAGTAGTTCTTTGTCAGAGGTTTTGATATTTAGAGAGCATGGTAGAGAAGGCTGCTAACGCTTATCTGATAAAATGACCCTCAACTGCCTCGGCTAATGTCAGTGAACATTTGTTTTCTTGATATTCTTGATTAGTCATTTAGGTCAATATTTGTAAATAAGATTTTTGTTTCATTAAAAAAAAACATAATCTGTATCAAAAGCCCTATAGGTAAAACTCTGAATTTAGTGGTACAACCCTCTGTCAATTTAAATTGCAGTCTGTAGACAAAATGACACATGAGGTCCACACACCTGCAAAGAGGAGTGTATTAATTTAATTTGGTGGACAGACAGAGTGAGTAGCCATTAAGAAAACACAGAGCCTGTTTATCTCTGGTATTAACATGCGTATTTGGTGATTTGATCACAAGTGGACAGTGTAAATGACCACAAAGACACATCGTGATCCCATCACTCAGACCACTTCTTGAGGTGGTCTGGGATGCATTTGACCATTTGATGCGTTTGATCTTTTATAGCGTAAATGCTAATGCATCCTGATACACACCTGACAAGGTCTTCGCCACCAATACAGGACTCTGTGTTTTAAGCTCTATAAGTTGCCATATTATGACGAGATGGAGGCATCGTTTTGCCCTGTGGAAGGAGATGCGTTGGATTCTGCTGAGAGCAGTATCTCCAGCTATACCAACATGACGCTAATGTTACTAGCGAGCATGCTAGCAAGCAACTAGTGCAGTGGTTCCCAAATGGCCCAGCCACTGGGTCTGTTGTCATCCCATCTTGTCAAATAATAGTGCTTTTTTAGTCGGTCTAAACATCAAAATATGACCAGCGAGATACTCTCCTTCGTTGTTTTTGGACATTACGAACGGTGTCTCAGTTGATGCTTGTTACATACATTGTGTCCTTTCAAGATATCAGTTTCTGCTTCTCAAAATGGACTTAGTACTTAGATAAAACACTTTGTTTTTACATTTGGTAAGAAAATCTGAACACAAGTGGACAGTCTGTAACTGTACCACTTAGTCTACAGGAGGAGGAGGAAAAACAACCACAGTGGACATGCTGACACCATTGACTCTCCTCTGTAGTTGATGCTACACGTTGTACCACGGCTGATGAGCTGGGATTGGTGTCAGGTGTGACTGCTGATTAACCCCAGCTGCAGGCTGTTTTCTCGCTGATGTGTTCTTCCTTTGTGTTTAGTTTTGTGGTGCTCCAGGGCGTCACTTAAAGTCTGGTCTGGTGGCACAGCTGTCAGGTTGAGGATGGTGCATGCTTTTGAGTTCTTCTCCTGTCTTTTCTATGGGTACATTTGACTGTCAGATCATAGTTATATTGCAGCGGAAATGATGGCTAATTTTCTCTGGACTAGTAAAGCCAGAGATTCTCAGTTAATGCCTACTATATTAGGGCTATCAACCCTGAATGATTTGATGGCCAACAGTAGACTGTACGTGTGTAGTGCAGCAAATGGATGGAGTTCAATGTCAGGTAGACTGGTACAGTAGGAATGACATTGGTCTGTTTTAACCTTCACTGTTCCTCTGCTCTTTACTCCAATCAGTTTATCAGGAAAAGAAACGTGCAGAGGGGAGATAAGAGATACCAGCACAGCTTATGATACGAGTGTATTTATGTGTGTGTGTGTTGTGTGTGACCTGCGTAGGGGTGACATTGTTGCTACCTGAGGTACCTTTTTACGCAGGCAGTCGTACTCAAGTGCGTCTTTAAACACAATATGTGCGTGTGCAGGTGTCCAAAGGTATTTGTGCGCATGTGCATATGAAAAGGGGAGTTGTCATGTATAAAAGGCTATTCCAGAAAATCTTTCCTGTTTCTGACCATCTTGTGTGTGTATGTGTGTATGAGAGAGAGAGAAACAGGGTGCGTGTTTGGGACTGGACCCTGACAGACAGCCAAAATTTCGGGGACCAAGAAGAAGGATCGAGTGGTCTGGACCTCCATTGATTTAGGAGAGCAGTCCCCTATCACACCTGCAACCATGAGTAAAAAGGTAGGAGATCCTGCGGATTAGCTGATGATTATTTATCTTGTTTATAATTGGTTCGGCTTTCTAGTAGACTATGCACCTTAACTGTTTTTATTACTCGTTTGTTTCTCTTCTGTCATACAGTTTCAAAGTCATATATATTATATTACATTCTAATTGTATTACATGTAGATTTTTTCATAAAGGTTATACTTAGTTATTGATTGTCAAGTGAAGGTCATTCAATTGTCGGTGAATCACTCTACAAATTCAGTCAGTGAATCAAGCTACAAACTCTTACTTTTAAATGTCTGCACATGTAAATAAAGTTAAAAAAATGACCACAGTAAAAACTTTAAAATGCATTTCCTGCAATCAGCGTGGACATAATGTACTCCAGTCTATGAGGTGTCTTTTTGTTTATTTACTGCAAACCAGATTTGTGTGCAAATGTGTTTAAATGCAAATCATGATGCAGACATTTTAATTTCATGAGCGCTTAGAGTGGTCGTATATTCACATGTAGTGCAAACAGTCTCTCTGATGAGCTCAGAGCAGATACATGCTACATTTAGATTTCCTGTACCAGTGTGACCTGTTATGGTACAACTTCCTCACAGAAAAGAAGCAAAACAAAAAGAATCATCTAGCATGCAACCAAAACCAGCTGCAATACTCAAAGCCAACTCTCAGATCTTTACACTTCAAAGCTGAACACCCCCTGACACTCAGCCACCTCACAGAACTTACAAAACTTGTATTCCTACTGCAGTAACCTTTTTAAACAACACCAAATAGACTGTCACTACTTTATAATGCAGCTTTGCACACCTGCTCTCACATTTGACTATAATTGTTTTGCCAATCGCTGTCTGTGTTCAGGACACGTACGACATGTTTGAGATGGATGGAGACATGGACAAGAAGAAGAAGAAAAAGATGAAGAAGAAGGAGAAACTGGAGGGCATGAAGAAAGAAATGGATATAGTAAGTAAAGACAGAAACCTAGTGGTGTGAGAATATGTTGTAATGATTTCTGTGCAGTTAAACCAACCAGCTATGAATGCATCACCTTGATTCACTCCCATATGCCCTTTAAAAGTTTGGGTTCTGAATTAATGTTGCGATGTGTCTCCCCCTGCAGGACGACCATGAGATTACAATTGAAGAACTTGAAATGAGGTATAACAGTAGTATTACCAAGGTGAGACATTTCTTCCATAATGACTGTCTGTCTTCAGTCTGTCTTTTTTTTAGTGTCATGTTCTCTCTGTATGGGTGCTTTAATGTTCCAAGACACTGACTGTTAACATGCACTAAATATTCTGGGGTATTTTGCAGGTGTGTTCTTATTATTATTCGTTATTTTCCTTCATTGGAATTTGATCCACCTGTTTTTAGAACAGTGTTTCAGACCAAATTTCTCTGCATGCATTTGAGATTTCTTTTGTTCTGCAGCTAACCTGATATATATTTAACCGCAGGTGACAAAAAATGATGATGAATCAACCACACCTGCCACCACAGAGCTCGTCAGAATGTTGGTGTGCATTATGTGTGTGGTTTCAACTTTTCAAACATTGTCTTTATTAAACTTGGGTGGCATGGAATAGGTGTGCGGGTGTTATTTTTTTCCTCAGTTTACGCAGTTTTTTTGATAGCCTTGCACCTACATGATGTGCCTTTTAATTATTCTCCACTGGTGGCAGATTTGTTTGATTGTACAAACACAGCCTCCCTCTTTCATTCCTTCAGCCACCTTCTTAAAAAGGTCTGTGTTGCGATATTTCTATATGTCCTAGAACCTGTTGATATCCATGTTTTTTATAATGTTTAAATGTAGGTTTGTTTCTTCTTCTGACCAGAAATGTGGGCTTTTCTTTTGGACATGTATTTCTACCCGCGGCGTAAACTACTGGCTACAACCATTGTTTACAGCGTACCCATGACAACTCATAGAGCCTACCGTAAACAGGCAAGAGGCCATGTGTCACAAACTGCCACAAAAGTCCCAGTTGAGACACACCTCATGATTGGGCTGTATACATGCCCATGAATGCTCAAAAACCAGAATAACACTGTCATATCTCACATCTTAACTGGAAAATACTTCATTTAAAAAGAAACACTTAATGTGGCATATCAAAATGCAATATGGTGTTTACATGACCGGTATCGAAGTCAGAATATTGTCGCATTCAGAGTAGTAGTGGAATCTTAGTGTGCATGTAAACATAGTCAGTGGGCTCCTTCTTTTTCCCCAACTGTATTCATTTATTTAATCTGTTTTTCTGCCCTCCATCCACAGGGTTTGACCACCACCTTTGCCCGTCAAGTCTTGGAGAGAGACGGTCCTAATGAACTGAAGCCCCCCAAAGGAACTCCAGAGTATGTGAAGTTTGCCAGGCAGCTGGCTGGAGGACTGCAGTGTCTGATGTGGGTCGCAGCTGTCATCTGCTTCATCGCCTTTGGAATTGAACTTGCGAGAGGGAACTGGACCTGCTTTGACAATGTGAGTTGTTATATTTTTGTGCACTGTAGGAAAAAAGACAAAAACAATGCATGTGGGGGGGCATTTTAAATCATTTTACGGATACATCTTCTTTCTCACTCCAGCTGTACCTGGCCATCACCCTAATTGCTGTCGTCGTGGTAACTGGTTGCTTTGGTTACTACCAAGAATTCAAGAGTACCAACATCATTGCTAGCTTCAAGAATCTGGTGCCACAGGTAAGTTGCACAAAAGTGGGGGATTTACAGTAGTGGCATCTAGCAGTGAGCTGAAACTCCTTCTGGTTAGAATTCCTTAAGTGTTCATTGTTCACAAGGTTTTTATCGGAGATCGCATGTCAGAGACGGGCCATTAGCTTAGCACCTGCTAATGTGTGCTTTTTCTCTGATAACTTAGGATGCGGATGTTAAGGAGGTTTTCAAAGGGAGCTGAATTATCAGTTGATGTCTCTTTCTCTCTAAAACTAACAGATCCTGTGATTGAAACCAGTAAAAACACTGACTAAAGTAGTTTCACGCTAGAAAGCAGTGTTTTTCCAATGCTGCTTGTCACAGAGGGGCTGTTAACTATGGTGGCTGATACGAAAACACAAATGGCCTTTATATCTAGAGCCAGTGTTTGGTTTGTCTAATTTGGGCTACTGTAGAAACATGGTTGACTCTGTGGACAAGCACCTGCTCCCTCTGTAGATATATACGGCTCATTCTAATGCAGCAAAAACACAAGGACTCTTATTTTCAGGTTATCATACACTAAAGAAAACACAATTCTTCTATTCCATATCTGCCAGTATATCCTCCTAAATCCTTAACACTTGACTTTTTTAACCAGTTAAAAAGGTGCAACTCCATTTCCATACATTGTTACAATTTAATATGAACAGCTTTCCTTTCTTCATTTTCTTTCACTTCCATTTCACTCTGCCACCCTGTCTTCCTGTGATCATCTCCTCTAATGTTTGCTAATTACACTCCCAATTTCCCAAAAAATAGCAAGCTATTGTGATCCGTGATGGCCAGAAAAACCAGATCAATGCCAACCAGTTGGTGGTGGGGGATTTGGTGGAGATCAAAGGAGGCGACAGAGTCCCTGCTGACATTCGCATCATCACTGGTCAGAGCTGTAAGGTAAATCACACACCGCACCATAGTTGACAACATAAGCAGCCAATCAGGGACTGTGTTGTAGCTGATGATGTAACATGCACGCTGCAGCTTGCAGAACAATAATGGCAGCTCCTGAAGCAGCAAGCGCTAACTCTAATGTTAATGGAGTAAACATGGCAATAAAAGAGCCAGTAACAGCGATTAAAGTACAAGAGTAAGCATTTATGGAGTTTGTTGGAGGAAAAGACATTTCCTCCGACTGTATTTGGCAAAAGCTTGATTTATCAGCTGGCTTGTTGGTGATGTAAACGTACCCTGATGTTTTGTTACGGTGACTGGCTGAAGGAGTTTGTCTGTTACAGCGAGTACTCCCACCTACTGAAAGTGTTTGGAGCAGTGTTTGAGTCTAGACTGATACAGAGAGCAAAACAAAATGCTTAGCTCATGTCATCAAGATGGTTTTACCAGGCTAATCTGAAATAACATTTTCAACCTTTTTATTACAGTATACTCGGCGTAATGTGCTCAGTACTTGCACAGTATTTAACAGCATGTGACCAGTACCTAGAACTCATATTTTAGGGGCAAGAATGGGCCAATCCATTATCAGACATCCTCCTCTGTCATGTGGAACCTTTTGTGAATGTACTTTGTGTGCCAGGTGGACAACTCGTCCTTGACTGGCGAGTCCGAACCGCAAACCAGGAGTCCAGAATGCACTCATGAGAATCCACTGGAGACCAGGAACATTGCTTTCTTCTCCACAACATGTCTGGAAGGTACAGTGCAGTAACCAGAACATACATATACAAGCCTGGACTAGATAGAATCTATTTAGTCATTTATTTGTTGGTAGGTGAACATAAGAGCAACCTCTCCTCTCTCCTCTCCAGGTGTAGCCACTGGTATGATCATTAACACAGGTGATCGTACCATCATCGGTCGGATTGCTAGCTTGGCGAGCGGCGTCGGCAACGAGAAGACACCCATTGCCATAGAAATTGAACATTTTGTTGACATCATCGCCGGTCTTGCAATCTTTTTCGGGTTCACCTTCTTTGTAGTTGCCATGTTCATCGGATACGCCTTCCTGGAAGCCATGATCTTCTTCATGGCTATCGTGGTGGCTTATGTGCCAGAGGGGCTACTTGCGACAGTTACTGTGAGTCACTGCAACAAATGTGAATTTCTGTTACACCACTGTTGCGTGACGTCTAGTTTCCATCATGTGTTTGCATATCAGATCAGGGGTCTCATTTATAAAACAGTGCGGGGGGAAAAAAAATCCACCTCACTATCTGCATCGCCAATTTACTGTCTCCAAAATGTTCGTAAGTATGGGTGACAGTTTCTCCCATTAAGTCTGTTTCTCATAGATGACAACTTTTTCGTGGTGAGTGGCATACGCCTTTTCAGGCCTCGTTTTGTGCAATGTTTATGAATGAGACCCCTTGACTGTATGAATGCTCATTTTGGACAATGGCACCAATGCAGAATCATATCCTTTGTATTAGTGAATGTAATATGTATGCAAAATGAATGTGGATGTCTGTAACGGACTGTGTCTTTGGTTAACAGGTATGTCTGTCGCTGACTGCTAAACGACTTGCCAGGAAGAACTGCGTTGTGAAGAACCTGGAGGCTGTGGAGACGTTAGGTTAGTTTGCCTGTAGTGTCGCTCACCAGACCTTTCTCAAGAAAAGAAAGGTCTGGCTGGGCCGACTCTCACTTTTAGATTGGAGAAAAAAACACCGCGGCTGCTTGTATTTCTTTCAACCAATCACAATCGTTCTGGGCAGTGCGGTGCGCTTGCAAAAATATTGCTGGGGGGGGCAGGTTTTGGTGTAACACGCCCACAAAAATATCGCCTACAGGACGCGAACCATGGCAGAAAAATGGCTACATCACCGCAAGATCAAACACTGCAAAAGTTAGTAAAGGACGTGTTGAAAACTGCTACACAACTGCAGGTGGTAGGGAGGGATTTCAGTGGGTGGCTCGCTCTGCCCATTGAGAGGCTGATCTATGCATCTGCCTGAACACCAGACACACATCCTGTTTGGTGACATAAAGACAGAAGATTTGACTTGTTTGTTTGTGGATGGTACCAATAGCACCGTTCCATTCTGTATGTTTTTTGACAACCCTCTGTAGAGGTACATATAGTAGCACACCAAAAATACATCACGCAATTACCACTTATCGCCATGGTGCTGCCAAAGAGAACGAAATGGATATCTTTGAGATTGTAACTTCAAGCTGTGTGTGTTTAGGCTCCACTTCAGTGATCTGTTCTGATAAGACTGGTACCCTGACCCAGAACAGGATGACTGTGGCCCATCTTTGGTTTGACAACCACATTCACGCTGCTGATACCACTGAAGATCAGTCAGGTAAACACATGAGTAAAAGCTTTATCAAAGTCACTGCTATTGTAAGCAGTAGTATAATGTAGATCGTTTTTTATTTCTTTATTATATTTTTTATTTTTTTTTCTAACCAAAACTTGTTTTTTTCTTTTAAACATGTCTGAATAAACATTATTTTCCAGGCCAGAGTTTTGACCAGTCCTCAGAAACATGGCGTTCACTGGGGAGAGTGGCTTCGCTGTGTAACAGAGCTACATTCAGACCAGATCAGGATGGTGTGCCTATTCCTAAGGTACCTGTTCATAGTTTTAAGACGTTTGTAGTAAACACCCATGTGGCGCCATACTGAGCACACAAAATGTTACATCTTGCTTCAGCTTGCAGTTTTTCCTACATTTTGCTATGTTTGTGTCAACCCTCTAAAACCAACCAAACACCCATTTTGTCTATTTTAAGGGAGGAATAGGGGATTTTTAGAGGGAGATAACAGGTCAACAGTATATGCCTCGTAGAAGTGGTTTACATAATCTGAAAGCATAGTGTGTTAACAGGGCTTAGAACATTATGATGGAAGTATCATGCTCAATTATGTGTTATAAGTGGTCGCAACAGTTTTTGGGTCGATGCTATTTGTGACATACATTTGGTGCTTAATCAAAGCATTTTTGACAACTGGAGAATTTATAAAAATGGTCAATAATTCCTCCAAAATGCCACATTAAGACACCAGGACCTTGAGGAACACTGTAATTTGTGCTCATTGAATCCACAAGAGTCTCCGCTTTCAAGTCATACCCAATGTATGCAGTTACAACACTGTTTATGGACCCCATGTGCAGAAATATTCAAATACAGTGGGTGGCGTTAGCACACTTGTACTGCATGAGAGAAACTGCATGGGACTAGCATAAAGTGGGCATATCTGTAAACGGGAGACTCATGGGTACCCACAGAATGCACTTTTATTCAGATATCTTGAGGTAAGAGGTCATGGGACCCCTGTGACAATGGCCATATCAGTTTTTCCCTTGCCAATATTGAGCCTAACTTTGGAGTGTGATTAAGCCCCCTGTCCAACAATCTAGCATGACATGGCTGCTACCAAAGGATAAACTCGAGCTTTAAAACTCAGCCCACTACAGCCTCTGAAGGACAGTAAGTCCCACGGCCTCTTAGGGTTAAAGAAGCCATTTTGCCCCCTTTTTTAAATTAAAAATTATTCTAAGATAGATTTGTTTATTTTGTCTCTTTGTATCTGACTCTGACTCCTCACACAGAGGCTTGTGGTGGGAGATGCATCGGAGACGGCTCTGCTGAAGTTCACTGAGCTCACTATAGGGAACGTCATGGACTACCGTAATCGTTTCAAGAAAGTGGCTGAAGTGCCCTTCAACTCTACCAACAAGTTCCAGGTGGGAGCAAAGCTTTTTTTTATCACCCTTGATGAATAACTATTTGTAAACCAGACAAGTGGGCAAAACATTTATTTTTAATATTTAATTATATCATCTGGAGTTTCCTACTTTGATGTCATAGTACTGTACTGTAATTCTGGGATTCACGGTGGATCCAAGTGCTCTTCTTAATTTCTTTTAGCTTTTATTAACCTGTGTCTCTCTGTCCAGCTGTCTATCCATGAACTGGAGGATCCTCTGGACCTGCGCTACCTGATGGTGATGAAGGGAGCACCAGAACGTATCTTAGAGCGCTGCTCCACCATTTTGATAAAAGGCCAGGAGCTGCCTCTGGATGAACAGTGGAGTGAAGCTTTTCAGACCGCTTATATGGACCTGGGAGGACTGGGAGAGAGAGTACTGGGTAAGACAGTGCTCATGATGACCATGGTGTGGCTGAATTATGTGACTTGTAATATTGAAAACAGTTTTGTTTACAATACATTGAAAAAAATTAACAACTCATTAGTGTGGTGCAAAACTCCAAAGCCTCAGTCACTAAATATACAATCAGTTATATTTCTATCTTAGTTTTTAAAGGAATATTTCACCTCCCAAATGATCATCTGTATATCAATTACCCACTGTATCCAGTGTAACCAGTGTTACATTGAATTTGTAAAGAAAACTTTTCCTCTGGTGAACTAAGAATAAAAAAACAAAACAAAACAGAATTGAGAGTCGAGATTGAAGTCGTCAGGGTCTGCATATCAAAACATTAGTTTACAAACTCCCACACAACTCGTGATGTATTATCCAAGTCTCATTTATCTGGACGCATGCTCAGTACTTCAGACAGCCCTTTTGGATAGGGAACTGAACTGGAAGTGAAACTTGTCTATGCTCTTTTCAAAACCAGACTCCATTGACAAAAACAGTAATTTTACCTCACTAAACACGGGAGCTGCTAGTCTACTGTTGCTTTGATCAGTTAGTTTGCATTATTGTGTGACTTTGGTGTTTTATAGGGTTTGTTTGGATTCATCAAAGTCACACAATAACACAAACTTACTAATCTAATCAAATTAATAGTAAGACATCTTTTTAATTTGCTGTTCCATTTTTTTTTTCTTTCTCAGGTTTCTGTCATCTCTATCTGAATGAGAAGGAGTTTCCTCGTGGCTTTCGATTTGAGGCTGATGACATGAATTTCCCCACATCAGGATTGTGCTTTGCTGGCCTCATCTCAATGATTGACCCGCCAAGAGCCACTGTGCCTGATGCCGTGATGAAATGTCGTACTGCTGGTATCAGGGTGTGTTCACATTGCCCCACATGCACGTTTACGCTGGTTTAGATCTTTTGTGTGCAAAAGATGGCATTTTCACTTTGTGTGTTTACGTTTATTTATCTGTCTTTAACTCCTAATTTATCTTGGGACTTTAGGTTGTCATGGTGACTGGAGACCACCCAATTACAGCGAAGGCAATAGCAGCTAACGTTGGTATTATCTCAGAAGGCAGTGAAACAGTGGAGGACATTGCGGCGAGGAAGCGCATACCTGTCGAACAAGTCAACAAGAGGTATTTGCACAGCTGCTGTCCACACTTTGACCTATGCTCGTCTTTATGACGTATCAAAGACCTGACTGTCTATCCATTTTAATTTCTGTGTGACTACAAAGCAGAGCTACAGAATCCAACATCATCGTCATATAAAGATTCACATGAGATTAACTGGACTTTCTGAATGCATGCATGTCTTCAACTATTCATTGAGTGTAACTGTGTCCATCGCCGTGTTGTCTGTGTGCAGGGATGCCCGTGCTTGTGTGATCAGTGGTGGTCAGCTGAAAGAGATGAGCGGTGAGGAGCTCGACGACGCACTGCGCAATCATCCTGAGATGGTGTTTGCAAGAACATCCCCTCAGCAGAAACTGATTATTGTGGAGAGTTGTCAACGTCTGGTAAATGAACACACACACCCCTCTCACTTTACCACCCGAGCTCGCTTAATCCTGTGATGACTGAGTTAAACTTAAGTCATGATTTAAAATTGATATGTATCCAGATCAAATTTTGCATACATCACACTATGAAGCTAATAATGCTAAGAGGATCGTGTATGAGGAATCAGCGAGGAAGAGATTGGTTTGTCTATCATCCCCCCCTCCAGGGCTCCATCGTTGCCGTGACAGGTGATGGTGTAAACGACTCTCCGGCTCTTAAAAGGGCTGATATTGGTGTTGCCATGGGAATTGCCGGGTCAGATGCCGCCAAGAATGCTGCCGACATGATCCTGTTGGACGACAACTTTGCCTCTATTGTCACTGGAGTGGAGCAGGGTGAGACTTAGAGAGAAGAAATTCTGAGTGTTTTGACAAAGCAATCTTAACCATAGACTGTGTAAGAAAATGAATTGTTATCTTGGTGGTCACTGCATGCAGTAAAAGTACACATACTGTAGAAGTGAAAGGATATACTTGACAATGAACAGTCTGTATATTAACAAAGACTATACTGACCTACTTGAGTTAAAGTGTGTGTTTGTGTGCAGGCCGTCTTATCTTTGACAACCTGAAGAAGTCCATTGCCTACACACTAACCAAGAACATTCCTGAGCTGACTCCATATCTGATCTACATCACCGTCAGCGTGCCTCTTCCTCTGGGCTGCATCACTATTCTCTTCATCGAACTGGCCACCGACATTGTGAGTAATTATGTCATTAGTGCCAGTTCAGCAAGAAAGCAAGTTACGTACTTATGGTAATTCACTGACGATTTATTTTCTTTAAAGATAATGGTGTCTAATATTTGAAATATGACCCGAACACTTTTATTTGGATCACCACACACCACCCTTATTCTTTACAGACAGTGATGTAAAATACCTTATTAAATCAGCTACATCATGATCTTCCTCACTGGCATATCTGCTGTATAATGATATAATTTATTTATTTCTGTCTGTCCTGTAGTTCCCGTCTGTCTCTCTGGCTTACGAGAAAGCAGAGAGTGACATCATGCATCTGAAGCCCAGGAACCCACGTCGTGATCGTCTGGTAAACGAGGCCCTGGCTGTGTACTCATACTTCCAGATAGGTGAGACTCTGTTTGTGTTGTGCTGGTACTGTATGTCACTGCTGTAATAACCTAAAATACATTGAATTGGTGATGATGATTTATTTAATGGGGCATAGAAAAAGAAAATTAAGGAGAAAAAAAAACAATACAAGTAATAAAAGAATATGCAAGAGAGGCCAAAAGCCTTGAAGGCTTATCACGGGTCAACCTTAATTTGATCATAACAATCAAGTACAAGAAACCTAAACTGAACACAATTTTGAATGTCAATGTCATTATCCTTTAACAAAAGCCTCATATCACTAAGAAAAGTAATATGTTCCTAAATTATTATTAAAAAAAATAAAATAAAATGTGTAACATTCAAGAAAATTAGCTAAGACTGAACATAACCCAAATGCCAGTTCAAGGATTATCTAAAGATTAGACTATTTCAAATACACAGGGACTGACCTGGGGGCTGATTGACATTGCTCCGTATTATAGGTCCTAAATATTTAACAGAAAAATTTGGGAGGGTTTCAACAAGGGCAATGTCAAGGTTACTAAACTGTCTTGTCAGAAGAGTGACGATCTGAGTTGAACTAAAAATATTTCCCAAAACATTAAGCTTGCAATCTTGTTGACAGCTTTGTCCATAACAGGGTGCTGGCATAATAATAATGACAATGCATTTTAATTATGGGCGCCTTTCAGAGCACTCCAGGACACCTTACAAGACACAGTTTGGGAACAAAAAAGCAGCATTGTATCCACAGATGATAAAATCCAACAATTCTATAATATACAATAAAAGTTAAAAAATGATCAGACAAAAATCATCATCAAAGTCTTCATCAGTGCAGGTCACCATATGCGTGTCTCCATTAAATCAGACTGAATATGCCAGCTTGAAAAGGTGTATTTTCAGACGGGATTTGAAAGTGGAAAGGGAGTCAATAATGCAAATGTCCTGGGGGAGACCGTTCCGGAGGCGGGGGGCAGAGCGGCTGAAGGCTCTAGAACCAATGGTAGTCAAGCGGGCAGATGGTGATGTGAGCTGGATTGCAGAGGAGGATCTCAGAGTACCTGAGGGTGTGTAGATATGAAGGAGTTCAGACAGGTAGGAAGGGGCTGGAAAGGTGAGAAGCAGAATCTTGAAAGTGATGTGATATTTTGATCTTGAAACAACAGTTTTCGGTCATTGTACCTAAAATAACGTAACAGTTGACCACATTGTTAGCAGGCAGGTCACAGTAACATTAGCCATAATAGCAAGAAAAGTAGGCCTATCACTTTTGTGTGACAGTAATAAATGTTGATGCAAATTGAATTATGTTGGATTACTTTTTCTTAATTTATAGGCGATTTGGAATTTTTGAGGTAAGAGCATAAAAAAACTCTGAGCATTGTAAAATACCCATTTATGACAAGTCATTTTTACAAAATCCATGGTGGTGTTAACATAATTAGTCAGATGTTGACTTCCTTTTTTTGGAGCTTAAAAAAAAAAAAAAAAAAAGGGTTTAATTATTTTTTTACCACTCGCCATAGAGCTAGTTTTTAATTTCTCCTCCTGTGCCCCCCCCCCCCAGGAGCCATCCAGTCTTATGCAGGTTTTACAGATTATTTCACTGCCATGGCGCAGGAGGGCTGGTTTCCACTCTTGTGTGTTGGCCTGCGCTCTCAGTGGGAGGATGTCCGTCTTCAAGACTTACAGGACAGCTATGGACAAGAATGGGTCAGTTAGTAGACTTTATGTCACTTATGTTAGTCCTAAAGAAAGTGGTTGGGTCTAGAGAGTATTTTGTATTTTTTTTTTTTTTTTTTTTTTTACCAGCGTAATAACCCAAAAACTTCTCCCTTATGTCCCCTTCTGACAGACCTTCAGTCAGAGGTTGTACCAGGAGTACACGTGCTACACTGTGTTCTTCGTCAGCATTGAGATCTGTCAGATCTCAGATGTGTTGATCAGGAAAACTCGACGTCTCTCTGTGTTCCAGCAAGGCTTCTTCAGGTCAGTGAAGACCCACCCCTAAAACGCATCATTAGACAGAACATTTCTTAAAGGGACAGTTCAACCCAACATTAAAAATACAGATTTTTCCTCTTACCTGTAGTGCTGTTTATCAATCTGGATTGTTTTGGTGGGAGTTGCTGAGTGTTTGAGATATCGGCTGTAGAGATGTCTGCCTTCTCTTGAATGTAATAGTACTAGATGTCACTCAGCTTGTGGTGCTCAAAGTGCCAAAATACATTTGAAAAAACTCAACATCAGTGTCTCTTTACAGAAACCATGACCTGGTTACTTAAAATAATCCACAGACCTTGTTGTTAGCAGTTTCATGCAGGAACCATTTTGTTTCTTCAACAGCCGTATCGCTGTGCAGCATTTAGTGCATCTACTGCTAGCTCACCTACTGTAGCACCACTGAGCTAGCTAGCATCACAGCTCAGCTCAGGAGGACGCCATCAATGTTAACATTGTGCTGTCATGAGCACGAGCCTCTTGTCCATGAATAGATAACCCTCTTCTTTGCGGTGACAGCTGGCAAAACGTGGAGAGGTATTTGCCTAATTTGATAAAAGGTGTAATGGTTTAAATAAGCTACTTTTGACGTATTAAGCATTTGAAACAGTTTGTAAACAAGTACAACCAGATACATACAAACTGTGTCTCTTATTTAGTGTTAATGAATAGCTTAATAAATGTTAAAGAATACTTCAGCCACAAAATGACCATTGTAAATCAGTTGGTCATGCTGTTACCTTAAATCCGTAAAGAAAACTCTTTTCTTGCACATGGCGGTGAAAATTCTCAGTCTTCCAGCTCATGGTAATCATAAGTGCTAATCGTAGGTAACTGGACTTGCTTGAGTTTCTTGAAGAACTGAAGAAGCCTCTTGGATGAGAGGTTAAACATCTTCGAAAAACTCAAGCAAGGCCAGTTGCCTACAATATAACACTTCTCGCATGCCAAATATTGATTGATTGGGGGCCACATGTAACAGCAGCAAACTGCATCAAAACATCTGTGTACAAACTGTCACATAACTTGTACAGGATAATGCAAGTGTCATTTATCTAGTCGTATGCTCAGTACTTCTCAAACATGAATTTTTACTAAAAAATCTTTGCATTGGAGTCTGGCTTTGATGAGATCATACATTCAATTCAGTTTTAAACAGTAAGTTTTAGCAAAAAAAACATGTTTGGGAAATACTAAGCATACTTGACTTGATAATGAAACTTAAACATTGGCTATTTTCTGTGGAGGCATGCAAGAAAAACGATTTTCTTCATAAATTCAAGGTGACACTTAATGACTAACTGATATACAAATGGTCATCTAATGTAAAACTCTGCAAACAGGTCATTTTTGCCGATGTTTTTGTCAGTTCATTTTATGTGTAAATAAACCTAATCTGCTTGTCTATTTGTGTACAGGAACAAGGTCCTGGTTTCTGCCATCGTCTTCCAGCTCTGCCTGGGTAATCTGCTGTGTTACTGCCCTGGAATGCCCAATATCTTCAATTTCATGCCTATCAGGTAAAGACACAGTGGACACCATCTGAACTCATAGCTCAGTCTGGACTAGAGTAGGTCAAAACCTCATAACTGGCATTCACTCAATCACAGACTTTGCCCAGCTGTTATGGTCCAACCTAATATTCATCTCAGTTTATCTTAAAATAAAGATGCATGCTGTGGTCCAGGTCAAGTCATTTTCCCATTTGACATAAAAAATAAAAAAAAAACCTATGGCCCGAGGTCTCATGTTACATGTTGTTTTCTCTCCAGAGTCCAGTGGTGGTTTGTTCCTCTACCGTATGGTATTTTAATCTTTATCTACGATGAAATCAGGAAGTTAGGAGTCAGAAGATATCCAGGAAGTAAGCCAGGATTCTTTATCCTTCTGTCATACCGTTTAACATCCATTTATCAGTCATTATTAACACCTCTGCATCTATTCAGTGTTCATTAATCTATTGTTTGTAATCTCTCAGGTTGGTGGGATCAGGAATTATACTACTGAGACCACAGAGGCTCTTTCACTCATCCATCCATCTGCATAAAAGCATCACTCAAAAGGAATGCTACAAACCTAGAGGACCTGACCCAATTCACCATGCATCTATACTTCTCTGTGATCTATGTATTTATAGCTGAAACTGTCTTTTAATATTAACATCATAATAATGTTCAAGAGTCTGACTAAATAAGTAAGAGGGCAATAATTACTGAAAGCCATCAATGGATAATTCAAACAGATTTGTTGTGTTCCAGCTCTTTGACTGTGGCTGCATTGTGTTTGTACTAATAAAGAATATTAAGACTCAAATCAATAACAAAGTAGCAACTGTTTTTTGTTTTGTGTTCCTTGTGAGTTGTTAAAGGTTGTATCTTTACTTAGAGTCATAGTACAATTAAGCTGGAGCCAGTATCTCACTATCCTCATTCATATTTCAAGAAGTGACAAATCATATTCAGCCACAAAAAGCTGCAAATCAGAACAGAGGTACAGACAGTTGTTGCATTGGTGAGAGTCAGCAGGTTTTTAGAACATTGCAAATAGTTGTACGTTTCAACTCATCTCGCCGTGAATATTTGGTCTAAACTGGGCCTTAAGGAATTCTTCATCCACAAAATGACCATTTGGAAACCAGTCATGCCATGTTACGTTTAATTCATGAAGAAAACAGTGAACTTACTGATATACTGATTGATTAGGGACCACATTTAACAACAGCAAAACTACATCAACACATCTGTTTGCAAACTCTCACACAACTCTTGCAGTACAATCCAGGTGTCATTTATCCAGTCGTACGCTCAATACTTTCCAAAACCAGCCACTGGATAAACGAAACTTGGATTACACTAGGACTGCCCTCGACAAGGAATTTTCCTAGTCGACCAACAGTTGTCATTTAGGGCCATTAATCGACTAGCCACCTGCACATTAATTATATTAATTTAAATATTATATATGATTATATTGTTTTCTTCCCGAATGAGAGTTTTTTTTCATTTTGAGATTTTAACTACCATCAGAAAAATACGGTCACTAATGCAATATGGCCTCAAAAAAAGATACTCCACCTCTCTGCACAACCTCCCTCAGGATGATCGTGTTGTCACAGTCAAATATCCAAGGGGCAAACATTTATCATGTCTGATGTATGTACTCACAAGTACTCATATTTGTCCTTCTGTCCCATCCACATGCATCCATATCTTGCTTCATCTCTACTCCACTTTCCAGATGGCGATCTTTCCATCACGGCGTGCAGAGCCACTCAAGACGTAGCGGTCCTCAGCTGAGCAGAGGGTCTGAATGCTGTCTGAATGTGCCTGCAGCTCCTTCGCCACGGCCTGGCTCTCCACGTCCATCACCAACACCTGACTTCTCAGCTGACTGTCACACTGGCCTCCGACACCGCTCCAACCACGACAGCCCACCCAGACCTGAGGAGAGGAGAGGACATGGGGGAAAGGTAGCAGGGGATGATTGATGATTGAAGAGAGGGGAAAAAAGAATGAGGGAAAATGTGAAAAGTACAAAATATGTCTAAAAATGAATGGCAACTTAAAAAATTACAGGTATTTTTCATGAAGACATTTGCACCAAACAAATTCATCATTGCTACGTAACCCCACTTTGTCAGTAAGCAACGTCTGCTTTGTGTTCTATGAACCACAAAAAAATTACTACTTGACATCATGCTTTTGGGTTGTCTGCCCCGTTCTCATAAACGCTGTATCTCTTGAACACCTCAGAAGGACTTTCTCCCAATTTAGCACAAATGTCTACTTGGACTTAGTGATGAACTGACACCACCACACCTCATGGTGTGATACCAATTTACATAACAGGCCAAAAAGTCATTCACTGTTTCACAAGCAGTAATGACACCTGTCATACAGTATGTAACCGGATCCTTTCATTTACTAAGGCCACCTGTACCTACCTGCTTGCTCAGATGCAGCCAGTGGAAAAAGCAAACATTCAACCCTATTACTTGTTCCATATGCTATGGGCAACAGGGAAAACCTATATATGTTCAAATCAAACTGCTTAACACAGTTCATGGAGCTGGATTCAGGCAACTGTGCTGCTACATGTTCTTCTACTTTTAATAAAATGCTTCAGTACTTAATTAGTGCTCAGTATCCAGACGTAAAAAAACAATTAAAAGAACTGATAAAAACACTTTAGTATATGAAAAGTGAGGAAATAAAAGACAGTCTAAATCAACTTAAAACTCAAGTAAAACCAGGAAAGGCTCTTCAGTAAAAGTAATGTTTTAGGAAGGGACTTTAAAGAAATCACTGACTTGGCCGACCTGATTTCCTCAGGCAGACTGTTCCAGAGCCTCGGGGCCCTGAAAGCAAACTCTCTATCCCTTTAGTTTTCAGTCGGGTCTCTGGAACAGACAAAAGACCTCTTCCCAAGGATCTCAAAGTACGTCCTGGTCTGTTCGGTACTAAGAGGTCGGCATCACAGCTCACCTGGTCCTTGACTCGAATCATACAGGTGACTCCTGAACTGCCCGGCAGGGAGATTCTCCTGAATGGACGTCTGTGGTTGTTAGTGTGCCAGAGAAACAGCTCCCCTGAATCTGCACAGCCCGTCCACAGCTGACCTCGCTGGAACAAATACACAAAAACGGGAAAGTCACATGTGAAAACAATTCGGTAATGTCAAAACACTTTCAAAAAACATTTTTATCTGTAGCCAGTGGGTCTGTATGCATATCAACGTATTTCAGCCAAAGAAATTTTCAGTTGTGTCAGTAAGTGTCTCAGTTTTGATGGCTGCAGTGGCTACATGCTCCAGCTCCACTGCCACTATCTAGGTGCCAACATTTATTTCTTCTTTCTTCTATGAAATGTTTTGCATGATTGCTTCATTTTCTAACTGACTGTGAGAATACTGACTGAACAGACTGAATGACTGACTTGCTAAACCACTAAATGGCTAATAACCTGCTTCATTAATGAACATACTAGCTGAGGATTGCAAAGTCACCTCTGGGATGATAATGAAGCAGCTGAAGCAACTGGGCATGCTCCGTATGTCATCAGGAAGTACCATTCTTCTTTGTGGTGTCCCACTCTTTTTCAGTTCCACAATGCTGTCTCCACAACCTGCACACACACACACATATTTCAACCAAGCAGCAACCTCCAGGGGTTAAGAATAAAGCCAACACTGACGTGCCCACAACTGCATTAACAACTGAGTAACTCATAACTACTCATTACAACTGAGGTGCAGACAACATGTTTTGAGGGAACCCTGAACCTTGAAGCAGATGGGCTACAGCAGGCACCGGCTGACACAAACTGGAAAACATAAGAATGGGAAAAAGTTGTCTGGTCTGATGAGTCTGGGTTTCTGCTGCCACATTCAGATGATAGGGTCAGAATTTGGTGTAAACAACATGAGAGCATGGATCCATCCTGCCTTGTATCAACGGTTCAGGCTGCTGCTGATGGTGTAATGGTGTGGGGGATAGGCGACAGGCTTCATCCCTCCCATGACCCCAAACAGTAGAAAGTGAATGGAAATGTTTGCACTTACAGCACCACAGTGTGCCATCATAGATCTGTACAGAGGAGAGACGATCACAGCTGAGGTGGAACTGTCGCTTCACTTTGAGACTGACAGAGTCCCACTGCAGAATGGTCCCATCACAGCTGCAGGAGTATGTCTGCTGACTGGGAACGACAGTTTGAGTGAAGCTTTCATTTTAAAAAACTGATTAAACACTAACATCGATGCGACACGTCAGTTTAGACTCACCTTTATAAAACTGCTTTTAATGTTTATTAACTCAATAAAACTAATAACTGCCCTAGAGGTAACCGTCTCTCTACCTGTTGTGTTGATCTCTGGAGTCCGCTGTGAGTCCAGTCACTTCATGTCTGTGCTCAGTCAGCTGTTTGTTGCAGGACATGCTGTGAGTGTCAATTATGTAGATCACAGAGTCCTGAGAGCCAATCCACACCTGCTCCTGGACCAATCCCAGCATGCAGTTCTACAAAGATGTCACAGGGGATCTCAGTTTTACTTCACTTAGAAGGTAACAGACTCAGAAACAGTATTATTAATAGTGTAATGTACATATTGTTCAACTGTAAATACACAAATTAGATGTAAAATCATTTCTTAAAAGAGGAACTCCACCAACGTTACTCAAAGTCTGTTTAAACAAACACTCCTAGAAATAGAGTACAGCATGTCTGCTCTCACCAGCTGCGACTCTCCGACCTGGATGCAGTCCTGCAGCATGGACCAGCTCGCTGCATCAAACACAACCACTTTGCCTCCACTGAGAGCCACCCACAGTTTGGGGTTCATCTCACCCTCTGAGTCATTGCAAGTCAGCTGACCTAAGTGAGACAGAGACAAAGGGAGAGAGAGCAGTGGAACAGTGAATTGTGAGAGCTGACTGTACGCAGTAAAAAAGGGACACCACCACCACCATGAAGATGAGAACCTCGCCGGGCCGGCCCACGTTATTGACAAACATCTTCAGCAGCAATGGTAATAAATACATAAAATGGATAGCAATTAGTTGGTCAACATTTAAAAGGTCCACATTGTATGATTTAGGAGGGATATACTAGCAGAAACTGAATATGATATGTTTTCTTTACTGGTTTCATGTTTTCACGTTGGCCACTGTAGTTAGAAGCCCATCTGCGACAACTAGCATCAGACATGCCCTTTTGTGATCCTGCAAGGTGGGGATGAGATGACCTGCTGACTGAAAGTGTTGTCATTGTTAGTGCGATCACTGCTGACGGAAGGTTGAGACGGACTCAAGCCATCACTGCTGGACTGTTGCAGTTTTTCCAAATATCTTAGTGTTGATTAATTTATTTCTGGCATTATAGCATTCAGGTGGGAAATGTGTGCGTATCCCTAATGAAATCAACCACAAACATACTTCCTGCACAGTCTTATCTGTAGCATTTCATTTACTCACTTTCACTCAGTGTTTGGAGAATATTTCTCCGACTTCTTAGTGTTTTCACCATTTTCTCCTCTGATTAAGAAACCCTTACGCCTCTTGAAAGTCCTCCTCCCTGCTCCTAACAGTTCTTCATCTTAGGAGCTCTCTTTAAGGTCAAAGATGCTTGGGGAATAACTTTTATCTTTACAAGGACCGGGTCTCAACTTTAAGGGGAGATTCTGAGTGACTCAGACTTAGAATTTCGTCACTAGGAGCGACTCTTTGTACTAAGAAGCTTTATGAATACGGCCCCAGGTCTGTTTGTTTTGGAGTGGAAGAGACCTCAGTGGATAATATGGCTTCTGGTAAAAACCTCCTGAGCATCTGGATCTTAAGTTGTCAGAGAAAACGTTGAGCAGATGTTAGCATGTGGTGGGCTAGCGGTCGCTCTCTGACATGCCTGACAGCTTCCGAGAAACGCTGGTTGAGATCTACAATTGGAACTGCTACACGCCACTTTACCCCCCTAAATCTTACACACTAGACCTTTCTGTAATTTTCATTTATGTCCAATATTCTAATAAACAGTTGATAAATGGCAGGGACTTAGAATAAATAGCAGTCCATACACACTATATGACAGCATGCATCAGCCGCATCTATCACTTCATAAGATCTCGTTATGTTCTGTATTTAGCTGAGCTCAGATATCTCTTCAAACTAGGCCGGTAGCCTCTGGTGCTTTTGCTCTCTGTCACACTGTAGACAAATGAGAAACTAACAAAGACTGCTTTTATCCTGCCTGCTAACACGCAGCACAACAAGGCTAATCAGGTTACGTGGAAAGGTTTCACTTGAGCCTCTGCTGCCATACAAACGTTTACAAAGTGCATGATAATCTCTGTGTTCAGTGTGTGGACACATAAACTCATTAGAATTACACAGAAGCTTCTTTGTTGCTCTGAAGTGTGAACAGTGAATATAAACCAGGAGACAATGGGGAGGCATGCTGTGTGAAAGAAGGGCAATAAAAATGAACAGACACTGTAAATTTCACCACATACTGTAGTACCTGGTGTGTACAGCAGCACATGCACAGTCTGAGGTTCAGCCAGGTCCACTGATGGGTTGATCTTGTGTTTCAGAGTCTCTGAGGTAGTTTTAGGCACCATCATGGGCACTGGTCAGAGAAGGAGAATGGAGAAGGGATTAAAGAGAGGCACGGGAGAGACAGCGTGAGAAAAACATAAAATACTAGGGCACTCAAAAATAGAAAATTATATTTTCCATGTGTTGGTCCATAAACACAATGTGGGATTGTTGATGAAGGAACATGTCCTACTTGGCTAAATTACATCGTGCATGTCTGGAGATATTTCCTTGTTATCTCTGGTGGTGTTTATTGCAGATGATTCACATTTGGATGTGAGTAAGAGTGTTAGTTGCATGATGTGGTGCATTTCCATAGCTACACTTAAGTTTGAGAAAAAAAAGCATGATGGTTCTCTCGTGACACCACTGTCTCCAAGTGCTCCATTACGACTGCTTTCTGTATTAAGTTTGAGTTTAATACAGTTGAGAACTCAATAATTAACCTTTGACAAATGCTAAATGTAATATGAAAAATGTTACTATGTGTGCAACAATTAACTGTTCAAAATAAATACCACTGACTAAAATTCAAATATCAATTTACCAGGTTATTATTTTATGTCCTATTGCCAAAAAATTGTTTTGTCACTGTTTAACGTTACTACCATCTACTGGATTCTAAGATGTATGGTATATATTTCACCAAGGCCAAATGCCCTAACTTGCAATGTTAATGAAAGTAAAAAATAATTAATGTATCCGTCCCGTGTTGCTGCACCCCTCCACTGTGTATCATAAAAGTTAGGCCTGTAGTTTCTCTGTAATCCTGACAAACCTTGAAGGGAGTAATGGTGCTCAAACGATCAGTTGCTTCATCAATTAGTTGTTTCACAGAGCATTTTCTGGTGACTATTTTGATCATTAATTAATCATTGAAGTCATTTACTGAGCTCAAATACCAAGCGCTCTCTAGTTTAGCTTCTCAGTGGTTCTTTGTATTATGTCCAAGCTTTGGACAACAACAAACTCAGACTTACAGATGATGTAATTTTCTGCACTATTTTATAGATTAATGCAACAAACAATCATCATAGATTAGATGCAGTTCTGTAAAGGCGGTGACTCCGATTTTGAATCAGTGTCTATAAGCAAAATGACACGATTTATTTGTGTGTATAGAAAGAAAAAAAGATCAAGCAGCAACACAAGAGTGAGCCCATACCTTCATGTTTGATCTTATCGAAGTAGGCCAGCTTTGAGGCGGCAATGATGGACCGCTGTGTCTGCAGGCAGCCCATGACAGCATCCATTAACAGGACGTTGGTTAGAGCCTGAGTCATGTACTGAGGGTCCTAAAGAGACGATAAACATATGTTGAAGAGGTGTTTGCATAGTAGATTATTACTGACACAAGGAGGTTTGCAAAATAACATACATTTAACATACGTTTAAAATCTGACCTGTGGGCCAATGGAAAAAGAGCCGTCTTGATGGACTGAGGAGTGTTTGAAATTACAGAGTTTATTACTCCAGTGGTGTGCCATCAACCTTTGTTGTTACCTTGTGCTGGTCGGCCATCTTGCGTCCGGCCCACATCTCCTTCACCACGAGGTTCCAGAGTTCGGTCTCTGTCTTCAGGTTGGCCTCAAACACCTCGAGCCTACTAGAGGTCTGGATACGAAGGGAGGGGATACGAACAAGTAGAAAGGGAGCTGAGACGATCTTCACCTCCTGCACAAAGATGAAAAATTAGTTATTTATCGATGTGAGTGTAGAGTTATAGATTAAGATACCAAAGCATGATATGAGAGGAAAGGGATTAACCTCTTCCACTCTGCTCAGACGCCTTTCAGAGGCTCTAGGAATCCAATCATACAAACATGTCATGCTAGCTTCTCAGAAAGGGGTTAATAACACTCCGTTTTCACACCTCAAAATATTTTAATGAAAATGGGTTCTCTTGGTACCAACTAGTCTCTTCTTGACAAACATTCCCGCTTTATGCAAATCCCATGCAGTTTGGGGCAAAAACCATGCAGTTCTTCTCTTGGAGTTCAAATGTGTTATTTTCTCCTATTTGAATATTTCTGCACACTGGGTCCATAAACAGCTCAGGAATTGCATTAATTCAGTATGACTGGAAAGATGAGACTCTTGTGGATTCAGTGAGCCCACTTTTATTAATGTGTGGTGATGTTAGTCCCCATAGTAGCTGTTTCATTGTAGTGGGGCAATCTTTAGAAACTTGACCTCATTGTGTGAAATGACCTATTGTGACCCAAAGGATCATCAGAGCCTCATGAAACTTTACAGCCACAAACTGGAGACATTGGGCATTCAGAAGATGTATGGCTTTCATAGGTATATGAAGAACAAGGGGGTTTCTCTGCAGTTTCCAGAATAGAAGTGCTTCCCATCAGTCGTTCAAAAGTGCAAGTCTTACAGAGATCTCCTAATGTCAAAAGTTTTTGAAGCCAAATCACCGCACGGAATTTTTGACCATTTTTTTTTATCAATAGTCAAGTGGTAAAAAAAAGCTTAATATTTGTGCCAAATCTGTGTAACAATTGGTATCAACCCAAAAATTGCTGCAACAGCTTGAGACATAATTCAGCATGGAAACGCCCACCATACATTTCCATCATAATGTTCTTAGCCGTTACACACTCTAAACTTTGAATAGGCGCCTAACCAAAACACAATGTTTCTTACAGATTTATGACTAGGCAAACTCAAGACAAAACAAGGGTCTATAGTAGGGAGTGGAAGGGGTTAAAGACACTTGACCTGTATGTCTCTGAACTTTGTGATTTCCAGGAAGCCCGGTCGTCCCTCGGTGAGCAAGAACAGACGTTTCTGCGTCATTGCAAGTTTACCGACACCATGAGAGGTCTTGACACAGGACGACAATTTGTAGACACACTCGCTATTGTCAAGATGGTCTATGACCTCAGAGGGCAAGTTGACGTCTTGCGCCTCGGCCTCCGTCTCCTTCCAGACGGTGTAGAAGACTCTGAAGAGTTCAGGGTGCACTTGCTTTGGCTGGCCTGTGACAGAGAGAGAGAGACAGGTATGTAACCAGGTGCAAGCAGACATACAAACATACAAGACAAAGAGATGTTTCCACACTGAGGGGGGAAACATGCAAATACAAGCTGGAAACATGTACATTGACCCACTTGCACAAACAAATTAGGTTAGTTCAACATTCAACCGTGGATATCTCAGAATAGTGTGTATCATTGTTCTTCATGCATTACTAAATGACCGTCTGAATCCATAAAGGGCTGTGATCAAAACAGACTCCCAGACGACAATTACAAGCCATTCAGTCTGATGTTCAGTCCAGTCATGGTTCTGTTTTTGTTCTATCTAGCTCTGCATGATTGCCTTATACGTCAGACAAAACTCAAAACAAAGCCGGGGAAAATCACGTGGAGAAATTGGCTTCAAAGACTTTGTGTGAAGCAGCTCATTAATCAGTGGAGTAACACGCCATTAGCTCATGCCTTAAAGTCTGAATCTCTGTCAGGACCCTTGTCACTTTATATCCCCTCTTTCTTCCCTAAGGATACTTTGACATGCGGACTGGAGGAGCCGGGGATTGAACCGGCAAACTTCCGATAAGCGAACATCCCTCTGAGCCACAGTGGTCCCAAAAGCATTAGAAAGCTGGTCATCCCTTGATCATTTAGGCTTAGTGTCCATGTTGTGTTTTTAAATTGTTGCCAACGAGGAGAGAGTGTATAAGGACCCCTAGAAAGAAAAAAAAGATACACCCAGTATCTTGTTTCGGGGCTTGTTCACAAGTGAGGGTAGAACGGAGTGTGCCGTTTGGTGCGGCTTCTGCAGTGATGCAGGCGAAGAGTTGGACCATCGTGATGAAGAGGGAGCTGAGCCAGAAGGCAAAACTTTCAATTTTCTGGTCCATTTATGTCCCAACCCTCACCTAAGGTCATGAGCTCTGTGTAGTGACCGAAAGAATGAGATCACAGATACAAGCAGCTGAAACGAGTTTCCTCCGTGGGGTGGCTGGGCTCAGCCTTAGAGATAGGGTGAGGAGCTCAGACATGTGCAGGGAGCTCGGAGTGGAGCCGCTGCTCCTTCATGTCCAAAGGGGTCAGTTGAGGTGGTTCGGGCAACTGATCAAGATGCCTCCTGGGCACCTCCCACTGGAGGTGTTTCAGGCACGTCCCACTTGTAGGAGGCCCCGGGGCAGACCCAGAACACGCTGGAGCTGGAAAGCGTTGTTGGGGAGAGGGACATCTGGGGTGCTTTGCTTGGCCTGCTGCCCCCGCAACCCGGCCCCAGATAAGTGGATAAAAATAGATGGATGAATGGATGAATTTAGTGACAGTTTCAGCAAATATGACAAAGTAATTTTTTTTTAATAAAAGTTAACCAACTACAGCTTTAATGATTCTTTGATTCCACAACATTGATTTTAACCAAAACAGTGAGTGATCAAAGACCTTATAGTCCTTGTCAGGTGATTGAGAAAAATGTAATACTCTGTATTTTCCAAATTGATTCCCTTCATGTCAGTTGGAGAGACATTTTACAGTCTGTGTGTGTGTGAGCTAAAGTGCACGTGCTGTACAGACTGTACTTAACGCTTACAGGTTAAAGGAGTTCAACAGATCATCTCACTGCTGATTGATTCCACCGTGTCGGCAACAAGTGATGGAACTGATTTAAAACTGTTTAATGTATTGCTGGTGGAGAAAACAATTACTGTATAGTCACTTCTGTGTCCACCATCAAAGGATTCCAGAAAAATGGCCTATGAGACAAAATGCCTTTAAGATTTACAGATCTTTCACCCTGGATTTAGATCCTTGCTACAGAATTTTTAGCATTTTGCCTTGACTGATACTGCCAAATGCTAAATGTAAAATGCGGCGTCTGAGGTCTGAGGCTCTATATCCTCACTTACCATCATCATTGAGAGCATCAAATAATCTGTGTATGGTTGCTACATCCTTAACAATCCCACACTCCTGAACGCAACGCACAAACTCCTCCTGACGCAGATGCTTCCGGGGAAGCTCAAACTTCTTGACGTGGTCATCAGGCTGCACCGACAGCTTCTCATTCTCTGTCTTCACCTAACAGAAGAGGAAAAAAGACAAGATGGCGTCCATCATTACTACTTAATCACCACCAGAGGCAGACTTACACAATCAAACATATTGTCTGTCAAAACTGAGTTTGCCCTCCAACCACCACTTCTACAAGATTGGAATAAGGGCTGTGTACACTGACTGACCTTGAGGATTAGTCTCTTGAGTTCTGGTCGTCTGTCAGCTTGCTGCCTCTCGTCTCGATGCAGTGAGTCCACGAGCCATGAGACCAGCTGCGTGGGGAAGATGGCGGTGTCTGTCTTGTAGAGGTTCTGGAAATCAATCAGGGCGTCCAGCCGCCGCCAACACAGTGTGTTGATGAGACCACGCAAGTAGTAGAATCTGCAGAGGGAAGATTATTGTATTCAATCCTTAAGGCTTTGGAGTAACAAAGTTTTTCAACAGCAGAGAGAGGAAATAAATGTTCATTGTTTGTTCTTTAGTCCCTTCAGGATTTCACACTTCTTGTTCCACACACGTGCTCTGGGCTAACAATAAACCAGTGTCCAGTGCGCTTTATCTCTTTGGATTTGGCGATCCATTTATTCTCAAAACAACATGCTCACCAAAACACAGAAGGGCGACAGCAATGTTCATTCTTCCATTCAGCACTTCAGTTTTTCCTGCCAATACTTCAAGCTTTTCAACATGTTTCCAGAACACGGTCAAAAACTGTTTCCTTCCTGTTCCACACCTGATTCTCATCCCCTGGAGCATACCTATGTGCCCTTCACATGAATGCTCCACCCTGTGTTCAGTTTAGGAACTGCATCCATTTCACATGTAGTGATCGTTATTTAAACATGAAACAAACCAAACACAAATAATGTTGTGGCTCCATCATGAATCACATGCCTCCAAGCGGTTCAATTCCTTTAATTAATGCCACCATGGTTTTCTGACCGTTTCACATCGCAAAACAATGACGTCAAGCTCACGCCTCTACGCTTCAAGAGACTTACAACAAAATGGAGTCATGGAGGGGAGGAGGAAACGGCTTCAGTTACAAACACAAATGACAAAGTGCTGCTGTAATGTCTGTTCAATGATCATTTCAAGTAAAGGTGGAAACACCAGACATATGCTGAAACCACTGTCTACACACTATGGGCTGAAACGGCAGTAATGCCGTGTTTCTGACAGTTTACACACGAGTGCCACTGCTTCCAAACTGAGCATATTCATTACATCATTCATTAACGCTGAACAAATAGTCTCACAAAGAAGACTGATCAGGAATCAAAGATGAATGAATGATGCTTATGAACTCCCATTCCTACTGTGGGCAACACCTTTCAGCCATTCTCCGATCGTGTTTTGCGGTAGAAAACTGTCAATCAACGCCTTGTGTTCCACCACAAAGTTGGATGTGGACAGTTTACCCCGCTTTGTGCAGAACATCAGGGACATGCATCGCACACCTCAGGGTGGGGGTTCTGTGTGAAGTCTGCATGTTCTCCTTATGTCAGCGTGGATTTGTCCAAGTACTCTGGCTTCCTCCCGCAGTCCAAAGACATGCAGTTTAATTAATGACTGTAAATTGTCCGTAGGTGTGAATGTGAGTGTGAATGGTTGTCTGTCCGTGTGTCAGCCCTGTGATAGTCTGGTGACCTGTCCAGGGTGAACCCTGCCTCTCGCCCAATGTCACCTGCGATAGGCTCCAGGCCCCTGTGACCCCCAACAGGATAAGCAATTCCGGAAAATGAATGAAGGATGCGATCGCAACGTTGCAGTAAGATGCTGCCTGCTTTACAATAATTGCTGAAAGACCAACATTGTTGAGCTGTAAAACACTTGATTGTACAAATTAAATCAAAGAAGACAGAAAAGACAGGGTCGTTCCTGAACAGATGTCAAGAGAAGCCTGAGGAGTAATAAAAGCAGAATACCTGGCCACCAGAGTAGAGTTCTCATTTTGGACAGAGAAGATGGCTTTGCCGAGCTGTTGGATCAGCTCACTGTAATAACTTTGGACAGAGTGGAAGGACAGAGAGGCTGGGAAATCTGGGAGCTTAAACACCTTTGCCGGCTTAGGAGGAGTTCTCAGCGCTGGGAGACAAAGAGGAAGGAAGCAAATGGAAAGAGAGGAAATGTGGGGAGGAGGCAAGGGGGAAGAAAGGGAGAGAAACAGAGAAACATTTAATTTTCCTTTCCAGCTACTTTGTCTATATGTTGACAATTTGTGCCTCCGTCAGTCTCACCAGGGTCAGACATGATGATCCTGGTGAGCAGTGCGTTTCTTTGGAAGCTGATAGTTTGGTCGAGGTTAGGGAGGCTCATCCCCAGTCTTTTACTCAGCTTGCTCTCTGTAATAGAGCTCTGTCTCCGGGCTTGGATCTCCTGCATGGTGGGTCTGTGTGGGATCTCAACCATGGCCTTCATCCTAGACAACATGTGATAAAAACAAAGCAAGGGTACTTTTATCTTTTTTTATGTGGTACCTCGCCACAGCAGTGGACTCCAAAGCGTTAGTGTTCAAGGCTGTAGGTTGAGGTTTGGATTTTACCTGTGCATCTCAGAACGAGCGCTGAGTGCCTTTCGAGCAAAGTTGTCCATTTTCCTGTTGAGACGATCCTTGAGGAAGAAATGGAAGATGTGCGTCTCCAGCACCTGCAACGTAACCATGTTAATTTGAAGATGAGCACCAGGCCAGCATCTCAAGTGTGCTGAGAGGTGTCAGCTCATTTGTTACCCATTCAAGTTAAAGTAATAGAAATATCACTTGTTTAATTACACCCTATTTGCACAGGACTTATATTACCTGGGGACCTCTGTTAATTTGTAATAATTGCGGAGGAGTCTGTGATCTTCATCCCGTGCTAATCTGTCATGTCCGTAAATTGTCAAGTAAAATTTCCACTGCAAATTACCTACTATATTTCACCAAAAACAAAGGTCATGTGATAACATTAGTCCCGTAAGAATTGGCATCGCTGTGATTTGGGGTTATAACATAATTAGGGGTAACGTTTTCTCTGGGCCTCGTTTCTGCCTGGTTGAGAATTACCAAGGGTGTATTGGTGATTATAGATCAGAGTCTTGACAGTATTTTGGGTGCAGGAGGCTCATCTCGCTGCACAGCATGGAGACCAGTTTGCATAGAAAAGTAAGCTCAAGCCAATCAGGAGAGTGAAGCCTTGAAAGATGATGAGATGGATGACATTTTGCAAAGGGTCGTCATGCAGGAAGCAAAATATGCACAAATTTTCTCTTATTTTTGTTTGTATCCACAATTTGTTCATATTTCGTTCATGCCCACTGATTTCTAGATTTCACAAGTGTTTTGTTGTTTATGCTCTTCTCTGAGGTTTGAGAAAGTTTTACATGTAGGCGAGAGCACTCTTACAAAGATAAGAGAAAAACATCTCGTTTGAACAGTCCACAAATTGTTGCCCATCACAAAGAAACACAAGTTTTAAGTTTGACAAACATAAAAAAAAATGCATGAATTTCATATCATCAAATTTAGATTAGATTTAGAGCAATTATAATAATTGGATTATTAAATTAATTATGCCATACTTCAGTTTCCATGCCTCCCTGTGCTGACTAGTGGTAGAATGTAACGCAGATTCACTCAAGTACAATCTTAAGTACTTTTACTTTACTTGAGTATTTTAATCTTGTGCGTTTTTCTACTTACTTTCTTTTACTTCTTCTAGATACTTTCCATGCAAAAACATTTCATGATTCCAGCTTCTCAAATATGAAGACTTGATGCTTTTCCTTTTTAATTTTAATTATTTTGATTGAATAATTTGATGTAAAACTTTCTGCATTGATTACTTTTACTCGCGGCACGATGGTTTCTGATTTGGACCCGGGGTGTGAGTGTCTGTGCAGAGTTTGCGTGTTCTCCCTGTGTCAGCGTGGTTTCCTCCAGGTGCTCCAGCTTCCTCCCACAGTCCAAAGACATGCAGGAAGTTGCCCGTAGGTGTGAATGTGAGTGTGAATGGTTGTCTGTCTCTATGTGTCAGCCCTGTGATGGTCAGGTGACCTGTCCAGGGTGAACCCCGCCTCTCACCCAATGTCAGCGGTTACAGAAAATGAAAGAATGATTACTTTTACTTGTAATACTTAAATACATCTTCCTGATTGTACTTACATAATTTTAGTGTGGAGTGGTATTAATACTTTTATTAATCAAGAAGGGGGGTGCTGGTACATGAGGTCCCCTGGTAATACTGCTCCTGTGCAAAAGGGGTTTAAGATAGCACTTACCTTTTTGTAAAACAGCTGCTCAGCTGGCTCTCTGGTTTTCAGGAACTCTCCACTGTTAAACACTCGATGTTCATAGTTCAGATGACTGCTAACATCCCTGTTATATGCACACATGTATACATTAACAAAACATTTATTTAGGGGAGCCATCCTGTTAGACCTCAGTACACATACAACACACACACACACAACCTGAATATGTTGACCATCAGTTCCAGTGTGATCCTCTGGATGTCGTGGTTGAGGTTGTGTTGCCATGCTCTCCTCTGAGCCCGCTGCTCACTGATGTCAGTGCAGCTTGCATGGCTGCACTGACACAGGTCAAAATGAATCTGAAGGGACTGACACCTGCAAAGACACACTCAAACTTTACAAATGTTTTCATATCTTATTTGTATTTCTGTATAGTATTAGTAGCAATGATAATCATTCATAATCATTCATATCATTCTTTGCATTACAGTGAGCACCTCTGTGTGAAGCAGTCTGCAGCAGCCGGAGGAATCTCTGGTAGGTCAAGAGTCTCAGAATAAGAAGTGGAGACACTTCCTTTATCAATGTTGATGAGGATCAGATCATCTGTTTCCTGGATGGGGGAAGATCGAGAATAAAATAAATGTCTTTATATCTTTTTTGTGCATTAACTGATATGCTTTGAATGGAATGGGGCGACAGTGGCTTAGGAGATAAAGCGGGTCATCTTTTAATCACAAGGCTGGCAGCTCCTCCTGCATGTCAGCTGGACCCTCGCATTGCACCTTGCATGGCAGCTCTACCACCATTTCCACTGGTGTATCAGTGTGTGTGTGTGTGCACGGGTGAATGAGAGGAATGTTGTAAAGCACTTTGTCTGCTATGTTAAAAATGTGCTGAGTCCATTTAAACAAATATATGACAATACTAACAAATGTTTTGTGATCTAGAAAGATTTAGTGAGCAACAAGAAGTAAGCGTCAAATGTAATGTGAATAAAACTTACTGATACAGTTTTTAACCTGCTGTGGCTCATTCTTTCTTCTAATTCTACATTTATTATTGACTGTATTAGCAGTTTTACCTAATTGGAAAGGTTGGGTACTCACAGCAGCAACCTCTTCAAAATGGCTGAGATGGCAGCCCATGAGAAAGGCAGTGGGAGCCATGAGAAAGTCCAGCATGCCTCTGGCCAGGACAGGAACATATGGCTGCTGCCACGACAGAGGCTGACAGAAAGATCAGGGATGAAAAAAATTATAGAGCGAAAGATTAAACGATGGACCTTTTGATGATTTGGGAGAATTCAAACCCTTTCAATGTGGCAGATACATCATCATCAGACTGGGGGTGGGCGACATGGCCCAAAATAATAATCACAATCATATCATGGGTTATATTTTGGTGTCAAAGCACAGTGGAACAGTGCATCACCACTCTTTCTGCAGCTCTTTTGCAGTAAACAGGACTCTTGATTTGCCTTTCTAACAATCCTACAAGCAGCTCTCTCCTACTCAACTATTAACCAAGATCAAATCTAACACTACTATGCATTTTGCGGATATGCAGACAGATTTTAAACTGACCTTCATATAAAGCAAGAAGCTCTCTGCCACCAGCGTGAGTCTGGCCCAGTCAGCAGAAAACAACACCACCCGCTGCTCCTGCAGGAGACAAGACAGCACCTGCGGAGACGGGGACAGAAAAGGAGACAAACAGTAAAGAGACAAGAGTTAATGTGAGCCTCCTCCTGTTTCACTAACATCACCACAACAGGTGTGTGTAGTACCTGTAGTAGTTGCTGTGGTCTGAAGCAGAAGAAAGGCAGATGGAGGTCTAAATCTATAGCTGGGTGGTCTTTGTCTTCTCTGGACGGTAGTACAATGGTCAGCGGACGCAGGGTAAACATCTGCCGAACATACACAGCATTACAGTTAAGTGTTCTTTTATCTTCTGGCTGGCTGAGTCACATTCAAAGGATGGGCTGAAAATCAATATAAGTGCACACACACCATTATGCTTCTTCTACCATGAATGTAAACATTTTCATGACCACAGTAAACACACTGCACACACCAAATGTAGTTGTCCAGGAGGGGGGACAGGCACCAGCGCCAGGTTGGCTGCAAACTCCTTCACTCTCTCCTCCATGTCGGATAAACGACAAGTTCTCAGCTGGATTAACAGACTAACAAATAACAGGGAGAAACAAACAGAGAGATATGAGAGTTGGAAGCAACAACAATTCACTGATAAAAATGGAGATGAAAATGCATGTGAACTGAATAATAGAGGGGTAAACTGGATGTGACATGAAAACCACAGTGAAAAATTATCAGTGGATGTGATTAATTTGTCTACCGTGCATCATTCATAACACCCAACTGACATTTATAGTTTTGTTTTTGTTGCCAAATTTCGACCAGCTATGTGTCACCACAGAGCATGCAGATGAATGGTGTTTGGCTTCTCTCCGCTGTTGCCAGTGCCTGAAGCTTCCCGCTCATCACTTGGCGGGGGTCTGCTCATGTGCGGGGCTGCCGCGGCTCCGGGGCAGGAGGGTGTTGTGAATGATGGCAGACACATTAATCACATCACTTGATAATTCATCACTCTATTTTTCATTTCACATCCATTTTTTTTACCTCTGAAGTAACATTACAAGTGGTTAATTTGCAGCTCACAGCAACTTAAAACAATACAGCAACTTCATACAATATACTCTCAGTTAGCATGCATTAGCTTGGAAGGCTAACTTGGCTTCTTTACTGTATTATGTGAATGTCACTGTCACCCTGAGCATCCCACCAAACCCTGTTCACAAATCTGGCAGGTCAATAAAGCGTTGCCTGATTATAAAAACGACTAAACAAAAAGTTGAATATTCATGTTTAACAGCCAAACCTGATTCAACTGATAAAATGATGAGTTGGGTAAATCCCTTATAAGTGGCTAGGTAGTTTGGTTTAGTAAATGGTTTCTTACCATGACAGACAGTCTTTGAGTGCAGTGAAGTAAGGATACTTGGATATGACACAGAAACCGTAGGCGGAGAAAAGTTTAGAGAACTTAAAGGACCCAGGTCCATTCTGGAGGAAAGACGTCTCTTCCTGTAAAAACACAGGAAACAGTGAACGCCGAATCTCTTTCATTATTATATATTACATTATTATTATTCATTGCCACATGCTAACTGGTGAAGTTGCCAGTGATTAAGGCCACTGTATTTAAAATTCGTTTTTATCCACATTAAATCAAAGATCTGGAGATGGTGATTGTGGAAATTGGACAAGAGGAATCATTTAAATTCACCTCATATCACATGTTGGCTGTAGATCCACTTCACAAACATTCAAATGCAGCAGTGTTATTTGTGTTTGTGCCAGTGAGCAAGAACTTTTCCATAAGCCCCTTTTGATTGCAAAAGATCTGTCCCCTTACATCTTAAATCCTGCTCAGTAGTTCATTAGCACTGTCTAATTATCACATTCCCACTACCAGAGCACAGAGGAGGGGGTGCACAGCTAAATGTTGCCAGGCTGTGGCAGATGACAGGATTCAGGAAAATCTGTCTTTCCTTTACCCGATAGTAAGCATGAGTGTGCGGAGTTATTTTCACCTCGCCCACGTTAACCAGGCTAACTGATGACAATAACATTGTCGGTTGTAGAAATCTGAGTTACCATCAAAAACAGCATTAAATAATTGTACTATTGTATTGTAATACTGTGCATATATCACCAAGTAAGACTTAAGTTTTCAGATCATTTTTGTGTGTAAAATGGCTGCAGGAATCATTAGTGTGCTGTCAGAGTCACTGGAAACACTGTGGCACTCCACTTGTCACCCGGCACATCTTCACCACCTGCACATATGGATTATGTAAATTAGAAAAGACGTTTGCATCAGGAATATTTGTCTTCTTGGTTTTCCTCTTGGTCGTCGCCGTGATTTATCGTAAACAGCCATTGATCAGCCAGCTCATGTCTATGCATCAGCATTAATGAGGTGCTTTGCATTGACCATTTATGGCTGCATGTGGGCAGTAGAGGGCGCAACATGAGGCTGGCAGACAATTTAAAGTTGATTTGGGATTTACAAAAGGAAATAGCAAACTGGTAAGCGGACACAGTTTTAGAAATCTGAGTATTATTTGGCATATGTACATTTCCTCATTTGTACATAGGCAAATATTTAGTGTGGATTCGCCACACAGTTTTATAAATGAGGCCCCTGGTTGTAGCAGAAAAACACAGTTGGGATTTAGTTTAACGGCTGTGTATGAGGTATTACTTGTAGCACTGTTTACCAGTATCGGTCGATAACATTGCAGTACTACTCCATGGGTCTTGTTGCCAAAGACATCAGTGAAAACCAGGAAGTGGAATTGCTCCTCTTTCTCTTCACTGGTTACTTGGAGCCCACCTGGTAAAAAGACGAAAATATTAAGGCATATTAACACAAAGGTATGATTATGCTGCTATGACAAGATGTCAGTTTTGCACTGTGTGGCTGAACCATGTGAAACAAAAAAAAGAATCTCTCAATCTTTGAGCCAAATTTGTGTGAGCGTGTGCATGTCAGGGAACGTTAAATACCTGGGAAGCAGAGTTGAGGTAACGCCATGAGGTCGATGTCTTTAGGAACACTGACATCTTCAGTTCCTCCTCTCCCCCCTGCTAAAATGATACAAAACTAAATTACACAAATCAGTAACCTTGCGGGAGACAACATGTTTGTGGCTCCGCAGAGGTTTTCTATTTGAGACCTGCTGGGTGGCAGCTATGTGTGGACACAAGTACTAGACCAGACAAGCAGGTAGCACACCTGGGCTGGGAGTCGCTGCAGCTGAAGGAGGTTGTTCCCTTTTCCTCCTGAGAAAGGAGCGCCGCCTCTTCCCATGTGACCTCCCTGTTTCACTCTCAGATTGTGGTCTGGTAACAAAGGGAGGCGCCAGGACATGCAGTACCTCCGGCTCCAACAGGAGGTGCTCTGGAGTTTCATTATTGTTTATGGCCTTAGTGGGAGACAGACAGGCAGGGATGGATCAGAGGGGACGTATTTTCTTATCATAAGTAGTACAGTGCAAATCTCCACCAGGCGGTGTTTTGTTTGTTTTTCATCTCGTATTATGCCTAACATCGAAAGGGGTCAGTTGAGGTGGTTCAGGCATCCGACTGGAGGAGTTTCGGGCATGTCCCACTGGTAGGAGGCCCCGGGGCAGACCCAGAACATGCTGGACGGATTACATATTTCATCTGGCCTGGGAACACCTTGGGGACCCCGAGGTGTTCCCAGGCCAGATGAGATATGTAATCCCTCCAGCGTGTTCTGGGTCTGCCCCGGGGCCTCCTACCAGCGGGAGGCGTCCAGGAAGCATCCTGATCAGATGCCTGAACCACCTCAACTGACCCCTTTCGACGCGAAGGAGCAGCGGCTCTAATCCGAGCTCCCTCCCGATGTCCAAGCTCCTTACCCTATCTCTAAGGCTGAGAAAACTCATTTACGCTGTTTGTATCCACGATCTCATTCTTGCGGTCACTACCCATGGTCAACTACTGCTGGGATGCAAGCCAGGGACTGATCGCCTCCTGCTGGGTCACCTGGGTGATGGTGTCTGATGTTTGAAAAGACCCAAAACACCTGATGACCCCAGAATAAATCACTGGCAATGCTTAAATAATCCATAGGATGTATTCTTTAAGATAAGCTTTGACTTTTGGGCATTTCAATCAGCCATTGGCAGGCAGTTTAAAGTTTGCACTGATGCTGCTGTCTTGGCTAGATCTCCTCTGAAAAACTAAAATTAAAACTAAAGTAAACCTCATGATATTAGAAAGGTCAAAACACCAAAATGAGATGAAGCTGCAAACACAAGTTATTCAGTCTATGATGGCTACACAGCTACAATTATCAGTTTACAGTACATTTGTCAGACACGTGTGTGTCAGGGTGCATTTGGATGCACATACCTGGGAGACCTCCCTGAGTTTGTCGCTTGATGCTCCCACCACCACACAGGCTTCCAGCAGAGCAGGCGGCAGATGGTCCGTCATCGCTGACACCAGTTAGACCAGCAGAACTGGGCCAACTCTGACCTGCTGGATCACAACCACTGAAACAAAGACAAGTCAGAGAGAGGAGCCAAGGAAAGGTCCTTAATCTTCACCGATGAGCAGCTGGATAAAGTCACAACACATGACACACATTATCACTGCTGCTGTTCTCATCAACAACAACTTCTAAAGACCCAGTCAGGCACTTTTTTCTATCACAGGATTATTCCAAGACTCAGGATGTACAAATGGCATCTCTGAAAGTTTACCCCTCCCCCATCTCCTCCTCCTTCTAATGGCATTTGCAAGAATCCCATGTCTGAACAAAAACAACCAATCAACCAAGCAATGATCAAATATGAATCAAGACTCTGTTACTGCGTTGCTAATTTCTCAGACATACTCTTACTCAACATATTTTTGTGTACAGTTTAGGTGTAAAATGAGAAAGTTGGCTCTGGCTGACGGGGTGTACTGGGTTTTGGTCGACTTTTTGTGGCCAAGTCAAAAACTCTGGGTGGGCTCAGAATCACATAGTTTTTCTTTTTACTTTTTTGCGGGCCAAGTGGAGGTGGAGAAGTCTAGTGTTCTTTCAGACCACTCCAATTACAATATGCTGAAGTGTTTTTTAATGGGACTTTTGTACAATTGCAGCAAAATTAAACTGCCTACCCCAGCTTTAATATGATTATGACATTTTAGGAAAATCTACTAGACACACTCAACAGCAAAGTGCTTTATAGAAAAAAAGGTTTAAGATTTAATTCACAATCCAGAGAGTTACTTGGTCTGCAACTGAATCATAAATTTGGCATTAATTTCCCAATAACCTATCCAAAATGCAGCATGACTGCTATGATTTGAAGGAAAACAATGACATGGTTTTAAAGCAAATCCCATAATGGTCAGTGTTACAGGCAGCCAGTCTGGGCAGTGCATTTATATCAACTTTACAATAGTACAATGTCTGCATTTATCTAATACACTGTGATATTGATTAGTGCTGTAATCTGTCTCAAACAATATGTTGCTCATCAACTTTTAGTTTGTGGTCCATGAAGTTCAAAGGAACCCGAAAACAACTCAGGAACAAAAAGTGAAGTAAGCTGATTCAAGCCATGTGGTGGCAACACATGACACAGGATGTAGTTCATTATTCAGTTAGTATTTTTCACTGCACATCCACATAATGTGATAATAATTCTGCTTCTCATCTTTGCTGTTCTCTTTCCATCTGTGGTCTACTTTTTATTTTACAACTGAATCACCACAGTGAGGAGCAAATTATCCGAGATCACATTTTGCCCGTTTCTTGGTCTAGTCTCTTCTTGGAAAATTAGGCTCATGTGTGCAGAGGAGGATGGACATGTTCACACAAAGACACGGAGAAAATAAAAAAACTGGGCCTCACAGTAAATAGGCTGCACGGATTAAATGTTAACATCAAGTTCACCTCGGGGTGCAAGGACATTTAACACTTTCCTTAAAAGAATGTCCTTTTTCTGAGGCCGAGTTCTCTCATTATTTTATCGTTAAAGGTTGTTTGACTGTTGCAATAGTGCAGAGCTGTTCACTTGTTTGAACTTAAATGATATCTAATCCTCAGCATCAAGAATGTCCGGCATAACTGAACTAATAACCCATTAAAGGAGCATCTCACATGACCTGCTGCTGTCCCTATTTGTCCAAGGATGTGACATGATCATTATCACATACAGTACGATCATATGATCCTTGACAAGCAGAGCACATTCCACATCAAACCGTAGCAAAACAATAAAAGTGTCACAGCTTCTGATACGACACAAACAAGCTGACATTTCTATATACAAAAATATGTTAAAGCTTGAATACCTGAAACTGCTGGGGACCTTTAACATAGTAACTCGCCTTTAAAATCCATTAAAAAATGCAATATGTCTTCATCTGTCCTATTTAACCAATGTTCAGACCAATATAATAAATGTTTTGGGACCATTTAGTAGTTCTGGTAGTTAAGTTTTTAGGTTCCTGTTTAGCCTTAGGAGTTTGTTTATATATATATATATATATATATATATATATATATATATATACTGTATGTGATATATATATATATATATATACACACACTTGTATCTTAATTGTTTTTGCGAAAAAACTAAACTAAACTAAACTTAACTAAAGCGTCCAGACCTAAAGTAATGGATGGATTACTGAACGGGCCAATGAGGTATAGGCCCAGGGACCCAAAGTGTCAGGAGTCCCACTGGCCTCCATCTCTAAAACATGCATCAACCAGGAAGAGACTCAAAAAGACCAAAAAAAATCCCCCCACAAAAATACTTCAAAGAGAAACATATTGACCTTTAAAGAGACACAAAAACAGCTATAAAAAGACATAAAATGACTACAGGGAGATGCAAAGAAACTACAAGGACACACAAAACGACCCAAAAAAGACACAAAATGACCAGAAAGAGATGTGAATAAACTACAAATAGACACAAAACGACTACAAAGAGACACAAAATGACCACAAAGACATGGAAAGGAACTACAAAGAGACACAAAATGACCAAATAGACAAAAACATACCTCAAAGAGACAGAAACTGACCTTTAACGAGATACAAAATGACCACAAAGACATGTAAATAAACTACAAATAGACAAAAAATGACTAAAAAGAGACACAAAATGACTACAGGGAGATGTAAGGGAACTACAAAGTAACACAAACCTATCAAAAAGACACAAATATTACTACAAAGACACACAAATGTACCTCAAAGACATATGAATGACTTTTAATAGACAAAAGGACAACAAAGACATGCAAAGGACTTACAAGAGACAGAAAAGGACCAAGGAGACACAAACATACCTCAAAAGAGACACAAAGAGACACAACATGACCACAAAGGCAAAGGAACTACAAAGAGACACAAAAGGACTACAAAGAGACACAAAAGGACACACAAATACTTAAGAGACACAAATTGACCTTAACAGAGAGACATAAAATGACAACAGGGAGATGCAAAGAACTACAAAGAGACACAAAACAACTACAAATAGAAACAAAACAACCAAAAAAGACACAAATATACCCATAAAGGGACACAAAGTTACTTCAAGGAGACATAAAACAACCAGAGGGACACACAAAGATACCACAAGGAGCCAAAAAACCCACTAAAAGATGCTGACAAGTACATTGAGATGAATAAAACAACAACAACACCACCAAAAAGAGGCAAAGACGCCTCAAAGCCTGTGTCTTGCTCCAATGTAGGACAGGTAGTGGGGCCTTTTGCATGTCTGTGCCCAGGGCCCCATCGTCTCATTATCCACCCGTGCCTGAGGGGGTCATGCATGCAATGGGACTGAAAGTCTGCTCAGTCTGAATCAAATGTGCCTTAAATCACAGGTAACTAGTGTGACGAGACAGAACTGGAGCGGAGAGAACTAACGCAGAGACGCATGAGAAGGGTCTCTGTCATTCCTGCACAAGCTGGCAAACACAAACACGATCTAAAAACAACAACATCTGACTGGTGAAATCAGTTAGGTGGAAATTAAAAGTAGTGCAAAGCAAAAATGTCTCTAACTTCAACTCATTGCTTTGATTTCAGTTTGACTCTAGTCATGTCTATCTCCAGCACAGCTACATGACTTCAATGAGCAAATGTAGGTCATCTCACCTGATGAGGAAATACTGGCTGGCATGTGTCAAGCTGACACCACTGTCACTCTGTTTGTATTATGTTACAACTTATCAATTCTGCCTACATGACATAAAGTAAAAAACAAAACTGCAGCAGAGAGTTTTGCAAACTGCAGAGAGGACTTGAGCTGACACAGTTTTATTGCGACATGTGATGGTGAGTCACAAGCTGCACAGGTGAGAGGATGCTTCCAATCAGTCTCTGAGTCTCGACTTGTCAACGTCACGCTGTTGAATCTCCAAACTGTTAAAAGTCCTCTTACCTCCTCACAGGCTACCGTGCGGCTCCTCAGTCATCCCAGCGTCACTCTCATGAAGGCAGTCCCGACTAAAGTCTCTCCAACTGCGCAGCAAACTCCAGCACGACTAAATAATGGCACGAGCTCGTCCCGGTTTCCATGTTTACCGCCTGTCACTCTGCTTCCTGTTTCTCTGCGTGGAAGTACAAACATGCGCATTGATGGTTTGAGGAAGCACTGCGGTTTCATACAAAGCGTGTAAGTCACTGAATAATGAAGTGCCTTTTATGTTTTGTCACAATTTGTCTCTAATATAAATGTGTGAAGCATCAGTTACAACCCTGTGAAAACTTATCAGGCTGGAACATTAAAGGTCCAGTGTGGATTTACTTCTGATGGTGGCTTTGCATTTATTTTGCCACCAGTTTGTTTCTTGAAGTTCTTTTCACTAAATAGAAGATAATCATTCCTTCATAAATTTGTTCACTTGCCATTACACTTATCTTCTCAGGGGTCACATGGGACATTTGCATTTCATGGGTAACACCTCCTATATTCTATATAAGGACATGTGTTGTGCTGTGTGCAGGTACTCAAGAATTGAAAAGAGGTGCCACCAATAAAATCTGTAAAAGGCACATCAGTTAATGCACAGCAAAGAGATAAAGACATTTATTTTATTCTCGATCTTCCCCATCCAGGAAACAGATGATCTGATCCTCATCAACATTGATAAAGGAAGTGTCTCCACTTCCTGTTCTGAGACTCTTGACCTACTAGAGATTCCTCTCACTGTAATGCGAGAGCAGAATGATATGACCACTGATCATTGCTACTAATACAAATATACAAATTAAATAGCGGCATACGGATTTGGACTTTTTTTGCAGGTGGGTGTCAGACCCTTCAGATTCATTTTGACCTGTGTCAGTGCAGCTTCAGCGGGCTCAGAGGAGAGCATGGCAACACAACCTCAACCACGACATCCAGAGGATCACACTGGAACTGATGGTCAACATATTCAGGTTGTGTGTGTGTGTGTTGTATGTGTACTGATGTCTAACAGGATGGCTCCCCTAAATAAATGTTTTGTTAATGTATACATGTGTGCATATAACAGGGAGGTTAGCAGTCATCTGAACTATGAACATCGAGTGTTTAACAGTGGAGAGTTCCTGAAATATTATTATATTTTTCCCTCATTTTCTGTTAAGAGAAAAAATAAGAAAAGTCAACTCCAGATGCAACAAACCTTTTTAACCATCCAAATCTGCTCTTCTGCTCAGCTCCAAATGACTTGTCAGCAGCAGTGGTGGAGGAGATGTTCAGATTCTTTACTTAAGTATAAGAATTAATCCCACTTTGTAAAAATACTCAGTTACAAATCATTTGCCTTGGAGAAGAAGAGACCATTGTGGATGATTCGACCCCAGAAGAATATCCTGAACAACATACACTGAAGGAAGTTTATCCCAAAGTTAAACAAGAAATTTCAGTTGGTTGCAATCTGCCTCCTCACTGTTAGATGCCACTAAATCCTTCACATTACTCCTTTAAGTTAAATTATTTGAATTGGAATAAAAGGCATTAGCAGCAGTAAGCTTTACATTAAAACATGTCTAAATAAATTGGAGCCAATGTGATATTTACTTATTGACTGTCACATAAAAAATTATGTCACTTGATAAAAACATACATTTACGTCTTAATTATCTGATTTAATGTCCATCTTAAGGAGCCACCTGACTGCAGCCTCAACATAACTGTAAATAAGATATAAATTCTTTATCATCCTGTTGTAATAACCCACAGTGGCCTGAAGATGGCAGTGGTTCACTAATTGAGGATTAAATATAGTCCCCCGTTTTTAAATAAAAATACAAAATAATAATAAAAAGACATTGGACAGAAATCACAAAAGATAAAATAACCAACCAAATAATTTAACAAATATTACTTATTTTTTTTCATATTGCTAAAACAGTAGTTTATATTTTATAACATCAACTGAGTCTCATGATGACTTTGCAGAAAGGATTATTATATAGCACCACAGCCAAGATGGACACCATTAAAATGTTTATCTGGTGCTGTCACAAGCACGAGCCTCTTGTCCATGAGTAGATGCACGCTCCCTTCTGCACAGCGATACAATTAGCAGGTGTAGTTCAGTTGTCAAGTGAATTTGTGACAAATTGCGTATCCCTGTTTAAAGTAGTTGTTGCTGTTGAGGATTCTTTGATAGCATTGTACATCTGGAAACTTTTTTTTCACATCAGCAGCAGTTGTGAACGTCTTGGATTTGTATCTTTAGTGGACTATAAGCACATCTGGTTCACCATCTCATGAACTAAAGATGTGAGATGCAGTTGCTTGTGAACTAACCAGACATGTGGCTACATTCATTTCTTATGAAGAATATTTAATAGGGCTTTTTGCCTTTATAACAGGACAGCTGGAGAGTAATTTGGGATGGCACACAGCAAGGGGCTGCAGGGTTGGAACTGAACCTGCACCACTGCAAAGGACTCAGCCTACATGGTGTGCACACTCTACCTGTTGAGCTAGAGGTCGCCCCCAAACCTGTATTTCTTAATGCAAAGTCTGTCTGTAGCACTTCTAACTGAACACTACTCCCTACTGAACTCAATCAGTTTCCTGTTGCGTATCGCTTTAAGTGTGATGTAGATTCATCTCCTTTTTTCCTTTTACAATAACTAAACATTCATAAAAGTATATACAGACTAGAGCTAATGAAGAGTACACTTAAAAATAAGGTGTGAGAGACTGTCATAAAAAACACAGACACAAGTGAAGGTGCATTATAGTCTCTTTTTTTTTTTTGTCAAATAACTGGTACAAAAATACCTTGTTCACATTGTACAAAAGTCTGTGCAGCAGCAAATAGAACCCAAAATCACTTAAAAAACACACCAGTGATTGGCTTTCAAACCAAAACATAGAATATTATCCTAAAATCTTAACGTTTCTCTAAAAATCAAAACTATTTCAATAAGCCTGTTCTGAGAAACTCTTGTTCAGTACAGTAGTTTGGCACTAAATAGGCAGTCTCCTCCAGTGTGAGATGGAAACGTCTCTGAAACATGTTAACCAGCTGAAGTGAAATAACATACTGAACTGACAGTTAATGTGAAAGGAATGGAAGCGGTGGAGAGAACAGGAGGCTTTGGTTCACCTGCCTGTTTTACACAAAAGCTGAAGATTTAGTATCTCACATTGCTTATAAAACATAGCCAACAGCACACACCCCATGTCACACACCACAAGCAGAGTGCGTTATTATTCACAGGGAAATTAGTGATTCAGTATAGAATTCTGTTTTAATTCTCTCAACACTTCCCTTTCAATATATGATGAAAAAACAAACAAACTAAGGATTGTCCTTTTGTAGTGCTTGTAAAACAGCTTGTGTAAACCTGAAGGCTGTAAAGGCTCATTAATACTCAACGTTAGGTACACATACACACACAGACGGGACTTTCTGTCCGTACTCTGTGTTCACGTTGTTCATGTTTCTACACATTCGGTGGAAGCTTGTGGACGGGGACAAAGCAGAGCAGTGCCACCTAAAATTGTGGGTGTGGTGTAGCAAGACATAGGACACAACAAAGACCACACCAGACCACTGCCGTCTACCATGCCGCCTCCATTAAAGGATAAATTATTGCGACCCCCCCACTATCTTCATGTTTGTTGTAAGAAACTTCTGACTTTGCCCCCTGATGGATGTATTTATGTCAACATAAGGGACACATGGAAGAATAATGGCAGTAATTGTCATAAATGTATCTATTTTCATACATAAAGGGATTATAAATGGGCCCTAAGTCCTTAGTGATACCATAGAGGACATTTTTCTGTCATCACAGGCAAAGCAATGTCACAGCTGGCAGGAAACAATGTCCCAACAGAGGCTGTTGGCATCACCCATAAACGGAGTAAAGTCGTTTCTCAAGGGCTCGATGATAACAGAATTCTTGCTTCAGTCAGCTCGTAAAATTCACACTATGAAATGAAAAATCTGTTCACTAGTTTTCACAGGTGGCCTGCTACCTCCGAGTACAACAAGGAGGCAAGTGAACCGAGAAGATCCTGTGTTTTTCTTTAAGGTTCATTTGGTAAAAACAGCCCAGCCAAGGCAATTTCACGTTTGCATAGATCAGCTGTTAGCCTTGCATTTAGGTTCTCTCATCCATTCAATATGCAGCATTATGGGCTTCTGAAGCAGTTTTAGACCATGTGACATTAAACCTACCCAATTAAAAACCATAATGCTCTGATTACGCTGCTCTGGGTATTTAATCTAACTCATGTTTAGGAGTTATGAGGTTCTGCTGAAGATGAGCCTTCAGAGAGGAGAGACTGGGCCTGCCAACAGAAACAGAAATCCCTTTGAGACAGCGCATTTCTATATTTTTTTGATTGACTGGAAATGTACCATGATGAACAGGTTTCCAATTTCCATTGTATGTGGAATGTTATTTTCAAAAACATCTTTTAAATTCAGTAGAAAGCAAAACAAATGCCACCTCCAAAACAAATCACACTGAAACCCGAAAAACATTTGAGGTCAAATTGGAGAGGTCGTGACACTATTATTTAAGGCGTAAATTCACAAAAAAAAAAAAATCCTTGTTGAGATGGACTTAATAGTTTAAATAAAAATCAGTGTAGATCACAGATCAATGGTGCCAAAAATACATCATCACAGCTGCTGGCCAAATTACTTAAATATATGTTAAGTTTAATTTGTGTCATGGCATGAAAGGAGAATATCGCACTCAGAATTCTAGTATGTTTTTGTACAGGCGTGAAAACTTGCCATGTAACAGATTCCAACAGTGTAAATGTGAATTAAAAAGTGTTTGATGTGAAACTGTTTTGTTACGTCTGCAGCAAATGTGGAAGGCTTTACCTGTAGTTTGGAAACCTAAAATTTAGGTGTTCTATTAACAGACTGGAGCTAATTATACATCAGTAGTCAGTCTACATGTAATGCAGAGGCACACACTTTTACAGCACTATGATTGTCCATTCAGCGTTAAGGAGCAGCTTCTGTGAAGTTAAATATCCACTGACGTCATTCTGCAGCATCGGTGTGACAGTACTGTTCAGGAGTTTAACGGAAAGTGCTCTGTGTGCTTCCCATTTATGTTTTCACAGTAAAGGCTTACGTTTGTTTCAGTAGTCTTAGTTTCAACAGTCATGTGGCTCTTAGGGCCCTGTCTTACACCTGGTGCACAGGGCAGCGCAACCGTCATGGCTTGTTTCAGACCAATGCAGTTGTCCTTTTCCCAGGGCCCTGTTTAAACTATCTATAGCACATGGTCTAAAGTGCAGGGCCCAAGTGCATTTAGGGCACGTTCAACAACTTTTGCTTGTTAAATGGCGCATAATATGGGTGCATAATAAGACACATTTGCTGCTTACACAATGTAAGCTGTGAACATGACAACTGTGTCACTCTGAAACCAGAAATGAGGGTCCACTGAGCTGTGCACCACTTTACACAGACTGTAAGCTCGAACCCTGAGTGTTTTAATGGCGTACTTCTATCCATCTAACCATGCAAACATTTATTCGTTTTAAGGTTGAGGTAGTATTAAGTCAAGCATAGCAGCCCAACACTGAGGTTGTTTCGTCTTTTCAATGCTTTACTCCAAGAAGATAATCTAACTTAATCCATCCCACCCAGACTTCTGTAGACCCAAGTCAACTTTAGGACATATTTTCCCTCTTTCATCATCTCTCCTTCTTCAGAAAGGCACAGACATTTGGTACCATCCCCACATGCCTTGGCTTGTGCGACGCTCAGGCAACAGAGTGATTCTCTGTCTTCTTCAAACTATCTCTGTCCGTGAGGTTCAGCAGAGCCAGCCTCTGGTCACTGGTCCTTCCTCCATTTGGGTCTAAAATTCCAGGTAGACCCACCAAAGCCTGCTCCTGCTCTGAGCTGCTGGGCTCCATATCAGGATAAATGACGAGGAAACAGGCGGTGAGGAAGCCGAGGAAGGCGCCCCCAGAGGCCACTGCAGGAATGACGCGCACACTGCCAACTGCATCTACAACAGCTCCGAGGGCCGATGCAACCAAAATCTGGCTGATATAGACCTGGAGGTTAAACAAGACAGAATGATACAACATCATAGTATACACTGTAACAACACTCACATTTTCCATAGATTTTTATCACCACTCCTAGAGTAGAAAGCTGGATCACTTTAAGTCCCCCTCCTCTCAAAAATGTGTTTTTCTTATGTTTATGTCTCCTAAAATATCTGACCTTCACTATACTGACTTGTATCTGTGCTAAGTCACAAGAGGGGTGTTTTGACATACCTCCACTGAGTGTCTGTGCACTTCCCTAAAATCTAAAATTCTCCAAGCAAATTAGATTAGATAGATCACTTATATGAAAGCCAATCTCTGTCTAATAGACTTCGACACAACATCGCAAAGAATCTGAAACCTTGAGCAAAGAGCAGACTTGTCAGTACAGGGAGCAGAGTTAGCATAAGCATAAGCAAGTTTTGACAGTAAACATGGCAGACTGTGCGGTCTTAAGATGTAAACCAGACTCTGGAGCTTCCTTCTACTATCTACCAAAAACCCCATCATAGCAGATATTATTGTATGTTTCACAACCACTTACACTGTGACAGCCAGAGCCAGTTAGCCTACAAGCTAACAAACAACAAATAAATGATGCTAACGTTGTACTTGGCATTCTGACACATCTGCTAGTCGCCAATTTTGGTGCATAACGAGTCCTAGTCTGGGTCTGACTGAGGCTAAAACATGTATGGCTGAATGTCTCTAATGTGTCCTCCAATGCTAACTCTAGCTATTGTCATGTGCACTGCTCTTTCACCTGTCTACCTAGTGCAAGCAGTGCTGGAGAAAGTGTAAAGCAGAAAGCAGAAAGCACAACCTACAGCAAGCAAGTGGTTTTTTTTTGCTATTATGTGGGAAAAACATCTGAAACTAAATATGCATCATCAGCATATTTTATTATAAAATGTGTCTGGAGGGGGACTTTGAGTTTGGAACTGATGGGAAAAAACAGTATGAGTGCTCACCTGGCAGGATAAGATAGCGCAGTCAATACCAAAACCTCTTCTTGTGTTTGCTGGACTGTGGTGAATGTACTGAGCAGAGGAACAACAGAGGAGAAACTGTCACTTCAGCTGCATATTTCAAAGATTGTCACTGTGTAGGGTTCTCATGACCTAGTGTTTTAGGCTTTTAGGATAACGTTAAACAGCATCATGACGTTGTGACGTCCTAATGTGTTTGGGAGTTGTGTAAGAGTTTGTTAACTGATGTTTTGTTTTGCTGTTAAATGTAGACTGTGTTTACTTAAATTCATGAAGACTTTTTGTCCTTTTTGGATTCTTTGTTCACTGTGGAGGCATTTTGTGAACTGCAAAGCTTCGACTGATTTACCAATGATATATGATACTCAGAAACTCTAAAATATGGATGCTTTGTTTGTATGTGACGTGTGTGAAGTACATGCTCCATCTCATGTTTTAATGTGTGGGGACACAATGTGTGCGCGGATGTGTGTGTACTGTCAGTTTGTGTACATACCTCTTTGATTTCATGGTACTGCCCGAGTAATGCATAGGGACAGTAGGAGATACTCATGGAGATGACGCCCATGCTACTGATCATCACCATGGCAACATAAACATTAGGAAAAATCGCCATGACAGCAGTTCCTAAGGTTAAAAAGATGAAAGCTGTTTCAATTCATTACATTAAACTTCATTCTGTGCAGCTATTACAATACACAACAGCTCCCAAATCCACTGTACTTCACTTAAATACTGTCAGCAGTTTGTTTTACTGTGGCAGCTGACCTAATGAGAATCCCAGAGTTCCAACAATGTAGATGATCTTAATGCTCAGATCAAAATTATCCAGGTACTTCTGAAGGATTGCTGTGTAGAGAGACAGAAAGACACAGAGAGAGAAATATCAATTAATGAAGATAGTGTAGGTATCACTGACCACTGTTTCGTATGTAAATACAGCAGTAAGAAGATTTAAATTAAAATCTAAATATCAAAATAGTGTCTGTGTTTTACCAGAGCAGACAGCAGCAGTGGCAGCATAGACCACCAGGCCCCAGCAGCCCATCTGTACTCCTCTGTGATAGTTCAGTAGCTCTGTGGAATTAGCTGGTGCCTGAAAAAAGCAGAATCATTTCAGTACTGAAATTGTACACACTTGACTTGACAACTCACACCGTTATGTTTATATGTTTCATACATTATGACTTTGTGAAGCATGCTGAGTTTATTCATCTGTACTCCTCTACTGTGTGGTCTTAGCAAAACTGACGGTGTGTGAAGGTGAAGGTGTGTTTGTGTGCACGTGTGTGTACCGTGGGGTCTCCGTGGTAGATGACTTGCCCCATGAAATCGGTGTAAAACACAGCTTCAGCTATGATGGAGAACCATGTGAGGAGGTGACACACACAAAGTCTCCACAGCTGCTTCGGCATCTATCAAAGACAGGAAAGAAACAAGGAATTAAGACTAGCAGCTGAACATGAAGAAAAAAAAATCTGGTTAATAACTCTGCAAATATGTTGTTATTGTGATGGGAGAAAGAAGTTACTTCACCTTCAACATGGATAACCAGAGCAGTCGCACAGTTGTACCCTTGTCTGGTCCTCCTTCACTGCTAGAGCCCTCAGATGACAGACTGCTAGCTGACAGCTGCAACTCCCGCCTGTCTGCACATCGCTGGAGTTCACTCAGATCATTCAGGCTGCGGGATGTGGTGATTGGCTGAGGGCTTGATGGCGCTGTCCTTCGCAGTCGATGGCGCTGTGATCCCACTCGCCCATAGTAGGAGAAGGTGAAGGAGGGCTGAAGAGAAATAAGACTAACATAAGCTTTTTAACATTTGCACAATTAGTACAGAGCCCGTTCGCCTGTTCGGAGCGGGCCGATTGCTTGGTCTGTTGTATTGCTGCTTTCAGCTTTCTTGAGTCACTCATACAAACAACTTTAACCTCAACAGTATGCTTCCTTGGGTCCTGACTCCTGAGTAGGGTTGCAGCGGTATGGTGGTTTCAAGGTATACCGGGATATGAAAATTGACGGTTATCATACTGTGAACATTTGCTTATCCCAGTACTAATATAAAAAGTCAACTGGATGGAAAATCTAACCTCTAATTTAGTTATTGGGAGACTTTTACACATTCCATTAAAATATGGTATCAAATTTAAATTCTTATTTTAAAAGCTTTCATCCCTTTAAGGGTCATTCTGACAGGTAATAATAATAATTCTGTAATACTGCGAAACTGAGATATTTCTGAGACAGTTATGGTACCGTGTACATCTCATACTGGTGCAGTTCCACTCCTGAGCAATACCTTGCATTCATGTGGTGGCTAAACAATCGGAAAAATGAGTTCGCTGCTGGGTAAATTCTTGTGAACACCCCCTTAAGTCGGAACAAGAACTGAGGAAGCGAAAATTTGGGTCACATTTTTGCCAAGTTGACGTCATATTATGCAGAGACATGGTGAATCAATATTTTAAAGCAATGTTTTAGTAGTTTTAGGGGATGTACTGGTGCAGCAACAAGTCAGGACAAGTCACTTCACTGCAATGTTTAAGTTCAAACTGTTATCAATGTGTTGTTAAAATGCTCTGATCCATAAAATACAACACGTCTTCTTTGTAGCGTCCATGTTGTTTCCACATTATGACTTACAGCTCATTAATAAACCAAAGTCAGAAGAACAACTCCCCAATTCTGGAAATGGGACCATCTGAGGAGCATATCAAAGCAGCAATACACTTGGGCCCCAAACAGCAGATCTATTATGATGTTTAGACAACAAAAATACTGAATCAATAATGTACAAAGGGCCTCAAATCCAAAATATGCAACTCAGCAGTATATCACTTACTGTGTACTTCCACTTCAGAGGTTAACATTGTGCGCCTACTACTACATTTACCTGACAGACACATGTTGCTTGTTATGTTGTAGATCCAGATTTTACTCACAAGATATAATAATCAAAGAGCCCTGAGCACTGTTCATTTGTTTATTTAAAGTTTAGTAATATCAAAATAGTTACGTGTCCAAAGTTTGCCAAATTCTACACTGCACGTCCTTGGGTCCCGAGAAATACACGCACACACATGTACACATACAGACAGAGTCCTCAGTTTAGAGTTAGATGGACTTTGGAGCAAGCAAATGTTTGTGACCATGACAGAAATTAAATCAAAATGGTTACTGCAATTGTACCTGTCTGTAGAAGGTGTGTGGGTATGGTCGTGATGAAACGGAGGTGCTGGAGAGGCGGTTTGGCGGCTTAGTGGAGGAGTGGCCTTTCACTGCATCGGAGTGGTCAGAAGAGGACAAACCTGCACTGACACCATTAGCAGCCTTGACCTGCTGAGACAGAGGCACAGACAGATGTATTAAAGACACAAAGGGAAACTGAAGACATAGACTACATATCTGAAACACAGTACAGAGATTGTCTCTGAAGAGTTCCTAATGTTGCCTATTGAAAACTAGGTTAAAAAAAAAAATCACATATCAAATAACTTGTTGATGCTGACATTTGATGACATTTGTTCCCAACACAAATAACATGTGCCACCGCAGCAGCTAATTTCACCTGTGTTTTCAGATGTGAGTCCTTTGAACTGATCTGGAGAGACAGAGGGCCGTTTGTTGGACCCTTAAGCTCTGACCAGGCTGGATATGCCGGCTCTAAGATCACCATCCCATCATTTAGGGCGGGTGCTCCACCAGAAGGAGATGATGAGCCAATATTGTGGTCTAATGGCTTGAACATATCTTCTAGCTCTCCCTGTGTCTCTGGTAGAAAGTGATGCACCTCTGGCAGGAAAAGTTGCGAGTCTGGATCTAGGTCAGAATCCAACTCGATCGTAGCATCTGGCATGGCTAAGACTGAATCACTTTTACTCCGTACTCGCTCCACAGCAAAGAAGTCCATTTCCCCGTCCTCAGGATCTGATTGGTTGTCCTCTCCGGACGGGGCTCGAGCGGAGGCATCTTCTTCTGCGATCACATCAAGTAAAAGTTGCGAGTGGCCGACGGGCCTGAGAGACAGCTGGCTGTTAGACTCCCCACTTCCTGTGGCTTTAAGCTGGCTGGATGGCGCAAAAGGTTGCTCAGGGATACTGAACATGTGCAGTGTGACAGAGATGATGAAGACGATGCCTGCGAACAGGAAGAGGACCTGTTCCTGTGATTTGAATGCTTGGCCCAGAGCTGTGCCAGTCCAGTCTAGACCACCCAGCATGTAGCCCACTGCTCCACCGAGTCCTAGAGAGAGACAAGTATGGACATAAATACACAGGTCAGTTATTGTGCAAAGCAGGCATGTGGCAACACCAGAAATTTAGTGATTGAAAATACCAGTGGAATTTCATTATTTTTGATATCAACAAAACAATAAATCCCATGTACTCAAACCCAAAGTACTTGTCTATGTGGGTTTATGAGATTTTGGGGGACGAGGAAACAGATATTAATATAGAGTCTACAGTGTATTAACATATTTCTCCTCCACTGTGTTGCTGTTCAGCGCTTGTACATGTAAGATGTGACAGTTGGTTTTTGTGGGAGGCTATTTGTCCGGCCAAATCCACTGTGATTGGATGGCTGGGTAAAAAGTGACAGTGATGAGTGCAGCATTATGTCCAAAGTTGGACATTTTTCAACTCTTAACTTAACAGAATATGCTGGCCTCAGGAAAAATGCTTTTCTTTTCAACATGTGGAGGTGGAGCTGTCGCTGCAGGCGCACTTTTTGCCGTCTTACATGTGTTGTTGTTTTTCTTCTTTTGGCATTTAACCACAGACTACAACAGCTGTAGGTATACATGTTGCCTTATCATGTCTAGAAGAATTACATCCCCGGTACCTACAGTACTGTTTTCAGAATTTTGGCACAGACTTGGTACCAAAGTATCGGTTGTAAAGTATCTTCGTGTGAGAGAGTCTGACATCAAGGGAGTCTATAGTGAGGATATGGAGGCCTGAGAGGAAACTCAAATCTGGAAAGAAGTCCTTTATCTAGAGGGGAGCAATATAGTTGTTTTTTTTTACTGAATACAAATATTAAATGAGTCAGTTCCTTTAATTTAAGTTGAACTCAACTTAATTGTTGGTTCACAATTATGTCTGCTTGTCTGCATATGATATGGTAAATACAGCCTGAGCAAATAACTCATAACATCCCATAAATTCCTGTTAATTCCCATGGACAGTTTCCACCTTGAATATTCCAAGAATTTCGAAACACTCATTTTGACATATATGCGTGCAGTACATACACAACTATTTTTTAATAGCTAATATTTATACAGGTTCATGTGGATGGTCTGTGTCTGTGCATGTCTTACCAGCAGAGAAGGCATGAATATTCAGGGCCATATCTTGCTCTTCAGTATCGGCAACATCAAGAAGGTAAGCTCTGATTGGTCCCTCAGAGGCATCAGCACAGAAGTCCAACACCACCACGCCTACTACAGTGAGGACGATGCCAATCGGCTGGCTGCTGGGACTATCACCAATGGAGAGGCCTGACAGAACACCACAAGGTATATATACACAGATACAAATGGGGTCAAACTTTAACTATTATAATTTGTGAGTGGTGATCTCCTTCCAAACCTTCTACTCACCTATTAATGATCCATTTAGGAACAGCGCCACTCCCAGCAGCACACCTACACACAGGGCCAGAATGAATGGTCTTCTCCGGCCCCACCGTAGAGTACATCGGTCACTGGCTGAGCCAATCACAGGTGTGAAGAGGAGACCCAGGATAGGACTGAGGAACCAGGTTAAACTGTAATATTGCTCAGGAAGACCTACACACACACGCACACACACACACACACACACACACACACACACACACACACACACACACACACACACAAACAAAATGTTAGATTAAAGACAAAGAAACCTGTTACAGGCCCAATCTCATTTCTTACTCTCACCATCTTTCTGCTAAGGCCAGAAACATGGTCTTCTTACACTTGTCTTTTTACATTCTGTTGTGATGTTGAGATCTGTGAAACCTCTTCACTGAGTTTAACTTGATTGTTGTCTTTAAGGGCTTAAAATGATCTTCATGCTGTGTCCTGCCATCTTGGTACAAATCTCTTCAATAAGCCAACCCATTCATACATTTGTCATGCAGGGACTTGCAGGAATAACAAAAACAGTAGATGTCTTGTTAGAGAAGTAGCTTTAAAAACATTTTCACTGAACAAATAGGTGAAAGTTTTTCTTTGTTCATTTGAAAAAGCATGGCACATAACAGCTCTTCCATACCAGTGCATGGCTGAAGAACCACTAGTGCTCCTTTACCAACAGCTTTTAGGATGGCAGGAACAGATCAGATAACAAGGTGGCCTGTTACAACAACACAACACATAAATATGCACCAACCAGCCAGGAAAGTGGTGAAATGACCTCCAGTTGGCCAACATAAGATAGAACAAGACTTCAGCATGCACTGCAATCAGGAAATACACAGTTTTATTGCAGCATTTTAATGCCAACATGGTTTGACAATTTTAAGTGAACCAATTTGGACCAAATGCATGTGAAATTTATGAGAGACTCAGACAATACACTATCAGCTGTGAATTAGAATAAAAAAACAACTGTCTCCGCTGGATGACAATATTCTGATTTTCCACCCCTTATAAAGTAGTGGTTTCAGCATAAAAAATCTGATGGACTCAGACCCAGTCAGCTGGCTGGGTGAGCAGGCTGGTTCTCACGGGAACAACATGTTACCCATGGTGCCTTGCTCTGCTCCCGTCTTCCCTCTCCCTCAAGTCAACATAACAGCAGATAACTTCCTTGCAGTAGGAAAAACATTGCTCTCTGTCTGTCTTTCCCAATGCCGCTCACCCTCTCTCCTGTCAATGGGCTGACAGCAAGACTTAGAAGCAGATTTTTTATGAGTGGGCCTCCGTTTTCTTTGTCTCATGCATGTGCATGAGGATGCACGTGCAAGCACATCAGGTGTGTGACGGTATACACACTCAAGCCAGGTCTATCCAATTGTTTAATGAGGACAAAAATGAATTCAGTGTGCTTGTTAACCCTCAAGAACAAACACACAATGCAATTCATTGAGCATCACTGAGTGGCTGCACAACTTTTATTTGTCTAGAGGAAAACTCTGCAGGGCACCTTTAAGTCAAACCATGACACACTCACTATGTAGATATGCACTTCAGGACAGCTTTGTTAAACATACATCCTTCCAAACAAGCATACCTGGTATTAACATGCGTCTTGGCTGATGTGACCAGCAGTCTTGTCTCCACAAGCATCTCAAGTGACCACTTGTTACTGGATCTCACTTCCGGCTCTATATCCTTTCACATTCATTCACCGTAATAGGACACTACTGCTGCAGACAGAGAGAGTACGCCCGCAAACACACACACCCTCACAGGGCTAACTTTAAGCATCCCACAGCTAACATTACCTAGCAGTTTTTAATGGTATGAGTTAAGCTGTTTTAGAGTCTGTGTGAGTTTTCCTGTGACTGTTCAACAGCTGCTGATGCTGTGTTAGCTCATGCTAACTGGGTAGACGTTTTAACCCTTTGCTGGGAAGAGAGAGCAAATATAGAGAGAGAGCATATAGCAAAGTAAATAAAACACTGCTGGTGTTTCAACTGTTCAAACTACTACTGCTTCCTCAGGCTTAACATGTTAATGTTTCTGAATGTGGTGTTGCCAGATACTGCTGCAACACCGCATATAAAGAGCAATTATGCAAAGAAACAGCTACTATTTTCTTAGCTGGTTTTGTTTTGGATGTACATACCTCTCCTTTTAAAGTAATCCACTCAGAAAAGATTCATCCCAAACAATAAGTGTGACAGGTTCTGTTCAACTACTTAAGAGCACTCACTCTGAAGGTCTGGCTTTGGGTTTTATGCTATGAAAAAAAGCACTATGTAAATCAAACTACAAATTTAACTGCCTTGATGCATGCAGAGATTATTGGTACAATAACCACGCAAAACTGGTGGCCTAAAAAATGCTTACAAAAACATCCTGAACAGGGTTTGCTTGAAAGATAACACAATCTTTCTTACAATATTGTGAATAGAGAGGAAAACAGAGGGACTAAAATGTGCTGTGTTAGACATTCTTGTCATACCTTGCCAGGGGAAAATGCCTTTGTTCCATTTCTGCTATGGTGGCAAACCTGACATCTAACTGCATAGCCCCCGGTTGGCTACTGCTGGGCAGACAGGTTACATGATACAGCGGCACAGCTGGGGAAATCCATCAGTCTGGCTAATGAAACAACAGCCTGATTCCACAGTGTTGGTGCTGTTACCTGACAACTGTTACAGCTGGGATTTAGACTGATGAGCATCTCTTTTTGGAATCACTGCGCTGTGCTTCAACACAAACCAAACCCAACTATTCTTCTATACATAAAATGAGGAACAGCACTCACTCATAGCTGAATCTGGGCTAGCAGTCAGTGCGGGTCTTTCCTGACACTAACCAGGGGAACACTGCCACAAATATATCACATGAAGCATGCAGGGTAAACAGAGCATGCTACACACTTCACCCAGTGCAAACACCAGCTTTGAAACATCATATGGCTACACTGATAGTACTATAATGCTACCAATGTGTACCTTCAGTGAGAGGGGTCTAATAACTCTGCTACCTCTGAATTAACAGAATAATGTATAATTAGACAGGCATGTATGCTTATCAGTGGCACTAACTCTTCTGTTATGTACAAGTTGTTCTGCTAATGTCTCTGTCCCACACGTAGCACAGTTGTATTCTGTCAAAGATTCACTCTGACATGGTGCACAAAATGAAGGGCTGCACTGTCACAGAATATTTATTGCAACCCCAGTTTTGTCTTCAAACATTTAAATGAACATGATTGACTGCGACATTAGTACTTAAAATGCATGCTCCGCTCATAAACACTGTTTTCATTTGACTGCATTCTGGGAGGGTATTTTAATTTCTAGTTAGTCTTTATCTTGATCAGAACAGGGATAACAGGGATCGTCAACATTTTTCAGGCCAAGGACACCTTAGCACAAAGACAGACAGAGCTGGGACCACCTACTACACATATTGTATAAAATTGGGTTGCACTTGAGATTATTCTGAGTATTTTCAAGTCTTCTTTCTTTTGCGCTTGCCTGTAGCTGCTAAGTCTGCAGCAGGTGTAGCATGGTTAGGTGCACAAGCCTCATCCTCTGCACTTTTGCTGTGGTTCACAAGATTGTCTGTACTCTCACTGCAAATTGGCTATGTTTCAATAGTAAGTTAAGCAATAACTAGTTCACCTTGCTGTTAACTAAAGACAGGTGCCGCACAGTCATTTGGTGTTAGCCAGCCCACATGACTGTGCAAAGACTCATAGGTAACAGTTTGCCTTTCATCAATGATATGTACTGTAAATGAAATGTTAAAAAGATGCACTGTGAAAAAGGACAAGTCTTATTTTGATGCAAAGATTTGTACAGTAGCAGAAATGCAGCATAGCACGGAAGTAAAAGCAGTGCTCTGCTAACTGTGAAATAAGTGCAAGTACAATACAAATATTTGTCCCTAAAGTCAATGAATAATCATGATCTCAATACTGATCAAAATAATCATGGTTATCATTTTGGCCATAATTGTGCAGCCCTATCACAGTGTGATGGTTAAACTTAGTTTGTGGAAATTCCAGGGCTGCCAATAATGCTGAATTTTCACCTGTAGACGTCTACGACAAGGTGATATTACTATAACATTCAACATAGAGAAGAGTGTGTCTGTCTGTGTCTACATGACTGTATTGCATCTCCTTACCTATCTGCAGCAGAACTGGCGTCACCAGAGCTGTCTCCATGGCGTAGCAGAACTCACGTCCAAACATCACCGCCCCGTGCATTACCCAGCGATGTAAAGGGATCTGCATACCTCTGCCTTCTTCCTCCACCTGCTTCTCACTCTCTTCCGCATCTTCCTTGGGTTTAATCTTCTCTGGAAGGCCAGAAGGCTCCCTCTCCTCTGCCATTCCTTTCACTACAGTCTTGTAATTGGTTTGTTACGCTGGATGGTTGGTTTATATCAGTGTGTACTACCTATTGCTACTATTTTCTATATGTGTGAGCAAAACTATACTATGCTATTATAATATGCTAACAAAACATGTAATGCCCATGGTTTTCTTCTTGATCACTTACTGTGAAACAGAAGCCAGAGATATCCAGAATAATTAATCAGAGAACATCTCTGATGGTCAGCGCCTTCTGGGTTCAGAGTCAAAAAATTACAAGTAATTGAGTTGGAGCCTGGAATCATCGTTATAAAGAGGTTAATGTGTCCAAAAAATTGATGTGGTAAAAACAAATTCCATACATTTTATCCCGTGGCCATCATGCTGATAAGTCACCAGTTGCGCAGTTCAGGAGCTCAGTGGGAGAGCAACAGTGTGCCTCTCTTGGAAATTCAAAATTCAGGAAAAAAGGCAGAGAAGTTGTGCGTAGCTCCAGAGGTATGGGGAGGAGCAGGGGCAGAAGAGGTGGGAGAAGGGGAGTGGCGATATGTGTGTGGTGAGTTCCAGTAGCTGGGTTTGTGGTGAGTTGTGTTTGCTGTGGCTGGTTAGTGTGTGCTGGAGACTGTGTGCTTGCAGAAGGATTATGTAATATCAGAATGTGGCTCCGCAGAAGTCTTTGTCCGTGTGTGTGTGTGCATGTAAGTGCACTTCCTGGCAAGCCAGGGTCATAGCATGTGGAAACTTCTTGGCATAGACCCACTGAGTGCTACAGCAACCTGCAGAAAAACACACACTGGTTAGACAGTAAGCTAAAGCTCTAAAATAGTACGAAGGGAGGGATTGCCTTGGTGTTAACACTGGCTGTCTTGAGTTATTTTCTTGATTTGTATTTAGTCTCTATAGTTACTGACACATAAGCACATTGGTCAAGGGCCATTTACCAGAGGGCTCCCATGTGTAAAAATGTTTCAGGTCAGTTGGGAGACGACATAATAATCTCTTGGCTTAATAAAAATGCTGCAATGCCCCAATAAAGTACACAAGCAATAAATTTAAACTCACCATATAACTTATGCTGTTAAACCCAACTAAAGTTGTGTAATAAGTTTATAGATGCACCCGACATCATTTTACAGACTGAATGAGAAAAGGATGAAGTAATTTTGCCACACCTATGACTCGGCTATTAAAAATTCATCTGACGCATGAACAAAAGCCACATTAAGAAATCAACCCTTGTTACAACACCTGGGTTGTTGCTTAACTTTATAACGGTAAAATAAAAAAAAAGTAGCTTAGATGTGGTTTAGGGGACATAGTTAACCTCACTTCTCTCTTTGCTTGACTCAGTCACTTTTACGCTGTGTTAGGTTTTTCAGTTACAGGTTATGATACATATTAGTTAATGTTTGAACAAAATAAACCAAGCGTAAAAACGCGTCCCACAGATAAGAGATAGTCCTGTTGAATTTTATGTCGTGATGACTTCAGAGTGACACAGTAACCTGCTCCTGACCAGTCTACACACGTCTCTAACAGCCACTAATGTACAGATGAAAATGTGTTTGATTCATATGTGTATGGTGGGTGTTTTTAACCAGTAAGGACATGTTTAGCTCGGGGGCAGCTCCCTTTACGGTATCGCTGACTTACCTGAACCACCTGACCACCTCATCCACAGTCTACGTCATTAATAACGAGGCATTATCAGTCATTTTTAGCGTGTGAGGATGGTGCACACGGCGACACACGAACACCTGACTCTGGACACATTAGCATAGGCTTGACTTGCGGCTAACGTTAACCGTTACCTCAGCGAGCTAATAAATTACAGTTTGGCAGCTAACGTTAGCAAGTTACGACAGCGGGAGCCAGTTACATTAATAAAGACAGAAAGATGTAACATAACTTACCTGAGATGTTACTCCGCTGAGGTTAAGTAGTCCCGCGTTGTGTCAAATTTTCGATAACGTGACAGTAAAACTCCAGGTTTGGGTTAGCAGCCTGGCTAACTGTGCGACCATCTGCTTCACTACACTCATCAATCTCATTGGTTTCCACAGTAACAAAGCGGGGCGTGGTTGTTAGGGGGACGCGTATGACGTCATCAGGATATTCACCTACGGTGGGCGGGGAATGACAATAATAATTCAAATAATAATAACTCAAATAATAATGTATTAATTTAATAATTTGAAAACATCCATTATATTTCAAATTGAGATAATAGAACATTAGTTTAATTTTATTTTAATTTTATTTTATTTCAAAAGCTCATCCCTCAAATATAAAACTAAGACGTGTGAGACTGGTTTTATATTTCAATATAAGGGGAAGCATTTTGGATCCATGAATTGAATACACTTGAGCCACATGGACTTAATGAAACATAGGATTTGATTCCTTTACTGTGATTTAAATCTTAACATATCTCCCTCCACAGGTCATTTGGATCCATAGGGAGAGATGAGCCACTAGGTCCCTTGTCACTTCCCTGTCACTCCCCCTTTTCCATCCAACAGTGTAGAGGGACAGAAATAGGACCTGCAGTCTGTCGCTCTTTATAAAATCTTGGTCTCAGTCATCTACATAACGGAATGAGGTTAAATCACACATTGTTCTTGTAACTCTTGTATTCTTTATGAATCTTGCTTTGTTTTTTGATCTTTGTAAATTATCTTTTGAAAAATGTTTTTGAAGAATGTGAAAGAAAAAATATTGAAAAAGAAAAGTGAAATAACTGTGATATTTAGTCATCTGACCTTTGAGTGAACAAACCTGAAGTTCCCTCTTAATAAAATCACTGTAATTCAGTTCAGTGTGCAGTGGTTTACGCTGATGATTTTAACACTGAAGAACTGTTTGCAGAACCAGACAGCTGGTCTTTTTACATTATACATTTTTGACTCATTCACCAGACCTTCATCCATTAATGTGAGACAAGGAAAATAACTCTGTCTAAAGCTGTCTAATTTATTTACACTGTACATGTAGTAGCCCAACTGGGATCAAGTGTTGAACATTTGCAATAGCTATAAACTCTCCATGCAGAACAGCAGTTCTCAATTACTCTGTATTGGAACTATGTTAAATTGCATTGTCCCTGTCAAATAGATAAATACATTTAAATCTAAATTTAAAAAGATCATAAAAAGCAAAGCATCTGACTCGCTCGAACACGCCTTTATTTGCCACATAATTTCTCCATTACATTTAATATGACATTTTCCCTGCAGAGAGAGGTTCTGATGATTGTTGATGTGTTTACTTAACAGCACATATTATCAAACTGTTGTTATAATAAAACAAAAATTATTTACAGCCCAAACATTCACACTGGAGCTGCTTTCAGCCATCCAGACAGTGTGCATTTGAGATTTGGTCTCTTTAATGGTCTTTGAAAGGGAGTGTAATGCTGCCCTCTGCTGCACAAAAGTGGTTATCATTCCCAAATATTTTTGATCCAAGTCTAAGTTCTGCTCTGATGACAGGGATGCAAAGGTCCCAGGTAGGTATCAGGGTGGTCATCAATATCTTCTTTTATTAATACAAGCTCCTCCATCCTGGCCAGTTTTACAATATTCTGCATAACAGAAGCCACGGCTATCATTGTTGCTTCTTTTGCAGCGGCAACTGTGCTCATTCCCAGCTAGAGGATTTATTTAGGGATTGCATGCAGTACGAAAGTTTAAGATAGTGTTGCAATAGTGGATTTTGTTATGTTACCAAAACTTTTTCAGTTTTTAAAAATGATTTGACTTTGGGAAGTGTATTTGGACACTTGAAGGGGGAACTCATGGTAATAATTCATACATGTTATTCTTGTGGTCTAAGACAGCCTAAAAATATAAGTAAACTCACCAAAATCTAAAACTCAAATTTTTTATATTTTTTGTTTCAGATCTGATAACACTACAATAGAATAAAGCTCATTTGGTATAATAAGAAAACCAACATTATGTAGGTAAATAAAATCAGATTCCCATTCACTGTCAATGGAATGTCAACATCACAAGTTTGATACTTACTTCACTGCAATGGTTTCTAAAAGATACCTCCTGTTCACAAATATTGATTCCTTAGCCATACATAACATATTGGAATTCCTTATTTAGGTGATGTTGTATTTTTAAAGTTAAAATACATAAGATTGGAATGTGGACAATGTAAATTACTTCAAATATGATTTTGTTTTTTACATTAGACTTGCTATTGTGCCACTTATAAGATTTAAATAATAATTATACACATAAGTCAGCTTTGTATCTTGTTGTGTTGTTTGAATTTGGCAGCTAAGATTGTCTAACAGTTGAAAAGTCATATTCTAAGTCCCAAGTCGTAGGAAGGTTTTTTGGCATGGTAATAATAAAATAAAATATGTTGCAGACTGATTTGTCCCTTGTCAGTGTTGTAATTAATTCAAGTATTTGATAAAAGTTTTTAGGTTTCTGGACCAGCTCTGTTGCTGTATTTTACTTACATGTGAACAGGTATTATTATCATAATCAATTACAGTATGGCTGTCGAAACTTTTTCGAATGGAGGCCAGATTAGATAATTTAAATATTACCTGGGGACCAGCTGCTTCCAGCATCATGGGTAAAAAAAAACCACACAAGTTGTTCATTTTCATTGGGCAAGAGGCGGAGTACACCCTGGACAGGTCACCAGACTATCACAGGGCTGACACATAGAGACAGACAACTATTGATGCAACGGCCAATTGAGAGCCAATTAACCTGCATGTCTTTGGATTGTGGGAGGAAGCTGGAGTACCTGGAGAAAACCCACACTGACGCAGGGAGAGCATGGCATGACCCTCCACCCCAGGGACCCTCTTGCTGTGAGGCGACAACTGTGCCGCCCACATACAAGTCAGACAAACACAAAATCCTCGTCTTTCAGTTAAAAAGTATTCAACTTTCCACTGCTGTCAACTTTCCCCTTCTTTGCTGTGGCCATCTGCGACATAGCAGGAAATGTCTATTGCTAGGAAACCATTTGTTTGCTTGTTTACTGTCTGTTTATGAAAACACATTAATTCCGTGTGCGTACTACTTGGTGCTTGTCTAAAGACTGTATGATAGCCCTGTCATTGTGAGGTGAACAGAAAAAAATGCAGTGAATTTGCTCGAGTTACCAATGTCCTGTGGCAGACCACATATAGTATATTTTGAGAGACGTGCTGCAGGATGTTTAAAATCAGTCCAAGGGCCACAGTTGGGCCGGACTTTGGACATGCCTGCATTACAGCATTGTCACTGGGCCTGTTATCACTGGTCAGCATGTTGCAGAATCCAGAAATATCAGCCACCTTTCAACGGGCGACTGTGACATCACAGCAACTTTCTGTTCTCTTCCCTCCATGTGAAAGGGGATCTACAGTGTGTGGTTCTTCCCCTGACTGTCTCTCTGCAGTGAAGTGGAGATCTTGCTCATCATGATCGTATTATTACTGATGGCGTTCGCCGTCCCTCCTGAGGCTTTGGAGCTGTGCTGCATGCTGATGATGTCACCACTAGTCTGCTCGGGCTCTGCACGCCGGAAAATATTTCTCATGGTTGCCTGAGGGCGAAAAGGGCAGTAAATTATTCAGTGAATGGACGAGTAAATAGGCGAATAAATGAGTGATGGATGGACAAATTGTGGCCAAAGGGAAGGATGGATGGATAGATAGACAGGTGGCAGAGAGGGAGGATGTTAGGATGAATGGGGTGAAGTAAGGTGAGGAGGCAAAGTACTCCAGTCATACCTGGAAATTATTTGTAACAAAGCAGTAGACGACTGGATCCATACAGCTATTCAAACTGCTGAGAGTGACAGTCAAGTGGTAGGCTATCACATGATGAGGCATGTCAGGGTGGAAGTACACCACCACCTGCAACACAGGAAGACAACACAAACCATGAGACTGCAGTGCACACCATGTTGCTACATTTGATGCCTGTATGTCGCCTATAGGAAGATGGGTGTAGTAAGAGAAGGCAGACATCTCTACAGCTTATATCTCAGACACTCCGCAACTCACACCAAAACAATCTAGATAGACAAATAGCTCTATATGTAAGAGGAAACATATGTATTTTGGTTTTTGAGGTGAACTGTCCCTTTAAGGTGTAAAAAAAAAATGCAATGATGATATTTCAAAACAACTTGTCACACCTGTCTCTAAACTCACCTGTCTGATGTGAAAGGGTGTGAAGCAGACAGTAAAGATGATCAGCACTGTGGTCAGCAGCTGGACAGCCCTCCTCCTCCTCTCCCTGAGGAAAGACAGTAAAAAACCACCACTGTGACATCCCATAAGCTGTAAGCATCCTCTGCATTCAGCGCAAATGGGAGTCATTTTCTCTCAGTGCTTTTATTGGTATTGTATGTTCTTGGATGCGTACACATTGTCATTTTTAAGTCTTACAACCAGAAACATCATGATATTCTATGCTTCCTGACTTGTGTCTATGTATGGTGGCAACATTGGTTATACCTGCTCTGCTGCATCAGGCGGCGGTCGGCTAGTGCCCACATAATCCGCATTGTGAAGACCACAATGATGATGAGGGGAAGAAAGAACTCAGTGATGGTAAGAAAGAGGAGCTTTGAGAGGCAGCAGCCCGGGTGCTGGAAAGCAGTGGACAGGAAGGAGTAGGTGACCACGATGGCAAACAGCCAGACAGAAACACACACACATTTGGCCACACTGGAATTCCTCCATCGCCGAGAGGCTTCAACCTGCAAGGACAAACGAAAAACATGCAGTTTTAAGTTCCTGTGCCCATCTAATTCTGTCACCAAACTGCAGGCGAAACCCACCTGCACAATGGCGAGGTAGCGGTCGACACATATGCAGGTCAGGAACAAGATGCTGCAGTACATGTTGACAAAGTAGCTGAAGATGTGCAGGTAGGAGCAGGTGAGACAAGCTCCTCCACTGTAGTAGAGCAGGATGCGAGTGGGCAGAGAGAGATTCACCAAGAGGTCTGTCACCGCCAAGTTGATGGTGTAGATCACCGAGGTGGTCTTTTGCTTGGTGCGGAAACAGAAAACGTAAAGTGCAACTATGTTGAGCACCATACCCACCTGTGAGAGAGGAGAGGAGAACTGGGTGGTTTGCACAGAGTTGCATGGTCAGTTTGAGCTTTAAAACTCATATAAGAACATAAGAACATGAACTCAAACCATAAGGGCTCCAAAAAAAGTGCCTACCAGGAATATGAGAGAGTTTATGACCATCAGTGCGATCCAAAGGCCATAAAAGTCATTGTAGAGCCCCTCGTCTAAATGAGCCAGCCTTTGTAGATATGCCTCCATACCACTCCTGTTACTGGGACTGGCTATTACAGACTGGATGGGAGATGAAGTATTGATAGAAAGCCAGGACTCAGTGCTGTTGAAGTCCATCATAATGGTGATGATGATGTTGATGGTGATGATGCACGTAGGTGATGATTGTAAGGCTGATGATGATGATGATGATGATGATTCAGAGTTGGGGTGGAAACTGTCAGACAAAATCACACAGTGTTGTGATGCAGTTAACATTTACTTTAAATTTTAGTGTGGGCACAAACTATAAGATTTTATTAAAAGTCTGATCATTTCTATTCCCATTTCTTTATGATCATTTTGACCACATCAATGCAATTAGAGACTTTTTTTTTTTTTTACTGTAAAATATATGTATATATTTAATTGCCATTTAAAAAAATCTGTCTGACTCACTCTTAGTCATGTTTATCTGGTTAACTAGTTCTACGACAACAACATCTACTACTACTACTAGTAATAATAATGATAATATATTTCATTTATGAGCGTCTTTCAAGACACTCAAGGTCACCTTACAGGCAAAAATAGAGAAAATAACAACAGAACAATAACGGCAATGAGATATAGTAACACATAAATAGATAAATAACATAACAACAAATAAATGATCAGCAAAACAAGTTCACAGTGAATAAAATTCCGTGTAAATGGTGGATGTGTGTGGACGAACCTGATTCAAATTGAATAGTCTAATCTACTAAAAAACTACTATTACTGTGTTCCTCAGAGCCAAGTAATGGGGCTCTCTTAATGGTTACAGGTGACGATCCATCGATCTGGATTGATATATCGATTCAGTGATTAATGACAATAAAAAAAACATTGATCTGATCTTTATCAGCATCTTTAAGATATGCTTTTATTTTGAAAGTCTGTGCCACTGTCAAACAGCAACAGGCAGATGATGAAAAGCAGCCAAGAGAAGGACTATGAGGATAAAGCTATTTACTCGGTAATAAATCAGCAGTGTGGAAATAGTTTTAGATTTTGGAGAACATATGGGTCAACAGACAATGAACATGTCATATTTCAACAACCTGTCTGGTCAGGTGACTCACTCTGCTAGCTTCTCACTACAGCAACATTAGCTGCTGTTTCAACAATGTTCGGCTGAAAATACGTTAATGGAGGCTCAAATTCAACTCTACTGATCTGTCTGTAGACACAGTGACTTAAACTAACGGTGAGTAACAAAAAGTATAAATAATACATGTAATATTTTAAGATATGAGTAGAGGAAAGTATGCTAGCCGCTAGGCTAATTTATGCTATGTAACGGTGCTAAAGCTAATAATGGGTGACTAACGTTAGCAAACAACTGACATGTCTGTGAACCTTGACGGTTATTATTGGGATGAATTTTATACTTTTTGTTAAACAATGATGTTGTTAATAAATGTTTTATGGATGTGAGAAGTTTGTTTTAAGGGCTTAAAGCCAGATAGACCTGAAGTTTTATGACAAAGATGATGGTTTGAGTTAAAATAAAAAGGTTTCTTTCAGTAAGGTCTTTCAGGCAGAAAGCCACAAAGGCTAACTTATCTCATGTGGTCTGTTATGTATATTGGTGGAGTACATTTAAAGTAAACTTTACTGCTCTTAAGTGGTTACAATTGTTTACATTGTTCATGTGTTGTTGTAGAAACAAAAGGGGTGGTAGCTTCTTCTGTAACAGATGGTGTTAAACGATAATATAATATCTCATATCTCATATCGATCGCAGGCCCCTGAATAGCATTGAATTGAAATTATTTAGTGAAAAAAGAATATTGTATCTGGCTACACTAGTGACATCTTACACCTTTATCATAGGTCACTGCTCACACTTCCTGCTATGGTTAATGAACAAGAAGTGATTCATTTCCACTGGAGTTGAGACCTTAAGGCCAATGGTGCATTCACATGCTCCTCGGGTGGTTCGTCTTCCAACTTTTGTGGGTCCATGAGCTTTGAGTTGTAATGTGAAAACAATATGGGTGCTTCTAAAAAGATGTGTTGTATTTTATTGCTCAGAGCATTACAACACACTGATAATGAAGAGCAAACGAAGCAGGGGCTGAAAAATAAAGCCAACACGGACGTGCCAAAAGCTGCAGTTCTTTGAATGGGCATTTGAGGCTAGCTCCAGAAGTCAGTCAGTCCCCATAGACCACCATGTTACAATTACCAACTTTACAGCAGAAATAAAAGTATTTACAGCCTGGTACCAAAAACAGTTTTGGTTTTTATAGTTAATTTCCCAGTTCATGTCAACTGTACAGGTGTGAATTTTTATATAACTCAAGTGTTTACATTTCATCAAGGCTTAAAGTTACGCATAATTGGCGGGCCGGCTGTGACAGGCTGTCTACAGATGTCCTTGTATATTGGCTTAGTCAGATCCGACCCTCACTACTCCACAGCTCCAGCCTCTCACCCAAATATGGTCACTTCTGGCTCCAAAAAACCCAAGAGGGCGACGACCAAAATGCTAAACTCAAAGTGACGTCATGGTATCTACATCCATTACTTTTATAGTCTACAGGTAAACCATGAAATACGATTGGATACAAATTTTTTCCTACATGAATGCAGCACAAGGCGACGGAGGTAACTGGGGTGTCTGCTGCTTGCCCCTCCGAGACAACAGATTGTACGTCATTTACATTTCTGTAACATGGTTTTGAGCATACATAGCCTTCATACAAATGGGATGCTAAATTAATGCATTAAAATGAATAGTTCATGATATTTAATGTTAACTTTTACATGATGATAATAATGACAATAAACTTCATGTAGTACCTTTCATACACGAAATGCAGCACCAAGTGCTTTACAATAAGGACAGTATAGGCACTGAGTGCTTCACATAAAAATTGAAATAGTGGACATAAAACAGACAAGACAGTTCAATATTACAGGACATTTAGTTTAAAACATGGATTAACTGAGTCAGAAAATCATACAGTTGCAAAACTGTACATCATAAAATCAAGTAATATTTAAGATGCAGCAGTGTTAAAGGAGTTAAAGGAGCAGTTAAAGGCTAAAGTGAACAGATATGTTGTTAGCTTTCTTTTTTTAAATATTTAGCAAGCTAGCTTCCCTGTTGCATTGCTTTGGGGTGTAATGGACAAAGGCTGCATCCCTGATCTTCTTCTTCTGGCTGTTGCTGGGAACCTCCAGTAAACCAGCAGCAGACAATCGCAGTGTTCTTGGAGGCAAATAGTTAACAAGGGAGTTAGCAGTGTAGCTCGGTCCCAGCTCATGTAGAGCTTTGTATATAAGGAGGAGGATCTTAAAATCAATTCTGACGATGACGCATGGTGGATTATACTGTGAGAAGAATGGATCGCAGATCACTGTCAGCTTCTTCAGTTGTTACATTGTATGCCATTTTCACTACTGGGGACAGTTACTGCAAAGAAACTACACTGATACTCTTGTGGATAGCTATCGATAGCTACAAATGCTGACAGACTTGCACAGTGAAAGCGAGTCATATAAGGAGCCAGTCTAGATGCCAATGGTGTCATTACTGTACAGCCATTACATTATGCAATCAACATTTGTTCATAACAATAAGTCAAAACAAAACTTTAATGAATCTGATTCCTAAATAACCCTTAACACACACAGACATTCTCACACATTCCTCTCCGCTCCCCTGCCCTGACGTCCACTCACTCTCCCATCTCTGACCTCAGTGTGGTTGTTGCTGTTGGCATGGCCACTGTGACAAAGCCATTTTAAACCAATATCAGACTTATTTAGATTATTTGTTTATAACCAACTGTATTTATTTATGCCTACAGCAATGTTTTGATTAAGAATTGGAAAATGTAGATTTTAACTCTTTCTGGCACGGATCTTTTCCCTTTTTCGTGAAACACAGAAATAACACATGACCTTTTCATGGCAGTCATAACTGAAAAAAGAAATCCTGTGTGGTTTCACCTCATCTAAATAGCTCCAAGCAGATCAGATCTGAACCACAAAGAGTCATTTTGTGTCTGTAAATCAATGCTGATGTGTATGGCCTGTTTGTGTTTATTTACCTCCAACAATGATAGCGAATTCTTCTCATAATTGGGATAAACAGAACTGTATATGTGTGTATGTGTGTGAACAGGATGATAGTTCCTGCCCGGATATTTACAGTTTTAAGTTCTAGGTCATTTCATTTGATTTATAAGTCTATAGGTTTACTATACTATACTATATTATAGGTTTGCACTGAGACCTTCTTAACCACAGTGATACATTGATGGGAGAAAAGACAGCAGATGAAACATCCACTGAGGATCCTAAAATAACTCCTAAGTGGATAAAGGTTTTGTCACTGTGACAAAATGCAACATGTCATCTTCAGGTTTGCTGTCATCTTCAGGTCCTGCTGTTATGAGGCTTTATAAAATTAGACACCTTTCCGTATGGTGCTCTCAGCTGTGAGGAGGAAAATATGCAAATACGAGCTAGAATCTACGAGCCGTGAATATTACAGACAGCAGAGGGCAGTCAGTGACTGTGCCTCATATACTGTATCTCAGTGGGATATCATGTGAGACCCACAGATATTTAGAGTCAAAAAACAAACAAATGAAGAAAAAACAACAACAACAACTGTGGTCACATGAGATTAAACATCATATTTTCCATGGTGCGTCCCAGTGAGTGTCATCCTAAAAATTGTCTGGAGGCTGGAATGCTACCCTTCCCTTCCATGACAAATGTAGTTTAATTGCTCATGTGAGGCCCAGACTGGATAGGTTTGTGTTGTGTATGCTCGTGGCTCACAACTAATCTCTCACAGCAAAATAATCATCGGGCTGATGAAAAATGTAGTCTGTTCAGGCTAATGAGAATAACATGCTCAGCTGAGGGTGAGGCATGAATAATGTGATTCATCTGCATTAACAAGATCAGTCCAGCAATAGAGCATTAAGACCACTGAAGGAAATAAATGGGTGTTTTCACAGCGACATCCCCTGATATTGTTCAACTTACTGGGAGCTAGTTCATCATCGTTAACAGCGCTAACGAGTGTTATGAGCGTTGCTCTGAGGAAATTGCCAGTTAAACCACTTAATTTCATCTGTTGAGAAACAAATGACAGTGACAAGTAAGGCATTCCAGTGGTTTTCAATTATGTGCTGTTAAAGCTGGTCTTCAGAAAGATGAATGTCTAGCCCTGAATTATTCTGACCTAATTATCTAAACTAAAGCACCCAGCATGGTTGGGTGTGTTTGGAAATGTGCTCTGTGGCCACAGCAAACAGTGATGTCACGGTGTGCTAGGGTCCACCTTTACATTACTGCAGCAAGGTACAAAGTCAAACCATTGTACAGCAGCAGAAAACAAGATTTTCAGGGTTTGTTTTGATTACATGGGTAATGATACAAATAAAAACGGATTTTTGTGTAAAATGATAAATCCCAAATGCAGATACTAAATAAAATGCTGATACCAACCGCTGGGTTGTCGTCAGAGGTGCTAATTGAAGATAGATGTAACACTGCAATACAAGTTTGTGTAGGCCTCTGATTCGAGTCCACACAGATAACACAACATTAATCTAATGCATCACTGCTGCTGTCCTATTGTTGCTCTGCCTCCTCCGACATCAAAGACTGTGGTGATGCAATGACTGTAAAGTGATACTGAGAGGAGGGCAGGGGGCCCAGAGGCAGATCACAAATAACACTGTCCAAATAAATTCCAGCAGCGTGGGAGTCCCGTTTGTGTGTGTGTTTGTGTGTGTGTGTGTGTGTATGTGTGTGTGTGTGTGTGTGTGTGTGTGTGTGTGTGTGTGTGTGTGTGTGTGTGTGTGTCAGATTGTGTGAAAGAGAGAAATATATAGAAAGGGAGAAAGACAGAACGGGATAGTGGACTACAGATCTCACGCTGTCCTGCATCAAATTATAGCTACAGAAAATGCCCCTCGAGGCAGACGGAACATTTTTGTTAGTGCTGTAACTCTTATTTTGGTGATGGTTGTACTTGTAGTTCACAGGGGCCTCTGATTGTGTAAAATAGTGTGTCTCGAGTGTAACTCCTCTTTTCCACATCCAATAGCTCGAGTGCTAAAGCTCAAACTTGTGATGTCATAGGGTTTAAAGTCTAGACCTGCTACTAAAGATGTTATAGATGACGAGGCCCTTTCCACCAGTTTAAGATATTTTTGAAAACTGATATTTTCCTCTATTCTTTGTCCTTTCGTCCATTTCGCAAATGGAAATTTGCAAAAGGTGCAAATTTTTCAAAACTGTGATTACCTCTGTATTCGTTTGGGCATTAAAAATGGAACATTCAGGAAACAAAGATGTCATCCCCTCATTTCGCACATGTTCATTCTTGCATTGTGTGATGAGTTGGAAACCGAAACAATAACAAAAATGGCGGACTATCGGTTTGTTTACATTTTGCTAGCACTGTTTGGTCTAATGACGACTTCTAATACATGAATACACTGACATGTAGTATTGCTGCACTTTTTCATGGACGAATTGAGGCACCATGCCGTAGCCAGTGGTATTTGGTATGCCTCAGTGTCTGTAGTTTAAAGGCTGTGAGAAATTATGGTTTTCAATCAGATGGTGGGACGATGCCAAGATCAGTGCCAAGTAGAAGGAAAACTTTTGTATGTCCAGAGCATCATTCATGTCTTTGAGTGAGCTCCTTCATCCTTATATCAAAGGGGACTCAGTGATGATGAGATCTCCAGGAGGTGTTTTAAGAAAGGTAACGTGAGCCTGTTTACTTTACTACCTTTGTGATGAGGGGAGACTGCTGAAGACAGCTAACGGCGGTGAGCGTTTGGAGTAGTTTCTTCATTTTAGTGTGGACAGAGATATTCTGTAAACGGAGGTTCAGAAGTGTTTGCAATAATGTGACTATTATGAAGCACAAAGTTCAGATGGAGAGCAGGAAGTGATAAATCCATGTACTGCATTAACTTGAAATAGAGGAGTAATGTTTTTGTTTTGCAGTGCTTCACACCAATGTTTTATTCAATCCTTATTTGTAATGGACTTAAGTAACAAAGATATATGAACATTATTTAAAAAACACAAAGACTTTAGGTTGACTTTCTTCAGTCTGGCATATAGCAGCAGTGGCCTAGACTAGTGGCCTATAACTATTTTGCCGGTGGTTGGGCCCACAACTGAAACAACAGCTATTACAGCTGAGTGAGTAAATGTGCTTAAGTATAACTGTCTTTCATATTTCCACTCCGTACATTGATGCACCGCTGTCGGGCTAATGTTGACTTCAATTTTCTACCTACTGTAGGTGAAACGTTCCCAGAAGTCTAGTGATACACCATTAAAAATCTGGGTCATGGCTAAAAACATGAAGAAGTTGTCACAGCACATAGAGTGGCCCAGGAATGAGTCCAAAAAAACCCAAATTTGTTTGCATTTTAGCACTCCTGGTTTCCCTGTCTTGAAGTCAGTGAGTTCTTTCAATGAGTTTTTGTTTAGATGCCTAGAATAAATTATGTGGTTAACACCAGCTCAAGAGACTTTCAAGTTTTGTTTTATGACATAAAATATATTAGCAAATACCCATCTTGTGAATTTTGAAGCTTTTAGGTGTCTTAAAAAAGACACTTATTTTCTGCAATAATTCAAAATCCAATGGAAAAATACCATGGCTTTTTGACAAACTTCATCCCTGCAACACTGTATTGTAACTGCAACCAACTGATGATGCATGATGTCATAGAATAAAGCTAACTTGGATTTGAAAAAGAAAAAACAAACACTCTTTGGGTCCACAAAATCAGGCTCCCATTTATTATCTGTGGAGCAGCTCCAGACTTTATACTTGATGACATAACAAGTTTGAGACTGACATCTGTGGTTCCTGGCTTTGAGAGAGAGCAGCTCATGTTCACAAATATTAATTGAATTTTCCATGGGCTGTGGCCAGGCCATGGAAATAACACGTGTTCCCCTTTAATATAGAAGTTATGTTCTTAATATTTGTACATTGAATGTAGTGAATCTTGGCATTACATTTGTACTTCCTGTCTTTTAAAAACAACGTAGTTTATTTACACAGTTTATATACAGCTAGAGACAACTTACCTCTCGAGGAAAAAATGAGAGACTAACCAGTCAAATCAGTAGACTGCCACTGGTACAAGTCAGATCTGTGTGTGGTGAAGCTGATGTGTCCTCATGTCTGTCAGTGTCCAACCAGGTGATGCTGGATCCTTTCCAAACAAGGATGCTTCAACTCTCAGTGACCTTTGCACCCTCGAATCATCTCTGAACATCCACTTACGTCAGTCGCGTCTCGTCTGGAGCAGGTTCAGCGTTTCAGTAAGGATTTCATCTCTCTTGTCAGCGTGTCACTTTTGTCTCTCCTTTCAGACTCTCGAGTCATTCCAGTAGGCTGTAGTAATCAACACACTCTGCACTTCAGATCTGTGCATCCCTGTCATTTCTGTCACTTCCTCAGCCTGTTTGCGTCTACTCAGTGTGTTGTTTTCTAGATTTCTCAAACATCGTCAGATCTTTCTTCTGCTGTTGTACGTCTCACTCCTTTCAGTGTCTTTTTTCTTCTCTCCGTCTTTTTCTCTCCCTGTTAGCATCATTTTCTCTCCCTCTCCTTTCATTGACTCTGTCTTTCTACTTCCCTCCCTCTCACTCTAAATCTCCTCTCAGTTTGGTCCTCACACAGGAAGTCTTAGTATGTGTTTACATTCTGCCGGGACACGCACATGCATGCCCATGTACAGTATGCACACACACCAATGTTAGAGTGGAGCACAAATCTACACACACACACACACACACACACACACACACACACACACACACACACACACACACACACACACCAGATACCACAGTTTCATGAGGTCTGTTGACAAACCATCAAATATTGCTATGTATAAGGCTCAGACTAACAGGACTGCTTTAAAATACAAATGATGAAGGTTTTTCGTGTTCCCTCAGAAAACAATTATAGTTGTAGAATGTAACAATTGTGAAATACTACTGAATGAGCAGTACTTTACATTTCAAGACTACAGTGATCTGTTTTTTATGAACGCAACTGACCAGTGCCGAAAGAAGTTTGATTCTGCATAGAATCTATCTATCTATCTATCTATCTATCTATCTATCTATCTATCTATCTATCTATCTGTCTATCTGTCTACCTACCTACCTACCTACGTCTATGAGTGGGGCGGCCAAGTTATTGTTTTGAAGTCCTAAACAAGCCATCATGCGCTCCCCAACAAATTTTATGCCAATATTAAATTTACATAAATCATGACAACACATTCTCACTCCAATCTCGTCACATATTGACGTTTGGTCATGGACTTTCCATGTCCACATACGATGTGAAAGGTACCCTGGGTACGTTGGTTGTTGACGTTCTGTGGTTGTGTTTCAAGTTACATGCATTGTCTTCTTTCAAAATACACTTCTGGTTTCACAGGAAATTTACAGTTTACATACTGTCTCTTTCGAAATAAATGCAATATGTCAATACAGCAAAGCACATTTTTTCCCCCTCCAAAAACAAAAACACGTGGTTATGCTTAGGAAAAAAGAACAGAGTTTGGCTGTGGCCATCTCACAGGACGCGAACACCTCTGCTGGGTGAAAGTCAGTGTTTGGTGGGACCCATCCACCAGTCCTCCTGCCCACCCTATTTGGAATTTCACTAACTCAACATTTGTTCTTTTCCTGCTGTGTTTCTCCCTGATGCCACCAAGTGCAGTTAAACTATAACAGCAATCAGCCGCCTGTTATGACGACGTGAAAGGACGGCTTTTTCGGCAGTGTCTGACGTTGCAAGTCACTGCCGAAGCGCTGGATTTCAGTGACCTCGGAGGCCTGTTTAACATTTGTATTTATTTGTTGAAACGAGTTTGTTAAAATGTTACTTCGCTGTTAAGCATTAGCTCGCTAAATTAATATTAGCTTTGACTTACAGCGCTTTGTGCAACTTGAAATAGTGGACCAAGTCAGAAGATGTTGCGTCCCTGTCTGTGATGTAAGACCTGCATGTTTTACGTGCTCTAGCTTGTTTTGTTTTTTTTAACCACTATGTAGTTTTTGTGTGTGAACGAAATTATCTTTGATGTAATTTTTCTCAGTTGGTGCCGAGTAGTTCTTCATGGTTCTTTCCTGTAACTTGATTGGATGCTGTTGGATTGGCTCAAACAAAGTGGATCTGGGGAATTAAGTGTCGACTTGTTGGAAATGAATAGTGTTAATATGAGTTTATTCAGGAAATAAAGGGAAATTATTTGTTTCATGGTACACTTTTTAAATAACGTACTGTTAATGTTTGGGCTTGGGTGGAGGTATCAAGTATTTTCAGATCAAAAAGCTCAAGTTCAAGTGAAGTCACCAGTCATTGGTGTCCAAGTTGGGTTGCTAGTCTTGTTTTAAGTCCAAGTCATGTGACTCAACACTCAAGTCCACACCTGTGATATATATATATATGTATATATATATACATACATACATATGTATGTGTATATATATATATATATACACATACACATTCCTGTCACTCTCTATGTGTTCAGCTGCATTTGTTGAAGATACTTCCATTAATCTCTTCCTTTTTGATTAAATGAAATACATAAAAAAAATCACATGTCTTCTATCAAGGAGGAGGGATTTGGTCAACTCCATTCTGTATCTTATGATAAATGTGAATATGAATCAAGAGTGATGTATGGGATTGAACTGGAAGACAAGGACAGAGAGCACTCTGATATGTGCTAGATTAAAAAAAAAAAAAAAAAAGACGTGTGTATCTGTGCGCTTGAATACCTCATGTTTCTACAAACGTAATCATTAATAAAGGTTTAAAAAAAAACTTCTTTTTTTGATCAAGTGTGACTGTAATGCAGCACCAGTGCCCTGTCATAATTCACAGTGATATATTAAAAATAAACTTAAAACACAAACTCTTGAACCTGAGCAGACCTGTTCGTCTCACTCTGCTGAGCTCGAACTACAAAACAAAGCAGGCTTAACAAGTGATTTGATGTTCTTTTCATCCTGACACTTGTTTTTACTAAAAGTAAAGAAACAGAGACAGATAATATTATCTTAATGGGGGCAATTGCTTTTCTCAAGATGATTAAACCTCCACCGTCTGTACTCTACTGTGTGAGGAATATTATCGGACTGAATTTAATATCAGGATAGTTTTTTTGTGTTGTAGAGGTTATCTTTAGAGGAGGCAGACAATTTGACAGAAGCAGAAACAAAGAAAAATTAAATTTCTTTCTTTCTTTCTCTTTTAATGCATTTGACTGTATAGTTAATGTGTAAACAAGCAGGATGTCAGGGTAAAAATCTGGATCGTAAGTAGGTCTCCTTCAGGACATACTGTATAAGTGCTCTGTGTATCACCTAAATACATGAATCTAAATACAGAAACGCTGGACCAAAAAGTTGTATTTAGATGTAAGGCTCAAGTCTGTCTCTTTATAATGTGTTCCCGGACCTACGCTCCATCCATCTTGCAGAATGAGACAGGTTTGTGTCTCCTGGTTTCCTGTCTAGAGGATCATCATCACTCACAGCTTGTCAGCGTTCCTCGGAAAGATCCGGAATAACGGATGTCAGGAGAAGAGCCATGGATCAACCTGTTACTGGGGACGAGCACAAAGAGAAGGTGCAGGATGGGGACATAAAGGAAAGAAGAGAGAAAGAAAGGGGGAGGAGGTGTGAGAGTAAAGAAAAAGGATAGACAAAACAAAGATAGGAAGACAGAGAGAGTACACCGTGTCTGACTGTACGTATAGGCGTTGAAATTCCAGATGGGTCGTCATATGACATATATTTGTGTGTGCAGGTAGAGAGAGAGGTGCATAAATGTGTGACTCAGTCCAACCAGAGGAACTGGAAAGCTTTGTTTATGTCAGGAATGGTCTGAATATTGATGACAGATGAGAGATGACGAGGTTTCTGCACTTCTTACCCCCCCCCCCCCTTGTCCTCTCATGGTTTATTTGTCAGAAATGAAAGGGGGATGGATGGAGGATTACGGCTGTCCTGCAGCAAAAGCTTACTTTTTGGCACTGGTGGTGGTTATGAGGAAAGATGTGAGGAATCAGTTGCTAGTACAAATAATTGCAGATATCCCTCTTGTTGAGATGCAAGCTAAAAAAAAAATCACATTGCTTGCCCACCACACCTCTTGTCAACCATCACCCACCATTATTTATGTCCAACAGAGTGAGTCTTTAAAGGTTCTGTATGCAACATTCAGAGCATTATACATCAACCAAACACTATTTGCTATGTAAAGATATAGTGGAGTAATGGTGTCCTGAGCAGAGAATGAAGCGATGCTACTTCTGTGTGTGTTGTAATCTGAGCTTCTCTGTGGTTGGTTGTAGTAAGTCTGGCTGCTCAAGCATGTTAGTTCATATGTGCCCATACTGCGGTTACTGCTTATATTGGGACAGGCTTGTCGTAGAAGAATAGCTTTTGGTCCCCCCCGCTTCACACCATTCAGCTCTGTCAGCACTGTTACTGTTGTTTGGCGGTAGTCATGGTGTTTTCACTGTTAACTGCTGGCCGTTGGCTCAGCCACCTCCATGTTGAGACGTTAACACCATTAGCTCTGTCAGCACTGTTGCCGTTGTTTAGAAGTGTTATATGGTGTTAGCACCACTAGCTGCTAGCCGTCGGCTCATCCACCTACATGTTGAGCAGTTAACACCTTTGGCTAGTGGTGTTTATCATGTTAGCACAGTTAACTGCTAGTTGTCGGCTCAGCCACCTACATGTTGAGCAGTTGACACTTTTAGCTCTTTTTGCACTGTTGTCTTTTCTTAACACTGTGTATGAAGTTAGCACTGTCAGCTGCTCGCTGCCAGCTCAGCCAGCTCCATGTTGAGCAGTTAACACTTTTAACTCTGTCACCACTGTTGCCACTGTTTAGCGCTGTTTATGTTCTTAGCACCACTGCTAGCCGTCGTCTCAGCCACCTACATGTTGAGCTGTTAACACTGTTAGCTCTGGCAGCATTATTTCCGTTGTTTAGGGGCGTTTATGGAGTTAGCACCATTAGCTGCTAGCCACTGGCTCAGCTACCTCCATGTTGAGAATTGTGTCCAGGTATCATACACTCGGAGTTTTGCAAAAAGCCCAACCCCCCAGGAACAAATGCTGGGCTTTAAAGCCAATTTGACATAGTAGCTATAAACACAAAATGTAATGTCCTCATATGAGGACGGAGGGTTGCAGGAGGCTATGGAACCTATGATGTTCAAGCAGAACAGAGGTTGCACTTTTTTGGCTTCATGCGCCACTTAGCAACTTTAATAGTAAACAGGAACCTGCCTCCAATGCTGTTTCCCATTCTGATATATCTATTATATAGCCCCTTTAATGACCCATGAAGAAAATGACATGTAATTTTTACAATGTGATGCTGAAAATGCTGCATCTTTCTGCCACTCTATGAAAAAAATAAAAAATCTCAACAAATCTCAAAACAAACAGTCATGTGCTTGTTTCCAGTGAGTCCCCACATGAGCCCGTGTCCCAGACTAGGTTTACACCCTTTGACTGAGTCCTGTTTTTGGCAATAATTAATCTTAATTCTTGGAATTAAAAAAAAAAACAAGATTGATGGAGAAAATAAAGTTCCTTTTTGCTGTGAGCTGATTTTCTATATTGTGTCCTGCAAAGCCGCGTCTCCTGTCACATCTACACTCTAATCCCCGCTGACGATTGTTTAGCCAAATGTCACACAAGCAGAGCACGTACACACGCCTACAGAAACTTCGTGATATGCCTCAGACTTGCTGTTTAATTCACTGTCAGGCTGACAAAATACAGGTTCACAGTCCTGTCCTCACATTTCTGGATGACAAATCTACACAAGCGTGCACACACACAGTTTATGCCATAGTTTTGTGTCTCCGGCTGAGATGCCCAGTAGCAAAGTGGTAAAATAATGTTAATCACTGTCTTCAGTTTGATATTAAGCCTGGTAGGTAGCTTAATCGTGATGAATATCACTTAGTAATGGTCGCTTTAAGTCATTTAACTTGTGTGTCTGTGAGTGAAGTAGTACAAGAGAATGTGAGAATTAAAACCGACTCTGTATGGACACAACAGAGAGACAAAACTGGCTCATAACAGACATAGTCATTCATAAAATTGGGAATAAATAGTGTAAAACAAATAGGCTCTATCAAGCTGTAGTTAATATTAAGATAGAGTATAATTTGCACTAAGAAGTAGTGGAAGAGCATATCAGTATGCAGTTTCTTAAGTTACATACTGACATAGTTTTCACATAGCCACACAGCATTCAGTTATGGCTTTTGGTTTTGGTGCGTCACCCCAAGATTTCCAGTGGCTCCATCTGGTTACCCCTATTAAAACTTTTAAGGGGTGCCACTGATTGTGATTTGATAAATGTTTACATACATTTGTCAGCCACTGTATAACAAATGTAGCTACAAAAACCTTGCTCTCCCTCTTCTGGCTCTCTGTGTGTTGTGCGAGTTTCAATGTAAAGAGGAGAGCTTGTCACACCGACCTTTAGATTTTAATCTTGATTAACCTTGATCTAATGAGAAATATCATGATCACTCACATGCAAAAAAACAAAAACAAAAGACTGATAAACCATCGGCACAAAATAACACACACTCTTAAACACAAGACTTAAATTGAATTCTGAATGTTTATTTTCAGACACACACATTGTATTTAGACAATCCAGCAGTCCAGTGAGATAGAAGTACAAGAAAAACACCAATTCAGTGAATTTGCATAGTCTGTTATCTGCAAAAAAAAAGTAATACAAAAAAAACAACTGCTGGCCTGATTGGATGATTGGATGTGTGCTGTACTGTTATGATGAAAAAACACATACAATAAAGCTGGCCTTTTCATAACTGACAAAGTAAAACGTCATTAAAAAATATATTGTACATTTATAAAATCCTACCAGCATCCATTCATTTCTCCTTGTGATGTTCCATCTCACAGTAAAACCAGACACATTCAGGCCCCTTTGGCTCACAGACAGGAAACACAGTGGGTCATAAAACTCTCTCATAACTTTTATGAAGGCACTTGAATCATGTTGTCAACTTGACAATTGATAAAATTCAGCCACAGTCATTATACTGTCCATGCACACGGCTGAAGAGGAGCAAAGCCTCTCTGGTAAAACAGAGAAGCTTTTCTGCAGTACCACATGCAGGCGTTTATACATTCGGCAAACTGGCAGTAAGAGGTTTTAAAAAGACACTGGAAGAAAAATCACCTGAGTGAAATGCTAGATGACTACATCAATGGATACTGAAGTGAACTCTCCTGCGTTACAGTAGTGTTTCAAGAGTCAACATAGTTTTACAATATTTCCTCATGTTAGCAATTCTTCTCTTTCCCAGCTCAAAAAACATTTTTTTTTTGGGATAAAAAAACATTGCAGGAAGATACAACAGCCAAAGTGTTTCATGTAAACATTCTATGATCAGGATGTGATAAGTTCAACCTGACGTGTAAAGTACAACATCCTTTAGTGCACCCAGTAGCTCCCTGATAGAGCGGGCGCCCCATGTACAGACGCTGTGCCCTTGCTGCAGCAGCTGCAGGTTTGATCCTGACTCATGGCCCTTAGTTGCATGTCATCCCCTCCTCTCCACCCCTTCCATGGTAAAGGTATCCTATCAAATAAAGCCAAAAAATATTCTTAAAAAAAAAAAAAAAAAAAAATCTGATATCTGAAGATATCTGTTGAGCTGCACTGGATGCAAGTGGTACTTCTGTGTTTGTGTGTGAGTGCACAAGATGAAGATGGTAGATGTGTATGTACATATGTGTGTGTTGGTGTACATTAGTCAGACTCCTGTCTGTAGTTCAGGACGTAATAGTCGTGGACGTACATCAGGACGGCGAATGGCTGGCCAATAATGAGTGAGATCCACACTGCAGCGTTGCCGTAGGCGCCCCGCAGGAAGCGACCAGCAATCCAGGCTAATGGAAGCTGATGGGTAAAAAAAAAAAAAAAAATTAAATATACACAGTGGCCGATTGGGTTTTTAATGACTAATTACAGTCTCAGATTTTGTTTCTGATTTCGGTTGTCTGAGTCTCAGCACACTCTAATTAACAACAAACCAACAAAGTCAGCAAAGACCAAGAGGTAATTATATTGCCTGTTGTCTTGCCATATTCACCGTAATACATCAAATATGCCTTGCTGTGTTAATGAGGTTATTAATTAAGTTAATGATACTGGAGCCAAGGCCAAACACAGAGAGCACCTTTTAAAATGTCCCATAGGAGTCAAAAATCCACTTGTCTTTATTTTGACTTTTAGTATCAATGGTGTATTTAGATTACTAAGGGTGACCTCAGATAATTGACTATTTGACGATTAGATCTTCAAAGCCTGATTTGACTGCCGAACTCACAGCTGAGTCGTGTAGTTGCAGAAAAATGTGTTGATGAAACAAAGGATTGTTCCGTTTGTGTTAAATAGGGATGCTGAATTTCTGACTTTACATAGAACTGCTTGGTTTCTCCCAATAAACTAGAATTACCACCTCATGTTTGGATGCCTTCGCAAACCACTCAAGTTGCACTTAACAGCTGTACTGTATCTGTCCAGACTCATATGTAGCCGTGACAGCTGACAGTGCCTCAAATACAGATGTTGCTGCAAAAGCTACATATTCTAAAACATGGATGCTTCACACACATTTTCAACCCAGCAGTACAGATCTATACAATCAGCACAGGCTCAAGGTGGGCACCTAAGATTAGAGTCAGTGTCTAACAAATGTCTCTCCTTCTGTTCCAGAGTTATAGCGTTGAGTAATGGCCAGAAAAGTGTTTTTGCAGAATTCTATGATGTCGCAGTGAAGTTGACCTTTGACCTTTTGGATATAAAATGTCATCACTTTATAAGTATGTACTGTTAGACATTTGTGTGAAATTTTGTCAAAATTAGTGCATAAAGTCTTGAGTTATGGCCAAAAACAGGTATTTCTGAGGTCACACTGACTTTTGACCAAATTTTAATTAGTTCAGTGTTGAGTCCAAGAGGACATTTGTGCCAAATCTGAGGAAACTGCACACAACCTTTTTGAAACATCGCGTCCACAAGAATGAGGCGGACATTGACATTTAACAGTGACCCTGAACTTTGACCACTAAAATCTAATTAGTTCATTCTTGAGTCCAGTTAGATGTTTGTGCAAAACTGAAAGGAACTCCCTCAAGGCTGAGTTCACGAAAATGGGACGGGCGGAAAACCCAAATGCTTTCAGCCATGGCTATTGCCATTAAATAATATACAGGTTTGTTACAACCACAGTTGTAAGTTTATTTCATCAGTGACATGTCTTAGTTCTTACCTGCGCCATCATGCCCATGAAGGCCCAAAGTCTGAACATCCTGAGAGGAACACTGACCAAGTACTGACACCGAAACAGACAGGGAGACAAAAATCATTATATCAAATAAACTGTGTTCTTTACAAAATATAACCGAAGGGTGTTTCCACATTTAGTCCTTTTCAGCCCTCTGAACAGATTCAGAGTGATGACTCAGCCTTTTTTGTGAATATGTGAACACTCCAAGAGAACTCAGACCCCTCTGAAGCGAACCATACCAGGTGGTCTGAGTATGGTTCCCTTCAAGTCTGTGGTGAGGTTCACTTCACCTGTGCCTTGTGAACACAAAGTGCTCCACGTTCGCGTTGCTCTTTGCCAACAGACGAAACCATGTCGGCCTGTAATGCTTGCAAGGAAGCAGGACGAGAAGTTGTTTGGTCCATGGAAGATACTGCACGTCTTCAGATGTGGAATGTATAATACATCAAACAGCAACAGTCTACAGCACATAAACAAAGTGGTCTTGGTCTCAGCTCTTACCTCATGGAAGAAAGCCGACAAGAAGAAGACAGCTGATTGGCTGACTATTTTACTAAATCCTTTCCTCAGCAGTGGCTTGTAGAAGTGGCTGCAAAACAGACAAAACAACAGATGTTGAAATGAATGGATGGACATTTACTGTAAACCAGGATGTCAAACCCACTGATAAAGACTTATTTGTTTTGTCAGTCGTATAGTATTTGTTTTCCTAATGTGTGATACGATACGTTCAACCATCTAAACTCTCGTATGTGCTGTAATTCTCCCTGCCTGACAGGAATTCAAAGTAAATAGGCTTTAAGTAGCATTTCATTTGCTTTGTCTTGTTTAATATAACCTCACTGCATTTGCTCCTGCTGCTGTGTTAGTGCATGTGGAACTGGCTGCAGGCGCCGTATTTATTACCAGCACTTACTCTCTCACAGCCAGATGAATCAATTTCCCAAATACATCAGTGTGCCTTGTTAAGTCTGTCTCCCTGCATCAAACCCACCGCTGTCCCCTGTGTTCACTTCTATAAATTTCATTGCTCCCTCTCAGTGTGTTAGTGTGCGAATAACTCACCGTAGACACCACTTGTGTACAGGGATGTTCCAGTTCTGCCAGAAATATGTCACCGTCTCAGAGTTCCTGAAAGAAAAGTCAGCAAATACAGTGTTGAAGCATTACAGGGTTTAAACAATGGATCTAAGGCAGTTTTATCAATAATGATGAACATGAAAAAGTCTAAAATCTTTGTCGTCATGCAGGAGAAGATGAACAAATAGTAATTATCCTGCAATGCAGAAAAGGTGCGATGCATAAAGTGACTCCCCCCCATAAGCTTTGTACAGTAATGAAATGATCCACCATCATACCTACTCTTTTACATGTTTCCTTTCATGAGTATGCATGCAAATCCATTCCCACCACATGCACACACACTTACCACCAGTCCCTGTAGAACTGTCTGTCTCCAAAGCGCAGCAGCTCAGCGGTGAAGTTCATAGACGAGTGGAAGTACCAGTAGAAAAACATCAGCCACAGCAAGTGATTAGGAACCTGGAGAAGGGTTAGAGGACAATATATATGACTGTGAGACATTTAAGAGGAGATGTCCAAACTAACTGTTAGCAAAAGCCTGTTGCAAAACTCAAGCATGTTTCCTGTCTATACTCTCGACAAAGTCATGGTGAGATGTAGCATACTCTTGTTACAGCGATGAATAACTTTACATGACAATAAGCGGTGTGTGACCCATGTAATCCTTCATTTGTGTAACAGTAACATTTGGTAAAACATCAGTGCAACGAAAATGTGATTTTGATTCTGATAATGTATTTATTAGCCGCTACAGTGGCTGTGGAGCAGTGTTATACACTCACCGGCTGTTCAACTGCTTGTTAATGCAAATAGCTAATCAGCCAATCATGTGGCAGCAACTTAATGCATTTAGGCATGGAGACATGGTCAAGACGACCTGCTGAAGTTCAAACTGAGCATCAGAATGGAAAAGAAAGGTGATTTAAGTGACTTTGAACGTGTCATGGTTGTTGGTGCCAGATGGTCTGGTCTGAGTATTTACTGGGATTTTCACACACAACCATCTCTAGGGTTTACAGAGGATGGTTAGACAAAGAGACAATATTCAGTGAGCGGCAGTTTTCTGGGTGAAAATGGCTTGTTGATGCCAGAGGTCAGAGGAGAATGGCCAGACTGGTTCAAGATGATAGAAAGGCAACAGGAAGTCAACCACTGGTTACAACCAAGGTCTGCAGAAGACCATCTCTGAACCAACAACACGTCCAACCTTGAAGCAGATGGGCTACAGCAGCAGAAGACCACACCAGGTGCCACTCCTGTCAGCTAACAACAGGAAACTGAGGCTACAGTTCACACAGGCTCACCAAAACTGGACAATAGAAGATTGGAAAAACGTTGCCTGGTCTGATGAGTCTGGATTTCTGCTGCCACATTCAGATGGTAGGGTCAGAATTTAGCGTAAACAATATGAAAGCATGGATCCATCCTGCCTTGTATCAACAGTTCAGGCTGGTGGTGGTGTAATGGTGTGGGGGAGATTTTCTTGGCACACTTTGGGCCCCTTAGTACCGACTGAGCATGGTTTAAACACCACAGCCTACCTGAGTATTGTTGCTGAGCGTGTCCATCCCTTTATGACCACAGTGTACCCATCTTCTGATGGCTACTTCCAGCATGATAACGCACCATGTCACAAAGCTCACATCATCTCAAACTGGTTTCTTGAACATGACAATGAGTTCACTGTACTCCAATGGCCTCCACAGTCACCAGATCTCAGTCCAATAGAGCACCTTTGGGATGTGGTGTAACTGGAGATTCTGGAAATCTGCAGCAATTGTGTGATGCTATCATGTCAATACGTCTCTGAGGAATGTTCCAGCACCTTGTTGAATCTATGACACCAAAAATTAAGGCAGGTCTGAAGGCAAAAGGGGGTCGAACCTGGTACTAGAATGTGTACCTAATAAAGTGTCCGGTGATTATAGTTGTAGCATGATCTTCCCTTAGGCTGAAGAGCACTTCTTTTTTTTTTTATAAGTGTCTGCCTTTTTTTCCCTAATTGTGCCCATTGAGAGGCGAGTGTTTGAGGCTGTGCACTGCCACCGGACAGAAGAAATGTGATATTTTATGTTCTGGTCTTAAAGTCACAGCAAGCATGAAGACACAAAGCGTGAGTGTCCACAAGTAGTACTATATTTATGTATGTTTTTACTCACAGCTAATCTTAGAAGTCTCTCAGTCATCCTGGACAGATCCATGTCCTACAGAGGAGAGGAGACACCCATAGATTAACAAATGATGCACAGCAGCACTTTGCATCTCAAAACAGCACAGTGCAGTGTTGTTTCGTGCAGTATAAGCGTCCCTAGCATTCTGTCTTACTCACCTCTAGTGGTTTCATGGAACTTTGAATGATGGGAATCATCCACTGATAGAAAGAAAACAAAAAGCAACATTCAGACACAACTGGGAACTTTACATATTGCCTTCATGTTTAGAGTCAATTTCCGTAGTTCTTCCACAGTTTGGGCAATAGAGGCAATATGATCACACAAACACCTAAAATCATGTCATTAATGCAATGTGAATGGACAGTCAAATACAGCACCACACATTAGCTTTGGATTATATTATAGGACCTACCTGTTGAGTGAGACCAACTAACATCTGGATGAGGAACAGCTGGGGACAAAAAAAACATCAATAAAGTGAGTGATTGACAGAGGAGAAGCAAAGCATGCAAAGCAAACACCCGGCTCTTAAAAGCCGTGCAAGTGTTCTTGCTCTTTAGTACTTTTTTGGGAGATGCTTGTAAAATTGTGAGAGCATTGACAAAAATACCCCAGGGCACTTGGATCAATCACTAACAGGAAAAAGTGGGGGGAGTGCTTTTTGACGTGAACATACAGCTACAGCAAAGGTGCTGTTTTCTGGCTGATGCTGACATGAGATATTTCCTCACCATCTCAAACAGTCTCCTCAGCAGGAAACCCATGCGAATATTAGGAGAGCGGGGGAAGTTGAGCTCGTAGCACAGAGTTGGAGCAAAGACAAAGTAGTACATGTCTACAGAGATGGAGAGGACGCCAAAATGAAACACATAAAATAGAGGCAGTGAAACATGGTAGAAACATTATCGATAAAACTTAATAAAAACACAAGAAGGGTGTATTTGGGTACCTCTGATGGTGAGGTTGCCAGGGTAACACACCTCACGGTTGCCTTTGAGATGCTGTGCAGACGGACCTTTGGGAAGAATTCACACACAAACTAATGAGACAAAGTAAGTGTCAGGCAACATGCAACAACTTCCGTTACACTATCAAATTTCCACAAAGTCCTGCGACAGTTCCTGTAACTGTCAAACTTCCATTTTATCTAAGAGCTGCAGGATCCACTATCTGCCATTAGATGTCACTGTAACAGCATGAGCAAGGGGGCTGAGAGTTCATTTTGGGTAAGAAATTTGAAACATACACAGAAACTGAGCAAAGAACCATTCTCAATTAGGTGTTAAATTTAGTAAGCAACCCCTCCCCGGCCAAAATTTGTCGATGCATGTGTGTTTGTGACTTACAAGACAGCGACCTGGCCAGTGTCTTGGCCTTGGCAGTGCTCAGCTCTCTGCACCACATGTTGACGTCCTTATAGGAGTAAAGCTTTAGGAAGAGGATGGTGTAAGTACCGAGAGTGAAGGCACCGCCAACTGTTATAACAGAGAAACAGAGAGGTGATAATGTGACAACATGTAACCAACTGATGCACTTTATGGGAGGATTAGAAGCAGAGATAAGGAGAAACCAATAGAGGGTAGAAAAAAGGAGGGAAGAATTGAGGAGAGGATAGAGAGATGAGGAGACTTTACACTGGTTATATGTTAGTTTTTATATTGATTTGCATCAGACTACCTGTCAGAAATGCTTTTAGTCTATGAACCAGGAAGCTTCTTCTCTCTTAGCTGTTTCTATTAATATTGAAACTAAAAACCAAGACATTTAGTTTGGATTTTATGTGGTGTTTCATAATTTTATTATTCATTTAAACTGATTTTATTGTCATCTTAATTTATTTAACTCTTTTTGTGTTTAAATGTTGTTGCTCTTTTATGTTATTAACATTTTACTATTTCTAAAGGAACAGTGTGTAAGATTTAGGGTGATTTAGTTGCATCTAGCAGTGAGGTTACAACCAGCTGAAACTTCTACTTCGAATTCCCTGTGTTCATTATTCGGGAAGTTTGTACTGGGAGCCAAATTATCCTCTGTCTCTTCCTCTCCAAGACAAACAGACCTGTGTTTAAAACCAGTAAAAACCCTTAACAAAGAGAAGGGCGGAGGAGGGAAAGACGCGAAAAGAGAGATGCCAAAGTGGGTGTGGTTAACAGTACAGGGTCATCCAAGGGTCACCTTCCTCTGTCTTCATCAGGCTGCCTGACAGAAGGCATAGCAACACTTTACACAACATGATACACCAGCACGCTGTACTTCTCAGAGTGAGTCAGTCAAAACCTTATAGATCCAGTTTTAAGAAAAGTTCCCTGATGTGCAGTGTTGGAAAAGGTAATTCATCTATTGAACAACCAGACTTGAATAAGCTGATTAAACCACAATTTCAGAGTTAACATAAGAAAAGTCAGCAAACTTTCTCATGCTGCTGTTACATAGGTTAGATGCTGCACCAGCGGATCATCTCCAGAGTCTGGAGCTGCTCTCCTTCTGGTCACTTCAACATCACTAGCCTCACTAGCACAAGCTAACAAAGCAGTTGTTTTACCAATGCTGCTCGTCGTGGAAGGGCTGCTAACTACGGTGGCTTATGCGAAAAATGCAAATGGCCCTATCTAGAACCAGTGCTTGGTTTGTCAACTCTGGGCTACTGTAGCGACATGGTGATGCAACATGTCGACCTCCTACTACAAGGATCCGCTCACTATGTAGATATAAACTTCTTATTCTAAGGTAACAAAAAGACATGACTCGTATTTTCAGGGGATTGTACACTAAAGGAAATATAGCTATTATTAGGGCTGTCAGTTTTTGCTGCGAAAGTATTTAGAAAATTTTAATTTAAATGAATTTTGACAGATGTGTTGTAGTAAAGCTGCTGGATTTTAGACACAATTGTCCCCCTGTCCTCTACCACTGAATCTGGCCTGCAATCCATTTTGCAAGGGAGTTAGTGAGTCGGTCACAGGTGGACTTACTCAGTTTGCGTCTGAACACCTGGTCGAGAGTGGCTCGATGACGCTGGCTGCAAATGCTAGCTCAGACCTCTGGGTTTGCTGCTAAATGCTTTGTGTTGAGGTCATATTTCAAGCTTGCAGTACCCGATGCTACGAAGATTCCCTACTGCAGAAATTGCAGAGAACGTTGCTCCTATCAACAGCTCCATCTGGGTATTTGTCAAATGTAAATGTTCCATTCATGGGCCAAACAGTGTCGTCTTGTCTGCCTCCATCATGTGACAAAGCTACTGTGGCCTTCAATGATGCACCAGGTCAAAGGGCACTACAGTTTTGTCAATGCCTTGTAAAGCACTTTGAATTGCTTTGACTTGTTTGAAAGGTGCTTTGTAGACAGAATTTGATCGATTGATTGAGGAGAAAGTGAGCACAAAGTGTAAGAAGGAGGGGATTAATAATAATAAATGATAAACAATAAATTAATACCAATGCTAATATTAATAATAATAACACATTTTATTTGTAGAGTTCTTTCCTAGACCCAAAGTACCAGATGCAAGAACATAAATTAAAATAAAATGAAACATGTAAAGCTACAGATAGATACACACACACACAGATACAAAACAAACACATAGAGGAAGTGAAGGCAGCTGATGGAGGGACAAATAGAGACAGAATGGAGAGCAAGAGAAAAACAAAGAGAGAGAAGGGAAGATTTAAAGAGTGGGGAAGGGAAGGAGAAGAGAAGAATAAAGGACGTCATTTGATCTTGAACAAACAGCAAAACAAGCCCAGTAAAATAAATCATCTGTATGAGAGCAGGCTAACTATGCCAAGGACATTATTATACAGTCGCCGTGTTTTCCAGTGTGTGCGTGTGTGTGTGTGTGCACTTAAAACTGTGTCAGTGTCGGTTTTTGGGAGTCAGTATTAAAAAAAAATAGTTGATGTGAGATTAATGAATTTATTTTGAAATCTTTTAGTGTGCACACACACAGACACACGGACACACAAACGCAGGCCAACTGAGCAGTTTGCCTACCAGGGGCTTTATCAATATTCACCATATGCTTGATAGCAGAGTATCATGCTGAACAGAGAGGAAGACACACACCAACAAGCATATACCCACACACAGTCATACATGTGCACAAACAAACACACTAATAAAAACTGTTGTGCCAACAGGGTGAGGTGGAGGTTAGCACACCTGGCATCAAACCACAGCAGATCTTATCCATTAACCATCTGCCTCTTTGGCTCTATGTGGCTTTGAGACAACTAGATTGGCTCCAAATGCAAATACTGTACATAGTAATCATAGAAACACAGAGAGGTGGAGCTAAGTGACAAAAACATACCAGAGGAGCCAATTATCACCCTCTCACAATTTCCTTCCAAAGCCATGAATATGTCTTTAAACTCAAAAACCATCCATGTTGAAGTTTTAGAAAATCTGACTTTACTATTTTAAGTTGTTTTCCTCTGCCAGCAGACTCTAGACTGACAAAGACCTGAAGCCTGCGCTACAGAGCAGGGTTAGGGTTTAGAGAGGTAACCTCAAAGTTAACCCTGGGTTTTCAGTACTACGAAGCTGGTTCACTTTTTCCTGTGATAAAGAACTGTGGTAACTTATGCTGACAGCTAACATGCTCTAACTCTGACCAATCAGATTACTGGAAAAACTAGAATTACCACCTCGAGGTTGTGTGCCTCTGGTCAAGTTGCAGTTTTAGTTTACGTTCAAGCCTGTCCAGACTCATATGTAGCGATGATGTGGATGCTTCACGTCCTCTACCCCCGGGCCACACAAAATCTGGACACCCAAAATTAGTGTCACCAATTCAGTCCTTTCTGCCCTTTCTGTTCCTGAGATATGATGTTGAATAATGACCAGAACATTATGATGTCACAGTGAAGCTGACCTTTGACCTTTTGGATATAAAATGTTCAATCAATTCATAATTTTATCCAATTAGACATTTGTGTGAAATTTCGTCCTAATCTGTGTATGAATTCTTGAATTATGGCCAAAAAACGTGTTTTGTAAGGTCACAGTGACCTTGACCTTGATTCTAATAAGTTTATTCTCAAGTCCTAGTGGACGTTTGTGCCAAAGAAAGAAATCCCCTCAAGGTGGTTTTGAAATGTTGTATTGTATAACACTTCAGCCACGGCATCTCCGGTGCAGAGGCATAAAATTATACAGACATGGGCAACAGTCCAGAGTGACAGGTAACAACCCCTGTACGACACGAATCATTGTCTAGGTTTGGATCTGAGATGTGACCCTAGGAGCCTAAAAAGGTACACTGTGTTTGATCAGCAGCACCTGTGTGAATTATTTTGCTGTGCAGAGGATTTCTGCTTCTCTCATTCATCACACTAACTACGTTTACACGCACAAAACATTACATTTTTCATCCTTATTCCAAAAAACACAATATTCCTACTAAGCTGTTTATGCGGCTAATAAAAATTAATATTTCACTAACACTCCCTTGTACATGCGGCCAAGCAAACTCTAGTAACATGTTGTGCTCTAACATGTCGTTTATCACGTCGAAATTTAGAAAAGTGGAATGGCTGGAGCTGCTTGTTATTTTTCTTCTTGGCATCAAAATAGGATTTTTTCGAAGTTGTCCATCGGTGGCAGACTTGTTAAGACCGTGCAAACACAGCCTCCCTGTTTCATTCCTTCAAACACCTCGAAAAGGTCGGTGTTGCGATATTTGCGCATATCGGAAACCTGTTGACATCAAAGTCTTTAAGTAGGTGTGCTTCTTGTGCTTCCGACCAGAGATGCTAGCTTTTCTTTTGGGCATGCATCTCTACACCAGCCTTGCATAATTTTGGTGGTTTGCACACAACGTTTCCATGACAACACACAAAGCTGACCTTAAACAGGCAAGAGGTTGTGTGTTGCAAACTGTGGTGACACCCCAAGTTGAGATGCGTATTCCTAATGCCCTATACATGCCCAATAATCTCTGAGAGCTGTCAGAGTGTGCCATACACCTGCTCCCTCATATTTTACTTGTCGCTTTCTGTCAGTTATTTCATCAGGAACATCAGCGAGCTGTTGGTTTTATGACAGAGAAACAAAGTTCAACAAAACTGTTAAACAATTTCACACCTCTCATTGTACAGCAATCCAATGGTTAATGCACAATGGCTGAAAAGTGGCTGCTTGAGCAGAGTTTTACTGTGTATTTATGCCTACTTAAGAACACACATAGCACGCAGGACTGAACTGTATGTACACCTTAGATTGTCTGACTATACTGAGAAGTGTATAAAATCAAACTCAGAAAAACACAGCTATTCCCAATTGTTCATTCGGAACCCAAGAATTCCTTGCAGCAGACTTGCACACAATTAAAGACATCAGTAGAGATCAGTTTCCCCTCATCACTCCAGTATTCCTCAAAAGAAATTTAAAACAGTTTGAAATGAAGCTTGATATCAGGTCCTTGCTGAATGGCTGAATACTGGTTGCATTAACAGTGTACAGTAGATGCACACACATATTGCTACATATGCACACACACACAAACACCTGCCCTCTGTCGTTGCCCTTCCTGTGTGAACAGCAGCGCAGAGAGGAAAACAGACAGACAGATGGACTGACTCCTTTACGCCTTCACCTCCCAGTGAGAGAACAGATGAGAGGAGAGGAGAGGAAATATACCAAAACAGGAGAGGAGCGGAGAATTAAAACAGTAATTTTCTTGGATCAAATAAACATTAGAATGTATGCAAAATGACACCAGAAACTCACTCATCTGTCTGTCTCATGGACAAGGTAAAGATAAAGGTGGTGTCGCAACTGATGTTTGATGAAAACAGGACTGAGACTGTGCCAAAAATCTGAGCTAAATATATTATGTCAAAGGTGTGAAACACTTCTACCGTGAAACGTTTGTGGGTTAGGTGAGGAATGCGACTTTGGCCGTGAAATATTTTACATGTTCAAGTTCATTATGTCCAAAATATGTATCCTTGGTAGAGGTCCTTCATTTTACTTTTACTACAATGCAAGCAAGACGGCTTGGGGAAAAGTAAAAGTTGGATAAAATAATGTTGGTTGCCTGTAAAAAAGCAACAATGACAAAATGGCTGAATTAAGAACCTCCCACTTTAATTGACTGGTTTAATGTGATGCATGAAATTTATATTATGGAAAGATTAACCTTTGAACTGAGACTCAAGACAGCTTTTTTTGAAAAAACATTGCAAAGAATTGATTGAAAATATTAGGCCATATAGAACAGACTTCAAATAAAAGTTGTATAGTAACTTAGTGCTGGTCGATGTACCCAATAAGTCAATGTACTGTTATTAATTTTCTGAATGATGTTAACTCTATGTACTGTCATGCTGTAAACCCCTGGAGGTGATGCATTCAACGGACAGTTCAATGTAAAACACCCAAACTAGATACTGCAATGTAATGCAGTTAGCAGCACCCCTGGTGACCTGCAGACATTCAACTGACTGGGAGGAGTGCGACTCCAGACTCTGCAGCATCTAACCTTTGTAACGGCAGCATCAGAAAGTTTGCTTATTTTTTGTGTTAAATTTGAATTTGTGGTTTAATCGGCTAACTGAAGCCTGATTTTGCAATAAATATAATTCAAACTGCACTTGTTTTCTGTCATTGGCTAATTTACATTCCCATTCTTGTGTTGTTGTTGTTTTTTTTTTTTGTTTTTTTTTACAAGTACTCTATAATAATCTAATGTGGGTACTCGAATATGAAAGTTACATTAGATACCCATCCTGATTAACTAGTAATCTGTAATCTTTTTTAAAAACTGGATCTATAAGGTTTTGACTCAGTCACTCTGAGAAGTACAGTGTGCTGGTGTAACATGTTGTGTAAAGTGTTGCTAATTTATCACAGGTGAATTGTGTCACTTGTGGAGGGCGGCCATGGTTTCTGTCAGGCAGCCTGATGAAGACAGAGGAAGGTGACCCTTGGATGACCCCTTACTGTTAACCACACCCACTTTGGCATCTCTCCTTTCCTGTCTTTCGCTTCTTCTCTGTTCTCCCCTCTCCCCTCCTCTCGTCTCCTCTCCTCTTTTCTCCTCAGAGCCAGCTGGAAGTAATCCAGTCATGACCAACTGGTCCATTACCACTAACCGACTCCAATTATGGCTCGGTATAAGGGATGCCTTTTACTGCACTATCAAACTGGTCGACTGTTTCTCTGAAGGGCAAGGATGTGAATGTCCCCTTAATCTTTATTAAAATTACATTATTTTCTGTTTTATACACATGGCAACTCTGTTAACTACCAATGAATGGATAATGGTTTGGGTGCTACTATTTTAGTCGACTTCTTGTCGTTATGAACAGCAGGTAGCAGCAAGGCTGCAGAGATGGTATTTTAATAACAGTAAAAACAACATTTTACCTGGGGTCATGGAGGGGACCAGTAGGACCAGTGCAGCAGGGAATGTTAGCATGATTGCCATGTTAATGCAATGGACCAGAAATCCCACAAGTTCAGAGAATGAGCCCTGGGTAGAAAGAGAGGCAAAGAGGGACAGCAGGAGTTTTTTTAACATTAAATCTTAAAGACAACAAGTTTAATCTAAACCATCATCACCTGACTAACTGCCTTTACTCAGTTTACAGTCATTTGTTGTTGACCTTATTCTAAAATCAATAAGAATACAGCAGCTAAACATAAAAACTGTAAATAGTTTTTGCTTTGCTTTTGAACAGCTCTCTAGAATAAAACTAAACCACATTTCAAGTTATGGTGGCCTACTAAAGTTTTAAAAAGCTTGCAATGTTCCATATTCATGCCAAACAGACAGAGCATGACTGAATATGCCCTAAATGCAGATGGTGAAACTAATTCCTCATTTTACCATTTAACATTTGCGGTTGCAACTGGGGAGGGTCAGCTACTCAGTCGGTTTTAGTGAACAGTTTTTAGAAAAATAATCCCTCCTGGGAGTTGTGAAAGTGCTCCGAATTCAACAGTTAAAATCCACATCGCTCTGATGTTGGAGTGCAAGCAGGGGTCTCTCCACTCACCTTCGACAGCTGCCTTTCTGTGTAGAGAGCCACCAGAATGAACACGTTGGACACTGTCAAAACACAACAACATATTCATGTCAGTTCCCGTTAAACAATCCAGATTACATTTCTTACAAAGCCACTTCTGAAGAGTCTCTGCGGGATCAAAGTCTGACTATGGATATTTCTTAATTTAGATCATTCTTTTCAAAGCAGTATTGGTTAGGATTCGTTGGCTTCAAGTCTAATGCGTGTCCTGGTTTGGTCTCTAGTTGGATATTTAAGTGAATTAAGATTTACGCCTGCCTTTTTAGCAACTCCCTGCTGCCTCACACATAAAACACGCTGTCTCTCTCACACACAAACACACACACACACACACACACACACACACACAGTCTCACATGATTAAACAGCGACACCTGATGAAAGAAATGAGCCAGCACTAACAGGGCATATGTGTTGCACGGGCGCACGCCAACTGCTAGTTAGTTAGAGTGACAAGGCAATTGAGCGTGTGCACACACATACACACACACTTCAAAAAAGAGAACTTGCTTTGGATCAAACAGCTACAATATTCTGATTTTAGGAATAAAACAACCAAAAAACAAAAAAAGAACGTACTAGATTGAGAGCCAAAAACGATTTGGAATGAAAGGAAGTTTCTAGTGCTCCATTTTTGGCTGCAACTTTGTAATGTTAGCATAAAAGCATGGCGTAATTAGCAAGCTAGCTAGCTAACTAGCAAACCGCAGTCAAAATGGCAGTTATGGACAGAGAAAAGAGAGGAACGCCTTACTAATTTGTGTGAAGAAGAGCCATGTCTGAATGACAGACAAGCCTAAAAATGTACGTGTAACGTTATTGACCAGAACGTGTTACCATGTCCAATGGATGCCGCCACTCTCCTTTTGGTAATACGCACCATTGTGATAAACTATTGATATTGGTTGGGCGGCACGGTGGTGCAGTGCTTTGCATTGTCGCCTCACAGGAAGAGGGTTCATGGTTTGAACCCAGGGTGGGGGAGCCCTTCTGTGTTTGCATATTCTTCTCATGTCAGTGTGGGTTTTCTCCGGGTACTCCAGTTTCCTCCCACAGTCCAAAGACATGCAACTTAATTGCCTCTATACAGTGAATGGTTGTCTGTCTCTATGTGTCAGCCCTGTGATAGTCTGGCGACCTGTCCAGGGTGTACTCCGCCTCTCACCCATATCAGCTGGGATAGGCTCCAGCCCCCCAACAGGATAAGCAATCATGGAAAATGAATGAATGAATGAATGAATGATACTAGTGGAACTTGGCTCTGATTGTGGTCGATGGCTGTGCAGTCTCCACCAGTCATGCAGGGACATAATGATACATCACTGACCGGAGCTGAAGAGGGGAGAGGAGGGTTGTGTTAAATTGAGCAAAACAGAGCTTGATCAGTGGCTACAGCTCAAGAGGAAGCAGGTCACTTTTGCTGTGTGACTGTGTCTATAGCCCTGTTTCCACCGAGCAGTGCAGTTCAGTTCAGTACACTTTTTTTTTTTCCGTTTCCACTGTGAAAAGTTGTGGATGGTACCAATGGAACCGTTCCGTACCGTCCCCATGTTTGGTCCCCCCTCTGTTGGGGTGCCTAGCACACAGATCTGGTACTAAAAGGTGGAGCTGTGAACACTGCAGTCTGATTGGTCAGTAGAGGACGGTCACTCTGCTCAGGGCTGAGCTGTGGCTGGTTTTGAGGCTCATGTAACCACTGTTCATACTGTGGAGAGTTTTATTAGTAAACTGTACCTATAAAATGAAAGGATGTTTTGCTGCCTCTCACAGGAGCTGGAGTCTGAGAAAAAAGTAACATAATTCACTGGGCCGACTGCCGGTAACTTTTGAGGTGGAAGGTTAACTTGTCATGTTACTCAATACATGAGGTGACAACATGAATCAATCAGCACACCTTAAATTTGACTGTGACAACTTTGACCATTGCATTAGTTTTAATATGACATACACTTACAGTAATGCGTGGATCTTTAGTCCAGATTGTGTGAACTGCATATATTCTAATCCTCACTCTGAGGAAAAAAAGAAAAGCGTCACGGAGCATCGTTCCTGTAGGCTCAGGCAACATAAATCTCATGACCTCATTTCAAATTAGAGCGCTCTGGTGTTTCTTACACAGCCCAGTCATGTACTAGGTTTTGTCCTAGTCCGGTCTATTTATAGCTGTGGTAGGTAACTTTTATAAAAAAAATACCTTTGTATCATATTTACATAAACACTATATTCACTATATTCTGTCTAATTAGCTGTAAAGTGAGAGTTTGTGACCTGTCCGCCATGTTGGAAACGGTCAACCAAAATAAGAAGCACTGTCCACTGGGCAAACCAACTTTCTCAGTTTCAGCAAATACGAAAAAGTTACCAATTACAGCTTTAATGTGCTTTGTATGTATTAATTGTTGCCACAAAGCCTGATTCAGTGTGGAGCTAATTGGGCTGAATTGTATGTGGATTTCTCCTTCTTTAAAATCTTGTAGCAGTGTCAGTTCAAACTGCGGGGTAACTCATTGCTGAATGAACTTAGGGAAACCACAGCTATGTAGATTGCTCATTACCCTGACTAGACCAGGCTGAGCCACACTGATGGCACATAATTGCAGCAATTGTTCCATTTTAAGACCCTAATCAGTGCATTAGCATGTCAATCAATCTAATCTCGAGTGAGCAGATGTGTTAACTGTCAGACATTTTGATTACTGGGTCTTATCATTCTGTCATCAGTGCATCTATCCATCAGCATTGCCATTCCAAATCAACTTGTTTAATGGTGCAGTCACATGCTTGTTTTTGACTTCATGGTGTATTTGGTTCTATGAAGAGAGACAAGGAGGTTCTGGGAGAAAACTGATGCCTTCAAAGCAAAACCGTTGATCCAGATTTGTTCATAAAGCAAGCCAATCATGCACAAGCACACGTGTCATTTACACTAAGGATGCTAGGGACATGTCACGACCACATTTTGACATTACCAAATTTAACCTCATCATTTTTTTTTTGAAAAGCTTAATTTGGTGAATAGCTTGCACCAAGAAATGTTAACTAACAAATGAGAACACTTTATAAAAGGTTTATTTGCACAATAAGGAATACCAGTGTTGGACATGGAAACTTTAGTGAGAAATATCTGTGATTTATCGAAGCTTAGAGGATATGAAAATGACAGTAGAGGACATCAGCTGATGTGCCTAAAATAACATGAAAATTAGCCACTTTGTTAGCATGCACGTCACACGTTAGCCATAACTAGTCCATACCCATTGAGTGCACAGTTGCTCATGTACACGTTTGGAAAAAGTAGCTTTGTCACCTTCTACCTATGCCAATCCTAATTTCCTATGTGCAGGTTCACATAGATTGACCACGTCAGTGAGTAGAAAAACGTGAGACAGACAGAATGACACACTGACAGAATGACACACTGACACTTTCTGTGATAATGTACAGTATGACTTAGTCATACCAAAAATTAGGAAAAAACCCAACAACATTGGTCCACAGGGGGAGCCACAGCGATCGGTCGCATTATAGCCATTTTTAAGCATTTTTCTGTTGCTATAACGCCACCCAGTTGCCAATTAGAGTTAAATTTCTCCAGTCACCTTGAGGCATCCTGTTCTATATATCTACCAAGTTTAATAAAAATCGATGTGGTGGTTAGGCCTAGATAAGAAATTAGCTCTCTAGCGCCCCCATTTTGTTTGATGGGGTCAATGATGGAGGGGTCACCTCAGATTATGTGTGGTCATATGTCTACAAAGTTGCGTGGTGATCGGTAAAACCCTTGAGATGTTATACACCTTTATGTGATGAGCCACGCCCTCCGCAATATTCATTGCCTTATAGAAGCTCAGTTTTAGTAAGTTTTCCAACTTTTGCCAAGAGGGAACTTTAGATATTGGTCCCTAGATTATGTTCACCCAGTTTCATGCAGATTGGTCAAATTTCACATGGATTGACCAAGTCAGTGAGGAGGAAAACGTGGAACAGACACACAGACACAGACAGAGTTTTTGACACCATATAGTAAGAAGATAGCTACAAAAATAAATACTTTGCAGAACAGCTAAACTGTTGTTTACAGGCTTCAGGTGATTTGCTTTGCTCGTAGTAGATTTTTGATATATGCCAGTTTCCTCTGGCATTTCTGGCACTCGACTTTTGGAGGTCATCTTTGCACTTGACATTTTCAACATCTTGCGTATCTGTCAGCCTGCCATGTGTGGTAAACTGTCCCAGTTTCAGCAGTGCTGGATTGCTGGTGACTGACTTTCGATCAGAGCGAGTCTGAGTCACAAAACTATCACTAAGCTTAAATTTCCATGAGAAGTCTGAGAATTAAAACAGTCAGGGTTGATTCATAATGAATATTTTGTCGGATAACTAGATACCTTAAAAATTCAATTAAAAGCCTAGTCTCACTTAAACACCCTGTCCCTTTTACTAGCCCAGTGTGGCTACGCATTTTGACAAATAAACACCTGTCTCAATGAGACACCTGGTCTGGTCGCCAAGCAGTTCGTTTTATTTGGAGAAGTTCTTCTGATGTATAAAACCAGGTTGTTGGCTACTTGAAATTATGTGTCTATTTCTAGATTAGATTACCCTGCGAGTTATACTCCCTGAGTGTGTAAGGGTCCTCAGATCAAAAGAAATTTTCACAAAAATTAATCCAAGTTGTGAGTAGTGTTTTAACAGGATACACTAATGTTGTGACCTTGAGTGCTGTAAGTCACTCTGTCTCTGATGCGCTGTCTGTCGGAGTTCTACTCTGAGTATCTACTCTGACCTCATACTGATACCTCCAATACATTGTCTAAAAATGCTGCATACCATTTAAAACATTTTTTTTCATCTGAGTCCTACACTCAAAGCTACATTATGATTTGCAAAAATGTCACTCATTTATGCAAAATTTTCTCCACTGAAAAAGCCCAAAAGTTTAGTAAAACCCTCTAGTAAGATTTATTTTACATTCTTCATCACACACTTCACTCTACCCAGGAGCAGAGACCTCAGGAAAGGCATAGCACACTAATGTTCTTTTTTTATCTCTTCTGGAAACAGGCCTGTTGAGCATCTTTGACAAACAGCAACTATTGAGCCCAGTCGAGCATCAAACTGGAACAAACAGCACCATCTAGCACCTGTTAGACACACGTAAACCTTTCATCAGGTATCTACACAGCAGCTTTTGGCAGATATTTTGGCAGCAACAGACTTGTAGTGTAGTGAGATACCTTACACTAGTGCCTGCTTCCCTTTTTATTCTGGTGACTCACAGGCACAGTTGCCTAAATTTAAAACTCTCCAGGCTGGTTTTCCAAACTTTACCCATTTTGCTGGTAGGCTACCACAAACTGTAGACTTCTTATTTACTCTGGTGGGGTGTTTGTGTGTAGCAGAGTGTGTGTGTGTGTGTGTGTGTGTGTGCGTGTGCAAGTTGCTGCAGTGACTCTAGAAGTACTGAATGCCCTCTGGGAATGAGCCGCTTTACTGTCCATGCTACCGTAAACACACTCCCATTCTCACCTGTCTCTTAACTATCGTCAGTGCGGTCATTTACCCTAACTCCATCCATCTCCTCCTCCCTCCCTCTCCTCCTGCCCTGTGCCGATGCAGCACTTTACATCAGCCCTCTCTCTTCTCACTCCCTGCTCCTTTACTCTCCCCCTTTTCCAGCATGCCTCCATTTTTTCATCCCTGCATCCTCTCCCTCTTTCCAACCCTCTCTATAGAACTTAAATCACTTTATTTTCTCCTCCATCTAAGCTCCCTCCCCCCAACAGCTTCTCTCATTTCACCCCCATCTCTCCTCTCCTGCTCCCCATTTCTCTCTCTCCTCCTCTCTCTGCAGTACAGTACCAGTGTGCAGTATATAGGGCAGGTGATTGTCCCTCTAGAGACACTGTAAGCTGCACCACTGCAGACTTTCAGTGCGATATACCATAAAAATAAATAGTGGAAAAACTCTGAATGTAGCGTGCGCCTGAGAGTAAACCAAAGCTTGAAATGAGGCAGATCACACCACCAAAACCTGGAAACAACGCTTCAAACACAATTCAGTTATTCTACCTAATTATCAAAAATGTTGTGATTTCATTTCAGAAACAAAAAAAAACAAACATGTGATTTTTCTTCATGTTTTTGAAGTGTTATTGCTACACTGCTTTTAAATGACTCAATGGTGTAATGTAGGGGACATGGCCAGATGAAATTTTAGCAGTAGACATACTATCAGTACTTGAATCTCACTCCCATGTGTCCCATATCATTTTTTAGGCTTTGGTGGTTATGAGTGATTCCAGCTTTGGTTCAGCATCTATCCCTGTATTTCATCCTGGTTTCCTTTCAAGCTCAGTTTTAACACAAGTGAAATTTTATGTGATTTTCTACCCTTATTTTAATTATAAATCAATGTTCCTGATGTTCAACAGTTTTTATCTCATTTTATTAATCTCCTGATTAATTTGGCGACTGTGATTGTGTTGGACAGATTAAAAGTTTACCTACCAATCACCAGGCATGCTGACGGCCAGCTGTAGGGATCCTTCAGAAACAAGGAAATCACCTGAATAGGGTCCACCAGAACACCATACCTGAAAACACAACCAAAAGAAAAAGGAAATGGTTGATGAAAAAAGACAAATCTGAATTAAAGGTACCTTATGCTCCCCTAATCCACTTCACACAGATGTCTAATAGAATAAAATGAAGTGACGACATTTTAAATTCAAAAGGTCAAAGGTCAGCTTCACTGTGACATCATAATGTTCTGCAAAAACACCTTTATGGCTATTATTTAACGTCACATCTCAGGAACAGACGGGAGACATTTGCTCAGATACTGAATTGGTGACAGTAATCTTGTGTGTCCACCTTGAGACTGTTGATTGAGTAGATCGTCTGTGCTGCTGGGTTTAAGATGTGAAGCATCCACGTCATGGCTACATATGAGTCTGGACAGACGTGATCGTTAACTGTCTCTGCAACTTGACTGGAGGCGTACAACCTCGACGTGGTGATTCTAGTTTTTCCAGTAATCTGATTACTCAGTGGTCGGGGTTTTGACAGGTTGTTCGCCGATCCTCTCAAGTGTGTGAAGTATCCACATTTCGCCAAAAAATACACTTAATACCATTATCAAATCCCTTCAAAGTCTTCTCTACATATATTACATGAGTTTGGACAGACATGGATGTACACTGCACTTTGACTGTTTGGGAGAGGCGTACAACCACGAGGCCATAATTCTATTTTTTTATATTATTTTGCCCTGTTCGGAACGATCCTGGGCACACTTTATAAAAAGGTAGTGAGTAGGGATGAGAGGAAGAGGCGACAAAAATCATTGACGATGTCTGAAAAACATCTGGGGTTAGCTTTCCCTTCATTTTTGTTTTTAAAATAATTTATTGTATTTTTGCCTTTTAGTGATAGTACAGCTGAAGCCTGACAGGAAAGGTGGGAGCGAGAGGGAGATGACACGCAGCAAAGGGTCACAGGTCAGAATGGAGCCTGCGCTGCTGCAGAGGAGTCTGCCTACATGGGACGTGCAGTCCAAGAGGTGAGCTAGAAGTCGGCTTTCACTTTCACAGACGATGCTATGTACAAATAGTAAGCAACAATTCCTGCACAGTATATATTTAAAATGCGTGTGTAAAATGCTAAAATAAGGAAGTGTTTTGTAAAGTCAATTAATGAAGTTAATTTCCTTCTGAAATTAAAAAAAAAGTAAGAACTGTGCCTCAGCTTCAACTTTATTTTGTCCCTAGAGGGCAATTAGTTGCACGGCAAGTAAAAAATATACATAAAAAAGACTTGAGAGAACACATACGAAGTACTATTGCATAATACAAGAGAAATGGATGATTTAAGTTTAGTGAGTTGTTTTCGATTTACCCCAGTATAGGTTTCATTTTATGTTTTATTTATATAGACTTTTTAACTGCGGAAATTTTGACTTGTTACGGCAGGAAAAATGCAGATGTGACTACTAACACTATTGATGGCTCTGTTACACTGGCCCAGTATCAGCATGCACAATACCAGGACCCTGAAACTGTTGTATCAATTACACCTGTGCTTTTCTACAAGAGATGTCAAAATGCTTTGCCTACTGTCCAAACTGAGCAGTAAAGAGACATTACAGAATTAGTACACTAGAAGACAGTGACATTTTTGAGAAGCTGGTACTTCTGTTTGGTGTTTTTCATCATTAACATCACTGGAATCTCTGCACCCAGGAAAAAAGACAGGACTAAAAAATAACACGCTTTTCATAAGAGTCCAAACTTACCTTAACAGGTTTTCTAAGAAGAGGCGAGCATTACTCAGCACCTGTAACACAAAGCAAGAGTTGACCCAACTGTCTCATGTGTGTATCCACAATAACACCATCTTCTTTCTGTGTTTCTTTCATGTGTTCATATTGTCATTTCAATAATACAATCCAATGAATTCATCCCTTCATATCAACCCCTCTTTCAGAATATCTTTCTCCTTCTGTTGCTCCACTCTTTCCTACCTCCCCTTGTATCTCATCTCTGCTCCTCTTCATCCTCCTCCTCCCCACATTCTTGTTTATCTCTCCTCCTCGCTCTTCCTCTTTCTAAATGGATTGTAATATCTCATTACCCAGCACAAAGGCTCTGTGCCTGGGGATGGGACAGAAGTTCAGTGGGAGTGAAGGAAAACCTCCTGCGATGAACACAACGATCTGTGTTCAAAGCCTGGATTAACAGAGGGCTTTGCCAGCCTTGTCTTCCCCACATTCCCTCATATTCTGTCACCTCACACCAGTACGGAGGAAAAGCTGTTGAGCTTGGCATGTGTTATTTTACTATATATGCACACTGTTTTGATACTTTGAGAAAAGGGTTTGAATTTCTCAACATTAGCAATCTTAAGTAAAGTAAGATGTTTTTGTGTTTGGTAATTTAAAACAGCTGATCCCAACTGGTGGGTCGGCATCCAAAAGTGGGTCACAGGTCCTTTCTACATGGACTGCAAGTGACTCACAAGCGTGTCAAGTCTGTAAAAAACACACTTTATTTTGGAGTGCACAGTGCAGCTAATTTCCGGCCCAGAGCTTTTACTTTCAAGTGCCAATTCCTGCTGTGGAGTGAGCGACGAACAGATACTTGACAGAGACAGCAAACTAGCTGGACGACATGTTCAAACACAAGTATGGCACTGAATGTATTAAACTGTGTGGACCGTGATCTAATGATTAAAGAGAAATAAAGGTTGTGTATGCAACGTTCAGAGCATGAATGTGTGTGTTGTAATCCGAGCTTCTTTGTTGTGGTAAGCCTGTCCGGCCGCGTTTGCATGTCAGTGCATGTGTACATCCCACAGCTCACCGCCACTTTGCACTGCTCTCATACGGCAGTTACCGCCGATATTGGGACAACGTTTTTAAAGAAGCACAGTGCCCACCTTCCGGTTCCCCACAGGTTAACACCATTAGCTCTGTCAGCACTGTTGCCTTTGCTTGGCACTGTTTATGGAGTTAGCACCATTAGCTGCTAGCTGGCGGCTCAATTCAGTTCAATTCAATTTTATTTATAAAGCCCAAAATCACAAATCACAATTTGCCTCAGAGGGCTTTACAGCATACAACATCACTCTGTCCTTGGACCCTCACAGCGGAGGGATTGACAAGTTTTATATGTTGTTAATTTTTTTTTTGCAGTGTGGTTAAGCCCAAAGTAAACCAGATGTCACACATTATCAGACACAGTTTATTTATAGAAAAATTGGGACTATTTCTTCCCCATTTTATGTAATTTTGGTTTCTTCGACTGTATCAATATCAGTGTATTATCTGCTCAGTATTCAGATTCTGTTTCACAGTGAGTTCTTAAATGAAAGAGAGGATGAGTACAAACTGGGTATCATGCCAGCACACACTTGGGATTCACTCATATTTTGCTTTCACTTATTATTAATAATGTAACCTGAACGTAATCACTACACTCTTGTTAAGGAGCCTGAGATGTGCAAAAACCAAAGACAAACAAGCTGTAAAATCTATGACACTGTTAGCTAAACACACTACAATGCCAGTAGATCAACCATAGCTTTTGTCTTACCAGCATGACCACACACCAGTTGAGGATCCCTCTGTAGTTATTGTAACCACTGGCAGAACTCAGCAGGGACTCCTGTGTCCTATGACAGCTACAGAAATAGATTACACAGATAAATAGGTGAGACAATCAAGATCAATCATGAGTTTAAAGGGACAGTTCACCCCAAAATCAAACATACATATTTTTCGTCTTACCTGTAGTGTTATTTATCAGTCTAGTTTGGGGTGTCCAAACTTTTATTAATGGGGGCCAGATTAGATAATGTGGAGATACCTGGGGGGCAGCAGCGTCTTTCAGCATAACATGAGACAAACCCACATGTCCATTTTCATCTTTCAGTGAAAAAGTATGTAATTTTCCACGGCTCCTGAGAGCGGCGACCCTCGCTGTTGACTTTACACTTATTTTCTGTGGCCATGTCTGCTACGCAGCAGGAAGTGTCTGCTGTTAGGTAACGGTTTGTTTGCTTCTTTGCTGTCTGTTTATGAAAACAAACTAGTTCCACCTGCATAGTTCCTACTTGGTGCATGGCTGCAAACTATATGATAGTTCTGCCATTGTGACAGTAACGCATCATGTTGTGTGGTGGGCAACATATAGTATATTTTGAAAGACAAGCAAAGGGCCATTTAAAAATCAGTCCTTGATGCCATAATTGGCCCCTGCAGTGAACTGTCCCTTTAAAATACATTTATTTTCCTTTGACTCTGGAATCATATTGATTACATATCATCAAACAATAATCCTGCTGAGACCCTGTGTCCTCCTAAGAGGACATCACATTTTGGGTCTGCTGTACCTTATACTTCACTCTGCTTGACTTAGACCTGTTGTCCTCGTTTGTGGACACTTTTATGTACCATATGCTGGTAGTGAGACCACAACACACTAATTAATGTAAAAACAAGATGGCGGCCATCTCTGCCAAGTCAGTCTGCAGCCGACCCCGACACAAAAGTGGACGAGGTGCACAATCTGATCACATTTAATGGTTGAAACTTGTGTTTTTTAAATAATTTATAACATTTGTAGTTTGATATGACAACAAATTTGACCATTTTTAGCAACGGCAACAAGCTAAGACACTGTTTATTAGAAAGTACTCATTTGCAGACATTGGGACTTCATTGTCATCTCGTTTGAGGACATTAATTGAGGAGATTGGGACTTTATAATCGTTGACAATGTTTAGTTTGTTATACTTATCAGATCCTACTAATCACAAGTAGCAAGGAGCAATTGAAAATGCATACCTAAAAAAGACCAAGGCTCAGGAGGATATAGGGAATATACACTCTTGTCTTTTATGAATGTAAACACTGACCTCCAGATTTGCAGTTTTACTAAGTAAAAAGAAAGTAAGATAGATCGTAGCAGCAAAAACAAGAGGCTACAGCCAATAATAAAACAGCTCAGATAACTAAGAGTGACATTGGTCAAATTTCCAAAGGTGTGGTTCAATTTATGTCCCATAATAACACACTACTTTTAATATGATATTTTAATACACCACAATTAGGTATTGCCAACTGATTTATAGTACACTAAATACCAACTGTTGCTTTATCAGCTCACAGGGTATGATTTACTTTTATATAACAGGCCTAAGGGGATTATCTAACCCACAATTCACCCTGTTCATGAGGTCCGTGTCAGATAAGCCCCTGATCAATGAAACAGCCCCAGTCACACACACACACACACACACACACACACACACACACACACACACACACACAGTCATGGTCCAACGTTAGCCATGAAGGGTAAGTGCTGCCAAGTAGTGGGAATGATGGTGTGAATGGGCGACAACCAAATCAAAAGGGCTCGTTGAGGGCGACCTGGAGTGACCCTGAGCAGCCATTAACCCCTCTGTGCCCGCTGCACATTCAAGCTAGCTAACACTTTAACTTACGCTAACCAATGTAAATAAAACACTAGCTCAAAGTGAGGCGACGTCACTGCTTTGGAGCCAGCGTCACATTTTTGACCATGAAACATAAAGCTCTCAACTTCCGAAAAAACAGCCTGGTAAGTTGAGTCAAACTCACCTCAGTCTGTCACTTAAGTCATTCCTGCGTTTCTTCTTCTCACTCTTTGATTTAGTGCGGGCTGTTTCTAGTGAAAGCTCCTGTTTCTCCTGGCTGTTATCCCCGTTAATGTCAGCGGTCCCTGGGCTGTGACACCCCGCCGCAGACCTCCCGTTCATCGGCAGCAGGCTCACTCCTCTCCTCGCCGTAAAGGTCGCCCTTCTCCTGCGAGTCAACGTCCCGGTCGCTTCCGAGTCACCCATGATGACAGCTTTTAACCTACTTAAAGTTAACTTCAACAGTTAACTTCTGATGGTAGCATGCCTGTTGCTGCTAACGTAGTAGCCCAGGAGAGGGAAGTGAAAGGGCTGCACAACAATCCGCCCTAAGCTCAAATATCCGTGGTGTTGACATGGGAGGTAGGAGTGTATTCATGACGCCACATGAAGTGACAGCCGCCCAGTACTGTAACTGGTCTGACTGTTGCACATGAAGGCGACAGGTGAGTCAGACCCCTGAGGGTCTATTCAAAGAGGAGAAATGAGGAAGTATTTAACTGTGTCAGTCTGTATGAAGCCAGGGCTCCTCCCACAATAGACCCATATACAATAGATGGCTCTGTATCTGATGCATGAGAAGAGCCATCAGGATACTTGGCAAACAATAACGCCTCAGGGTCCATTTAGTACAGGGGTGTCCAAACTTTTTGGCTGTTAGCTATGCACACCACAATGCCAGTAGATCAACCATAGCTTTTGTCTTCCCAGCATGACCACACACCAGCTGAGGATCCCTCTGTAGTTATTGTAACCACTGGCTGAACTCAGCAGGGACTCCTGTGTCTTATCCTCCTGACACTGCGTCCTCATATGAGGACATCACATTTTGGGTTTACTTAAACTTATACTTCATTCTACTTGACTTTGACCTGTCCCTCGGTCGTGGACACTTTTTGTGCCATCTAGTGTAGTAAGACCACAATACACTAATCCATGTAAAAACAAGATGGCAGCCATCTCTGCCAAGTCTGTTTGCAGCCGATCCTGATACAAAAGAGGACAAAGTTTAAAACCTGATCACATTTTATGGTTGAAACTTATTTATTTGTAATTAATAATGTCTGTAATTTGATATGGCAACAAGTTCGACCAATTTTAACAACATTAACAAGCTGAGACATCGTTAGTAAGTAAGTAAGTTGCGACTTTATTGTCAGTTATTTGAGGTCTTTCTATCAATATTACCATTGACAATGATTAATTTTTTATACTTAATGGGTCCTACTGACTCCAAATAGCTAGGAGAAATTAAAAATTAATACCAAACAAAAGTTTGGGTCTCAGGAGGTTAAGACAGCTACAGAAATGAATTACACGGATAAATAGGTGGTCACTAAACTCATTTTAAGGAGTCTGAGATGTGCAAAAACTGAAGACAAAGAAGCTGTAAAATCTATGACACTGTTGGATAAAATAGAAAGAGCTATTAGCTATGCACACTACAATGCCAGGAGATTAGATAGATAGGTACATACTTTACTGTCATTGTATGTTATACAACAAAACTTCAGCAATCAGTTTAGCAGCATATAAATGTTACACCAGCACCAACACACACTCACTCATTACATCATTCTTACAGTCTCATACACACACATTCATATCTATATTTATAAATGAAATAAAATAGTCTATAGTCTCTCAGTCCTAATTCTGCTAAAGCAGAGACTTACCAGCATGACCACAGACCAGCTGAGGATCCCTCTGTAGTTATTGTAACAATCAAGAACAATCGTGAGCTTAAAGGGACAGTTCACCCCGAAACCAAACATACATATTTTTCTTCTTACCTGTAGCAATCTATATCAGGGGTGTCCAAACTTTATTGAATGGGGGCCAAATTAGATAATGTGGACATACCTGTTGACTTTACAGATATCCACAAATAACACTCTGGCATATCCTTGATGTTTAGTGATGACGTTAAACATAGACAGCAGTGCCTCTGCAACTTTTCTAAGCAAACTGAAGTAGGTCTAAGTGCCTGTTTACAGACCAAGTTAGATGACTGGCTAGAACACTCTCCATGGACTTAGAAAGGATGGTTATAGCCATTGGTGGGAAGTTATTCAGTATACTTGCTTTTGGGCTTTTTGGGAGGATTTAGACAGTGTGTGTGAGAGGACTGGTTGGTATGGCCAAAAATGTTATCACGATAAAACACATCGTTCAATATCAAAAATAATCACGATAAATGTAAAATATTTTAAAGTTTAAAGGCTCATTTTTTCTCGAGTGAAAGTTGAAGAAACCAAACGATTAATTGTGGTTTAAACTATTCTTATCGTCAAAACATGACAAACCCTTGACAAAAAGTAACCGAACGTTTCCCAAATCTGAGGTAGATTCAAAGCAGAGATAGACAGAGATATATTATCTCTGGTCAGCAGCATGTCAAGCCCTTTGTACAGACAGCTTAAAAGTGTTTGTAAGTGTTTAAGCTGACCATTTAAATGAAATAAATCTAAACTGTGGTCAGTATTTTCTGTATAAATTCTAAATGCCATATGCAATTTTTGCTGTTTCTCAAACAAATGGGACCTTTAATTGGAGGGCACAGACTTTAATAACAGTTAGCCATTTTATTAACACAAACAAATAAAACATTTGGGTTAAAACTATGTAAAAAAAATCATATATACTCATTAGTAAAACTGTTTAAAGGAAAACAATTAACACAAAATCCCATCATTCAGTAGAGACTTGCTGGTGAATCAATAGCACACGGTAAGCGTGTAGCATAACTCAAATTCTTTCATCAGTGTCCACAAAGAGTGAGCTTAGATCAGTGGAGTTGCGTCTGTATATCCTGCGTGCGAGGCCACATTAATACGTGTCGGTCATTTTGTACGCCAGTATTGCAGAAATATGTTTCAGGTGATGTATGGTGCCACTTTACCATTTCCAATTACAGTCTGTGAGATGACAACTGGAACATGTAAGATATTCTCAAATGGTCTTCAACGTGCTGTGTTTTGCTGGTATGAGGTGGTTGGACAGATATATCTGGCCTGATGGCTAGTAGGTCTTGTATCTTGTTCCCTCCTTAGACTGTAATTGCCCAATCATCTGTCTACGGTTCTCTTTTCTTGTTACTTCAAGAACATACCACGAGGGGTCACGAGGCATGCCATGATGCTGCTTCATCTTGGTCAGAAACCTCACTAAAGCTTCCACTGAGGGGAGTCCTGCCTCCAGCAGGCAGGTTAGGTGTCGTAGACCTCACCCCAAGTCATGTGAAGAGATTCAACAGACTTCATGCGTATTTTTAGCCAAACCTCACACCCATACAAAACAGCTGATGAGAAAGCAGCCTCCAAAACCTTTAGCTTGACACAAAATGGGATCATAGTTGGTGGATTAGAAGAGAATTTGTTTAAGGGCTTTTTGTTCTCTTTTACATGTAGGGCAGAATGTATAAAAGTCACAATGGCCCACTATAAACAAATGGAGCTGATTAAGCTGCCTGTTGTCCTCAGATCCCAGAATACATGCCTTTAGTCTGTCTGGGCCAGTGGCCTTTTTTTGGTAAATGCCTCTAACAACAGTAAGTGGAGATCACAGCAATGGGTCCTATTAATGGACTCTTATGATAACATCTCAAAGGTACCATAAAAACAGCAGCCTGATGGATGTAGAGCCGATGCAGCTTAGGCAAATGAAATCTGAGTTAAGTCTGATGATGTGGAGCTGAACCTAACAATCTTAGAATGATGTCACGCAATGATTTAGGGAACAAAATGGTGTTTCCTCTGGATCCACTCTCCAAAATCGAGCGACAGCCTCTGGGGCTAAAAAAATGAAACTAATGTGAAAGTGCAAAAACAATAATTCCATGAATGTCCACTTAAGGCTGGCTACAGAAGCGACTCAAACCCCAAAGACCCCCAAATTAAAATGCCCAGCTTTACAGCAGAAATGAACACATTTACAGCCTGGTTCAAAACACAGTTTTGGCCTCTATAGCTTATTTTTCCATTCATGAAAGCTGTACTTGGGGTGAATTTTCATATAACTCACCCATTTACATGTTATTAAAGATCCAGTGTGGAAGATCTAAGAGGATTTAGTGGCAGCCAGTGGTGAGGATTGCAGATTGCAACCAGCTGAAACTTCTTCAGGTTAGAATTCCTTCAGCGTTCATTATTCAGGAGGTTTTTGGTGGGAGTCAGATTATCTGCAGAGGTCTCTTCTTCTAAAGAACAAATAGACCAGGTTATTAAACCTAAATATGGTCACTTATGGCTCCAAAAAAAAAGACAATATGGCGACGGCCAAAATGCCAAACTTAAGGCTTCTAAATGTGAGTCCACAAACCAATCGGCGATGTCATGGTAGCTACGTCCATTATTTTATGTATTTTTTTATTTATTTTTGAATATTTTATTTTAAGTTTTTCAATTCAGCATGAACATCACAACCTATTCCCTCAAACACAAAACAACCCCCTCAATATAAAAACACATCTCACAAAAACAGTGGATATAAGAAAATGAGTGTTTCTACTTTTAATCCATCCATAGTTTTGTGGTGTCTAATGGCTAATATGGACTGTTAGTTTTGTTAAATATACAGATCTCTTTTGACAGTATGGCCAAAGTACTGTAAAGATTTGGGATTTTAGCTATCTTCACTGAAACTAGCAAACGGGATAATCACATCACACCCTGTAAGTTACTCTTTGTGCATCGCAGCCAAAAGACTGTTTGAAAGCTTTCATTTAATGAGAATGCCCTTTCTGTCTATTCCAGTTCTGTGTGCTTATCCATACTGTGGTGGGAACTGATCAGTGGCATTGATCCAGCTTTATCAGTCCTTACTGTCTATAAGGTTGTCTTTTAGAGTAATGAGCCTGTCTGCAGTTGTTGGGATAAGAGACCTTGGGGAGGGATCAATAGGAAACTTATGACTAATTGTTTTAACTCTTAAACTCCTCTCTGAACTACAGTGTTTTCCCCAAACCATTAAAAGATAATAAGCTCCACCTAAAGTTGCTTTTTTGTCTTTTAATTTGTGGTGACTGCAGTATAATTAAAAACTAGTTTATTGTTTGATTATAAAGGACAAACGCAGCATAGTTCCTCCACAGTTTCAGTATCTGTCTGGTGTCCTTTCTGACAGCTTGTTATAATCTTTCTCAGAGTGGCTGAGCGGTCTGATTCCACTGAAGGACGTCTCATCAGCCACAGCGGTGCAACAGCTTCCACAGCATTTTTTATCAGCCTGCGCTACAAGTCAGGAGAGGGAGTTCAAGACTTGAATCCTGTTTCAACCTTTTGGTGAGTCATGCCATTGTGTCATGTCTAATTTGAGGGTCCCAGCTGCAAAACCTGAAGTCCATGTTTTGTGAAAACATTTTCAGTGTAATGTCCTGTTGATAATCCAACACATTTATTCTTATTAAATATTGCATACATGTATAAATTGGTATCAATAATAAAAGTAACTGATAGTAAAAGTAACCAGTTAAAATGGTTCTGCTGGCAAATTTAGAAAGTTGGAAATATGAATCACAGTTGAGCTTCTCTTTCCACTGTGGAAGCCACTCTGTTGCGTGCGAGTCTGCTAATGCTCCACAGATGAAGTTATTTTTGATAACAGCTAGCCATTTAAAATTTAGAGAATAAGAGGTTTCTTCTATGCATTATTCATGCTTTCTGTAGGGCCTCAAAAACTGAAGCTTTCTACAAGCTCTCTGTCTGAGCTGCGAGAGGCAGGTGGAACACAACAAATTTCTCTTTTCATATGTCTCTGCCTTTTCTCCTGCCTCCTGCTATAGAAACATGACCTTTAAATTACCTTTTCCCTATTTAATACCTCTTTTTTTTACTTCTTATATCTGCATTTATCTGTCTACATACACTATGTGGTTAATTTTACATTACACCCATGTATGACATTTTGAACATCTTATTGCAGAATCACATTATTGTGTACAGACCATACAGGTTTTTTGCAGGTTGCAAATGCCACTAGCACCTTTTTATTGTTGCCAACCTATCTACCAGTGTTCAGGCAGAGGGTACTTGCTGTAGCTCTGTTTGAGGGTGAGAGGCTGTCAGTAAATAGTTTGTTGGGCACAGGGAAACAGAGATCTGTGTTGGTACATGTGACCCTAAAAAAGAGGGTGGATCATTGGAAGTACCACCAGTTGGTCCAAGAGGTTCTCCTCCATGATTGCTTTTTTTAGGATGACTTGGGGGCAGTGTGACAACCTGCTGTCTACTGTTGGGCTGTATAGCTCTGGGTATCAAGCAGCCGCTACCACCAGTCTCTCCTCCATTGTTTACCAACTGTAAACTCGTCGTGACCACAACAGAGGACCCGCCGCCTCTCCAATAACCAATTGTACAATGGGGAAAAAGATGACGTGGGGCGTTTTTCCGCTTTGAGTTGAAGCTCGTTCGACTTGAGGAGTTCAGAGGGCTCCAGGAGTGCAGAAACACGAGGCACGAGCAACACAAAAATCACAGGCAAAAAGCTTCGTTCTCATTAAAAACAATTACGCCTCCACCTGCGAAAACGCTTTCTGTGTGATCAGGGCCTTTTGAGGGCTCTTGGCAGGGCAGTCACGCTCTTCTGTGTTTCTTTTTCCTTTTCTTACTGTTGGAAAGTTAGTTTACAAAGTATCATTGTATGCTGTTGCATGGTTAGAGTTTTGCCTAACTCTTCCCTCACCTGGAACAAAGGCACCTTGTCCCAATCATTAAAAAACGCTCCAAACAAACAGTTATCTGGACAGGAGTGTCCGCTTACTTTTGGCCACATGTCTCTGGCTCTATTCACTCTGTTGCATTCACGTTGTTGCATCTTTCAGTGGGTTAAAATGTTTACATCACAAGCTACTTAACCGTGCTGGCACTTGCTCAAGGCGAGGTGGGAGAGGAAGAGAGAAGGAGTGTGTGATTGAAAACATTAAGATGTAAGGCCATAGATGGAGAAACAGAAGATAAATATAGAGGCGAGGGAACAAGAGAGAGAAAGAGGAAGATGGGGGGGATACAAAGAGAGAGAGAGATCTCTCTTTCTATCTATTGAATATCTCAGTCTTTCTCTCTCCCTCCATCTGGAGAGGCAGAGGGAGCGAGAGATAGTGTTTGCCCTTGCAGGTTGTAATGAAGCTGTGGAAGGATAGATGACTCACTTTAACACAGGCAGAAGAGAAATACACACTCCAACATCACTCAGCTGACCTGAGTGTGTTTGTGTGTGTATGTTGGGGATGCATCTGTGTGACAGCCTGTGTGTGTAAATGTGTGCTTGTGATGGTAGGAGTGTGACAATAGAGACTGATGCTGATTATATAGGAGACTGGATGGAGTGATAAAGGTGCTGCTAGATGGACATACAGTGACAGAGAGGTGTGTGCCATGTGTGTTTGTGCATGAACTGGAGCCTGCACATAAATCTGTGTGCAGATACAATCCATGCAAGTGTGCGCTTTTTTTGTGTACAGCCTCATATTAGTAAGTGAAGTACCTATCTGTACATGCACCTGTGAGTGTGTGTATATGCGTGTGAGGGGTAGAGAGTGCATGGAGAGACAGATAGAGGCGTCATCACGCTGTTAGAGGGCTTGGCGCCACGTCAGCACTTCTACAGTTCAGCCAAGGACTCCTGCACACGCTGTCCATCCATCTCCGCGTGTCTGAGGGAGGCAAAGGGTGAGAGGAAGAGGGAAAGAGATGGACTTCCTGCTAGAGGACTGGAATCAGGAGGAGAGTGGTAAAATAGTAAATGATACCAAACTTCCTCTTGTCAAGGACCCTGGAATAGATCTGCTACATGTGGCTGCATGTATCAAACTGAAAACTCAACCAAGCTGCTAGCAGAGCTATCCCATCCAGATCATGGTCAGTTCAGTGTTCTGGTCCTTGCATGCTGTATTACTGGACTCTTAGCTCATCCGTCCCTTGGGAGAAATAACAAGAGGGCTTCTCTTAGCTTTTTAACAGTGGGATAACCTTCTCAGCCAGGAGAGTCAGAAGTACAGAGCAACTTCCTGTTTTCAGATATATCTGAAAGCTCATTCTTTAAAGAACCCTGCAGGGTCCCCTCCTTGCTGAATCACACTGCACTCTGGAAATCCTTCTTTTGTGTTTTAAAAACAGACTTTTTCTCCTCAGCTCTCTGTGCCTATTTTTTTCAAAAACACACTTACTGTAAGAAAGAGATGTTGTTGGCTCTGACTCTAGGGACTTTCACTGAGAATATTGGTAATTTGATGGATTTCAGTCTTGATTAATAGTGTCTGCCTGAAGTGTTTTTACTCCCAGACGTCATCTGAGATTTTTTTGCCGTTGAAAATTAGTTTTTAAATAAGTATTTTACTGCTTGAAAGGTGTTCTTTTCATAAAACTATTCTGTAGTAGGATGCAAAGACCTACAACTAATACATTACCTTCTTTGTGGAGGTTTGTGGTAATCCATACAAAACACTCACATATCCAAATTTTATGCTACAGAAGAGAGCTATAAGATTTGTAAATAGAGCTCATTATCAAGAACTGACCAGCAAATTATTTATAAACTCACATTCTCGAATTTAGAGATTTGTAGGTAAAACTGCACAATTACTGTATAAAATCAAAAGACAAGATGCTTCCAGACTGTGTCAAGAAGTTGTTCAAAGTTTGAGTGAATCAGTATGACTTTTATTTTCATTGTATAAATCTAAAGACAACAGTACAAAAACATTTAATGTATGAAGGGTAGGTGCAATAAGGTTTCAGCTACACCTTTGCGGTCAACACTGCCTCAAATGTCATGAATTATTGTAGTTATTATGAATTTTTCTTGTGTGTATTTGAGTCATTTATGTTGAAAAATGGCCAAACTAAACTAAACTAAACTGAACTAACTGTGCTGCTCCGGACCAATAAACACTCTTGCTGGTGGGTGTAGTAATGCGAGTTAGTTTTCTGGTTCATCCGAAAACAATATGGCCGCCAGCTGGTAATTCACTTATTACATTTAAACTGTAAGCTTAGTTTCTGAAAACATTTGAAGTGAGAAATTGGCAATGCAGAAACATAACCTTGGTTCATATTTTATCAGCACTGCTTACTCTTACCCTTTAATCGACCTTCATCTAACAATACAGGAAACCGTAAAGTGCCCACTTCCTGTTTACAAATTCTCATGTAACTGCTAAACAGTGCACTAAAATATGTTTCTGAAGATGTTTGAGATGAGAAATAGGCAATACAGTAACAGAATCTTGTTGTATATTTGATCAGCACTGCTGACTTTTACAATTAGTCGACTTGTCACTGGCATGTTTACGATATTAATTTAATTACTAAATGATATATTGTGGGCGGGGCAACACAATGGTTTGAGTTGAAGGTGTGAGAAAGAATAGTATCAGTAACATTGTTAACACTGTGCTACATTACAGAGAAATACAAAACCGTACTAATGAACCTTCATTAATATAGGCCTATATTTTATCTACAAGTGCACGTCACACACTGAGCGAGCCGCCTGTTAATGACGCTGTGGGCTAATGGGCATGTAGTTACTTCCATGTTTCAAATGATACGTCGAGCTGATCTTTTTCCAGGAGCTGTTTATAAGTGTGTAGGCCTATCGTCTGTGGGACAGATGTAAAGTTATGGGTAGCCCTGCACTAACATGATCAAGTTTTCAGTGTTTATCAGACTGAATATTTACAGAAGAAGGGAAAGATATCTGTCGGCTGTGATTGGTTTGTACCGTGACTCCTGTCTGAGTGCTGAGCCTGGCTACTTCCTGTGCCTGTCCTTTCAAATTAAATTCCCACATGGTTCTGTCATATAGGTTTTGATTTATTTTGACTAATAGAGTTTCACTTGTTTTTTTTCTCCAACTAAGCGACCAATGAAATCTTGCCAACTAATACCCTTTCTGGTCGACTAACGATTGGTCGACTATCAGGGGGGCAGCTCTAGCTTCCATGGTGGCCATATGGAAATGAGGAAGTACAATCTGTAGTTTGAGCAGCAGCCCTAGAATACAGTGAAAATCTGTTTTTTTTGCTGGAAAAAGAGCAGGGAGATCTGGGCCCCGGTTAGATGGAGGGTAACACATACTACTCACATTGTTATGATACAAAGCTGGTTGAAAATCATTAAAGCATTCCTTAAAGGATTTATATCATGATCAAATAACCAATTTCTACCAGTATCAGATTTTTTGTGCCTGAGGACAGCATTTGTATTTTGTCCATTCACATTATTCAGCGCAACTTTCTTATTTGCATCAGAGCCTCACAGCCAGTCAATAAACTTTGTGCTTTCTAGTCAGCTTCAGCACTTTGCTGTTTATTGAATTTGGACAAACTTATTACAAAAACACCTTTAACAGCACTTCAGGAAAAAAACAGCTCTCAGTCAAACACTGTGTTTGCCTGTCATCACATCATAATTTATCTTGATGACATATATAAAAAAAACCCTCCTTATTATGTGTCAAACATCGCTGTCATTCATGGTGCCATGTGATGTTAACACCTGGGTCTCATTGGCTGTAAACACATGCTCCATGCTGACAAAGTTGTCAGTTTGAGTATGAATCACAACCTGTCAGATGTCACGTTTGCTCTGAACCCCTCACTCTCTACCCTGCTGGCATTCAGTGCTGTATTGTATTAAAAAATGATGGTAAAATTCAAGCTCAGAGATAATTATATCACGTAGAAGGTTACAATCAGAGCAGTTTACCACTGTTGTGATATTCATCGCACACATGCGAGCAGCAGGCAGAGTTTAATGCCACCTAAAATAGTTTGACTTGCTTCAGAATATTAAAGGGCACAAGTGGGAGTTAGAGAGAGAGCTGAGAGGGACACGACAGTTTGTTTTCATACACATGCTTTTTATCTGTGCATGCGTGTGTGTATGTGAAGCAGACCATGCTTAACAGTTGGCCCGGGGAAATGTCATTCACCACTCGCTATATGAGCGTGATGTAAAATGGAAATGATTTTCTATGGGACAGAATGGAGAAACATTTTATCTGTTTCATTTGTAGTCCTGTGTGTTTCCTACCGTGAAATAGGTGAGTTTGGACTCCCCGGCTAAAAGAATTTCATCAGATCTGGTTTCAGTGGAGAGACCTTCAAACCTGCATGCTGTGTGAATTCAGGGTCCATGCAGAAAAAATAAACAGGGTTTGGTGAGGATGTTTTTTGATGTAAAACGTCCAGCACAAAGGGAGGCATTGAGGCTAGCGTCTGCTTCTTGGAGTTGCTTTTGGTCATTTTACAGCAAAATGATTGTGACTGATTCAGATCAACCTTCACAAATACACAGACTCTATAAAACTCCATATAGAGTTGAGGGGGGACCGCAGTGATGATAATCTGAGCAACCACTACACATACAGCTCATCATGTGATACATTATTGATCCTGCATTTATGTGGTGTTGTTATAGTCGGAAAAATGAGTTACTGATGTGAACGCCCCCTCAGGTTGGAACAACTTCAAAAGTTGGTGAAAGTTTTGGTACAAGTTGCGGAGTAGTGATGTGCAAACCAGTTCTTTAGGTGTTACTGAATCACTAGAATCAGTTCATTAAAAAGATTCATTTACCGTGCTTGGCAGGAGGAGCCCTGACTGTGTACTGTGCAATCCGACTCACTGAACTGATACACAGCTGCCCTGCACTGGTGAGTCTTATTACTGGCCATCCTAACGTTTTAAGTTTGTTTATCTGGAAACGAAGCCTGTTAAAACAACGAGGAGGTGTGTGATTGTGTTCATGCGGCTTGACTCCTGGCTACATTAGCCGTTAGCTTGGAGAAAACGGTCCCTATGAAAGTGATCGGGGTTACGTTGTTCACCGAGTGATTCGTTTACCGAGTGATGTGTCACACGGTACGCACACCCTCCCTGCACCTTGGCTACCTTGCGACTCGCAAGTGATTCATCGTTCGCACAGACCGAATCGGCACTCCCACTCCCGGCCTGCACACTTGGTGCTGCTGCAGCTGAACTGAGAAATGAACGAATCATTTCTGGATGTGATTCAGTTCAGTACGTTCACTCAACAGATTCGTTCTTTTGAACGATTCGTTCGCAAACGACACAATGCTATTGTCGAGTTGGTGTCATCTATGCAGAAACATGGCAGATGAATGTAAAGGTTTAAATGATGGCAAATTTTTTTTATGAATTTACATATTGCATGTCAATGTTTTGCTGACATGTCATTTGTAATATTGTGTTAGGTTGTAACCATTAGCTGCTGTCCATGCAGAGTGACCTAGATTAGTTAGAAAAGTTATTTACCAGCATTAGTCTCAGCACCTCCACACAGTCATTGCAGCCATGGAATTACTGTAATGGAGAATAGAAGCATTTTTTACCATGAAAAGTCATCAGTAAAAGCATCTAAACCCTCTCATCCAAGAAGCTTCTTCAGTTCTAAATGACTGGTATGAAGTTGCAGGCTATAAATCCTGTGTGGGTGGGAACCCTTGCAGAGTCGTAGGGGTCACATGAGCTCTTAGTTTCAGAGTCGTTAAGGTCACAGTGTGAGTCGTTGACCCACCTGGCCACCATGTGCGTCGTTAGGGTCAGGTGTAGCCAGAGTTGAAAATAGGTGAAAAACTGTTCAGAACGGAAGAAAACTTGAAGTTTCAAAGCGTTTACCTAAGTATTACCTCATTATTTGAAACTTAACCCTATATCAATATGAACACTATATATAAGACAATTATACAGAAAAGAATAATAGGTCCCCTTTAAAGGTAATTATGTACAGTATTTTTAAAAGAGAAAAACTTCACCCATACAGAATCATCAGACTCAACAAATTAAATAGCTTATTGGTGGCTTATATCTCTGCAGGCAATATTTATCCTTTTATTTATTTACAGAAATGAATGAGTAGTATTTCTCTGCTAAAATATATATTTACCGTGTGCCATATTATATTTTGAGTTTTGATGTGGGCATTGATGTCAGTTATTGTAAAGGACCAATATACAATACAGCTTGATACTGTGTGGCAGCATTAGTCATTCTACCATTGGGAATGAATGAGTTATACACATACACACACACACACACACACACAACCCAGGACTATGGCAGTATGCTGATCTGTTGGAGGTGACACTTTTTGCACTCGTTAATTCATTCTCATGAATTTTCAATGGGGTGTCATATTATGATGTCATAACGTCTTCCCTTTTTTTCTTTTGCTGTTAATTGTGACACTTTTCCCATGAGAGCGTCACCACAGCAAATGTTTATTTTAATTGGTTCTCCCAGCTGTGATTCACTCCTATTTGGTTTTATGGAAAATCTCACAAAATTAAAGACCCTGAGATAAAATAAAACATATGTATATAAATAAGATATACAATGAATTGATAAATGCATAGAATTCTGATTTGGCTATCCTGAAAACCCTTGTTAGTGTTTTCTAAACACTTAAAAACAATAAATAAGGCTACTGGTGGCTGCAGATTAATGAACCGCATCTATTGAAGCAAGACAGTTGAAAACCCCCTTTTTCCCCACAATGTGACAACTGTGTGTGGTGATGAAAAAACAGACCGAAATTCAAAATGTAAAGATATTCTTTTGAGGCTTCATGAAGGTTCAGGAAGCCTCGGGAGAAAACCAACTTAAGTCAATGTCATGTGCATAAACTTTACCTCACATCTAACTCGTCAATTAAACCTCAGCATGGTTACATTTGGTGACATTTAACAAATAAAACATATGAAAATAAAGTGGTGATTCATAAAAAAGCCTAATATAAATGTATATAGCCTGGAGATGATTTAACAGTGTTCGCATGGTTATGGAAAACCTGGAAAAGTCATGGAAAACTGCTTCACAAATACCTGTATAATAGAGTCTATCTATCTATCTATCTATCTATCTATCTATCTATCTATCTATCTATCTATCTATCTATCTATCTATCTATCTATCTATCTATCTATCTATCTATCTATCTATCTATCTATCTATCTATCTATCGAGAGATGTAAATTTGTGTGATGCCTGGCTTCAGTTGGACAAGTATAAGGTGGGGTTCGAGAAAGACAGGCGCTGAGACTAATGTGTCTGTATAGTTAAACGTTCAACACTTCGAAATTGGGAGCTAATGTTAAGCACCTGGTTTGATGTTGCTGCGCAAATAAAGTTTTCACCCTGATGACCAACATGACACCTGCTGCCAGCTGCAAAGGACCATTTCAGATGCTGTGTCCAGAAACAAACCCGGTACTGCAGATGTACTATGGGTGCTAAAGGTGTCTGTGGGTGCTTTCATTGCCCTGTCTGGTTCGGTTCAGTTGAACTCAAGTTCATTTGCCCACAAGGTGCGGTTCATTTGGGCAGGTGTGAACACAGCAATCACACTGGAGTGTGCATCAAATCAACCAGACCAAGACCTTCTTGAAGAGGTGGTCTCGGTCTGGTCACAAACGAACTCTGGTGCAGTTTGTTTGTGGTGAGAAGGTGTTCTGACCTCCATCTGAACCAACTGCAGTCACATGGCACATTGTTTGGGTTAAACATGAGCATGTTACAGTCCTGGAGGATATTAATGTGCACCTCCTCCTGTACTGCCTTAATATGCACATTCAGCACATCCAATGCATCAAAACATTGTGTTCTAGTTAGAGCCGCGCCTCGTTTTCAAACTGTATGGTTTGACTAAAATGAACAATGACAGCAATATAGTCCACGATGAGCAGCGCTAAAATCAACCTGCGTAGTTGTCCCTCCATTGTGACATTAGAAAGTGTCACATTTATCTTGCAAGTATACTCTTTTTCAACATTTGTTTACTCCCTGGATTTTTCCCACATGGAAATTCTGAGCAATCAAGAGCAGCTTTCTCACACAAGGCATTTGATCTGGTCTGATTGTAAATGCTGCCGTGAGAACACAAACCAACTCTAGGTCATTATGCAACTTTGTAACAAAATTAGTCCCTGATTCAGACCAAAGCAAGAAAGCACCCTAATTCTCACTATTCCTACAAGTCATGTCAACACAAGTCAGCTTGTTCAGGCCATGTTCCTTGATAGCTATCAGATTTGCATGATATACTGATATACAGTACTGGATATGTGCTTTCGGACTACCTCCTTATTTTAAGTTAAATTTTGACATGATTTTCTTCCTTTCATTTATACACAGAGATTTCAGAGAATGTGTGGTCATGAAAATGTTTGTCAAGGGCCTGGAAAAGTTAAGCAAATGTTGTGATGGAAATGTGATGAACCCTGTTTAAAACTTTGATCATTTTGAACATTTGCCCCAGAGTCACATATCAACTCTTTGAAGGAACAAACAACACTCTAATCAACTTGTCAACTCCATATAATTGTCACCGAAAAATCAGCGCTCATTAGTGGTGCAGAATACTACACAAGATGCTAATTTGTCAGTTTGTGACACCCGTATTAAGTCAGATTATCTGATTTCGTAAAATATAGCAGTGTCCTCCTCCCCTAAAAACTAATAGCTCAAAATATGAGGCTACAGTGCTTTCACTTTAACCTTTGTTCAGGTACAGATAATGTCTCCCCCCTTTATCTCCAACACCCTCTGGTCTGTGACTTCAAAATAGGATACTAGTACAACTTGTTTTTTTTTACCCTTAAAGGGTACTCAAGGGTAAACTGTTGGAAAATGGGAAAGGTGGGGAAAGATGGAGATTTGAAGGGTTATGAGAAGAGAGGCGAGGCGTCCTTTAGTCACGGGGTTATGAAGCATTTTATCACAGCTTTTCTCTGACTCTGCAGCTCCTCTGACATTATCAACCTCACACTTTGTGAAAGCAAAACTCTCTGAAAAAAACTGCAACACTGCAGTCCTCAAACAAACGCCTCAAACATTTGCAGATTCTAAGCATTTTGTAGCCAAATGTCTATGTATGCAAATCAGGGATCAATTCTGTTTTTGATGAAAGAAAACGTACAAGTTCAGTGTGGCGGTCTGCTGTTGTTTACATTGTGTTCTGGCTTTTAACAGCTTCATAATCAAAGGCTTCTCTCTCTCTGCACTGTGTCTAACTCTGAGCAGTAATGGAGGAATAAATTGAAGTGCTGAGATTTCAGCATACAATTGTGTTTTATCTTTTGCTCATTATTTCATACACACCAGTACAAAAACACATACACACACACGCACACACACACACTGCTGTGCATACATAGAGTATGAATGCAAAGGACATGTACAGTATGTATATGCGCTGACACAAATGGACTGCGTGTAGCCAGATGCACAGTTTTTGAGGCATGCGTCTTGTCCTTAAAGGACTCTGAAGCATTTTGCTCGAACAATTCTGATGTAATTCACCTCAATTCACTGATTTCTCCACGCTCAGCTCTTTTGTAATTACACACTTTTCACGGCAGACTCAAATTAATTAAAGTAGATCTCCAGTTGTTGTCTGCCCTCTCGCCGGCTGCTGATAAATCACATCACCATTCAGTGATGCAGTCGAGGAGGTGGATATATTGTGACTGTCCTATTATCCATACAGTGAGTTAGTGGTCATGAGTTTGATTTATGGATATAGGACAGCTTCATCCACCAGTATTAGTCAGTAATGTTGGCACAGTTTAAGTACTTGTGCTGTCAGTTCCTATACATTACAACTGTGGACATGTGGAGGGTGAGGGTGTTGCTACGGATCTGTCTCCATTTGTTTGTTTGTTGTAGTAACATGCCATACCTCTAAAAAATGAAAATGAAATTTGGTAGGGCTGTAGTTAATGATTACTTAAACAATCAATCCATTTTGTGATTATTTTTTGTGGAAAAAGGCAAATAATACAATCTTTTGGCTGGTAGACAATATGTCTGGCTGGTAGATTCTTCATCTACCAGTACCCTTGGCTGTTGAGTCAAAAAGTTAATTTAAGACACTGCAGACAAGCATTTTGACACAGAGAAATATGAATTTGTCATTTAAAGGTGTTTAAAGTGGAATTTATACTGGTGCGACCCTACACCATAGCCTACACATGTGGCCTATGCCGTTGTAAGCATTTATACTTGTGTGGTGGTGTGTCTGTGTCACTCTGCAGTTACACTCCAAAACACCAGTTGGCGGTGGGATTTCTGTGAAGTGCTGTAAAGTTTAATTGATTCAAAACACACATTAAACACACATTAAACATGGCTTAATAGAGACACAAATACAACATGCTAAAGTTTTAGCACAAGCCTATGGCATTTTACATTGTATAAATTAGCCTAGCGGCTAGTGGACGTTTCCTCCTCTCATGTGAAGCCAGGGACAACAGCAACATTTAACAAAGGTAATGTTATAAAATTCAGCTCCATTAATACTCACAAGGTTCACTGACAAAACAACTGTCTTATACTAAACCCATTTTCTGAACAAATTTAACATTTTAACATTATTAGCACAAGCCTATGGCATTTTACATTGTATAAATTAGCCTAGCAACGAGTGGAGATCTCCTCTACTCATATGAAGCCAGGATAAATCACACACAAGCCATAAAATGATATTTTATGGAGCCGTTATTGTCTTCACAATTTATTGTTTCTTACCTGTGAAATTAAAGTAAATAAAAGCTTCGTTTCCACTGAGGGAAATGGTTTCAGTTCACAAAAATAGTTAGGAGGTCTGCGTCGCTGCGACACATGTGGTTACATTTCTGGGGAGGTGCATGTCAGGCTACGGTGTAGGTACAGCATCAATTCAACACAGAAGTATACTTGTTTCATCATGCAAATAGTTTGTAAAGCACTGTTATACTAAATATAAAATTCCCATCAACAAACTAAAGTCTGGCATCTTTATTCGGCTTTGAACCCCAGATTACTAAGAGGTAAGAAAATGCAGATATAAATATGTTAACTCAACATGGAATATTAAATATGGCATAGCCTTTCATAACTAATGTTAATTTTCTACACTATCAACGGCTTATAATGTATTTCCATACTTATCCATGCCGGCATCAACAAATACATCCAGTTTAAGCATGTGTTGATGCTGCTGTGTTTGTGTTAATGAAGGCAGAAGATGGTGTTTATTTGGAGCTGCTTAATTAGCAGCAACAGTAATGAAGCCACATGGGACACAGTGTTGGTATCTGGACGGCCAGGATAGGATGATTATTTAGACTGGATTTGTCCAAGAAGCCGTTTTTTTTTTTACCCACAAATGCAAAACACACAATACACACACACACACACACACACACACACACACACACACACACACACACACACACACACACACACACACACACTTTCTTCTCTTGATCTGCTGCCAGAAGAGGTGTGTGCATAAAAACTTCCATGTGTGTTTTATGCACGTGTTTGTTTATCCCTTTATATTCAAATGTGTATCTGTGATTTCATGTGCGTGTGTCTGTGATTATGTGTGTTTATGTGTGTGTGTGTGTGTGTGTGTGTGTGTGTGTGTGTGTGTGTGTGTGTGTGTGTGTGTGTGTGTGTGTGTGTGTGTGTGTGCTTGCTATTTGAAGAAGAGCTACCAGGGGCATAGCAGGGATTATTTGCAGCCTCTTTATGAAGGGTTAGTTGATTGTAGAGATGTTATTGCTAACTGCTTCAAATCTGCGGGAATTTCATCTCTTCCTAACTTTCATTCACTTAAGTGTCCCATTAAATATGAGCCAGCTGGGATTTATGTAACTGTTATTACAGTAAAATATAAACTGATAAATTGCGATGATTCATAGAAATTTGCTGGCAACAACGAAAAACTTTACTCCGGCATTAAACACAGTATAAGAGCTCAATCATTTAAATTGGTCCTGGGAGATGCAGGAAGTTAATTTATAAACAGCAGCATCAAACTTCAAGTCCATGTGGGTGTTCAGAATAATGAGGTTTGTTAGATTTAAACAGGTCCACTTATTTATTGAAGAAAGAGAAGAGCTTCTCCCCAAAGTTGACATGAGAAAGTGTGTGTGCATGTCTTTGTGCATGTTTGCTATTACCTGTATGTGTGTGTGTGTGTGTGTGTGTGTGTGTTGTGGAAAATGCCAATTTCAGCGTTTCAACTGACGCAGGCTGACAGTGAAGGAGCAGAAACAGCAATGAGACGGACGACAGACACTTTCTCCCTCTCTCTCACACACACCTACACCCACAGACACACTTCACTTATCATAAGCTATCGTTCTCTCCCTCGTCACACTCTCACCTAACCCGTCTTTCCTTTTCTTACTATCCTGCCTCACTCTCTCCCCCCTCTTCTTCTCTCCTTCATCGTCTTCTCTACATGACTCTCCTCTTTTACTCCATTATTTTTTGTTGCCTCTTCCTTCTCCATCTGTCCCTTCCCTATATTGCTTCTCCTTTTTTCTCTTTTCCTTTTTGTCTCCTCTCATCCATCTCCTTATTACTGTATCTTCTAAGGGATAATCCATCCCAAAATTGAAAAAGTGCTATATATCCAACACATTAGCACTCCGACCTTCTCACATATTGACATTTTGGTCATGGACTTTCCACGTCCAGATACAACGTGCAAGGTACCCTGGGTGCATTGGTTAACATTCTGGGACACCGTGTCAAGTTCTGCCTGTTACATGCATTGTCTTCTTTTAAAATGCACCTCCATTTTCACAGGAAATTTAACATTTACATACAGTGTCTTAAAAAAATGCACTTCATCCACCACCCTCACTGCCCAAGCGCCGGATTTCGACGCCTTCAGAGTGAGACCGGGCTCATTTATCAGTCTAGATTGTTTTGGTGTGAGTTGCTGAGTGTTGGAGGTATCGGTGGTAAAGATGTCTGCCTTCTCTCCAGTATAATGGAACTAGATGGCACTTGCTTTGTGGTGCTCAAAGTGCAAATGAAAATACATTTAAAAAAACTCAACAGCAGTGTCTCTTTCCAGAAATCATGACCTGGTCACTCAAGATAATCCACAGACCTTGTTGTGAGCAGTTTCATGTAGGAACAATTTTTTTTCCCCACCGAACTACACCCTCCAACTGTATCACTGCGCAGAAGGAAGCATGCATCTGCTGCTAGCTCACCTAGCACCACTGAGCTAGCTTACATTAGAGTTCAGCCAAGAAGGATGCCATACTGTTAAAATCCGTACTGTCGCAACATGGATGTATTATTAGATCCTGATACTGGATCCTTAGATGGCACCTCTTCAGTCCAGTGAGAGTTGCTCATTGGTGCATACAACAAAAAATCTTCTAGCTTCCAGGTTTACTTTCGAGGTATGCGACCCACTGAATATGCGCAGTAGATTCTCTCTCAAAAACTTGACATTGTGATGCCATTGCAGATTTTAAAAGGAAAGTTTTACAAATATAAACCGTCATTGAAAATTCTTCATAGACAGAGTCAGAATTTACCTTGTGTGCAGTTGATAATTGTAATTATAATACACTTAGGGCAGCTGTGGCACAGTGGTAGAGTGGGTCGTCCACTAATCGGAAGATCAGCTGCTCAATCCCCGGCTCCTCCACCCTGTCAGAGTATCCTTGAGCAAGACACTGAACCCCAAATTGCTCCCGGTGGCTGTTCCATCGGTCTCTGAGTGTGTTAAAAACTGAGTGGCAGGTGGCAACATGTATGGTAGCCTCGGCACACCAATGTGTGCGAATTGGTGAATGTGACTCATAGTGTAAAAAGCACTTTGAGTAGTCGGACGCTTTACATTACTTAAAAACGATCATAAAATAGAATACAGTAAAATACACACAACATTATTCACACATTAAAAGCTGTTATGAAAAGACAAGTTTTGATGAGTGATTTGAAGCGAGAGAGGTCAGTGCAGTCTTAGTGTGTTTGGGGAGAGAGCTCCAGTTGGAGGTGTCCTGTCAAAGGTGTCACAGGCGTCTCTTTTATAATGGTGGTCTATGGGAAAAATGCATTTTGGGCCACATGTTGTTTTTTTTGCTTCAGTACTGCAAGTGGCAACAGGGAAAAAATGGAAAGAAGGCTTTCTACTTCACGTCGGTCCGTCCTGGAAATGGGATCCATCCTCAGTTGCTCCCTCTGACGCAAATTATGATTTGTGATATTGGGCTTTATAAATTGAATTGAAGGAGATACTTGTTGTGTGTCTGTGTTGTTTAGTTCCTAAATCCCAAACTGTAATCCAAACCATGACAAATATGTAATTTTGGACTGTAACATGTCTGTTGTTTTGGTAGGTGATGTAAAAGTTAAAATAACCAGTGTATTTTAGGACCTCTGTGACCTGAAAGTGACCCTAGTTAAGAATACTCTTAAAGATCAACAGCGTGGTCCCATGGCTTTTATCCTGGAGGGCTCAGTGCTTCAGCTGAGGGAGTAGTTCTGCATCACTTTCCCTTGTTCTGCTTTTATTTAGCATACGGCTTGTTTGTTGTTGTTGTGTTTTGTCTCAGTGTAATTACTTTCATTAATATTATGCTTGCACATGTGGAGAATCACAGATAATTTATTGTCTCAACAGCAAGAAACTCCGCTGAGACACGGCTAATTTCACAGATGTTGAGTTGTTTTTCTAGTCCCTGTAAGCTCTTTGCATACATCTATCTAACATCTATCTGTCTGTCTATCTATCTGTCTGTTTGTCTCTCTATGTGTCTTACAAAGATTACAGCACTGCATTGAAAATAATAGCTCAAATAAAAAGGTTATTTAAGTTCCCCTCAGCGTCTTCAGGTGAACAACAGAGACCCATGAGAGCAGCATCCCGTTACTCTACATCTCTGTCTGCATAGGAACCATGATTCTGTGCCAAGGTTTATGAGGACGATATCTTAAAATGATTTACAGCCCTCTACAGCGCTGCTGTAAAAATCCATGAATCATCAAGGTTTGATTTTATTACCATCAAGCTACGAGAGAAAAGTTCACATCACGGCCTGAGGGTGGAGGTATTGAGCTCTGCATCGTTTCTTCTCTCAATCTCAGTGTGCACGTCTCTTCAACCTGAGGAAACTGCGCTACAAGGTTAACATCTGTAGGAGTCAGGAAGAGAGGGATGCAAGGAGAGGAAAAAACAGCATGAGGGGAGAAGGGGGAAGGGTTGAATTAGAGGGAGAATTAGAGAAAGTAAAGAGAGAGGACGAGGGGGGGAAGAAAGGAAAGGACACGAGACTGTTTCTTGATGGTTAGGGAAGATTTTACGTATATAAAAATAGAAAATGGAACACAAAAATGAAATTTAATTTAACATAGTTGCAATGAAATGATGGAAAATAGCGTGAAGAAGGGGATAAAAAACAGGAACGAAAGATTGATGATAGAGGGATGTAAAAAGAGAGAGCTGCTGAAACAAGAGATCAATACTTAACTGCTGGGTGCTGAAATGGTGGTGGCAACTGTCTCCCTGAGTTTCCTCCTTAGCTAGACACACACACACACACACACACACACACACACACACACACACACACACACACAAACACACACACACACACCTCCCCCAACAGACCAGTACTGAAGCCAGAACACACAATATCTCACACACATGCTTACAGCCCGAGCAAGAGAGTGTCTAAAGCTGTTGAGACGACAGAATTAAAGGACGCCTGCTGAATAAATGTAACAGGTCTTGCCTGTTTTACCTTTAATCAGTCTACATCAAATGTCATTTGTATAACACATTTATAGGCAGAGGAGCTTTACACACAAACTAAAACTATTTTGACCACCAAAAAATCCCAGTTGTAGCATAAGGTAAATGTGTAAATTCCATGCACTGATGTAGGTCATGAGATGTGGCTGAAAGCTCCAGAAAAAATTCACTTATTCAAACGGCCATTTTTAAGATCAGTGATGAACCATGACCTTTAACAATACGGAAGTCAGACGGATCAGCCCTAAAAGTATATCAAATATTGAAATAGCACGTAGAAAAATGTACATGACATATGAATCATTGTGCAGATTACAGTAGAGATGCACCGATCGATCAGTAGGTGACCGGAATTGGCTGATTTTCACCTTGACCAGCCATGACTGGTGACCAATGAATTGAAAGCTACTGTGTTAAGATTACTAGCACACTTGGATATACCACCCAAATCTGTATTAATCAGGGAGTTGGTAAGTAGCTCAGAAGTGTAGTATAGCAAAGCTAATGCTAACCGTTCCATGTAAGTGGATGGAAGACGCTAAAACACTTAGTCTGGAGGGTATAACTCAATAAAAAACACAAGTATAGGTGGTCTACTCTGGTCTCCTAGTTAGCTGCTTAGTCAAGATAATAAACAGACGACTGGGGTAGTTGATAATGAGCTCAAAAGTTTCACATAGAAAAGATAATGCTAACTGTTTATAAGTGAATGGAAATGTTTAAACAGTTAGCGCCATATTTCAGGAGGTATAGTTAGTTAAAAACACTGAGTTGGGTTGTCTAACTTAGTGTTTAAGTTAGTCTAGATGGATTTCTTCTCTCTGTTTGATAGATTTTGGAGTTTATTCCATGGCAGCTAAAGATTTTATTGCTAGCGATATAATGGAAAATAATTTGGTAATGTTACTTGAGCTGAAAGGGAGCCGTCAGTCAAGGTGATCCGATCATGCCTACACAATCCTGAGAAATGACTTGAGCAGCCAAATGAGCTGTTTTTTGAATGAGGTATCTAACATAATGAAGATTTAATTTCACTCATTTTTTTTGTATAATGAAACAGTTTCCAGTGGCTTTAAAGAAAAATATTTAATATGTTTGTGTACGGTTAGAGTACAGTTAGAGTTCTAAGAAAGAAAGAAAATCAGAAACAGACAAAATGGGATTCGGCAGGTCAGACTTAAAAAAGCAGAAATCGGCCCAAGAAAATTGCAATCAGTGCATCTTTAGTTTAAAGCAAATGTTCATACTTGGGAACTGAGTCATTTGTATTTATTCCTTGGCTTTGCTCTCTGGTTGAACACACACCTCTATTTCACTTCTGTATATGATCCCCTTTACACCTCATATTAAAATGTGTCTTGTATCCAGATTGTATCTAGATATGATTTAACCTGATTACATTTACACCTGGTATTAATATGTATCTCCAGTGTCCACATTGAGACCAGATTGCTCTGTCCAGCTCACACAACGGAACGGTTGTAGTCATTCTTCACCATTAACTCAGCTTCATGGATGGATCGGTTGTGATATGATTCGCCAAATTTTTCTTGTATACTTTCATCTGGTCATGTCTGGTCTTTGGCCTGTAAAGTGTACGGTTGCAGCCCCTGCAGTCTGAACGGGCCCTGTTCCTGCCTGTCAACAACTGATGTTAATAAAAGTTTTAGTATTTTTTAAAAATTCCCATTAGATCATGCATCATTGCTGGTTCATAGTTTTCTTTGTTATATGCAACAAAGACAGTCAGGAAGATTTAGAGGGTAGCAACAAGGTTGACTAAGACAAAAGAGGCCTACCTGATTGCAAAGACAGTGATCGACAGGAAGAACATTACGGATGAGGGAGACACCCCAGTAGTGTTAGCATCAGATGAGAGCTGCAGCGTCAGGAAAAGGAGAGCTTGACAGCTTAGGTATTTATTCCCACGTAGTTGTGGAATGAAAATACAATTGCGTTTGCTCTTATGTTCAATGTGGTCGCATTGTATCCCTGACCAGCTCTGGAGGTGGTTTGGCTGATCGGATCACAGGTCGTCCTCAGTACCTGTACTTTCATGTAGTCAAGCACTATTTGACTTCAGTCCGATCACCCTCAGTGAATTTAAACGCTGATGTAAGATGTAATGGGGGTCTAAGATTCTCTCTGATTGGGAATTCTTTCCTCATCCTCATCACTTGTCTCCTGTATCACTCTCTCTACCATGAAGTGTGCTTGTGGTGACGCCTTGGGCAAAAGTATGTTTGTGACATACTTCAAAATGCACCTTTCTGTACATATTGTCTCTTTATCCGTGGAGTATAAACAATTTGTGGAGTTTCACACTCACAATACAACGTGCATTAGCAACACTGAGATGCATTTACTACCGGCAGTTTGTCAGCTGGTTACAAAGAGTTTTAAAAAATCTGACAAAAAAATGTCGACTGATAAGGAAAAATTCTGTTTAATAAGAAATAAGGCCACTTACAAACCTTTAAAACTGATGTTATTGTCTTGTGGTCCTTGGAAGTGTTAATCAATACCACTTAAGATTAAATATTTGCATGCTTGCACCTAAAATCTATACAAAAATATTTATTCCAGCTCTCGAATTTATGTACTGCAGTCTTCATGGTAAAGTTTAGTGAAATTCACAGAGAAGAGCATGCTGATGATAACAGACCCACACAGCAGATCACCTCATCCGCAGCTACTGTCAATATGAAGACAGTCTAACCCTATTAGTTAGTCCGTCCTGTCAGTTCATTGCATCACTAAAGTGTAGCTATGGTTGTATTATTGATCTTAAGCCAGCTGAGAGTTATCAGAGCACACTGCAGCCTCTCAGTCCTCAGAGTTTACAGTTATCTCTCCCTCTCGTTTGTGCTTTGAAAAGGACTTGAAAGCAAAACACCAACCCATCCTGTCAGAGTTCATGAGCTGGAAAGCTGAAGGTCAAAAGCACATACCACCCTCACTGGGCTGGTGTGTGGAAAAAATGCCCACCTGTGGAGAGAGCACTTTGGCAAGAGTGTCACAGACAATATATTTCATAATGGTGCAGTCTGACACAAAGTCTACAGTCATTCCTCTACATCAGGGGTGTCCGAGGTCATCGTGCCTCATCCTTTGCAAGAACATGTGTTAAAGCTGCTTCATGTTGTTGCCAGGGGCCGAAAACCAAAATTGAATAATGACTCCAACAATTGTACCTTAAAATCCTGATTGTGACACAGCCAAAACTGAGTGTGCAACTTATGTGAAGATGGTCCGCGGTATACAGTGTATCGATGAGTTTACCACATTGATTACAATGGGCTCTGTTTTACATAATGTACCTATTTCCATTTTATTAAAGCTTAAAGTTCCGCTTAATAAAGTACGGGCCGTTTTGGGAGACAGACTGTCCGTCTCCACAGCTCCAGCCTCTGGCTCCAAAAATTCAAGATGGTGACAGCCAAAATGTCAAACTTTAGGCTTCAAAATGGCAGTCAACAAACCAGTGGGAGACGTCACGATAGCTACGTCCATGATATTTACAGTCTATGATTTTTGTACTCTAACCAAACAAAACTTGGGGCAGCTGTGGCTCTAGAGGTAGAGCAGGTCGTCCATGGGTCGTCGGTGGTTTGATCTCTGGCTCCTCTGGTCCGCATGTTGAAGTATCCTTGGGCAAGATACTCAACCCCAAATTGCTCCCAATGGCTGTTTCATTGCTGTGTGAGTGCATTAAAAACAGAGTAGCAGATGGCTCCGTATATAGTAGCCTCAGCCACCAGTGTGTGAATGTGTGTGTGAATGGGTGAATGTGTCATGTCGTGTTAAAGCACTTTGAATGGTCAGAAGACAAGAAAGGTGCTATACAAGTGCAGGTCCATTTACCTTCCATTTTACCAACAGTGGCTACTATACCTCAGTGGAGATGTGACTGGATCATTCATGACAGATCCAGGTTCAGTTTGTTGTAATCTATTACTTGTGCAATTAACATGCAATATATTATCAGGCTGGTTTCAAATAATCTGTGTATTATTTCAGTATTATGGGGAAAAAAACTATGGCATTTCAAAATAATTGTGATGGAAAATGATTGTTTTCACATTGTTCACTTGAACTGCCACTAGAGTAAATGTGACAGATTTAGTCCCAGCAGCAGTGGGAGGACTTATGCTAGGAATTTGGCCACTGTCACACATGAGCAAAATAAACATCACTGTATAATAGCCTCTTGTTCACTTCCATGCAGTGCGAGCAGAGGGGCGGATAAAGCATTCGCTTCCCGTGACAGAATAAGTTTGCATTTTTTCCCTTTAACTTTAACCAGCGAACAGCCTCAACACATAGCAAAGAAGTGTGTGTGGAGGAGACAGATAGTTGACGTGTTTAACCAGCTGATTATGTATAATATTGACCATGACAAATACAAACTGCCCCACATGAAAAGTGCTGTTTGGCTGGCAGTTAATCGGGGGACAGGCAAGGAATATAAAAAAAAATGTACCAGTAACATCATATTTCGTGCTATTTATTAGCAAGCAGGTTAGCTTTCTGTGTCCATCACATCAGGCGCAGCCCACATTCACACCGAATATCATCTCTGCAGGCAATAATCTCACAAACTCCATGGACCAATTAGAATAGTAAAGCTGTCACTTGTCCCACTTCAGCAGGTTTAAAAAAAAAAAAAAAAGTTTGTAATAATCCACACACAAATATTACCACTGTAGGTCCAATTATCCAACCATTTTTAACCTCATTTACCTACCATTAACGTACTGGTTTGACAGGCCAATGGCAGCATTTCTGTGTGACAGAAAGCTGCTCTTTCTGCAAGTGCTGCGATAATGGCATTTGATAAAGACACAGAGGAAAACACCAGATTGCAAGAAGGCGTTAACGATTGCCAGTACTTAATTACAGGCAATTAAAAGCATGTACTGTATATACAGAAGTTGTGGGAAGTGAACCAGAGGGACAAAAGGAGGACTTGATCTGCCTTTGAGGCCTCTCTTCAAAGCTAGACTCCATTGGCATAAACTAGTTTTATCTCGCTGAACATGGGAGCTGCTGGTCTACCGCTGCCTCGATAAGTTGGTTTGTGTTATATTGTGGGGCTTTGCTGTTTGTGTCCCCTCTCTGTATTCTGAGGTTTTCACAGGTCCATGAACGCAGCACAGGAACAACTCTTAATGAGTTCTTTTTCCCTTAGCAACAGTTTGGTGAGTCTGAGTTGTGAATCCTGATCGGTCGATCAGAGATGATCAGGTCAGATTGATGCATTAGAGGAGCAGCTGCTGCAGAGGAGCGTCAAAACAAACTTTCTGTTGCTGAGAGAGAGGCGCTGCTCCAAAACTTGATAGATTAATGTTTGAATGTGTGGGAAACACTGGACTTGGATTATACTACACAAGTTGTGTGACAGTTTGTATACAGATGTTTTGATCTACTTATGCTGTTGTTACTATTAACAATAGTAATAGCTGAATATTGCTTCAGTTATTCAGGAATTTTCTCCAGTTTTGGATTCTTTGTTAAATGGAGGCATGTGAGAAGACAGATTTCCTCATAAATTTAAAGTAACGTGGGGTGAGTAGCCGAAATACAGATGGTCATTTGGGGGTGAAATATTCCTTTGAAAGTCCAGACACACCAAAACGACACCAAAGAACTAGTGGTAATGAAGACCGTTGCACCTGAATTCAAAGGCTACAGCCAACTTCCATCTCGCAGGTATGTTCTGTGCCTGTGAGAGAGGATATAACTCTCCATAGCAGCAAGCAGCAGTAGTCTGGATTTTATTCAAAAAGGGAAACCTGTATCCTTTTTCCATTGTCACTCTTGACTGCGCCAAGTAAAGCCATGCTGTGCCGATTTGCGTTCCCATTATCAGTTTAGACACGTCATGCCATGCCAAGATGCACCGGAGATGGACCTTCTCCAGAGTAGGTCCAAAACCCAGACCGCCCACCCGGACGGGGTTTAGTTTCTCTCCTGCGTCCTGTTTTTACTTTAGATATCTGCTTTATTTTAATGTTTCATGTTTGCTGTCAGCTGTATGAGAAGTTGTGTGAAGTTGCTGCAAACAAACTCAACATTCCTTTTTTTTGGTGCTTCACTATAAAAGTTTATACATAACAAAAAAACTGGGGAGTTTTATTGTTAAGAATGTATATGAAATTAAATTAGCGCAACTTTGTTAGCAGCTTTTCTCTTATTAAAAAAAGTCTAATAATACAGCAGGGTGGAAAATGAAACCAGAAACAGCCACAGTGAGATGTTGATGAAGAGCTGCAGACAACAGACTCTTACTGCACCTCTGCAAACAGCTCACCTCCAACAGGTAAACTTCTTTTACCTTCCCTGCTGTGGAAAAACACATGCAGCAAAAATAACAGGGGACAAGCCATCATTGGTTTAAGACACAGCTTCAAGAAGGTAGATTCAAGATGCTAGTTAGCCAGTTAGCACATTAACAACACAACCTGATGTCAGAAGAACAAAAGATACTTACTGTATGCTAGCGAACAATAACACAAACAACCATTTTTGTGAAAGAGCCCAATGGCAAAAACAACAAACAAAAAAAACTCAGCATAACAAGTTTGTTTCGATCTCAATCCCTCTTGGCTTTAGGTGTTTATTTGCCTTCCTCACTACCATTTCATTTCTCATGCACGGAGCCGAACTGCCAACCAAGTGATTTCATTCACCAATGGGCTTTACCCTCTCCCACTTTGATTCAGCATGCTGATTCTACTGACAAGGGCCAACAGTGCGGCACACACACCACAAAAACTATATATGCCTGCTAGCTGTGAACAGAGTTTAAATCTGTTTGAAAAATGCCGGACAAGTGGGGCAAGGTAGAAATGGAAAGGTTGTGAAATTTTGTCCGTAAAGATGTGTGCGAACCCTGCATGTTTTGATTTGAGGTATATTGACTATATTGACGTTACACGAGAGCATTAAATGTTGAAAATGTGGGTAGTGATAACTTCTGAAACCAATCCATCACCTTGGGGTTGAAGGGTGGCCTTGACAGTTCCAGGTCGCAACTGAACTACAGAAAAGTCATAAACTACAGCATCAAAGATGTAAGACATTAAGTAATGTGAAGGCCTTCAGAGGTAACGTAGACTGATGCATGGCCCTGTCTGTGGGCTCGGATTCAGACTTATAAATTATTTTGCCTCTGAGGAGCTAGTGAAGCAGTCAGTGTGAATGCCGAAGAAGCTGTTGCAGGAATCATAACACAGTGTGGGAAGATTACAGCAATTCAGGAAACACTTTCTGTCTAGGAAAGTGGTAAATGGAGGTGGGATGGGGAATTTACATTTTGAAGTGAGTCTTTAGCACAAAACCAGTGAATTTTGTCTTACAGACTTGTACTTGTACTTAAAAAAGTGTCTCTCTGTGCTCACAAACCTTGACTGGCAGACTGATTACATCTTAACTTTTTCTGTGCTCACTCAATAGTATTGCAATTAATAAACTTTTGTATTATCCGTCACTCTGATTTATGAATAGATGAGAAGACAATAACTATCTGTATCCTGTCTCTTTTCAAAGACACTGACAGACACAAAAGCGTGTCTTTATATCCATCCTTCTATCTTTACGAGGCAAAGACAGACAAAAAAAAATCTAATTTTACACATACAGAATCACAAACAGTTAACTTTTTGATGAAAGAAAGAACCACTGCTTCTCAGGGGAAAAATGTTTAGACATTACTGTTCCTGTCCTCTGTGTGTGTGTGTGTGTGTGTGTCTCTGTGTGTTTGTGTGTGCTGATTTGTCTCTTGACAGTGAGTCGTCAGTCCCTGCTGTGCCTTCTGGCTTGATGAGAACATCAAGAGGCCTTTCTGACTCATGGCTGAGTGTGAGTGTTTATGTGCATGTGTGTATGTTTTAGTCCGTCTGTCTGTCTCTGTGCCTGTCAGTCTCCTCTAAGTGGATGATGCTTCATACAAATTCCAGATGCTTTTATATAAATCAGTCCAACTTGTTATTTAGGAAGAGCCACTTTGTAAGCTGCGAGGGAGTCTAGTTTTATAAGCTCTACCATTCTTTGACATTCTTAGAAATAATAAGTGCATGCAGGGAGTGTATGTTATTTGACAAGCCCAGTGTTATTATGTATAAGTGACTGTCGGCACAGTACAGTGCATTGATCAGACTGGATGAGACGATTACTCAGGTTAGTTCCCCCGTATAGGGTAAGTACTGGCAAGGACAGAGCAGAAAGACTCCAAAACAACTCACAATAATGAGCCTTTAGTGTATCACATTTATATGGCTGATACATCAGCAAACGATTGCCTACTTAAAAACCTGGCAGAAAGAGGACAACATAGGCATCCTGTTAAGAGTCCTCTTTTAGGCCAACTGTTGAATAGAAGTCAAAAAGTTACTATGGTGTTGATGCACAGCAGCCAGTGGCACCAGTCAAACGTGAGTTTGATCCTACCACCTGGGCCACACTGCCTACGTCTACGTGTGTGTGATGGCTACCTTGCTGAAGTGCTGTAGCTTGCACACATGTGGTGCACACACAGACAGCATTTCTGCTGCAGTGCACAGAAATGCTAGAGGGCTCTTAATTTAATAGCAAAAGTGTTGAGTTCAAAATATATTCTTTCTTTAATGTCTGAGATATTCTACAGAAATAAACTTTGAAACCATGGTTAAAGGTGTAATGTTGCTGATATGATGTCAATATGACTATCAACAGATCATTGTCACTGTGCTGCAAACGGCACGTGTCACATGGGGGAAAAAATGGGTGAGACTCCCAGTCTCTAGATGAGCTGTGTTGTGCTGCTCACACAGGCAGCGTGGCTGCTCTAACCTGTTAACAGGGCGCGTTTCCATGATGCAGATGCTCTGCTCAGGCAGGCAGTGCAACCCAGACATCAAACAGGCTTATATGAAGACCATACCCAGAAAACACAGAAGTGGTCAAATACAAAAGTCAAATATGTCAATACATTTTAAACACTGGAATTCAGAAACATTTCACCATATAAGTATACAGTTCAAATTTAAATATAAAATAACGGGTATACTAACAGCAGCTAGCTTCAGTTACATCTTTACTTCTGTCTGTATGTTACATTAGGGCACATTTTTTTAACATAATCTCAGTACATTACACATATTCTTTTTGAATGTAATACTGTGAACTTTTGCACATCCCCATGATGAGTGTTTCTCAAATCCCCAAGGGGTACTGGGTAGTACTGCAGAGGGTACATAAGATTTTTGTGAATGTTAATTTAAAAAAACATCAGTCATGCACAATTCCTAGAATACTTAAATTACTAAAGTGTAGGTGCAGCCTCCTTGGCAATAAACTGGATTCTGATTCTGTTGGTTTCACACTGAAGATGCCAACATTTCTGCAAACCACGGATACGTAACATTTGTATGTCGTTACGTAGTGGTTATGTTGAAACTTTATATTTCAACAGTGCTGTAGTTAACACGTGGTTATGTTTAGGCAAAAAACCCCACTTGGTTATGGTTCGGAAAAGATCACATTTTGGCTTAAAATACACGATTTTCGGCAAAAATTCCGCTGGAAAAGCAGAAATGTCTCAGTAAAAAACAATGAATTTTTGTGGTGCTATCCTCAGTGGACGCATCAACCCACATTTGATATGAAGACCTGCCGGTAACACAGCAAAGACTCGCCAACATGCTACCTGTTTTGTTGTCGGTCTCAAACAGTGGTCTGTAGCTTGGCAGGTGTCTGACCCAGTGACAGGCCATCAGTTATCACCTCCACCTCTTGATGACAAAGTCAGCTCATATAAAATGTAGAGAAACGTTGATATGATGCTTATAAAATGTATAAATGTAATATATTTGTGGTTTGGAGAAAAGTACAATTCCAACATATCCTGCTGGTGACAGACTTCACTGATTAGTAACATAAAATAAAAACCTACAGTACAATGGTATGTTTTCTTTGAAAACCAGAGTAATGTAGACTTTCACATTTGAACTAGCCAATATATATATATAACACGTTTGTGCCTTAGCTCATTAATAACAATTATTTCTCGAGTGCTTCTTTGGTGCTTTGATTTGATGATTGCTTTTTCTTAATAAGGCGAGGATCACTAAATCACACATAAATATGGTTGACTTACTAACATATAGCTAGTGCAAAAGTCTGCAGGCTTGCAACTTGCAGGTAGTCTCTTTGACTTACTAGTTTTGTTCCAAAGTTGTATGATTGCCTAGAGTTGGTTCGTGTTCTCACGGTAGCATTTACAAGCAGACCAGATAAAATGCCTTGTGTGAGAAAGCTGCTCTTGATTGGTCAGAATTTCCATGCGGGAAAAATCCAGGAAGTAAACAAAATGTTGAAGAAGAGTACACTTGCAAGATAAATGTGACACTTTTTAATGTCACAATGGAGGGACAACTACGCAGGTTGATTTTAGCGCTGCTCATCGTGGACTATATTGCTGTCATTGGTTATTTTAGTCAAACCATACAGATGTGCTGAATGTGCATATTAAGGCAGTACAGGAGGAGGTGCACATTAATAATCCTCCAGGACTGTAACATGCTCATGTTTAACCCAAACAATGTGTCATGTGACTGCAGTTGGTTCAGATTGAGGTCGGAACACCACCTCTTCAAGAAGGTTTTGGTCTGGTTGTTTTGTTGCGCACCAGAATGCGATTGCTGTGTTCACAAACGAACCACACTTTTGGTCTTTAGTTTCAACATATCAAGAAAATAGTCTGAAAAAGTGTGTGAAAGCAGCACAGCTTCAGACTGCGCCGTTGATTAAGGGAGCCATTTGATTCAGTGTTAATGTAAAAAATATTGCTTAATGCAGCTTTAATGATGCTGGCTGCCACAATAAGAGACTCCATTTTTCAGTTTTGTCCTGAGCTGAACAAGCTGTTGAGCCTCTGCATTAGTTTAGAGCATCCCTGTGTATTTCTTTCATTTTACGCCCTTCTTTTCTCTTTAAACAAAATACCCCCGAGAAAGGCTTGCTGCTCACCCCAAGACACTACATTTTCCTCTGCAACCTTATCAATTAAAAAAAAGGAAAATAATGTACACCACCCGCAGTTATTTGCTGTTCTGTAATTCCACGCCATTTATCAATACAAGCCTCTTGCAGGGTGAATTTCCATAAACCTGTAACAGCACTGCTTTATCATTTAATTGGTCCCCAGTGAGAGAGACACCTTAACATGCAAATAATACAGAAACTCCGAATTAAAAGCAGAATACACAGGCAGAAAAGCTATTGAATTCACAAGTGGTTGTCTGACAGCTGTGGTGCTCTTGCTTAAAGAGTTTTTAATTTTCCTCAGGTTAACAGAACGCCAGAAGTCCAGTATGTGAGGAGATAAGAGCAATTTTTTTTTGGTGTTGATGATTCTGAGGTTGTTATTGATTTTACAGCAGCCTGGGACAATACTCGACTCCTGCAAGACATCAGAGGACAGACACAGCGGTCACAAAGAAAGCAAGCAACAGGCAAAAGCTAATGTTTATTTGCAGTTCATATTGCCAACGTACTTCAAAAAGGTACTTTGATAATGTAATGTAAAACCCTGAGTTCTGATTCCTGCAACATAGTGTCGCTCTGCAGAAGATAAACCTAACAGGGCTCTGCGTAGTCCCCGATGATGATCAAACAGACAACATTTAAAGTGACATTTCTCCTCCATGATCCCTGCAGGTCAGCCGCAGACCTCAGGTCATCATCGCCTTCTGGTGTGACATTGTTGCATGTTTTCATTGCAATGTGTCAAAACGTCTAATAACTGTATTTCTGCTACATGTAACCTGTGACTCCGTATCCCTGAAAGTGACAGTGACTGGTAGGGTCGAGGTTGGATGACTTTGTTGTTTACTCTCCAGGGAGAAGTCCATTTATCATACTGAGAGTAGGAGGTGTGAGTGGGAGTAGTTTGATGACATGGGCTGCTGCACCAAAGGGAACTGCTCTATGTGTGTATATACAGTAGGTAGGATGTGCATTTCAGTTCCGTCAGGTAAACAAAGCATGTCAGTCACATTTTTGCAATGCATCTTCGTTTAACATACCTGGACAACAATTTCAGTTGCTCAAAGTTAGGGCTCAGGTCAAATAGGACTCCTAATTTCCTAGAGGCCTGCTTAGTGTGTAAATTGGCCAAAAAAAGAAATCATTGTCTGCGATTGATCCCGCTAATCCTTTCTGCGATACAGCTGTAGCCAGTGGCATTACTGTCCCGGGAGGAATTGTTTTGATTTGTTCTTTTTTCACTTGCATTTATTTTCAAAGATTGTACTTTAAATGTGTGTTTTCTTTCTGTTACAGTGGTAACACATGGCTGACACCTTATAGCAATGGTATGGTACAGAGATCTGTTTCATTACTCATACCATGTAGGTCGAACAGTCTGTTGATTCATCCACAAAACGTTCCTTACCTTTGGTGGCCACAGTTTTTGCCCTAGGATGCTGAAATTTGGCATGGAGGTGTGTGTTTGTGTTCATGCCAATTGGTTGAATAAGTTATGAGCTGAATGTCGTAGGGAAGGGTCATTACACATGTAACGCGTGTTTGTGAGGTTGTGTGTTAGTGAATGCATGCCTGGATGCATGTGCATATGTGGTCATAGCTGTTGCACATCTTTTCATTTTAAAGCAACACTTACCTTTCTGGAACATTTACGCTTTTCTTTGTTTAGGTTAAAATGCTATTAATAAGCTGATGACACACTAAAATGTAAGTGAATTCCACCAGAAATAAAAACTCATAATCATACCATTCTCATATGGTTCTAAGAAAACTCCGACCAATCATTGCATCCGGCACGAATGCAGTGATTGGCCGAGCATCCTGTCTGTCTTCCTCACGTGGAGGCTCCGACTGGACTGATGTAGCCGCTCACGTAACACCTCCCATTGTTGCCAGTCACCAGTACTATCTAAGGTTAGCGTTTACGTTATATATATAAAACTCATCAGTTGCTTGTGGGCAACTGCAGAGTTAGGTGAGTTCGTCACTACAAGCGTCCTCTGTCACTTTACATGTATGCATGTGGTCCGCTTTGTCTAAAAATATTGATGAGTGCAGCTCTAAATTTGCATTTAATTACCTTGAACGCCCGACTTTGTCCCACATGAGGCACATATTTACCTTTTACGGCACTTCTTTATTATTTACCACCAGCTTATCTGAGCTTTTAATTAAATCTTGGATGTTGACGTTAATGGCATTAACAAGCTGGTAATTATGGTAACTTCTACATAAATGCCGCATTAGCCCCAAGGGTTAAAGTCAAAGAGTTAACAGAGTACAGTAACTCAGCCCGCAGTTTGCTACTGCCACGTGAAAAGGGGCTAAACTACCTCAAGGCAGCCTCTGCTGTGAGTGTCACAGCGTGGAAACCCCAGGTTTAAGAGCATTCACAGTGGTAGAGGTTTAACAGTGTCTTTGATTACCTGTGTGGACAAGGACATGCTGACTTAGTTCTTCTGCACTCTGACTGATTGGCCCCCGTGGACAGATGGACTCACTGATTGGCCCTCGGCATACAGAGGGCAGCAAGCAGGAAGTCCTCATAAAGAGAGAGGGGTGTTCAATCTTCCAGCTCCCCAGACAACCACAACCTGCCTTCTGCTGAGCCTTATCTATTTCTTGGGTTCTGTTTCGGCCTCGTTTTGTTGCTGTTTGTCTCAGTGTTTAAGCTCGCCCTTCTCTCTTATCCTGCCTCCCCGCTCCCTTCTTCCAATTGTGTTTTTATCTGTCTTTCTGTCCCTCTAAGTTTCTCCCTGCCTCTCTCTAACAGTCTCAGACCTCACACTCTCTCATATCTCTTTCTTTTTTTAATTTCGTCTCACTGTCTGTCGGCAGCACTGTCCTTTTCCCTTCCTCTCTTCTCTCTTTTCCCTACAGCAGCTTTCAGAAAATTGTCTTCTGTGTGAAACGAGACAGAGGAGATTGGCTAGCAGTATTAGAGCGAGAGTGAGACTCTGTAAGGAGGTTGTAAAAATGACTCCTCCATAGGGAAATACCCACAGCTGTATTAAGATCTCCTTGTCTTTTAAACGCCTCCCATTCTCCAGCTAATTGTTTTGAAGCCAGGCCTGTAAATCCCAAGCGAGATCTGGCACTACTCATTGAATTAGCCCGGAGTTACAGAAATATCTCTCTTTTATCAATCTTTGAAAGAGGAATACATCTTTTCACCCTCCCCCCTCTCTCTCCCTCAATCTGTTACAGTCCTTCTGTATTTCTCCCTCCATTTTCTGCTTCATAAAAAAAAGCATTTCTGCTTAATTCATTTCACTCAGCAACAGGAAAAAAAGACAACGTCACAAAGATTGTGAGGATTCAGATCGTGTCACAAGACTTAATCCACTGAGCCACAGGGATTCCTGCTAATGCTGTGGTATCAAAATATGCTTACTCAGAACTTATTATTTCCAGAGGTGAAGACCCCAAATGGCAGATACCTTCCCTCCTTTCAGACAATTTGTCATCTTCACCTCAGTATGTATGAAACCAGGGTATAGCTTACCAGTGAGGCCAGGGTGTGTGGCAGACTTTGATTGAAGTTTAAGCCCAAGCCCACTGGAAGCAATTTACTGAAATGCGTCATTTGTAGCTGCTAATCTGAGGCTTGTATGACACACTGCAGGTGGCAGATTTGAAGTGTCAGCAGCAGTGACGCTGCATTATTTCTCCACAATATCAGGTACTGTTACTGAACAGTTTTTGTGAGACAAAGTTCAACAAAATATATTGCTCATGCTTTAAAACTGTATAGAATTTTCATAAATGTGATCTGCTGTTTTTCCACAAATTAAATTTAGAGCAGGCATCAAGGTGTGAATGTCTTGCTTTAACAGTTAAAATATGGCCTGTCCAGGAGGCGGGGCCCTGTTCATTCCTATGAAAGTTGCTCAGTGGTGAATGGAGGCATAAAAGGTCGATTCCCTGGGTGTAATGTTACCCAGATCTTCATCGGACTCATAGAGCAGGCGCACTTAAGACTCCCACCAGCAGAGCGGCTCACTTCTGGATTAGCTCTCCGCTAACTTGAATGGATAAAGAATTATTATATCATGCAGCTCTTCCAGACTATTTCAAAATGTTATCAGATCAAAGGGATCAAATCCAGATACTAAAACAAGTCATTTCATGGGATCTTTAATGCCTTAAAACACTTAGATGTCTCTTTCACAATGTAAATCTAGTGGAAAAAGTCTTTTTGGGCCGTATGGCATCACGTGACAGACCCAGGAGTTGTAATTCCACCATCTGGGCACTTTTTCAAATTGGTGCTGTTCCTGGGGCTTAAGTCCATTAAGTAACCCTGCAAGTAACTACTATGTCAATTTTGCGAGGACGACAGATGAACCTAGCAGTACCACTTTATTTTGTTAGCAGTTCTTACCCTCCATTCATCCAGTGTCAGAATAATCCAAAAATTAGTTAGTGACTGGGAAAATTCACATGAACGCCCCCTCAAGTTGAAACAACAACTTGAAATGTCTGAAAATTTTGGTACAGGAGTTGTTGAGTCAACATCATATATGCATAAACATGGCAGACGAATGTAAATGTTTGGTTGATGCTAATAACATTTCATTAATTCTAAAATTGCATGTCAATTTTTTGTTCACATGTAATTTGTGAAATGGTATGAGGTTGTAACCATTAGTTGCTGTGACCCAGATTAGTTAAAAAAGTTATTCATCAGCATTAGTCAGGTAAAGCAATATTTTAGATGTAGCAGGAGTAGCAACAAGTCTGGGACATGGGGCGTTTACTCTAGTAAGTGAGCTTGTGGGTGCCCCTTTAATCTTCTCAATAATAGTTCTGGTTCATCATCTGGTTGACTCAGAAGTGTGCTCCTAACACTGTAGGCATCAACCTGGTTCAAAATATTGATACCATAATCAAATGTTTAATAAATATTATTTTACAGGGATTCTAAATGCATGTGAAACCTAAAACTTCTGATATCATGTCCCAAATGAGTGTATTTTCATAAAACTTGAGCCCAAGGACAAGAGACCAATTTAATTCAACTGTATTATTAAATTAGTCGGAGACCTTGGTGAAGAAACTTCTTAAAACAGCTTCACAACAACCTTGAGCAGTGGTGGTGTACGGAGGAGTCACACCAAGGTGAAAAGACTCTACATCAGGAGGTGGAGATGGTGCCAAGAAAACAACAGAAACGAAGTAAATTGTTGCTTTCAGTACATGAGTCAACTTCAGTGCTGAGCCAACAACCTTGACAAGTTGGTATATTTATACACATAAGTCAAAGTCAGTGTTTACAATGTGAGTCTAAGCCAAGGGGACTTTGGAGTAAAGCGTTGCCATCCGTTTGTATGTAAGTCAAATTAAGCCAAGTTAGTTTGACTGATATGGATATTACTGGGCTGGATATTACCATAGAAGCAAGTTTTTTCCATATTCATGCTGATTATTTTGGTCTCTTCACACAAAGCAGGATAAAATACTGCCTACTGAACAGTTAGAAACCAATCATCGGCTTTGATGTGAAGCCTTGGCAGACAGCAAGGGTGAGAGAAGCGAGAGGGGCGGGAGGAGAGAACGAGTGTTAGTGGGGAAAAAGAAGAGCAGAGAGAGGAAAAAAAGTGGCGCACAGATGAAGGGAGCGAGAGAGAAAGCCGGAGAAAAGTGTGTGCGTACTTGAGAAGGACCCAGCCACTGAGTGAGACTGAGAGTTAAAAGAGCGTCCGTTCTGGTCAAGATGAGATGGTTGATTGTGTGTGGATGGCATCCAGGAAGTATCTGGAGTGAATTGGAAGAGCTTCCCGTCCTTTGAGAGCATCTCTTTTAATCATGGCTGTTGGGGCTGTGGGAACCAGCCTCGCCACGGAGAGGACACTGTTAATTAGACGGCATGTTTCTGCACATCCCTGTAGAGTCAACACCCTGCTCGGCAATGATTTCACTCTGTTTCTGTCTCACAAACACACACACAAATCTCACAGTCATGCTTGTTCTCTCTGTCTCTCTCAACTTTTTTATTAACATGCAAATATACAAATGTCTTACACGCATAAACACCAATGATTTCATGTATACAAACATTCAAGGGATGAGCTATTTTTCCTAATTTGTGACCACAACCGATGTAACCACTCTTCCTCTTCGCCAGTAACGTTTCTGGCATGTGTTTGGCATATGCCATCCTGATTTTTTGGGGCTTTTCCTCTTGCAACATTGCACAATTATCCCATTTATGTGGCTGATGCACCAGCAGTTCGGGCAGCGAGTATGTGGCCTTATTTTTAACTTGCCTTATGTTGCTGTTGAAAACTCGCTTATAAAAAATCTGACTTTGAAACGTCTATTAAAGCTCTCACACACACACAGACACAGACACAGACACACACACACACAGCGCTAATTGGTATTCAGCTTAATGAGTCATTTGTGTACAGATGCCTTTGTACCTGAGATTCACAGTTTGTTGCAGGTGCATCAAAATTAATGTGGTAAACTCTCAAAAGCGTCATAAATAACCACAAGAAGCCTGAAAAAGCAAAACTGAAGAGGGTGTACAAGTGCAAGTTGTACCACATGGCCAAAAGTATGTGGACAGCTATGGCTAACATCCATATCCCCTTCTCTATGGGCTTGTTAAACATGTCATTTCAAGTCCTTGAGCTTTAAAATAGTGCTGTGGCAATCTCCATGCTACTAGGAAGACTTTCCATACAGGGGTTCAGTTAGAGAAAATCAGAGTTAGTCCTCGTATCCTGAAGGATTTCAATGTCCTGGACAAATTTCAATGAAACTTTCAATTTTTTTTTCTTTTTAAATGCCTGTATCCTTTTGTATCATTTTATGTTCCATCTCTAAATTCTGAGGTTTTTTGGGTCCCTGAATGCAGCACAGGTGGAGCTCTCCATGAGTCATTTTTTCCTCTGCAGCAGTTTTTGACTCGGTGGGTGGATAATTGATTTGTTGTTTCGTTCAGAGCTGATCACACCAGATCGATGGATGAGAGAAGTGTGAGTGAATGCAAACTTTGAGGCAGAATGAACCAGCAGAATGAACGAAGAGTTTCACTCTTAATGTGCCTGATGTCCTGCTGTTCTGTCTCTGCCTCGAATGCACTCATGCAATGGTGTACAAGTTCCAATAGTGCTCCTAATGAACGATCCAGCTCCAAAGGCTGAAAATCCACAGTGGCGTGCTGCCACAAATAAATGAATGTGTGGCAAACTCTGGTATCTGTTTGAATGTATGTTTCATCCATGGTCATGGTTAGGTGTTTTCGGAGGCCTCAGAGTCCTTCGCTGTCTGCATGCAGGCTTGTGAAGAGGCTTCATGGTCTCTGAGGGTTAAGATACTGTAAGATGCTGTTGACATGCTCTTGGATGACGTGAAATACACTATACACAACTGAATCATTGTTCTGTTGCTTTAGGTGTTTGGTGTGGCTGTGTCCGTGCATACATGCTGTACCAAGATCCTCTGACATCAGATTTGTGTTGATATATTCAAGTAAGATCAACTGTGCCTCATCGAGTTTATTCCCGTATTCATCAAAATGAAGTTAGACCAAGAGTACAAATTTTTCTACATCAACAGTGAAGAGGCAGACTGGAAACAATGGGAGAGAGATCTGGGTATGACGTGCAACAGAGGTCCAAAGGCTGAAACTGAACTATGGACGTTGCTGTTGTGTGGCATGCGCTGTAGCCACTCAGCTACAGGTGCTTGGATTGCATTGTTTTCTATTGGAATTTCTGCACCGGCTGTGAGTGACACAGTACTGCACGTTTATGAGACGATCTGTTTCTGTTTATTTCTGTCACTCCGTTTCAAAGATGTGTAATAGACGAGAAGCAGCTGATTTGTGAAGTTGAAACGGAGCGTTATGTTTACGAAAAACCTAAATATGATGTCAACAAAACAATGGGTTCTGTTGTTTGTTGGTTTCTAACAGTGGTCTGAAACTTGGGAGGCGTCTCGCTTAGGTGTCACGCCATCCACCATCCTCTCCATGTACAAACGTAATGTGTCCATGATTTGTAGAAACATACAACCAACATTTCCTCCTGGCGACTGAGTTGCAGCAATTATCCCACAACTATCAGTTTTTCTTTCATTTAGTTTGTAGTGACTCCAGGAGGTAGAGTAGTTTCATGGTTCGATCCCTAGCTCCTTCTGTTCAAAGTGTCCTTCGGCAAGACACCGAACCCTTAATCAGTTACAATGGTTTGGTCATTATCTTGCATGATAGCTTGCTGCCATCATGCGTGTGTGTTTGTGTGTGAATGGGTGAATGAGAGGCAAAATTGCAAAGTGCTTTGGAATGTATGCAGTGCATTTAGGGAGTACTTTTACGCTGTTGAGTAGAAGTAGAAAACAGATGTGCGTCCGTCTGTGTGAACAGGGCGCAAGAGGCCGAGCAGCCAGGTGTGTCCGCATACCGCTGGCCGTATAGTGTATGTAAGAGGATATTTTTCTTGATAGTATCACAAGTTCCAGGTGTCACAGGTGACACAAATTATCATACATTTTCATAAACATCTTGCTTCATCCCAATCGTGCTTCTTGTCGTTACCTGCAAGTTGTTCTCCGCATCTGTTTTTCTCTGTCACCTACGTCTCCTTGTGAGGCACACACACATCCTCTTCCTCTCATGCGTACACACCCCTCCTTCTCTCAGCTGCTCCAATGAAGCCATCACTATCTGTCTGCATCCCAAGTCAGTTGTCTGAACACTGCTCAGGCAAGACTTAGAGAATTACATTCATCTACTGTGGTAATTCACACCCTCGCTCTTTGTCCGTCTCCTCTGTCTGTCTTTCTATCTCTGCATCTCACCATCTTTTTGTCTGTGTGTGTGTGTTTTCCCTTATTTCTCTCCCTCTAAACGACTTTTGCAGCAGAACGGTTTATTTATAGGGCCAATTAAATCTGGAGGAGACTCTGTGGGCTTTGGTGGAAAATACATCTAAAAAAGCAGAATAGTTTTACATTTTATAATCTTGAAGGCCTGCAAGAGCTGTAAACTGCCTGTCATGTCGGGTAGATAGATTGTATTTGATCTCAGAGAAACACGGAGGGAAGGAAGGGGAAAGAAAAATGGAAAAGATGGGGGATTTGGAGAGAGAGGGAGAGGGCAACGGAGAAAGAGAAAGACAACATGAGTGTGGGGGAGTGAATCGTTTCTTAATTTTGTAAAAGTCTTTTCTGGAGTCCCGGGAGAGTCGACAGCAGGTAAATGACATTTTCTGCAGGAAAGGAGAGGAGAGGAGAGGGAAGAGGGATAAGATTAACTACAACAAAGAACACACTAACTACACAATGCAGCTGCTTTTACACTCACAATCTAATTTTATCTGTATGTGACTCAGATCTTTGGGGTGGAGAACATGACGTTAGTTTAGGTACTTAGCTAATCATCGCGCTCAGAAGCTGAAGAAGAAGCTGTTTTCTCTGACAGCTGTTTGCCAGACACATAGTATTGATGCACAGGTCAGGACAATGAACTTGTGTGATTCAACATTATGTTCAAAGACCACAATCATTTCAAAATAATGTACAAGCCAGGCGAGGAAATGGAGCCCAGCCTTTTCAGTGAGATCTCACTGTCTGTGCCTTTATGAACCTGGAACAGCTGTTCACGCTGTGCATTAACATACCGGCCACATCAGCAAAAAGGAGGTTTTCTCCAGTGGGGAAGTTTAACCAACCGCCTCAGTCACAAAAGACTGTAATGTAGGAGTACTGAAAATGTTAAAGTACAATAATTAATGTAAAACAATCAATCAAAGTATTTTTTATTTTGCTTTGTTACACCTCTAACAACACCCACCATGATGTCATGATGTACTGGCAAACCACAGAATACACTTCTACATCATCATTAATGTGAAACTGTGTATTCAGTGCTTTTACTGGTTTAACTCACCAGGGGTGTCCCTTATAAAACAGTTCAGTCAGGAGCACTTTAGTCAAAGAAAACTTTATTTCCATTTGCAGTATCACATTTGGTGGTATGGCTCTGTTCTGGGGCCTCTCTGCTTTTCCTCTGGCCCATGCAGAAAGCCTCTTCCATGCGCCTACGTGGAAAACCTACCCTTCCACGTGCAAACAAAGACAGCCTAAGGCAGAGAGAGCACACCTCCCTGCCCTTCCATGCGTTGACATGGAAAGGATCAATGACAAACAGAAATGACACTGATAAGTTAAACACAGCATGAAAAGGAGGAGCTGAGATAAGTTTGAGATAAAGTTGATCCAATTAACTTATGAAATGAAGTGAAATTTCATGTGTTTTATATGTAAATATTTAATTTCTAGAATCTGGCTTCATTCACTAGCCAATTTCCCTTGTCTCCAAAATGTTCGTATGCATAGGTCGGAGCTTCCCTAGAAGTGCGCACATTCTCCAGTCAAGTTTGTTTTTTTATGTAGATCAAAGCCTTTGTGTGGGAAGTGCCGTACGCCTCTTTCAGGCCTTGTTTTGTGCGTATGCAACGGTTATAAATGAGACCCCTGGTCTGTTTGTTTTGGAGAGGAAGACACCACTGTTGGTAATTCAGCTCCAGGTAAAAACCTCCTGAACAATGAACACTGAAGGAATTCTAACCGGGAGTTAACGCTTGGTGTACGGCAGAAGTTTCACCTGGTTGCAATCTGCAGTTGTCACCACTAAATCCTACACACTGTTCCTTTAAAGGGTAACATGTAAGGAGACTTTTTTTTGTTTGAACTTCTTGGAATTACTTTCTATCAAAGACATAGCCCCTAACCCATTTAAATAGTCCTCGGGTTTTGCGTGCGTGGCCTTAAATTCTGCTCCAAAGCCATGTGACAAGGCTAACACTGTTAAATGCCGTCAGTGCATCAAGGCTGTTTAGGGACGGACTTAAAGAGAAACTCGTGGCAAAACTTGCCCTCAAAGCCAACAGCAGCTCCAGAGCCAGACCCTGACAACATGACTGATGCTAGCTGGCAGCTGGCTACACACTCCTACTGTTAGAGAGGCAGAAAGATAGAGAGAGACAGCGGGGAGAGATGAATGATTCGGGTCAGTGTCAGAACAGGATTGATTTGGATCAGAACCAAAACCACTGATGGCTTATTGAGACAGAGAGATGGATGGAGCGATGGAGAAGGAATGACTAATAGATTTTAGATACAGCATGTCAAGCTGCCAGTTGGCTTCTGCTGGACGAAGGAGGTCATTGGAGGGGGAGGGAGGGTATGTAGCATGATGGCTAGATGGCTAAATACCCCACACACATACACACATCTTATATCCTTGGCTGCCAGTCAGATTTGGACCTGATGCTTTTTAAGCGCTGCAATATACCGCATAATTAATTACACGCCATGATTAGGACATTACATCTTGTACACAATAGAGAATGGCAGAAAGGTTTGGAGAGATGGTTTCTGATGTGCACTCAAACTCCTGGTGCTGTAAGTACATGGTAGGTGCCTCATCCCACTGCTCCACAGAGTATCCCATCTATTGTCCGACTATTGTCCGTCCTGCATTGTCCTCTGTAGCGGCCAAATGCCCAGAGCCACTGAACACAACACTGGACACAATGGACAGACGCAGAGAGGAGCTGAGTCTTGGCAGAAAGGAGTTGCACACACACTCACATATACACAATAAACACACATACGGTATGCAAAACGCACATATGGCACACATGCTCATACACACTCAGACATGCACGTATTATACACATACACACATTCATGGGCATAAACACACAGCTGCTCAAAGGCACAAAGCTGGCATAACAATGGCAGGCAGAGAGGGCCAGACTCGTATACAAGCCCCTATGGGGTTGGAGGGGGTTCACACACACTACACACACACACACACACACACACACACACACACACACACACACACACACACACACACACACACACACACACACACACACACACACACACACAAAACAAGGGCCTACATCCCGCAGGCAGTGAGTAGAGAAACAGAGAGGGACAGTCCACAGTCAGAGGATCACAATATAAAAGACAGACACAAGAGAGGGGATGACAAAAATGATGTTGATGTGGGGAAAAAAGAATGAGAGAACGATATCAGCTCCATTGAGAGACGGAGTAGCAGGGTCTGGTGGGACAGTGCTCTTCCTGTATGTTTCTGTAGCTCAGACAGTGTCAGAAAAAAAACACTGGTGTCAAGTGAATTATATCATGAAAGAAGGGAAAGTTGTACTCTCATGGGAAGCGTCTGGCCGTCCTGTCTGATAGGAAGTTAAAGAAAAGGCAAGTTGAGCAAAGATATTTCTTGGTCCTTCCAGCTTCTGATGTTTGGGGCATTGACAGAATAACTTGCCTCTGTTTTGCAGCACAATCAACAGTGGCACCTATGAAACACCCGGCACAGTCGCCAGAAGGGAAATGTTGGCATTGTTTGTTTCTGCAAACCATGAATATGTTACATTTGTATGTTTCATATGTATCATATCATTGTTTGTTAAGTGACAAAGTATATGAGGTGACTGTCATCGCGAGCTGGAGGGGGTGGTGAATGGCCTGTCACTTGGAAAGACACCTGCCAAGCTGCAGACCACAGTTTGAGACCAACAAACAACAAAACCAGCCATGTTTAGCAAGTTATTGCTGTGTTTCCAGTGGCTTTTTAGCCCCCAAACATGGGTGGGGTTTTTTGCGAACCGTTGCTTGTTTCCAGCAGATTTTTAGACCCCTAACAGGTATTTTTTAACAGCCCATCACTGTTTCTCCAGCAGCTTTTTAGCCAACAGACAAGGCTGTTATCTGGCATCTGATCACTGTTTTTCTAGTGACTTTTAGCCACCAAATGTGGGTGTTTCTTTGCCAACCATCACTGTTTATGCCAGTGGCTTTTTAGCCCCCTAACAGGGATATTTTTAGCACTGTTTTTCCAGTAGCTGTCAAGCCACCAAACATTGGTATTATTTAGCGAACCTTCACTGTTTTTCCAGCGGCTTCTGCACCCTCAGATGTGGCTATTTTTTTTGCAAAACGTCACTGTTTTTCCAGCAGCTTTTAGCTCCTGAACTTGGGTGTTTTTTTTTTAGCATCCTTTCACTGTTTTACCCACAGCTTTTAAGTCACCAAACTTGTTTTTTAGCATCCCTTCACTGTTTTTCCAGCAACTTTTTAGCCACCAATCATTGGTATTATTTAGCGAACCTTCATTGTTTTTCCAGCGGCTTCTTAACCCTCAGATGTGGCTATTTCTTTGCAAACCGTCACTGTTTTTCCAGTTTTTCCAACTGTTTTTTTTTTAGCATCCCTTGACTATTTTACCAGCTGCTTTTAAGCCACCAAACTTGTTTTTTAGCAACCCTTCACTGTTTTTCCAGCAACTATTTAGCCTCCAAACGTGGGCATCCTTTAATGACCTGTTGCTGTGTTTCCAGCAGCTTTTTATCCATCAATCTTGTTTTTTTTCCAGGGACCCATCGCTTTTGTCGCAGCAATATATTGTAAGCCAAAACATGATCTTCCCTTAACCATAACCTGTGTTTTTTTTTTTTTTGCCTAAACCTAACCACAAATTAACCACAGCATTAGTGAAACGTAAAGAAATTTCAACATATTCCCTACATAATAACGTACAATTTTAACGTATCCACAGTTAGCAGTAGGGATGTGCCATAGTATATCGTTCACGATAGTACCAGTAACATTTTTGATATGATATGAAAAATTCAAATTGTAATATTTGCAATATTTCCACTTGTTGACATATTGACGTCATACTGCTACCCATGGCAACAGCAAGCGTGGCTGAAAGTGAAATTATTACTGACTCCACAGTGGTTCTAAAAAGAGGAGCAGCTTCAGTAGTGTGGAATAAATTGTGGCGTCATTAGGCCTGGGCCTCCTGAATGTTTGATGACCAGCCCCTGGACTCTTTTAGCAAGTACCGCTTAGAGGGAACTCATTCAGCAGCTATGTTGGCAGCAGCACAGCGTCTCTCCCTCTCATCTTTTGCTGTGTGCAGACAGGAGTCAGTGCCATCATGTGATTTTGTCATAAACCTTTGATAATGTAAACCTACATGATGCTCAACAAAAAACTACACAATGTGTGAATCTGTGATAGTTGTGGTATCATACAGTAACAGCCTGTCACAGGTTACAGTGTGATGATAAGAGGAGAAATGGCAGAGCATAACGGTCCAGGTGGAAAACACCTCAGTCATTTAGGATTTTACTAAAAGAAGGAAATCACCTGTTGATTTAGATATATAGATCCCAGGGGACAGTTTTTATATTTGGGAGCTGTTTATAGTATGTGCAGTTTGTGGTAGATTTTATTTTGTTGAACTATTAATGTTGTATACAGAATCTGAATCTCACTCTGAGTTACAGTTTTTGTTCAGTACTACAGAACTGAGAGATGAGAGATCATTTTTGTTTAGGTTTAACTGAATATTTGAAGGCAAACTGTAAAACTATGTCACTTGTTTTGTTGCAATTCTATGTTGTTAAATTAATATATATTTTTTTTACTAATTTGTCATATCGTCAAGAATATCATTATCAAAAAAAATACCCCGAAATATATCATTTTAGGGCCATATCGCCCAATCCTAGTTTGAAGAACGATGAAATGCCAACATTTTTTTTTCTGGCGACTGGATTCTAAACACTCTGGCTGTGTTCATTCAGCTGCAACTATTACAGGCCGGAAAGTAAGAGCGCATTTTTTATGAAGAGAGGGGCTAGACTGTTGACCGACATGGAAAAATGTGAAAGGTTAATGCGTGAGTAATACTGGCCATCAGCTGCAGCTGGTAATCTCACTGTGTAAGACTGACTTTTGTCACCATAGCTGGCGTGCACACACATTTCCCACTGGTTGGTTTGGCATCGCTCAAGGTTGCACCAAGTCCTTTTAAAATTAATATCAGAGAGATGTGCAGACAGGAATCATGACAATGGCATATGCAGTGTTGTAATATGAATTAAATTGTCTCAACACAAGCTTGATGACTGAGTATACAAGATAAATCACTTAGTAAGCTTGTCTTTTTTGGCAGTGCTTTAGGAACACCATCAGTGTCACGACACATGACCAACCTGAGAAACTGTTACTGAATTATTAAAGTGGAACATGTAAGATTGAACTGAGCAGCGTGACTGATGGGCTTTTGGCATCTGCAACCAAAAGTGAGAGACTGGGTGTTTGTTTGTGTGTGACAGAGAGAGTATTCAGGTGGCAGTGCTGAAATACGTGCTCGCGTGAGGGTAGCATTGTGAGTTTTTAAATGCAATAAATGTGAAACACGTGTTTGATAACTGCACTCTGCCACCTCCCTGTGGCTCACACCCTGTTTCCATATGACAGGATGGGTGCAGCAAAAAACTGTTGAGCATTAATAACTCAGGCTGCCCCTGACTAAGAATTTTCCTAGTAGACCAATAATCATCATTTAGGGCCATTAGTCAACTTGTTGCCTGCATGTTTAGGATATTAGTTTAATTATTAGACTATATATTGTGGGCGGGGCAACACAATGGTTTGAGTTGAAGGTGTGAGAAAGAATAGTATCAGTAACATTGTTAACACTGTGCTACATTACAGAGAAATACAAAACCATCCTAATGACCCCTTCATTAATATAGCCCTATATTTTATCTACAAGTGCACGTCACACACTTAGATGAAATTAAAAAAAAGAAGCACATTTCTTGGAACAAGCAGTCATTAACCTCAGTGGCTAAGTCAACACTCTGCAGCTGCTTCACAGCAAAAGCCTTTTAATGGCTCACTGGAGGAAAGTTAATTGTGAAACGACTTCAGGAACCGTCAAGTTTGTTATAGCTCGAAAAAACAGATCATTGTAACATCAAAAAACTTTTTTAAAAAATATGCCTCTGTCAGTGTTGCCTGCATGACCACACATACAGGTCATCAACGCTTGATTGAGGGCATGGACCTGTACAAGACCAAGATATGGTGAGTCAGTTTGGTTAACCTGAATGTGATGGAAACCCAAAGAAGTCTGTTTCCATAAAGCAAGGCATTTTCTTCCTGGGGGAAGTTGCAGGAAATTAAAGCACTTCTCACTCTGTTACAAGTGATGTTTGTTGGTATTAAAGTTAAGTGGGTGGCAACACATCCAGACCTTCATCAGACCAGCAGTCTGCTCTGTGCACTTGTGAACATTTCATGCTTCCAGTTCATCTACTGTACAGTATATCTGCTTGGAGAATTGGAGACACTTTCCCTGCAGATAAAACAAACAAATTGCAAGACAACAAGCTTGAGGCCAGGGCTTCAAAAGATAGTGTCAGGGTAGAAATATGTGCGTGTGTGTGTGTGTGTGTTTGTGTGAGAATGCGTGCGTGCTTTTGTGTACACACAGTACACCATCACAGATGCAGGAAGACACAAAGACAGACTCTCTCCATCACTTACAGGAAGCATTACTGTCTTACTGTTAGCTACCATGATGGTATCCAGTAAATATCTGTGTGTGTGTGTGTGTGTGTGTGTGTGTGTGTGTGTGTGTGTGTGTGTGAGTGAGTGAGTACTGTATTTTCTTTAATAGTGGTATCTATTAATGTGCATGTTTCCAGATCCCTCTAACCATCAATACATGCATCACTTTTCTCTGTGGGATGTCGTCAGTGACCCTGGCAACAGTTTAAAATGAATTTTTCTATCCAACAGATGTTATGATAAGGGTTTTTTCTCTCTTTACACTCGAAACACAAACCTGCATTTTGCAAATGGGGTCACAGTGAAGGTGTGCAGGATCATCTTCTCTACGTATCGGCTTGCCAGTCTTTCTGCCTCTGCATCCGTCCCTCTGTCTGTCTTTCTCCACCTCTCTTCTCTCTGCCTGTCTGCCTGTTAGCGACAGCAGCTGTGCAGGGATACATCTAGCAGGAAATTCTCTGTCTTGACTAGCTGTCTTCTTGCCTGACAGCAGAGAAGCTGAGAGCTGAAGAATCAGGAAGCAGCTTTTATCTTGTCTGTCTCCTGCCTTTTGCTCCCAACTCCCAACTCTGCTTCTGAGAGGAGACGCTGAGAGAGAGACAGAGAGGGAAAGGGGGAGGAGGAGGAGGAGGAGGAGGAGGGGGGATAAAAGCAGGACAGAGTGGGGAAATGATATTACACAGAGAGAAATGAAAGAAAGAGAAAGCGAGACAGAAAGCTGATGCCGGAGTCTCTCTAAGAAAACGCTATTTCTTTTCTCCGTCTGTCTTCCTCTCCTTCTCTGTTTCTCTGGCTGTTTTGATGTATTCAGACAAACCCACAGTGCTCCGATGGTGAAACAGGCGTGCAGACACAACACAACAGATGAAGAGTGTCAGCTGGTGGTTAGAGGCTCACACATGCTGCTTATCTCTCTCTTTCTCTTCCCCAACTGCATTCTCACTCTCTCTTTCCTCTCAAATCTTTTGTCTCGCTCTCGTTCCTCCTCTTCTCCCTCCCTCCCGGCTTAGCCGTCGGAGTGAACTTGAGATCAATCATCTACCAAACATTTGATCGCCAACAGAAGATCGCCAGGCAGGGATGTATAGACTGTTGCAGCTGAGCCATTAGCACACAGCCACTCCTGTACTTGCTCGGGCTGTAAGGAATCCCCGTCTCGAGTGGTTTTGTAACACTTGAGTTATTATTTAATCATGCTGTAGTGCAATGCAGAAACACATTAACTGGAGCTTCTGTTGTGTTGCAAATGGTTGCATGAGTGTGTTTATCATACACAGTCATAGTTCATGGCAGCATTTTACATATCCAGCACGTTTTCAGTGGGAGTGATGCTCGGGAGGCCTCACAAGATGTTTTCAAAAACAAAAAATCATAGTTATTACAACATATTATTATAAATACTTCACAATAAAGAGTATGATTGATTTGTACTTCTCAACATTACTCTGAGGTAATATCTAATCCATTCCATTCGAGGCAGGTCGTGGTTTAATTTGGCTGCAGCCATGGAGTCAACATTGACTTATCAAGGTCAGCAAAAATGATCAAGGTCATGTCCACATGTTGTAAGATATTGCGTGTTGTTTTTATATGTGTGTTGGTTTACAAAAGAATGCCAACAAACATTTTAGCCAATATGATTCAGGAATAAACAACAGGGTCCTGATAACGCTTGGGTCGAGCGCCTAAACTTAACGCTGAGACGTGTTGTGTTGTCATTTCTGGTCACGCTGCTTCCGTCCTCTCGTCTGCTCTCTGTTGGAGTTTCACTGTTGCCTCACAAATACATTACTTTATTCTTTATTTATTTGGGATACTTGATAAATTTATTTTTTTACCATTCCCTTTCTAATCTCTGAATATTTTAAAAAGTAAAAGCTTATTGCTCCTACAGTATTTTATCAATACATCAGTGACATAAAATGGTCTTAAAATGACAATATTTTCATTTATCGCAATTATATTGACCACCTAAAGTAATTGTTTTTAAAGGCCTATATCCACCTTATTCCTGTGGGCACTACTGTAGAAATGATTATGGGTGCAACTTCCAGTGAGATAGCGGAAGTAGCAGTAAGCTAGTTAGTCCCATACTGTCTGTGGTTAGTCCCAGTGGCTACTCTTGGTGGCTAACCGCTAACGCTGGTTCTTTTCTAAAGTAATTCACCTTCACTTTAGGTACCACAAAGGTACCATTGATATGAGAAATAAAACCACAAGAGTTTCACCAGACATAGCGAAAAAGTATTAAATCAGAATTTGCAGAAGAGAATGACACCTAGACTGACAGGTCCGTCAGTCAACGTCAGTACATGATATCCATGTCTTTCCTCGTCTGACTTCATTCTCAACCTACATTAGAAAATAAACTCAGCAACACACCTTGAAAAATGTATTTAGTCATTAGGGCTGAGAATGTGCATGAACATGCAAGAGACCTGTGGCAAGTAACAATTATTTGTGCAATTTGCATGTATTGTTCACAAATCCCTTTTGTGAAATGTATTTCAGTTTTACAAAATTATGCAATTTTGCTGATTTTTATTTTGTTATATTTTTTAGTAGGGTTGTTAATGTTTAATTTGTTAACCACTGAGAATATTTTTGACCGGTTACGCATGTCACTTTAGTAATAGTAGCACTACGCTGTACTATATTAACAAAGCTAATAAGGTGTTCATGCTACACATGTTCTGGTTTTCCCAGGATTGTTCTCTTATTTGAGGGACTGCCCTTGAAAATGAGTATTCTTTCCTGGGACACAAATTGTCCTGTTTCATTTTTGAAAATGTACTTCTAGTTCAGTTCCAAATAAAACCATTTTCTTCTACTGCTATTCTGTTTTTACTCTTTGCGTTTAGACATCTGATCCCGTGTCTGTAAACAGGTAAGAATGAGTAGAACACAGCGTCGACAGGACATTTGCCTATACCTCTTTTTAATTGGTGGCAGAAATCCCAAAGTTTACCTTATCACCTAGCAACTGCTGCACAGGATGTCGCTGTCTTAGGTAGGCTATCCAGTCATTTCACATTATTTTGTGCACTTAGTAGGCTACTGTATTCCCCGCCGTACTCTGAGAGCTTTACACTTCACAACTGACACAATAGAGTGCAGAGATAATTTTATTTTGAAAGCCCCTGACGCCCCCTCGTGTCTCGTGCTGCTGTTGGGATGATTAATGTCAGTGTTGTATGAATAGAGAAGTGCTATGCAAGTGCAGTCCATCTACCATTTACCAGGTTATTGCATAGTGCAGAGCGGATAGCTAACCAGTGTAGATTAGAGGTTGGGTAGTAAGCACAATGTTTTTTGCATGTTAAGGTGCCCAGCCACCTGTCTGTCAGCAAAGCTAACAGAAAATGATATAAAAAGGAAGACATAAAATTTCACCGCCTATAAATGAATAGCACTTGGAAACACGGCGCTGAAGCTAATGAGACTGTGGAGTGCCGGACTAAAAAGAAAGCAGCTCTTGTATTTCATGTCATTTATGTTTTTGTCTGGTTAGTTGTCAGTTAGTGAGCGTTGGGTTTTTGAAAGCGACAAAAACGGTCATCTTAGGTCGACTGAAGGACGCCTAAACAGGGCTGCATGCTCTGGCTTTTGCCAAAATCAGACCTGTCACCTTCTGACTGCCACCAGACCACCACACCTTTATAAACACCATGTGGTGACACCATGCATTTTTCTATCAGCAAACACTGTGTGCAGTAAGTCACAGAACATGTTGCTTGTTGTGTGCACTTCTACATTGATGGCTGTTGAAAATGACACACGGTTTTAGGGATCACGGTGGCTTCATAATGCCTGGCTCAGCCACTCTAATCTACAGTCAGCACTTCTGACAGACATTTAATGGTTTTATTGCTCTGTGGTATAGCTGAAAATGGCTGCATTATTGTATTCGCGAGACAGACACAGTGATGTATGCACATATGCAGGAACACACACTCACATGCACAGACTCGGTACAATAATGACCTTGACTAAGTAGCTCTCCAAATTCTAAGTGACTTTTAGAGCACTCCTCTGCTTTTTCCTGCATTTGCCTCAGCCGCATTCCCTTTGCACACTACACTACAGTGTCTTTCACAGTGGCCTCTGTGTGTGTGTGTGTGTGTGTGTGTGTGTGTGTGTGTGGGTGTGGGTGAAAGAGACTCATTGTTTTATCAGGACATACATTTTCAAGCTGTATGGACAAAACAGAGAGCAGATGGGGCCTCATGATGTTTCCTATTATGTTTATTTGTTTAATTTTTTCTAAAATGGGCGTAACATTACAAGTGCTAATGGGGTAACATTTGGTAATACTAAGGTTTACTTTATAGTAAGGTGCATGACTTTTATTTCACGCCACCGGAAGACATTTAGCGCAATAGGTGCTTTAGTCACATATTTGCACACAATTGTGGATGTCGAATTACGTTAACTAAATGCCTCCCGCATCACATATGCGGTAACAATAGCTCCTGCACTTGGGGGCAGATGTAACATCTCGTGTTTCAATCAATACTGTGACTTTAACATTGCCTGTAGAAACAAATGGCTGTGAACAAGTAGAACACAGATACAAGTTACTCACATAAAATTTGTATCCGAATAGTTCGAGAGTTCGAGAATAGTTTGAGTAATACCTGGGTCACACTACATGACATTTCTGTCTGTTCCAACGGTCACTACGTCAGATTGAGCGATTGTGGAGTCATAATGGCTCAATCTGACGTAGTGACCGTTGGAACAGACAGAAATGTCTGTGTGTGTGCCTCACAAGGCACACACACATCCTCTTCCTCTCATGCGTACACACCCCTCCTTCGGTATATCGTGCCGTGACTTGGCCGACAGACATGACACACTACTCGCTGGTCCACACCAATCATCCCTGGTCGTCTTTCACGACGTGTGTGATGTCATCAGGTTATTCTTTTCCTATTCTTATTCTTATTATTACTATTATTACAGTCTGTTCATGTGTCAGCCCAAATGTTGTTGTAGGAACGTAAAAAGTGCCACCAGATACCAGGAGCTACATTTGAAGTACCTCATTCAAACAATGCAAGTCACTGAATCCTCCACAACAAGTTCATGCAAATGTTTCACAATAAAAGCCTGTTTAGAAAATGGATAGATTCTCTCAAGCCAAGTTATAAGGGTCTTTTGTTTTTATACAGCTATAGGAAGTGTTGAGTTTGAAATGACAGCGTAATGCATTAACTAAATAACGGACCATTTCTAATTTATTCTGTTTCAAATGAAGCTGGTAGCCTTTGCAGTTGTGGTAAATAAAAGCCCTGCCTCTAGTTTTTTATTTCATTATTTGTGTCCTGCATTATGAAGAAATAACATTCTCTGCTAGCCTGGTGCTAACGGCAGTACTCACCGGGTTGTTTAAGTGCTTCTGCTGTTTCACGTCATGTTGTTTACTCGGTGTGTGTCTCTGTGTGTGTGTGTGTGTGTGTGTGTGTGTGTCAAGCATGGAGAAAGGGTTGTTGTGTGTGTGCCGGGACAGGCAGGTGAGCTGGATGTCAAGTCAGCAGTAAACCGTGAATGTAACAGTGAATGTTCACTGTGAGCTACAGTTTGTCAGAACCGCCTGAACGGTGAAGCGCAAAGAGAAATTGTGTGTGTCTTTTGTCATCAGATCGTTTCATCTGATCAGCGTTCAAAGTAGTTATAAGGAAATGATCAGTTGCTGATCAATAAGGAACACTCTCATCAAGGGGTGTTCACTTTATAATCCTTGGTAGGCGCCGACTGCTTAAAGAAAAGATAGTGAGTTAAGGCCCGCTCAGTATGGTGCCTTTGGAACCAACGGTAACCCTTCAGACATGGTACCTAGACACTAGCGTTTCCACCGCAAACAGTACCCTTAAATATGGGCGGGGTTATTGTCACTCACTGCTTCGTCCTCCCCTCACTGTATTTCCTCATCACTGGTGACACAGAGGTAAGTCTTCACCTCGTTTATCGTCCACAGAACGAGGCTGCACGCTGACAGTTTCAGAACAAAATAAAACAGGCTGCAGTGAGAGTCTCTCTCCATGGGATATTTAGAAATAGCGGGTTTGTGCATTTAGTCCTTCTCAGGCAAACTCAGGGGTTTAGTGTTGCTGGAGCCCACAGGAAGTATGCTCTGTGATGCTTTTGTTTCCTTTTCTGAGTGAGGATTAGAATATACACCTTTCACATAACCTGGTCGAAATTAAAATATATAAACGCTTGAAGATCCACTCATTACGAAAAGTGTCTGTCATATAAAAGTGATGGTCAAAGCTGTGACAGTGAAATTTAAGATGTGTTGATGGATTCACGTTGTCACCTCATGCATTGAGTAACATTACAAGTTAACGTTCCACCTTAAAAGTCATCTGCTGTCAGCCCAGTGAATTAAGTTATTTTCAGACAATGGCTGATGCAAGAGGCCGCAACATATCCTTTCATTTTATAGTTATGGTTTATTAAAACAGTCCACAGTATGAACAGTGGTTACATGAGCCTCAAAACCAGCCACAACTCAGCCCTGAGTAGAGTGACCGTCCTCTACTGACCAATCAGACTGCAGTGTTCACAGCTCCACCTTTTCGTACCAGATCTGTGTGCTAGGTACCCCAAACAGAGGGGGGACCAAACATGGGGACGGTACGGAACGGTTCCATTGGTACCATCCACAACTTTTCACAGTGGAAATGGAAAAAAAAGCGTACCAAACTGAGCTGTATCTTACCCTGCTGCTCGGTGGTAACAGGTCTTTAGATGCGTATGGGCTGCTAAAGGCATACAGGGGAAACACTCATAGGCTAGCCTGCTCAAGTTCAGACCTTGATTATTGGTTATCAAATAAAAACTAACTTTTATGTTTCCAGGTAATAACTCAAGCCTTTGGTGTCCAGTTTGCCATCATCTGATAATATAATTGAAAACGAAACAATAAACATAATTACCCAGATGATTATTTATTTTATATACCCGTGGTTTCTTTTGCAGACTTTCCAGAACACAAAGTTGTATTTCTATACATTTTTATATCTCAAATAGCTTTTCTCAGATTGTTGCCCACATGTTGGAGCTTCTGCTTGTCTGGATCCAGCTTGTAATGAAAAGGGTTTTTTTATGGAGCTGTAAAAGTATATGAGGGTGAGAATGAGTCTTGCTGGTGATTTGACGAGAGCGGAAATGTCTGTGGAACAAGGCCAAACTTCAAGGAGAACTTTGACAAGAGATGGGATGTTCCTGACCTCCCTGCACATGGTCAACTCCGAGTCCTCCAACGAAATGTGAGAGTGATTCCTGTCATATATCCAGTAGTACTATAAGTAAAACTGAAGGGTAGTGTTTTCAGGTAGGGACGTGTGTGTGTGTGTGTGTGTGTGTGTGTGTGTGTGTGTGTGTGTGTGTCCATCTGTGCATGTACATGTGTGTGTCAGCATGTGCTCTTTGTACATCTGTTCATTTACTCTCAATGTTAGTGCGTGTGTTGTGCTCTTGTCTTTGTAATGTGCCTCTGTGTGTGTGTGTGTGTGTGTGTGTGTATGCATTGGGGTCACTGGTAATTTGAAGTGTGAACGCTTGGTTTCTCCCCAGCATGATGATTTCCTCTGTCAGCAAACTGTGAGCTGGAAAATAGACCCGTATTACGATGAGATTAACTTTAACGGTCAAGGATTCCAGATCTTTCCAGCAAAGTCACTGAAGATTAGGGCGTTCAATGACGCTTTTCTCTGCTCTGCACTTGTGCAGCTTTCGGCTGTGTTCAGTTCAGTTGAGTCCTCTGCTGTTTTGTTTGCTCTGTTGAATTCTCCCCTCATCTCTTCCGTGTAGATTTCATTTTGCACCGTCTTACAGTAGGTGGCAGATTAGCTGCCTGCGAGAGACAAACAACCAGAACAATTGTATGTTTAATGCTTGATACTGACAGAAGGATGTGTTCCCCTAGTGACTCAGAGCAGGAATTCATCACACCTGCACCCTTAAGTATACTGCAGCATGCCATGAAATTATATGCTCACATACACTTATCAAAACGCTGTACTTCAGACAGGAGCACTTTAGTAAAAAAAACAACAACTTTATTTCCATTTGCAGTATTACATTTGGCGGTATGACTCTGTTCTGGGGCCTCTCTGCCTTTCCTCGGGCCTACACAGAAAGCCTCTTCCACGTGTCCACATAGAAAGCCTAAGGCGGAGAGAGCACACCTCTCTGCCCTTCCATGCGCCTACATAGCCTAAGGCAGGAAGAGCAGCAGCAAAGACCTCCCAGGAACAGAACAGAGCAGCATCAATGACAAACAGAAATGACATTGATAAATCAGACACAGTATGAAAAGGAGGAACTGGGGTGGAGGCGGGTTGCAAAGCAGCTTGCAGAGGAAGCAGCAGCAGTAGGCAGGCCAGAGCAGTTTAAATAGGGTGCCATGAATGAGATTCGTTAATTGGTTGCATAGAAAGGAATGTGACGAAGAGCTCGAAGCATCAACTTGGCCACATTCCCCAGACCATAATCTGATAGAGCATCTGTAGGACGGGCTGGTGCCCCACCTCACTACCTACAAGACGCAAAAGGATCACCTGCCAACGCCCCCATACCAGACACCACAGGACACTCCCAGAGGTCATGTATCCATGCCTCAACAGTCCGATACAAGAAGGCCCCATAGATTGAGGGTACCTCTGGGGTATCGGCTTGTTCCACAAATGGTCAATCAGACTGGGAATTTTTAGGCAGATCCCTGTCTTTAGGTCTTTGTCACGTTCCTCGGGCCATTCCTGTAACCAATGGCGCGTCCTATTGCAAATAAAAAATGACATACACTGGACCCACTTTTCATGAGTCCGAGAGGAGCTATCTCTGCAGCTAAAGTTGTCGCTGTCGTCCACGTGTTGCTGTGCTCTTTCTTTTATCCTTTGGCATTTAACCACAGCCTCGAACACCTGTATGCGTTTATTCTGCCCCATCAGGTCTGGAAGAATTGCATCCCAGGTACCTGTGGTCGGGGAAAAAGAGGAGTACTGTCACATTTTCAGAATATTGGCATTGACTTGGCACCAAAGTATCAGTACTTGTGACATCCCTAATGAGGCCTCTGGTGATTCCCACCCCTACTTATTACCGTTTTCACTCCTAACAAATTACCCTGACACCCACATCCTTACTTGTATGTATAATATGAAAAGTATGTAATATGTTACATCTGGGAAATTTCTCTCTAAACAATGTAATTGGTCATTAAAAAGCTCTACAATCTAAAGGGGAATACATTACTTTGTTTTTGTTAAAAGTGTTAATACGTTCACTTTTGAAAACCCTTCCCAAACCTGTAATTTAACCCCCAGGTGTACGAGAGAGAGAGAGAGAGATAGAGGTTTGCTGCATAATGTAAAGACAAAATTTTAATTATTGAATCTGCTCCTCCACGTACCTCTAGTCTGCTCATGCTATTAAAGATCTGAAATGTCAATTTATTTAACATGTGCTCTAACAACTCTGATATCAAAGTAAGCCTTGAATTACTGGAATATGGACACAGCTCGTGGGTTTCATCTTATTATGAGCGAAAAAAGGAAAAAGAGCTGTATTTGTCTTTTCTTTGCCGATACGGTGGATAAGGAAGATTAAAGACGTCTTGTCCTGACAACTCGAGAGAACAATCTGACAAGACTTAACAAAACCCATCACAGAAAGGTAGAACTTCAAACAGAATCAAAACCTGCAGACGATGAAGGAGAGATGCAAACACACCACCTCAGGCTCCGTCTGTCTGCCTGCACGCCTGTCTGTCTGCCTCCATACCTGGCTGTCTGTCAATCTGTCTAGCCTTCACTCTACCTGTGTTACAAAGTGGCATCTATCCTGCTGCACCAACTGCAGCCAATGCTTCCCCTCATGTTGCAAATTAGAGATCAGCTGTCATGTTGTCATTAAAAAGCTGTTTCTCGTTCAGCTGCTCCGTATTACCCAGTAAACACCACAATTCCCATATCTCCACTGTGTACCACACAATAAAGTAAAAATATCTTTAAATAGCACTTTGACATCGAGTCAGATGTAACAACTGTAAGGTTTGATTAGCATCGGTGTGTGTGTGTGTGTGTGTGCGTGCGTGTGTGTACGTGTGTGTATCTGTGTGCAAAGGTGCGTTTGTCTAACTGACAGTTAGCTGGCGGACAAGCTGTCACCGCTCTCTGCTCTGCCATTTCCTATGGACTGATTATTATAGAGTTGTTATCTCTCTCTCTCTCTCTCCCTCTCTCTCTCTCTCTCTCTCTCTCTCACACACACACACACACACACACACACACACACACACACACACACACACACACAAATACACACACATTGTGGATGTGATAGTGACTGCTGTGTAATACTGTACATCACACTCCAAGCTCTGTCATCACAACCACTTTAATTAGAACTTGGGAGAAGTGTGTGTGTGTGTGTGTGTGTGCGTGTGTGCGTGTGTGTGCTCGTGCTGTGATTTTCCATCCAGTCTAATCAAACTTGCAGTAATCAAGTCCGTTGCTGACAGAAGAGATGCAAACTTTACTTTTATCTTAGAGGCATCTAATCACAATGGCCACATCTTGTGTTTTTATGTCTGATACAAAGCCCACATTTTGTCTTTTATACCGCACTGCAAACTGCTCGCCTTCTCCTGAGTCCATTAGACTGAACACATTTATGCTACATTCATATTTCAAAGGCAAACTCTGAAGACACATTTAATCAAACACTGAAGACACACATATTGTTTAACATATTGTAAGTCGTAGTTGTAAAAGTTACACTTGCTTGCACTTGCACTCCCTTCTCACAATGGTATGTTGGAGGAGCTAATGAGCGGGTTAGCTGAATTAATGAGTAATATTGTCACTGCTTGCTAACTGGCACACTCTGCCAGACTCTGTGAGAAGGTGTGTAGAAATGCAGGAGTGTCACTTCCGGCTGGTGAGTGTTTCGTGCCAGAAATTGTTCTCAGAACTTTCTGGAACTGTTTCGGTTTTTTAACAGCCTTAAAAAAAAGGTTGACTCCCTGGCTGGCTTTCAAACCTACTGAACTATCAACAGAGTGCACCTCCTGTCCTGTAGTTTAAGCAGCACTTAAAATATAAAGCCAAAGGATACAGTGCTAAACAAGCAACAGCTACAAGACACTAAAATCCTTCTTTCCTGACATTTATCAGTCTAAATTGTTTTGGTGTGAGTTGTCGATTGTTGAAGATATCGATTGTAGAGATGTCTGCCCTCTCTCCAATATAATGGAACCAGACGGCACTCGCTTGTGGTGCTCAAAGCGCCAAAATCACCTGATATGTATATGTCAAAATTACACAAAAGTTTAAACTGAAGAAGTAACTGTTACATGAAAACCAAAACTACAGACAAGCTTTTAGTCGAGTGAACAACACCAGAATTCCCAGAGTCACTGGAAGATAAGAAGAGGTGGATAGAAACCAGAGGATCTGCAACCTCTGTGACAATAATGTTGTGGGAGATGTGTATCATATTTTTTTGAATGTCAGAATCTAAGTGTTATATCTTACAGATAAAGTATTATTTAAACCGCCCATCTATGTCTAAATTAATTTTGTTATTACGGTCAGATAAGCCAAAAGTTTGTCAACCAAGTGCTTTTTTTGAAGAATGTGCTTCCTTTGTCTGAGTAACGCCAGGGCCACACCACCCGCAGAAGCGCTGCGAATAGCCTCGAAGCGTCCATGTTAACCAAATGTGTCATCCACACCGTGTCATCTGTGCGAGCCGTAAGCGAATGTGTCATGCAGGGCAGGAATTTACACAAAGGAACAACAACAGCATCCGGTCAATTTTCAGAATAAAACAAATTTCAAAATAAAACACCCCATTTGACAAATGCGATGTATATATGTGTGTGTGTTTATATACATATACTCATTACTAAGAAGTGGACATACATGTACAGTTGTTAGGAAAACATGGCGTATAATTTTATGAGGTTATTTACTTACCCGTGATGGACAAACAGCCCCAAATGTGATGGAGACAGCAGCTGGGAGTGGAAGCGCTTGTCGACTGGCGTGGAGAAATGCGAGTCTGATGTATTTCTGATTTTGATTCTGATTTTGACAATCCGAGCACCATCTATATTCATCTATATGTTCCTTTATATTCGACAGAAGGCAGACATCTCTATGGCTGATATCTCTCACACCAAAACAATCTAGACTGATAAACAGCACTACAGGTAAGAGGGAAAATATGTTTTTTCGATTTTGGGGTGAAGTGACCCTTAAAACCTGAGTTTTCAATTTTCTAAAAGAAGTCTCAATGAAGTATTGTAGCTAGCTAATGTTCAGTGGTTGTAAAACTGCAGTACAGATGTTGGCTAAGTGCTCGTCAACTGTAAACTGCACAGCCAAACGTGTGGTTCTAAGTTTGGTTACATAAAGAACATTTGCAGGTATAGTAACTACTAGCTGTAGGTAGCTAGGGTAACTACCTTCGCTGGTGAGCTAACTCCTAACACAATAGCCAGCTGGGAACATGCTGGTCCTAGTTCAACTGTCTATTCTTTCTTCACTATGTTGTGAACGTTCCCTGTGTTCTAATTGAAGTTAACATTTATTGTGTGTTAACAAATCCTGTCCTGGGTAACAGTTAGAGCTGCCCCTGACTAAGAATTTTCCTAGTCGACCAGTGGTCGTCATTAAGGACCATTAGTCGACTAGTCGCCTGAATGATTACAATATTAATCTAACTATTAAATGATATATTGTGGGCGGGGCAACACAATGAAAGAATAGTATCAGTAACATTGTTAACACAGTGCTACATTACAGAGAAATATAAAACCGTATTAATGAACCTTCATTAATATAGGCCTATATTTTTATCTACAAGTGCCCGTCACACACTGAGCGAGCCGCCTGTTAATGACTCTGTGGGCTAATGGGCATGTAGCTACTTCCATGTTTCAGATGATACGTCATGTTTGTAGTCGACCAATGAAGATGAGTTTACATATCACCTTGGGTTTGTCGTTCACCTTCTCAAGATGATGCCCTGGAAATTAGAGAAGTACGTTATGGTACTGGAATGGTGTGTGTGTGACATAACTTTTACAACTGTGAAGCAAACTGTAGCTGTTTTAAATCTATGCTCACAGCAGCTGTAGTCTTCAAATGACCAAACCATGTCACCTTTTAACTATCAGGTGGTGAGTGTTGGACACTTAGAAGGACTCATATTCCTTGGACGCTCTGCGAGTACCTGTGTGTTCAGGCAGTGTGGCTATCAACAACCAAGTGTACATAATTTGATTTATCTTAACGTAAGTTATTATGGTAATCTTTCGTTTGAAATGCAGCGTATCACATTTCTTTCTTGCTCTTTTAAGGCACCTAACAGATTTCCCTGCCTTGTTCTGTCTCCAACATCAGAAGCTAGAGCACAGCCTTGCGTGTTGCGCTATGTGTCTGTAATTCCCACCGACAACTGTGTTAATGGATGACAATAGCAGAGAGGAGAGCGCCATATGTCTGAGCCTGGGGCAGCACGGAGAATGGCAGGGCACACAAAGACGAACGGAGACGGGGGGGCGTGAATGAAGAGGGGGGGAACGAGATAGAGGGCTGATGGGGAAAAGAGGGGAGAAATGGGGAATCCGGTAAAACAGGGAGGAAGAGAGGAGGAGAGAAAGCAGGAGGGAGAAATGTGAGGCTGAGGGGGGAGCAAGAGATGGGCCTGAAGAGATGGGAGAAATGGGTAGAAGACAAGACTTAGGGAAGGAGAAAGAAAAGGAATTAAAGACTGTAGCAAAGGGCAAAGAAGAGAGAAAGAGAGTATGAGGAGAAAAAGACGGGGAATTAAAAAAAATAGAGGAGGAGAAAGGAAAGGAAACGGGGCAAGAGTGGGATAGAGGAGGAGATAAAGAGACAGATAGGGTTTTCTTCCTTTCCACGCTGTTTTCATCTGCATCTAAATATCAGCGATCTGACTGGGATCATTTCAGTTGTGGCCAGAGGTTTTTAAGTGCTTGATTGTTGGAGCAAATGTGCTTCCTGACTTGACTGAATTGAGAGAGTGCTGCTTCCAGTGCAGCTACGATGCTGTAGGACTCTATTTACAGGACTTTATTACAGCTTGCAAGAAGTTATCACAGATTTACATCCTTTTACGATTTGTGGCGTTTATTTATTTCAAATAGTGTGGTTTCAGTTTCTGTATTTTTCCCATTCCCTTTTAGTTTGTTTCAAATTTACAGTTATTGCTTCAAATTTCTATATTTTTTAAATAATTTCTGTGATTATTGCTCAATGTCAAATGCAAAATCTTCTTTTGCAGGCAGCAGTGCATTTATATTATTTTGATAAAACTATTGACAACTCATCTAGCTGCTTTTATTATCCAGTAATCTTTTTTTTTCCATATAAAACCGATTCTTTTATTGCTCTTTTTTTTATTTGTTGTGTTTAAAGTTTATTATCCAGGTTATCACACCCCAAGCTGGTGTTGGACAATAACAGCGTTTTTATTGTGGTTCAATTATATTATGAAATGTCAAGTTTTAAGGGTATCCAGTGTGGGGGCGGCCGACTAATGTGCACATATAGTGTATATGTGATAGTATGAACACTGTATACGGCTGGGTGAAATGGAGAAAATCAAATAGCACAATATTTTTGACCAAATACTTTGATGTTGATTGATATTGTAGGGTTAGGGTCACAAATTAGATTTTTGATAATCAACAGTAATGTGGATATAATGACTGTGGGTAAAGACAAATAATAGAACAGTGAAAGCAGTCTGCTCAGTTTGGAAAAGTTCGGACTTTAAAGTTGTGGTAGGCAGAAATTTGGGAAAGACCGAGAAAAAAAAAAGCAGAAATATAGAATACACCCTCCTACTGCAGCTTCCCCTCTCTGTCCTAAGCCCCTCCCACCAGACAACCACAGGCACATTCACATGCTACATACAGTTACCTGGTGATCGGCTGCTGTAGCAGCTTAAATTCAGCCTGTGCAGACCTCCAGCACTGGGTGTCACAGCAGACTTGTGACCAGCATCAGTGCCCCATCTCAAGGCCTTTACACATTGAGTCTGTTTTTTTCTGATGCGTTTTTTAAATCTGTCATGCAAAAGAACAAAAAAATCGTCACACACAGAAAGTTTGCACACTCATTCTGATGCTTTTTATTGTTCTATTCGTTGTGAAAATTCGCAATACGTGACAAAGTGAAAAGACATTTCCCTTTCTGCCTTTCTCCACTGGAGTTACCTATCTCGATGTCACTACTCCATCCCTGTCTTTCATTTAGCAGCCCAGCAGCATGAAGGGGCGGAGTGTGTGGTCCGCATCTCGCTCCTCTTCATCATCATCCACCTGAATATTACTCTGACCTGTTGACAGTGAGTTGTCTGAGTCCTGAAATGATTCTGTGACTGTGTTGGCTGCGTCCTGCTGCCACATTTTCCTCACTGAATCTTGGTCAAACGTCTCTAAAGGCTCTGAAAATTTTAATGTTGGATGAAAGTTTCGGTCTGAGTGTGCAAACGTGATTGACTCAACGTGAAGTCGTTTTTATTTTTCTAGATGTGTGACAAATGGATGAAAAACAAGGACTCAGTGAGCAAAGGCGTTAACCTGTGTAACGGCAGCAACAGAAAGTTTGTGTTGTTTGGGTTTGCGCTGGCTGATTTGGGGTTGCCGCAGCCACTGATTGAGAGTCCTTCACTGGGAGCTGCTGCCCGCTCTCCTCCCAGTGAGGTGGTCTGAAGTGGTGAGGCAGAGGACACACGATTTTTAGAGGCTCTAGCTAACATTAGCTACATAAACTACATGCAGCAGCTGTGAGCCTTTAGCTCTGGTTAGCAGAGGGCTAAACTATTAGCAACATATTCCATTCATCTCTGAAACGCTTTCCAAATACTGAGATGTAGGCAGTTATTGCCAGTGCTGAAATAGCAACGTTCTCTGGAGGATTTGCCACCAGTGAATCAGGCTTTCATGATGAAAAGGGAAGTGCATGCACATCTGCATTTGTAAAACAGCCAATATGAATGCCCTCTCTCTGAAATAACCTGTGATTGGCCAAAGTTTCCCATTCTGAAGCCTGGAAACAGCCAAGAGGAGGTGTAGAAGTGTATTTTTTCTTGCAGTCCACTTGAATTACAACATGCTCAAGTTTATAATGGATTTTTTGCCCAATGACGCCACAATTAAACTGCGTACACCAGCTTTAAAACCAAGAAAAGACAAAATGTATGATATTAGGATATCAAAGTCTAAGACAATATTGAGTCTCATGTTATGATATTGATATGATATCGATTTTTTTGCCTTGCCCTGACACCATACATGCAGATTTGTTTCATAATCAGCTTTATGTAATTTATCTATTACTTACTGCACAAAGGCTTCCGTACGTTTTTATTCCAAAGAATAATCATGACTTAATTACTGAAGCTGAATTTAATTTATGAGAGTCTGCGTCTAATCATCGCTGAATTTGACTTTCACGATTTTCACGTCAAACATTAGTATCAACCTACTCTGAAACAGATTTACATTTGAACAAAGTTAGAAAACCATCAGAATTCAAAACTGTCTTGATATTTGGATTCAAGCACTTATAAGATGTCCCCATTCTGAATAACTTTGGATTACAGTTTTGGTGGTGTCAGTCTGTAATGGCCTCTGATCAGGAGTACATCTCATCTCAGTTGCCAGAGCTGCACTTGTAGTGTTCATGAAATCTCAACTTTTCTCTCTCCGTCTCATCTCCTTTCATCCTCCCATCCCCTCCTATTTCAACTTCCTGTGTTACTCTTGTCCTGCTGCATCCAATCGCACACAAACTCACACGTCCACATACACTCGGCTTTATCTCCTCACATACAGCTCCAAATTATGGAGTTAAGCGGTCCATTAACAGGAAGAAGAGAGGGAGCCAGCATGTCAGATATCAGACAGGACAGCTTGAGAGAAGTGGAGGGGACAAAAGAGGAGAGGAGAGGAGGGGAGGAGGAGAAGACGAGAGGAGGGGACATCCTATTGAAATGGAAATGGAACAGGCCAATTAAAACATTTCACTGGGAGCTTGTTTGCATCTCCAGCTCAGCTCACACAGATTATATATACAGCACATTATGGAGTAATGAATATGTATAAATTGAACTCCTCAATTATCACGCCACCACTGGGTCTCAATTAATACACTATACTTCTCAATCATAATCTGAATGAGTATATTTCTCGCTCATCATGTAAAAGCATTCACCTTTAAATGACTTCACACTGAGACTGAAAACTGATCCCACACAGAGCATGTTTATCCGTTAATAATACCCAAGTACAATATATACTGTCGGCTTGTCAATTTCAATGTAAACAAATAGACTTGTTATTTTGAAAACACACTGATGTATGCGAGGCAAGAGTACATGGGAGCAACAATAGGTATTAAATACACACCCTACATTTATGCAGTGTTAACGTCCTAGTTGTAATATATGTAAATACACCTTTGGAATCATTACTGACTGGTAGTGGATATAAATAATGAGTGTAACCTCTGAATGCCTCAATTATTTTATACACCTGGGACCTGACAATACTGTTCCACTAACCAACAGCTAGTTGCGGCTTAATTACTGCAGAAACTGAAAATGCTTTTCCAGCTGGAGCAGACATTTTTTCTTAACAAGCAATCCTGCTTCTAGTTTAAATGTAGTAAATGTGTTTGGCAACATTTAGAGTCCACCACAGTCTATGCCTAGTTAGGTTACCCTGCCATGTAACAGTTCTCAATCAAATTACGTATGTTTGGGGAGTGAGTTCCAGAGGGTGGGAGCAGCGATGGAGAAGGCCCTCTCCCCCCAGGATTTGTGCTTGGTCTGGCTGGCTGGGGGGCTGGACAGGAGGTTGGCATTGGCAGAGCGGAGTGTAATGATGGAGGAGCTCAGACAGGTAGGGTGGGACCTGGTTATTGAGGGCTTTGTATGTTATGAGGAGGATTTTGAAGTGGATTCTCAGGGGGATGGTGAGCCAGTGGAGCTTATGGAGAACGGGGGTGATGTGGTCACTGGTGCGAGAGTGGGCGAGTAGCCGAGCAGCAGTCCAGAGTTCTGGACATACTGTTGCTTATTGAGGGTTTTTGAAGATGAGCCGTAGAGTAGACTGTTGCAGTAGTCCAGACGGGAGGTGATGAAGGTGTGGATGTGGGCTTCTGCAGCTGAGGAGGAGAGGAATGGACGGAGGCGGGTGATGTTCCTGAGGTAAAAGAAGGCTGTTTTGGTGATGTGTCAGTTGAAGGAGAGGGATTGATCGAAAATGGCACCAAGATTTTGGATGTGAGGGGAGGTGGATACTGTGGAGCCGTCGATATTGAGGGTGAAGTTATGGGTGGATTTGGTGAGTGCTTTTGGTCCAGTGATAATAATTTCGGATATCCATCCATCCATTTTCTAACCGCTTATCCCCTTGAGGGTCGTGGGGGGGCTGGAGCCTATCCCAGCTGACATTGGGTGAGAGGCGGGGTTCACCCTGGACAGGTCACCAGACTGTCACAGGGCTGACACATAGAGACAGACAACCATTCACACTCACATTCACACCTACGGACAATTTAGAGTCACCAATTAACCTGCATGTCTTTGGACTGTGGGAGGAAGCTGGAGCACCTGGAGAAAACCCACGCTGACACAGGGAGAACATGCAAACTCTACACAGAAGGGCTCCCGCACCTGGGACCAAACCAGTAACCCTCTCGCTGTGAGGTGAAGAAGCGAAAATCGGTGCCTAGGATTGGGCCAGAAGGCTCCCGACCTCGTCCTCTCCTTCTCTTCAAATCATCCACTCCGCATCATTTTAGTATCTTAGGTTCGTCTGGCTGGTACGTAGAGAAAACACTGGAGACCAATAGAATCTGGTGCAATCCAGTTTAATGTGTTCACAGGCTTCAACACATACAACTCATGAGTCAGGCTCTGGAGCAAGACTAAAGATTCACTTTCTGCGCTCTCACGTTTATGCTGGTGGAGATCCGACAGAATCTCCACCCTCTTCCTTTAGCCCTTCCTACCCAAGTCCAAATCTATTGGTGGCAGGCCTTTTCGTCTTTGTTCAGACATGTCCAGACGTGCCCAGACATGTCTTAATGGTGTAATCATTTTCTCCCGGCCTGGAAATCGCCAAACTCTCCCACCATTAGGTTTGAACCTGGTTTCACTTTATCTTTTAAAAACATATGAAACTTGGGGATAAGAACCCCTGTGCCTTTGTGTAATATAAACTTCAGAGTGTATGTGTGTCACTTCTAGGCAGTATATGATATGGTATGTGTGTGTGTTCTCAATACATGCATGCATATACTTGCGTTGTGAATACATAACCTTATGTGAGAGTGTTTTTTGTCACACATGGATACATACAAACATTATTTTATAGGCTTCAGCCTTGATCAACTTATGCAGTATAACACATTTACCTGATTACTGATTAAATGTTACACTACAGAGGCGACACGGCTAACCACTGCACCACTGTGCCACCCATTTCAGATATGTCACAGTTTAATGTGAGGAAGTTGGTTTGAAGCCAGGACTTTATTTTAGTGATGCCGTTTGTCAGGGTTGAGTGGGTGGCAGTGGAGATTTTCTCGGTGGAGATGAGGAGCTGGATGTCGTCAGCGAAGCAGTGGAACTGGAGACCATGATGGCGGCCTTTAGTATTGTGATTCAGTGTAACACTAGACCACTGGAAAAAATTAAATCATACACTGTATATCATAAGATATATTTCCAAAAACAGTGCCCATCTCATGTCTGTCTGATTTTTATCATTGCAAGTTTTTACGGCCTTATTTTTAACAATTTTATGCCAGTTAAGCACTTAGTGACCTTGCTCTGTGAAATGTGCTATGTAAAATAAATGTAACTTACTTACCTAATAAAATGTCCCTGCTCATCAAGCTTGCAGTGTTTAAAATATCAAGTTGTATATTGTGTATCCGACATAGCCTAAAAATATAGCAGTATTTTTTAGGCCATATTGCCCGGCCCTGAGCGGAGCACAGAGAGGTTAGTAAAGTAAATCCTGCCTCATTTTTGAGCTTACTTGTCTTCTTGTAGCCTCCGCTCCACAGTGTGTTCGAGGATACCTTTAGTCTTCCTGAAAAGCTGAGCCATTCACTAGTGGGATGAGAAACACCCCTGTTGCCCAGCTCACTTCAGCCTTTAGTTCAGGTACTGAAGGTCAAGAAGTCTCAGAGGATCTCATTTACTGTCGAGAAAGGCATTGTTTTAGAGCGCTGTCACTTTGAGGATAGGAAAAAATGTTGACAAATTTATAAGCTATGTAACCAAAGTACTCAACACACACTGTCTCCCTTCCTCCTCCCTCTGTCCCATGTGTTCTCTGTCTGTGTGTGTCCACCAGTGCCCTCCGTCCCTTTGAAACCACAAGTTTTATCACTCCAAACATGAGCCTGAAGCTTTATGTGAGGCTGGAATATGCACAAAAGCAGCCAGAAATACTCATGAACTCCTCTCGCCTCGCAGATTCTGCCAGAAGCTCGGCCTTTGAATCAGATGGTCATGTTGCCTTCACTGCAACAGAAAAGGCTCCTTTGGACTCGGGTGAGTGTATGACACAGACCAGTATTTCACTAACTGAAGAAGACAGTTTGAAGAAGCTGTGCTCTTTTGTTGGCCTTTGCAGATTTACAAAATTATCAATGTGTTTGTGCGTACAGTATAACAGGGCTGCACAATATGTTGTTTTTCTTTTTATATATCGTCATCACGACTACAACTTGTGCAGTAAATGCATCGTGAGACAATGCAATGTTGTACTCAGGGATTTTTTGAGTCAGTTGAAAGAGAGTATAAGTAGAAAACTGCGTTAAAATGTAACTCCTTTTTTTTATTTTTTCCTTTTGTGCTAAATTTAATGCTCTTTTTTTTTTTTTTTAATTCAACAAGTAGTTCATTGTATTTTAGCAGTATACTGAATGCAGCAGCAAAATAAATTGCAGCATAAGTAAAATTGTTATATATCTTCCTTACACCGCGCAGCTCGATCCTGGAGTAGAATGCAGCTATTTGTGAGTGAGAGTTTAGACGGCAGATGTTTCCTTGTCTCAAAACAGCAACTGAACCTGTGAATTGTTCAAGAAATTGTGACTCTGTTAAATTTTGCACCATGAGCGAGAGTTCTAAAATGTTAACACTTTACTTGCTTTGTCAGACTGACTTTAACCCTGCAATCGGATAACTGATTTCTTCTTCCTTTGCCCACCAAGTTGGAAAAACACAGTCACGAAAAGTTTGATAGGAAAGATGGCATGGTGGATCAGTGGCTAGCACTGTTACCTCACCACCTGAGTCCCCTAAGGCATTCCTGCATGGAGTTTTACATTTTCTCACAATGACCACGTGGCTTTCCTCATGTCGTTCTTTTTCTTCCATGGTCTGAAGACATTCAGGACAAGTGGATTTGAGACTCTTTATTGCCCTGTGAACAGTTCAGGCTGTAGGCTTGTCATGATAGTTATTATTGACTTATTGTATCATATATGGACATGCCCCTGATCGTAAACAGCCGGCTTTTCCTGACCATTATAAAACTCTGGCGCAGTTCTGAAGAAAAATGACACAACACTTTCAAAGACGACACAGCGTAGCTTACCGGCAGCTGCTGCACTTTTGGAATGGAAGACGCTCAGTCTTGTTAGTTGTTAGCTTGTCAATGATTGGAAACGAGCCTAAAAGTCTATTGTTTGTAGTTTTACCCTCCAATAACTTCATCCTCCACTCCATAAATCCACCAGCAGCTGGGCTCCTAGTCACATGAGGCATTACTTGTTTTTGGTTTTGTTGACTAAATTTTGTATTCAGTCTCAAACTGAGTAATTTTGGGCCACGCCTCTAAGGGTACTATGATTTTACATATACTTTTTGTGTGTCTAAAAGGTTTAAAAGGCATTAATTACTTAAATTTTTGTATATATATATATATATATATATATATATATGTATACTCTTAAAGGGATAATGCACCTGATTGAGGCCCTGGTGAAGTTTTAGAGTCCTCACATCCCTTGTGGAGATCGGCGGGGGCAGCGACTAGCTAACACAAAATTTAATCCACAAAATATCTCCATACTGCTCATCTGTAGTGATCCAAGTGTGCTGCAGCCCCGACATAAAAAGTTGTTCCAAAAAACGTCATTTGCACCGCAGGGGGAGACAACACTAACCACAGTAGCTAAAAGATAATTTGCACTACGGTCTTTTAGCAAAGGACAGCCCAACATGTCTGAAGATTTTGAAATTGAGGAGGAACAGCATTTCTTTGTTGAGCCGTATTTGTTTGAGCCTGAGTATATGGACAGAACTCAGGCTACTGGACGAAGCAGCCGCCGCAGCTCATGAGCCTAACCCTCAGCCAGCCGCAGAATACCGGAGTCGAGCACTGGAAACCTGGTGGTGTAGTTGTTTCAAATACAAAGCAGTACCAATGGATGAGGAAATTCTTTGCTGCTCAGACTGGGAATCGGCGATGCCTGCACTTGAGAATCTGGACATCAGTACTGACGAGACTGCTGCTCTTCAAAGACTGTGCATCACCGATCACCCTGAGCGCGCACACGTGAGCGCGGAGCACAGAGAAGCAGTCAGAGCTACAGGCTACAGTGAGGCTAAAAACAGAGTTCACATGACGTTTTTCGAAACAACTTTTTATGTCAGGGCTTCAGGACACTTGGATCACTACAGATGAGTATGTTGAAGTTATTTTGTGGTTTCAATTTTGTGTTTTTGGACGTTAGTCTGGGGCGCCGTCTGCCATTAGGTATGCTAGCTGCTCCCCCCGCTGATCTCCGCAAGGGATGTGAGGACTTCACCAGAGCCTCCGTCGGCATGTGGATGAGTAGATAATGGGTGAGTTTTCATTTTTGGGTGCACTATCCCTTTAATGCAATATCTGCATCAGCCAAAGTTCTTTGCTCTTTGAAAGGGTGTACTTGCATTATTTTGCTATTATATTATTATAACATCAGTGGCATAAAAGGCTCTCAAAATGACAATAATATTGTTTAGCGCATATATTTCTGGGACAACATATCATCAAACAAAAGCATTTATTGTGACAGGCCTAGGGTGTACTCTGCCTTTATCGAATGTATACTGCAATAGCCTCAAGTCCCTGCAACCATGTACTGTACATATACTGTGTTGGGTGCATGAATAGACATGGGTTTGAATTTGTTGTCCCTGGACAGCCACTGTCCAATGAGTCCATTTTTTTATGCATTTCCAACCTTTACTCTGAAGTAACAGGTTGTCTGAAAGGTAGACACACAAGACTATAGCGGCAAACAAAACAACAAACACAACAAAAACAAACAGCAGTTCTGACTCTTCCATACCTGCAAACATTAGGCTGTGAAAAAGAGGAACATTTTCTGGGGTATTGTCAAATGGCCTACCCTCAACGCCCCTTCCCCCATATAACCCTACACTACAAATAAACATAATAAATACAAGGATGTGAAAGTAAAATGACTTTTAATCAATATTACATTTATAGTTAACAGTGTTACTTTGTAATTCTCTGGTGTATCAGTAAAGTGTTTAAACTACACTGCAGAGTGGAGTCTCTACGAGCAGAGACAAACAGTGACACGTTACATCTGGTGCATGAAATGTTTACATTGTCATGCTGCATAAACACACCCAGGCACCGTCTCACCGTCCCACGATGGCCTAGCCTAACTACAAAGCAGAATAGCGATGCGCTATTGATTTACCTCACACTTTTACACTCAACTCAGACAAGCAGCTTTGTCTCACACACACGCAGTCACAAAGAGAAACATGCTCCAGACTTTGTTGCCAGGTAATGATGCAAATAATCGCTAACTTTAGCATCACATGGCTAGCAGTTATTAATAAGTTTAACAACAGAGTCAAGCCTTTTAAAAGCTCGGTGTTGGATGTAAGCCGCTGCTGCTAATTAGCTCATGCTAACACTCTGGAGACGGTTGGAGATCAGACGCTTGGCCCAATCCTGTTGTCTTCTTTTGAACTGTTAAAGACGTCCATATCGCGACATGTTTTGCCCTCAAGACAGTGTGCTGCAGTTGTTTTTCTTCTTCTCTGCGTTTATTGGCAGCTCACAAACCAAGTTCAAAGGTACATGTACGGACACCCACTGTGTCGAGTGTGTAGATGCTGCTCTTTTTAAGTCAATAAAAGCAGTCTGACTTTGTATCATCAGCGCTGTTTTTTGGCTGTAATTTTAATTAATCGAAATAATGCGTCCCATTATCGGCTGATAATTTATCGGCTCTATATGGTGCATCCCTACTCTGTACGCTTAGACCCTGGTCCACACAACCAGTTTGAAATAGAGGACTGGTAGCAGCACTGGTTGCAGTGTTAATTGAAACTGATTGTTGGCATTCATTGTGACAACTCTTATTTGGGAGTGCTTGTGAGGAAAAGTTGAAAATTGCTTGAATAAACATGTAGTGGGAATGTATGTAATAGCATCTAATCTGAGTCAGTCTTGGAGAAAATAATGCAGCCATGAGTTTCTGGTAGTGCTGAGACCTCTGCTCTCTGTCTCCCACTCTGACAGCCTCTTAGATGAATGCTTTCTGCTTTCTGGAGCTGACTTTGTTGTTTTCCCAGGCAGCCATGTGCAACTAGGCTAATGAGTACATTTAGCTGGAAAATGCTGAGGTAACACTTTCATCACACTGTGTGTGTGTGTGTGTGAATGTGAATGTGTGCGCGCACGCAGCCATGGATCTGTGTGTGTGTGTGTGTGTGTGCGTGTGCGTGTATATCATCTGTTTATTAAGGTCACAGTCAGAGATTGAAGTTTGAGCTGAAAAAAACTAATTAGAGACTCATCCTGCTCCTTGCATCACACCTTTCTAGTCACAACCGTCTTTTCTTCTGTGCATTCCTCCATCTTGACTCAATCTTTCTTTGTGTCTCTTTCTTGCTAACCTTCCCCATATGGCTTCTTGGCTGCCTCCCACTTTCTTCTCCTTTCTTATACTGTCCCTCCCTTCTATCCGTCTTTTCCTCTTTTGATGTCTAATTTCATTTTCCTCCAGAAGTTCTCTTTCTTTGCATTTTATCCACCTCATACCCAAGTAGCAACCCTCAGGGCTGAAAAATGAAGCCAACACGGAGCTGTCAAAAACTGCAGTTCCTTGAATGGCCATTTGAGGCTGGAAAAACACAGCAGAAATACACATGTTTACAGCCTGGTACAAAACACCCCTTTGTGATGTTCTGTCAGGCTTTCAGAGCTAGCAAGTAGCCCGCACTGTCATTAGATGCACTCCCTGAGGAAATATCAAATTTTTGGGAAAAAAAAAAAGCAATTTCAGAGAGAAGCAGACAGAATTATGTGTTTGAAGGATATATCCAGGATGTCAAACTAACTCAGCAGCAGACACAGGTTAAAAAGACAAAGATAGTTAGATACTACAGCCTAACGTACAGATCAAAATGTAAGTGAACCACAGCATCACCTGGCGATCGAAGGAAAACTTTGCCAATTTTTAACCAGCTGTGTGTCATTGCATGGTGTGCATCTGCCATCAGCACTCGAACCTCCACTGGCGGACAGACTGGCAGCTCCAGGGAAGCCTAGGCATCGCTTATCTGAACACTGCAATAAAACACAGCTGGTTGAATATCGGCAAAGTTTCCTTGTTTCCCTCCATGGGTTCCTGTAAAGCAGGGTAGGTCTTTATTAACTGTTTAAGTCATTAAAATTAAGCAAAAGTAGCAAGTGTATACAGTCAGTAGGCTATATCTTCAGTAGCTAGCTAGGTAGCAATGGCTAACCCTTCATTTTTCAAGGTTTGATTTTGGTTTTGGAGCAGGAAAGAAATGTCTCATTCCAACCTCTGCCCTAAGCTCAATTTTTAACTCGAAATCCACAAAACCAGCCTGAAATTATAGAAAATCTGAAACGATTGTATGAGAATCAACCAATGTCGTACCCTTGTTGAAGCTGGCCGACACTACGCTATGATTGGCAAGTCTCTGTTCGAGGGATAGGACTTAGCAATTGATCAATTAAGGGTGTGGCCACTTTGAGTTGCTTCCATGGTGACAGCATGGGTTAGGTAATGTAACCATGGTGTAACCTAGATTGACAGATTATATAGGCTTAGCCGTAGCTGTTGCTGTTTCACTGTGTTTTCAGTTAATGAAAGTTAATTGTAGTGTTTTGGTCACCGAAAGTTTTTTTCCCCACTATTGTAGAGTTTTTTGGGGGAGTTTTTCCATATCTGCTGTGGCTGTAGAGGGATGTCTTGTGCTATAAAGCCCTCTGAGGCAAATTTGTGATTTGTGATATTGGGCTTTATAAATACAATTGAATTGAATTAAATAAAGAAAGTCTTGTTCAGCATTTGGTTGTACTAAAAGATCCTCTAAGGAGTCAAGATGTTCAGTGTTTCCGGTAAGTACATTTTGTTTTTAATGGTTTTAATCCTGTTTCTCACCAGTGAAAAATAGCATCAGCTTTACCACAGTTAACCATAGCTCTAAATGCACCGTCCTAACCAAGCTAGCAGCTAGCATTAGGGTTATATCCACCCTCTTGTGCAAAATGGTTACTTCTGGCTCCAAAATGATTGCAGCAGCCAAAATTCTGAACTCAAGGCCTCAAAATGGGAGTTCACAAACCAGTGTGTGCTGTCACAGTGGTTACGTCCATTATTTTGTGCTTTTATACTCTTACCTCTGTCTCACTGTGAAAAATCTAAACAGAGTAAGGTGGTGATGTGGACATCCTCCAGCTGTTCTGAGGGACTGCTGTTGTTCCTCAAGCTGTCGACAATCTGTTCTCAGTGGTCTTGAAATCCACTGAAGTTTTGGTAAACAAAAGTTCTGTTGTTGCAGAAAAAAGTCAAAATTAAGTGTTTGTTGACAGCAACTGGACCACAGATCCACAGTGTAAGTGACAGGAACATGGTTTAATGCCCTCCAACCCTGTCTTTAAATCACTGGCTTCATGGGGCGTTGGTGGCTTAGTGGTAGAGCAGGTGCCCCATGTCCAAGGCTGTTGCTGCAGCGGCCTGGGTTCGAGTCCAGCCTGTGGCCCTTTGCTGCATGTCTCTCCCCCCTTCACGGTTCACTGCCCTGTCGATTAAAGGCAAAAAATGCCCTAAAAAATATCTTTAAAACACTGGCTTCATGTAGAAGTATCACACAAATGATATTTTTGGAGAGTCTATCTACAGGAGTTTGAATGACGTGAGCAGCAGTTTTTTCTCCCCAGCTTAAAGAAAAAAAGAAAGTGTACTTGAGGCAGTGACTTTGGCCTTCATGAGCTTCCTCTGCCCCCCTGAGTGAGTCATCATAGAGAAAAAAATGACAGGGATGAATTTGCAGATAGTCGGTGCAAAATATATCTACAACTGTCCGACTCAAATCCAAATCAGTGTAACACATTTTAACACTTTTAAAGGTCTGCCTGTAATCAGTGAGAGAAAACACTGAACTGAAACAGGACTGTTTACTCTCATTAAACTTAGAGGACAAAGGATGGAGTTTGTTTCAGTTCTTCAGTCAGTGCACTGCTGCAGTAAAACAGACAGAGAGTTGCTTGTTTGTGCACTTTGTGTTGTTCGTCTAATTATTTAGATTTCTAATCTAGCATTAGTCGGGCCAGTTATTCACTTTTTCTTGTCCTGGTGGGTCTGCTTCTCTGCTCTGCTGATGCCTGTCCTCCGAGCATCTGTTCAGTACAGCAGGAATAATGTTTCCCACATCACTCTGCACTTGTTTTCACAATTACGAGTTATAGACATCCTAGCAGGGGGATATGAGCTTTTAATTTCTCATTATTCATCATTATACCAGATTTTATAACAAAGAAGAAATTAAATGAAACAGACTTATTCAAATGAGGAATAAATAGGAAAACAAGTTGTGAACGTGAATCAGTGAATGTGAATGACTTTCTTAACAGCGATGTTCACTCAGCTGCAAAGTGATGATGAGGACGCATTTTTAGAATATGATGAAATATTTAGTATTTTGTAGTAGGGTTGGGCAAATTTTTAAATTCCCCCTTTGATATTGATTCAAGAAAAACAAGGATGTACAAAATTATCGTACAATAAAAATGATGTAGACAGAGATGCGCATAGATAAAAATATCTTTGGATTGGAGATGGATATGTTGCAATACACATAAGGCCTTAATGTTTGAGCAGTAAGAACTTTTGTACACAACAGCATTCTGAGATCAATAAATCAGATCAACTGGTGAGATTGTTTTTATTCAATACCATGTTTATTTGTCCTCATACAGTCTCGCCACCGTTGATTGTCAGGTTTATACTCTGTCGCCTTTGCAAAAGCTGCAATGATTGACAGTTGATTGCTCACTGTGGGAGGAGTTGCTCTGTGTGGATGGAGTCGGTGCCACACTTGCGTATTCTGTTGCATTGTGATTTTTAAGATGGGAGCAGAGATTTGTGGTACTTTCATGTTTAGTCTTGACTTACTTACTGCATTTCGTTCTAGCGATGGCCCAGTCCGACCTTAAAGGTTTGTATCGGGGATGATCAAAACATTTTTTAACTGATCCGGATTGGCTATATTAAGCTAGCAAGAGGGTTCCCGGTTCCCAGGGTGAGGGAGTCCTTCTGTGCAGAGTGGTGACTTCATGACTTGTGGGAAGAGCTGTTGATGACGCCATACGTGCGACCCACTGGTGGTGGATAAACAGGAAACAGCTGATAGCATGAATGAGCAGCTAGCTAGTACTAGTAGCAAGAGGGAAATGCCAACCTGATAGACACTACAATAAAGATGAGCAACTGGGGAGACAAGGATTTACGCAACCTCCTTGAAGAGGCCATTAACCGTCAAATGACAGGGACGGTGAAGGACAGGCCAACTTATGAGAGAATCGCTGAAAGGCTGACCAGCCGCAGACTCCCCCGGAGCAAGGCACAATTCATTAGTAAGTTAAAGAATATGAAGAAAAAGTTTCACAAAGTAAACGACCACAACAGCAGGAGTGGCAGGGGATGGCTCGACTGGCCGTATTTCAATTTGTGTCACATGCTGAACTACATGTTTTGTTACTTGCTCACGCCCCCCATTGCCCCGAAAAAAACGGCACATTCTGTATGAACAAAAGCAGGCAGGCGGCATTTTGCTGCACTCGCCGATTTTGCTTTTATACTGCCAATGCTGAAAAAAGACCGATTGGGCTTTCCTGCAAATTTGCACAATTCCTAATTAAAAAGGGCTTATGTGTCAGCCCATTGATAGTCTGGCGACCTGTCCAGGGTGTACCCTGCCTCTCGCCCAGTGTCAGCTGGGATAGGCTCCCAGAGGAGGACAAGCGGTTACAAAAATGTATGGATGGATGGACATTGTGAATCTGAGTAATATTATTCTGCAAAAATATGGTGATACATTATGTACCATCAGATCGTCATTTTGACTTGTTCAGGTGTTCATACGTCTTTTGAACTCTTTCCCCGCCATTGGCGAGATATTCCATCAATCAGTGTTTTCATTGTTATAAGACAGGGGGCGCTTTTACACATCTTGTGAATTAGAACAGCACTGCCTTGTCCAAAAACAAACAATGAAGAAGATCAGCTGGAATCCGGAAGAAGGTGTTTACAGAAATTTAGCAGCTTCTAAACATCGCGAAAATGCCGGCGCCGACAGAAAAGTTTATGGTTGCGCAGGCCGTGGAGATGTTGATGGACTCAGACTCCAACACTTCCTGTTTTGATCAACATTCTGTATCCGATTTGGACAACAAAGCAAACATTTTTGGTGGGATGAAACAGGATGTCCATGATGGTGACAACAGAACACTGAATAATCACTGAATGTGGCAACATGATCTGCTATACCTCAAAGAGAATATAATTTTGATTATTATTATTATTTTCAGGTTTACAATTCATGACCCAGTTTTTGTCCTGGTTATGTTCCAAGCGTATATTCCAAACTACTGGATGGTGAAAAACCAACAACATTAGCCTCTTCCTCACGCCTACAGGTAGTTTCTATCAGGTTTCTGTCCCTCTGTAAAGAAATGCACGTCCTTGCACTGGACACTAGAGGCATCATCCATATATTCACAGATTTATGGACATCAGTCACATAAGTGGAAACGAGGCGTTAGGGTTAGATGGGCAATAATGTGGGGCGTCAGACGTATGCTAACAGTAGCTACATCAATGCAGTGAAGCATAAAGGAAGCAAGAGAAAAAGAGAGACTGAATGTACCGCAAGATTCATAACTGATGTTGTTAATTATCGTTCTGTTATCGTTGACACGTGACGAGCATTATTATCAGCCATCAATATGTTGAACTACAATCTTCTCATATCACCCAAGCCTACTTTGTAGCTTGTTAAGACAAATAAGGGTGCCTATTTATTCCATACTTGGTCATTGTATCGTGGAAACTAATCCACTAAAATGTCATTAACAGATTACAGTCAAATGTTCAGCAAATATTAGCGTCTCTCCCAACACTTAAACACCTCCTGCAGGGGTCATTGCATCCGCTAAGAGGAAAGCAAGCCAATTACAAGGAAGTTTTGTATTCAGCAAACCATGAAAATGCCACATCACATCATGCAAACAGAAGGAACAGATGTTATTTCACCTCAAATGAACCACTTCTTTTGGGAGTACGAATGAGAGAAGCTCTACCACATTGACCTCTATCACACAAAACATGCTCTAACAAGTCTGTGGAGGTAACGTTCACATTATTCCAGTCAGGAATGCAGAGCTGAGGTTCTGTCTGCAAAACGGTACAGGTGTTTCAACAACATGTCAGGTTAGGATACAGACACTCTCTAACAGAGCATGTTGTCTCATGCAGACCCACACAGACGCAAACAAACACAAATAAAGGCACGTTTTTCTAATTGTAGTTCAACAATGATTGCAGTTTCCAGATGAACGCTGTAGTATGTAAAGCATCCAAATGCCAGGCTCCACTCGGAGTACATGTTTGTTGTTGTTTTTATTTATTTATTTTTGTCTTGTCAGTTGTAGTAATACTGAGTTATTTACCCCCAGCTGCCAGAACAGAGGAGCAGCAGCTAAACAGTGCATATGCAGTGGTTGTTATCAGTGATAATTTTACAGTAATACTCATTATGTAGATTTGTCCTTTTCCTCTCCTTTAATTTGTCTTTTTTTAAAAACCCATGACACATAGTTTTTCATTCTCCCCACAACAGTTCATTCTTCTTTTGTTTCATTATGAGGAGCATTTTGGGTGAAAAGCTTGCTTCTCATAAAGAGAGCTGCTGTAAGAGGGCCAGAGAAGACATTAATCAGTGAAACTATGCAAGGATTCCCACATCCACTGTAAGACCGGTTTTATGTTGTTAGTTTTGTCAGCCACTCCCCATCTCCTCTTTCTGCTTTTCCATCTTCTGTCTCCCTCTGTTTTCCACACTGCTCCTCTTTCCTCTCATTTCCACCCCTCTAATCATATACTTGTATCTCTCTTGTGTGCGTTTGAGGAGGAGGGAGGGGCGACTGTAGTAATAAGACCATTAATCATTGAGAATAATTCGCAGAAAAATCAGCCAACCTTGTTGAATTTGACAGCCACCATATTGGATCTATAAGCTGCAACAATATATGGTCAGATAAGAAGCTTTGAGTGTGACCCGTGAGGTGTTTTTGCAGTATTCTGCACATTTTTAAGAGTCTTTGTCCAAGTTTACTGGGATTTTCATCCAAACCTGTGCATTTGTGGATGCTTTTCAGTTTCATTGTCTTCTTTTTAGGACAACAATTGACATTATACATCACATCATATTCCCAGAGTGTTCACATCTTACACATACTGTATATAACTGTGCTTCCCTAAACCTAAACTCTTCCCAGAGCATCATGGCTGCCAGTGCCATCCTTATAAAACAAACCATATGGCCACTATAGGGGCTGATGCAGCAATTTCAATAGCAGCTTATAAAGTTAAAGTCGTTCTTCCATTAACATCAACTCCAATCAATCCTGTAGTCTATAAGTACTGGCCTTCAAAGGGTCTTTGACCATATGGGAGCCTTTGGGCCCAATTTAAACGATCTGTAGTGCATGGTCTGAAGTGAATAGCGCAAGTGCATATAGAGCGTGTCCAGCTCTATTTTGTCACTTAAATAGTGCATGATCTGGGCGCAACGTAAGGCGCAAAGGACCAAAGGGTTGTATTTAGTCCCTTAATAGATGTATTTTGGGCTCAACATGAATTCCACCAATCAGAGTGTCATCACTAATTCCCTTTAAAAGCCAGGTGTATGTGCACCTGGTGCACTGCTTTTTACCTGGCAGTTTTAGTAAAGTGGAGAAGCAAGCGGTTTTCATCTGAGAGTAATATCACCACAGCAGCTATCATGAGACATACACTGATCAGCCAAAACATTAGAACCACTGACAGGTGAAGAGAATAACTTTGACTCTTTTTAACCCAGTGCATTGTTCTGCTGGGAAACCTTTGGTTCTGGTATTCATGTGTATACCACCTGACATGTTCCACCCACTCAAACACTGTTTCGTTTCAGACCAGGTAACCCCCCTCATGGCAACAGTACTTCCCAATGGCAGTGCTCTGCAAGTGATCTGCTCTGCTTTCTGCTACGTTCACATTTTAGAAAACTAATGATGTATTATTTCACCCACCCACAGCCCATTCATGCGTCCCTTTGTTTGTGTAACAAGCAGAGTGTGCGCATGTTGAGAACCGGCGTGTGGGCGCATCTTACTATCTGAATAATTTACCCTTTAAAGCTGTAGTTGGTGACTTTTATTTTTATTTTTTTTAAAAATGCTGAAACTAGATTCATACATCCTTGAATGAGACATATAATCTGTGAACGAAATCATTGCTCTGCCTACTCTACTGCCTTGTAGTGCTTCTAATGGCCTCACTGCACATGAGCGAAAACAACCAATCAGTGCTGAGGAATAAAGCAGCTGTCAGACCGCTGATCAAATATGAAACAAAATTCTGTGACAACATTGCCAATTTCTCGCTTTCAGTGTTTTTCAGTGTTTTGAGTAACATATTTTAGTGTACTGTTTAGCTGTAATTTGTGTTTTTCTTACCAGTTGGCCACCATATTGTCTCCCTTATTGTTTAGCTATAAAATAAGAAAGTTGGGCCAGCTGGTGGGCGATCCTTGGTACTTCAGTTAACATGGCGGCCGGGTCACAAACTTTCTCATTTTACAGCTAAACAGTACAGTTATATATGTTTCTGAAAACATTTGTCAGCCTGTTCTCCTGCTTCAACAGTGGTTTCAGTGTCAGACACTGAAGACACCAAGACGGCACCTTTCATGATATTCCGTCGGGCGTCGTTTCTTTGTAACACTGCCAGGCAGCGTCACTTTGTAATGCTGCCAGCAACAACATAATATGAAGAGCTGGAAAGTCCCTACAGAGCGGGTGGGAGGGAGGTGGATGGGTCCAACAAACCGGGACTTTCACCCAGGAGCCTGCTTCCCATGTGAATATTGAGCCAAACCATGATGTTTTTCTAAACAAAACCCTGTGCTTTCATTTTACCACAAAACTAGGTGTTTTATTCGTTGTGAGTATATTTCTTAAAAGGCTTGAAAGCGAAGTGTGTTTTGAAAAAAACACAATGCATGTAACAAGCTTAAATTGACACGCCATCCTGGAACGTCAGCAACAGATGCAGCAGGGTACCTAGCACATCATACTCAGACATGATCCACTAATAAAGCTGTGATATTTGACAAGTTGGGGTGAGAACATGTTAGTTAGTTTTGGCCCTGAGTGTGTAATTAAGAACCTAAAGTCAGCCCAAAATGTAGAAAGACATATTCCTGGTTTGTTAATTCTTGCTTATCCAGTCTAATAAACATAATGGAAGGAGTCGTTAGACTTGTTGTTCCAGGTGGCACTTAGATTCAAACAGAACAGCATTGTTACATCATCATGAATCAAAGTTAAATCATTAAGGTCATCATAAAGGCTATTTTTTTCCAGCCTTAATTTATGACTGATGAGGGTTTGTATTGGCAAATCTGCTATTGATTTACATAATCATAGCAGAGCCCGCCCACTGCTACCCTCAGAGGCAGTGGAGCAGATGCTCCTCATCTACATCAAATGTGTTTAACTACACAAAATGATATTAATCAAACGTTTAAACCACGGTGGAGCTTTAAAACCTCATGTGTGATATGAGATGAAAAATAAATGTTTCATATAAACTTTTTTTTTCTTTTTTCTGCAGCCTTAAACTAAGCGTCAAGTCACATATTGTTTCAGGGAGCTTTTTTTCTGGTCGGTACCCACATGAGCTATTTTAATGAGCTTGGTTCCCAGACGGAAATGTTTCAAAAACCCCTGTGTAGGGGATTAATAACTTTAGAGGAGGGAGCTGTAATAATAAGAATGGAATAATTTGGGAAAGTGTGTGTGTGTGTGTGTGTGTGTGTGTGTGTGTGTGTGTGTTGTACAAATGTTGTCATGCCAGTATGTGTTTTGTATTCCACTGTGTCTGTATCTGCCTGTGTGTTTGTGTGTGTGTCTGTCTGCTCCGCACCACCCATAATATTGTTGTTGCTATGGAAAGGGCAATGTCACGCATGTTCACAGGCGTGTACACACACACCCACACAGCGCAGTAATGTTACACATGAAGGGTGTCAGTAATGGGATTCTGGTCAGGCCAGTGTGACCATGCTGTACTGAGCTAAGGTCATTGATACCATATCAGCAGCTGAGAGAGAAACAGGGAGTGAGTTTGAGGCGGGAGCGGAAAACAAAGGAAGTGGCAGTGAAGGAGGGAGGGAAGGATGGGGGAAATAAAGGAAAGAAAGAATGGGTTGGTTTGAACAAATTGTCATTTAAGCTGTTAGTTGGTGTTGGTTTTCTGTCGCGATCTAGTTTCCATACATGCAGCAGGCACTGCAGCCCTCGGGTGTCATCCATTACACGCACTTTCTTTCCTCTTTTGTCCTCTGTTTTATCCTCTCTACTAATCTTTTCAGCTCCTTTCCTTCTACTTCCTTTCCTCACACAGTTTCCCTCTCCTCTCCTCTCCTCTCCTCTCCTCTCCTCTCCTCTCCTCTCCTCTCCTCTCCTCTCCTCTCCTCTCCTCTCCTCTCCTCTCACACCTCCTTAGACAGGGCTATTTTCTGCCTGTCAGGCAGTTTGCAGACAAGCACTGTTTTTCCACCCTGGTGAGACTCTTTTCAGTGAATGTGTCTGTATGTGCACACACACCGTACGAGTGACCATGTGATTCATGTTTAGATTTGTGTCTATGACTGTGCGTGCATGTGTGCGTGTGTGTGTGCGTGAGACAGAAATGCAGCATAAGTGGCCATTTGCTTCCTGTGCCTGTATACCTGCGTGCGTGTGTGCATGTATGTGTGTGTTCCCCTGTTGTGACAGTGTTGAAATCCAAGCTGACATCCCCTTCTCCCTGCAACAGCATATGCCCCTCAGCAAGACCACTGGGAGACTACAGAGAGAGAGAAAGAGGGAGGGAGAGGGAGAGGGAGTGGGGAGGGCAAAAATAGAGGGGGTGAGGCAATGGGTAATGGGTGACAAGAGGGAGAGGAGGGATGGAGAGAGTGATGTGATAGAGGGAAAGAGAGGAGAGAAATAGCCAAAGAGGAAGAGAGAGGAACAGGAAGAGAGCCACAGACTGAGACCAAGACAGAGGGAGAGAAAGCACCCCCACTGCGTTCCTTTTCAGTCCTGCTAGCGTTGGCATGTGTTAAATGTAAAGCTGCTGGCTGACTCACCATGCTACCAGCTCATAGTCAGCACTCTCTACTGCTCTTGTCTGACAGAGACAGAGGGAGAGAGAAAGGCTACCAGCTTAGATTCAACACTGTCTACTTCAACGACTGAGGGAGAGAAAACACAAGGAGAGGCCACCGGTAAATTACCAAATTCCCATACTCTTTTTAGAAGCATAATCAGTGATAAAACACACATTTGTCTGAAAGGTTCTTTAGCAGAGCTGTTTAGAACATAAATAGGCAAACATTTAAAGCCAAATCATCAAGCCCAGTGACACTGAAAGAATTATTACCTTAATACCAACAGGTACTCCAAACTAAACCACAGAATAGTTTGCCCTCCAGAATGAACCTTTGTCTGATGCATCTGTCTGTGGTACATTATTGTTAGTGCCAGTGGCCTCTGTTCCTGATCAGTGAAAATGAACAAGCAAATATTTCTGAACAAGTTTTTTAGTGTCCTGTATGTCCCGTGTCAGCCTGTTGAGCATCCAAATGCCAACGAATCCCCGGCTTTTCCCACTCGCCCACTCACTGTTATCTTAGGGTACTGCTCACACTACCTGCTACAGTGTCTGAGCAAAGCAGGACCGATTAAATTGGACTTGAGTCCACACATCAGACAGCCAAGGCTAATGGATTTCAGTGTGTTCATGAGCTTCAGGTTGTAATGTGGAAAGAACATGGATGCTACAAAGATGTCTTGCATTCAAACAACATGCTGCTAATGAAGAGTAAAGGAAACAACCTCGGGGAGCTGTGAAATAGTGTTTAGGAACTCATTTTTCAGAATGTTCCAACACCACATGAATACAACACAATGAGCAATAGCGAGCTGGTCAATGATATTTCTGATTGAAATATAAAAGTAACGCACACCAAATATTACAATGAGGTGCTGATCACTGGCGGTAGATTTGATTATAGAAAGCAAGTGTCACACACTCTGGCTCCATATGCATTTTATTTATTTTGATGATGACATTTCGGCCTTTGGGCCTTCTTTAAGATCAATATTGGTTGATCAAGTTTATGATTGCTTCCGCCAACATCTATGTGACATTTATTATGTTGTCGGAGCAGTATAGAAAAGAGCTCCAACCACAAGATCCATACATCCATACAGTGGAGTCAACCTTATGTGTACAATGGTTTATATTTTCAAGAAAATTTAAAAAATGACTCGCCTGCCGTCCTACAACATTATTCATGGCCGTGCAGCTCATCCAATGCATCAAAACATTGTTTTCTAGTTGGAGCTGCGCCTCGTTTTCAAACTGTATGGTTTGAACAATGACAGCAATATAGTCCACGATGAGCAGCGCTAAAATCAACCTGCGTAGTTGTCCCTCCATTGTGACATTAGAAAGTGTCACATTTATCTTGCAAGTGTACTCTTCTTCAACGTGTAGTTTACTCCCTGGATTTTTCCTGCATGGAAACCCTGACCAATCAAGAGCAGCTTTCTCACACAAGGCGTTTGATCTGGTCCGCTTTGAAATGCTGCCGTGAGAACACGAACCAACTCTAGGCAATTATACAACTTTCTAACAAAGTTAGTCCCTGATTCAGACCACAGCACCCTAACATCGTTAGTGTTGTTATAATCGCTTACTGATGTTATTGACAGGTGATGCCTTCTTTGAGCTGATAAAGAAAAATGAAGAAACCAGTGAGTGACTACATTCAAATAATCTTTGAAGTTAACTGAACAACTCAAATCAGCAAAGTCTTTCCCTGACAGTACATTATGCACAAAAACCTACAAGTGGAAACAGGCTTTTTGTAACCAGTGTTTCAACTTATGACTTAGAGGACATGGTGAGGTCTATCCATTGTTCTGTACCAACAAATTCCTACTCAGAGTCCCAGGGATATGGTTAATAACAATGGAGATGAGACAATGTAAAAATCAATTTCATTCTGATTGTCCCAAATTGGATGGATTACTATTTTTAAGATTGTGCCTCATCTTGCACTCAGGTGAAATTAATAACTTGTAGAGTAACAAGTCTGTTTCTCCGAGTGACTCACATGTCTCTTGGGCCTGTTTGGAGGATCATAATAAAGTCTCTGTGAAAGGAAGAGAATAAAAAGGTATATGTGGGTGGGGATGTGGGGGTTGGGTTGATAGTCGCTCTGCGTTAAACTCGATTTTATAAAAACACGTTTTATATCTTTGGATAATTCCCACTGGACGTGTGCACATGAAAGATGTACAGTATGCTTTCCTGGTATTTTAAGGCACTTCTGATGAAAGCCGTTTATAGTATACAGTAGTATGTCAGGAGAAGTGAGGCATGAGGGGGAATGTGTTAGTGATCACTCATATGTAACAGTGCTTTTCAGGTTTGTAACACATATTCATCCTCGTCTCGACGAAGGGTCTTCAGTATATAGGCCCATAATTAGGAGCTTTATAATTCAACGGTTTGTTCCAGCAGCAAAATGCATTGCTGAAAGGCACCTGAACACACTGAGAATTTCTTTGTTCATGTTCTGCTGAGGCATAATGTGAAATTTATTCCTTTACAAACACAGAATTAGTATAGAATAGTGTTTTAATGCAATGCAGCCACCAACAGCAGTATTTCCATATCAGCACAGACAGGAATATATGAAGGTTTTTTTTTTTTCAACACGCAAAACCATTTCAATAAACTGCAGTTTAACGGTGCAGTGAAATGTCTTTGGTGGAGGTGAAGAAACGGGGGGTTGAAGGAGAGAGACTCTGAGGGGGCTGGTTTACTGTGTACATAATAATATAGTGTGCATATGTGCATGAAGGTGATCCAGTCATATTATAATGTATGCAGTGGCCTTGGACAGGATACATATAGAATAAGAACAAGAACAGATTTGATTTTAATTGGATTAGAAACATCACACCATGCTTTTTTATTTATGTAGAGATGAAAGAATAAATAACAAAAACCATTTGAAACTGTACATATGTTAGCTTATACAAGCCAGCCAGCGCCGTGAAAAATAATTTATTAAATAGTACTGTGAAATGTTCACTGCTTTGACCTCTGTTTTCTACTCTCTCTTCTTCTCCCACCTCCTCCTCTCCTCCTTCTGCCTCTTTTTAGTCGTTTCAGCATGTCGAAACACTTTTCACTACAGTACCTGCTGATCAGGAGCCTTGATGACCGTACTGGATGTAAAATGATTTCCCTTGCATTTTTTTTCTCCGACATCAGTAAAATGCCATGATGGTAGTGTAGGCTGTTTTCTGGAACCGATTGCATAGGCAAGGTGAAGGAATTCACCGCCCTGTGCATACAGCATTCCTGATGATGAAACTGTCCAGTGGCAGAAAACAATACTAGTGTAATCTATAAATATAGATTTTTAAATTGTTGAGAGCACTGTGGTTTTGGTCCAATTTCATTCAAGTAAACATGTTCTGTCTCTATTACAAGTCATTGGTTTTTTTTTTCTGGGATGGCACGGTGGTGTGGTGGTTAGCACTGTCGCCTCACAGCAAGAGGGTTCCTGATTTGATCCCAGGATCCCTTCTGTGTGGAGTTTGCATGTTCTCCCCATGTCAGGATGGGTTTTCTCCGGGTACTCCGACTTCCTCCCACAGTCCAAACACATGCAGGACTCTGTCCGTAGGTGTGAATGTGAGTGTGAATGGTTGTCTGGCGACCTGTCATCCCCCACCACCACCACCACCACCACCACCACCACCACATGAGCCTCGAGAGGAAAAGTGGTTACAATAATGGATGGATGGACAGTGTTTGAAGTGCCTAAACATAACCAAGTGTTAATCATGCTTTAGTTGCTATAAGCAGATACTGTATTACCAGAGTGGAAAAGCGAAAACAAATGCATTCTCACTGAACATCACGCTCATACGTTAAGTGTGAACGTTTTGCAGCTGCCTTTATTAAAATATTTTCCTTTGTTATGTTGATTGAAAAAATCATTTCGAGTGGCGTTAGGTTTCCCTCAAAATGTATTTGTTGTTGCAAATATATATATGAACACACTGTTATTTCAATGAGACATGATTTATGGATTTTTGGTGCTCACAGCAAATAAAATGACAAGTAATCTTTGTGGAATCAGTGTCCCAGACACTCTGGACAATCCAGACGTTCATGTTGCTGTCAACAGTTTTCCATTCCTTGGGTAGAAAGTAGTTCCAGTCGGGACTATTCACAGTGAGGTCTGTGGATTATCCAGTGTATGGGGACATTATTTCTGAAAATAGATGTAGCTGTTTGTATTGTTGAATGTGGTTTATCATTATTGTCAGGAACCGCCCACAAAATTTTGTTTCCCTCCATTGTATTGGGATGGAGGCCAGAAGTTTTAAAGATTTCTCGAACTCTCAGCAAATGTTATCAGCCTTTTCAATGGCTGTTATCTCTTGTTATCACTGCCATTATAATGTTTTAGATGGCACACATTGCACAGACCAGAAGACCAGAAGGTGGATATCCAACACTGTGAAGCAGTCGCAGTTTCATTCTTTTTTTTTGGTTTCACATGGGACACAACCAGTGGCCTCCTGGGCATAGACTGTATAAAACAATGGACCTAACATCATTGATGTGGGCATTGGTTTGGTCATTGGTTTGTGGACTCCTGTTTTAACGTCTTCAGATTGACAAGTTCACCATCATCATCTTGGTTTGTTGGAGCCAGAAGTGACCATATTTGGACAAGAGGGTGGAGATAACTTTAACAGTAGCTGATAGCGTAGCTGTCACAGTGCATTTACAGCTATGGTTAACTGTGATAATGCTAATTCTCACAAACGAAAACAGACTTGAAACCATTGAAACAAAATGTACTAACCTGGAAAGCTGAATATGCGACTCCTTAGAGGGTCTTTTAGTACAACCAGACACTGAGGAAGCACCGCCAAGCACCACCACTTTTACAAGCTGCCGAACCAAAAAACAGAACTTTTAAGCAACAAGACATGAGGCATCAGCAGGAAGATTTGGGAAAACTGTGGGATCCTAACACTCATTATGTGTATGTGCAGCAAGATACACTGTAGAAGTTGAAGCTTGCTCAGCTATGTAATGCCTGGTTTTTATCTTTGTGAGCTTGTGTTGCTACTGGTCATCCAGTGGGATCATTTCTCTAAGATAAGCAAGGTAGGAGAAGAGGACACTCGGATAGACCAATAATACTGAGCTGGTTGATGTAACTTTTCCTCTCTGGTAGACATATGGTGCTAACGTAATCATTTGACATGCTAATATCTAATGTTTTTAGCTAGCTGCAGGCATTATGTTAGCATTTCAGCTCTCAGATTTATATTGTGGACCAGATAGTTCTCCCCTCCGGTGGGCTGTCTCTGTCTCTAGAGAGACCAAAACCATTTTATGGGTGTGTATGGGGATTGACTTGCTTTTGGAGCCAGCCTCAAGAGGCCGTTCCAGGAACTGCAGTTTTTGGCACTTCAGTGTTGGCTTTGTTTATCAGTCCCAGATGCTCCTGGGTGAAAGTCCTTTGTTTGTTTGAGCGCGTTAGCTACCGTTAGCTTACTTAGCAAAACAAACTGCGGGAAACCGTTCAAGTGTCGTCCTCCTTTGTAAGGTTGGCACAGTTGCTGCTCTGTTTCCTCAGACAGAGTGCCGAGAGTGCGGTGCTCTGGATAACTGAACGGTACATTCAGACAGCGTTACGATTTTACGAACGATCCAGTTTGTGCTAGAGGGCGCTCCAGCACTCAGAATGTGTATTTCCGAATGCACCACTCGCATCATCTTCCTCCATTGTTAAAAAAAGTCAACAGAACTTGCTAGCTAATGTCTGTGAAGAATTGTTTGCCTCCTGCTAAGCCCCGCCCACCAAAAAATGTCATACTGTTTGCTAACAGTAAAAGGGTCGATGGGCTGATAACATCTAAAAGCGGGTGACTGGGTACGCTGCTAAAGTAAAGGAAAAAATGTGCTTTAAGTCTGAACCAACCTTTCAGAATTATGTGATTTTATTTCAACAGTAAAAAGCACAGCTAGCTTTTGCAATTATTAGTGTGCGTGCACTGAACAGTGTTTGGACACAACATTTCTCCTTCTCTTCTCACTCTGTTTGACAAAGCTGCTCGTGATCTTCAAACCCCCTTCAACAAAGCTCTGTTCTCGTGAGGCCTGATCCCTCCCAACCCCCTGTCTCACGCTCTCTCCCTCCTGTCTGTCTCTCTCTTCCACCCTTCAGCTATCTGTCTCTCTCACACGTCTCCCTCCCTCCCACTGTCTCCCGCCGCTGCTCTCTCCTTTGCCCTCCCCTCTCTCTTTGTTCCAGGGATCAAACGAGTATCTCTCTCGTCCATGCTCCGTCACCTGGGAGAACACACACACGCTCACACACATTCACACTCATCCTGGCCTTTCTCCTTTAGTTTGTAGCAGCGCTCATGTTCCTGTTCATGATTTTAGAGCAGTCATGGTCAAAGAATGAGCTAACCTTTCAACTCACCTATTGCTTTGGATCAAAGACGAGAGAGAGGAGGAAAGAGCAGAAACACAAAGAGCAAAGCGGAACAATGTCAGACAGGACAGATTAAAACAGAAAAGAGTTTCACTGAATTGAACTGAAATGACCATGATAAAGATCAGAGCCAGCTCAGAGTGAAAAAGAAAATCAAGCGAATGTTAAAGCCCTTGTGGAATTGCCTTAAGATGCAATTCCTCCCAAAAACTTCTGAATGAATTTTGAAGATAAGAATACCTCAAGTCAAGGTTTTTCTGAGACATTTTTAGGTTGAGTAGATGAGATGCTGAAGACATAAATAACATGGACGGCAGTCAATTCACCTGATTTGACTATACAACAACAACACAAACTTGATACAAGTAAAGATTAACTTAACACTTTAACCGCAGGAGTATTATTTTTAAATTGCCAGCCACCGCCAGAATTTTTGATCATGTTCACTGATCTTTCAAGCCCCGCAGAATAATTTGGTCTATGAATATGTAAACAGTATATACATAAAACAAAGAGACCTTCTGTTTCTAAACACTTGAATTTGTCCATTAAAAAAAACCAAAAAATATTTTGGACAAAAAGCTAAGAACGGTGCCACTGGCTGCGCACATGTGAGTTGTTGACGGTGACAACGTGTGTGTTGGCTTCGTCGAGTGTACCAAGTGCAGCACGATGCTGGTATATGACAGCAAAAAGACTGGGACCTCGACACTTACGAGGCACATGACGAAGGCTTGCCATGGAAAGAAAGACGAGAGTCAGCTTTCAATGTCTACGTTCGTATCCTTAAAAAAATGTTGGGTTTAAACCAGGCTCAGGCTCATAATTACAATTAAAGGGAAGGGCTGGGCCGGGCTCGGACAGAACATGCATGAGCTCAGGTGGGGTCAGGCTGGATTTTTTGGGCCCGATCTAAGCTCTAGTTTGAGGTATAGTGTCAGTACTGTTGGCTCTGTCTCCTCTGTCGTAGTCTTGTCCGTGTGTCACTGTCACCATCATGGAGATCCCATTTTGTCCCACCAAACTAGTTTGTTTCTTCGTCCAAATTGGGTTCAGAATGTTAATAGAAACAGGATTTGTTGGAGTCTGAGTCTATCAACATCTCCAAGGCTTACGCAACCGGAAACTTTTCCGTCTGCCCCTGCATTTTCGTAGGGCTTATAGAGCTGCTACATCTTCTTCTGGTTTCCAGCAGATCTTCAGATCAGAAAACAGAGACACCTCACAAACTAAGTGGCCTAGGAAATTTGGTATGTTGAAACGGCCACTATAGTGTGATAGGAAGATGAGACTTCTGCCAAGGTACAGACAGCTGTTTGAGACCAACAAACAACAAAAGCCACGTTTCCACCGAGCAGTGCGGTACAGTTCAGTTCAGTTCAGTTTATACCATGAGAGTTTTATAAGTAGACTGGAACTATAAAATGAAAGGATGTTTTGCTGCCTCTCACAGCAGCAAATGCCCTCAATGCACTTGTGCCCTAAACACTTTAGACCATGCGCTATAGATTATTTTTATATGGCCCACATACACTCATTAGGTGGACCTTGCTACTACCGGGTTGGACCCACTTTTGCCTTCAGACCTGCCTTAATTCTTGGTGGCTTAGATTCAACACGGCACTGGAAACATTCCTCAGAGGTTTTGGTTTATATTGACATGATAGCATTATATTTATTTATGTATTTGTGGTGCACTGCCACATTATCAGCATTTGGAGCTGCGTTTCTCTCTCTCTTTCCCTTGGCAGAGCATACTCCGGACACAGACGGAGCAGCAGACCACCAACCACAGTAAAAATGGAACTTAACCTTTTGTCAATCTATATGGTTTTAGTATTGTCTGTCATTTTTCAAGGGTCCAACCAGCAAAAAAAGTTTGCTGTGTTCTGCAGCAGCTGCTTCTCTAATCAGTCTATACAAGTGCTTTACCTGTGTTGTGTTCAAGGACATGCAAAAACCTCTGAATTCAGAGAGGGGACACAGAATGATCACACCTCCACATATAGAATCATTTTATGTGGGAAACACTTAAGTGCAAACACTTTTTTGTGGCGATTGGGTCGGAGATATGAGGCTTTAGTTATGGTCGGTAAGGATCAGGATCAAACAATTGAAACCTTCTTCCCCTCAGGGACTAACCTGGCTCTTCAAAGTTGAGAGAAACTGTATTAACCTGTGTTCACCCCAACCTCTCCACTGTTACTTTCCAGCCGTCTTGATCTGTCCAGTCTCGTTCAGGGCTGGTCCAGCTCAGCCCAGTCCCCGTCCACTGCAGCGTAGTTTAGTTTAATCCGGTCCTGTCCGGCTGGGAACTGAACAGGTGGCATGTGACAGCAGGTATGAGCTGACATCAAAGGATCCAGAGAGAGGAAGTGCAAGAGACGCAGGGAGAGAAAAGGAGGAAAGTAAGATCTGTGGACAAAAAAAAAAAAAAAGATTATGGGGGAGAGAAAAGAAAAGAGTTGGAAACACGGGAGGACAGAGAGGCGAGGTTATTGTGTAAATGATAGCAGACAGAGAGAGAAAGAAGAGGAAATTGGGAGTCTGTGTGCGGTGGTCGGTGATGTTGGGGGTGTAAGGCGGCTGGGTGTGACAGAGGGTTTGGTGCTTGTCTCTAGACCAACAGCTTGTGTGCTTAACGCCGGTGAATACCAATTGTTCTGCACTGATAAAAGTCTACTGCAAAACTCCCAAAATAAAACGCGTCTCTTTATCTCTCCCTCTTTCTCTGTCTTTGTCTCCCTCTCACTTTCAGTACAGTTTCACTTCAAATCATTATACTTTCTGTGTGTCTGTGTGTGTGTGTGAAAGAAAACTTTGCCTGTACTTTTCTTGGACCTCTGCACATACCCACTGTTTTATAGGCTCTTATTAGTCCCTCTCCAAAGCAATGAATGCAAACTTGCAGTCTTTTAATTTAGACTATACGTACATACTTTCTCATCCACACACACACACTGTCATCCTATAGGCCGGTCTCTGCAGATGATGTCAGGTGAATGTGGACATTGTTTAACGAGCCCTGGGACCGGGAAAGAGAGGGGAGGTGGAGGGATGGGACAATAGGAGGGAGAGAAGGTGGAGGAGGGGAGTCGAGGTAGAGGACAGCACAGAGAGAGAAGGATATGGGGGTTGTGGGGAGAGGAGGAGGGGGAAGCTGGAGGAAGGATGAGGAGAGAGGGATGGAAATCCGTCAGAGGAAGGAGAATCAGGAGGAGGACGGCGACAAGACGAAAAGCGGCGAGGAGAGAGGAGGGAGGACAAGAGAGTGGAGGACATCCGGTCACAGGAGGGAGGTGGAAGAGAGGGAGAAAGTCATGAGGGAAGGAGTGGAAAGAGTGCAGAGGGAGAGGGAGAAACATAGGGGAAATGTATGTGACATGTAGCCTGAGGACAGGAGAGAGAGGGATGAAATAAAGGAGGGGTTGGAGACAAAAAGGAGAAAGAAATAGACAAAATAGAGAGAGTACAGGAAATGTCACTTATAGAAACCTTCAAACAAGGTGAGAAAGAGATGAGAAAGAGGTGAAGGGTAGACGATGATCCCTCCTCCCTCTGACCTCTCTCTCCTTCCTCTCTCCTCTCTTGCCGTGTAACGTTAGACTACTGGGAGGGAAAATCTCCAAAGTCAGCTCTTCTCAAGGCTTTTCTCTCTTTTCGCATTATGTCATGTTATTCCTGTTCACAAAATGGAAAATGCTTCAGACCTTACTCCTCCTAATTAAACACATTTCTGCCTCAGTAAGTTGCCGATTCTATTCAAACTATCTCCTTTTAAAACTCGAGCCATGATCAAAGTCGCTCTTTTTTTTTGCTGTGCTGTTGATCCACGCTGAGTGGAAATTTGTAAAACGTTGGCTTTTTTTTTTTTTTTTTTTTCCTTTTCACATTTTGATCCAGGAAGGGCCTGGCATCCAATTGTCTGACAGAAAGGAATTTTCTATAACAATAGATCCAATTATGTGCCGTATTACAGTGTGGCTTTCAAGATGAATCCTCTGCAAAAAAAAAGCTGTTGCACTTCTGCTGCAGGATTGAAGTCAAAGAGATGTGTGCTGTGACCACTATATCTAGGTATCTATATCCCCTCTTTGTTCTGCTGCTCTCTCTGCAACTCTATCAGTAATGGTCATTGAATCCAACATGGACAGACAGTTGCACGCCAACAACAAAGGTCACTGCGTGTGTCGTCTAATGTGGAATCTATCCACCCTCAAGCTGTGAGTGCGGCTCATATTCTTCTGCTTACTCTGCTCTCCTTCGCCTCAGAGCATCAAGTCTTTCCCTCTGTTCATTTAAGTCCTGAAAATAAACTGTCACTCAGTCCATCAGCCAATGTATGCTTGCCTCGTGTGTTTCTGTGTGTGTGTATGTGTGTGGTTGTGGTTTGGGAGTTGTATGTGCACACTGGGGTGTTGTGGTAGTGTGCACACTCACACTTGTGTATATATATTTGTATATGTGTGCGTGTGTGCTTGTGTGAAGCTGTCAATTTGTCTTGCCCAGCTCCATCCAAAAAGACAGACAGCCCATTGAGGCGTATGCTGCAGAGAAAAATAACAACTCCAACTGACAAACATACTTTAGTCAGCGTGCAAACACACACGCTGAGACAGAGGGACGAGGTTTTGCATTTAAATCGAAGATATACTTTACTTTTTATACTTAATGGACTTTTTCTGTGTGAAATTGTCACTCGAGTTTGTTTTGTAGTTGTTAATTTAAAGTATCGATTACTGCCGCATTGAATGGGAGACAGACTCTCCCTTGGGGGGGCTGCAGCTGCACTACAGCGTAAATGAATCTGGACCAAGTTCAGCTGCACAAGGCAGCATTTAATACCCATAAATACTGTCCTGCTTATCATGTTGCTGCGAGGGGGTCAAGAAGGGCATTTAAGGTCATGTGAAGTCATGCAGTACAACTGTGTGTTGTCTTGCTTTGTGTGTGTGTGTGTGTGTGTGTGTGTGTGTGTGTCTGTTTGTGTGTGTGTGTAAAAAATCTATATTTCAGGAAGGGCTCGTCTCAAAGCTGCTCATGTCTAACCAAGATAAACCATCAGGGTCATTGTGCTTTTTCCATCCACATGCTACTGCCTGCATTTATACAGTACTCAGTGCCTTAAGTAGAAAAAAAAGAGAGAGAGTTTAAACTAGTTAGTTAAATTCTTTCTCCCCATGGGGCTTCTTTAGTGATGCGGTGATACCTGATATGAAAAAAGTTTGCCAGTGCAGAGGAGCTTTTGTTCTCGTTATTATTTTGTCATTTTGTCTCCAGTTTCAGCTGTTATTACCTGACAACTTCTCTTTTTCTTTCTTTCATTAGGTAGAAGTAATACGTTTTTTTACACTTCAGCTATTTGGCAAAAAATTAAGAAAACTCAAAACAAATACAGCAGCAAATCTGTGTGCAAATCAGTAGTACGGTGTACTAAAAACACTAAAACAAATGTTGGAAAATGTCAAACAGATAATTTATAAGCAGATGCTATTGGTACCCAGGTAGCTAACAATGCTATGCAGTCAATGTGGCTATGTACACAGGTGTATTTTTCTGGGCATCCCAGCAACGTCAAAAAATGACATTAAAGGGAAAGTTTGGATTTCTTTTGAAGTGGGGTTTTATGGGATACTTACCCATAATCAGTGTATCACACACAATAGATGTCAGCTGGCACGCACCCCCAACTTGTGAAGCAGGCTGGAGTCTGACACGGAAGTTAAGCAATGTACTGCTGTGGATGGGGACAGCAACAAACCATATTTTAGCCACCTAACAGAAATCATTATCAGTGTTCTGTTTTTACGGCCGTTAAGCACCTCAGTTCCTCATCTATGCTCTCGTCAAAGCCAGATGTATTTATACTTATACTTTATACTTTATATTTATACAAAGTAAAATGCCATAGGCTTGTGCTAATAACATTAGCATGTTGTATTTGTTCAGAAAATATGTTTAGCATTAGAACGTTGTTTTGTTGGTGCACCTTGTGAGGTCTAATGGGGCTGAATTTTATAACGTAACCTTTGTTAAATGTTGCTGTTGTCCCTGGTTTCATATGAGAAGAGGAAATCTCCACTAGCTGCTAGGCTAATTCATACAATATAAAATGCCATAGGCTTGTGCTAAAAACATTAGCGTGGTGTATTTGTGGGAAAATGTGTCCAGATAAAAAACGTGTTTGTCTGTGAATGCTGCGATTTATAGTGAAGCCGATTTGTGTACTTGGGTTTGAAATTGTCTTTGTTAGGCTATGTTTAATGTGTGTTCACAGAAACCCTACTGCCGACTAGTGTTTTGGAGGTGTAACTGCAGAGTGACACAGACACACCACCGCACAAACATAAATGCTCACAACGTGCGTAGGCTGCAGCGTAGGGTCTGCCACACAAGCATGTGCTTAACACAAACAGAAAAATAACTTATTGAGGCAGCGGTAGATCTGCAGCTCCTGTGTTCAAAAATGTTAAAGTGCATTAAAGTACATTTGTAAAGTTTAAATTTACCTCTTTAATCTCAGAGAATATCCAGGATTGGCTGGTAGCCCTAACCATGACCTCTTTGGTACTAGCCTATCATGTCACACAGTGGGATCCATAAAAACGCAGGGATGGGTGTAAACAGCAGAATAGCTGCAGAGTGACTGTCCTCACCCAGCTGCAAATAGACACTCTGTAATTTATAATGCGGGCATTTTATTGCTAACACCGGATCAGTGAGATGTAATAAGGATTTGACTTTTCTTCTGCATGGCTTGTGTCTTCTTTAGTTAAATGAGAAACATACAAAGGCAGCAGGTGGAGTGTGAAGACCACGGTTCATTAAATTACGACGGCTTTCCTTCACAACATCAAAGAAAGCATAGCCTACAGTGGCGAGGTTGGCTCTGCAGTAGCAGCGTGGGAAACTTTCTAGAGCAAGAAGATTGTGCATGAAGGCAATATCAAAGGCCTAATGCACAGAGTTTATTATGCGTGTGAAGTTGCTCACTGCATGTGTTATTGTTCTCTGAGGAGGAAGCCCGAGAAATTTAACCTCAAGTTGTAGTCAATAATGATTGCTTTCCAATCACCTGAAAAATGAACATAATAAATGACATTAAATTAAACAGTTTGGTGTAGTGCTGGAACATTTTCTATAAGTACTGCATTGATCTCTATTTGCTGCTTTGCTACTCTTTTCCTAGAGGGGTCTTTAGTTATTTTTCATTGTATGTGAACTAGTGTGGCAACTTGTTTATTTGACCTGCATCTTATGTAACACTTACTTCCTCAGGAACAAATCCTGTATGACCATAAAGAGAATATAAGTGGTAAAGGTATTAATGTCTCCACTATGGGCTCTTCCTCTTCTACTCTTTATCTCTTTATCACTCTCTTGTCTCTCTAACCTTCTTAACATACCTCTCCTCCTCCATATTTTTCTGTCAATTTGACACTCTGCCTCTATATGTTCAGCTTACCTCTCTGCAACTTCTTTGTTACCTCCACCAAGGAGGTTATGTTTTTTTCCTAATGTATCATCCACCTCTTTCTCTCCGCCTCATTTTTGCTCTCCACTCCCTACTCCCCACCTGTCCACAGCAGCGCCGAAAAGCTGCGAACATGAAATAAATTATGAATCATTTCTATAGGCAGCTACACCTGTAGTGAACCACTCTGCAGAGAATGATGAAAACAAAAGCAATAAATCAAGGCAAATCCACAAGTCAGAGGCAATAGTCCTGTAGAAATATTCCACAGTCATCTCTCTGGAGAAGCTGTGTCACTGAAACAATCCCTCATGCTCTCTGATGGGTTCAGCAGTCTAATGTTACAGGCAGGATGGCTGGTTTTGCTAATATTGCTTGGCACCAAGAAAAAAAAACAGAAACTACTTACAGAACTCCCAGTCTTCTCAGACTGTATGTAAGGCTTTGTAAAATGAAAAAAAAAATCCACCCACTTACGAAGTTTGGTTGGTACTGTAAGAAGTCAAATGACCACAAGTCTATAATGATTATGGTATGGGTCCGGGGCAGTTGTAGCTCAGGAGGTAGAATGGGTTTTCCACTAATTGGAAGATGCTTCCGATGGCTTTGCCATTGGTTTGGAGCAGATCGCACCTTGTACGGTAGCCTCAATCACCAGTGTGTGAAAGTGTGTGTGAATGGTTGAATGTGACTCGTAGTAGTCTGAAAACTAGAAAGGCGCTATATATATGTGCAGGTCCTTCTACCATTAATACAAACGTATACATTTTAGGGTCCTTTCTTAACAGAGCAGCGCAACTGTCATTGCTGGTTTCAGACCCACATGGTTGTTATTTTCATGCCCACACTAACGAGCAAATGTACTTGGTCTATCTGTGCACCCATGGGCTTGTAGGTCTTAAAATGAGATGTGATCAGGCGCAATTTGAGGCAGCAGAAAGAAGAAGAAAGAAAGAAACTGTGCCATTGACCAACAAAACCTGATCTTAAGTCATTGAAGCAATATTTTCCTTAAAGGACACATGATTCAGATAGGAAGATGTGCCCACATAGACACGTTCACAACATGGGACATCACACACAGGGACATTTGGAAGGGTTGATGTGTGAAATAATCATCAATGAGAAAAATAATACTTAGATTGTCTAAAATGTGAACATAGCAGAGAGCAGAGCAGAGCTGTCCAACTCTTCATTAAGAGAGATGCTGTGTGCATTTATGCATGAGGGGCAGCAAAACTTTATTGATAATAACAGAAGCAAGTTTAGTTCTTCTTTGCAGAGGACGCCATGTAAATAGAAGTGCACCAGGTACGGGCACACCTGGTTTTTAAAGGGAAGGGAAGATAACTCTCTGATTGGTTGAACTCATGTTACGCCCAAAACTCCCCTATGATTGGGACTAAATACGACCCTCTTTGCCTCTTGCGCCTTAGGGCTCATTTATGCTCAATGTTAAATACGGATCCAGATATGGACGGAGCCTTCTGTCCGTGCTCCGCGTACATTTCGTCCATATTTCTGCACGTTTCCATAAAGCTTATGGATACGGGCCAAACGGAGCAGTACCACTGGGAATCGTGGGGTACTTGCTGCAGATTTGTGGCTGCGCATCCATGATGAGAATCTCCTGTTCCACCACATTCCAAAGGTGCTGTGTGACTGTGGAGGCCACTGGAGTACAGTGAACTCATTGTCATGTACAAGAATCCAGTTTGAGATGATGTGAGCTTTGTGACATGGTGCGTTATCCTGCTGGAAGTAGCCATCAGAAGATGGGTACACTGTGGTCATAAAGGGATGGACACGGTCAGCAACAATACTCAGGTAGGCTGTGGTGTTTAAACCATGCTCAGTTGGTGCTAAGGGGCCGAAAGTGTGCCAAGACAATATCCCCCACACCGTTACACCACCACCAGCCTGAACCGTTGATACAAGGCAGGATGGATCCATGCTTTCATGTTGTTTACACCATATTCTGACCCTACCATCTGAATGTGGCAGCAGAAATCCAGACTCATCAGACCAGGCAACGTTTTTCCAATCTTCTATTGTCCAGTTTTGGTGAGCCTGTGTGAACTGTAGCCTCAGTTTCCTGTTGTTAGTTGTGCTTTATGGTTGGACGTGTTATTCATTCAGAGATGGTCTTCTGCAGACCTTGGTTGTAACCAGTGGTTATTTGAGTTACTGTTGCCTTTCTATCATCTAGAACCAGTCTGGCCATTCTCCCCTGACCTCTGGCATCAACAAGACATTTTCACCCAGAGAACTGATGCTCACTGGATATTTTCTCTTTTGGGACCATCCTCTGTAAACCCTAGAGATGGTTGTGTGTGTAAATCCCAGTAAATACTCAGACCAGACCATCTGGCACCAACAACCATGACACGTTCAAAGTCACTTAAATCACCCTTTTCCCCATTTTGATGCTCAGTTTGAAAACTTCAATAGGTGTACCTAATAAAGTGGCTGGTGAGTGTATAAATGCACTGTTTAGCCTTAAGTTTACTTATTATATTTTATAAAATGTTATGCATCTAGGACAGGACGAAGTTGACTTAATGACTTAAAAATTGCTCGTCGCAGTTTCTCCAAGTTATATAAATATTTTCATCTGTTCTTTAAAGTGTTAAAAATACGTTGAGTATATTTTAAGTATTCTAAATGCATTCAGCTGCTGTATTACTGAGGTTTTCAGGAGAGGCCAGGTATGAATATTAAAATCATCAGAGGCTGGCAGTGTTTGTGGATTGTAAACACATCTGTCACTACTGTTTAATTGGTAAACAAGTCTGACCGCTCTCTATTTGTTTGTAAACAACCATGTCCCTGCATGATATGAAAGGTCATTAAAATAACCTGTCTACTACTCTGTCTACTCTATCTGCACCTCTCTGTGGTGTTTCATTTACATTTAAATTATAGGTCCATAGATGATGCTTTTATCCACTGTGGTTTGCAGTGAAACAAACTTATCAAGTACAAAGCCCAGTCGTTTGACCTTAGAGACAAGTACTCTGTGAAAAAATGGAGAGAGGGAAGATTTTTAGAGGAGGATGATATTGGAGAGACTGATGTGATTGAGCAGAGAGATGGGGCTCCCGGTTTTGAGCTCACAAGCAACAAATTAATTCTGGTGTCTAGACCAGAAAGTCAAAAAGTTATTCTGCTATTGTTTTGTCAAGAGGAAGAGTAGTGGAGGCTGGCTGGATGGATGACTATGCTGCAGCAGGGAAGGAGGAGCTCAGCAGCCAGTAGGAGCAGAGAACAGCAGGAGGTGTAGGGGGTGGAGAGATCTGAAACATGATGCAGCAAGTTCCTTTCATATATGTTGGACAAGCTAATCCTTGGCTTCAAAGGGGAGTTCTTGTAATGATTTTATGCGCCTTTTTCTCTTAACGTGCCACTACTTTAATCACTTTTTCACTTCCAAGTCACTCAGTCACTTCTCAATAAACCCAGACAGAGGCGATTAACGTGTTGCTGTAGGGCTATAAATGTCAAGTAGCTACTGTTGGTAGCCAATTTGAATTTGGAGCACATATGTGACCATAGCAGAAATTCTTTGCCTTAACAAAAAATGTTCCCGGATGTTATATTCTGATGCAAAATACTGAAGGGAAAAAAAGCCCTGTGAATGACAGTAAAGGTTAACTATTTTTAGAGTAAAAGATTTTATTTATTTATTTTATTTTCTTCCATTTGTTCAAATTTTTCCAGCAATTGAGGATTGCACCCAAAACCAACACCGGAAACTGTGAGAGAGAGAAAAATATCTGTGGTCCAGGTCCGTTCTAATATGATATTTCTTCTGTCACACAGGAACCCGAACAGAGGGAATACAGTTTCTTACCCCAGGGCTCAGGCCAATTTGAACCATATTAGTGCCCTTGTCGTGTGGGGACCCAAATTGAGAATATGTGTTTGCTCAGCCTGAGACACAGGCCAGATGAAATATCCTGGAACAAACAGGATTAGGAAGCATCCGTCAACCAGCAAATTTCAGTTCATTCTCTGCAGTTGTGTTACAGACAATCCTTTTTGTATCCTCAGATATCCTCAGCCTTGATCTACTGTTATTTAAATACAGTGTCAGTTATAATCCAGTTGGGTATATACACAGAAAGTACTTTAAATTTGTATTTGTGCGTGCATGTCAATCCCCTGGGAAGAATCCATTATGAATAACAGGACAGAAGCAGCACGAGAGTCTGTCAACACTGAACTGTTTGCATGTTTGAGAGTTTTACTGTGTGTGCACAGGCAAAATGGCAGCATATTTTATAAGCGGATGTATTGTTTCACTTTCTGTGTGTGTATGTGTGTGTGCGTGTGTGTGTGTGTGTCAGAGTGGCAGTGATCCATTGACCTGACAGCTCTTCCTGAGGGAGTGCACACATCCCTGTCATTACTGCAGTACCCACTGCTGATTGACTGCTTTCAGCACCACTCAGGAGATGTCAGTCAGTCAGTCAGTCACACTGTTGATTTCAAGCCAAAGTCAACACACTTGAGTGGTGCTGACAGTACCGACTGGCCATTGATGATTTATGAAGACCGTTTTATTACCACACTTTTACTCCACATCGTTATGGGCCGACCTGTAGAATCAGGATTTCCAACCATGGCATCATGGTGCAGTTGGGGCTACGCATCTGAAATAGTCAGTATATCTCGTACTTTGGTTGAAGCCAAATATTACAAGAGTTAATCAGGAATTCCACGCTCCATGAGTCATCAAAGAAATGCCAGATGGGTCTATAAAAATGTCAGTTATTTCAATTCACTTGCTTTTTTTGTGGATGGAAAAGGTGGTCTTTTTATAAAACTGAGCTGTCTTTGTGTAACAGGGTCAATTACACAGCAGTAATATGTGTAACAAAGTCAAATGTACATTTGTAATATTAAGTATTATAATTACATAATTCGTTTCGATTGTTTTTACCTGACATGCTTTGGCCTCCATAGTTAACATGTGGAACGTTTGATAGTCAGTTTCTATACCTCTATGTTCACCTTTGGGGGTACCTCACCTATAAAGAGGTGTCTCCTGCCTTACCTCTCCCTTCTGCTGTTGTGCTCCATGGGAGAGGTAAGCGACATGTCTTACTTATTGTAGAATATGCTAACATATACCCGTGTCACTTAATCTGTGCAAGGCCTCGAATTATATGGTCATAACTGATGGAGGATTTTGTTTTTACCTCTTGGAATAAATGGAGACTGACTCCAAAGATATCCGCAGTTTGGGCATCTTCAAATCAACACACCGCAGACACCATTAGAGTCCACCGGTTACATTTGCAGTAGAAAGTTGCAGATATTTTTCCATTGGTACTAAATGACCAAAGAAAACCGAGGTAAATGTCTGTTGTATTTGCTTTGGCTTTAGAGTTAGAAAACTGGTGGGTGACCTAATGTGAGTTTCCTGTACGGAAACAGTATGGCAGTGGTCTGGTAACAAACAATCTTAAGTAACAGTTTAAAGATAAGCTAATATATGTTCCTGAAAACATTTTAGGCAAGGAATAGCGAACATGCTAACACGCAGAGAACATGCAAACTTCGCACAGAAGGGCTCCCTCACCCCAGGGTGGAAACCAGGAACCCTCTTGCTGAGAGGCGGCAATGCTAACCACTGCTATAAACTATAAACAATATTATTTGTTCTAACATAACGCTACCATGCTTCACTCCTCTCTGATACACATTTGCAGTGGTTATGTCTCCTGATGTGAGAACAGACATTAGGAAGAGAACGTCATACTGACTCATACGGACAGATACAGACTCCGATTTATCTATTTATTTAGTTCATTTTAACAAACACATAGGCAGTCAGACTGGACTGACTGCAGGAAAATAACTCCCTTAAATCTTTACATCACAGGAATCATTGGTTAAATATTTTCCTCTTGATGAACAGAACTTAGAAATGTCATTTTGATGGTTCTTGCCTCTGCAGTTCAGGATTATACTGCTTAATTGGATCGTAGCTGTAAATATCCAAAAGACAGGCGGCTGGTTTTCACGTCTTATCTTAAGAGTGTTTATCATTAAAGGCCCCACACACCCCTTTTATTGCGTCTATATTCAATCCATAATTTTTAATTACTCAACCACTGTACTGGGTTGAAAAATGTAGTGACGTTTTCGTGCCAGAACATAAACTGGGACCAAAATAGAGAGAGACAGGGAGTCAGAAATAGTGCAGATCTCACCCAACGAGAATGCAGCCGTTTAAACTTATTTCTTTACAATGTTCTGATCAACAGCTTATGACACAGCTTATTAAGCACAGGAACCTCAATATCACACATACACACACACACACACACACACACACACACACACACACACACACACACACACACACACACACACACACACACACACACACACACACACACAGTTTTTGAACTGCAGCCTTGTAAAGGATTGTTCTGCTCGGCACCTTCACATCTGATTAATTGACTTGTCAGCACAGTATTTTTATCCTGCTCCCCTTTGTACGTGTGTGTGTGTGTGAGAGGGAGCCTGTGTGTGTGTGTGTGTGTGTGTGTGTGTGTGTGTGTGTGTGTGTGTGTGTGTGTGTGTGTGTGTGTGTGCATGTGGATGTGGATCCATGTGTGTTTGCAGTCCTTCCCAGTGTCCTCTCTGTACTGGTGTTACTCCCTAGGCGCTATGGCAACCCAACCTATAGGAGAGTGTGTGTGCGCGCGTGTGTGTGTCTTCATACACACATGAGCTAGTCTGTGTGCATGGTGGGCAGGCCTAGGGGGATTTTCCAACTGTGTGTTGGACTCTGATTGGCTGGCGCCTGTGGGCACTTCCTGGTCTCTTGCTGTCCTGAAGGTGTGTGTGTGTGTGAGAGAGAGAGAGAGAGAGAGAGAAAGAGAGAAAGAGAGAGAGAGATATTTGACTGGTAAAAAGTGGGAGAACATGATCAAGATGTGATTTGTGGAGCACTGTGATAAACTGGTGGATACAGTGAATCTCTCTTCATGAATGAGAGCTGAGAGCTTGTTAACCAGAAAATTCCGGGGAGACAGATTGGGACAAAAATGAACAGAGAAACAGAAAACAGAGGGAAAGATGCTGAGACTGGACTTAGAGAGTGAGAGTGAAAATGAAGCCTATACTGTATAGTCTTTCCATCACCTTGACAAAATGCAGTTATCTTAATCCACCCTAAGCTATAAGTCACATTGCACCCTCCTGCTAACATTATGTTTTTGAAGAATACAAATGTACGGGTAATTTGTTCTTGGGGACGTAAAGGGCATTCAATCAATTTTGCTTGTCAATTTCCTGTCATGAGGAGTTTCACTTAAAGGTCCAGTGTGTAGGATTTAGGAGGACAGTCTTTGGACTGTGGGAGGAAGCTGGAGTACCTGGAGACAACCCACGCTGACACAGAGCTCTGCACAGGAGGGCTCTCCCAGCGAACCCCCCACCCCAGGTTCGAACCTTCTTGCTATGAGGGGACAATGCTAACCGCTGCACCACCATGCCACCCTCACTTTAAAATGAGCCATTTATATTATTATTACTGGTTTAAATTACCTGGTTTGTTTATTTTGGAGGAAGAGACCTCTGTGTATAATTCGGCTGCCAGTTAATATCTCCTGAACGTCTGGATCTTAAGTTATCAGAGAGAAAAGGCGAGCGCACATTAACATGTTGCTGAAGTACAGTTTTGTCTTAGCAGTGTCAATCAGCTATACCTGCAGACCCATTTCTGTCCGCTTCTGTCTTTCTGTCAGTCGTTACTGGATTCAAGCAGTGAACATTTGCCCAGCTGAGCACGACACTGAGTCTGCGCCAGCTTTTATACAGCTGACCTGCACTGTGAACGGCCTGCAGACATTGACTAGAGAGGAGAGATCCTCCCTACAGAGATCAATATAGTATCACATTGCGTCTTACTTACTGTTCTTATGATGCAACTTCTTTGACACATTGTGCCGCCTCAGATGTTTTATACCTATGTAGCTGAAAAGTGATATTAAGACATGACAGTCTCTGACCAGTGACCATCTCTTGTACAGTGTCAACACAGCTGGCTATGGTTTGGTCCTTTCAGTGAGTCATTTATCGCTCTTCCTTTTTTTGTTAGCAAAGAGTAATATACAAAACATGTCACAAGCTTCTCAGTTTTAGCCGGTACTGACCGTTAAATTCCATAAGTAAATATGTTCTCAAATTGATGCATTTCTACATGCATGAGGTTGGCTGTGACATGGTTTCATCACTCCGTTGGTCCATGACAAAGGAAGAACAACAGAAGCAGAGAAACTAACATGATACATAATTATACATAAGAATGCTGAGATGGTTAGTTTATTAATCAACTGAGGGAATTGGAGGACCCAGTGTTTTAGAGCTTGACCCATATTAGAGATTCCTGCCAGGATATCTGAGCTGCATTGATTTTATGTGTTGCTTTTTTTTCTCTCTCGTAAGTCCCCAGACTTTATGGCAGTTGCAACTGAAATGTTGAAGTCTTGTCTCAGTAGTGTGGCCATGACTAAACTCCCTGCAGACCGACTTCTGTCTGTTCCTCACTCTTTGTCATCGTTACTGGATGCTATTCAGCTGCAGTGACAACCTTTAATGTTGCCATGGTGACTTTAGTAAACGAAATCACTGACACAATTAAAAGTAGAATTGTTCGTCTATTTCATTTCATTCCTTGCGCCTGATGGAAAGGATTTTGCTTCACTTGCAGCTGCAGTTTAAATAATTTCCACCTCAAGGGAGGAACTGTATTGTCAGTCCTTCAAACCCGCTGCTTGTTTGCGTTACTGGTCTTTTGTTTCTCATCCCTTTCAGTGAATGTTGGTGTTGTGATTTCCTGTGCTAGGGCTGCTATTCTCATCACGACAGACACACCACTCACCTAAATGCTGATGTAGATGCCCAAAAGGTTCAATACATCATCGAAAAACAAACGGGGTTGCAGACACCAATAAGCCAGCTTACTTATACCTTTATTTGTTTTAAAGTACATATTTCAGTATCATCTAACCAGTTCTTTAAAATAACCACTGAAGAATTATTTCACTGCTGGAAAGATGGTCGTTTCATAAAACTGGGATGTCTGTTAAGTGAGATGCAAATTGTTACGCTGCTATGCCAAACCTGGCTCGTGAAACCTCATCAACTCAGGTTTGCAACTTAGTGGTAGGCCGTAACTCAGTGCCTGCTTCTACTGTATGTGTTGCATTTGACATGAGAAATGTACCTGGACTTCCCTGGGTCAGTGTGACCTCTCCATTCTTCAATGGGGTTGTGCGTGTGTGGTTGACTCACCGACAGGCCACCGCTCATGTTCCTCACGACCAGCTCGCTCAGACCGGGCAACTCCACTGGACACACCTCGGGTGCCGTTCCATTGGACCAGTTGGCCAGCTGGCTCTTCTTCGTGGCTGTTCAAAGTGAATGTTTATTTAAATAGATAATTCGTGGTGGCATGTCAGTCTCTTTTGTCTTCAGATGTCTTGCCTGCATCTCCCTCGTGGCGTGCTCATTCAGCCTCTCTAGCTCTCCCTCCATGTGTGGCTAATGAGCCAATACCCACATCCCACACCCACATCTACAAGACATTCATTAAACTACCAATAAAGCTATCATAACTCAAATACTTTTGAAATTGGTGCTGCATAACGAGAGAAAACAGAGGAAAAGAGCTGTGGCATTCACTTTTGATTAAGATGTGGGTGACATAATCGGTCGTACAGCAGACGTACAAAAATGAGGAAGAACAATCTGTAGTTTGAGCGACAGCTCTAGAGCTAGCGATTTACATCATGTCATTTGAGCTGGGAAATAAGCAGGGAGATCTGAGTGCTGGTAAGATGGAGGGAAGTTTACCACAGTTCATTTACATGTACTACCCACATTGCTAGAGTATCCCTTTAAATGCAAGTAAGGGCTTATAGATGTTGCTGATCAATGTCAGCCATTATTATTGTATTGAGTTTAAACTTGTACAGCAAGATCCCCTTCATCGTGCTGCATGTTTGCCAGTTTATACAAGAATGAAATACAGAGAGGAGGCTTTGCTTTTAATCCTATCTCAAGCTCTGTGGCTTCACCTCACAAGGTTCAGTATGTACAGGTGGGAACATGGACTGAATCATTTAATAATTCTGGGTAAATAATGTCAACAGTGCTACGATGTGCAGTGGATGATGCGGTTGACTTTTCTTGAAAAGATCATCTCGGGTTGAAGAGGCAAAAGGTGCGTGCTGGTGTTGTTGTCGTGTCCCACAGCGGAAAATAAATGTTATTCAAAGAGGGGATAGGGCCCTTTAAAAAAGTTTGTTTATTTCCACATTTAATGTGATTCTCACTGAGATGGAAAAGAAGACATCCATCAGTATGTCTTCATCTCCACAGTCGAGGGCAAAAGTTTGTACTAAATGCTTCTATTCTCTGGCTGTGACTGCAGACACAGTAGGCAACACTTTCCACCATGCAGCACTGGCAGAGATCACCGTCGTTAGACTATTAAAAACAATAAACATCTGCTTTTCTGTCTACCACATATTGCCACAATGTGTTGCAGCATTAGCTAATTAAAATCTTCTCTATGTACACACACAAGCTTTCATACAAACACTCTTGATTACACAAACTTACTCAGCCGACTTAGAGGAATTAGCACACACGCATGCGCGCGCACACACACACACACACACACACACACACACACACACACACACACACACACCCACACACACACACACACACACACATTAAATATAGACAAACATTAAAGAGTTTTGAGGAAATTAAGAGAAACCCATAAAGAACTTCAAAACTCCAATTCCCAACCTCCCACTGGGGCAATCCTCGCTCTTTTCTTGCCTTCAGAACCAATCAGGAAAGAGCTAAATGAGCCTCAGTCTTCAGAGGACTGACTGATTGGTTTGTGGCTTTGAGGAGGAGAAGGGCACTCTGAGAGAAACACATTCATGTTAAAACCTCAAGCAACACTTTTCAGTTTGACACCACATGTTGAAAAAGTTTGTTTATGCAGGCTGATACTCAGCTGAGTCACATGAGTACATTTAACAGAGGCAGCAAGACAGCTTTATAAACTCAAGCAGCCTCTGACTGTAACTGCTAATTTGTCTGCATTCACAACACTGACATTAGCTCTGCAGTTTCTGCCCCTTTGGGATGCCACATCTTCATCATAGGAAAGTGGAATGTTTTCACTGTGTCACATGCAGCCACCCAAAACAAATGAAACTGAGTGAACTCTCCCAGCAGGGAGGTTTTCTTTGCAAATAAAGTAAAACAAAATTAATTGCCAATGAAATCCTACATCTACTTCTGAATTTACCAGTCTTGCTAGTATCAATCTCATTCAGCAAAGCAGGGCATATACTGTACTGTGTGCAGTTTAAACTGCAGGCCAAAAGATACGCACTGAAAAAATAGCTGCAGTGATTTTGCAGCTCATAGGCCTGTGCTTTTTTACAATCAAAGTTCTTGCTGTAAAATACAAGATGGATTTCATAAGCTTTTTGGGGGGTCGTTGCAGCCTAAAATGCCTGACTCCATGGTAGGTTTTTGTGAAAACTTGCAATGTTTTTAGACTTTTTTTTAAATTAAAGTGCAGAAGCAAGTGAAGATTGCAAAGGTAGTTGCATTTTTTTTTTATAATGTTCCCACTAACCATTCATATTTAATCTAAGGGTGCTCTCAGACCTAGAGTTGTCTTGCTTTGGTCTGAATGAGGGACTTATTTTGTTACAAAGTTGTATGATTGCCTAGAGTTGGTTCGTGTTCTCACGGCAGCATTTACAAGCGGACCAGATCAAATGCCTTGTGTGATAAAGCTGCTCTTGATTGGTAAGAATTCCCATGTGGGAAAAATCCAGGAAGTAAACAAAATGTTGAAGAAGAGTACACTTGCAAGATAAACATGACACTTTCTAATGTCACAATGGAGGGACAACTACGCAGGTTGATTTTAGCACTGCTCATCGTGGACTATATTGCTGTCGTTGTTCATTTTAGTCAAACCATACAGTTTGAAAACGAGGCGCGGCTCCAACTAGAAAACAATGTTTTGATGCATTGGATGTGCTGAATGTGCATATTAAGGCAGTACAGGAGGAGGTGCACATTAATAATCCTCCAGGACTGTAACATGCTCATGTTTAACCCAAACAATGTGTCATGTGACTGCAGTTGGTTCACATCCATGGTGGAACACATTCTCCTTTTTCATGCAGAACATCAGGAAAATGCGTTGTATGATCTGTAGCAGTAATTTTTGTTGGTTAATTTGAGACGTTGATGTTGAACATGTATGCATCTTCACAACCAGAGACAATAAAGTGACTTCTGTGACGTGATACAAGGGACTGCTATGATTTAGACTCATGGAAAGCTACAGTGATTGGTCAAATTTGAGGAAAAGTTGTTGGGATTGGACAAAACTGCAAGGTCGTGCAAAATTCACAGAGATTGGTTGAATTTCAGTTCATTGTTGTGATCGTGACATTGCAACATTCCATCTTGAGTTGATCCTATGTGAAACATTCGGTCTTCATCTAGTCATGCATTTGTAGTTTCATATTCAGTGCTTGTATGTAAATAGCTGATGGTGAAACCAGCCTGCCAGAGACTCCTTGACCAAAAGCAAGCGAGAAAAGCCCAGTCTCCTGAAGAAAATGTTGGCATATGTGCTTATAGTGCCTGAAAAAAAACCAAAAAAACTTTTTACTGAGACACATGCGTTTCTCAGAGAGGTGTCAGGGAAAGTGGGTATCTTAAAGAAATACTCCAACGATTTGGGAGTTATGCCCTTTCCTGTCATTTTCATAGTGAGACAACATGATCTTTTTTGTGTCTGTACGTCCAGTGGCTGGGTCTCAGCAGTTAGCAGAGACGGAGGTCAGGAGAGGATTGGTGGTGTAGCTGCGGGGCTTGCCAACCTATGCCTACGGAGGTGGAATCATTTTGCTGCACAGAATGGGATTCGGTGCTGCCATTGTAGGGGAGCTATATCATCAGGAGGAAAACCGCTGCAGAGAGGGCATCACAAGGAGTGAAAACTTTGCAGCTATCATTAATCCTGGCGTGATTGACACATTTTTTCATGTTCCTAAGATAAACTGGAAAAAACGCCCCAGGCCTGCAGGAGCTGATGGACAGCTTTCAGTCGAGTGAGTAATATCGCTTTAAAATACACATTTTCGTCTCTTTGTTTGCTTTTACCGAGTGACCTAGTGTACCTGTCCCACATGTTCTGATTTCCCTGCTGGGGAACGCGCAAAAATCTTTTACATTAACACAGAGAAGACATCAAGTCAACACTGTTTCAAGGTTCTCAGTGGATATTCATCTGTACAGAGGTGAAAGAGAGACATCAGGAGAGAAGCACAGACACACAGGGCTAGAGTATGCTTTGAGTGAATTATAAATGACCTGTGTTGTCTGCCTGCTCTTAACTACTGTAGCTTTAGAGCTTTACTTGTTTGTGTGTGTGTGTGTGTGCGTGTGTGTGTGTGTGTGTGTAAACTATCATTCACCTGAAGGTTCGAGGTTCAAGCAGTGAACACTGCTGAGAAAGACACTGAATCTGCACCAGCTTTTATACAATTGACCTGCACTGAAGTGCCTGCAGACAGTGACTAGAGAGGAGAGATCCTCCCTATAGAGATCAATATAGTATCACATTGCGTCTTATTTACTGCCCTTATACTGCAGCATCTTTGACAAACTTTCCTGTCTTAAGCGGGATTTATACTGGTGCGGCAGACCCTACACCGTAGCCTACGCATGTGGCCTACGCCATTGTGAGCATTTATACTTGTGCGGTGGTGTGTCTGTGTCACTCTGCAGTTTCACCTCCAAAACACTAATCGGTGGCGGGGTTCCTGTGAAGTGCTGTGAAGTTTAGTTGATTCAAAACACACATTAAACACACATTAAACATGGCTTATTAGCGACGATTTCAAACACAAGTACACAAATCAGCTTCACTATAACTCACGGCATTCACAGACAAACACTTGTCTTTATCTGGACACATTTTCCCCATAAATACAACATGCTAATGTTTTTAGAACAAGCCTATGGCATTTTACATTGAAAAAATAGCCTAGTGGCTAGCAGAGATTTCCTCTTCTCATGTGAAGCCAGGGACAACAGCAACATTTAACAAAGGCTAGAAAATTCGGCTCCATTACAACTCACAAGGTTCCCTGCCAAAACAACTGTCTTATACTAAACACATTTTCCAAACAAATAGAACATGCTGACGTTATTAGCACAAGCCTATGGCATTTTACATTGCATACATTAATCTAGCGACAAGCGAAGATTTCCTCTGCTCATATGAAGCAAGGATAAATCACACACAAGAAAATGCTATTTTTGAGGAGGCTTTATTGTCTTCACAGTTTATTGTTTCTTATCTCTGAAATTAAAATAAATAAGCTTTGTTGCCACTGAGGGAAATGGTTTCGGGTCCATGTCATTGGTCCGACAGCCCATTAGTCAGACGTCCCGTTGTTCTGATATGTGATTATACTAGGCTATACTGTATTTTAGTGCCATAGAAGATCAGCAAATGCAACAAAAGTAGACTACTGGTCGAGATACAAGTGTCATAGAGAGGAGAGAGTGAAACACCATAACCTCCTGTTATTAACTCTGGGGTCGGGGTTGTGTGGGGAGCTCTTCGCGGTGCTGAACGGCGCCCGGTGGGCATATTTCTGCCTTATGTGTTTACCAATTTCTTTTTCATTTTAACCCACACCATGATCTTGTCCTAACCCTAACTAAGTGGTTTTTGTGCCTAAACCTAACCAGACCTTAATCAAAGGGCATCATGATGATTTCGGAACAACGGGACTTCGGAACAATGGGTTTAATATGGTCGGAACAATGGGATGTCGGACCAATGGGTTGTCGGAATAATGGGCTGTCGGACCAATGGGCAGACCCCATGACTTCAGCTTACAAAAACAGACAGGAGGTCTGCATCGCCGCGACATGTAGTTACATTTCTGGTGAGGTACATGTCAGGCTACAGCGTAGGTTAGGGCATAGGCTCTACGGCGACACAGAGCCTACGCCATAGTTATGTCATCAATTCAACGTAGAAGTATAAATTCCGCCTTAGACGTTTTAGATAAAATGTGATGGTAAGACTAGGGATGTCAGTTTTGGTTCATTTCCTTTCAATAGTCTGACAACCATTAACTGGTAACTAACTGGCTGAAAATGACATGAAATACAAGAGGCCTGTCCTTTCAGTCCAGCGCTCTATTGACTTAGTGAGCTCTAGTGCTGCATTTCAAAGTGCTATCCATTTAGACAGCATCAGTGTTATTCCTATGTTAATTCAATGGTTGTTGCAGTTTGATTATACGTGTAACTTACTGAGTGGGTTCAGTACTTGGGATCCAGATGAATTAGTGTTGCGTTTGGTCTGTGTATGTTGAGCAGAGGTTAGCGGGGCTGTTACTTTGAGGTGTTAGCGAGCAGAATCAGTATGTGGACTCCTGTCATATTAGCACGATTGGCGAAGTTAGAATGGATGTTTTCCCTCCCTGGGTGCTCCTGGGAGGATAAACAGGCCATCCATAATTAACAGCCGCTCCGCCTGCATTCTGATCCACTCTGCTTTAAAAAGAACAACTGTCACCATCGGTTAGAGAGGGGGAGAGGGGGAGAAACAGAGGAAGTGTGGGAGAGACAGAGACACGGAGATGGGGAGATCACGCTCAGGCAAAGATTCCTTTCGTTGGATATGACAGACACCTACACACACTCGCTCGTACTGTACATAACACACACACACACACACACACAGACACATGTACTGCTCAAAACATGCACGCATCAGGTCGCACGTATGGAGAAAGACAAACGCGCTGCCATTGCTTGCATATACTGTACAACACACACATAAAATAAATCTTCCTGCATCCTCGTACTCACACCCAGAGCAGCGCACACATTTTGCTTCTGGCTCTGGTATAAACAGTGAATGGCTTTATAATGTATTTAGTGAGAATACTTTCAATGGTGAAAACAGGAAGCTCCCACTTTATGTTTCTCCTGATACAAGACTACATTTATCTGGAGGTTTTAGGACTTAACATCAATATATCCTTCTGCTGTACATCCCACTCTGGGTAAACCAAATTTAAACTGTAGCCTGTTAGTTTTAGTGCAGTTTGTGTCACAAACTCTATAAAAGCTTATTGAAGGATTTTAAGTACTTTCACATAAAAACTGCTGATTTACTCTGAGGTCCAGACGGGGTTGGAAACCCTGAAAGCAGTACAATGTACAGTGTGGCTTATGGATGGCATGTTACTGAAATCACAAGTCATCCCTTTATTTCAGTATTAAAAAATTATTGTCAGTAATATATTCATTGTCCAACCCGAGTGTAACGTTACAAATGCAACCCCAGAGTTTTAAAACTCAACTGGAGTCAGTGATGACTGATGAGTTTTAGAATAAGGTAACAGTGCTAACGTTAGATAGTAGCGTTAACGTTACTGGTAAGTGGAAACACACAAGGAAGATAACGTTAATGTTTCAGAGGCTACGTTAGCCTTTAGCAACTGGATGCTGTGTTGTCATATAATGTTATATGTTAGATTAGAAGCAAACTCCACATAACGTTACCTGTCTTGCGCAGTCAGACGCAACCCCGGAGTTTTGAAACTTGTCCGGGATCAGTGATGACTGATGAGTTTTATGTATATAACGTAAACGCTAACGTTACATCGTACTGGTGACTTGTAACAAACAAGGAAGATAATACAGAGGCTCAGGCTACGTTGGGCTACAGTAGGCTACCCGGTAGCAAATGGATGCTGTGTTGTCATATATAACGTTATAGCCTATGTTACATTAGAGGCAAACTAAAAATAGCTGTCCAGCAGAATCACTGCGACCATCTCGGCCCTTTTAGGGGCGATGTTACGTGAGCGGTTACTTCAGTCGGAGGCCTCCACGTGGGGAAGACAGACAGGACGCTCGGCCAATTGATTGAGTTTTCTTGAAACCATATGAGAATGGTATGATTTTGAGTTTTTATCCCTGGTGGAATTCACTTACATTTTAGTGTGCCATCAGTTTATTAATAGCATTTTAACCTAAACAAAGAAAAGCGTAAAACTCGGATCAAGATTAGGGCCAAAAAGCACTCTGTGACGATTGGGATATCCCTACAGAACATAAGAATCAGGTCATAAAATATGATGCATTGTCATAATTGATTATAATTTCCAACAGATTATAAATTAGTTGAAATTATTTCCTGTCAAACAGTCCAGCAGCCAGTGTGGCTCACTGATTGGATGTGAAGTTGCAGTGCACTGTATGTGGCACTTCTAAGTACATTTGCATACTTTAACGCAGTTTCACGTGCTATGTCTGATTTCCAGCCTATTTATAATGGATGTGTGTTGTTGTGTGAGATGCATGCATCAGAATCCAGGACAGTTGTCGTGGGGACCAGACTGATGGTGGAACAACAACAGTTGATTGTACTGAATGTTTCTGGCAAGGAAAAGTAGTACTCTTCCTTTGTGTCTTCTCTCTTCCCTCCTCTCTCCTTTCTGCCATCTCTCCTCCTATATCTCCCCCTCTCTCCTCTCCTCTCCTCTGCCCCGCTGTGTTTCCTCTCCCCTCTCCTCCTTCTTTTCACCACATTTCTTCCTTCTTTACTTCCCTGTTCCTTCTCCCCCCTCCTCTGCAAATCTATATGCAATCATCCCACTGCAGCAGTCTAATTTAAATGTGGAACAAATGTTGTGACAGACTAAAGCTGGATAGAAGTCCTTATCCGCAGAGTGAGAACTGAATTATCCTGCTTGACTGAGCTGCTGACACACACACATTGAGAGGAAGAGAGAGAGAGAAAGACAGACGGAGAGAGAGGGCACAAGTCTCATCTGAATTAAACCAACCTTTCTGTCCGTCTATTAGTCACCCTGGAAGCCAGTAATTCCTTAATTCCACTATGGAGAGACATTCACACATATTCTTTGACTTGAGTTTGTCTGTCGAGATTCTTCGTTGCTCAGTGGTTCCCCTGAGCCGCCAGGACACCTGTGGAAGAAAAGTGAAAAGGATACTTCAGAAGTTTAGCATTGCACTTTTATAAAGTTGGGAAACTTGTAAGAGACAGATGAAGGCCCCAGTCACACAGAAAACGTTTTACAGGTTGCAAAATATGGGCGGGGTTATTGTCACTCACTGCTCCGTCCGGTACTCACTGTATTTCCTCATCACTGGTGACACAGAGGGAAGTCTACGCCTCATTTATCGTACACAGAACGCGGCGGCTGACATTTTCAGAATAAAATAAAACAGGCTGCAGTGAGAGTCTCTCTCCATGGGATATTTAAAAATAGCGGGTTTGTGCATTTAGTCCTTCTCAGGCAAGCTCAGGGGTTTAGTGTTGCCGTAGCCCACAGGAACGACACTCGATGCTTTTTTCTTTTATCTCTGAGAATATCTGCAGTTAACATAACCCTGGCTGAAATTAAATGCTTGAAGATCCACTCATTACTAAAAGTATATGTCATATAAGAAATAAAGTAATGGTCAAAAAAAGCGTACCGAACTGAACTGTACCGTACCATACTGCCAGTATCGGCCAGTACCGCTGTTCGGCCGATAAATTGGTGCATCCCTAATTGCACATTTTGGAAGCAGATGTGGTGAGGAAAAAAAAAACAGCCATCAACTGTTGCCTTTCTTAAAAAAATCTTCAATCTTGTGGGTTGCGGTTCATAACATGATGATCACCAGAGTGCCAGAATGCAATCTGGGAAATGTGAAGTTGAAGAAGACATCAACATGAAACTAATCCTGTCAAATGTGGAACATCACTGACTGAATATCAAACACTGATACAAGGTAATTCGGCCATGTTCTTTTGATTTTCAGATTGTCCTGCTGACCAAGATGAATCAAATACAGTAAAGGAAAGTCACTTTTGTGAGCATCTCGGAGTGCTTACTACTGCTAATAGAAACCGGTTTCCAAAAGAGGTTCTAAAAAACAACAATAACTTCCCCCAAAAAGATTATCTTGCACCAAAATGGGTCCCAGCAAAGCTTGCTCTAATTGTTCACTGCAGACAAAACAGTTGTTTATCAGAGAATCCGTGTTGTCGCAAGCCAAAGTGTTTTTATTTTGGGTCATTCAGCCTGGATGATCCAGATTGCTGCTGTTACAATAACAACACATCAATGTTTAATAGTCTGCAATGCAGAGATAACGCTTCCGATAGTCACACTGAAATCTGTGTCTGTGTGTGTGTGTGTGTATATGTGAGTGTGTGTGTTTGAATGTCAGTGTCAAATAGAGATTGAGAAAGAACGATGGGGAGTGAAAGGGAAACCATGGGGGTATTTGTCATAGAACGTTAAAATATATCCATATAACTCCGTTTCCATTAATAATTTTTTACTTCTACAAACACCCTCAGACTCAAACAGTTATTTCTGGTCATCCCTGAGCTGCACGCCAATCCTGTTTCATAACAATTTGATTTATTCTTCCAACCGGGACAATGATAAGAAAGCTGATAGTGCTGCCAAATCCTCAAAGAGCAGACTACAGAAGACACAACATGAAACATTCAGCAGAAATTGGCAACTGCTTTTTTAGAGTAAATAAATCAATTAGATGTACAGTGCCTGGAATAAAACACATTTTCCAAGGCTATGGGCCCATTTTCTGGTTCAGAGCTGCTGGTGCTGTTACGAAATGGAGCTCATTTGGGTGTAAAAACCAAACAAGGACATTGTATTTCCATAAATTGAGACTGGGAGTAGTGATTATCACCATGTTTTCAGGAAGTACGGGTCAAATTGAATATCGTCACTGTGAATACTGCAGTGGATTCCAAGTCTACATATCCCCTTCTTAACAAAAGATGCACCAACAGCGAATGCACAACAATGCATGGTGCTTTGTCAAGCCAACGAAAAATGAGTCTGTTGACACGTCAGCATTTCCAAGATACTGTGTATAATATTTAGTGTCCTGAGATCATAGACTGTACTCAACAGTTTATAAGCATTGTTTATTGATCTTTTGGACCACTTGGGTAATGGGGAACAAGATGTAATGACACCTCTGTCATGTTATCTCCTTAAAAAGTAGATATAGCGGACAGTTTCCTATTTACATATCCAACAGACATAGAAAGAAAACATGAACATTCATTCGTCCAGTGTTTACTCTTCTTTTAGCTCTGTTTTGATCTCCACCAACTCCTGACGGAAATTTCTGGCTCTTTATCTTTACCATACACCAGATCTCTCATCTTCAGGGAGAACAGCGTAAATTATGATACAATGACGAATAATTGATGGAGTTGGTGAGATAAATGTGCAAGATAACGTATCTTGTAAATCTTATCTTGTAAAAAAAACAAAAAAAAAAAACCCACGACTGCTCCAGCACTGATAACAGAACCGTTAAGGTCAGAGCTTACCAATACTGCGGTCTTGAAGAATGTAACCCCGGGGCTCGTTCAATACCGGGGTTCATTACCCATCCCTACTTTTGAGATTATTTGCCATCCTGCTCCTGGTGGAAAATATAATGCCAAACTCCGGGACGTGCCTATATTGTACCTATGAATCATACGCACACATACACATGATTGAAAAATACCGAAGTTATCCTTTAAGTGTCAAGATCCCCGTCTTTTTGCTGTCATATACCAGCATTGTGCTGCACTTGGTAGTGGTGGGAAATTATGGTCGGGTCCGGTCCGGTTCGGGTTCGGGCAGAGAATCTAAGCTCTAACAAGTGCTGCTGGAGCCACAACACCTTGGCTTGTCGAAAAGTCAGGTAGTAGGAGTCGTGTGTGGAGATATTTTGCATTTGAGTAATTATAAACTCGCAAAAACCAGTGTGCAAACGGTTAGTTTCCGGACCAAAGGAGGAAACACTTCAAACCTGGTTAAACACTTAAAAGACAGACACACTGACTTGTTTAAAGAATTCAAGGTGAGTGAGTTTCAATTTCTGTTTTTTGATTTTTATCGCGGTATCGAAAGAGTATCGAGAATTGTGGAAACTCACTGGTATTGGTGAAATTCTGGTATCGTGACAAGCCTAGTGTCACGTCAGTTTTGCACAGGCTAAAAAGCAGGGCTTGAGGACTAATGTCTTCTCGTCATCCAAGGGACAATCGAAGATGTATTTTGGAACGAACAACGTGGCAAACTATCTATTGATGCGTCGGGATGCACCTTATTTCTTCCTCTGATGATGCTACATTGTGAACAACAAATCCATGTTGAAATTGGCAGAACTAACAGCTAATGAAGGTTGCATTGAGTTACATTATGATGCATTAAAGCTCTGTTCAGTAAAAATGAGTATTGGGGGAAGCTAAATTTCTCTGTTATTATGATATGTTCAAGTGTAATCTTGTCAAATGTAGTTTTTGGAGAGATATTTGAATAAATACAGTTATTGAAAGGAGAAATTTGTTGATATTTGTCCAAAATTTTAATTCTAAACATCGGTATCGGCCCAGAATTTTACCATCGGTGCATCCCTACCTGTAGGAATACCGTGCATTAGCCATGTATGTTTGTATTAAAGGTCACCAACTACTGAGTGTGTATGTGTGTGTCAGTGTCAGATGCAGGCACGCTACTTTGAGATCTGAGTTGTGTTTGTAAAATTATTTCAAACTCTGGCTGATTTTGTTTCCGTGCTGTTACCTTTGTATGCCCTAAGGCGCACACACAAACACACAGGTGACTGTTGCTTTGTGCCATGTTGTTCTCCCCAGGGCAATCACAGAGCCGTCACACACACAGACACACACACCTCCACCTCTGCTTTTAACTCCTTCCAGACTGACAGGCGATCATACTGACAGTCTATTATCTGCCTGTCCGTGTATCATCCATGTGTCCCAGTGGTGTTCGGTATTTTGGTGGCACATTTAAGAAAAACAACACGATTCGCAGGCAAACTGAATTGACCCAAATTGGTTTGGCTCGGAGGGGTAAAAAAAAAGATAAGCTCATTAAATTTAATTTTAGTCGTTTGCTGTTGATGTGGACTAGATTTCAAGGAAAACTACCTCTTGCATTTATGTGGCATCTTGTACTGTTTCAGAACATTGTTGAGGACAGTTAAAGAGGTTAGGATGCAAACCAAACCACGTTTAAAATCTTCCACATTATTCTCTATTTGCTTCTCTTCCTTTCCATCTGGTCGGCTATTCTTTATATCTTTGTCATCTCTGTTTTGCCAGTAAATTCATTTTTATTTGATCTTCTCTTTCTTGTTTTTGTGTGTGACCATGACTAACAGGTCACTGCTGTTCGGCACTGCAGCCAATCCCTTTAGGTCCTCGTCTCTGCTGCTTGTTTAGCGACCTTGACAGCCTTTCTCTGTCCCTCTGAGTCGCACTATTCCCCCTCTCGGCTCCTACCCTCCCCTCCATCTTTCTCACCCGCCTCTTTAATGCCTTTTTTTGTTCTTTCCCCTTTTTCTTTTCCTCTGATCTCCTCTCCTCTCTGTTCTTGCTCTTGTCCTGGTCTTTCCTCTTTGCTCCATGTTTAGCAACCTTGACAGCCTTTTTCCATCCCTCTAGGTCAAATCATCCCTCCTCGCTCTCTGTCGCCTCATCTCTCTCCCCTCGTTGCTCTCTTTCATGGCATCACTTCACGATTTTTCTTTTCTCTCCCTTCGACTGCCCTCCCTTGTTTCTCCCCATTCACAACCTGTGATCTGTGTCAGTGTGTTATGTTGTTACAAAGTCGGATATTCAATGCCATGTCCAGTGAAATGTGTACTGAGCAAATGGTAGCTTCTTGCTATGACCTTAAAGTTGATACTGCAGATTAATACTTAAACATACATTAAAGGACGTCTATATCCATTCTCAAATTTGGTACCTGAGTTTTTTTCACATTTAATCATTTGATGTTCAACGATATTTGATCTGGTTTAAGCCCATTACAGCATTAAAAATTCATCTTAATTTTAGTCCAGCATTTAATTTATTAATTTATTTATTTTTAAGTCAGAGTATTTTAAGTTAGACCTTTTTGCTGACTTTTAATGAATCGCTCAGATCTTACGTTTTCATCCAACAAAAATTTTAGTGATGCATCAATTGTAAAATTCTGGGCTGATACTGATTGTTTTTGTTGTTTATTATTTTTGGTTTCGTCGTTCGTCCTTTTTGTGCCAGGGAAACAAAAAAATGTTAATTGAAAAATAACTGAACACTTATTACACTACCTTTGAATGAGCACAAATTTATTCATACAACATTATGAAACAATCTTTAATTCAACCTCTCACATGAAAAATATATATACATATATTTTTAAATAACTGCTTCAAAAGACATTATTATTCTCTCTCTACAATCTATCTTGTATTACTGTGATAACATCAACAAATTTCTCCTTCAAAGAAGTGAATTTATTAAGGTTTCTCATCAATAGGGTTGCATATTAATATTGGCATTGGCCAATATCGGCTTTAAAACCAGCTATCAGAATCAGCCAACATTGTTTTTTTGTTATTTTACACGATAAATGAATATTACATACATTATATACACTGTATTTCATGTCTCCACCTGCTGGTGGGCCGTCACGAAGAGGTGAGAATGCATAATATCATTTTAATTCCACTGCAGAAGAGACCTGATGATCTTAAAATTAGGTTTGGAAAAAAAGTAGATATATGGATATCGATATCATTTATCGTCCGAATGAGTTGTTATATATTGGCATATTTGATATTGGCAAAAAATTCTATGTTGTGCATTAAATGTAACTCACTGCAACCTTTTTTTGTTTATTATATATGTAAATACGTGTGAAATTGTGTTTGTTTTTTTTAATATATTTTATTATAGCTTTTGAAAATATATAAAGCACAAAGTCACAAATTGACACAAACATCAGCTTTACATGACGAATGCTTCAGAAATAAATTAACAGACAATAAAATGAAATAAATTGACACATGACAATGCAAATAAAATTAAATACTACACTACAAAAATGGGGGGTATGAGTGGTCTTATCCACAGTTGCCTGGGCTCTTATAACACTAGTGTGGCGAAAATAGACAGAACATGCAGACAGTTATTCAATCATATGGGATGAGTGATTTTCCATAATTAATAAAAGGTTGCCATATTTTATAGAAAGAGTGTATCTTATTCTTTAGTGAGTAGGTTATTTTCTCTAGAGGTATGCAACTGTTCACTTCTGGGAGCCACAATCCAACAGGTTATGGGAGATCTGACTTCCACCTCATTGTAATACATTTTTTGACCAATAGGATTTCTGCAAGCTTAATGGAATGGCTATGTGATGTTAGAATTAAAGAGGTTGCCCAAAAGACATACTTCCTTATCGATTGGGAAAGAGGCTACATGGATTGTGAATAGGGCATCACAAATCCCCTGCCAAAAGTTTTGTTTTTAATAGTACGCACCATCTGAGTATGACTCATTTGCAATTTTGTTGTGCTTCTATAATGACAATAAAGTAGTTACAGCCACCAGCTGCTAACTGCTAACAGCTAACGTTAACAAGCTCGCCTCTCTACACAGATTTATTGTTTACAATGTAGTATAATCAGGGAAAAAATAGGGTGCGTTTCCTCTCGCATAGATAGTGAGTTTACTGCGTTGTTTCCTCTTGAAGATGTCACAAAGAAGATCTCTTGTTCATCTCAAGCATGTTTTCTATTGTCCCCAAGATGAAAGGACACCATTAGTCTCAAGCACTGCTTTTTAGTCTGTGCAGAATTGATGTGACACAACAGAAAAACATCGGTCACTGCCATTTGTAAATGTCATCTTATTTGCTGATAGGTTGATGACAGTCAACACAGTTGATATGAGCCGATAAGTGTGTTCATCACTAAAGATTTTCAGCAGTGGTATAAACGTGATGGTCCATTGAGTGATACCAGTAATGAACAGGTTGAATCACTTTCCTGAGGACATGACCAGAAATCAAACCAACTGAAAAACATGAAGTGACTTTTATATATTCTGGCACTGTTAGTTTGTTGTATCACTTGGCGACGGAACTTCTGACTTCTTTGGTTGTTTCTCCGGCTACTGCAGTGTACGTCCCCTGTTTGTTCTGTCAAGGTTACATGAGCTGTTTTTGTACACGACATGAACACGGATCGTTTCATCTATTACACCTGCAGCCACACATTTCCTACAGCGTCATGCGTTTGATTTTGTGAGAAGAGTCGTTATGACAAAAAGACTGTGTTAAGACTGCTGTGACTGAGTCTAACTCCTAGCGAGTGTTGTGACTCCTACTTGGAAATAAACTCTGAAATCACTTCCAACATCGTCTGGTGTAAGATCAGCATGAGCCAGCAAACTCTTTGACTCACCTCCTCCCATTTGTCTCTCTCCTCCCCCATGCCCTCTCCATCCCTCCCCTTCTCCCCTCTCCAGCTTCCCCCACATCCCTTTTCTCACATCTTATCCTCTCTTTCTATTTGTACCTCTTTTCTTCTCCCACTTCCTCCCTCTCTCTATCTACCTCCTTTCTTCTTACTCACCCGCTCTTCCTCTGCCTCTCCCCTCCTCTTTCTCTCGCTCGTCTCCTAATCCCTCCTCTCCACCCTAATTTAAACTCTTTGAAGCCTTCAATAAGGCTCCATAATAAGCTTCTCCCTCTCCAGGCAAGGCAAGGGAGCAGCCTCCCAGTTGCATTTTGCCGCTGTGTGAGTGCTGGCGTGTTTGTGTGTGTGTTCTCTGTTTATTAGCGTCTCTGCTTGTGAGCTTTCATGCCTGTGTTTGTGCATGTAGCGTGAATGTGTGTGTGTGTGTGTGTGAGTAGTGTGAACCTAAACGCTGAGCAGAGAGCCGTGAGGGGAACAGAGGAGCATATTGTGGAACATATCAGGATACGACTCCACTGCAGATTAGACTGTATAAGTAGGTTATTGATGCAAACCGTTCCGCAACAGTTAGAATTCAGTTACATGTTACTGAACTGAATTGAATTGAATTGAATTTGAGTCACTCATTAGGGGCAGTGTCAAAGCCTAAATTAATGCTTTGACCAATTATAACAGGAGATGAAGATGTACAGACGATTGCACAGATTGGTCCACTTTAAATGAACCCATCTTTATTTATGTTGCCTCTGACTCCTTTCCCTCCGTACTGGAGCTCCACAGGTTTGTCTGCTCACTTCCAAACAACCCATGTTTATGTTTCCCAGACATGTTACCACTTGATGCCGAGCAAATAGTGACTCTTGTCCATGGACTGTGTAAAAAGAATGGACGTAGCCTCTATGACGTCACCAATTGGCCACCCTCTTAATTATGCATTACTTTAAGCCTTAATAAAATTGAAACGGGTGAGTTCTTTAAAAAGAACATACAGTTGTCATGAAAGTTGTAGTTAATTTGGGGAAAATACAGCAACAGCCTTGTACATGGGGCGCCTGCTCTATCCACTAAGTCACTGACGTAATTCCATGTTTTTTATCGGGGATGTTCCTGGCGACTCATTTCCCTGTCAACTAAACGAAAAAAAAATAAAACTAGTCGACTAGTCTAAAAAAGGTAAAACACTCTGAAAACAGTCAAAATTGAGCACAATTTATTGTTAAGTATTTGAAAAATTGTGTGCATTAAGAGCCCTTTGATGCCTTTAATCACAATCTTCAACAACCATGTCGGATTTTAATGTCGCCGAAGTACAAGATACTTTGCGCCGCGCGGTATGAATGTAAACCCTGCACATTATCTGACAACAACTCACTAAAGTTACCAAATAATATGACATCTCAAAAAAGATAAATTGCTGCTGAATTCATTTTCTTTTTGTGAGAGGACATCTCTCCAATTTTAAAACTCCACTCGAGCATTACTGTGGGGAGGGGGACTGCTGTCTTATGGCTCTGTAGCACCCACTAGTGGCGGGTGGCTGCATGACAGTTAAACGGCCTCGTACATGAATAAAACACTAATAACAACTAATATTTCTGGTGCTAACTAGCGAGGGGGTGGACGTTTAATCATTTAGACACTTAATCGCATGCATCCCGAGTTTTTACCACAAATATGCATGTCAGTATTTGTTACGGATGCTTCAACAGCCGATGTTGACACAGCATGTTTTAATTGTGCAACAGTAAGACGTAATTAACAGCGCCTGAGTAGTGTCTGAGTGTTTTTCCATGTTGTCACTATATAGTCCTCTACATGGAACTCCTTGCATAGTGAGTAGGGAGTAGTGAATGAGTGAATGATTTCAGAGCTGAGCTGTAATAGATTAGAAACTGGTTTCAGCACACACACACACATGTGCACACTGAAAAACAGGGAGTGGTACAATAGACATAAACAAGGAAACACACAGTATGTGCACACATTCACACACATATTCAGACAGACCACAAACACACTTACTTACTGACTTATTGCTCTCTCTCTCTCACACACACACACACACACACACACACACACACACACACACACACACACACACACCCTGCTGCATGGGTTTATCTTCATGATGATAGTAATCAGTATGAAGCCCACTGGCTACAGCAGCAGACTGCTTGGTAGTCATTACCGTTAGCTTAACTGTTTACACCCGTTAATCAAATTAGCAAGTCACACGCACGCATGCACGCACACACACTCACTCACACAAATGTACACACACAAACATGCATACACATATACAGAGACACACTCGAATACACACACCTAGGAGGCGCACACCAACACACACAGGGGATGTAAACATGGAGAAGGGCTCAGAGTTCCATCTGAGATTAATTATCTGTCCTACAGCAGAGACACAGGCAGAGACAGAGAGGTGGAGGGAAAGAGGAAGAGAGATCTCCACACTTGTGTAGGTAGAGAGATATAAATGAGAGGAGCAGAGAAAGGAGGTGAAGAAGAGAAGGAGACATGGGGAGCCGGTGGGTGGCAGACAGACAGACAGAAACGAAGATGTATATCGGAGTTGAACTTCTACCTCTCATCTTAAAAGTGAAGTCTCAGAGTACTCTAAGTATCCAAACACATAACAAACACACAGTGACAACCCGAACAGGGAGCCTGGAGGCTATAAGAGAGCTTTTAGTATCTAGGTGCGTCTGCTTGTGTTGTCTTGAGGCCAACGTTTTGAGGCAACGGTGATGGGAAGTTTTGTTTCCAGTAAGAATGGAGAGAGGCAACGAATCAATAGGCACGATACAGTGGGCTCTGAGTATCAATATATAATGAAAATAGGCATAATAGTTGGTTGAATAGCCCACATACATTACCTTAAAAACTGACCATGTAACAGCAGCTATCAGACATCAGCCATTACAGTAAGTTAAAGCACCTCTTAGAGACCAAATAAACTGGCTGCATGGCAACTCTTCCAAAGGCAGCAACAACAGAACCAGAAGCTCAGGAGTGGATTTGAGTTTTTCATGGCTGACACAAGATTTCAGTCTTTTCACTGTGTTTGGAGCCAAACACTCAAGATGAGTGACAGGTGCTGTGGCATGAACTTAACAGGATACCTCCTGCCTCAAGGCTAAAAGTTGGATATTTCAGCTTTTAGCGAGTCACAGACTGGCCAGGATTCAACTGTGTGGTGGTCTGGCTTCTCTAAAGGAGTAGTTTAACCATAGAAATAAAGTAACAGTAGGACAGACATTGAACTGTTTGCTGTGGTCATTTACAAAAGAAAGTGGTGATGTTGTTAATTGTTGTGGTGATAACACACGTCAGTGAGGTCATAACGTGTCACACTCTCTAGTTTGAGAACTCTGTTTTGTCTATTTCAGTGTTGGGGGTAACGTTACAGCAATATATTACGTTTTAGCAGTAACAAAGTAATGTAATGCGTTTCCAACAGGATTCTGGGTAATGTTATTAGATTTACAATGTTGTGTAACACGTTACCTCCTGAAATAAACTGTGTATTGTTTCATTTTTCATTTATCCACACTGCTCCACTCTCACCAGTGCGTAACTCTGCATAACTCTCTGGTGCTGCTGTAGCTGCCTGACACACCAAGAACCGGCAGGTGTGTCCTCCAGCTGCGGTGTATTAATTTGTGCTCGTCATAGTGATTTAATCGCACGCCATTCTGTTCATTGTGCTAACCTCAATATATGTTTGTTGTGCTTCATATCATAGGCCCACAAATATTTATCCATATCTCATAATTATCAGACTTTGATCCTCTGCCTGACCCTCCTTGTGTCCCAGGCTATTCATTTATTTTAAACAGTTGAAGCTATTTAATTGTTCTACATCATCATGCTATTATTAAGGTTAACACAGAAGTTATTTCTGTAGGCTGGCACTCATCAGAAGTGCCGAGCACCCTCCCATAAGAGAGTCTTGTTGTGTCGTGTTTACACCTAATTTTTCTCATCTATAGTCACTGAATGGAGCCAGGCTAGCTGTTTCCCTCTGCTTCCAGTCTTTAAGCTAAGCTAAGCTAAGCTAAGCTAAGCTAAGCTAATCTTTTGCTCGCTGTAGCTTCATATTTAATGTAGTACTGATCTTTTATCTAACTCAGCAAAACAGAGATTAAGCGTTGGACCTTTGAAACAGCAGCTGAAAAAACAATCTCTCTGCAAGGTCCGCTTAGTAGTTGCTCTGGAGCTTTTAACCGCATAACATGATCTTCATCAGCAGATAGTGTCAGCTGTTTCCAAAGTAAAGTGGGGAACTTAAACTTCACAGCCAATATATGGACGAGAGCTCCTCAAAGTGTTTAGAAAAAAATGAAATTTGAAAGTCGATATTTCCACGACAACTCCATCTGCTGATGAAGATCATGCAATATTATCAAAAGCACCAGAATGGTTACTGAATCAGCCTCAAAATGAGATTGTTTTGTCAACTGACTAAGATCGTCTGGAGTACTCTAGACAGATTATATTATAAACAGAATATTTAAGATTCATGGTTAATTTTGTTGCAGAGAATAAAAACAACCTTGTCATTATTTCAATGGACACACTAATTTCTGGAAGGATCATGGGGACAACTGCTACGCAGTGTCAGTCAACGAGAAAAGAGTTACAGCATGGTGCAAGAAATAGGCCTGATGGACTTAAAATATACAACTCTCATCGTGGCTCCTAACCAAAGCAAGTTAATCGCTGGCAGAGCAGAGAGTTGTCCTGCAGTGAAAGATGCAGAGAAAGAAAAAGGAAGCTAGACACACTCACACTGACAGTTTGAATGCAATTGTATTTTATTACTGTACACCTGTATATCACCATAGTTTGTGATAACCAATAGATGCATTATACATTACAAAAAAAAATCTGTGCGTCAGCATAACGTGAAGAAAAATGAGAACATTCGTCACAGCTCGTCAGCGTTTTATCAGGAGCTTTGTACGGCGCACACGCAGGGAAATAATCAGTTTGGCAAGTGACTCAATCCAATAACAAAAACAGAATTTACGCTTTCTATTTTTTCTTCAGCTTTCCATAAGCAAGGAAATGAGAAATGGATTTTAATTGTTTTACGATTAGCAAAAAAAAAAAGGCCGAAAAAAAGAGGAAACAATTAGGCACGTCTCCAGTGATGTCACTGTCTCCGAGATGGTGATGCATCAGTTTGCAGAGCATACTGAAAGTTATTCAAAAGAGGAACTCTGGCTGACTGTTACACTATTTCCCTCTGTAGTCTAAATGTTCCCTGTAAAGATTAATGGAGAATAGGAGACACTCGGAGTGTGAGTGTGTGTGTAGGCTGTGCATTCATGCTGCGCGATGCAAGTGTGTCTGCATCTTTGTGTGTGTGTGAGTTTCCCTGTATGTGGTTTCCTTATAACGAGACAGTGAGAGGATGAGACTAACTAAAGCGGCTAGATTAGCAGGCAGGCATCTACGCTGTGATCCCATTTTACAACAGCTATACACCGGCTTTATCACGGCTATACATTATGAACACACACTTGACTGTTTAGACACACACACTCAGAGACAGATTAGCAGGCAGCCATTCATTTCTGATCCAATCTTTCAATCCACGATTTCCTGCAGTGACTTTTAGTGACGCTACCATATGACTGCTAAATTGATTCCAGTAATCCATTATGTGCACGGATTATACTACAAGTGTTCATGAACAGGAAAATGACTAACCCGTCTCCTGAAGTATAAGAGGAAAGATATGAGTACTATGATACTGGGTGCCTCCGCTGCAGTCTGCAGCTACAGTGAACGCCTTGATTTGAGCTTTTTAGATAAGTTTATCTTCACTCTTCATTTCTGTGTTCCACGTACAAAGTTACTGGTGCAATTCAGTGGATCACCTCAAAGGTTTTAATGGTGATTTAGTGGGAACAATATGGTTACATGTCAGTACTTGCTGTTAATTTATGGGCTCAAACAAGGATCAATAGGTCATTGAGCTTGTCAGCAGTCTGTAGTTGTACGTGTTTACGGATGTGTCGAAAGATTGTAGTTTTTAAAAATTTTTGAGAATGTGGAAATAAAAAGTGTTCACAAAGTATGTCAACCAATGCCAGCCTTAAAGGGATAGTGCACCCAAAAATGAAAATTCAGCCATCATCTACTCACCTATATGCTGAGGGAGGCTCAGGTGAAGTTTTAGAGTCCTCACAACACTTGCGGAGATCCGAGTGGGTAGCAACACAACTCCAGGCTGGGCGGCCCAGATGACGTTTTTCCAAACAAATTTTATGTCGGGGTTAAGAACACTTGGATCACTACAGACGAGCAGTATGGAGATATTTTGTGGTTTCAATTATGTATTTTTTGGACATTATAATCTGGGGCGCCCAGCCTCCATTAGGTGGAGTTGTGCTGCTACCCCCTCTCCCATTGGATCTCCGCAAGGGATGTGAGAACTCTAAAACTTCACCTGAGCCTCCCTCGGCATATGGGTGAGTGGGTAATGGCAGAATTTTCATTTTTGGGTGCACTATCCCTTTAAGGCCCAGAACATCAAACCAAGACCAAAGTAGTGATGAGGTAGGGGAACTTTTGCGTCGCCTCACATCAGCCAAAAAGTTGCACTTGAACACACCGCAAAGACTACAGCCAGTGGCCAACTAGCACATACGTTCTGTGCCTGTGTGAGAGGAAATAACCCTCCACACCATAGACAACCAGCTGCCCCACTGGGGGACGAAGATTGATCAACGTTTCTAAAGTAAGATAGTATATGAGTTGACCTTGACACTGAAGAGAGCACAGTGGATAGTGTGTCACCAAAACAAAAGCCTCCCAAGTAGCAGACCACTGTTTGACACCAACACAGAACAAATTGGGTTGTTTTTAAGCAAGGCAGCACTGAGTTTCTAGCTGGGATTATGCCAATAAAACCAAGCATGTAAGGCCAAAACATGATCTTTTCTTAGCCATAACCAAGTAAACCAAGTGTTTTTAGTACCTCAACCTAGTCACACATGATCCACAGCTTTGTTAAAATGCCAAGAAATGTTAAGTATCAATATATCTGCTGCGTAATAATGTGCAAATGTAATGCATTCATAGTTTGCTGGAAAATGTGTAAAAATCCAACAATTAACGATGCATCACAAACCCCTGGTGAGAACTTTCTGATCTAATGCAAAAAATGGCAGAAATCTTTTTTGCCTACAAACAATCCTGTATTTAAGTGTTTTTGAGCATCACATATCTTCATATCAGCTGTTTCTGCTTTTCAGGAAAAAAACAAAAGGTGTTTATAGTTTTTTTTTAACAGTTTTAACAGTCCAATGCTGATGAGATGAGATGAGGCTGCTTGTTTAACCACAGCTATCACACATTCATATATGCATGGATGCACACAAACATAAGCACACAGATGAGTGTATACACAGAAACTATAAACTCACACACACTCACAAACATAGACTGCAGAAGAGACAGAACCCCTGCCAAGCGCTGAGAAAACAGGCAGGGAGAGAAGGGTAAAGAATGGATGAGAAACAAGACAAAAATGCTGGATAAAACACAAGTAGAGGGAACCAGAGGCAGAAAACTGAGACAAAGGCAGAGAGGTAAATCCAGGAAAACAGCATAAAGACACAGAGATGGTGTGGAGAATACAGAGAAAGGATGAGTTAGACAGGCACGACATAATACAGAAGAATTAGAAACTAAAACCTAGAGCAAATGACAGACAGATAAAATGACGGAGTTAAGATTACAGAGAGTTGCATACAGTGGTATTGGGTTTCTTGGAGCAATGTCTAATTTAGCAAATTCATACTTTGCAGGAGCAATCAAGAGCTACCTCCCTTTTGATTGTCTGATTACTTATTTGCCTACTTACGTCGAAGAACTATTGGCAACTAAGTCCAACTGTTGCATTTCTTCACATCGCCTGTGTCTCGGCCCAAAAGTTGTGCTGCAAAGACTACATCTGACAGCCAACTAGCACATATGTTCTGGGCCTGTGTGATAGGAAATAACTCTCCACAGCAGACAGCACTCGTCTTTACTTACAATTCAATAGGATAACCAGCAGGACAGATTCAAGACACTAACTAGACAGTTAGCAAATTAACAACACAAGAAGAAAAAAGCATATTTACTGTGTGCTAGTGAACAATGGCACAAACAATTACTAGCGTTTCTGCTGAAGAGCAAATGGCCAAAAAAAAAAAGTCTTGCCTACGGCAAAGGCCCTGCTTCGATGAAGAGCCCACACTGTACCCTACACCATAGCCTGACATGCACCTCCCCAGAAATGTCACATGTCCTGTCTATTTTTATAAGCTGAAACCATTTCCCTCAGTGGAAACAAAGATTTTATTTACTTTAATTTCACAGATAAGAAACAACAAATTGTGAAGACAATAACGTCTCCACAAAAATAGCATTTAAAGTCTTGTGTGTGATTTATACTGGCTTCATATGAGCAGAGGAAATCTCCGCTATTTACTAGGCTAATTTATACAATGTAAAATGCCATAGGCTTGTGCTAATAACGTTGGCATGTTGTATTTGTATGTAAAACGTGTTTAGTATAAGACAGTTGAGAGGCAGAGTGCCACAGACACAACAACGCACAAGTATAAATGTTCACAGTGGCGTAGGCTCTGCATAGAGCCGACGCACAAAGGGTGACATGCAACAGATCGTACAAATGGGAATAATGACGCAAAAGACATTCATAGTGCTTTACTTTTTTGTACACATGAAACGTAAATTAGCTGCATGAAGAATGAAAACGAGAGCTTGAGAGAGAAGTTAAAATCCTACTTCCTCATCATTGCAAACATGGCTGATTGCTTTGTGAAGTCGGAAAGTTATACAGAAATTATCGAACACAGCCCCTCAGTTCCAACATGTTAAGGTGAAAGTTTGAAGCATACCAACTTTTGTACATGACAAAATGAGGCGAGGGCGCAGGTTTTGTTTCGACATGGAGGGTGACACATATGAAATGGAAGGTTTGGGGGTCCTCCACCAGAGAGTTTGGAGCATCAACACCTAATTTCCTGCATTCTGGTGATTGTTCTGCCCAATTTTAGCATTTTCTGCATCAGTTTAAGTGGTTAATGTCTTGTCCAAAAAAGTCCTCCGCTACTTTCATGTTCTGAATATTGAGGGGGACGTGTCCCCTGCGTTCCCCCTGAAATCTCCGCTTATTAAAGATGGGACACAGGACACAAACCCTGGGCTCTGGTGGCAAAGTCTTCCTCCTTGTGTCCTCTGTCCTGTAAAAGGATGTAATATTTTTTGGATTGGGGGAAAAAAAACAGTGAATGTAACCCCAGAAGCTATTCCACACAGCAAAGTATGACTATATAAAAATATTTAGTGTGAGAAAGAGTTGACGACGATGACATGTAATGTACGTACATCACAATTCAGTCGGTGTTTACTGCACAAAGACCGTCTCCAGTCGCAGTTTCAATGATCCCACATTAATTTCAAAACGCAGCTTGTTTCACAGCATAAATACCACAGAGAGAAATCATTTCTGTTCTTCGCCCCGTTCCACATGATTACAGCGAGGTAGGCAGTGGAGCGCCAGTAGGAGGCAGTCAGAGAGACAGAGATGTCGTGCTAATTGTGGTCTACCCCTGGTGCGGGTGGAAATGAGGTCCTGAAATAACTACTTCCTGGTTCTATTTTCAGCTGAGGTCAGCGGCGGAGGAGTACACCACGCTGAGAGGTGTGATGTGGCTCTGTTGGTTTGACCCACACCTGCTGCGTATCCTTCACTCAAGCACTGGAGGGTGAGTGTGTCAGTGTGTGTGTGTTGTATATGTGTGTGTATATGTGTGTAAGGCTGCATGCATTTATGCAACACATGTGTCCAAATACAAACAGGTAACTGTTCGAGTGTGTCCACTGAGAGTGTGTGTGTGTGTGTTTGTTTGTGTGGGTGACCTTGACTGGTCGTCCAAACACACACTGGAAACACACATCTGTCTGTGTTTTGTTTTCTCTTCCACACTCGCAAACACACAAATACTCTAGTTGCTCTCAAACGGTTTTGGACACGTAGCGTTTGGTAAACTGACCACACACACACACACACACACACACACACACACACACACACACACCATATCTCACCCGTTAAACATGTGCAAATAACTGTACACATGCTTCCTCACCTCACGTACACATATGTAAACAGAAATACAAAAATAGTTTAACCTTGCAAACCATCACGCATTAACATATTCTCTTTCCCTCTCTTTCTCTCTGACACACACACACACACACACACACACACACACACACACAGTAGAGGCTTCAGTATAGCATTGAGTCATCATACTGCATGCACGTAACTCCGCTCTTCCCTTCCCTGCTGGGTTTATCACACTGTAAGTGAAGGTCACACTCATAGAGTGAACATGCAGTACATCAAACTGTGTACGTATGTAGACTGTGTGTGTGTGTAGGATATGACACACATGATCATCAACAACAGTACATACGTATGTCAGAAGTAACTTATATTTTGTATGTATGGACATGTCAGGTGTGTATGAGTGAGTGTACCTCTGACTTTTCAATTGTGTGCCTGTAGTATATAACTGTAGGAGTGTGTGTGTGTGTGTGTGTGTGTGTGTGTGGCTGTAAGGGGCCTGGTTTTTCCCCTGCAGGCTGGTTTGAATCGATAGCGCTGGAAAGTGCTGAAATAGCAGCCTGACACACACACACACACACACACACACACACACACACACACACACACACACACACACACACACACACACACACACACACACACACACAGGGTGACTCACTGGAGCTGAAAACATGAACAAGAATGCTGACTTCTGAAACAAGGAAAACAGAGAGAGAGAGAGAGAGAGAGAGAGGGAGCCAAAGAGAGAAAGAAACAGGGTGACAAGGAAAGAAAGGAAAAAGGAGAGGAGCGACTACAGCTTCCGCAGCTTCCACTTCACTCTCATTTCTGCTTAGTTGTGCGTAGCGGTTAAATTCAGCATTGCTGCACCGAAATTGCAGTGTACTGCACGCATATGTGTATGTGTGAGTGCATCTGTGTGTGTATGAAGGAGATGAAGGAGGGTGATGTGTGTGTTGGAAAGTGGCCGCATATTATCCTACTAATCCTTTGGTCCTGTTTTCCATATTCTTCATGCTGCACTGTTGCTCTCACCTCCCTCTTTTTATTTGACCTTGCCGCGACCTTAAGAAACATTTTTGTGACCTTGCAAGCAAGGCTTTAAATTCCTTGTAAAACAATCACGGAAAAACTTAACTTTTGATCGTAAAAGTTTGTTTAACTGTCAGGTCCAAGAAGGAAACTAGTAGTTCACTAATTTTTGAACCCAATCATTGCTATGTGCTGTGACTTGTGATCTCTGTCTTCGGAGCAGTAGAGTTTAGACTGGAGGGTTCAACCCTGACTCAACCCTGAACTATGACCGCTCTGGTGATGCTGATCAAATGAAGTGACATAATGTAAACTGTAGAGCATACAGTATAAGTGGATTATACAGGGAGGAGCAGTGTGGTAATATGTAAGAACAGCTGGGTTGTATCATGTGTTTTCAGGTTTGATATCGAGGCTTCCTTTTCGCATATGTACAGATTGTACAGGCGTCCCATAGAATGTGTAGAATAATTTCCATAGCTACAGTGACAGCACCCTTGAGTTTGTGGACTTCTGTTTTGAAGCCTCGACTTTGGGATTTCAGCTGTTGCCATCTTGGCCAGAAGTGACTATATTTGGACAAGAGTGTCATGACAACGTTAACACTTGCTGCTAGCTTAATTAGTGCAATGTATTTATAGCTTTGGTTAACGGTGTTAATGCAAATGCTGTTTTTTGTCGGTAAAAACAGGCTTAAAACCTTTAAAACAAAATGAACTTACCAGAGAAACTGAACCTCTGACTCATTAGAGGGTCTTTCACAAACAAATGCTAAGAAATGATTTTTTTTTTACATGACCAAAATATTTAAATTAACTTTCGTGAATGGAAAACACACTGAAATAGTGACATTATTCTCAAAACGTGAAATTATTTCACTTTTTGTGAAATAACAGCTTGTAACAATTTTTTTTCAATTTGGATAAATTTTAGAGCTACATAAGCGCTCATCATTACAGGTTCAAAATCCGAGATGCCTGACAAAGCACAGTGAAACAGTGGTACAGCAATGTACTCGCTCCAACAAATTTAAGATTGTAATTTATATTTATACCTAAGATTCAGTGTTTCCGTCACACAGGTTCAACGCAGTGCTGAAGAACCATCTGCAGAGCCGCTCTCCTTCCAGTAAATGGTCAGTTCAACGTCTGCCCAGGTAAACACAAGCTAACACAGCAGCTAACATCTGACAATGAGCCATTAAACAGTCCCAACAAACAGATGGATAACTAACTACTAAAAGGCTGGACTCTGTCCTTAAACACATTAATAACCATCAGGTAACGTTAGCAGTGTGATGCTAACAGTTAGCCTTGTAACAGTGTGTGTGTGTGTGTGTGTGTCTGTGTGTGTGTGTGTGTGTGTGTGTGTGTGTGTGTGTGTGTGTGTGTGTGTGGGCAGACTTTCACTAACTGTCCCCAGTGCAGAGCGGAGTTCTCATGATAAATAGAGAGAGTGGGGAGGGGCTGAGTGAATCAACACGCTGTACGCAGCTTTACAAAGAAATAAGATTTTATTGTTATTGCAAATTGAATTTCTTTGTAATGAAATTTACAAAAACAGCAAAACAAAAAAAATTGTATCCATATTACCCACCAGTATGATCATTGCATGGTGTCTGGGGGTCCTTACAAAGTCTTAAAATGTTTTAAATTAATGTCATAAATATTAAGCCTTAAAGGTGATAAAGTAGTCTTAAATTTGAATTTGTGAGGTTTTAATTGCCTCAAACATTTTATCTAATTTAATTTATCCATCTTTTAATTTTGTCAAAATGAGACAGGCTCTTCTGTGTCAAAGTCTGCATCTCGGCTGCTGCATATCTTGAACCCTACCTCTATACATAATACACTCGTTTTTACTTAACATGTGCACTTGCCACTGACCAAATCAGTGTTAAATTTTGTTAAAACTTACCTTGAAAATATTTCAGAAAGTCTTAATTTAAGTTTCTGATTCCTGTAGCAACCCAGTCTCACTATGAAGTCGTCGAAATCTGGCGCTTGGGCAGTGACTTGGGGTGTCAGACACTGACGAAAAAGCCAGTCCGTAACATCGGCATGATATGTGGCCAGACACACGACGGGGCATGAATGAAAGTCAAGGTGACAAAAGTCAGAGTGGGGTGGGTGAAAGGGGTGGTGGACGGGTCCAACAAACACAGACTGTCCCATAAGTTCTTTTTTCCTAAACCCAACCACATGTGTTTGTTGTTGAAGGAAAATAAAACGACAATTTGCACTGTTTTACCGACATAGCGCGTTTATTTTGAAAGAGACTGTATGTAAACGTTAAATTTCCTTTCAAAACATAAGTGTTTTTTGAAAGAAGACAATGCATGTAACAGGCAGAACTTGACACGGTGTCCCAGAACGTCAACAACCAACGCACCCAGGGTACTTTTCACATTGCATCTAGACATGGAAAGTCCATGACCAAACATTATATGTGATGAGGTCGGAGTGAGAATGTGTTGCCTGTAGATGCATGAAGAGGTTTTTTCCAGCAGAGAATCATGTGAAAAGGTGACACTGCATAAGAGCAACAATGTCTGGTCATATTAGATGCTTCGTTAATTCCAGTCTTATCACTGCTGTAGGAAACGCTGTAAACAAAAGCAACATTTGAAGTTCCAGGTTCCCCATTGAATGGAGTCACTCATTCGAGACAGAACAGGTTGCAGAGGCTGCTGCAACACTAATGCAGTATTGATGTGAGATTAAACAGCATCCACTGAAGTGCTGCTGCAGGACAGATGCAAGGCAGAAGTGAAGCAGCCTGTTCATTGATCTCGTCAAGTTTGTCAAGGCATTTAAGACATTTGTAATGAATAGACAAACATTGAAGGACCAAACGTTTGCCAACAGACTAAAGCACAGTCTACAATTACATGTTTGCAGAAGTGAGTTTGTTTTATTGACTGAATTTGTAGTGCTGATACACGGTAAATACATTCACACTGACATGCTGCAGATACCGGATGGTGGATTTCCACATTGACCATCGCTGTAGTGCTGATGCAAAACAGAAAGCGGACCTCTCCCATAGCCGTACTCACTGTGCGTCACCAGTAAATCCAGTGCATGGTTGGACTGTTTTTATATTCCGCTTACATAGATAATCACATCGCCGCCACAGTAATTCAACAGGCCTGAGCTGAACTCGAGCAACAAGAGTCCCAGTCAACAGTGTCTGTGTGTTTCTGTGTGTGTGTGTGTGGGGGTGGATGGAAATGTGTGTGTGCATGTATGTGTGTGTCAGCGTGCAAGTGGTTGGCGCTATTAAACATTCACCGGCTCACTCAGCTGCTGCTGCTGTTAGGCTCCCAATCTGGGTCAAGTCTCCCTCCTCTCCTCCCTGAGCTACCTCTATCCCTCCATCCTCTCCTCCTCCTCCTCCTCTCTTCCTCTCTCTCTGTTGCCCACTCACTCTGTCTCTCTCTTTCTACTCAACTCCCTAAGTGCTCACTCTCTGTCTGTCTCATTTCCTTTTCTCCCTCTTTCTCCTCCCACCTTCTCTTTCTTTCTTTCTTTTCCCCCACCTCTGTTTCCCCCTCTCTCTTTTTCATTCCCTCCCTCTTTCTCTCTCTGAGTATTTGCTTAGCTACAGAGCTCAGAGGCAGGCCCGCGCTCTCATCCAGTGTCCAAGTCAAATAAAGATGCCTATAAATTTTTGAGAGACACGATGAATAATTTCTGTTATTTTCTGTGTGTGTGTGTGTGTGTGTGTGTGCGTGTGCGTGTGCGTGTGCGTAATTCAATGACCTTCATGACTCAGGCAAAACCTACTAAGTGTTAACATTATGTTGTTGTCATTGGCACTTCTTTTCAAATGGAGGGTTGGGTTACGCCTGCCATACACTGGAAGACTTTAAAAGACTAAAGTCCGACACCCTTTCACTTCTAAAGACAATATGACCCACACACCCTGAGATTATGCAAAGACGGGGTCCTGCAGGGTCACTATGCAAGACTACAACTAGATGTGTGAGTATTCCCCATCCTGCTCCTCATGGGAAATATGACACCAAACTTCCTTTAACAAATATGACATATTTACAATTGACTTTTCGCTAAGCCCCGCCCCTTTGTGATGGTCCGTCAAGCTGTCAGACTAAGCGTGGAGCCCACACTGTAACTGACTGCACTCCCTGAAGAAATATTATCATATTTTTGGAACAATGAAAGAGTGATTCCAGAGAGAAGCAGACAGAGGGGTCTACAGTCTGTGTGTGAAGGATATATCCAGGATGTCAAACTGACTCAGCAGCAACAACAGGTTAAAAAGACAAAGATAGTTAGAAGCTAAAGCCGAACTATAGGCTACAGATCACAGTGTAAAAGTGAACCACCACATCACTGCTGATCGCCACACAAGACAATGAATATAAAGGGAAACACACTGCGATGACACACAGCTGGTTGAATATCAGCAAAGTTTCCCTGCTTCCCTTCACTGGTTCCTGTACAGCAGGGTCGGTCTTTAGCCTCTAGTTTCACAGACCGGGCAATGCGGAGGCACAGCGCACCTGCGCTTCGCCAACTGGGTGTGGCCAGGCGGATTTTGCAAGTTTGGCACACCATGCGCGCTGGCGCAGCTACTCCTCTTTCCCACAGTTGGAAAGAGGGAGGAGAGAAGATGTGGAGTGGGTTTTACACAGCCGATTCACATCACACCAATCAAATGAGCCCCTCTCCTCGCCCTTAAATTCGCCGCACGAAGGCGTAATGAGAGTTTACTCAATTCGCCATGGCAGAAGAGAGCAGCAGTGTCAAACGGCCAAACTTCTCCCAGGAAGAAACTGATGTTTTGGTCCAGGAGGTCCAAGCTTGCAGTGGGTGGAAGTGGATGGTTCAAACAAACTCAGGACTTTCACCCAGGCGGCTGCAGTTTGTGTCCTGCATGAAACCAAGTCAGTCAAGTTAATTAACTAGTCTATGTAGCGTGCCCTGCTAGTGACAAATGTCATGCGACACTACATTACGTTAGTAACAACGGTAGTTATTTCAAGCCAAACCATGGCATGTTTTGTTTTTTTTTAACGTTAACCATGTCTGTTGCCTAAAGACGTAAACCTGAAAACTAAGTGTTTTTACTCACGTTCCAGTGACAAGCAAAAACTGTACTTTTCCTGTGAAAAGGGACGTTTATTTTGAAAAGACAAAATGCATGTAACGTGCATAAATTAGCATGCCATCTCTGAGGGCCCAAAATTCATGCTGGACAGTTACCTTGAGCGTCATAGTTCGACATGTGGGGCCAGTGACCAGACATCAGTATTAGACGAGTTTGGGGTTAGAGTGTCCTACACCACTTTCTCCTCTTTTCCACAGCACGAGAACTTGAGACTTGTTGTTGCTCTTGCGTCTCCTCCGAGTCCGCTCCATGATTCTAGTGTGACATTGGAAGTTTGTCTGCGTCAGTAAAATAGCTTGAAAGGTCATTTGGTGTTAGGCTGCTGTTAGTTTAGACTGAGTAATGGCACTAGCTGATTGGCATCAGCTGCCTCGTTCTTCAGCTGCTTGGCTACCAGTGAACTAACATCCTATCATACTCATACAGGTGCACATGGCAGCCCTACAGTCCCTGCTATCCCTCTGCTGCATGCCAACACAGTTCACTGCTTCAGCTCCCTCGACCTCCTCCTTATGTGCTAAGCTTTTGGTATTGTTTTCTCCGCTAAGATTTGCTGCCCATGTATGTGTTTGTTAAGGGGGATTAGTTCTCCAAAGAGAATCCTCATTGCTGCCCAGATTCTTTAAGAGCTTCCTCAAAGAGCTGAGCTGTGTCTTGTTAAAATGTCTCTGACTGAACTGGGTTACAATAATGGTCATTACCAAGTGTCAGTTGTATGTTTCTGTTGTGTTGCTTCAGACTTTGTTAAACTGTTGATGTTAGGAGCTCTGATTTTGGTGGTGGTAGTAGTAATGTTGATGATGATTATCATGAAGAAGAGGTAGAAGGTGTAATGGTAGAGGATAAACAGGCGGCCATTAATGGTGGTGCTTATAAGTGATTATATTGATTTAACCGTGAAGAGATATTTAACAGAAATTTACTCACCAGTAGATTATTGCAAGCAACATATTAGCTTCATTATTTTAGTCAAACAGAGGCAGTGTGCCGTCTGTCTTCATGGCTCAGCACATGTGCAGTAACCAACCTTATTTCATCTGCTCTGAACAGACTAGTTTCAATTTACAACATCCAAGACTATAGCAAGGCAAAGTCCCTCCCCCTCAGGTGTTCGACTATGGGGAGCCCGGTCTCACTCTGAAGTCTTTGAAATCCAGCTCTTGGGCAGTGACTTGTGGCATCAGACACTGACAAAAAAACCCGTCCTTTAACATTGGCATGATATGCGGCCAATCGCCGTTATAGTTTAACGGCACTCAGCAGCGTCGGAGGAAACACGGCAACTTAACCGTTTGTTAATTCACGTAGAAATATAAGGCCTTATTTCTTTGACCAGCAGGGCTCTCATTTTAGCGTAGAGCGTCAGACTGATTTAACAAAGGTCTCCGCTAGTTTGTTTTGCTATCAAAGCTAACGCTACTGCACTAAACCATGGACAGCAAATTCACAATATGCATATTTGATAATTGCCTTTGTCCAGTCCTTTTGTCTTATTCCATTTAACCATAGTTGTCTTCATTTTTGTTGACGGGCAGTGGCGGTTGGTATGAGATAAAATTTAAGTTCTTAGCCATGACTTCTTCTATTCTGGCTCCTAATGACACAACAAGATGACATTTAAGACTCTTAATGTAGCCTACAGCCCTGTGGTGGAGAAACGTGTTTTGCCTCCAGCTAACAAACTGATGTCATAGTGACCCCAAAGGCGTCTATAGCTACAATAACATTAATTAATAATGTAACAATAATAATAATAGCATTATAGTAGCATATACATTGTAAGTTTATATTAATATATGACAGTATATGTATGTGACAGTAATAATCATATGTGTATAATAACAGCAGCAGTAGGAGGCATCAGGTAGGACCATGACAGCAGCATAACCACGACCCATGATCCAGGCATAGCCACAATTCGAGGGAACTTGCGAGACAGTGGAGCACAAAGGCTCCGGAGAAGAAGCCGACATAGTGATAGACATTGATGTTTGGTTGAATTTAGGTTGTGACCTCATGTGACTAAAATTCGATGTCATGATAAGGTCGAATACCAGCGTCAATTTGACGTAACCGAAATAGTAACCAAAATCCAGCATCTTCCAAACATCTCGCCAACGCCATCTTGACGTAGAATAACGGCATTTAGTCGTAAGGTATAAAGAACAAAACCCAGTGTCCTAATGTTAATGTCCACACAATGTGAAGTTCTAACATCATTTGACATCTAAAATATCGTCAACCTGATTTTAATTTAATTAAAATTTAACGTCTGTCCAACATAAGAGTCCAGCGTCTTTCCGATGTCATATTGATTGATCCGGTGACAGCTGAGTAATGTAGATGTTTTTTACGAAAATCGTCCCATAGTGGACGCCTAAAGAGGAGGGACTTTGCTTCTCTATAGGTGTTTTTTGTTTGTTTGTAGGTTTCTGCAGCTGAATGAAGGAAACTTCACAGCAGGCCACTAAATAAATAAAACATCAATGTCTCTTGTCACTGTAAGCACAGGTAGCACTGCTGCTGACGCTTCAAGTCTGCTGCCTGCACTGCACCACAGACGTTTCAAATTAGGAGCTACGAAGAATACAAGTTACAGTGTGTGTGTTTCTGTTTTATCTTAGTCTAATCCATACGACTGTCACCAAAATAACACATTGTGGTGAATACATAACAAAATCATTTTTAGGACAAATGATGCGGTCTTGCTGTTTTTTTTCCTGTTTCCTGGCCCTGCAGCTGGCCTCTGAGCGCTTATGTCCTCTTGCTGAAACAGTGACTCATTGGCTGTAGGTGAGCTACATCGCCTTCAGCCAAACACTGATGAACACGCATGGATGCATGCACGCAGCACACACACACATTCACATGCAATTAAAGTATTCTTGCCCATGCTCTCACATACGTCTGTCTAACTTGTTGCAGCACCTGTCATCTTGCCATCACTGGGAACAGATTGAGAGGAAACCAGTTTAACAGCTCACATATAGGAGGCCTGTTGCTATACAAGCTACATGTGGCTGCTATTTTTAAGGTGAGACATAGTGCTTACAGCTTTGACATCTTTTTAATGTGTCTTATCCAGAGGAAGAGATTCTTTGGCTGTTAGGTTTCTTTGCAGCAGCTATTCTTTTGCCTCCTGCGAAAATATTCTCCTGTAAATGTGATTATTGTTGTTTTCTGACAGGAAGTATTACTGGAATAAATGTGTAAATGTCCCAGCACAGTATGTTGGCTGTCTGGAAAAAGCAAAATGTTATCTGTTTGCCACTGTGTGCATGAGAGAAGGAGAAAGAAAGAAAGGAATGAATTGTTTTCCAATTGCCGTCTTGTTATTGTACAGATCAATATCATCTCTTGCAGAACATGCATATTTGCACGTTGCATATTGAGTGAGTTGTACCAGACAAATGCATTTTGCAGCCGTACATTTCATTAATTACACCATGATAAATAGTTAATTGAGAGGGAGAGCCACTTGCGATACGACTACTGAGAAATCTTAGTGTCAATCTACTAGCTCAACATCTCTCCCCTCCATTCCACACCTCCACCTACCAGAGTTGTGAACAGCATTTGTCTTCAGCCCGTTGATGTTTCTGATGACAGCTGCCATCTCTACAAATAGCCTGGGATGTGGTGAGAACATTCACAGCCCTGTCCTACACCGCTTCGCTCTCAACATCAAGCACGTCTGGAGTGGGAGTTGAAGATGTGGCTTCACTGATACAGATATTTTACCATTCACTGTTAGATAAAGATAGAATACAAGTATAATATGTACAGTAGATGCACGTACTGTTTATTTACCCATGCTCACATGGGAACGTACCAAGCATGGTGTGTCCTTTCTTTAGCTCTGGGAGATGTTTTGACAGAATATGTGCTGTCTGTATCTGCAAGTGACGATTCTATAAGAGGTCCCCTCTCCTCTTGTCCATATTATTTACACTGATAAGTGGGAATATCCTTGTTTTACAGACAGCACATACCTACTTAAAACTGTACTCATTATTTATTTTGGCCATTTGTGACCAACTGAAACAAGCCTCACACAGTATTAGGGAGTAACTAGCCACATGTAATGGAGTTATATGATTAATTATAAAACAGATTTAACTTTAATCTGTTAGAGTTGCTGAGAAAAATATTTACTGTAATTAAATTTCAGTTACTAATCAAAATGTTGGTGATTACAAAGGGATTACATCTGAATATACTCTTTTAAGTACAAAGCTTATATGTAGACAATACAATTCATTTACTTTATTACAGTATGCAACGTATTACATTTGATTTCTTTTCTAACAAATGCTTTAAACTGGGCATATTTTGGTGTGCTGACATTTTCACTACTGTTAAACAACCTTTCCTCTGTACAGTAATGTTAGAGCCCTTTTCTCATTTCAGAAGGAAAATATTGTTGAATTTCTCGTACTTTCTCGTTCATGTCTGATGACATGGCCACCCGCTTTGGTCTGGTCGGCTGGTCGCATGTATTGCAGACTCCAGTTGCTTAGAGCAGTGGTTTTCAAACTGTTTGTGCTTGAGGCACAGCAACGGGCAAGCCAAAATCTCAGGGCACACCTGTATTTATGTCTGCGCACAATAGCTTGAGGAACACACACCGCCACCCATGGGAGGGGGATTTTACACATACACATACACACACACACACACACACACACACACACACACACATATATATATGTATATAAATATTATTGGTCACCAATTAAAGAGTATAGACGAAGAACCATTTAAGTCCATATTTTCAAAGATTCTGTCACATCGTCATCTGATACATTATTTCAGATTAAAGCCACTTTAATTACTTTCATTTTTCACAATCTAGTTTTGTTACCTAGACCTATTTGTAGAGTAACTTTGACCATTTCATAACACTAAGGACATGTTTGAAACTGCAACCATTAAGACAGTGGTATGTGTCACTGTGGAAATCAGTAGAAAAAGGAACTACATCAGGAGGAGGCTCAAGTGTGAAAGCTAATGTGGGTTGTGTAGAAACATCACTGTCTGGCCCAGTGTGATCATCTGTCTTTGATTCAACGCTGACATCGCTGCTTTGTGCAATAATTTAGTTGGCTGTATTGAAATAAGAAGTCTGTCTCCATAGACTGAAACTGAATCGTAACCTGTCGAAGGAATGCCAAACTAGGGGGCGCCATCGTGAAACCAAAAAATCTAATGTGTGAATTTCCCCCTTTTGGTTTCTGATTTCCTCCTCAAATGAAAACACGCAACGAGCGGTTTACAGAGCGCATGTGTTTGCTGTAGCAGAGAAAAAACAAAAACAAATTTCAGTTCGCCTTGTCTAAATTGATAAGCGCTACCCCAGCACAGCATGGCACGACTTAGTTCATAAAGCACATAATGATGCCTGCTTTGACAGATGACATCATAGAACCCAGAGGAAGCCAGACTTATTACTGCTCTGCCTGATATTACAGAGGTTTGGGTGGAGGAGGAGTGACATGAATGAGAGGAGACACAACGAGAGGAGAGGGAACGGGAAGAGTGAGAGAGAGAGGATGAGTGATGTGCTCATTAAATTTTTTGCTTTCTCAACCTGAGGAACATTTCCCACAGCTGATCACACACAACTCTGAGGTCATCATTATTAGCCATGACATCACATTGTTAAACATCTGCTCTGTGACACCTGAAAACTTGTCGTCCCCTGGGACAACCAGCTTAGGCTAAATGAGCTGGTTAAGTTGCAGAGTTTTGCTTTCTTTAGCTCAGGAGGATTTACGAAATTGGGTCATTTTTGTCATAAAGACACTTCTACTGTAAGTGTTTATTTATGTCTCCATTACTACTCACTGTAATTCTCTGTGCACCTGCATCAGCAAAACCTCCAAAAACAAGCTTTTACTTACAGCAGCGTGCTTACAGCAGTTACATCACCGGTCTATTAACTCCTCACAAGCTCTCCTGCAGTCTTGAGATCATCGTATGTGTGAATGTTTTCTGGTCAATCTGCAGTCATGTCTCAAAAACCGGGCTTTTCTTTGAAACAATTAGTCAAATGACCTCAGAGACACCATATTCTTAAACTGCAAACTGCTTCTCCTGAGTATGAAGACATTATTTTATCATGCAAGTTAAAGTTTTTCCTGTCAGTGTTAATTTTTGCAGCTGTTTTAGAGTTGGTCGCAGTCATAGACAAAAATGCTCATCAGTTTTAGTCACATTTTAGTCTTTTTATTAGAGGTTGACTGATTTATTGGTTGGGATGATTAATCGGCGCTGATAGGATGTTTTACAACCAAAACATAAAGGTTTAACTTGCCTCCGATAGTGGCCAATAGCTGTGTAGCGTCCAACAAAGCCAAAGAGGGGAGGGTGCTGTTAAATGCTCCAGGTGAAGCAGGTCCCTTGCTATGTGACTGTGACTCAGTGTACTTCACTGTAACATACCCATGTCTTTAAGCACCTGGAAAATGCCAGGTCAGGCACAATTGTGCCTACTCTGCCCAACTTTCAAGGATGTGGAGGCAGGTTGTGTCTGAGGTTGCTAACCAACACCATATCATAGCTTACTTACCAGAAATCCTGAGTGCAGAGCTGATCTTCTTCCAGGTGCTGTTTTGTAAATGTATATTAGGCCAAAACATTTTCCATGGGACAGATGTAAAGCTCTGGCAGCCCTGCAGTAAACTGATCAACTTCTGCTTCATTGTTATCACAGACCGATATTTAGGGAAGAAGGAAAAGGTATCTGCTAGCTGTGATTGGTTGTTCCTCGTCCCATGACATGCAGTGTGCACAGCTGTGTTCCAAAAGTTGAACTCTGTTTATCTCGGGGTGCAGCCATGGCACCCTGAAAAACAGGCACTTGGCACACTCTGGTGTTTGAGCGCGCCTGCCATGCGTCTACATTAAAAACCATGAATCTGAGGCAGTAAAAAGTGCAGCATGTGTTCGGCCCTTTGAATCCTAGACTGTATAAAAATATGGATGTAGTCACTGTGACATCACTCATTGGTTTCTGAGGAGCGGGTTTGAAGCTCAAAGTAGGCAGCTCTGGCCATCGCCATCTTGGCAGTGCCTGACGCCGCCCAACTCCCAGCCAATCAAAAATGGGCAAAGAGGCGGGCCAAACAAAGCCTGGTTGCTTAAACACGCCCACCTCACTCGAAGCTGCTAAGTTAGCTAAGGCTAACAAGCTATGCTACTATGGCTAGCCCTGTGGTGTTGGCTGCTCCCGCTCGTGCTCCCGCTTGGTGCCAGCTCCCTCACGAAAAACAAGATATCCAAAAGGCACAAACACGGCTGAGAGATCAGGTTCAGTGACTTGCGAATTAGCTGAGATGGCGCCTAGCAGACAGCCAGCGGCTAATTAGCCACCTGTGATGGCATTTCACAAAACTAGCTACTCACCTGACAGGCCGAACTATTCGTTTATTTGTCGCTATGAATTATTTCAGATTTGGTCCTGTTTTTTTTCTCTGCACTGGCGTTTATTTCCATCTATAAAGAGATGCACTTCCTTGCTTTGAACACTAGGGGTGTATACTATACGGAAGTATGGACACAAAACAAAACAGTGTTGAAATGAGGTGCAACATTTTAGTCCTGTCTTGTCAACGAAAACAAAAAACATACATTTCGTCAAAATTTTTATGATCAAACATGTATTTTTACCTCATCAGCGTCTTCATCATGGAAAAATGGTCGTAAATGATCATTTTCCGTCATAATTTTCATTAATGAAATTAACACAGATTCCTTCCTGCTTTCCCATCATTTTACTGCAGTTATATCAACAGGTACTAGTTAATGATGAAGTAAAATGCTCATCATGGAGTGGTTTCAGTGATGAGGGCAGAGCAGAGGACATGTGAGAGGAGGAGGAGGTCACAGTAAAAGTAAAAGAGCAGGAAAGGACAGAGGACAGGTGAAGGGACGGACATTTCTGTGAGACTATCAAAGCTGATCAAAATTAAAGTCAGCATGAAGTTAAATAAAGAGGTTTATGTCACAATTGTGGACCATTAAATCTGAAATTGTTGAACTATTTCCATCAGACACATTCACTATTGGAAGCTAACCTTTGGGCTGGTTTGATTTTATTTTGCACCCTCAGCGATCTCTCATTCCTTGTAATGAGTAGTGGTTGATACACACACACGCACACACGCACACACACACAGTCTTAATTTGACTTGCCAGGAAGGAAATAGTGTGATTCGCCTGAGTAGGTCCCTGGACATGAATCTAAAGACAGTAGGGAGCGTGCAGAGCAATCAAGTGATAAAGCTTATTATCTGAGAGGAGCTATATTCTAAGACTTATTATCTACCAGGAGTTAAATGACTTTCAGGTCCTCAAAGGCCTGATGGCCTGGTTTGACTTGGCAGGAGAGAGAGAAAGAAGAGGTGGTTGTAGGAAGAGGGGTGGTGGAGAGCAGGCAGGAGGAAGGAAGAGAGATGGGAGGAAGAGACAGGCAGGTGATGGAGATGGAGGGAAGAGGAGAGGAGAGGAGACAGGAGGGGAGAGAAAACCAGATGTGAGGAGAAAGGGGAACAGAGGCAAAAAGATGAGAGAGAAAACAAAAAGATGAGGAGAAGAGGAGAGGTTTGAAGACAGACGGGAGGAGAAGGTGATTCATAGACGTGGGCAGCCACATTTCTGTCTTTTTGCAACTGCTGTGAAACCAATTTTCTGGTTAGGGTTGGGAAATATACTGTACTTCATAAAGCTGCAGAGTGCTGCATTGTGTCTTTGTTGAAGCAGTTCAGATAGTTTACTACTATAGATGCTGTAGATAGTTTATTGCCTTGGAAACCACAAGTGTTGGCATAGCAACAATAGATTTTGACTGTCTGTGCACACGAGGAGCTAAAAGCAATGTTGGACTGTAACTCTACCTGAGGATGGGCTACTCATCGCATTACATGATGTAACAGGTGACCATACAAAGACCTTTCAGATTAAGACAACATACTTATTATGGATAACATCATTAAAAGTTTTCCTAATGATGACAAAATAAGAAAAAGAAACAACATTGTAGACTTAAAGAAAGTTGTCAAACTGAGCATGATAACTAGCAGTTAGCTTCTTCACTGAGGCCTCTTAATTGCCAGTAACACCAAAAGTTGTTTAGAGGTGAGGTCCAGCTGAAACGATGCCTGTCCAGGTCACCTTTAATTCAAAGTCACTGCAAGAGAAAGGTTAGTTGGTCAGTTTCCCATGCTGCATGTCTGCAATGTCACCAGAAGCCCACATGGCCGCTGCGGCCCCACAGAGCACCTGTGGTATCTTTTTGTACGCTGGATCACAATGTGACCCTCTGCAGCTACACAGAAACACCATCAGGGCCAGTTTACAGATTTTATTGTTGTCATTGAGGAAAAAGTAAAGCTGTAGTTGGTAACTTTTATAATTTGTTGTAACTGCAACTACATCCACACAGTAATAGTAATATATATATATATATATATTGCATGTATTTATTTCTATTTTATTTTATTTTATTTCTTTTTCTTTTTCCTTCTCTTGTCACAATGACCTGTGATGGTGACCAGAGAAGGAAAAATAAATAGATAAACCTTTTTCTTTCTGTGTGGGGAGGGAAGGGTTATAGTTAGGTTAACTTGTCAAACATATGGACACATATGGACAAGATGCCGCTTTGTATATATGATTAATTATTAATATTTTGCAAAGAAACATAGATAAAAATTTGATCACAAAAAAGAGTTGAGGAGTCTCTAATGCAGCTGTCAGTCATGTCAATCACTGCTCGTGAAACTGTCAAACTAGGCAGCGCTGATCAAATATGAATCAAGATTCTGGTACTGTATTGCATAATTCTCACCTCAAATATTTTCAGAAACGTATTTCAGTGCACAGTTTAGATGTAAAATGAGAAGGTTTGAGACCGTGGCTCCCTAAAAACATGGGGTTTCACCGGGGCCAGGTCGCATTACATCGTGCATCACAGAGTGTTGTGTGCCAGATAAGCTAGCAAAACTGTGATTTAAAAAGTTGCTTATTAACCTAATCTTTGCCTTAACCCCAAGATTAAACCTACAGGAGGTTTGTCATTTTTAATTTTGCTTAGATAGGCTTAGAGTTTTGCTCCTTGTACTGCTGACACAGCTGCAACAGCAACTGATGTTTGACTTCTCTCCAGATTTTCAAATGACTTTTACTTGACTACTGAGAAATACTCAGTGTGACCATCACAATGTGGAAAATACTGGAAAATAAGTACAACTAAATAATGCTAAAATATACTGACTATATTGTGTCCAACAACAAAAATCTGCTCAGATGAGGGGGGTCTGTAATTTGATATAATTGTAGTATCTTGCATCAGTAACATGTAGATGCCCAGGTGGACTTACAAGGCAGACTATCAGTTTCTATAGCCTGTATAGGTGTGAGAACAAATACACAAGTTAAAGGAAAACCTCAGCTGTATATTCTGTATGCTTCATACTTGTCACATGCGTTATTCAGTATACAGTAGTTTGCCTCATTTTTAGCCCATACTTTGCCACTGAGTCCAACTTCTCATTTTCATTAAACCAAAATAATTCAGGATTTTTGTTCTGCATTCTCACAAAGGTGCCCTCAGGTCACCCTATAAAGTATGAACGTGCACAAGCATGGTTGTAGGCTGTTTGTAGTCCATGTGATATTGACCAGTCACGTTTGAGCCGGCTGCAGTTGTTGCCAGGTTGAACGGTCCATGCGGTGAACTAACGAGGCGGAACATAACTGGCGTCACTGCAAACTCTGAATCCATCGCAATGGTTCAGCATATTTACTTATATATAAACGGAAGTCGGAAACGGAAATTCACCTCCTCCGCCCAAATCAAACTGGAATGCCAAAAAATCGGGGGTCTGCCCCCAGAGGCTGCTGGAAGTCAGACGCCGAATACAGCCGATGGGTTCCGAGAATGTATTGAAAACAGCCAGCCACTGGCTGGAGCAAACTCTCTCATTTTACAGCTAAACAGTACACTAAAATATGTCTATGAAACCATTTAAGGTGAGAAATAGGCGATGCAGTAACAGAATCTTGATTCATATTTGATCAGCGCTGTCTAGTTTGACAGTTTGACCGCAATTCACGAGCAGTGTGACATGATTGACAGCTGCTTCAGAGACTCCTCGGCTTTGATTGGTTGTTTCTCTTCAGCCGCGGAGATTCTTTCAAATGCCATTAGAAGCACTACAAGGAAAAGACATGTTTTTTTTAAAACAGGTTATCTGTCTCATCTGCTGTCTGGATGTAACGACAGTTTCAGCAAATATGACAAAATTATTTTATAAAAGTTACGAATTACAGCTTTACGGTTTGAATTTTAGTCCAGAAAGTGTTTTAGTATCTTATTATTAGGGATGCACGATATTTAATATTTTGCCAATATCCGATATGCTAATATATAACAACTTATTAGGCCAGTAACTGATATTGATATATCCACTAGTTTTACAAAAGAAGCTCTCAGTGTAAGCGTTTAAACGTTTGATTTGTGCCCACTCAAATTACAGTTATGAAAACAAAGAAAACTTTTCCAGTTGTGTATGTGTAGCTTGTGTATATATTGAACTATATTCTTAGTGTTTGCACTGAGCAGCAGTTGTACAGCAGTGATAGTCTAAATATTGTAACAAATAGCTTTGATTGTCCCAAAGTTAAGGTTATAGAGAAATACTTGAAGCCCCTTCAAACTTTGTTTCAGATCTTAAGTGATACCCTACTTAACCTGCTAAATATCCAAATATGGACCGAACAAACTGCTGCTATTTAGCCATGGAGGCAGCCCATTACTGGTAGATAGCTTCCAGCGGAAAGAGTGTTAATGAGCACACTGTGCACCAGTGTTAGCCCAGTCCCTCTTTAAACATACAATATTGACAAAGCTGATACCAAGTACAGGCTGTGGAGTGCAGAGTTGAGTGTTATACTATGTAAATGAACACTCTTCTGACTTCAAGGCAAACTTACTTTATTGGCATGAATTGCTTTAAAAGCTACTTAAACAGAAGAGACATTATAGGGGTTAAAAGAGTTTAAAATTAATGAAAATAAAACCTAATTACCCACCACTCAAACACAGCATAGCAGCTACAGTCCAGTGCTGCTCGTATTATCGGTGCTGTGTGTTCACTGATTATGATGGAGAAAAGATTTTATTATATCTTAAAATAAAACAAGACGAGACAAAAAACTATGACAAATTGCCCCGGTTGGTTAAGATTATTCTTTATTATGAAGTGCCACAAAATGCTTTGTGTTCATTGTGCTTACATTGTCTGAATTCTGGCTCAAAAAAAACCCCAGGAGATCCTCCCTCTGCAACAGAGAGCCAAACCTCCTGAGATAAGGTGTGTTAGATATCGCTATACAGCAGTAAAAATGTCTCAATCCAAAGGATTCTTTACAAACCCTCTTGCAATAAATGATTATTTAGGTTATCATCATTCTTTAACTTGGAAATACAAAAAAAGAAGAGAGGTCAAGCTAGTACAAGGTTTTTAATTCTTCTCTACCTGAATTCTAGTTAGTTTCATTGTGCTACTTTCTTTAAGGTGGAGATGACTAGAATGGAAGTGCTTAGAGAGAACAGACCTGGAGCTCACCCAGAGACAGACACACAGTCAGACAGACGCACGGCACACACGCAGCTTTCCTGCCCTTCAAACACCTAAACGCCCAACCACCAAAAAAGATTTAGCCAAATACCCTTAAGATGTTTGGACTGCAGTGCAAAGTTGTGAAGAGTTTCAACACACAAAGATACAATCTGTGATGCGTAAACAGCTGAAGACATCGCAGCTGGAGAGACTCTCAGTGGTTTGTTTAGCAACTTACCACAGTAGAGCTTGTGTTCGTACTGTTTTTGTTCTCATTCAGATGGAAATGAGAAATGGTTCAAAAGAAATGTATATTGTTTCACGTGTCTCTGCAAAGGATCGCTGTTTCTGAGATGCATTGAAGTGGAAATAGACAACAAGTTTTTATGCTTTAACTTATCATTATGACGGAAATGAATAATGTAATGGCTATATAGTGACGACACCATCTGCCTTTAGATTGGTTCCCTATAAGCCTCGCTTTCACTATGCAAATCTGTCTGCCACCACGTACGATCTCCTGGACAATTAAGGCTTACAACACAAAGGAGTTCGTTAATCATTGCTCAACCAAAACAGGAAGAGGAAAGCACTTTTGTTTCTCCTGGTAGCGATCTGTAGCTATCTCCATTTACCAAAGAGTATCAATAAAAGTTTGTTGCAGTTACTAGCCCCAGTTGCGGATACTTCGGGAGTAACTGCAGAAAAAAAGCAGTGTGTCCTGTGTTGTTGGTTCTCTAGTTGCTAGGCTTTGAGGAAAATGTAAGGTGATCCAGTTGTCTTTGCGACGGCAGCGCCAACAATAATACCATTCGGAAACACTAGGGAGGGAAAAGTTGTCTGTTTCCACTTGAGGGCAATGCTTTTGTTTTCTTTGCATATATGGTCTCTCTGCCATACTTGTGCTTTTAATTTAGCATTGTATTTGTGTAGTATGTGTCTTTTTTTTTTAACAACTTGTATGTCAACACGTTCTTGCTCCCAATTCGTCAAATATAGCAGCTTGGTCAGTGGCCCTATGCTTCAAACTATGACCCTCTAGGTACCTCTCTAGAGTCCGTTTTGGTCAGTTGGTCAGAGTCAGTTTCCGTGTCAATTTCCACTCATTACATGCTACAGTGTCTCTCAAAATAAACTCACGTCTTCACGGGAAACAGATTTCGCCACCAAAACTACGTTAGGTTTAGGCAACTTGGTTAGATTTATAAAAACGATCATGGACTTAAAATAACTGTAACTTCACAAATATGTGATTTGACGACTATGTCACCTGACATACGCCAATAACTATGTTTTGTGGTTGAAAAAAACTCAAGTTGACTTTTGGTTTTTGCGCCGGACACAAACATCAATCTCCTGGGTGAAAGTCTGGTGTGTGTTTGACCGATCCACCACCACTCTCTCCAACCCCACGTGGACTTTCTCGCTGTTTCTACTACATTAATGCTGCACAAGGGATTACACAACACACCACACTTATTGCTGTAAGGTGTTTTGTACATCACAAACAGAAGCTGAGGGCCACTGACCAAGCTGCCGTATCTGACGCCCCGGAAACAAGAATGAGTTGTGTATGTATAGTTGTTGTGAGTATTTTAGCCAAGGCTTAAAAGTCACAGAAAAAAGAAAACCATTTCAGCCCTAACAAGTTGAAGCGCTATGACTAATCGTCTGATACAATTCAAGTAATTGCAGCTCGAATCTAGTTCACACATCAGGGAGAGAGATAAGACCTGTAATTTGCTGACTCACATCCTGATTGCTCCCGTCACAACAGAAACTGCCTCTTTCTTATTGACTTGTGAGCAACATTAAAAACAAAAAAAGCTTCTTTGTAAGAGATTTAAAGATTGTATCTTCTCCTGCAACACTTTCATCACCAAGCGTTGACTTTTTGACTTCAAAACAGATCAGATTATCTTTGATGTCACACAGGTCCTAAAACTTTATCTCTGAGGTGTAAATGAAATTAGGTAATGGGTCCATGTATCATGGCAGCCTCTCCTTTTGTCCCTAAACCCCTAAATTGTGTTGGATATCAGTCAACCCCTTCTCTAATTGAGTAATCTCATGCCTGAGGAAGCGCTGCAATTATCAAAACTTCCTTTGTCAGAGATTCACATCTGAATATTAAACCCATTTCTTTTCAATAGTTGGAAGGTTGACTGCAGACACATATTCTCCCTGTGTCTCTCAGCTCATCAGCAGGCACCGTGTGCTCGCATGTGTGGGCATGCACCCATGCACTTGTGCGCATGTGTGCCTAGGTTACAATGAATACATATGGCATTTAAACAAGCACTTCTTGTTTTGTGCAGATCTATGTGTCCTCAGTCTGTCTCTCAGGAAGCTCCATGAATCTGTAGAAAAGGTTTCTGAGCTGCAGAGAACTGGGTTCAGCAACACTGGTATTGGCCACCTAGGTCAAAGGTTAAACCATCTACGGGTTGGGGTTGATTAGAGTTAGCCTGTCTGTAGGTATATCTCTCATAGAGTTCGCCCATGGTCGGCCCAGTAGGGTTAAATGGGGCCTACTGCAGAATAATCAGGGCTGGGCCTAATGTACCTATTGAACTGTAACAGTTAAGCTTCATTCGGACCATCCAGCTAAAGTGCATGCTTTTCCTGTGGTTTAAGAATGCACGCTTTATGGTTTGGAAGTGCACTGGAAAGGTAGTTGAATAATGCATTGCATTTTAAGTTAACCTCGGTCCAACTTCAACAATGCACCAAACTTTGACTTGGTTTTCCATTGAAAGTATACTTAGAGTTGCTAAGTACCATGTGCTTACTTTCATTTTGGGTTGTCCTCCAATCTGATTGTTGTATTGTATCAGGACAAAGATATACAGGTCTGTTAAAGGCCTACTGTTATTTGGATGCATGACACAGAACATGTGTTGTCAACACATTTAAGGCCCCGTCTACATGTACACAGATATTTTTGAAAACGGACATGTTCCCTCTCCATTTAAAAAAAAAAAATCTGTCCACACAATATTTGTTTTAGAAAATATCTCCGTCCACACTGGCACACAAACAACTACAAACACTCCGGCGTTAGGTGTCTATAGCAGTCTTCTTATTTCACACAGGTGGTAAAGTGGACAGGCTAACACCCTTTTTCAAAACACCTACTGGAGATCTCATCACCGTTAATTCCTCTTTGATATTTAAGGCTCACTTAAAGATACGATTGATGCTCTGGACATACAAATTCCTCATCAACAAGAATCCCACTCTGGAAAATGTCCCACCATCTGCTGGATCGGCCGCATCGGATCCAAAACTGCTGTTTCTTGTGGACTTAAAACCGCGGATTCTAATTCAATTCAATTTCAATTCAGTTTTATTTATAAAACCCAATATCACAAATCACAATTTGCCTCAGAGGGCTTTACAGCATACAACATCCCTCTGTCCTTTGGACCCTCACAGCGGATGAGGAAAAACTTTAACGGGGAAAGGTGGACGAAATAACACTGGGTTCAATAGACACCTCTGTTTGTCCATGAAGCGGTGCAACAATACTAAGTTTAAATGTAAAGTAGTCATTAGACCGAGCAGGGCCAATAAAACATAGACAAACCGGTAGTCCACCTTTGCTGTTATTGCACAAACAATAGGCATGCGTGAATGGAGGAAATGATCACGTCCATGCAGATAAATAGTAGGCAGAGCTTTGAAAAATCTTCACCTCAGAAGTCTCTGTTTTGGTGACCTAAAACTGTTTTTGTGTGTGGACAAGAGGACAAAATGTGGAGCAAAGTATGCGTTTACAAAATATCTGTATACATGTAGACAGGGCATAAGCGCCATTTTAACATCCCAGAACCTTTAATAAACCATTGGACTCTTGTGAATGATCCAATCTGAGTAAAATGTCGAGAGGCCTAATCCAAAACAGGCCTCCCCTGGTTATCGTTAGCAGGCTTATTTCATGCTCGAGTTAGCCTAGCACAGGTCTGTCAGGGTTATAGTTATCCTACAATAGGCCTCACACCCAGCAGGCAGCTGATCCCAGCCTCTCTAGCCTACGTCCTACATTAGTCTACTCACTAAGAGGCAGGCAGTGCATAACAAGAGAGGAAAGACAGGACTTTTCTTTTTGTTACTCTAACACTACATTGGCATGTTCCCTGATGTCTGTAATATTAGTATTTTTCTGTTTATGACTATAGGTGAAGTAAAACATACCTGATTTTTAAACTGCTATACAGTAGTAGGTAATACTTCATAACTTCATCATAAAATACCATGCATTAGGTGATTATTGCTTTTAAAGAGTCCTACGGAGGCTCCAAGAGAAAAATATTGCCCTCAGGTTCTATCTATAGGAATTTGGCAAAAATCATAAGCTTTTTATGATGTTGGCATAGATTTCATTATTATTATTTTTTTTGCATGCAATAACGTTAATAAGAAAAAAGGTAAACAACATAATAGGAAAAAATACTACTCAAAAAAGTGACATATGCTTTGGCCTGTAGTGATAGAAAGAGGTTGGCAAATATCCTACATACATGTACAGAAATTAAAGTGCAACAAATAAGTTAACGGTTTCACTTTGTTGTTATCAAATCAAGTATAAACAGACAAATAAAAAAGACAATGCTAAAATAAATAAATAAATAAATAGTATTTTACCTCAGTAGTGGAGAGAATATGGTCACTTGGTGCAGCAGAACATTATTATTATCATTATTATTACTATTATTATTACTATTATTCCCCCAAAAATCAAAATCAGAAGGAAAAACTCTTTCACTGCGTTTCAGTGCAGGGAGGAACCCAGTAGCTAGAGGCTTACAATTGTCTTTGTCGTCATCCTCATCATCATCATCATCACTGTCCCAAAATATATGACGCCATACTGTATCTAGATGCCAGAAGGAAGCCGTGTTAGTATTATTGTCTCCATCCAGAACAGACAGAGGAAGAGGAGGTGAAGAGTTTTTGAGGAAGTGCATGCGTAGATCAGTTAAATCCTTAAGTGGGCAAATCTCAAGGAGAAAAATTGTGCTATCTTCATCATCATGAATAGGCTCCAAGGGAAAGCAAGGTGGGGGGAGGTGAGATAGGGGGAGGAGGGAAAGCAAGGTCATATTCTGACCAAAAATAGATTGTTTGTGTCTGCAGTTCAGTCTGTAAGGATAATGGTAATTTATGTCTGCAGTTTTGTCTCTTGTTTCATCTATGCAGGAGGGTCATGCATCTAGGGGGCCGAGGGGAGAGAAGGGGCCTTTGAAGCAGGCAGACTCGTAGTGCTTGTTCAGGTAACTCTTGAGCGCGAAGGTCTTGTTGCAGCGTTTACACTTGAAGTGCTTGAAGGCCGAGTGGGTCTGCATGTGAGCGCGCAGGTTCGAGCGATCAGCAAAGGCCTTCCCGCAGTGGGCGCATCCGAATGGCTTCTCGCCCGTGTGAGAGCGCATGTGGCCCTGTAAAAGCCAGGGTCGACTGAACGCCTTCCCACACACATCACACTTGTGCTTGAGGTCGTGAGTGAGCAGGTGCATGGCCATGGCGGGCATGGACACGTACACCTTACCGCAGGTCGGACATTTCTTTGCCAGCTTGCTGTCCAGCGAGCGGTGTGTCTGTTTGTGCCGGCTCAGATTGGAAGACGTGGCGTAGGTTTTGCCGCACTCGTTGCAGGTGTGCCTCTGGATGGTCCTGGGACTGCTGATAGCTTTCCTCCTTGAGCGGCCATCGGTGATGAAGAAGGCGTCGACTGTGTAACCCTCACTCACAGCAGCATCTCCGTTGATGTAACCATCGGTGATTTCTGAGCCCGGACTGTCAGGGGACTCAGAGTCAGGGGCCCCGTAGTCACTATGGATACCATCGTAGAGGGGGTCAGGGGAGGGCATCTTGAGCCCGCCATCGCTCTCACCATCGTACACAACAGGGCTGATGTAGTCACTGATGTACCCAGCTGACAAAAAAGAAAAGAGTGTTAGGTTATTAAACGCTGAGGTGGAACTTAAGATAAAAATGGGTTTACACTGAAGCATGGCAGAGGAATCAAAGATATACAGAACTGGGCTCAGTCTGGACATAACTTACAGGTAGTACATTTGCTATTTTAAAACTTTCTTAAAGGGACAGTTCACCCCAAAATCCAAACCACATATTTTTCCTCTTACCTGTAGTGCTATTAATTGCTCTGAATGGTTTGGGTGTGAGTTGCTGAGTGTTGTAGATATCAACCATAGAGGTGTCTGCCATCTGTCGAATATATAGGAACTAGATGACACTCGGCTTGTGGTGCTCAAGATAATCCACAGACCTTATTGTTAGCAGTTCCATACATCCATCCATTTTCATCCGCTTGAAGTCCAAGCAAAGCACCCCAGACGTCCCTCTCCCCAGCAAAACTTCCTAGCTCCTCCTGGGGGACCCCAAGGTGTTCCCAGGTCAGACAAGATATGTAATCCCTTCAGCATGTTCTTGGTCTGCCCCAGGGCCTCCTATCAGTAGGACGTGCCTGAAACAGCTCAAGTGGGAGGCGCCTAGGAGCCATCCTGATCAGATGCCTGAACCACCTTAACTGACCCCTTTCGACATGAAGGAGCAGCAGCTCTACTCCGAGCTCCCTCCACATGTCCGAGCTCCTCACCCTATCTCTAAGTCTGAGCCCAGCCACCCCACGGAGGAAACTCATTTCGGTCGCTTGTATCCACAATCTCATTCTTTCAGTCACTACCCAGAGCTCATGACCATAGGTGAGGGTTGGGACATAGATGGACCAGTAAATCGAAAGCTTTACCTTCTAGCTCAGCTCCCTCTTCACCACAGCGGTGAAGGTGACCATGAAAATCACAAACAGGATTGGTGACAAGTGACAGTGTCATTTGGTGAGCAGTTTCGTGGAGGTATTATTTTCTTTCTACCAAACTACACCCACCAACCGCATCATAGCGTCCTTCTCGGCTGAGCTGTAACATTAGCTAGCTCAGTGATGCAAGGTTTAGCTAGGCTGGCGGGTCTTGTATGATAGAGAGAAAAGAGTTCTTACATGAAACTGTTCACAACAAGGTCTGCGGATTATCTTGAGGAACTGGGTCATGATTTATAGAACGTCCTTTTTTGGCACTTTGAGCACCACGAGCCGAGTGCCATCTAGTTACATTGTACTGGAGAGAAGGCAGACATCTCTACGGCCACTATCTCCAACACTCTGCAACTCACACCAAAACAATCTAGACTGATGAAAAGTACTACAGGTAAGAGGAAAAATATGTACATTTACTTTTGGGGTGAACTGTCTCTTTAAGAGGCACATGACAGTAGTAAGGTTCGTATACAAGTAGGAAATATGAAGACATTTCTGCTGCATATGTCTGTCTAACAGGGACACAACTGGGGGAAAAGTTTGGATTAACTCCATTAAACTGCTGTAGCCAGCTGGGCAGGAAGAACAGAGTGAAACCAGATAGTCTTCTTCTCTCAAGCTTATCACTCTTCACAGAGACAGTAATGCAGAGATTCAGTACACTGACCAGCATTACACAGTCTGCATCGGTGGAAGTGAAGAAGTGCTTACTCAGTGATGTAAACAACTACACCATTAGTGATGTGCAGCTCGCCTCATACAGCTGCATGGTGTTTTTTTTCGTTCTGCTTCTGCACTTGAGTGCATTTATTATAAAACAAAACATAGAGACGATGGGTTAGCATGAATATTCCAAACAGCATGCTCATTCATCCAGTAACTTGTTTCTAACGTGTTTCTAAATGTTGTATGTAGAAATACCATTAAGATGTGCAGTAAGTGCTATGGATGGACAAATGCTGACATGCAGGCGGCCGCGGCTCTGCAAGTGTGGAGAAACCATTTTTCCTTTAAGCCGATAGAGCAGAGAACCAAAGATGGCGACATCAACAGAACATGAAGGTTCCAATAAGATCTGACACGTATTGCCGGGACGTCTAAACACCAGATTATGTCTGGTTATGTATGGTGTTTTTATATCATGCTGTTTTTAAGAGGCACTGAGTGTTACAGTCCTCTCACTCTAACTGTTGTAAATAAAACTTTAAAGGTATACTATACAGGAGTTGTCAGTTTCTGCTTGTAAACAGTGAAGGTGAAAGCCAACCTTAGATTCACTCTCTTTTTGGAACAAGCCTTGTCCACTTGGTGTTTCACGGCACTGTATTTGCATTTTTTTCAGCAGTGTCTCTACAATTTTCGTAGCTTTCACTTGGATGCATGCTGCTAACGGTCTAGCACCTGTTCGATTTAAAAAAAAATAAAATTAAAAACAAGTCTCTATCTCACCTGCACACTGTGCCCAAGTACGTGCCAAACACAGCAAGAGGAAAATAAGAATATACAGGCAGAGTCTCTGCAGATAAATGCACCATTTTACTTCTAGTGGGTTATCATTAATGATTGAGAGAAATTTAATGAGTCTTTGGGCTGCAACTGATGATAATTTTCATGATCAATTAATCTGCCCTTTTTTTTTTTTTTTTTTTACCAATTAATCGTTTGGTCTACAAGATGTCACAAAATAGTAAAAACTGTCCATCCCAGTTTCTCAAAGTTGAAGGTCAACTAATTGCTTATTCGACTAATCATTTCAGCTTTATTGAGTCTATACATTGTTTTAAATTTTAAAAAAAAATCCAGCTTATGATATCTTAAATAAGCTGCCACCTGTCAGGTGTACAACTACGCAGAATCCTGTGGTGGTCACAGTCCAGTGATTATATACTTGCCCTGTAGTAATGCTGCAGCAGCTGCGGCCAAGTGCCATTCCCTGCATTTATTCTGCATAAGTTGTACGGCATGATTCCCAACTCACAATCAGTAAAGCAATGGCAACTGTAACTACTTTTAACAACTTTTAACATATGTGACGGTCCTAATTGGCATTCGGTAACACAGAACATCTGTCTCTATCCCTCACACCTGTGGCAAGTAGTGGAGTGTGAAAAATACCTGCAGTATCAGTCCAGAGATAATTCAGCAATGTACTTCCTCTCAGTTCTCAAAGGTTGCAGTTTAAACACTTCCTCTGAGAAAGATAAATGCGAACAGGCTGACCCTGAACTTGAGAAAGCTGATTTAGGCTGTGAAAATGAGCATCAGCACCACAGACAGATCCAGCGCACTGCAGGTCGATGGCACGGTGACAGCGAGGTTGCTGCACAGGCTCACTCAGTGGAGGCAACAGTGGGGTGGGTTTTTTCTACAGATCAGGGGGTTGGAGAGTTGCATGGCAAGCCTTTTGGGTTAAGTACAGCTACTGAAACTCATTCTTAAACAGAAAAAATACTGTATATATATGAGCAGGTTGGATAATAATGCTCCTCTGTCGTGGCATATCTGAAACAAATGCTAATTCTTACACATCCAGTGTGTGTTTTGCAGGGGATTTGTAATTATGTGACAATGTTTACATGTGTCTAAATATAGAATTGCATAATCACATACAGTACTGTCAATACATTACATAAACACATGCATATTTAGACACATTATAATATACCTTTAGATTTGGTTCCCCTGCAGTCGACTAAACACGTGTTTTGTGTGTATGTGTGTGTGTGTGTGTGTGTGTGTCTACAAGTGTGTCATTACACACGTGTTGTTTTCTGCTCATTTACCGTTTTGTTTGATTATGCAACACATTGTGTTTGGTGCTTAAACACACCAGACAGTTCTTTGTGGCTTAAATGCAGATTAAACTGTCCCTCGGCACAAGCGTCTATAAACAACCTGTGACACTCCGAAGATGAAGGTAGAAAAATTAGGTTGCTTTTCACTTTACTAAACAAATACTACCTCACACATACCTTGTTATTTTTAAATATGTGTCAGTGAGATATGTGTATGATGTGAAGGGAAGCGTGATCAATTGGACATAAGACAGACAGATGTGGCTCATTGCATGTATCACCAAAAGGAGGCATTTTGGGGGAAAAATAACATTTAACTTTTCCTTCTTTCAGAAATTAATGTTGTTTTTATTAATCCAGTCTCTCAGGATTTTCATGCAAGACGCTGAAGCAACATGCTCTATGTGACACCACATATCTGTCTGCATACGATAACAGCTTTTACATATCTGCCACAGCGTCCCATCTGAATACACAGTCCCAACACACACAACGCACGCAACACGGGTGGGATATAAATTATTCCAAAAGCCGGTTCGTTCGAGCAGAGAGTTGTTCCTAACGTGTTGTTGTGGGCAGAGCCTGTGCTGTACTGTATGTAGAAGCTGCATTAAGCTGTTACCATCAGATGCAAGGGATGGAGACAAAAGGTGGCCGGGACAGGCAGCGTTGCGCGGCGCTGCTGAGGTGGCAGATCGCGTGTCAAGCCGAGCAGGGCTTGTTAACCTCGACATTATAAATACACCGCTGACAGCTTTTTGCTTTACGAGCGGAAAGGGGGTGGGAATGCAGGCGAGACTGCGCACGGAATACACACGTTGATGTGTCAGTGACACTGGGGTGGAAGCAATGCAGTGGCTTCATTTACATGGCAAAGGCATCTCTCTGGTTTTCCCGTGTAAAATGTGACGCACACAGTTACAGGGTGTGGGGAAGTTCACAGCTTCAGGAGCAAAGAGGCAGCACCAAACAATGAATCACACCGTCTCCAGGACAATTGCAACAGGGCCCTGTTTTGTAACACCTGAAGAGTTCATCTAAATTATTATTATGAGATAAAATAATACCTGTATTTAATAATTGTAGCAAGATATTACAAAAACAATGAATCCACCTGGCAAGAAATTTGACTTCCATTCAGAGTCTGTAATCATTAACTTATATTCAACAGTTCATCAGTGACTGCAAAGTGGAATAGGACAAAGGACAATAAATGCATCAAACAAGCTGATGCATTTATTTAAAGAAAAACACAAACTTCACTCTGGGCGAGTGATTAAAATCTGCCGATGCTGCAAAAACAGGACAGGCGTACCTGGACACAATGCACAGACCCTAATGCAGAATGTGGCCTATAAGTCTGTGATGAGATCATTACATATGCAGTCAAGACAATACTGAACTGGGCAGCTGCTGGTCATGTTTCTGACCACAGCATTGTTACATACAGGATAAACCTCTGCTCATTTGTGCTGCACCTGAAGGCGGTAAACAGACATTAAGTGTCACTATGTGTGTCTGTATAGAACATCTACACCTAACATACATGATCCAAGGACGTAGGCTTCATGCATCGTCTTACACATCACACTGAGCTTCTCCATAAAAGACAAGGACATCACTTTGACTTTGTTAATTCCCCAAAACCAAGTGAAAGTGGACCAGATATTAATAACCACTGTCCCGTCTTTATCTCTTTTAACCTTACTTAGCCTGCGTAGGGGGGGGGGGGGAGTCCCTGCTGACTGTGAGCCAAAATCAATGAAACATGGGACGCGCTGGATTTAGTTGATTTCTCAAGTGATCTTTGCGCTCCAGTGGCAGCTCGACTCCCACAGCCAACCAAAACGCTTTCACATCAACCCTGCTTTAGCTTACACACCCACAGTAAATACAGTTTTACATGATGTGGCGTGGTAGCGCTCATTCAGCAGGGTGTAGTGGTTAGTGAGGTGGGCAGGTCTTCAGTGTTTTACCATCTCATCTCATCATCCTTTGAAGTCATGTAGAAGTGCTATTTCCGAGAGGGCTGCTTGTGCAGGGCTTTGAAGCTTTTATTACCCATCAGGAAGGTAATAACTGTGTGATAACTGTGCTGTCTGCAGTTGGTCTGTAATCAATGATTATAGGCTACTTATCTGCCTGGAGTACACCCACAGCAGCCTGTAGGGAGACAACAGCCCTGTGATATGTCTCCAACACAAAGTATAGGAACATTATAAGAGCAGGGACACACATACTGACAACTGTTGACAGACCATTGTGTTAAGAGTTGCTGGTTTGCATCCACTGAGTTTAATTTTAGAATAATCACAGGGAATCCCTCCAGGACACAACAGGTAAATCCACCTCATAGCTAAAGCCCTATTTTTGGAGACAGCATTGTTCGGCTCCCTGCCTGTCCTCCTCCTCCTCCTCCTCCTCTTCCTCCATCTCCTCATCCTCTGTTAGACCGACTTGTTTGTGAGACACCTGTTAGTGCTCGCCGTGCAGGCAGCCTGACCTACCTTTGTCGTGGAGCCGCAGGCTGAGGTCTGTCCTGTGCCGGTAGACGTTCTCCAAATCCGCTCCGGTGGAGAAATCATCCAGTTTCACCTTTTTCACCAGGAAAGACCTTGGCATGGTGGTGCGACACCGACACACACACACGCACGCACACACACACACTCACAAACACAACACACACTCACAAACACAGCCGTTCGCCGACGGCCTGGCCAGCGTGCTGATTCGCCCGTTACACACCAACAAGACGGGGCGAACCGGCGGAAGATTGTCTTCAGATTTTGGGAGGAAGCGCGAGGCTGTGAGTTGATCCGGTGGAACAGCTGAACGCTCACACGCCGCTCAGTTAGGATTTCTTTCCTCTTCTTTCCGTCTCTCTGACTGTCTCCCTGCTTTTAGTCCTCGTGCACAGAGGGTGAGAAATGCAACTTCAGCACCGGACAGCTCCCTCCGGGGAGGTTGCCTCGCGCACTCTGTGCTCGCGGGCAGGAGGCAGAGCAGAGGGCAGGGGCTCGCGAGCAGGCAAAACACAAACACACACAAACAACAAAAATAACAGGCGGTGGAAGGCACCCTGCTGCGCGTGCGGCGGCTCTCGGGCCCCTTTAAAGAAGAGGAAGAAGAGATGGAGGAGGAAGAGGAAGATGAGGAGGAGGAGGGAGGGATGCGAAGAAAATAAGAAGGGGGGAAAAGAAAGGACGGTTTAGGAAGATTTTCAAAAAGACGTCGGAGGGCTTGTCCTTCCCTCTTTGCCGCAGAAATAGTCCTTAATTCCCGGTGATGACGACTACTCAGGTGGGCAGAAGAAATAATGTAAGACTCCGTGTGGCCGAGTGGATCAACAGCGTCCCCTCTCTCTCTCTCTCTCTCTCTCTCTCTCTCTCTCTCTCTGTATCCCCCTCTCTTCTCTCTCTGCAGTCCGCGAGGTGTTCCCGTGAGTGTGGCGTCTCGCGATCAGCTGTTGGCATTTATACGGCGCATTGAGGGAGGGAGGGGTGGAGGAGTGGAGGGATGGATAGACACACGGGTGGAGGGAGTGCTTAATTTAATCCATCCCACATCCCCGGGGAGCGGCGACTGGCCCGGATGATTTATTGAAGCTGTTATCACCCCCCTCTTTCTCTTTCTTTCTCTGTCTTTCATTCTCCTTCTCCCTCCTTCCTCTCTCCTACTTCATTTTTTGAGCGTGTGTGTGCGTGCGTGTGCGTGCGTGTGTGTGTGTGTGTGTGCGTGTGTGTGTGTGTGTGTGTGTGTGTGTGTGTGTGTGTGAGGCGAGGCGCCATGTTTTGGGGAGATAAGAATGGAAATTGTTATGTTCTTTTTGTTTATTTTTTTTTCAAGCACTCATTGAGTTGATTCAGCTATTGCAGCATGTAACACGAATTTTAAATATTGTCCCATTGTGCATGATTTTTTATTTATTTATTTGTTTTTGGAAGTCCATATAGGGGAGACCGGGGTTGGTTGTCACACTTTTTACTCTTGTGTGAATTGCTCATCATCAAATCATTGTTCAGTAGTCATTCCTGCATAAAATGAAACACTAAGGTCTTGGCTTGAAATGGGAATCCCTCTCATTTTTACAACTTAGGCGGAATTTAAACGTCTGCGTTGAATCGATGCTGTAGCCTGACATGCACCTCCCAAGAAATGTAACTAGGCCTACATGTTGCAGCGCTACAGACCTCCTGTCTATTTTGTAAGCTGAAACCATTTCCCTCAGTGGAAACAAAGCTTTTATTTACTTTAATTTCACACATAAGAAACAATAAACTGTGAGGACAATAAAGCCTCCACAAAAATAGCATCTTAATTCTTGTGTGTGATTTATCCTGGCTTCATATGAGCAGAGGAAATCTCTGCTAGTCGCTAGGCTAATTTATACAATGTAAACTGCCATAGGCTTGTGCTAATAATGTTAGCATGTTGTATTTGTGGGGAAAATGTGTCCAGATAAAGACAAGTGTTTGTCTGTGAATGCTGTGAGTTATAGTGAAGTTGATTTGTGTACTTGTGTTTGAAATTGTCTCTGTTAAGCCATGTTTAATGTGTGTTTAATGTGTGTTTAATCAACTAAACTTTATAACACTTCACAGAAACCCCACCGCCAACTAGTGTTTTGGAGGTGAAACTGCAGAGTGACACAGACACACCACCACACAAGTATAAATGTTCACAACGGCATAGGTGAAGTGCGTTGGCTATGGCTTAGGGACCCAATCCCATCACAGGGTTGGGTGTCACAGTATATGGGGTTGAATTTTTGATTGATTGATTTTTGTGTGTGTTCCACAAGATGACCAGTGCAAAATGAGCAGGATGTCAGGCCAATTGTTTGTCATCAACATAACGTCACAGCGCCCTCTGGTGTAGCTGTAATAAACACTGTGACAACCAACCCCGGTCTCCCCTACTCCATTGTGGTTTTCCTCTTCTTTTATCACCCACTAAGCATATTCTGTCTTTGCTTTTTTTCCGCAGTGACATGGATTATATGGAGGGGTATTAACTAGCATGCTGAGAGCCTCGTAATTATCATTAATGTGGCCCCGAAGGCAAATGAGTGTAGACCAAATGGAGTGTTTTACAGTGACTGCCGGATTAATATGGGAGCAGAGTAATATCTGCTCCAGGGTCACACTGGGTTCACTGGCAAATTTTACTGCAAGATTGAGGATTGTGTCTGCTCAGTGCCGATATTATGTAACGACAACAAAGATAATTTGAGAGATGAATGAATCATCTGCGGTGTCTTTATTTGGCCTCACTCTCCTTTTGTTCTCTCAGTCTCCTAAGTGTAGTTAATTATATCACGTTAATATAGTGTTAAAAAGAAAAGGAGAATATGCCTCTGATAGGTTTGTACATGTCATAATTCAAGTTTGATTAAAGCATTTTGATGATTTAATTTTAAAAGTCATGGACCATCTAAAACCTTGTTGTCAAGCTTGATGTATACCGCAGCCTGGGACCTTAAAAATGAATACTGGCAGGTTTTAAGTGGTTCATGATATAACTTTATCAGTCAGAGACCCAGAATTACAGTGTATAAATATGTTTTAATTAGTCCCAGGGTGTTAAAGTAGACATTACTGAGTTGTGATTAAGAAGTATTGCTGTGTTTTAATGAGGCAGGTACGCTGTAAAACACACTGACTCAGGTTTGTGGGCTGTTGGAAAGTTGCTGAACATCTGTTAAAGGTTAGGGGACGCTCAGTGGATGAGTCAGATCTACAGAGATAAACCACTTAAAGATCAAGTACTCACAGTAAGGAGAGTTTGTCCCGTCAACTGGTCTCAGGGTTTATTGGAGCTAATAAGGTCGGTTGTTGCAGACACTTCCCACAGATATGTTTAGTTCAGGCTGTTTGTACATTATGCGCCACAATTCATAAATGACCCACGTAATCATGAGCCAGTGATTTGTGTGTAACCTGGAAGGGAGAGATCACATGAACAACGCACAGACAGGAGTCAATAAGAAAGTATTCCACGTTAGGTGGCAAGTTGGCGTGGTGAATGGATCACACAACACAGGACTTCACCCCAGGACTCCAGTGTTCAGAGGCATGTGAAACCAAGTGAAATTTGAGTTATTTTAAGGTACGTCATCACCATGTTTCTTTTCCTAAACCTAACTTACGTAACTTTACTTCCTTAAACCTTAAAATGTCCAACCATGTTTTGCTATCTAAACTTAGCCTATGTAACTTTACTTGACAAACCTAACATACATAACTTCACTTACCTAAACCTACCTAACTTTACTTTACTTTACCATGTTTCCTTTTCTAAACTTGATTACATTAAGTATGTAACTGTATAAAGTATGAAGAAGATAATATTTAATATGAAATATGAGTGAGAAGTCTTTGGCACTTGGACACCAGAGGGAGATATTTTGTGATCCAGGGACATCTAAGGGGCTGTTTATACGAAAACAATTTAAGTAAAAATGCAAAAGTCTGTCCTTTGCGTTTTAAAAAACGTATACGTTTATATGACGACGTTATTGAAACGATCTCCATTCACACGGAGCTGCAAAATCTACCGGAAACTTTGTCGTATGCACGCCAGGCCAATGGGTGGCAGTGTAAATTTGCAAAGCAACACCACAGCATGACGCCATGTGCCTGCGCTGAAGCGCCTTCCTCTACAACGCCATGATTACAAACCAAAACAAAGAAGACACAATGGTGAAAGCATGCACAGATAACTTTGTCTGAATGGATGGCAAGGTGGAGTTGCTACAGGAACAGATCTACACTTCACTTCAAATCAACAGGGTGAGCAGCACAAACAGAGCTCGGCATTGTTGTTGTGACGGTCGGCATGTCTAGTGACTGGAACCGTAATGCGCATGTGCGAAAAGTCAGTTTTCAGAGGAACTGCATATTGTAAGTTTACATGACAACGGAGACGCTGCCATTTCCAAAACGTTGCACTCTGGAACCTGTTTTCAAATCGTTGCATTTTCATGCACCCAAAACGCCGCTGTCGTGTTAACGATCGGCCAAAACGCAACTAAAGTTTACCGTTTTCAGTTGAAATCGTTGTCGTATAAATGGGGCCTAAGCAACAGCGAGATAAATCCCCCATGGAGTCCAGACACTAGTGGTGGTGATGGCTGATGACTCTGAGGCTGCTGACCGCTGAGGCGTTATGAGGCTGATGAATAGGTAAAGACAAGGTGGTGATCGGGAGGTGTAGGACATGCACAACAGCAGCAGGAGAGAACTAACAAACTAACAGACAAATTCAACTGTAAACTGCATTGTAAGTAACTTGTAAGTAAGTTTTTAAATCTCAACATGAAAAACAAGTCACTATTTTGTAAGTAAATACATTAATAATTAATGATATGTAAATTTGCTATATTTCTTATATTTACCCATCTCTAAAGTTCTACGGTGCGGTGTGTACGACTATGGAAGTACATGCAGTGTGTCAGTGTTATCCATCAAGGATAGAAAAGGGAAAGAGTGGTTTCTCCTCCGTAGATCAAAATAATTATATTATTCGACTTATTGAGGTCAGCAAAAATGATCGCAGTCATGTCCACATATTTTGCGATATTGTCTGTTCTTTCTTTCTTTCTTTCTTTCTTTCTTTCTTTCTTCCTATACAATCCGTGCCTCAGTAACATAGCTCTAAAGGTTATGTGTTCCAAAGACATTTTATTCTAAGATTGTCAGAGCGTGTTTGCGTCTGCTTGTGAGTCAACATTTGGGAGTAAAAATATTCATGAATTAAATATTTAGTATCTAGAATATTTAGGATGTCATTGTCAAATATGACTCATTTTACAATAGGAGCCGAGACATCTATGCCTGTCACTTTTTTTTGGTCACGTCTTCTTTCTTTCTTTCTTTCTTTAAGCGAGACTTTGAGCAGGTTAAATATATGAACTTGTAATCTCTGTCAAGAGGACAGTGGAGACGTTGTGTCAGAAATGTTGTGGGAGGATGAATCTTCCTGTGTACTTGACAATGATGATGATGAGATGGATGGTGGTGATGAAGACCAAAAAGGCCGATGCATCTGGGTCACTGGAGCTTGATGCATGGACATCTAGGGGCCAGATATGTTTTCACTCTGTGTGTATTTAGTATTGATTACAGGCCACATGACTTTTACAGTATGTGTGTGTTCAGTGTGTTTGATGATGACTCATGACTGTGAAACCATTGTGTGTGTGTGTGTGTGTGTGTGTGTGTGTGTGTGTGTGTGTGTGTGTGTGTGTGTGTGTGATACCAGTCCATCTGTTGTCCTTAATCAGGGGAAGAGCAGATGAGTTCCATCACCTGGAGACTGGCTCAGGGAGGTCCAATTAAACACACACACACACACACACACACACACACACACACACACACACAACTGGCTTAACACAAACACACGATACACAACCACCTCTACAACAACTGTCAGTCGACTGAAATAACCTACAACATGAACAACATATTTCATCATCATTAGAGGTCATGTGAACACACACACACACGCACACACACAAACAACCTAACAGCTAGACACATATGGACAGAAACGAACACGCACACTTGTACACACTTGTTATGTGTTCTAATTCTGACTAAACAAGGACATTGGGTGTTTTTCTTTCCATCATGCACATCTGGCTTAGATCAACTGTGTATTGTACCGGCAGAGACAGCGAGTCACTGGTTATGTCTCTATCCGAGAATGTGAGAATGATTTCTAAAGATGGAAAGGACAATATTTCACTGCCGCTCACGTGAGTGTAAACTGCAGCCAAAAGTGAAAAACTCTGGGTGTTCGTTTGTTGGTGTCATCCTCACACTTCATTAACAGCACCTTACTTTATTTTTGGGACAAACGGGAGGTTTTTTTTTATATAGTCAGCAGGTCTTGTGAACAAATCTCAACCCAGAAATAATTGTTAAACAGAAACACATTTACCACTGTTTTTTTTTTAAATTTGGTCAGTCTATACATATATTTATCGATAGATAGATAGATAGATAATAATATCATGTGAAAAATATATCACGATATTCGCAATATTTTGACTTGTTTACATTGACGTCATACTGTTACCTATGGCGTCAACAAGCATGGCTGACAGTTTACTGACTCCGCAGTGGTTCCAAAAAGAGGAGCAGTTTCAGTAGTGTGGAATAAACTGTGGTGTCCTGAATGTTTTATGAACAGTCCCGGACTTCTCAGACTCTTTTAGTGACCCACCGCTCAGAGGGAACTCATTCAGGGGCTCCCCTGGCAGCAGCACAGCGTCTCTCCCTCTCCTCTCTCGTTGTTCACGGGAGTCATTGTCGTCAAGTGATTTTGTCATAAACCTTTGGTAATGTAAAGCTACATGAAATCATAATAGGTTCTCTTTAAGCATGATCAGTAATAAATGCTGTTTCTAAAGAATTACTTAATTAAAGATTTAATAAATTGAGAGGAGATGGCTTGATTATGAAAAGGAATCCCTCCTTTGTGGCTTATGAGTTAGCCTCCATATTTTTCACTGGTAAAGGGATTCCTGAGTGAGCTCTTCCATGTTGGACCCCCTCAAAAACGAGATGGTTCGTCTCAAGGGTCTGTTCGCCAATAAACTTTGAACCATATCCAAACCAAGGGTCAAGGGTCAAGGGTCTGAGTTTGGATTTGCCCTATTCAAATTAGATTGAATTCATTTGGTATTTCATGAACGTCTGAGAAAACTAGTGCATTTTTGCATCGTGTGTGTGTGTGTGTGTGTGTGTGTGTGTGTGTGTGTGTGTGTGTGTGTGTGTGTGTGTGTGTGTGTGTCTCAGGCGCTGCTCTGAGGTTAGCAGTGATAGATGTCCTGTTTGGTTTAATTGATACTGTGCCACGTCGAAGGCTGACACATGTGTTGTACACTGAACACGGAGCCGCTGCCCAGCTGGTCTGTGTACATGTGTGTGCCTGTGTGTGTGTGTGTGTGTGTGTGTAGGTGGATGTGAGTGTGTATCTGGCGCATGGTGCATGTGACAGGAAGCCAGCTGCTGCTTTACACCCCAATATGAACGCATGCATACACAGACAAATGTCTGATGGTTCACTAGAGTAACACACAGTGCTTTTAGAGTTATGAGTCATTATCACACATCACCCCTGACCCTTAACAACACACACGCTGCCTGGAAGAGTCTGACTTTAGGAACTTATTAATGCATTTCTGCAGTATTTATAAAGTATTTTCAGCTCCACTTAGTGAAAAAAAAATCCATGATGCAGAAGCTGAGGTCCCAGTTCAGATGTAAAACAGATAAGTAACACATTATTGTGAGTGTTATAATTAATGTTGTTTCTCCTGTTATTGTTTCTTGATGAGTCAAGGTCACATTAAATGTTTGTGTCTGGCCACAAAAGGTCACAACAGTTTCTTTCTCACCCCTCTTGTTCTCTCTCAGGAGTGATTGCACATGTGAGGAAATGCAGGTGGTGTTTGAGATTTTTCTACTTACTTAAAGCACAGTGTTTCATCAAGGAGCATCAAAAGTCAAAATATATTTCTGTCTCTTTCCCTCTGTGTGTGCATGTGTGTGTGTGCGCGCGTGCATGTGTGTGTGTGCGCGTGTGTGTCCCTTTGCCTCTCATTTCGTCTTTTCTGAAGGTGAGCCTTGTTCTGTTCTGTCCTAAAGCTGTTCTGTCGCAGTAACGCTAAATATTGCTGAGCAGCTCTTCTCATCAGGCACGCACACACACACACACACACACACACACACACTTGCACGCACACACACATACACTCACACATGCACACTTGCAGAGACACGCAGAAGTGCTGGGCTAGGGGAGAAATGTGGCCTGTTTCTTTGCAGTTTTTGATGACTCCCGCTGTACTGGTGAAACAGAATGCAGCGTACATTAGCACAGGATAGAGTGTCCCAAAACAGAGGAGAGGAGAGGAGATACAAAACTGCAGGTTCCTTTACTCCAGGAAAATCCAATTATAATATTGGATGTCAACGACATTTCACAAAAATCTTATTTACTTTAAAACATCAGGAACCTCTGTTGACAAAACAATCTCCACCAAAGGTCCACTTACTCGCTTCCTCTGGAGTTTTCAACAGTATCACATTGTCTTCATTAGCAAATGAAGACTGCGCAGTAGTCATAGTGGTGTGGGTGTGTTAACTTGAGAATGGACATTTCCACTCAAGTCAGAGTGGAGGCAATTTTTTGTGTACGGCTGCCATTACAACCTACGTATAAACAAACCGACCAACCCACTGTGTTGAGGTTTGCAGTAACGACTTTTAAAATATTTCTGTAGCTGCGATTTCCCTGTGTCTTTTGTCATTATTAATTGGATGTTTGTTGAAACATGATTTGCTGTAGCTGCCTTAAAGGAGTGAGTGAAAGCCACAGTTTAGTGGACAGCTGAGAGGCAGAGACCACGGGAATAAATAGCATGCATATCAGCATGTTTTCACATCTACCCCGTGAGTTAGGAGTTTATTTCAACCAAAGCAGAGTTGTTTTAATGAGATTTATTTTGTTTCTGTATAAGTTTGAATGAGGTGTGTTTGACGGTGAGTTAAAAATGTAATTAAAGGGATGCTTTGCTGATTTTCAACCAGATCTTTGTCACCCTGGCTTGGGGAGTGTGTGCAGATGACTGGTGACAAGCACACACCATGGTCACACAGACCTGGTTGAAAATATCTCTTTAAGTATCTCTTTAAGCTAACATAAGTCTTAGTTTGGTGAAAAGAGAGAAAATTAACGATATAATTTGTATTTTTCTCTGTAATAAGGAAAGTAGGTGTAACAATCGGCCAAAACGAGTTCTTAAACAAGTGGGTGTGACACACTTTACAATCCTGCTGTAATAAAAACAACTAACAGCCAAAGCCATTTTCTTTTGTACGAGTCAAATGACAATAGCAAACAGTTCAGTGTCCTTTCTATTTATTCTATTTCTATGTTCTGAGCATTTAAAACCTGCTATGTGGCCCCCGAATGATGATTGTTCATCGTTATAATTATTATTATCTAAGCTTTGGGTTTTTATTTAAAGAACCAAGAATAAAAAAAATATATTTTACAGTTCAAAGGCTGATCACAGTTTGGTCTTTGCAGCCTGATCTAGAGAAGTAACGTAATGCTTCATTAGTTTAATATAGGATTGATGTGCTCTGTAATAGGTGATGAGCTCCAGTTAAGAATGTATAGTGCAATTATATTATGTTCATAATGGATCCATAACAGAAGATTTCACAGTGTGCGCAGCAGGATGCAGATTAATGCTCCTGATGTAGGAGACGAACATTACACAAGCAAACAACCTCGCACATACAACCCGCAGGTCTGGTTGGAAAAGCACTGAAGTAGCCTTTCCCTCTTCCTCCGTGTATTTCCCTAAACTCTCTCTGACCCACAATGCCATTGCAAGAGATATTTCGCTTCCCCTCTCTATCTTGGGGTAATTGTGTGAATCAGGAGAGATTGCATTTACCCAGACAGCTGAGTGGCGATCTGGCAGGGTAATAAATGGCCTGATAACCAGCACTACTCTGATCCCTCTCAACGCAGAAATAAGAACAAAAAAATCATTACCTGCTTCAGACAGGCCTATCCTGCGATGTCGCATGTGATAAAGAGAGACATATTTTGGAAACACAGAGAGGTGAAGGGGTGGGACGGAAGGGAGGAAAGAAAAACGAAAGAAGGGATGAGAGACAGAGATAAAGTGAGTGAAAGGGTTATGGAAACGTTCCTGGTAAGATTTCTATTTATTCTACAGATTGGGTCATTTATTCTGTGATTTTGGAGCATAGAGCAGATAGACGCTAGATAAAACACTGCGACCATGATTTAGGAGAGCAAATGGAGGAGAAGGGTCAGAAACAATCGGTTTTATCCGTGACTCTCAACAAGATATTAAAGAAAGTATAATTTAATTCATACTGTTTTTGTTTTCTGTCCATTCTGACTCTCTGTGAACCTTTTAGAAGCAAAGATCAACCATATCAAGCAAATAATCACACATTTGAAAGCAAATTATATCAACACACACACACACACACACACACACACACACACACACACACACACACAAAGTCTCAGCAGTGTGTGCAAATACAAGCTTTGGCTTTGAAACTGACATTACTTATTTAGCTTGCATTCATGTACAGTACAAAGGCAGTCACTGCAGCATGAGGTTGATGTTTTCCGGTTTTGTTTGTTCCAGGACTGGATCACATGACCACGAGTGTGCTGCTTCCAACAATCCATGCAGAGTCAGGGCAGGTGTTCCATTAACTCGAGAATAAAAATAGCTATTAAAAAAAATCAAACACATCCTGCACTGAAAGCTGATGTAATCAATATTGTTTTAAATTAAAAATGGATGAAATGACTCTTCATCTATGTCAAAGTGATGGACCCACAGAGACGCTGCAGTTCGCCTCAGCTCTACTAAGCATGTTAGCATCTTTCAGCTCAGTGTTTAGTTCTTTTGTTTTGCCCTGCAACTTTAAAATTTGGTTCACATACATTGTTCATAATAGCCCCTTTTACACTGCCAGATTTTCCGCCAATGTTGGGCCGATTTGCCGGCCAGCTGCGAGCGTTTATACACACAGAAGCGGAAAGGCGAGTTGAAATTTGGGCGTCTTGTAGGGTAGTCATATTGGTGCAACCCTTCTGCGGCCTTCTGCAACGGGATGGTCTGTTGAAGACTTGTGGGAGGAGCTGTTGATGACGCTGCACGTGCGAGCCACTGGCGGTGGATAAACAGGAAACAGCTGATAGCGGGAATTAGCAAGCAGCTTGTAGCAAGATGAGCAACTGAGGAGACAAGGAATTGCGCGCCCTCCTTGTCCTTGTAAACAAAGAGGCCATTAACGGTCAGATGACGGGGACGGTGAAGAACGGGCCGATTTACGAGAGAATCACCTTCTGACTAGCCGCGGCTTCCCTCCCACGTCACTGTTTACACCACACACTGAGCTACACGTTTTGTTACTTGCACACGCCCCCCATTGCCCCGAAAAAGGCACATTCTGTATAAGCAAAAGTAGGTAGGTGGAAATTTTGTACAAGTCCTATCTAAAAAGGGCTAATGATTCATTTACTGCTGCAACACAGATGCTTAAAGTAAAATGTACACTGTACATCTAACCAGGACCAAACTACAGACAGGCACAGTTACTGATTAACTCAGTGGTTCCCAGCTGCTGGATCACTGTCCAAATGTGAAAAGTCTTTGGCGATTAGACCCCACAGAGATGGTATGATTTAAGGAGGGTGATGAATCCATAATCGAATAGGGAAAGTCTGACTGAACTTACGCTGAGCTTCATTTGTTTTTTAGTGAGTCATTAGCCATGTTTCCATTTTAATACGCATTTCGCAATGATTCGAATCACTTTTGGATGGAAACATAGCTATTGTTGTGTTTCTGTGTGTTACAGAATATGAGTGGATTAACAGGTGATTTGTGCTGATTAAGATTTAACATAAGTCTTTTGACACCACAGGGAGATATTTTATAATCGAGGGACATCTGAGTGGCAGCAAGAGAAATATCTCACATGGAGTCCAGACACTGATGATGCTGGTGGAGATGGCTGATGACTCTGAGGCTGCTGACTGCTGAGGCCTATGAGGCAGATGAATCCATAAAGACTGGGTGGTGATGGGGAGGTGGAGGGCGCGCACGAAGGCAGCAAGAAAGAACCATGGCAGAGAAAGAACCACAGTTAAAATGAGGAGCAGTAAGATGATAGGCTGACAGAGAAGGTGTGTCACTGTGCAATTGGTTGATTGTGAATCACCTGATGACTCAATTGACCTACCCAGGCAGTGACACCTAGAGATAGTGAGTGAGCATATATGCAAAGAGTGGAAGAAACTTACAGCCTGAGCCTGAAAAGTATCATCTTCCTCGCTAGAGCTTCGTTAAATAAGGATGCAAAGAACTGCTGACAAACATGAATCCTGCCATTTGTTAAAATATTGTTTAACTTGTTCGTCTCAATGCTCTGAACAATAAGCTATTCACAGCCCTCAGTGCTGTTAGTAACATGGATCAGATGTATGTTTTTTTGTTATTGAAAATCAGTAAAAGAAGCCGGGACCTCCTCGGTGGATTCAGAGACTCAGTGCCTTCCTCTCCCTCCTTCTCCTCTCTGAGTGTTTCCAATAATATCAGACATTTCATTCTTTTATTCCATCCACACCACTATTGTGTCTTAGATTTTTTTTTTCATCTCACACACAAGCAATCTGCCTCTGAGACACACACATTCACTCACATGTTCACACACACACACACACACGCTCACATGATTACAGATACACAGAACGGCCCTGCAGGGCACGCGCGGGACACAGAATCATGCTCAGAGACACACACAGCCTGCATGTATGTATCCCTGAGGCGGTGCTGTAGCATCAGTAGCTGCCTGATGTTTCATCAGCGGGACACACACATTACTATTCTAACACTCTACTGTTCAAATGTTCTAATGTTTTGTCAATACTGTTAAATCAACTTTATATGCCCCCAGAGGGCAAACAGTTTACAAACACACTTCTGTTATGAAGAAATGAAATGAACTTTGAATGAACCCATTACATGATCATATTTTTATTCTCCTATAATGTGATTTTTTTTATTTTTTAGAATAAGCGTTAGGCCTTTTCCCATTTACTGAGATGATTTTTATGTTGACTGTGTTTTATGAAACAGTACAAACAGAGGAGCTTGTGCATGAGGCACCACACAACGCTGTGTGTGGCCATATTTATTTTGACAGCAGGATTCGAGTTTCGCGACACAAAAACAAGACGTATAGTCGTATAAAGTATGTACAGCCTCAGGAACGATGTGAGAATAAGTTTTGACAGGAATTTGTGAAGAAAAAAACTAAATTTACATCAGTGAGGTGGGGAATGCTTTGAGAAGGTGAACTGTAAAGGTGAGTGTTGAGTGAGGACCTGACTGTTTCTAATTCTGGTACACAGGCAGTGAGGTTTGTCTCCAGGGTTTTCCCCGCAGTGTTTGGAGAGTGTCGTGTGAAAATGTCGCCGCTGTTGTGCGCTTTGTGTGGCAGCGACCTTTTATGGATCACAAGGATGCGAGAGCTCCACTGCGCACAGGAAGAACACTGTTGAAAGTAAATTATGCTCAGGTTTATACAATGAAAAACACATACTATCCTGCATAGGGCGTTTGACATTGTCTGCTCCATGCTCTACTGTCTTTACTTCTGCCTGAACATCTCTCCCTTAAAGCTGGAGTGAGTGAGCAGCACCAATTTATGTCTTCAGATTTCTTGTTTGTCATTAAATAAATACGTGTTCACTCTGACATGTTGATACAACTAAGACAACTGGAGTGATATTTTACAATAGATGTTTTGTTAAAGAAAAACACAGAAGGATAAACTGTAATCCAAACAATGGGGTTCATAGTTGGCATCATGTAACAAAGTCCATCTTGACATCAGGTCTGGCTATTGGTATGCGATACCTTTAAGGTACTGGCCGAAATAACCCAGTACCATATATATATTTTTGCCCCAGGGGTCAGATCCAGGACTGTCCCTGACTCCCCTAACCCTAACCCTAACCCTTAGCACAAGCTAACACAGCAGCAACGGCGAACATCCGACACCAAGCCGTTAAAAGGTCCCAACAAAGTCACTGCAGCATCAAAATGACTCGACTCATGTCATTAAACACATTATACACATTAGACATGTGATGCTAATTTTGCATCTAAGCTGGGACTGGACTGTTGTCAGGTAATACGTAAATGTTTTCCTGCACGTTACCTCGCTGTTTTATGAAGGTTAGGCCATCTCACCACAGGCCTGCTACTTTGTATCATGTACATGTATCTGTATGTTTCCCATTTATTGTGCAACCAGTGAAAGAAGATCCTGTTGTCAGTTGCTTTTGTGGCGTGTGTGATTCTAATAAGTGTTTTTTTTTTTTTATTGATTTAGATGTGTTAACGGCTTGATCAGCCAGCACTGTTGCAACATCTTCATATGAGCACGCCGGAGGTTTGCAGTGAGCCTTATTTCCTTTCCCTCTAAAGACCATTCATAACTTAACTCAAATGTTATTTGTCGAAATACATATTTCGACATATTTGACTATTTGGCTATTTAACAATTCATTCAGTTAACGACTTAAAGCACCTGTAAAGTGGAGTGATATATGCATACTGGTATTAAAAGTCCCAGTGCTTTTATACACTATGGGGCTGTATGCTGGCACATTTCTTGCACCCTCAAATTCATTGTTTTCAATGTAGACGTGTTGCAGGCGTGCTCAAACACTAGAGCGATGCTGTTGCAGTACACGCCTTCCCGAGCTCCTATTTTTCAGGGTGCGACGCCTGCCTCAGGAGATAAACAGTGCCTGACCTCGCGTTTTCCAGACAGCTAAAGACACGGCATGCGTACAGCCCTTTAATCAGCACTCATGGAATGCCTGTTGTCCAATCAAATTACTCGGTCATAACTAACTGCTGTGTAATATGATTATATATTCAGATTATCTATATTAAATGAAATATTATATTGGTATCTGTATCACTTTAAGGGTACTGGTATCGTAATCTTTTAAATGATACCCAGCCCGACTTCATATTGGTGATATTTATCACATTTTACTTCTACAGAAACATAAAAACAGCTCCGTCTGTTGTCACAGTTAGTGTTTTTCCTTCTTTAACATGAACTCAGTTGTTAATGGAACATGTACAATTAATTTGAAGCTCTGGTTTGTATACTAAAGAAACTCGGATCAAATTCAAATCAGTCAAAGTGATTTAGTAGATGCAGAGAGATGAAGCCGTGCCTGATCTATGAGGTCAGTCACACATTAATGCAAATACAGGAGATAGCTGGGGGGTTGGACAACTCATAATATATGACAAATGAACCAATTTAACAAGATGTCTGAAAACTTTCTGAATGATAATGAGTGATTAGGACTCAATCCTGGAGAGGAAGAACATTTCTACTGAAATCCCTCTTCTGTGTTGTTTGTTAATTGAATCAAATCACTCTCTTTAAAAAGTTATTTGTGAATCAACCAGCACTTTCCCTTGTTTTATGCAAGTCTGTGTTCCATTTTAAGATAGTACTAATTATAAAATGACCATATGATCATCCATATGGCTCATTCTAATTGCATCTCTTCTCATCTGCCATTACACACTGATAATAAGCCACAGCTTTCTCTGTGTTTATACCTGTTCTCTTTCAGTCCACTGTCTCTGCGCTCAAGCCTCTGAGTTAAAGGAAGAATCTGAGAACCAAATAAAAATATCACCTGGACTCGTTCCATCGTCCCCACTCTGTCTCACTCCTTATCATCTATTTGCCAACTTCTCTATTATTATCTCTCTGTTTATGCACGTTTGTTTGTTTACTTATTTCTTTCTTTCTGCTCCTTCTCTCTGAAGATGCAGGTTTCCTGCCAAGACATCCGTGTCCTCCATAACATCGCCACGCACTGATGCCAGAAACCTGCAGAGATAAATTAGAAGTGTATTATTTACCCATGGCCACTGGGTTCAGGGCTAACACTGCACTGAAACTGCCTAATCCAAAGTCTTTCAAGGCAATAGTTTAACATTTAGGGAAACACGCTTATTTGCTTTTTTTTCCAAGAACATTAGAGTTGGTGCCTTCACTGGCGTAGCTCAGCATAAAGACATGAAGTAGAGGGAAACAGTGACTGTAGACTGGTTCAAAAGTTCAAAAATCCATCTATCAGCACATCTATATCTCACTAATGAGCACCTTGTATCTCCTTTGTTTCATCTGTACACAAACAGAAGTGTAAAAACAACAATTTCTAGTTTTAAGAGGAGTTACATGCTTTAATTATTTCTTGGCGAGCAACAGCAACTTCCTTAGAGCATGTAACTCCTTGTAAAACCACAAATTGTTAATTTCACGTTGTAATCTGCTAGTAAACGGATTAAACAAGAGATATAATGTGATAGCCAGTGAGCTTTAGGGTCCCTGGTCAGCTGATTTTGTTAGACTGATGCAGGCTAGCTGTTTGCCCCTGTTTCCAGTCTTTATAGCTAAGCTAAGCTAATTGCCTCCAGACACCAGCTTTTTACTTCAACTGCACTGACAGTATCTACTGCTTTTCCAGTCCACTTCAGATGAAGCCACGCCCACTTCCACATTATGGAAGCAGGCTGCCGCACATCAAGGCCCAATGATTAGCTGCTAGCCTACCGCTGCTAGTACTACTCACTACGGCACACTGGGTGGCCTTTGAAATGGCACAACTACAGTTCATCAGTGACTTTGAACATCACATTTTCCCAAACACTCTCATTCCTCTCCTGAGAGGCAGCACGCTGAGTGTGATTCGATGTCTCTGTACCACCTTTATGTATCGATATGTAGGCCTACCTGTTCATGCCTATGCTGTTTATTTGTTTTACTTACAGTCATTAGCTGAATTCTAGTTGTTACAGCTGTTAAAGGGAAACTTTGCCAATTATCAACCAGCTCTGTCCTTGCATTGTAGGCAGTATGTGTAGATAAATGGTGTTTGGCTTGCCCTCTTGCCATGAGCATTGGAAGCTTCCTGCTAAGCAGAGGTCTGCCAGACTTTTGCAGGCAAATGAGCAGACCTCCCACTTCCTTATGTGCCATGAGCATTCATAGCTCATTTGCCTGCATAAGTCTGGCAGACTTTTGCCTGCACACACTGCCATGACACAGAGCTGTTGAAAATCGTCAATGTGCCCCTTTAACTACACCACATTGCTAATTTCCAAGCTCCTGCATCTGTCATATTTCATGACATGATGACAGAAATGTAAAGTGTGCCATAATTTGCAGACACCTAAAATGCCAACATCTATTCTGCCGACTGGGTTGCTGTCTATATGTTGTAGTGCTGACACTGTCTCCCCAGCTGAATCCAGCTTTGTGGGTCCATTAAAAGCAAAGTAAAAGTAGTGAGCAAAGTCATTCTGGAAATATTAATAAAAAAATATACATTCAGCCAAGCATCATGTCATTTACATCAAAAATGCCTTTCAAAGTATCTCAAAACTTTCAAATTAAAAGTCTGTTGTAACACACTCTGATTACACTATAATAATAATGACGATGTTCTCACAGTGCTAATAATGTGCATATGATTCCTGTAATGCAATGAGCCCCACTCCAAAAACAGCAGCTGCAGTCAAGGAAAACAGTCGCACTGAATGCCAGACAGAGGCTGAGTGGGCAGTTGGTTTATACTAAAATATTAGTATTAGCAGTAAAATAACAGCCTGGCGATAAAAACACTATATCTACCTATTTATTTATTTAACTGTAGCCACAGGCAACAGCAAACTGGTGCCCTGTCAGCTACATCAACCAGTGGAAAAGCCCCTCTGTGTGTGAGTGCATACAGTACGACTGATTATTTATAACCACAACAGACAGAAGCAGAGCTAATGCAGAGCAGAGCAATAATAATTCTCCTCTATATACTCTCCCTCTCTTCACATCTCGCCCCACACACACACACACACACACTAACTTTGTCCATCTCTCTCTCTGTACCTCTCTCACTCCCCATCTGTCGCTTCCTCTCTCTTCCCTCCTCTCTCTGCGCTCGGTCGGTGAAGATGGATCACTATGTGTCTGTCAGCAGTAGTATCACAGAATGAGAATGTATTGTCTGCTGTCTCAGATAATAAATGCTGCTATCTACGCTACTGTTCCCGGTCATAATAGATGGCCCATATCTACACAGCTTCTGTTTATGAGATTATCACAGCCCTCTGCCGTCCCCGAAGCCCCCGACAGGAGAGATGGAGAAATTACTTTATCGCTAGGGGGCCCCGAAAGTTATCATTTGTGAGGAATTCGTCGAGTGGGAGCTTTGTGAATTGGCAGTTACTGCCACTTCTGCTGTGGCGACACACGCACTAAGAGTGTGAGCACAGAAGCAGGAGAGGTTAAATTGTTCTGTGATTGCTCTTTTATGCTGCTTGAATCCGTGATGTGTTATTGAGGGAGGCCACCTGAAGGAGGGGAGAAAAAGATTAGCATCAAACCAAACTCTCTCCCCTCGTCTTCACGGTACATCACCATTTATCATTTTTTTTATCTTGTTTTGATTTCTTTGAGCATGTACTTAGTTCATGCAAGTAATCACATATAGATCTGGCGCTGTGGGGTTTATACACTCACACAAAGCCGCCTGGTGCTGAGAGCATTATTAAGATGTTTGGAGCTCTTCCCGACCAGCCTTTCTAGCTGCTCATTCAAATCAGTGCAGGTCATGTGATAGATGAAGGTCTGGGCAGCAGAGGGGATCGGTCACAGTCACTGGTCACTGTTGGACAGGGTTGCCAGTCATTAGAGAGTGTGTGTGTGTGTGTGTGTGTGTGTGTGTGTGTGTGTGTGTGTGTGTGTGTGTGTGTTTGTGTGTGTGTGTGTGTGTGTGTGTGTGTGTGTGTGTGTGTGTGTGTGTGTGTGTGTGTGTTCATGTGTGTGTGTGACATTTATTACTGCTGGTCACTGAGGGAGTCTGTTGACATTTGACCCCAGTCTTGACCACCTGACCTCAGCCTGACCTCTGTGTCTGGCTGCGACTGCAGAGCAGAGGGTCTTATTGGCTCAAGCTGCTGACTGATGGTTCTGCTCTCCTCTCTTGGCTAAAAGCCTCGACCTGTGCTTGACCACAACAGGACAGAGCAGGATGAGCCAACGGGGGCAGCTCAACATGACCATCATGTACAGACACTGTGCACTTGGTGCCTGTGGGGGTGTGATATTCAGCTAATAAGCAAGTGATGTTTCTTTTTATGCCTGTTAGTGTTAGAATTAAGTCTTAATATTCAGTTCAGTCTCAAAAAATAGAAGAAATCATTATGTGTTTAAAGCAGAAGGCAAAAAACATGCAGATACACTGATCGCTGACTACACACTGATGAATAATAAGCACAAAACGAAGCAGACTAACCACTTCCAGTCCTGTATTTGAGAGAGTTTTTGGCTAAAAGCACTGACCAATACTTCATACTTGCTGACCAGTGGCTCTAATTGGCCCAAGACCTGAACCAGGGCTTTAATTGGCTGTTGGCCCTGTCCGTATGAGCAGAAGGGACAGTTGGCTCTAAGCCGTGCCGCCTGCTCTGCTGCACATGGCTATTAATCTGAACTACTGTGCAGTTTTGCCTGAATTTCATCCTCACACAGAGCAATTTATAAAAAAGGCATTTGCACATATTACTTCTAGTAGTACAATACATATCTGATGATATCACTAATTTCACTCCAAAGCTAAAAGACAGGGGAGCTGAGACCTTTACGAATTATATCATGATCAGAAAAGACTGACTTCTACATTTCCTTGAGATCTATCAGGAGTAGGGATGTCAGTGGTTAATGGTTAATTGGTTAATTCCAGAGAATATTTTTGATTAATTACATGTCAGTCTATAGGTCCATTTTGCTCCTCTCTCAGTTCACTGCACTGCACACCACCTGGGTCTGACAGGAGCTAGTTAGCGGCACTGCATATTCAGTGATTGCTGCTAGTAACGTCGCCCTGACCCCACACTGTTGGTTACAATGCTAAAAGGGTTTTGTGACTAAAAAGGAAGCTGTTCACTTACTGGGGCTACCGGGGGGAAACCAGAGGATGGCTACCATGTTTCTGCATCAATGCTGTCCCGTCACCATGGGTCAGGACCATGTTACCAGCGATAGTCATGAATAAGCAGTGTTGCTAGCTAGCTCTCAACAAGTGGTGGTGCGTGTAGGAGCTCTGACTTTCTTTCTGCTGAGCCTGTATGGGCTGGGCCAGGCTGTTATTTCTCAGTATTAGTATTAATATTAGTAGTAGTTATTTTCCTAAAAATCGACTGGTTACTGTCCAGATAATGGGTGTCGGGCTATCGAAACCAAAATTAACCAAAACTGACATCCCTAATCCGGAGCTTTCAGTTTATAAATAAGAGTGCTCTTTCTCTGTTCGCCCATTTATAATATGATATTGTGGCCTTTCTATAAATACAAGCTGTGTCCATAGTGACCAAGTCTGACTCCAATTATTGCCAAAAGCTTAAAGTTACATTGAAGTTTAACTTATAAAGGTCATCTGTGCTGCATCTGGCTTCCTGCCATGCGACTCTAAGAAGAAAGGGTTCTTATCTACAGTGGATGGCACAGCCAGGGAGATGAAATTTAAAAAAAAATAAAATAAATAAAGCATTTATGTGCTGTGTTTAATGTTTTAATACCCATAAAACATGATCTCATTATATTGAGATGATTAATAAAATATATACAAACACAAGTGTGATTGGATTGGATTGCTTTAAGGCACAAAACAAACCAAGTACTTTAAAAAAGAGAGGGCTGTTCCTCCAGTGCAGAGTTGCTTGAAAGTAGGGCTAGATATCAATGTCATGATATGAGACGAGATATAGTCTTAGATTTTGGATATTGCAGTATTGTGAGTGTTATCTGTTCCGTGTTTTAAGGGCTGCTTTACAGTAAAGTGATGTACTTTTCTGAACTCACTAGACTGTTCTAGCTGTTCTGTTATTTTCCTTAACCCGCGTAGTCTTTATATCCACATTACTGATGATCAACAAAAATCTCTAGGCACCAGTAGTCAGCCCTACAATATCGCTGCATTGATATTAACGCGTCTGATGAAAAATATTGTGATATTTTATTTTCTCCTTATTGCTCAACTTTACTTTAAAGCTCTTAGTATTTCCTGCAGTCATGGACCTTGAGTAATGTCAGCATTGCTATTAACATGAGATGAAGGCTGCCAATCATTTTGACAGTGCTGGTGATTGTTTACAGGCATGCAGAGGTGTCATCTGACAATTATATTGTGATGTATAAGATTGCTGTGTTACCCAGTTTCAGTTATTCCTGTGAGGGTGTCAGTCTGCTGCAACAGAGAAAAAAGAAATGAAAAAAATGAGCTATAAACATATAGAACAGACAGGGTTTATAAAATATTGTATGATGCATGAGTGAATGATGTGTAATGATGAGATGATGATGATGAGATATTATGTGATGATTTTGACATCAACAAGTCTACAAAACATTACATGTGCACTAAAAGTGTCAAAGTATACAGACACCGTGTGAAGAAAACTGATGCTGGTTGCAGACGCAGAATTATTTAGATAGCTACATAACTAGCTGTCTCCCATATTACATTCTCCAGATGGAGACACCTTGCCTGGGAACCAGACAAAACTGCAAGCTCATGTTTTATTTGCTCCGGCAGATGCGTCTGGTGCTCCTGCACTTTGGAAAGATTTCCAGCAGCCTGAAACATGCTGGGCCAACTACAGCCGTTTATCTAACATTGACGTGTCTGTACAGAGGAGCGCAGTTTAAGTGATGCTGCCTGTTCAAAGTTTGTTTGTTAGTAATAGACGACATGGACAGTATATTTTTGCTATAAAAGAAGAACAATCAAGTGCACCTTAAGTTTTCTTGTTTTCATCTCTGTAGTTTACGTCACTTATTTTTTCCCCACCAATTTCGTGTAAAGTTTCTCCCTAATTTCTTGTGATTGGCTGCTTTTATTATGCTGGGATTGGCCATCATCACCGGCGGCACTGGTCACTGGTTGCTCACCACTAAGTCACGTGCAAACGAAAACTTGTGGGGTCGCTTTTTGGCACCACGCTAAGACGCTATGCTGCCAAAAAGCTGCAGTTCCTGTAATGGCCACTTGAGGCTGACTCCAAAAGCGAGCGAATTTCCACAGACCCTCATGTTAAAATGCCCAACTTTACAGCAGTTTTGGTCTCTGTAGCTAATTTCTCCTTTCATGTTGACTGTATATGGGGTGAGTTTTTCCACAACATTGACAAGTTGCAACTACAGCGACAACGTTGCTTAGGTAAAATAACCATGGCATAACGCCAGATTTACAGAGTATGGACATAGCCATAGCTGTCGCTATTTTGGTGAGCTGCATTCTACAGCAGAAAAACACCTCAAAATAAAAGCTCCGTGCCAGAAATTCCAGACCCGCTGAGCTAGGAGACACCATATGTCAAAGAAGGACTTCTTAGTAATTGTGATCTGAAAAGATTCAGTTCGTTTACTTAGGGGCAGTTCATCTTGGACTCACTTGGGTCTTTCTCGTGAAACCAATTGTTTCCCTCATGAAAGGCCGTCAGCTTTAGATAAAGTGTTTGTTTTTATACCTTATGTTCAGTCATAGATTTTTTAGAGCTAATTGGCCAACTGTTCACAACAATCAGAGGAAAAACTCCCAAACAACATGAAAAAGTCCCAAACTCTCTACTTCAGTGAAGACAAACTTTTGCAGGGCAGTTTGAAGTGAAGAGATATATATATGAGGTAATGTACTGACCATGAAGCTCCTCATTTAGTTTGTGTGTGACTTTTTGTCTAGATATCAGGTTTACATGTGAAGGTCTCTCCATTTCTGCAAGTTTCTCCTTTCTCCCCTCATCAAGTGGTCATGATTTCTTCATTGCTTAAACAGTCCAGAAAGGTCAAAGTTTTCAGTTATGAGCCTGAGTCAGGATTTCCTGAGGCTTTCAAGCTCCTCGTTTGAAGAGGGAACAGTGTGCTGATATTATTGTTCCCCAGTTGCCCGTCTCCTGATCTCTAGAATAAAACTGTCCCTGCTCTCTCGATCTTATTGATCTGTAAACCTTGACAAATGTCAGAGCGCGCCAGGTTCAAAGCAGACAGCTCTGCATTGTCATCCACGTTATGTGTTGGTTTACACTTCAGAGAACATCACAATGAATATGCACCACATGTCTTTGACACACGGTCATTCAGCTCTGTGTAGACGTATGTTCCGACTGCACGGGTTGTAATCAGCTGGCGTTTGAGGGTAACATCTATCTCACTGTCACGCTGTAGTCCATAGGGAGAGACATACAGGCTAACACTCGGACTGCACTGACACACACACACCCACACACCTCATCTCTGTCTGGCAGACCACTGGTTACTCATTAGATAAAGGGGCTAAAGGGGCAGACTGGAGACAAAAAGCAGCCATGTTAAGCTCTTTGATTTCCCCCTCTACTTTCTTAGCAGTAGTAAAATCTCTTCATCTTCTTTATGTGTATCACTGAATAATTTTTATGCTGTCTGAATTTTATAGTATCACAAAATTAACAACATCTTTGTTCTCACCAACAAAATCAAAAACCTGGAACTACTTAATGTTTAATTTGTACCACATTTATTTTCACAGAATAACAGCTTAACAACAGGTATGGTCAGGGGCGTAGTTCCAAATTATTGGTCTCTGCAGGCCCCCCGTCCTCCCTCTCTTGATCCATGTCTCTCAATTGCACCATTTTTGTGCCTTAAAGGGGTGGGAGGGGCTTTAGAGAGATTCCGCTACTTAAAGTTCAGTGTTACAACTGATTTATTTAGAATTACAAGCAACACCAAACTTTATTTTATTTTATTTTGTTTGATTTAATTTAATTTAATTCTACTATTAAATGGAGAAACCTCTGTCCGTCCGTCATCATCCTCCTCACTGCTTTGACCTACTTCTGAGAACTTGCACATATAGGCTTTCATCTTGGTCATGTGCAGACAGCCACCATGTCGTTTTTGCACTTTTCCCACATTTCTACTGTTTATATTCGCGTTTTTGTCCACTACCCATTCATACTGTGAGCACCATCAGCAGCAGTAATATTTATTACACAGTGCATTAACAGTGCTCTGATTTTGCATCTCCTCTATTATACTGTTTTTGATTTCTTATTCCTCTATACATAACACATCCCCGGGTATGGACTAGTTTAATTTAACTTAACTTAATTAAATTAATTTACTTTAATTTATTTTAATTTTTCTGGCTATTGCCAATTTTCAACTCTTGTCCCAAGTTAAGCTTTTACATGTAGACCTAAAATGTTAATAAACAATATACAGTTTAAAACATCATACAACCACAATACACTATAAACATAGAAGGCACAATAAAATACATAAACGTAAATACATAACGTATGTAAAAGTACACATACCATAACACATACACCACAATATCCTACAATATATCTACTACAATACACATACCACTATACACATACTAAAGTTTACATTCCACCATACACAAATACACTTACACCCCTTAAAGGTTTGAGCACATTTAGCTGAGAGTGGGTACAGCTCTGGTTTGCTTTTAGCCATTATTTGACCTTTGTTGTGAAGGATGGTAAATCTGTAATCAGTTTGATTTCAGTTAGTATTGTGTCCTAGAGTTGACAGCCCTTTACACAAAAAACTTAATTGTCCAAATTTAGATTTACAATATGATATTTATATCATATTATCTCACTGTGGCCCTGGATAATCAGTCCCACTTTCCCCCCACTACAACGCCCCTGGTTATGGCACTTTTGCCGCCACATGCCTTTGTCATGTGCAATGCAAATTATTGTGTGGATTTGTGCATTGGAGGTGTTAATACGTGTTATTTAACAATGATGCAAATACTCATCTACAGTTGCAGCTGACATTATAGGTGAAAAAAAATGTTTTCCAGCAACTGGAGCTGCTGACCCCTAAAATCTCATCTCATGTCCTACAGACTGAACAACATGGACTATTTGATGTTTGCTCAGAACAAATGTTCATCTTAATTATCTAACAGAGATTATTAGTAAGAGAATTTAGAAATGTTTTCTGTCCTACACCCTGATCACTAACTGGGCACTTTAAGCAGGCAACAGAACGTTTCATTCATCTTGATATTAACCCTGTCCAATTAAAAGTAATTGGTTGACCTTTTCAGTTCACCTGGCTTTGTCAAAGGACTAATCAAGAGTACCCTTAGGACCTGTGAGCCAGCCAATTTGTACAGTAGGTCTCTAAAATACAAAGACTTAGGTCTTGTATTTTTATTATAAAAAGCTACAACTAAACTTTTAGCTTTCAAAATAATCCCTGAAGTTACGCTGCTCCTTGTGTGTAAATACACACAATGTCTCTCTTATTGTGGAGTCAGACAGCAGCTCTGCTCTGATCTCTGCTATGTTCACATTGTAGTGAATGTAATTAATATATTCCTCATTAGTGATTATTATTTCACCCTCCCACAACCTGTATATGTAGGCGCATCCTAATGCAGACTAACAGGCAGGTTTAGGTTTTAACAAAAAGAGAGGGTTAATACAGCCGAAAAAAAACATCCAGATACAGCAGGCGACCGAAAGTCCAAATGAAAGCTGAACAAAAACCAAACCGAACTCAGGCAAAAAATCCAAACACAAGACATGAAGCAGGACACGGAGCATGGACCACATCAAGAACGCAGGCAAGACTGCAGGATGAGCAACAGGAGCTTAAATATGAAATGAAGACGTCTCCAGTGAGAACAGAACCATCCATCCAATACTGCGCAATGTGTCTTCACTTCTCACAAGTATGGCTTTGCTTTTATTTGGCCCTGATGTCTCCATCTTTTCACTTGCTGCGGTGCACCCGTCTGCCTGCCTCATAAATCCTACAACATGTCCCTACATTCTGTCTCCAGTTTACTGTCTCAGCCAGCCTCGGGGCAGACAGGCTAAACTGACGTAGTGGGCGGTGAGGCTGCCCTGTTTAAAGTTTCCCTTAGTTACAAGATTTCTAATCAAAGTTTAAAAAAACATGCACTAAACTTCAGACACCTTTTGTTTACTGCAGCCAGTATACTTCCCATAACATCAGGTTGATTGAGGGCCACAGTTGTGTCCCGTCAACTCTGTATTCAGTCCTATAAGAACATCGCTGCTGAATCAAGAAGGTTGGCTGAACTTCATTTGAACTTGATTTGCATTAAAAGGACGGGATTACACAAGATGCTGACATCAAACAAATCTGCATGCACATACATCATGTATGTGTCTGGACAAGCACTGTGTATGTCCTGAGATTGGACGAGCGCTGTCCGCCTTATGTCTAATGTATTTATGTTTTACCCTTAACATTTGATAAAAGTCTTTTAGGACATGCTTTTGCAACAGCTGATGCTTTTTTTCCCCCACTTGGTAAGAAAACAAGAGAATTATCTGTCATTTGGGCTAAACTGTGTTTTGTTTTGGAATATTTCTGCAGTCATTAGAAATGTTTTGTTTGTCAGAAATGTCATACGTCATGTAGGATTTTTGCAGCCATATCAGTTTTACTAAGGCACATACACTGCCTCAATAAGTTTGTTTTTAGCCACATAAAAAAGCCCCACCAAAAAAAATCATTATCAGTTTAAGCATAGGCTGTATTTAGTCCAGATTACACATTATAAGAGGAGTTACATTATGAAATATTGACCTCCCGAGGGTTTAATAAAGGTAGACTAGATTTTAGGATTTTAGTAACACTTTACTTGACAGTATCTACATGAGGGTGACATGACACTGTCATGAACTTGTCATGGACACTATGTACATGTCATAAACGTTTATGACTGCTGTCATTAAGTGTCATTCGTTTTTTGTTATGACACGTTGACATTGTTTGGGTTGTCTTGATTATGACAACTTGACATTAATTAAAGTGACATTACCAGAAGTTGTCTTTGGCATGACAACTTGACATTAAATTTGTTTGGGATGTCCTTATAATAACAAGTTGACATTAACCAGGATGACATTACCAGAAGATGTCTTTGTCATAACAATAATAATCATTATGTCAACTTGTCATAAACACAAGAAGAGGTGCATTTCTTGTTCATGTGAAGTTGTCATGACAAAGACATCTTCTGGTAATGTCATCCTGGTTAATGTCAACTTGTCATTACAAAAACCGAACGACACTTAATGACAGCAGTCATAAACGTTTATGACATGTACATAAAGTTCATGACAGGTTCATGACTGCGTCATGTCATAGTTATGACAGTGTCATGTCCCTTATGTCTCTTATGTAGATACCTTCAAGTTACGTGTTACCGATTTTTGTTATATGATACATATCCAAACATGTAAAAGTCATTAAAAAGCATCACTGTAATGACCTAAACTGTGCCAACATACCATCATACATTACTTAAAGTGAAAGTAATTGTCTTTTATAAAGGTGTCAGGGTGAACATTTCTGCCTTTGACAGCTTCGTATTTAAAAAAAAATGTGGGCTCTAATTTTATAACAAATACATATTTTGATATTCATATTGCTTTGCAGAGTGGGGCTGATGTCAGGCCACTACTGATGAAGTTTCAGCTAAATCCAAGCCAGCATTGAGCAGCAACGTGTTACTTGTAAAGATATTACTTTTTCCAATAATGAGTAGTGTGACTAATTAATAAATTTACCCCAAAACCGACTTGTTACATCATTTTTGTTAGCACATCACTACTGACTTTAAAATACTGTAAACACAATGGAACGGCTCCAGACAAAGGCCAACATCACTGCAGCCCAAGCGCAGACATTTAAGATTCGTGGCTGTGTTGCCTCTTTGTCCGGTGCTCCAGGAAGAATGAAATGAACATCTGACTGGTTTATTATTTCTTTAATGTCAGTATCATTGTATGCTAATGAGTGGATCACCCCCAGAGGGGTCACTGATATAACTGACACACTACAGGGGGTCAAACACAATGGCAAGACGTACGTAGACCGTCTGCTCTGAGCCACACACACACACACACACACACACACACACACAAACGTACCCCATGTGGAGCTGTGAGGAGTTTCGGTGAATGGCATTGTTGTGATTAACATGTAAACAATAGCGTGGAAAAGGAAACACACACAGAGACACATGAGCATATGTACACACACAAACACACACACGCTGGCAGACACAGTGAAACCTGTTTGTGTGTGTGTGCATGAATGTGGTTTTCAGGGGGAACAATGCAGCGAGCCTCTCATTTTCATGATCTAGGTGATGAAAAACCCTCCATCACACACACACAGAGGCACATTTGCACAGTTACTGCACAGCAAAGAGGTGAATACGATTCTCTGTGTTAATTAAGGTCAAGTTCAGCATGTTTAAGCACCGATTACTTGGGTTTCTTATTCATCTACACCTGGTAAAATGCGATCAAGACCCAATAAATGTGTCATTTAATAATTCCATCAGTGCCTCTGTGGCTGTATTCATATTCTGAACTTGGATGTCTACTTGACTGGCCTTCTGCATGCGTCAGGCTCTCATCACAGTCCTCGCACTAGTCATCATTTTGAAGCATCCTCACACTTCACAACATGTACAGTAGAGGCATCTGTTTCACTTCCCAGCATTACTCATCTCTGGGCTTGGGAGGTTATTTCCTGTATTGATTTTAAGAGGAACCATCCCAGCTGCAGCTCTTTCTTTTCAAACTGTCCCTGAACAAGTCTCTGGATTATAGTAATGACAGTGCAAGTGTACAAGGGAACCCCTGCCTTTATGCTGTGAGTGCTGCATCCTCCTGTGTTTCTATGTGTGTCCTGAAAGATGTTCTTTCAAATATAAATCACACTTCCAAGCGGCGATGAATTCTGAAGAGCTCCCATGATCAAGGTTATTGTCCTCAAGTGTGTATGCTGCCTCAGACTGCATCGTTCTATAAGCTAAACCCTCCCTTGCCTTGGGACTTCACTAAATTAAAGGCATGCTGGCATCTCTTTCAAGACCTCAGATCTCTGCGAGTACCGCTGAGCAAACTTTCAGTGTCTGTACGGCTCCTGTGAATGTTAATTTTTTTTTCGTGCTCCTGCACACACTGCCAGACAGCCCTTAACTTTTTGTTTGTCTTTGAAGATACTGTTGTCAGAGCTTCTGAATACCAGGAAAGCAGAACAATAGAGTCTGTGATTTGATAGATTTGACTGAGGGTCTAATGATAAGAGGCGTTTGCGTGATGTACAGATTATAAAGCCCTTTGAGGCAAATTTGTGATTGTGAGTTTGGGCTTTATAGATAAAACTTACTCAACTTGACTTAAAGTTATTAATGCTGACTGATTTATTTTGGTGCTTTATTTCTAAATAAATGGATAGGTGGGCTTAAAACATGTTGAATTTGACACTGGAGGTCGCTGTACTGAACCCATCCTTTGCCAGCAGTGAACATGGGTTTCTTTTAACCATGTAGACCAGGGGTGTCAAACTCAATGTAGTTTACGGGCCACATACAGTCCGATTCGATCGCAGGTGGAATTAATTTACAAAACAGGTGACAAACTGCCTGTGGTGTCGTCAGAAGAACAAATGCAGTTTCAGTAATATAAGTTTTTCCACATTCAGTCTACTACTCACTATCATTACGTGTGCATTTTTCTGTACATTTCCATTCCTGTGTAGTAATCCTGACATCATCACACCAAACTAAAGTGACAGATAAGAACTGTAAAAGCCTCTGAAGCAGCATTTTACAAGAAGAAAGCTACTCAGTGTTTAACTTGCTCCTGAAACCTGGCACCTCTTTGCCTCCACAAGTGCACCACTGTTAGGTGTGTAAGGCAGGGGCGATTGCTCTGAGACAAGGGAGGCTGAACTTGCCCTAAAATTTCATAGAAGAAATGGTCAAATATGCACTATTGAATTTACATTAGGTCATCCAGCAGGCCGCATTGGACCCTTTTGCGGACCATATGGTTTACACCTCTGATATAGATGGTCCTTCCTTAACCTTAACCATGTATGCTAGTACCAGTTGTCTCAGAATATCCAAACCTTTACCTCTGAAGTTACACATCAAAAATCAGAAATAAACAGAAGAAGAGAGCAGGATGTAACGAATGGGGGGCTTAACAGCGATGAAGAGTTGCAACAAATTATTGACATTTTATAGGAGTTTTAAAATTAGGTCAAAATTTCTGTAAGAGTGAAAATTATTTAATTTTTTTAAAAACATAAAGAACATTTCCCCAACCTGGAAAAACCAAAATCATGTTTTACTATAATGCAACTGTGTAACATAGATTTTCCAGCGGTGTACAAGTGCTCTAGTGGTCTTAAGTATGTACTTTGTAATCACAACGTCCCTGTTTCGAGACCTCTCGTTGCACCCTCCTCATGCTCTGCCCTCTCAGTTTCATGTCCAGTAAAGGCCAAAGAAAAAATGGCAGAAGATCATCTTTTATAAACGACAAAAAAGTGAAAGCAGTTCTTGCCATCGTGAAATGAAGGGCTCCTTTCCGAGCAGCCCTCCTCCTGTACAAACACAGACACACACCTCAAATCATGTCACAGAGCCGAGAACACAGGTGTGAGATGTAGGCTGTGATTATGGTTAGTAATGAACACATAAATCCGTGTGTGCGTCTGTTTGTGTGTGTGTTACGCATTGCAGCTTGAGGGGGGCGTTAGGATGTGTCTGTGTGTTTTTCAGAGGACCCCCTCTGTGTTGCAACATGCTCCTGCACACTCTCCTATACTCCAGATGGTGTAGGTGACTCACACACAGACACACACACTCACACACACACACATTCAAAGTGCCAGACAGACATATAGTAAGCAGCGGAGATGTCAGTGATTACAGATTGGTGACAGGATTTGATTAATTACTCCTGATAGAGGCTGAATGTGTCTCGATGTTCAGCAAAATGCATAATGGTCCACGTTATAGGCGAAGTCTGCTCATATGCAAATATTAAACGCACAAATCTTTTCTGAGAGCTGCAGTGAGGATTTACTGACTGAACAAGTGTTTGTGTATATGTGTATGTGGGCTTTATGATACTGGTTCATTACGTCTCCAGAGCAATGGTGGAAATAAAGAGAGAAAGAGACAAGATGAAGCAAATGTAAAGGCGAAGCTATTCGGGAGACTGAGACAGAGAAAGTGGAGAGTAGAGGCTGGGACTGCCTCTGAATGGTGAATAGAGAAATTATAAATATTTTTATTCATCTTTTATTTGGCCAGGGAGGTCCCACTGAGATACAAAATCTCTTCTTCTAGAAAGACCTGATCAGGGATAAAAGTATTAGAGAGTATTTTGGACAAATAGTTTTACATTTTGTGAATTAAGAGAGGTAGATGAGAAGATTAACACCACACTCTGCAGGTTAACTATAGAGCCTGAGGCAGGAGGCAGATAGCTTAGCTTAGCATAAAACACTGAAGTAGAGGGGAAACAGCTGGCTTGGCTCTGTCCAGTGATTAAAACATCCTCGTAGCAGCATACATAGACTGAATGTAGCCACCATGATATCATTAATTGTTATGTAAACTCCCTTTTTGAAGCCTCAAGTTGTGTCCGTTACCAGCTTGGATTTTTGGAGCCAGAACTGCCCAAATTGGGAGAGAGGGTAGAGCTGTGGATAAGGGAGGGGTGGATCTGACTCAGATTGTAGCAATGCCTCGTGTTAAGCAACCACACCCTTAAACCTGCATAACTTGAAGCCTTGATAGAGTGTAAACATGTTAGTTATATTAAGTTCACCCATTATCAGTGTTGGAAACTAACTTTTTGTCCACTCAACACTGTGGCCAGTGGATTCCAAAGTCTTGTTGTTGGCTGGTAAATGACGCAAGTGTGCCGGTCTGCCGGGCCTGTCGACTAGCTCGCTCTTCATCATGGTTGTCCAGAGTGAATGTGTAATTACAGGGATAATTCGTGGTGGCATATCAAACGCTTTCTCAGTCCCTTCTGTCTTTAGAATCTTTTGCCTCCGGCGTCTTCCTCGTGGTGTTCCCGTTCAACTCAAACACCTCTCCAGCTTGTGGCGTGGTGAGCTGCTATCCATCTGTTTGTTTGGGTGTAGCACCAGTGCGTCATTTCATGCTGCATTTCTACTGGTTGGTTAAGAGACAAAGGTGGTAACAGCAGTCACACCGTGAGATGGTCATCCCAAATTTCTCAGTACTTGTCCTTGATCGTAAGACTATGACATCAGCCATCCTTGAACTTTCCTCATAGTGCGAAGTCGGACCATCGTTTTAGAGCCACAACCAAATATATCGCCACGTTCTTTCACGATTGATTGATTGATTGATCCCGAAGGAAATTTGTCTTGGACAAGAGGCCACTGCATTAGACACATCACAATATACCAAGAACACAACACAGCAAAAACAGTGCAAACATACAATATGTGTATGGTCAATTCATTCTGTAACCTGAGTCGTCAGTGTCTGTATCCATCAAACCCAGTATAGCAGTATCATCTGAGAACTTAACTATACAGGTGCTAGGGTGAGTACTTGTGCAATCGTTTGTATATAATGTGAATAAAAGGGCCGAGCCAGCACAACCTTGGAGCACCCCTGTGTTACTTACTTTTACCTCAGACAGTGTCTGGTTCACTCGGGTCCACTGGGACCTGTCGGTCAAAAATGAGTGATACCACCTGATGGTATGTGGGTTGACAGACATCTCCCTGAGTTTTTTTTAGAAGGATGTGTGGCTGCAGGGCATTAAAAGCAGAGCTGAAGTCTACCAGTAATAATCTAGCATAGCCTTGGGATTTTCAAGATGTTGCAGAATGAGATGGTATATGGTAAGAACTGCGTCATCAGTGCTACGGTTGCTGATGGGCATCTAACTGGTCATGTATATCTTCCTTCAGCTTCCCCACCATCAACTTCTCTAGACATTTAATAACATTGGATGTTAGGGCCACTGGTCTGTAATCATTATTTTCTTGGGGGGTAGGTTTTTTTTAGGCACATGATTTATGACTGCCTCTTTCCAGAGGGATGGGACTACACCTGAGTCAACTGACTCCTGGTAGACAGGGGCCCAGGCTGGTGCAAACTCCTCTGCAAATGTTTTCAAGAGGAAAGCTGAGACCTGGTCTGGCCCTGTACCCTTTTTAGTGTCAATTAACTTAACGACGATGGTCGTCTTTCGCCTGGAACAGCCAAAAATCGCAGTGTACACCAAGCTTAAAGCTCACAAATGAACACTGTGTATTGCTTGTTGAGGTGGCAGTAGCTCAGCCCATAGGGATTTGGGTTGGCAACCGGAGGATTGCCCATTTAAGTCCAGACCAAACATTGAGTGTGGACTTGTAGCTAGAGAAGCGCCAGTTCGCCTCTTGGGAACTGTCAAAGAGCCCCTGAGCAAGGTAACAAACCCCCAACTGCTCAGAGCCCCTGTTCATGAGCAGCCCCCTCGCTCTGACATCCCTCCATTTAATGCATGTATAGGTCCTGTTTGTGCATGTGTGTTTATTTTGGGCCTGTGTGTGTATGACAACAGAGAATAACTAAAACCGGAAAAAAAGTACAAAAACAGGAATGTTTATGACAAACAATAGTTTCATCCTCTCAACTGTGCAGCATTCCCGCTGGTTGCCAGGCAACCTCAATTCAACAACAAGACTCAGTTAAGTAAATTTGGTTTGCCAAGAAATAGTTACACCATGTAGCTAAATTATTGTTTATGTAGTATGTGTTAATTAATGAGCATCAGAAGTGTCCGTGGGCTTTTTCAGTCTTTATGCTAAGCTAGGCTAATGGCCTCCATCTTTAAAGCACAGACATGAGAGTGGTGTGGTGGAAAGAAGGCATATTTTCCAAAAAAGGCATGTGTCCAGAAGACTGTGTCAATCAGATGTGGTGTGTTTTTGTCATGTTTTAAGCTCATCAATTTTTTTTTTTTGTAACTTAATCATCCACTTGACTACCTGGATTCTTTCATGGCACACCCTAGCGATGGAAGTATCGGCATATTTTTCCTTGTATTGAGCATGGCGAACACTGGGGGATAAATGAGCATCAAATGTGGAAACTTTTCTCTCAGTGTGCCCTGTGAAAGCAACCAACTTAGATTGAAAATGTCAAGATATCCCTTTAACAAGGCAGATGCGATCAAATTGTACACTTCCTGTTCAGCAGACCAGGCATTTGGGATTTCTGGGGATTACACGAAAGGTCTACTGTGAACAGCACGAACTCTAATCACGTCGCTCCAAAAACACAATTCTCCACAATGCATTTCTCTGAAAATCCAACAACTGTGCACAAAGAAAAAATGTCTGTGCCCTCTGTTTGTTGGACTGAGAGAGTAAATGGGCCCCTTAAGGCCGAGCTATGTGACCATCGAGACAATGGGGTATTTTACAACTCCCTCCAGCCATTTAGACGGCTATTTCTAAAGCAGTGGCAGCCACTTTAGCCGGGGTCCCACATGGTGCTGTGGGCGGATATGGATAGACAGGGCAATTACACTGGATTTTTCATACACACACACACACACACAGACACACACGCTAACACACATACTTACATGCACTTCTAATAGCACTGTGATTTTGAGCACCTAGGGAGGTGACCATGAGACATTCACACACACGCCTGTCCTTTGTCTCAGCTGTAAGCCCTCCTATGTCATCTAACGCAGTAATCTATGGCATCATTAACAGCAGTAATTAACATATGTTATCCATGAACATCTGATACCAAAACCAGTCAGTCTGCCTCCCTCTCTTTGTCTCCCTCTTTGCCCGTTTTTTCTTTAATCATGTAAGAAAATAAGACGGCAGCGTCAAACCCACCTCCTCAGCAGCTCAACACCTCCTCAGGAATCTACAGTTTAATCTGCAAGTTCATAAATCCCCATTCTGCGTCTCTGGGTCATAGGAAGAAAATCTGAGATTGAGTGGTATGCCACTTAAAAAATTGTGGCTAAAGATAGTACTGTAGCTGGCAGGACCTTTCACGGTGTGTATCTGTGGGTGGTTTAGAAGCTCCTCTGAACCCCTGCTGTTATTCTGTAAAGAACCGAGCAGCCTGCAGCCCGATAATGGCTCCACTGAATAGCTGCATGATTATACCTCTTTCTGTGAAATGTTTGTCTTTTTCCCCTTTTCTGCATTTTTGTCTGCATCTCTCCTCTTTGTCTGTTTTGTTCTTTCAGCTTTTATTGTTATTTTCTCCTCTTCTCCGTTGCTTCTTCCTCTTTCATTATTGTCTGTACTGCAACCTCTTTTCTTTGTTATTGACAGGTCTTGAATTCATGACACACTCTCATCCATCCATCCATCCATCCATCCATCCATCCAATCTCACTGTTCTATCCCCATTTGAACAATTTTTGTGCCTCCCTGTGACTCCTCAGGTGTGGCTAATTGGATAATAACCAGTTTTGCCTTTGGGCATCAAGTTGTATGAGTTAGTTAATTTTGAGTATTCTCTCACCTTTAAGCCAAATTATATATTATATTTGTAATTGTCATACATATTGCATCTATCTAATCAACTATGCAGAATTTTCCTAACATACTCATACAAAAGTAAGAAGTGTCTGGAAGTGTGTGGCGGTGTATTTAACATGGTTTATGGTTACAATATGCAACCATAAACCCAGTGTGAGGTTAGCACACCAGAAAATGCAACACATTCTCACTCCGACCTCGTCACATATTGATGTTTGGTTTCCATGTCCACATACAACATGCAAGGTACACTGGGTGTGTGCATGCATTGTCTTCTTTCAAAATACGCTTAACAGGAAAATTAACATTTACATACAGTCTCTTTCAAAATAAACGCACTACGTTGATACAACAACACTTTTTTTCCCTTCAACTTTGGGTTTGCGACAAGAGAACAGTGTTTGGCTTTAGAATTTTATTGGGTGTGCACACTGCTCTCCTGGGTGAAAGCTAGTGTTTGTTGATCCATCCACCACCCCTTCTGCCCGCCCCAGCTGGACTTTCGCCGCCTTAACGTTCGTCCTTGTCCCACCGTGTTTCCCCCTAATGCCTAAACTATAACGGCAACCAGCCGCGTATCATGCCGAAAGGACGCCTTCTTTCATTGGTTTCCGACACTGCCCAAGTGCCAGATTTCGCCTACTTGGGAGTTTGATCATGCTCAAAAATGATGTAATCACCACTTTTGTATCGAGCACAAAGGCTCCAAATAGTTGTCATGGCAATTGGTAATCAAGGTAATCAATAATCAAGGTGCAGACTGATAAAGGAGGAAATACAGTGAGTGCTGAACGGAGCAGTGAGTGACAACAACCGTGCACACATTTAAAGGCACTGTCATGATGGAAACGCAAGGGTGTAGGTACCATGTCTGAAGGGTTACCGTTGGTTCCAAAGGTACCATACTGACAGTGTTTGGTGGAAACGTGGCTCAAGCCTTTATCTGCAGAGACCCTGTCCTCTGTCTGTCTGTGCTTTTATTGTCAGTACGTTTATGGGCATAGCATGCAGGTGAAGTCAGGACTTTAAATAAAGATAGCGTAAGGGCCACACATCCAAGAGGAAGCAATGAAAATCACAGATACAGCACCGAAAAAAACACATGTATAGTGAAGCGAGACACTAAGCGATTGACAATTTGGGGCTGGCTTTCACTTTTACTGGCAATACAGTTTACACACAGTGACCGCAATTCCTATATTGCATAGTATACCTTCAAAGATATCACAGCTGTTCTGTCAAAAGTTTGTAGATTAAGTTCTTTTTTATTTGACCTTCCTGTGGCATTTAAGAAAATGACATCCTTTGTGAGATGACCTTGTGTTTGTGTGTGTATGATTGCTGCATCAGTGTCTGCTGTAACTAATGCATGCTGCTACACACTCAGTTAAACCCCTCACCTGGTACGGCCTCCATCCTCCCTCCTTCAGTGTCCTCAGTAACCTTCTATTGTCTGTATATTCTATCATCTGCTAATGCATGCTCCTGTATCAACACACAGGTGCCTACACACCACCTACACACACACAGAACACAGTCACAGGCCTTATGCGTGCTCTCCACACACATATACGCATCCCACCCTCTAACACACGCACACACACATACTCATAATGCATGCTATGGCTTTATTATAACTTAATGCTAATCTTACAGCATCGCATTATTAGCTGTTAATGTATTCTGGGACACTATTAGCTGCTAACACTAATGCTAGGGCACTATTAATGCTTAATGCTAATGCAGTAACAGTGAGAGTCCTGAGCCAGCCCGCCCATCCAGGATTATACCAAGCTTTATAATCCCTTGTTAGCTAGCAGCGGAGGCATACATCACACCTCCAAACTAATCTGAACGCTGTGTGACAGCTACACACCCCGCCTTGTCCTCATCTACTCCCATAATCTACTCCTTCTGGGATAGTCTATCAGCTACACTGGTGACGATATGTACACACCACAGTTGTTGTCAGGACAATCTTCCTTCAGTCTAAAGCAAATTACGGGATCACAGTACAATTTGTAAAGTATATATGTTGGCTTTAGCCATTTTCTGGTTGCCAGAGGGGGTCAAAAGCCATTATAGACACAATATGCACTCTGTTATGTTGTACAGCACTCAGACTTTTGTCTAGTATATGCCTCAGGATAATGTCAGTTCAGACAAACCAGTCTGACTCAGTGGATGGATTGCTATTGCTTCCTTTCACTCTCAAATGTTCTCCTTTGCTGTTGTCTGAATCTCCCCCTCTAAGAGAAATAAGTGATCGAGTTAAGCTACATGCTGATAAAGACAGCAAATACAGGGCCTTGCGTTTCATATTGCATAGCACAAGGCTGTTGAGCCACTGCAGCATGCTGTACACTGATTTTCAGCCAGGTTTCACACCAAAAACTTGGGGAGAAAATATGCATTAAATGGGATTCTGTCATTGACTGGAAGCTGAAGTTATGATGATAATTTTACTGTGGAAAAGAATAATGGAACATTAATTATGTACATCTCCGAATTCCTGCAGTTATGTATCTCTAGGCCCTGATGCTCTTCTCTTACGCCATGCGTCGTGTTGTAATGATACTGATGTAATAATTTGGTTACGTCTTGTCTGTTTACCGTGATCACACATGGACAGTGTGTAAATGACCATCATTATGCTGTTACGCACAGTCAAACATGCCGCACGCACAGCAGCGCAGCACACACACTCAAGTGATGCGCAGTTAATAGACACTTGCTGTGGCCTAACCTTTGATGCAATCTCACTCACGCACTACACATAATACACAAACATAATTGAATTAGAGTCTTACCATTGTTTTCAAGTCTTTATCTTCATGAACTCAAGTAGATTTTGTCGTCTTGCATTTTCATGAGTTCAGACTGAATATTTACCGCTTCCTGCCTGAAATGTAATCTCTGTCCTGTGTTGCATTCAGGCGTTGTCACGTAAATTGCCGGTAAACCAGAGCTGTGTACACGGCTCTGTAGCATGCATCTGCATCTCGCTGGTAAAGGAGCTAAACTTAGTGTGTTAACCTGGATGTTTCCATCAATGCCGATCGAAGCCATTGGCGATAAATACCCGTCACTGCTGCAGTCATTTGACCAGGGTGTGAATGTCAATTAAAACCTTGTCCATTACATTTAAAAAGCCAGATGTTAGCAGGTGTTAGGGTTTTTTGTGCACTGGGGGAGATCCATCCATCCATCCATCCATCCATCCATCCATCCATTTTCTTCACTCACTCATTGTTCAGGGTCATGAGGGGGGTACATTCTCTCCCAGCATGCATGAAGCAAGAGGCAGGGTACACTTTGAAGAGGTCACCAGTCCACCACAGTCTCTCATGTGGCTGTACGTCTGGCAACTGGAGATTAAAACAAACCAGACACGTCTAAGTCCGGTCAAACCAAAGGAAAAATAAGATAAATATTTGCTTGTCTGGACTTCTTGCCCTGTGTTTGGTCAAACACTAATCTTACCGGCCGAGTTGACCTTGCTGTATTGTGACTGCTGTATTAAAGTTGCGGTCTTACTCTTCAGACTGGCAGGCAAACAGATAGACAATGTATCTCAATGGCCAGAGGTTCAGGTAGGCAACATACATACTTAGTAATGCCCTTTTCTCTTCTGGTTATCACACCATGATAAGAAAACAGCGGATGGAAAGCTGAGAAGCATGATAGGAGGGGAGGAGGGGGGCAAAGAGAGGCAGTGGTGGGGAGAGAAGAGAGGTGAAAGAGGGGCGATAGGGATGAGAGGAGGAGCAGGAGGCAAAAAGGGGGGAGGGAGGGGGAGACCGGAGAGGAGTGGGGAGATAATGTACTGTAGGCTGATTAATGTCAAAGGCGCTGAGTCCTGAATACTTATGAAGCAGATGTCAATGGAGCTTTACCCCGCAAGGTTACACAGAGGGAGGGGTAGGATGGGAAGGGAAAGGCGTGTGTGTGTGTGTGGGAGGGGGGGGTCACGATCAGAGTCGGCAGAAGGGGATGAGGAAATGAAGGTGAGAATGAAACAGAGGGAAACAATGAATGAGAAAGGAAAGAGAAACAAACAAAGCAGGGATTGTAACTAGCAGGGAGGTGGTGGAGGCCATGTCCACAATTTGAAAACGCCAATCCAAAGTTTTCCGTCCGCACAAGCAGTTTTAGATTTTATTTCTCCTTTTAAAAGTTTGTTGTCTGCAATGAAATAGCAGAAAAAACTCCTCTTCTTTTGGGTTTGTACAGCCCACTAGAGCCGGCAGCCGCACGCCATTTGAATGCAAGCGGCTTTCTGCAGTTTTTGAAGCTTTGTTTGTTGTTTACAGAGCGAACGTGAGGGGCAGACTGTACCGGAGAGCCGTTTTGGATGTGTCATGGATCACATGACAATCAAACAACACTCATACATCAGCATTTTTGAAAAGCTCCTCGTCCACATCAAAAGGCATATCCAGAGTTCTCAGATGTATTCACTTTGAGCGTTTTTTTGAAGGTCTGTGTTTGTTGGATGGGATGCCAAAAAAGGAAAAGAAGACAAAATTATTCATTGAGGACATGAGGCAGGGAGAGCAAGTGGTCCAGACAGTAAAGTCGGTGTGCGTATCCAGATTTATGTGTATGTGTGTGTGTGTGTGTGTGTGTGTGTGTGTGTGTGTGTGTGTGTGTGTTCAAAAACAAGAAACCTGTGGACTGAATCAGCAAAGCCTGTATGCCTGAATAAGCCACCACATCTGACTGAACAGCACAAGGTGAACATTCATCTTAAGCGAGTGGATTCAACACCAAAAGGGCAACACACAGTGCAGCTGGAGTGCGTAATGTATTCTGTGTTAAAAAAAACTGTCACATACAAACAAACAAAAGCCAAGCAACGCTCCTGATCCCACTGATGTGCCCCTGCAGGACCAGACCCCCCTCACCCCTCCCTCCCCATCCCTGCCTGTCACTACTCGTAGACAACAATAGACCTTACAGCCTGTTTGTTATTGATGACAGAGCAGCAACCTTTCACCTCTGACCTCTAGGAGCAGCCTTGACCTCAGGTTTGACCTCTTGGGACAGTTGTAATGATACTGGGATACATCTAATGACCCCTGGGCAGGAAAAAGGTCATTGATGAAAGGTCAAGAGCAGATGTCCTACCACCATGGTGACCTCAGTGAGGGACTGGATCTGCTGATCAACTGACCGCACAGTCAATTAAGGGAGTAGAGGAGATGGCGCGGGGAGGAAACGCTGGGCGTCTGTTATCAGAGATTACAGGTTAGTGCTGCTCACAGATCATTCAAAGGACGCTTTCTGTCTGACGCGTGAGTCAGGACCTGGTGAAGAAAGGAGAGACAAACAGGAGCTGTGTGAAGAGGGTGAGGAGCAGTGGGGGCTGGATTATATGATTTAAGTATCAATAAAGCTTGTTTGGTATCTTGCTTTTAGTATCGATATCAAAATGGACCCGTCTAATGTTAGATCACCGTCTGGGCGCATGAACACGCTTCATTCACTCTTTTCTGCATTTGTGCAGCGCCTAGTTCATTCAGAGAATTCACACAGTAAATATGTTTTTTCCAAATGAAAATGCCAAATGGCAAACTATGTCAGAATAAATGTTGGCATTGTGTGTTTCAGCAAATAACAGATATGACAGATATGTGTATGTTGTTATGCAGTGGATATGTTAAAGCTTCACATATCAACGACGCTTTAGTTAATGTGTGGTGAGGTTAGGCCACCAAAACCACTTAAGTTCAGAAAAGATCATGTTTTGGCTTAAAATACCTGTCCTTGGCTGCACAATCCTAGCTGGAAAAGCAGCAATGCCACAGGAAACACAGTGATGGGTCCCTAAAAATACCCATGTGTGGGCGCTCAAAAGCCGTAGGAAACACAGTGATGGGCCCCTAAAAATACCCATGTGTGGGCGCTGAAAAGCCGTAGGAAACACAGTGATGGGTCCCTAAAAATACACATGTGTTGGCGCTCAAAAGCCGTAGGAAACACAGTGATGGGCCCCTAAAAATACCCATGTGTTGGCGCTGAAAAGCCGCTGGAAAAACACAAGTTGCTCAAAAACACCCATGTTTTTGCTTAAAATATCCACTTTTTGTGGCATTATCTTCGGTGGAAATGCAGCAATGTCTCAATAAAAAGCTACCGCCTTTTGTGACACTATCCCCGGTTGAAACTCTGTGATGCCTCTGTAGAAAACAAACGTTTTTCTTGGCACTATCTCTGGTGGAAATACGACGACGGAACCCTAAAAAACAACTAGTTGTGTTGTTCGTTGCTCTCGAACAGTGGTCTCTAGCTTGGCAGGCATCTTGCTTTGATGACAAGCCATCCCCCATCCCCTCCACCTTGCAATGACAAAGTCAACTCATATTCAGGGTCACTCTAGAAAAGTTGATATGATATGAATGAAACATACAAATTTAATGTTTCTGTAATCTGTACTTGCTTATTAATGAAGCATTCAGCTCAATAATTGTGATGCTTTGAATACCATAGTACATTAGCTGCTTTTAATTAAAAAAAAAAAATATTGATATCGGTGATTTTAGTCCTGATATTGATTGGTACTGGATGTAAAGCATTCTGTGATATCGTCCACCCCTAGTGATGCGATGCAGTACTAATGGTCAGGCCATTGGGAGCATCTGTTTGTGGTGTGTACCACCCCGTTGGTACTAATTGGCTCTTGCCGGCCCTTGTTGGCCCTTGTAATTTAGCATGTTGAATCGGCGTCTGAGCTGGAGGAGCCCATCAGTAAGAGAAATCACTTTAATTGGCAGTTCAGCTGAGACACAAAAGTGAGCAAAGCAAACATGCAGCTAAAGTCAAGAGGGCATGAGATTGAAATAAACTTGTTATATGAGGTAAAAACATTTTTCAGCCATTGAGCTCTTTAGCAGAAACGATTCATAATTGTTGTCTAGCTCACAGTAAATATCCTTTGTTCTTTCAACATTGGGTTTTGTTGTTAATGTGCTAACTGTCTAACTAGGGTCTTGAATCCGTCCTGTCGGTCTGCTGGTTTCCCTTTCTGAATGATGAATACAGAGTACTGCCACCTGCTGGTATGGAGAGTTATTTCCTCTCATGCAGATGCAGTGCAGGTTGGCTGTTGGCTGTAGTCTTTGCCCCAGTCAACATTTGTATTTGGGCCCCATGTGGTTATATATGGGATTGTGCATGAGTTCCATAATGGCCGCAACTGGGTGGGTTTACCCAAGTGGGTCACACATGGGTTATGCTACGGCTACCTGGGTACCAAGTGGGTACAGGCCCATCTTATCTGGGGGCCTACTTGGGTAAAACCACAAATGTGGGCAATTGGTATGAGGCCACATGAGCCCACATACAAATGTTGGCTGCGTGCGGTGTGTTCAGGTGCAACTTTGCGGCCGAGACACAGGAGACATGAGGCAAGGCGACAGTCGGTCATCATCGCCATCAGTGTATTGTGTCTGAGGCATAAGAGAGACACCGAAAGACAGTTGCTGCCAAACATGGAGAAAAGTATGACAAAATTAAACTGCTACTGTGTAAGACGTTTGTCACCTTCCTGCCGTGTGGACCCTTGGGCAGTGTAGCAAACAGGTGCCGTGCCAGAAAGATGCACAGAGGGGTCTAACACGAAGAACTTGCTGCTACAGGTGTGTCATGGTGGGGGTTCCTCCCGTGTTTGGAGAAATACGGAGTCAAACTGTGGCTCTGCTGACATTACTATTCCTCTCTCATCTCCTTCTTCCTCTTCTCTTTCATATCTCTCCTCTACTGTCCTCTCCTCCACTCCTTTAATCTCTCTCTCTATTAGTAGTCTATTTACAGCGTATTCAGTCTGGGGTCTGCCAACACTTACCGCTCTCCAGAGTTTTATCAAGCTGCTGATAAACTCCATGCACACACACTGACATGCAGACACACATGCACGCACACGATTTTACGGAGAGATTTAATGCAGTATGTGTGTGCGTGCAGGCATGCGTTGTGTTTGTGTGTAAGTGTGTGCTTAAAAATGTGGAGGTATATAATACATACAGCCTGAGTTTCTACGTGCCGTGGGTGTGGATGTATGTAAACGTGTGTATACGTGTGTTTGTTTGCATCCATCTTGCGTGTGTCCGTGCACGTGTGTATACGTTATCAGCAGTGTCCCAGTGTGCTCGCCGAGGGCCAGTCTATTTAGTGTTCATAACAAAGCCTTTTACTGAGGCTCCAATCAGGATTAAACCCTTATCAGCACACACAGACCACAGGACACAGCCAGCCAGTGTGTGTGTGTGTGTGTGTGTGTGTGTGTGTGTGTGTGTGTGTGTGTGTGAGAGAGAGAGGGAGAGAGACAGACAGACACAGAGGGGTGGGGGGTAAAGGGGATTATTTGCTCGTGTCTGCATTGTATATTGTGTACGTGTTCATGTGTGTGTCTCTGTACATGCATCTGCATATATAATTGACCATACACGCTCATGAGTGAATGTGTTTGTGTGCACACGTGTGTCTCACTGTGATTTTGTGTACACGTGCAATCAGTGTGTGTGTGTGTGTGTTGCATCTATGGTATCTATCCTGTATGACGGGAGTCATTGGACTCAAGTGTTGCAGTAAATATGAAACTCTGGAATCACATTAAATCCAGATCCAAAGCTGGTAACCCCCCTGTGGCTTAGATAATTATCATGTGTGTGTGTGTGTGTGTGTGTGTGTGTGTGTGTGTGTGTGTGTGTGTGTGTGTGTGTGTGTGTGAGAAAGAGAGAGAGAGAGAGAGACGAGATATCTTCCTCTAATTTAACTCCTGACATCGTGATGTAGAAAGAGACAATGAGAGGTGAAAAGACTACATGATAGGAAAAAGAGAGGGGAGAGAAGAAAGGCAGAAAGGAAGAAAGATAGATAGAAAGGGAAAGAGAGGGGAGGGGAGGGAAGGAAGAGGTTGGGAGGGAGGAAGGTAAGAAGGAAGGTGAAACGGGAGAAAGGTACAAAGAGAAAGTGAGAAAGGAAGGAAGGAAGGGGGAGAGAGAGAAGTAAGAAGAAAGAAAGGGAGGGAAGGTTGTAGGGAGGGAGAGAGGAAGGGAGGAAGAAAGGAAGAGGAGTAAGGAGGGATGGAAAGTGAAATGGGAGAAAGAGATAGAAAGACAGGAAGGAAGGGAGGGAGGAGGATAGAGAAAGAAAGAAAGAAAGAAAGAAAGAAAGAAAGAAAGAAAGGAGAGAGGGGCTAAGGAAGGGTGGAAGGGCGAGGGAAGGATGTGGAAAGGAAGAGTGAAGGAAGAGAGGGATGGTAAGGGAAGGAGAAAGTGAGGGAGGAAGGAAGGTGGAGTGGGGAAGAAGGAAGGTAGAAAGGAAGAAAGAAAGAAAAAGAAAGGTAGTGGAAGGAAGGAAGGAGAAAAGGAAGGAGAGAAGTTTGGAGGTAGGGAGAGAGAAGGGGAGGAAGAAAGGAAGGGGTGGGAGGGATAAAAGAAGGAAGGATGGAAGAAAGAAGGATGAAAGAGAGAGAGGGAGGGAAGGAAGAGGGAGGGAGGGAGGGAGGGAGGGAGGGAGAAAAAGAGAGAGTGGATAAGGAGGGATGGGAAGGGAGGAAGGAAGGTGGAGGGGGTAAGAAGGAAGGTTGAAAGGATGAAAGAAGAGGGAAGAAAGAAAAGGAGGGAAGGAAGAGGTAGGGAGAGAGAAAGGGAGGAAGAAAGGGGTAGGGAGGGATGGAGGGAGGGAGGAAGAAAAAGAGAGTAGGTAAGGAAGGAAGGAAGGAATGGGGAGAGTTGGAGGGAGGGAGGGAGGGAGGAAGGAAGAGAGTTAAAAAGAGAAAGTGGGGGAGGGAGGGAAGGAAGAGGTTAGAGGGGAGGGAGGAAGGAAGGAAGGAAGAAAGAAAGGGCTGGGAGGGATGAAGCAAGGAAGGAAGGGGAAGGGGCGAAGAAAGAAAGGAAGAAAAAAGAAAGAAAGAAAGAAAGAAAGAAAGAAGGAGAGAGGAAGTGAAGAGGGAAGGAACAAAGATCCACAGTACAGCTCAGTCTCAGCTGTTGCGAGTCACCATAGAAACAAACATGTAACATTAAAAGGTTTAAGTGGAGCTGACTGGTGTCACAGTCTTTGTGTGTGTGTGTGTGTGTGTGTGTGTGTGTGTGTGTGTGTGTGTGTGTGTGTGCGTGCCCTGCATAACTGCCCCTCTTACAGCAGTCCCTCTGTGATGCTCCACATACATGTATTCTCATGTTTACACGGAGCAGCTCAGCTCAAAGACGACTTCGAGAAAACAAAGTTCACCGCGCCGCTCACGGCCCGTGGCTGCAGATCCACAGAGCGATCCTGGCAGTACAGCCATCTTTGTTCTTTTCTAGGTCAGAGCTCAAAGATCTGATCTGAGGTCTGGGATCCTATAAGGGATGCTATATACTGTAGGCCTTTATTATTATGATAACACTGCATCTAATTATGCAGATCAGGCTCATTAATATGCATGAGCCACGCCGCCGCCAGGGAGGAGCCTGCAACAGACACAACAATGAGCCGGCAAAATTAGAGTAAACTGAATCTATGAATAAAAATGGGAGGCCACAGAGGATTATTTACACCCGTCTGTCTGCACCTACTGTACAATGAAGGTGCGCGACACAATGTGAAGACAAAACAGAAAAGTGTTGAATCTCTGTCAGTTTTCTCCATGAAGTGAATGTCATTGTAAACTAAACGTATATTAATGTATGAGTGTTGCACCGGGGCACAACAGGAGTTACAGAAGAAGAATGAATTAAATCCACAGAGGATCATTTAATACTGTCTGTCTGCTCAGACTCTACCGTATACTAACAGTGCATTAACTTCTAATTAAAACAGGAAAAAAAAACACACAATTTTGAGAGAATCCCCGAAGAAGACAATCACTCAGTTTAAAAATCTCCCCGAGGCTTTTGCTGTAAATAAGAATATATTTTCAGTGAACTTGAGCTGATTAAATAAACAGTGAAATTCAGAAACGTCTAAAAAGGAAAACACAACAAAGTGTCTGTTTCTCTTCGCCCTCAGTGTCCACTTCTTTAAACTCTACAGACACAGGAGATTTGGTGAGTTGTGGATAATTTTAAGACCCAGTAATAATTATTCATACATCACAGTCTGTTCAGTCAGACTCTAGTCACACATTTGATGACTTAAGACTCGTCTGGCCGCACCGTGGGACAGTGGTTAGCATTGTTGCCTTACAGCACGAGGGTTCCCGATTCAAAGTTTGCATGTTCTCCCCGTGTCAGCGTGGGTTTTCTCCGGGTACACCGGCTTCCTCCCACAGTCCAAAGACATGCAGGTTAAGTGGTGACTCTAACTTGGTCGTAGGTGTGAATGTGAATGTGAATGGTTGTCTGTCTCTATGTGTCAGCCCTGTGATAGTCTGGTGACCTGTCCAGGGTGAACCCTGCCTCTCACCCAGTGACAGCTGGGATAGGCTCCAGCCCCCCGCGTGACCCTCAAGAGGATAAGCGGTTATGGAAAATGAATAAATAGTTTTGACTTGATAAAATCAAAAAAGACTTCAGTTTGACTTTCACACTAGTACCTCGTGACTTGGACTTGGACTTGAGCCTTTTGACTTGATATCGCTTGATGGTACCTTCACCCAACCCCAAATTTTTAAAAGTATGTTATTTATAAAGCATGCCACTAGAGAGATTAGATTGTAAACCCAACCCGTTCTTTTTTCTAAACCCAATCACATGTGTGTGTGTGTGTGTGTGTGTGTGTGTGTGTGTGTGTGTGTGTGTGTGTGTGTGTGTGTGTGTGTGTGTTGGCAAAATGTAACCACGTGTGTTTGTTGTTGATGGAACAAAGCGTAAATTTTGGTGTGTTGTACTGACGTAGTGCATTTATTCTGTACTCAAACTGTACATTTCCTGTGAGAACCGAAAACAGACAGTGCATGTAACAGGCAGAAGTTGCCATAGTGTCCAAGAAAGTCAGAAACCAACCCACCCAATGTACCTTGCCTGTCATATTTCAATGTGGAAAGTCCCTGAGCAAAGGCGATATGTGACAAGGTCGGAGTGAGAATGTGCTGCCCAGATACACTTTGTTTCACCCAATCTGGCGTATCCAGTCAAGTTGCAGGAGGGACCATGAAGAGCAGATGTTGCGTTACTGAGTGCCAGTTGGAAAAAATTATAGATGTTTCATTAGCATACAGAAATTACGGTTGGGGGCTACCTCTAGCTCAACAGCCAGAGTGTGCGCCCCATACAGGCTACGTCCTTTGCAGCAGCTAGGGTGAAACCAAAAGTCAATAGAGTTAATTTAGCAGCAATGTATTGTGCTAGTATGTGTAGCATGCTATGCTAATAACGTATGTCCAGTGACTTGATGTTACATTACATCAGAAACAACTGTACTTATTTTGTCAAAACATGATGGGGTTTTTTCAATCCAACCAGGTGCTTTTGTCGCCTAAACCTATGTTAGTAAACCTTAAAACAAAAAGTTTAACCTACATTGTAAGTTTATTTTGAAAGAGACTGTTTGCATTTCCTGTGAAAACGTGAGTGGATTTTGAAAAGACACAATGCATGTAAGGAGCGTGGATTGACACACTGTCCCTGAGCAACCAAAACCGACACAAGGGTAATTAGAGCGCCATATTTTGACGCCACTGGCCTCATGTCGGTATTTGACAAGTTGGAGTGAAAAGGTTTTAAAGAAGCACATTGTGATTTGTTTGGGACTTGGGACTTGAGTGCAAAGATTTGAGACTTATTTGTGACTTGCAAAACCACAGCTTGGTCCCGCCTCTGCCCATAAGTCAAACTAAAAAGCAAAATATAGTTTATTAATGTAGAGTGAAAGCAAGAAAAATACATTGAAATCGAAAAATACCTTCAATTCAAAGTTATAACAATCACATTGAAAAGCATTATTATTCAATAGATCAATGATGAACTGATTCTATCAATATATATCAGTCTCAACAAAAATCACCATGTTTTTCTGCGCATAAATACACGTGTAGAATAAAGGCAGAAGCCTCCATTGGACAACGATGATGAAGATTTAATATGACACCTTCTGTCAGCGTGCTGTGCCTGATATACAGTAGACGTACATCAAAACAGAGTGAAAATTGGATGGGCCATCAGAGTGCATTTGGATACAGGAGCAGAATTAGGCTGAAGTGAATCCATGAATAAATATCCGAGTCCTCAGAGGATCATTAACACCTGTCTGCCTGCTAATAACCACTACTGTATGCTAATGTGTTGTACATTTATGACCTGCTGCTAGCTTTTAAATGCAGAATAATGAAACTCAGGTGTATTGTGAAGATGCACAGACTGGATCAAAAGTCTGAGGAATATTTTTAGTCACATTCAGTCATAGCACGATGGCCGAAAATCACTATGACATTAAACATTGATGAAGTGAATCTATGAATAAATATATCTGTGCAGAATAAGATTTGTTTCCTCCTTTGTGCTCACTGTTGCTGAAGGTCCTGTGTGTCCGCCTTTGGAACAAAAGACACACTTCTCTTAAACTGTGTTTGGGAACATTTCTGCAAACTGTCATGTATGCAAAGACTCTGCTTGTAGTGTGCCTTTAACCTAGAATACAGGGTCAGTCACAGAAGAGAAGAGAATATTAAACTTTTATATCCTCCATGGAGAAACTGGGACATTGCAGCACCAGTGTTAATGAAACATATTACTACTTTTTTAAAGAAATAATATGAAAATAACACAGATACAGATCTTGGGGTGTATACAATTAATCACAGTCACCACCAACAATTCCAGCAGGGGATGTGTTGGTGAAATGTGTGAATCAAAAATATGAAAGACTGAATTAACGATGCAGCAAACGAACACTATGTGTCAGATTGTAATCATTCTTCTGGGAGTCATAGTTGTGAGGTGTGGGTGTGACTGTCAGAGGTGCTTTTACCTAAACTCTCAGCCTCATTATTAGTTGTACAATTATGGTAATAAGTTAAAGGAGCTCTGTGTGAAATTCAGAGTGTATGAGTTGTTGAGATAAGTGTTTTTGGAGTTTTTTTGGTGGCTGTGTTTCCTGTGGCTTATTTAGCCCCCAAACATGGGTGTATTTCAGGGACCCCCCAATGTTATTCCAGTGGCTTTTTAGCCCTCCAGGATGGGTGTTATTTAGGGACCTATTCCTGTGTTTTTCAGCCTCTAAACTGTTACTGTTACTGTTATTCCAGTGGCTTTTTAGCCCCCAAATATTGTTGTTTTTTAAGGGACTCACCACTGTCTTTCCAGCAGCTTTTTAGCCCCCAAATGTGGATGTTTTTTGGGGACCAGGTGGCTGTGTTTCCAGCGGCTTTTGCTGAAACATAAAGTTTTAACATGTCCGCTTCATGATAACCTACAAATGTAATGTATCTGCGGTTTGCAGGAACATACAGTGCCAGCATTGTTTCAGCGCAGTGCAAAGTGGCAGCAATTAGTTAGCCAGTGGGATACACAAATGCACAAATATGTACGCACGGCCGGACCAGCTTACCACAACAAACCACAGAGAAGCTCAGATAACAACACGAAGAGGTGGCATGACTGCTCAGGATGCCATTACTCCACTCTATCTTTACAAAGAACGTAGTGGTTTGCTGCTGTATTAATGCTGAATCTGAATGTCGAATCCACAACCCTTAACGTAAAAACATTCACAAAAAAGCCAACCCAGACATCAATCAGAGCGAAACACAAAGCGGTTCAGAGGTATTCTTCTCACACTCTCCATGTCACACATTGTTAGAAGACATCATGGCGTTTTCATTTCATTATCCTCCAGGTTTTGGAGGAAGTATAAATCCTTAATGAATCAAGGTCTCAGTGTTTTAAAATCAAAACGTGTGCTCTAAGTGGCGTGAGTGATGTTCATTCTTCTAGAGATCTAACACTCAAAGACAGAAAGTGTTTGAAATATTCAAGTGAGGAGAAGCTATTAAGTTGTCGGTTTTGTGTGTGTGTGTGTGTGTGTGCGTGTGTGTGTGTGTGTGTGTGTGTGTGTGTGTGTGTGTGTGTGTGTGTGTGTGTGTGTGTGTGTGTGTGTGTGTGTGCGCACGCATATTAGGATTTGTGCGTGTGCATGTGTGCTTGTTTGTTCTAATGAGCATCTGTCAGTACAGACCTGATAACCACGGTAACACCCGGGGTGATTTTCTGCCCGTGTTCACAGCAGCTCTGAGGCTCTACAGCGAGGTCAACATCTGGGCTAACAGAACAACTGTCACACCCTGCAACACTTTTATCACTGCTGTCATTAAAATGCAGTAACAGAGGTACACTGGTGCTCTGTGATGCTGGTGGTGTTCCTTTATGTAGTTTAGATGACAAACACTTATAATTTTATGGACTTCAGGAAAAAAAAACCAGTTAGTTGTCAGGAAGAAGTCTGTGCTGTGAAATTCTCTATGAAAATAAGAAGTTGTGTGGAACTTTATACATAACTGCAGTTGTGGTTTACTTGTACTTGTACTTTACTTACATCACTTTACATTTTCTGCTACTTTGTACTTCTACCCCGCAACAATTCAGAGGTAAATATTGTGCTTTTTTCTCCACTACATTTATTCGATCAATTTAATTACTAATTAATTTGAAGATTCAGATCAATACAAAAAAAATCAACAAATTGAAGTGGAAACAGACAACTACTCAACTTCCTCCTTAGTGTTTCCAAGTTGTATTATTGTCAGCGCTAGCTTCCCCTATCCACGAAAAACTGTAAGCTAAGAAGCTTTTTTTTTCCCGTTCTCCTCAGGTTTGGTTGTCTCAGACTGTTTCTTTGAGCTCTGTTTACAGCGACAAATAGGTTTGCTGGTTGTGACAATGTCACCATGACAAGCAACAACCTTGAGCTGTTGTCACCAGCGGCAGCTGAACGGGATTTGTGGTGATTTTGATGTTTATTGCGTGTTTGTTCCATTTTGCTACGCTTAAAAACACAATATAAAAATGTAGTTAACGTCAATGTCACCTTGTGTTTTTTATGCGGTGAAACTTTTATATACAGCTGAGACAAACTCCTTTCACTGTAAGCCTATTAATTTAATATTCACAATGTGTGCTCATGCAAAGCCTGCCTGCCACTGACTTACTTACAGTATTTTTTTAAGCGGGTGAATACTTGAAATATATTATTGCTTTCACTGAGCTTAACCTCAAGTCCAGTTTGGGAGTGAAGCCACACAGCAGTCAAATCTAAGTCAAGTCCAGTTGACAAATAATTTAACCTGATAATACTGTTCCTCTCATCCAGGAAATAAACACCAACTCTTCTCAGTTTTATTTGAGAGTAGGACATTGTTTTAATGTGCTTAACACACTGTACATATAGTTGCCTGATAGAATTGTCAACTTCTTTCACTCCATTTCCATCTTTAGTCTGACAGTGTGTCCACTTTAAAGCCGAATTTATAGTTGTGCGTCAGCTCTATGCAGAGCCTACACCGTAGCCTAAGCACATAGCCTACGCCCCTGTGAGCATTTATACTTGTGCGGTAGTGTGTCTGTGTCACTCTGCAGTTACACCTCCAAAACACTAGTCAGCATCAGGGTTTCTGTGAAGTGCTGATTCAAAAACACACATTAAACACACACAGTTACACACAGTTGTTGTAGCTGGCAGATATGCCGCTGAATTTTAACATATACAACCCGATCTCACTCCAAAGTCGCTGAAAAGCAGCACTTGGTCAGTGACTTCCAGCATCAGACACAGACAAAAAAAGCCGTCCTTTTACAGCATGATACGTGGCCGGTAACAGTGCCTTGCAGCCTTAGGGTGAAACATGGCCGGGCAGCAGCGTAGGTTAAGGGGGTAAAAGTCCGAGTCCATGACAAAATGGAAGACTATTTTGAAAACAGACAATGCATGTAACAGGCTGAAGTTGACATGGCGTCCCAGAATGTCAGCGTCATACCTCGATGTACAACGTCCATGACCAAACGGAGACGTGACGAGGTTGGAGAATGTGTTGACGTATACATCGCCATGACCACATGGCCCGTACAAACAAATTAAGGTAAACTGATTAAACAGAGAGCTGATGAATGTCAGGCTCAGGCTTAGATAAAATAACATTGTGGACATCACTGTCCATGCAGGCGATTATATGTCAACTAGGAGCGCTACCATGGCTTTCACCCTGCAGGCTGACACTGATGTTTGTGTTTGTCAGCTGACAATTACGTGGCTGCTGCCGCTGGCTGACAGCTTATACTCCATTTGAACAGTTCTCCCGGCCCTGACCGTTACATGTTAAGCTGAGCACCAGCGCACTGACATGAAACCAACCCAATCCGACGTCATTTTAACTCCACACTGATGTGTAGCCATGCCTGCATAACTGTTTTTCAGGTCTTTTAAGAGTGGAGAGGAGTGAGGTTAAAACAAAGGTTGGGCGATATTGAGAGGACGTCGATAGCAGTGTCTGTCTTGTTATTATGACTCTTGATTGGTTCTGGCACGCCGCTTGACAACAGCATTAGTCCTGCCCATGGCACTGATTGGCTAATTGAGTCTCAGCACGGTGTTCTTTGGTTGTTTTTTATTTTAACCGAGAAAGCGCTGTTTCATGTCACGATCCAGATGAATCAACTCAGACTCTGTGGCGTTTGAGGATTCAGAGGTCTGGACCCAGACAATACAGACGGCAGGACATCGTGCAGATGCCTGATAAATGATTATGTTTTGTAGTGAGTGATTTGTTCGCATCATCGTTCTACAGTAAATATTGTTGATCTGTATTCCCTGCAGATACGTGTGTGTGTGTGTGAGAGAGAGAGTGTGTATTTGCCGGTGGAAGGTGGTTGTCTTTATTTGGACACCTGTGTGACCAACACCAGTCAGTGCCCCTGGAGATGGAAATGGATAGTGTGTGTGTGTGTTTAGGTGTGTGTGTTGGGGTCGGGTATGTGTGGTGGTTTTGTATGTGTCCATGTGTGTTAATGTGGTAGTTTGTGTTTCTATTGGTCCATTAAAGTGAACAACACAGGATGTCTGTCAGTTTGAAACATCGCAGGGGACAGAGTGTGTTATCCTGAGGCCCCAAAGGTATTTCCGTGTGTGTGTGTGTGTGTGTGTGTGTGTGTGTGTGTGTGTGTATGTGTATGTGTGTGAGTGGTGCACAGAGGCGTGACTGAGCCAGAGGCAAAGGAAGGTCACCTCACGTGCACGGCTCAGTGGAACAGCGCCTGGTGACTGTGCACGAGGAGCCAAGCACCAGCAGTCTCCCAAGGACAACAAAGTGCTTATCCAGGAGAAAAAAAAAGAAGAAGGCTGTAGAGCTCTCTGATCACACACACACACACACACACACACACACACACACACACACACACACACACACACACACACACACACACACACACACACACACACACACACACACCTCAGTACTCAGTATATGCTCATATGCATTAATATAAACAGAAAGAAGCCTCTTTACTCTTTATGTCTCACAGTATCTGTCACTGTGTCTCTGCCACTCACACATCTACAGCCATGTATCTGTCTTCATCCCGCTATTGAGACAAGTCATCTATCTGGGCTCTGTGTCCCTGCTGCAATGTCAACAACACGTTTGCTTTGCACATTTAATACAGTGAAATGATTTTAATGGAGCTTCATTACAGACTGTCGGAGGAATCTGTTGCACAGGCCCTTTTTCACAGAGGACCTTTTGACACGTCGCAGTCGGAGAAGCACAGGTGTGAATAATAAAATTAATGATGGCTGAATTCCATTTAGCGGCTTCAGTTTGAGGGTCCTGGTATTGTGCACACTGGCTCACTGTCACTGTCATGGCTCGCTGGGACTTGAATAGAACGGAGCCATCATTAATGTTATTAGCAACACCTGTGCTTTTTCCTCCTATAGGTGCTGTGATGAAAGGTCTGTTGACTCGAGGCTACCAAGTGTGTTTGCCTTTGTCGAGTTTTACCAACGCATCTCTTATTTTACTCTATTTTATTTATCTTTATTTAGAAAATCAAATGTAACAGAAAAAGACACATTTCTTGCATTGTTTTCTACATTTGAACAACCATTAATCTCTAAACTACATACACATGGCTTTACTTCCACAATCTCTGTCACATATAACTGCAACATCCTCGGAGCAGTGCGAGCTGAGGGATCTTTGCTGTATCAAATACTCCTTTCTTTCTCTCCTTTTGTGAATAAGGGCAAAAAAAATCCCCCAATACAGGAAGCTTACCCATAATAAAGTTCAGAGCCACAAGGTCACAAGGTTTGAAGTTATAAAACAGATTTTGATGACCTGAGCAGTGCTGGGACCATGAGTCCAGGTCCATTGACGAGTCACCTGCCACTGCAGACTATTGTTTGAGACCAGCAAATTACAAAACTGCAGGTCATTTAGCAATTACAGTTTTTCAGCGCTCACATATGGGTATTTTTAGGGGCAGGTCATTGTGTTTCCTGTGGCTTTCCAGCACCCATGCATGGGTGTTTTAGGGGCCCCTCATTGTGTTCCCTACGGCCTTTTAGTGCCCACACATGGGCATTTTTTGGGGGCTCGTCACTGTGTTTCCTACGGCTTTTCAGCAACCACACATAAATATTTTTAGGGGCCTGTCACTGTGTTTCCTATGACTTTTAAGCGCCCACACATAAATATTTTTAGGGGCCTGTCACTGTGTTTCTTACGGCTTTTCAGTGCCCACAAATGGGCATTTTTTAGGGGCCTGTCACTGTGTTTCCTACGGCTTTTCAGCAACCACACATAAATATTTTCAGGGACCTGTCACTGTGTTTCCTACGGCTTTTAAGCAACCACACATAAATATTTTTAGGGGCCCATCACTGTGTTGCCTAGGACTTTTCAGTGCCCACACATGGGTATTTTTTAGTGACCTGTCGCTGTTTTTCCAGCGGGGATAGTTCCACACCAAGACTACCAAGACTGCTGCTTTTCCAGCTTGTGCTCCCAAAGCCAGGTATTTTAGGCCAAAACATGACTTTTTCTAACCATAACCAATTGTTTTTTGTGCCTAAACGTAACCACACGTTGATCACATCATTGTTGAAATGTAAAGTTTGTAATATATCCGCTACATAATAAAGTGCAAATGTATGCAGAATGTATTGGGTTTTGGCATTTGTAGCATCAGCTCTCTCTTAACTTCAAATCCCGCTTCAAAACTCACCTCTTTCAAATAGTTTGACTCCCGTCCGTCTTGCCACACACACTGTACACTGTACACACACTTTCCACTGTAAACTTGTTTTGGTGAATATTTATAATCTACTGACCCTTGGTGACCTTGAGTGTCATGAAAGGCGCCTATAAATAAAATGTATTATTATAATCAGCCTGTGAAATATCCAACACTGGTTAGCTTTTTCTCTTTTCTAAACTTTGTGCAGGTACCTACACTGCGCCAGTGTTTGGATAAAATGACCTCAGCGTTGTCAGTGATAACAGGTCTTAAGACTCTAAATATAACTTGTTCATAATTGGACAGGAGGTCCAGCAAGTGCTCACAGTAAATGACGACGAAGTAACTGATTTCCCCTGTCTCACAATAATTCTACATCTTGTTAGCGTTGCCACCAGGCACTATAGTTTGTTTAAAAAACAAAACGTATGCATTAGTAAAAGTCTCAGTCATACCACCCATGAAACATAGACCAAGGCTTTTAGGGATGCATTAAACGTCTCCACCTCCATACTCTTTTTCAGTAAGTATAGGTGTCATATAACAACTTTCTATTTCCGTGCGGAACCTTGTTTTGTACAGTAAGTGGAGCTGTCCATTGCCTGCAACCCTCTTCACTCTCCTCTCTGCCATCGGTGGTTCAGCTGTTGTTTCTCATTATAAAAACCACCTTATTGTGTTTCTTATTATCCCAAGCTGCTCCAAGCAACCAGTATACTGTGTGCATCAGTGTGTGTGTGTGTGTGTGTGTGTGTGTGTGTGTGTGTGTGTGTCTGTACAGTAGCTGCCAAATGGAGTCTTTATTTGCCTCCAACCTTCTCCCTCTCTCTACTCAGGTGTTTGTCTCTTCTGTCCCCTCATTATAAAAACCACTTTACCCCTTCTCCCCTCTCTCTTCTTCCCATCACTCTCTTTCTTTCCTCCCCTTACTCCCCTTCCCCTCTTCTCTCAACCTCCTCTTCATCACTACCCTTCTCCCGCCTCCCCCTTTCTCTTTACCTTTCTCTCACTCATTATCCAACAGCTTGAAGCAACCAGTCAGCCATATGTGAGTGAAAACTGCCACCTCACACTGTTAGCTTGTATTATATCGAGGCTGCTCTGTGCCTTAAACTTTGCCCTAAACCTTTGGCTATTTCTGTTCTTTTTAAACAGTAAAACTAATTAAGCGAGCAGCTCGCAGCCAGCATTCAACCATATGTGAATCTATGTCGTAACTCTAGCTAAATTCCTGTTTGCCTTGAAATCTTTTCTATTGTATGTTTTTTTTTTTATCTCAGTGTTACTAATTAGTGAAGGAGCTCACCATCAGCCATGTGTGAAGCTTGTTTGGTAGCCTTGTTTGTACTGAAACTGTGTTGGCCACAAGCTATCTCTGTCCTGTCCCTCATTAAGAGATAGGCATTTTTACATTTGATATTTTTTTTATTTTTTACTTTTACTTTTACTATGTCTTTAAATTTGTTGTTTTGGTTTTACAGCACAAAAGTTGGTTCACACTGACCACTTTCATCACGTCTAATAAGCCCATTATATGCTCTGCACTTATATATCGCTTTTCTTGTCTTCCAACCACTCAAAGCTCTTTTACACTACGACTCACATTCATCCATTCACAAACACACACTCATACACTGGTGGCCGAGGCTACCATACATGGTGCCACCTGCTCCTCAGTAACCATTCACATGCACTTACACTCCAGTGAAACAGCCATCAGGAGCAATTTGGGGTTCAGTATCTTGCCTAAGGATACTACACATGCGGACTGGACTGAAGGAGCCGTGGGTCGAACCGCCGATCTTATGATTAGTGGACGACCCGCTCTACCCCCTGAGCCACAGCCATTCGCACATAAACACAATTAGCATCTAGCTGGTGAACAAAGGAAGATTTAGCAATTAATGCGGCACATATGATGACAAAATCAGCTTATATACAATGTCACTTTACAAACAAATTAAACGTACAGATTTAATGCATCCATGGTTTGCCAAAATGTACAATTTTCTGCTGGTGATGGATAATGGTCCTTTATGTACTTCAAAACACAATTGTGGCTGCTCTCAGTCGATCACTTAGACAGTGTAGAAGACAACAGGCTTCTATCATTGATTGATCTTTAATTCAGATTTGACAGTTTGTCCTCTGACAGAGTCACTCAAGTGAAACTGTCATTCAGTTCACTTCTGCGCAGGTTAACAAGATGATTCTATTTCTTAAACAAGCAAGTCAGCAGTCTTTGTAAAAGTCCTCTCCACAACGATGACATTGCTATAATTCACTTCCTGTGTCCCAGAGGGTCAAGCGTGACTCGATCCAATCAGAAACCATGCCAATTAGACGCCTCAACTGGCACTTAATTACCACTCTGAAGAGGCTGATGGGCCATTAATTAGCAGGACATTAACGGGACTGATTGTTCATTAACAGCAGAGCATATTAGAGGAGATAAGACCCGATTGTAATGGACTCTGGTGGAGGAGAGAAAGGCTGAAGCTGTCTCCAATAGAATTAGATGACCTGGTACAGCAGTCAAGTCTGGGATAATAATGTTAACAATGGCCATTAAAGGGGAATACCACTTACTTTTAATGTTGGAGTATGTCACTCATATGGCCGAGGTCTGTATTAGTGCGTGTTACCCCCTCGTAGTTAGGAGAGACACATCATCTCAACAAGCAGTTGCAGGGTGTTGAAGGTAGCTAATTACCTCAGCATAGCAGAGTGATGTTGCAAACACAACAGATCCATTGTCACTATACTGGAGTTAGGAGAAGGTCATCCGGGCCATTTTGCTTTGAGAAACATAACAAGAATATTTCAACTTGTTTCTGGTGGCAAAAACACTCAAAAATTAGTGTCTTTATCCTAAAACAAGGCAGGTGCTGCACTAGAATAAAAATGTATTTAACAGAGCTTCTTTATGGTGGACATTTTGACAGCAGCTGGATTTAATAACATTAAAGGTGGCTGCATTCCATTTAGGGGAGGCCCTGACATTGTGCATGCTGGCTCACTGGAGTAGCCAGTATCATCCCCCTGCAGAGCCGGAGAGTTTTTTGCAGAGCTGTTTAAGAGGTACGCATGCGCAAGTTTCAGAGCCACCGTTTTAGACGCGTATGCACGAAAATCGGAGCCACCGTTTTGGACATGCAACGTTCAACTAGCTAGCTATACCAGCACTAGCTAGTGTCTGCGTATCAATTCCCTGGTCAGAACGGAATATAGTAACTTCAAATACTGCTCATTTTAGAAGGACCTCCGCAAGAAAACGTCAACGACAATTAACAGACAATAAATTGTTGTTTGTTTCTGGCTGACAGCATTATAGCTAGTGGAGCCAGCACGCTAGCTAAGTTAGCTGACAAATTGTCTATTTTCATTTCAAATTGTAGATTAAAAATATTCCCAGCTGTTGATGTCGAGGGTTAATGTTAGAATTGATGGTCAGGAGGGTAGGGGCATGAAATCCCTGCAATTAAAAACTGCTCCACATCCAGGGTGGACAGTGTGTGGACACTGGAGGAAAGTACACAGAACTTGCCAACATCCCGCCCTTCTTCTGGTTCTTTTAGCGGCGGAGTATATATATATATACATGTTATATTTCAAATTGTGGTGTACACATGTAGAACCAAAAAGGGCGACAGTTGGGAGCATCACACTCACACCCACCAGGGGGCGGGTCGACACTGAGATTAAAGGTTTGGTTTTGGCCGTGCTGATCTATCTTGGCCCGGTCTGTGTCAGTCCGCTGTCGAGGTTCCCTGGGGAAGGAATGTTCTAACATCTCTGACTCTTCATTTCACGCTTCATTTACCATCACACTCTCCCAAAACACTAACTGTGCATCTGAGTGTGTGTGCGTGTGAGTGTGTGCTTGAGGTCGTTTTTTCTCTCCATATATATGTATATGCTTTGTCTCACTCTTCCTCTTACAAAAGCAAAAACACATATACATATGCAGACACAAAGTACACACACAGACACACACGTGCTAAAAAGGTAAATGATAGTGAACGGGAGACCAGCTCATATCTGCTGGAGTCAATAGGTACTGTGCTGTTCTCCAAGGGCAAGCAGAGCGTAAGGCAGAATGGACCAGAGCTCTTATGCGCAGTGATATGGATGGATGAAAGGCTTTAACACACACACACACACACACACACACACACACACACACACACACACACACACACACACACACACACACACACACACACACACACACACACACCACTAAGCCTGTAACTGTTGTTTTACTTCTAAAGTCAATGCAATTACCTCTTTCCTCTCTCTGTGGTGTATCCAATGTATGAATATAGCTAGGAGACATGCAGTAAATGTGTGTGTGTGTGTGTGTGTGTGTGTGTGTGTGTGTGTGTGTGTGTGTGTGTGTGTGTGTGTGTGTGTGTGTGTGTGTGTGTGTGTGTGTGTGTGAGAAGGGGGAGTAGTTATTGGACACACTGTAGCTCATAAAGCCTTTGCAGTATCAATATAAACTTTCTCTACAGCTACAGGGTAGAGGATTTTACAGCAAGTTGGTGCTTTTTATTTTCATTTTGCAAAAAATAAAAAGCTTTTATTTTTGCAATATACGAAAAAGAAAAATGGTCCCGTTTATGTGCCAATGTATAGATTTATGTACAATACAATGGTCTAAAAATCAGTGTTATACACTCCCAGGGGAAACAGAACATTTACAAGTTCATTCAAAGTCATCCAAGATTATTTTTCCACTCGGCAGTTGAAATTCACACAACAGCCATCAGACAGTTAATTGGATTTTGGAGCTGAGGTGGTGATAAAATATCAAGTCTGAGACACAGGTTCAAAGATACACACACACACACATACTCACACCCTTTAGCACAGTGAGGCATTGAGTTGCATCACCAGCAGCAGTGTGAATGGATGGGTGCAATCATTACACTCACACAAACACACCATGGGTAGGTAGGTATGAATAGATGGTCTGTCTCGTATTGGTGAGATTGGTTCCATCTGTCGTGGAGAGGGTTGCAGGGTCACATCCCTCCTATTACATCTCTCTGTGTCCAGTGACACTTCATTCACCTGAATGTAGCACTGCAATGGATGGAGCTAATCTGAGCAACAGAGAGATAGGAAGGCAAGTAAAAGTAGATAGATAGATAGATAGATAGATAGATAGATAGATAGATAGATAGATAGATAGATAGATAGATAGGCTTTGGTAGCTAAAAACACAGCCAGAAATGTCTCGACCTTTTGTTCAAAAAAACACCCACATTTGTTGCAACACGCAGAGATGTTTTGACTTTAAAACAAAACAGGTTTGCTCAGTACAATCATGGCTGGAAATGTCCTAAACTCTCATGAAAAACTACCTGCTTTTGACACTACAAACACAGCTGGAAATGTCCCAACCTCTCCATGAGTAATACTAATTTTTGTCACAACAATTGCAACAATTTTATTTTGGATAAATACCCTGAGTGGTTGATACAAACGTGACTGGTAATGTCCTGAACTGTCATTAAAAAATACCTGCTTTTGTCGTCCCAAACATGGCTGGAAATGTCCTGACCTCTCATCAAAAAATACCTGCTTTTGTTGCTACAAACATAGTTGCAAATGTCCCAAAGTCTTATCAAAAAATACCAGCTTTCGTCGCTACAAACACGGGTGGAAATGTCCTGACCTCTCATCAAAAAATACCTGCTTTTGTTGCTACAAACATGGCTGGAAATGTCCCGACCTCTTATCAAAAAATACCAGCTTTTGTTGTTACAAACATGGCTGGAAATGTCCTGACCTCCCGTCAAAAAATAGACGCGTTTGTCGTCCCAAACATGGCTTGAAATGTCCCAACCTCTCATCAAAAAATACCCGCTTTTGTTGTTACAAACATAGTTGCAAATGTCCCGACCTCTTATCAAAAAATACCAGCTTTCGTCACTACAAACACGGGTAGAAATGTCCTGACCTCCCGTCAAAAAATAGCCGCGTTTGTCGTCCCAAACATGGCTTGAAATGTCCTAACCTCTCATCAGAAAATACCCGCTTTTGTTGCTACAAACACAGTTGCAAATGTCCCGGACTCTTATCAAAAAATACCAGCTTTTGTCATTACAAACATGGCTAGAAATGTCCCAACCTTTCATTAAATGATACCCATTTAGTGGCTTTAATTGTGATTAGGATAAATACCCTCTCCGGTTGATACAAACATAACTGGAAATGTCCTGACCTCTCATCAAAGAATACCTGCTTTTTTTCGCCAAGCTCATATACATGTATCATAAATCATCTTAGAAATGTTTGTCTTTGCAGAAACATGAAAAGCCAACATTTTATTCTGGCAGGTGAGCTGCACATAGGCCTACTGTACATTTCACTCTGTTATATAGGGAGAGAGTTTCAGGCCAGGTCCCATTTAAAAACCTGGCAGTTTAATGTTGCCTTGCTACGGTAGGTGGCAAGATTACTATTCTGAAAGATGTAGCTTATAAATTTGTAATCGTTTAATACAATCAATAAAACTGCTTGTAAAAGCATTTAAACTGGCCATTTACTGTAGTCGCTGTACAAATCTAAAGTGAATGTAATCTCCTGTTGCTAGACATGAGGGTATTAGCCCCAGGCTACATGTGGTTTCAGAATAACAACATAAAAGTGCCAGAAACCCCACTTCCTGGACCTCAAACAGGCTGAGATGAAAGTCAACAGATAATGTAATAGCCATTGTGTTTTTTTCTACAGGCACAGCATGCAGCTTCTACACATACAAACAGGCCTGAACCAGTACCTCCATGTCTGCTCTCTAAAGAAACAGTAGGCTCAGCAAATGGATGAGGGCGGGGGATGACACAGACATACAAGGAGAGAGACGGATAGACAGAGTAAGATGGACTGACAGAAGTGTTATCAATCAAAGACCAAAGCAGAGTGCTAATCCTACAGCCAACAGAGATAGAGCAGGAGCCAGGTGAGGAGACAGAAGACAGGATAGGTGAGGAGGGGAGATAGGAACAGGACAGGAAAACGGAGAGAGGGAGAAAGACGGAGAGGAGACGGTGAATGTGGCCCATTGAAGGACAATCATTGTCTATCAACATGAAGAATTACCTTTCTCGCTGTCCCTTATGCCCACACGTGAGTGCACATACACACACGGGGGAACAAGCTGACCTGTGAGGGAACACTGATTGAATCTTCAGTGGGATTAACAGGGATTTAGCCCAGTGTAATGATATCTGAATGAGTTGATTAGCTATCTGATGACACTTTGCTGTTTGACCTCTACAGCCCAATAACAACTGGTAACTCCTTCGCTGAGGCTGCATTCAAACGGCGAGAGACAGAAAACTCATATGGAACTCCTTGAGGCGGCGAAATGAACCATGAAACCATGTCACTGTGTGTGCAGCCGTGGCATGATCAGTTATGGTTACAGATCAGTTTTCATGTGGTTTGTCCCTGTTAAGACGGGGACGAATCACACAAGCAGTGACAGAGTGCGACCATGAAGGTGGCGAAGGGCGAAAGCTTCCCAAGAAGGCAAAAGTACAAAAACAAATATAGCTACGAGGCGTGATTTAAGACGGCCACACACATGAGGAAACTGTGATGATGTTAAAGGGGGAAATAGCTGCTTCAGAATCACTGGTGCTCCACCTCTTAATATAGTTCAACGATTGGATTATTTCTTGAACAGGCGCAGTAAAATCCAGTAGCCTCTGCTAGTTGCCTGGAGGATTCACGGTGACAATCCAAAGTAAGCGTATTTTTCAAAATAGGAAAATATTTCCTTTAATGGAAGAAGAAAACAACTTCTTCATGATAGTAAAGAAAATGCTGTATTACTGTAATAATAAACCAACTGTGAGACCATAAAGATGGTGAAAATGGTAGTGTACTGCATGCAATACAGTTTGAGCAAACTGTCAACCAAAAGTTTAAAGCTGGATTAGGAGACTTTTACAAATGCGATAGGGAAAGCTTTCTTTATTTCGCAGACTACTGATGTCTTTGGCAACTTTCCCACGCTAGCGCAATGGAAGTGATGCATTTTATGTCAACCAGCCAGAGCTTAAGAAAGCAGGAAGAGGGGAGAGACCATCAGGAAGGAGCAGCAGCGTAGAGTATGACCACAGCTATAGTGGAAAACCCTAAGTGTATGTTCAAACCAACAGCGACCAGAGCTTCCAAAACAGTGGAAGTCATTCATTTTCAATTGGGAGACTTAGGCAACTTGGGCGACCTGGTCGTCAGCCGCACATCTTGAGCAACCAAAGCGACCAGAGTGGGTCCGGAGGGGACTTAAACCTCGTTTAACTTTATGAGCTCTGATGCGGTTCAGCGACAACCAATCGGAATGCTGACATGTTTCGATGAAGCGGGTCCCAGAGAACAGGCCATGTAACTTTGGTTCCTACAGCACACTTGTACAATGGATATTTAGAAGTTTATTACTTGCGTTCACGCCCACTCCGTCCTTTATAATGTGTCGCTGTTCGGTCACAAAGACCAAAATTGAGATTGCAATTGAGCGTTCGAATGATTCACGTGATGAGTGACTAAAGCAACCAAAGCTGCCACAAGTATTTTTGACAGTTGTGCTTCTTGGGCGTCCGTGAGAGACTTTTTCTCTTTGGAAGCTTCTGGTTTGAACGTGCAGTAAGAAATTTCCTAGAATTGTTTCTGGGGTGGATGCTCCTACAGTTGGCAACTTTTATAAAAATGTCAATCAGGAGGAAACTCGTTTCGGCTGCTTGTATCCGCAACCTCATTCTTTCGGTCATTCTTTCAGACTATATATAGTCTGAAGAAGTTAAAACAAAGTGAATTATGAAGTGTAAGCAGTCCTTGCTGTAAGACATCCAAAAACTGAATCCAGAAATTAAAGAGATGTTCATTACCTGGTGTGTGTTTAATACCAGCTGTGATCTAAAGACATAGCGTGGCGGTGCGGGAAGAGTCCTTCTGTCGTCTCCAGGCAGAGCTTTTGTTCAGAACTTGATTTAGATTTCAGCTGCTCTCCTTCCATCTCTAACACAGGGGTTATGTGAGGATTGTGGAGAGTGGAATTTGAGAGCACTTGGAGCTTTGCCCCTTTGTTCACATCTACCTGCGCATTGCCATTTGCTGCAAAAAGTGGATGTGACTGCTGTGACAGTTGGTTTCAGGAAGGAAGTTACAAAGTAGATTTTTTTTTCTTCACTTTTAAGCCATCTGAACAACATTTCAGTGGAAGTGTTCTTTAATTCTCACAGATGTCTGTGTCTGGAGATCAACTTCTGGTGCTTGTTTGTGCACAGTCATGTTAGAAGATGATTGTTAAATGAATGTGATCAGTCCACATGTGCCTAAAGCTGATCACAGTCTTTAGCGAGGTGCTCAGTGTCATGTTGTTGACGCTACCGCCGAACTTCCACCATAAACACTGTAGCAAAATAGTTTAAATGGTGAAGCAGCATCCAACAATTTCAGTCTGTTGTGTCTTTGTTAACAGGGAGTAAAGTTCACTGTGCGACTTCTGCTGTGCCAATAGGTCAAAAACATAAATATGAAAGTTCCCCTGCTGGCTCAGCAGGCACCAGAGTTGGTCTATCGATCAGCTCACCAGAGCTGGTGGTGCAGTCCATTTCTCTGACTTGACATTTGAGGGTAGTTCTATGAATTTTTCTCATATATTTTGAGAGTTAAGACACGTCAGATGAGTAATGCATCACGCCGTCTATCAACTTTTACCCAACTTGTTGTAAAATCCTCGTCCTCATGTCCGTACAGTCGTGACAGCTTCTCCCTGGATGTGATGGCGCGCTGAGTCATGTTAGACAATGACGTCATGGATCTGATGTGCTTATTTAATTTCAGCTAAATCAAATGTGCTTCATATATCCTTGTCCACAAAATACCAGACGTTAGATATGTTGATGATGATGCTTTTGTTGCTGTGTGTGTGTATATAGTCAATACGTTTGGTGTCAGAGGAGAAAATCAGTCCTGTAAAAACTGCATGTACGGGGAAGTGAAATAAACAGTATAATTAGTGTCTGTAGGCATTATACAGCACAGATGCCATCTCCATCATCACTAAAATGTGTCAGTGACAAAAACCCGAGGGCAGACAGGACCTAAATGAGCACCAAGATGACATTAGTTCACAGAGTGCATCTCCCCAGTGTTGGAGGAACTCGCCTGCAGAAGTTCAGCAAAGTATACATGGGAAAAGAAATTCTACGGAGGAGTAACTCGCCGCAAAGTGCGTGTGTGTGTGTGTGTGCGGCCTCTGAGAACACACATCCTGTGTAATGCAGCAGGTGCCAAACCCTCCATCAAGGGAAGATGAGGCGTTTTATGCACACCACAATCAATTTCTTAATGATGGTTATTACAGGATTGAACTGTAGTCCTAAATTGCTTACATCCATTTCCATTTCCGTGCTAAAATTAGTAACGATCATAATCAATCTGTTATCAGCCTGTTTAAATCAGTGTGCTCGTGTTTTTATTATGGTTTATCATGGATGCTATATATTACCTTTATGAAGGGGGGGGTTGCATCATCACTTGCTGACCCAGTTCACTTGATTTATGATGTCTTTTAGAAGTTGTTAGTATTTATCAGTCACCTGCTGATGTGTGGCGGGTAGTCAGAGCTCTGACTGAATATATTTGAATTCTCCTGCATCACTACAGGTGGATAAATCCCAGACTTTGCTCAGAAATTGGACACATTCATGTGACCTGGGTGACTCACTCTGGGACTGGGACGCCGAAGCCACTCAGCAAGGTTGGATGGAAGAACAAGCAGAGCTGTGGCGCACCCTGGTGGTGACAGCGTGTGACTGAAAAGACAGGTGCACCTGCAGGATTTATTGTCTGCCTAATGAGTGGAAATGGCTCATATACCGCAGGTTAGTCTGTATTTATCATTTTGGAGTTGATACACTCAGTTAAAGCTACAGTGGGTATCTTTTATGAAAATAACTTATTGTCATATTTGCTGCTTCATCCACAAAGTAGCACACGAGACTGATTTTGCATTTGAATCCACTGCAGCTGTTTGAAAACAGCCAATCAGACCTGAGGCGTCTCCAACACAGCTGTTATGTCAATCACTGTTTGTGAACTGCAGTCAAACTGGTCAAATATGAATCAGGATTCTGTTACTGCATTACCTATTTCTCTCCTCAGATGTTTTCAGAAACATATTTTAGTGTACTGTTTAGCTGTGAAATGAGTCAGTTTGCTCCGGCCAGTGGATGGTGCTGTGTTTTGGCTCGACTTTTTTCAACATGGCAGTCCAACCACAAAGTTTTCATTTTACATAGCACTCTACATGGAGGCAAAATGAATACAGAATTACGTAAAGTGTTTGCCGACTTTGTTAGAGTCTGTATATAAGTTGTAAGAAATCATAAATCATCTTTTAAAGCCTTGACACCAAGCCAACGGTCGGCTGTCGGTCAAAGTTGGGCCGTTGGTGAGCGTCTGCCACCCTTGTCAGTGCAGTGTGTCCCCTGCCAGTTCAGCCAGTTAAATCGGCGTCTGTTCGGTGCAGTGTGTCCTGCACCGTGTCAGCTTTTTTTCTGCCAATTCACCATGTTGAATCAGTAACCGCCACTCCAAATCCCGTCACTGAATGAAATCACCCTGATTGGCAACTCAGCTCACATGAGAACGGAAGTGAGGATTGTAAACAAAGAGCTAAAGTCAAGAGGCAGTGAGACCAAAACAAACTTGTTACGTAGATGAGATTGTTTTTCTTTAGCCATTAAGCTCTTCAGCAGAAATGCTTTGTGATGGTTTGTGTTATTGTTCACTGGTGTACGGTAAATATGCTCTGTTCTTTCAGCATTGGATTTTGTTGTTAATGTGCTAACTGGCTAATGAGCGTCAGGATGGTCTTTCTGCGTCCCTTTTTCTTTGACAAATACAGACGAACGCAGCCTGCTGGTGTGGAGAGTTATTTCCTCTGACGCGGGTGCAGAACGCACGTGCTGGTTGGCTGTTGGCTGAAGTCTTTGCAATGTATTCATGTGCCACTTTTTTGGCTGAGACGTGGCAACATGAGGCGATAGAGCAGGGGCCTTCATGGCAGCTAGTTCACTGAAATCAGTGTGGAGTAGATGTTTAACAGTGTAAGCTAGCTTTGCCTTTGTAATTTTATATGGTAAAGTAGCAAGGCAAGTCAATCGCTAACTAACACGCAACACTTAGATGGCTGTCAGAGATGTCAGAGATATGATCACATCACTTCACTACAAGACTGCCCTCTACACATCTTTTCCTAACCCTTACCAGTCTGCAGCTACTAACAGGTAACAGGTGTTCCACATGTTTTATTTCTCAGTTGCTTGCTTGCTAGTGAAGAGGATTAGTGTATCATTACAGATAGAAAACGCCATTTCAGGGTTCAGTGTACAAAGTCACGCCCATAATTTACCCAAGTCACCATGGGGGTGAGGAATAAGGTGGATGAAAGTTAACAACTGTAGCTGTATTGTGATGAATATTCATATAGACACTCGTACAAGGCAAATATAGCACAGGTTTATATCACCACACTTTAGGGGACTTGTCATAATAACGTTCAAATCCTAACCCTCAGCCCTAAACACAAACAGACTTTGTTGGACACACAGCGAAGATGCCCCAAAACACACACACACACACACACACACACACACACACACACACACACACACACACACACATGCAGACACACTCTAGCGGGTCGTGTGCTTAGGTAGCAGAAAGCCCTGGCACCGTTCATTAATCACTATGTTGAGGTTTTGATGCCACAGCAGGAATGGAAATGCTGGTCCGACTCTAATAGATATACTATACTGCCTTCATCAGCTTCAACAAAGTCCAGAGCAGGGAGAGGTAACACTCGGGCATGAGGCAAGACTGGTCATCTTCAGAAATACTAATATGTTTGTATTTCTGGAACATGTCACCCGCTGAGACAGCGTCACTCATTTATGTGATTTTAATAGCTTTTGGGCAACACTGGGATCTTATGGCACCGTATTACTCTTTATTGGTAACATATACAGTACATTTATCAGACGAATATTTCCTGTTTACAACTTGTATAAAATGCAGCTGCCCTGACCTGTTAACAAGGTCCAAGAAACTTCGAAATCCATATAATTGTCTATGACCACCATCCCTGCTGCCTGCCCCACTCAGACTATCACCACCTTAACTGTTGTTCTTGTCACACCACGTTCCCCCTAAGGCTGCTGATCCCCATTAAACTACAGCGGCCACCGGCTGTGTATCATGTCCACATTAAAGGACAGCTTCTTTTTTTTTTGGTCACTGCCAAAGTGCCAGATTTTGACGACTTTGTGAGACCGGGCTCAGTTTGTCCATTTTAGACCACCATAGAAACATGGCGGGGCAACATGGCAGCGTCTCCTAGCTAGGCTAACTGTGGATCCCAAATTCAATAGAAGAAAAACAGAGAATTTAATAGTGTGCGGACAGACTTGTTTGCTCACACCTCCAACGCTGCAAAGTTCAAGTGGCAAATAATCATGGATAGCCCACTGCAGAAGAGCCACCTTGTGGTAAAAGATATTAATGGATGCTCGTTTGGAGCCATTGGTAATGTTGCTTTAAACCTTTAAAGTGCTGAATAATTGAAATACATAGCTGACTTGTTTTGAACAAAGACTTGTGGCGATGTCTGTTCACAGGGTTTGTGTAAACAAAGCATCAAGGAAGGATTGCAGAAGCTGAAGAATTATCATTTCGATTGGCAAATGTACCTCCCCATCTCCGTCTCATCAGGTAAGGACTCGCAGCTCAGTGCGCACAGCGGAGGGCTCACAGAGGTTGCAGGTTTCATTTTTATTCAGGGTTTTTTGTACTTTTCAAAAGACTGTGCCGCTGCCTTTATTCTTAGTTTCTGCATAATAGGGATCATTCACATGAGAAATACGCTGGGCCTTATTCATCAGGTTTGTGAAAAATAGCGTAAAATATACCATGGAAATGATCCAGGATGCCTGCCATGTGTGATTAATGAGACATCCTCACTCTACCAGTCGAAGAGCAAATCATACATCAAATGCAGCTGTGGAATTAGAACCATGTGGAACCAATTCTACATTTACATATGGCGCATGTGAAATTAGGCCTGCTTGGTGGCTCTTGGCTTATTAAGAGGCAGACTTGGCTCGGCTGTATTTGCATAGCTTACATACATGCAGACTGCTGCATATAACAGAGGGTCTAAGAAACAGCTGCAGCAGAGGTGGATGTTTCAGTGAAGGCACAGGGGAGCGTTTTAAATCAATATCCAACAAGTGTGATTAAAGGTTTTCATTAGGGTTGGACAATATATTGATATTATACCGATATCATGATATGTGATTAGAAATCATCTTTAATTTGGATATCGTAATGTCATAAGTGTTTTCCGAAGTCGTCGAAATCCGGCGCTTGAGCAGTGACTCAGAAACCAACGAAAAAAGGCATCCTTTAACGTCGGCATGATACGCGGCGGTTTCCATTATAGTTTAACGAGTGGGGCGGACAGGAGGGGTGGTGGATGTGTCCAACAAACACCGACTTTCACCCAAGAGAGCAGTGTTCGTGTCCTGTAAGATTCTAAAGCCAAACCCTGTTCTTTTTTCCTAAACCCAACCACAAGTTCGTTGTTGAAAGAAAAAAAACATCAAATTGTGGGGTTGTACCGATGTAGTGCATTTATTTTGAAAGAGTCTGTATGGAAACGGTAAATTTCGTGTGAAAACAGAGATTTATTTTGAAACTTGACACGGTGTCCCAGAAGGTCAACCACCAACGCACCCAGGGTACCTTGCACGTCGAGAGTCCATGACCAAAACGTCAATATGTGACGAGGTTGGAGTGACAATGTGTTGATTTTCCTGGTTTTAAATGCTGCATTACAGTAAAGTGATGTCATTTTCTGAACTTACCAGACTGCTCCCCACTTCGTCATTATATCCACATTGTGTAAATATTTTTTAGAAGCCACAGTAGTCAATCAATATCGAGGTATTTGTTCAAAAATATTGTTATATCTCATTGTCTTCATATTGCCCAGCCCTAGTTTAGTTTAGTTTATTTGATAGAGACATCACAGCGACATAAAATTGCAGTGACTAACACTGCAATTTTAGTAATCTCCTGTAAACACCTATCCTCAGGAGGCTTTTTAAAAGTTAAAATAATAAAAAGAAAATACATCCACAAACGTATAACAGTTCTCATTCAAGCACACTGGAGGCTACTTTCTAATACTTTACTGCTTTTTAAAAACTTGACCGTGCTGATATATGTCTGCCGCTCCTGTAATTTTATTTCTGTGTTAGTTCAACAACCAAGTCAACAACCCTAGTGTTAGTAGGGTTGTTGTTAACAGCAAGTTTTTAAATACAAATAGATGTTTTTTAAACATATACATATATTGTTCTTTTCTGTTGCAATGCTGCAGGCTGAGATAACAGTATTTCATCTTTATTATATATGCAGATACATGTGAAAAATGACAGACAAACTGAATCTTGAATCTTTACCACAAGGGGGCGTACAGCAGCACAGTCAGTAATGCTTGTATTCAGTACTTGAGAAACAACTGTGTGTTCCCAGGGATATAGCAGCAGTAAATCCACACCAAACTCTTGAACTTGTGTGAAGGTTTATAGCAACACTTCATGGGAAAATACTGAGGATACGGAGACATGTATTTGAACAAATGAGCAAAATAATATTCTATTGCTGACCTATGAATGAACTTCTGAAGTCTTTCTGTCCCCTTACCAAATTCTGTTTTGTCCAGACAGGATGACATTATAATATCCAGCCAACAAAAATGTCTCATAAAAGTAAAAGAAGAAACAACTGGTTTTTTTTTTTTTGGTTTTTTTTTGCCCGAATGAGAAAAAAACACACACAGAAATTTCACATTTGTTGCATTTATTTTGTCACACAGTAACAAGGCTGGGTGTCAGTAATGAATACCTTAAAAGTACAGACCAAGCAGCAACCTCTGGGACTGAAAAATGAAGCCAACACACAAGCACCAAAAACCTTCGACTGGAACCAGGAGCCAGTAAATCCCCACAGACTCCCATGTTAAAATGCCACACTCTATATCAGAAATAAACATGCTTACAGCATTGTATTAACGTTTAAAGTTATTTAGCATATTTAACAATGGGCTGCCTTCCAGTAGTGTTCCTCCACAGCTCCAGCCTCTCGCCTAAATATGGCCACTTCTGGCTTCAAAAAACCAAGATGGCGACGACCAAACTTGAGGCTTCAAAACATCTCAGTGGCTGTGTCCATTATTTTTAGTCTCTCTATAGCATTGAAACATCTTCAGTCAAAAGATACCTGCATTGGATCCTTTCTGCAGTGGGAGTCTGATCCCGTACTATCCCGACTCCCCTCCAGATCAGCAAACTTTCTGTTGCTGTCGTCTCCCGAGCCGCTCTTCTTCTTCCAGTTCAACATCTGTCCGATTAGCACGACCTAACACAGCAGCAGTGTCTAGCATCCAACAGCAAGCTGTAAAACTGTCCCAACAAACTCACACTGACACCAAGCTTGACTCTGTCATTAACTGTTAATAAGCGTGAGGTAATGTTAGCTGTGTGATGCTAACAGTTAGCCCCGTCACTGTGTATGTGCATCTGGACGAACTCTCACAACTGTCCCCGGCGTGGAGCTTACAGTCCCACGACAGCAGCTCATGTTACAACACATAAAGTCTGTGGTGTGATGAAGTTGAGCACGGTGTATTTGATGGGGTTGGCAGTTCAGCGTACCGAGATGCCACCAAAACATTTGAAAGTATCGCTACACTACACGCCACCGCATTCATATTATGGTTATCGAAGTAAGTACTCTGCTGGTATCTGTACCCCTTTAAGGGCACTGGTATTGGTACTAGAATTGTAATATTTTAAACAACACCCAGCCCTACGCAGTAACAATTATGACTCAGGTTGCCTTCTTTGAAATCAGCTGTGCAGAAGTTTAGCGGTGGCCAGTCTGTGAGTTCAGCGGTCTTCACTTTGTGTCCTCACTGATCGTAGCCTGCCCTCTCCAACAGCTTCCTACACTGACTGGTTTGAATCTGTTTCAGGGTTCAAGCCTCGCTTGGCCGTCAGGGTACGATGCAAGTTGCCTTCCGGAGCGCCAGGTACCCGGTAACAACATCAGTGGGGAGGAGACGGATGTAGGAGAACTCCTCGCTGGACGTGAAGCGCAGCTTTGTCTGAGGGTCTGTGTAGTTTGCCTGAGGAAAGACGAGAGAGAGTATTCAGTGTGTCCTTTATTCTGCCCCAGAAAGTTATTTCATTGATTGTACAATGAAAATTTAGCAACTCACAGGGAGTCCAGAGATGTCAGAGTATTTCTTGGTTGGCTTTAGAGAAGGAGGGGCCTCAATGTTGTAGTCTGTGAACACAGGAAGGAAATTGAGCTCCTGATTAAAGCTGTACTACAATGGCCATTTGTTCTATAAGTGACAAGAACTTTTGCCCCAAACATTAAACCACATTAACAAAAAATAATTTTAAATGCATTTTAGTAAGATATATAGGAGATAACAGTGTTTAAACACAATGTGATATTAGTGAGATTCAGTTTCATATTAAACTCTGGTAGAATAGGTCACTTTATAAAATAGTAATAGGTACTTTTGCTTCAAACTTTAAAAATTTAAACCAAAGATTTGTTGCACACCTTAAAAATTATTCATAAAACAAAATAATTTATGTCTTGGACACTGGGGTTAGCAGGGCCGACTTGTTTAGATATAAAAAATGTATAATGTTTACCAGGTTAATGTAAGATACAAAAACTCACAGCTGGGATCATTAAGCTTCCAGGGTAGAGTCCGCTCCAGGGCCAGAATCTGTTTGAGATTCTTCCAGGTCCTGTTCTTTTTACCTGCTGCTGCTCCACCGATCCCCGAGTGCTGCCCCGAGATTAAGAGGAGGAGTAGAAGAGGGAGAAGTTGAGTGAAAAGCCAAAGACGGAGATAAACTTAAAACCCACGTGGTCGCTCACCATAAACGTGGGGTCTTTGAACGGCGGAGGCTTTGCTGTGGGCTCTGCGATGGCGGCTGGACCGCAGTCAGCTGCTCCCACTGGCTTCACCTCAGCCACTGACTCCACGGCTGTTATCTGATGAGACATGAAAGACGAACAGCAATCGCATTTGATTTTAAGCTTCTTGTTATACACGTGTTTTGAATGTAAACAAAACTTGGCTGAACACAGTGTGAAATGAACCTTTAAGATACAACTTAATGACTCTGTCTAAGTAGCTGTTGTGACGCTGATACTTGTACAACACTACTGCAGTTTTGTGCACTGTGTTTCTGTGATGCACTGTTTGCTTCTGCCCTTAGATCTGAAACATCTACTCAGTGTTAAGATGATTGATAGTTTAAATATATTTAAATATATATATAAATATTTATATATTACAGCTTTACAGCTTTATTCAGTGTTTTTACCACTTTAAATCATAACGTCTGTTTGTTTTGGAGAGGAAGAGACCACTGTGGGTAATTTAGCCCCTGGTAAGAACCTTCTGAACATCTGGGGTCGATTCACAAATCTTCCTGGTACAAAGAGTTGCTCCTTGTGTAAACATTCTACGAAAAGTCTTAGGATTATGACGTTATTTGAGAATTACCCCTTAAAGTTTAGAGTAGGTCCTGGTAAAAATAAAAGTTCCTAAGGTGAAAATCTGCTAGGAGCAGTGAGAAGGTCTTTCAAGATGCTTAAGAGTTTCTTAATCAAAGGAGAAAATGGTGGAAACACAAAGAGGTCGGAGAAATATTCTCAAAACGCTGGATGTGAGTAAATGAAATGCTGCAGATAAGGTCATGCAGGAGTAATGTTTGTGGTTGATCTCTCTAGGGATACACACACATTTCCCACCCAATGCAATAACGCTGCAATGCCACAAACAACGACGGGAGGGTTCAACGATGAATTGCATTGCTGATTTATCGCATCACATGATCTGGATATTGTAACGTGGACCCAGAATAAACTCCACAGATATAAAGTTTGGTGTAGCCATAGCAACGCCCTTTATAAACAAAAAGCCTGTCAAAAACACTGATATGTAACATGAAATTGCTTTATTCCTTCTTTTTTTTTTTTTACCGACTATAATCACTAGATCTGTTTGCTCTGGGTAGAAGGAGACCTGTGCAGATAATTCTGCTCCTGGTTAAAACTTATTTAACAATGAACACTGACAAAATTCTAACCGGGAGAAGTTTCAGCTGGTTGTAATCCTCACAGCTAGATGGCACTTTTCCCCCACAAACTGCTCCTTTAATTCATTTTTCAGGCAGCAATGCCCAACATTCTCTGGGTTCAAGCGTCTCAGATGTGAAGATTTGCTGCTTTTCTTTGTCTGTGAATAATCAAATAAAGTTTCTGCAGTTTAATTAGTAACAAAGACAATGTTTGTAAGCTGAGCCTGAGTAGCATCACATCTTGGTTGCAGTGCATTTTCCTTGCAGCTGAACAAACCCAACCCCTACACTGTTCACTCCATTACAGTCTGATGAGCTTCACCGTGTCACCTGTGTTGTTGGTGTCACTGTCAGCAGCCCTTTCTTCTTCTTGATGCTGCAGCTCCCGGTCCCGGTGACCTGCTGCGCGGCAGACACCGCCGGACTTGCGGGACGTTTCTTCCCCCGGAGAGCGGCAGAGGTGGCGGCTGCCGGCGGGGCCCTGACGGTTATGGGGATCTGAGATGCCATGTGTGGTGAACAAAGTGGTTTTAATATACGATGTGAGGACAGATTTAGCTCTGGACACTTAGCATTAGCCGTCATTCATTCGGATTGTAAATATCGCTTCACCCGGATGTGGAATTGTTTTACTTCCGGGATCAAATTTAGAAACCACTGTAATAAAAATGTAATTAATATTGTTATTATTATTATTAACGAGTAATAATGTGTTAACATTACTGTATATTATTATATATCTTATCTTGTGTAACAAAATAACAAAAATATATAAATTCGTTTTAATGTATGAAGCATATAGCCTACAGCATCTGTGGCAGTGATGTCAAACTCATTTTAGCCCAATTTGATTGCAGGTGGGCCGACCAGTACAAACACAGCATGATATCATATAAATAACAAACACCTCCAAATGTTTCCCTTTTTTGTTGGAAAAAAAAGTACATTTTAAAACCCCTAATCATTTACAAAACAGATGACAATCCACCTGTGATGTCTTCAGAAAAATAAATGCAATTTCAACAATATTTCTCAGTTTCTCCACATTCAGTCAGTCTGCTACTCGCTGTCATTACATGTGCATTTTCTGTACATTGTCACTCCTGTGTAGTAACCCCAACATCACACCAAACGAAAGTGACAAGGTCTTTTGACAAGGTCAAAGAAGAGGGAGCACATCACCCCCATGGCTACAGGATTGATTTTAAAATTCTGATGCTTGTATATAAGGCACTCAATGGTCTCGCCCCCTCCTACTTTACAGAACTCCTGTCCCCATATCACACAGCCAGAGAGCTAAGATCCTCCAATCAAAGGTTTTTATCAGTCTTGAGATCTAGGAGTTTCTCTATTGCTGCCCCAAAACTGTGGAATTATCTTCCTCCTCCCACCCGGTTCTCCCCCACCATTGAGATTTTTAAGAGTCATTAAAAAATGTACCTGTATTCCACCGCTTTTGATTGTGCCTAAGCCAACCAGCCCAAGTTTTTTAACCTGAAGTCTGTGTCTTAATTGTGCTTTTATTACTACTATTATCCTTATCAGGATTTTATTGCACCTTACTCTAATTGTACTATTATCTTTGATTGTACTATTCCTTTGCTTTTTGTTTTCCTCTGTGTATGAGGTTGAGCACTTTGGATCAACGGTGTTGTGTGTAAAGTGCTATATAAATAAAGCTGAGTAGAGAAAAGAACTGTAAAAGCCTCTGAAGCAGCATTTTACAAATTGAAAGCTACTCACTGTTTTACCTGCTCCTGAAACCTCACACCTCTTAAGTACATCGCAATTAGGAGTACAAGGTCGTCCAGTGGGCTGAATTGGACCCTTTGGCAGGCCGGTTCTGCCCCCCTGACCGTATGTTTGACACCCCTGGTCTTTGCTATGATGTTAAATGTGAATGCAGTAAAATGCCATATACCAGTCTGCAGTGTTGAGGAAACGACTGTGCACGCTACCAGTTACTTAACGCTGGAAGAAGTAGCAAAGCAACCCTAGGTAGAAAAATATTTTGGAGGTGGCGGTGTGTCCTCCTCAAGCTTGGGTCCTCTACCAGAGGCCTGGGAGCTTTAGGGTTCTGCGCAGTATCTTAGCTGTTCCTATGGCTGCACTTTTCTGGACAGAGACCTCAGATGTTGTACCTGGAATCTGCTGGAGCCACTCTCCCAGTTTGGGGGTCACAGCCCCCAGTGTTCCCATTACCACTGGCACCAGTGTTGCCTGTGTGTGTGTATACCAAGCAGAATAGCTCTGTTAGCCAGGTTACTTCTAAAATAGCATGGAACAACTTCCTTGAACATTTTTAAAAAATAGCAATGATCAATAATACCGTAGTTTAGTTTCACAAATTGTGCCTGGTAGTCGTGCATTCACAGTAATAGATATGAAAACGGCATAAAACAGGAACAATATAGACGAATCCTCAGCAAAAACAAGGCATAAAAAACATGTCAAATTAAAAAAACTGAGCAATTGTAGAAGCTGAAGGAGACAAAGAGCACTTCAGTGTCAGCCTCGTTAACACCAAGCAGCCAAATGAATGCCTTCACTCTTGATATTTGTATTCAGCAGAGCAGTCACTGCTTTTAGTTGTGCTTGTGCAGAATTCATCCGTGGCATCCTTGAATTTTTCACTCACATGTGCTGCACTTGTTTAAGGTTTTCACAGTTTGGTACCTCAAATACAAAAACAAAGCTCCATTGACAGACTTGACTTGTTTGTGAATTGTTAATTGACAGGTAAAAATGCGTACACGGAGAGAATATGCAGACCTCATCTATGAATAAGTAGAAGACGTTGTGCTGTGGAATTTTGAGACACAGAAAACACCAGCAAATGGCCAATTCCTCCTCACACTGCTGGCAGGTGAGGAGGTTTACTGGGGGGAAGTATGGTGAACCATCACGGTACGCCATACGGGGAGAGGATGGAAAATAAGGGATATAATGAGTGAGGGAGACTGAAGTTGTTTAATTGCATGGTGTGATACTCACAGGCAGTTTGAAAGTCTGCACTACATGTTACTTAAAGCATAATACATTAAAGCCCATTGAAACACAGTGAATTTATTAAAAGGAAGTAGAGCAGATTTTAAGAATAGAAACATGAATGAAGGGGAAAGGGGAAACATTAGTTTTACTAAAAGCTCTACTAATGGTTTTACAGTGAGGCTCAGCGGCTGACTGACTCCTGTCAGTGGAGCACTGCTGCCACCTTGTGTTTAATTCAAGATTCTGCATGCAGAAAGCTGAGGGCTGATCTGTGCAAACACACACTTACTGACAATGTTGGTGAAGTTACCTTTTAAATGAGATCATGAATAAATAATAATTAACCTTACTTATATAGCACCTTTCAAAACACAGTTACAAAGTGCTGTACAATAAACTAAACACATTTAAAAGACAGAGTATAAAATAAAGTCATAAAATGTCATCTCGTAAAAGATAAAATAAGGCAGGCCCAAACTAGAATCAAAGTAATAAATGGGAAATAAAAGACAGCTCAGATAAAGTCAGGAAATGCTTTTTGATAGCGGCCAGTGACTCAGACAGCCTTATAACCTTGGGCAGATGGTTTCAGAGCCTCAAGGCCCTGATTGCAAAAGCTCTGTCCTCTTAGGTCTTCAGCCTGGACACTGGGACAAGCAGAAGACCTCTGCCCGAAGATCTCAAACTACGTAAAGGTTCAGAAGGGACTAAGAGGTCTGAAATGTAGTCTGGAGCCATGAAGTGCAATAAGATTTTAAAGTCAATCCTAAAACAAACAGGGAACCAATGTCCATCCATCCATCCATCCATCCATCCATTCATTTTCATCTGCTTATCTGGGACCAGGTCGCGGGGGCAGCAGGCCAAGCAAAGCACCCCAGACATCCCTCTCCCCAGTAACGGTTTCCAGCTCCTCCTGGGGGACCCCAAGGCGTTGCAATGGCAGACGAGATATGTAATCTGTCCAGCGTGTTCTGGGTCTGCCCCGGGCCTCCTACCAGTGGGATGTGCCCGGAACACCTCTAACGGGAGGCACCCAGGAGGCATCCTGATCAGATGCCTGAACCACCTCAACTGACCCCTTTCGACGCAAAGGAGCAACGGCTCTACTCCAAGCTCCCTCCGGATGTCCCAACTCCTTACCCTATTTCTAGAGTAAATCAAAAGCTTCACCTTCTGGCTCAGCTCCCTCTCCACCACAGCAGTACAGCCTATCTCAAGGGAAAACCCTTGCGGAGGCCAACACCTATTGAGAATATGTTTGACTTTACGCCGAGTATGCGGACACAGCTCTCACTTCGGTCATACAGGGACCAGATGACTCATTGCAGCGAGCCTGGTACCCCATACTCCCACAGAACCCCACGCAAGACCGTTCAAGGGACCTTCTCCAAGCCCACAAAACACATATAGACTGGATGGGCAAACTCCTGCGATGCCTCCAGCAGCCTCATGAGAGAAAAGAGCTAGTCCGCTGTTCCATGGTCAGCACTCAATCCACATTGCCCCTCCTGATTTTGAGGTTCGACGATCGGACGGAGTCTCCTTTCCAGCACTCGAGCCTTTTTATATCGGAAGCCAATGTAAAAAGGCTAAAACGTGTGATGTGGTCGTACTTCCTGGTTTTGCTTAAAAGCCTTGTGGCTGAGTTCTGAACAATCCGAAGTCCTTTTTTGACTGAGACAGGAATAAAGGCTGTTGCAATAATCAAGACATGAAGAGATAAAAGCATGTACAACAGTTTCTGTATCTCTAAAAGTTAAAGTAGATCTTATTTTGTCAATGTTTCTGAGGTGATAAAAACATGATTGGACAAGCTTAGTGACATGATGTTAAAAACATGAATTACTATCGAACATGACACCAAGATTTCTTGCAACAGGCTTTATGTGTTGAGACAGGTGACCAGTAGATGGCAGCATTTGTTTCATGATATGCTGTGACCCAATTAAAGGGGTTCCTGTTTTATTAGAATTGAGCTGAAGAAAATTTAATGACATCTTTTCTAACAAATGTTTTAAACTGGTTGTGGAGAGCTTTGTAAGTGATGATGAGGAGCTTGAAGTGGATTCTCTGGGAGATGGGGAGCCAGTGGAGGTTATGAAGGATGGGGGGATGTGGTCACAGGTGCAGGAGTGTGTGAGAAGACGAGCCGCTGATGAACTGTAGTTGTTCTGTAGTTTGTTGAGAGTTTTATATGATGAACTGTAGAGGAGACTGTTGCAGTGCTCTAGTCTGAAAGTGATGAATGCGTAGATGAGAGTCTGTGCAGCTGAAGAGCAGAGGGATTGATGGAGGCGGGCGATGTTCCTGAGACGGAAGAAGGCTGTTTTGGTGATGTGTTTGATGTGTTGGTCAAAGGAGAGGGTTTGATCAAAGATGACACCAAGGTTACAGACATGGGGGGAGGAGAGCACAGTGCAGGAGAGGGAGAAGTTGTGGGTGGATTTGGTGTGATGATGATGATGGCGACTTCTGATTTGTCACAGTTAAGTTTGAGGAATCGCTATTTCGGTGATGCAGTTGGTGAGGGTAGAGTGAGAGGCAGGAGTGATGGCTTTGGTGGAGATGTGGAGCTGAATGTCGTCGGCGAAGCAGTGAATCTGAAGTCCATGATGGTTAACTTTGTTTACAGTGTCCATCAGACACCTGCTTTCAGAAAGTCCAGGTAGTTTTAATTAAAGTGATCTTCCCCTCCTCTTTTATTGTTTTCATCAGAATCTGAAATTTTGTTGCAATTTTATGCTCTTAAATTAATAATAGAATAGTTTTAACTAATTTCTTATATTGTCAAGAATATCATTATCGCAGAAATACCCTGAAATATCATGACATACATGTATCTCCCACCCCTGATTTACGGGTTTAGTTTAAATGCAGGACAACCTGTTAAAAATACGTGATAGACTTCCCTCCAGTTGTGCACACAGCCCTGCAGTAGATGAGTATGCCTTTATGTTTTTGGAGTTTTTTTAACGGTGTGTAGAGCTGGATATTTTTTAATACAAGTACCCTTAAAGTGAACCCAATAGACTACTTCATTTTATGCATGTATTTTCATCAGATCACACAGGCATGTAGCCATTCTTTCTAACGTTTTGGTGGCATTTCAGCACACTGAACTGCAAACTCAAACATGGCAATCATGTGTTGCATTAAACTGAGGAATGCTCACAGTGATTGGCTGCAAGCTAGATCTGGATAGAAAAAAAATATTAAATGCAGGTATCATTTGACTGGAGACGTTTCAATACCACTTGGTACTGGGTTACTTCAGTCAATGCCTTAAAGGTATTGAGTTCTGATACCCAGCCCTACTGGTGTGTCACGTTCAGTCATTGATGGGCCAGAAAAAATGGTTAGTAAACAGTTGAAAGCAGTTTGAAGATCAGTGGGAAGATTAAGCCCCCTCATCCACTGAGCAGTACAGTTCAGCTTAGTTTGGTTCCCTTTTTTTCCATTTCCACTGTGAAGTTGTGGATGGCACCAATGGATCTGTTCAGTACCATCCCCATTTTTGGTCCCTCATCTGCTCAGGTACCTAGCACACAGATCTGGCCCTAAGAAGCCCGAGGTGTCAAACTATCCAGTGCTTGACAAGAAAAAAGAGAAATGTCAGAAAAAAAGGGATCTAAAATTGAGTATCTTTTTTTTTTTTAATTTGTCTGTACATTAATCCTTTTGCGACTCCTCATCTTTGTCTTACAACACCTTGCAGGGTTGGAGTCTCCTGGGGTCTCATTTATAAAACAGTGTGTAGGGTCCATTCTGAAACTGTACGTACAGACAAAAGCCAAAAATGGCATGCACCATAAAATATTCAACACTTTCTACAATCAGGCTTCCACCTCACCATCTGCGTCGTTAGTTTCCTGTTTCCAAAATGTTCGGAAGCATGGGTCAAAGTTTCTCACATCAAGTCTGTTTTTATTGATCACAGCTTTTCCGTGAGAAGTGGCGTACGCCTCGTTCAGGCCTCGTTTTGAGGCAGGCAGTGTTATAAAGTGAAGTAAAGTTATAAAGTGTTTATAAATCAGACCCCTGGTGTAGAAGCACTGCAGTAGAATACTGTGTTGTCTATATACAGATAACCAAATATTTATGAAAGTCTTATTTGAATATAGCTTTAAAAGCAACCACAGACAGTTCATTTGACCCGACCTGTTAAAGAAAGGAAGTGAGAAAAACTTTTCCTCTCATGGATCTATAAAGTACTGTAGTTGAGGTAAAATTAAACAAGCTTAGCTGTCAGCATTACTCTGCAGGCTGAGGTGGCCTCCGGTAATCTGCTGGTTGATTAGAGCAGGATGCTACACCTTGGGAGGTACATGGTTATTCTCTTGTCGTTCAGTCACAGTGTTTCGCACAAACACCTTTGAGGGGTAACTGCCTCCAGCATATCCATCAGTCTGCGCTGGCCCACCAGGGAAGTACCTGTCAGCATCCAGACATCTTCACATGCACACACACACACACAAAAAAAAAGATCTACCACATCGAGATTCAACACAGTGCCCTCTGAGCTGCTGCAGAGACCTTGATGAACTGAGGGATGCTGGTGTAATGCTGTGTGTGTGGATGTGTATTTGACACACACACAGAAACCTTAACGGCTCCTTTTCTGTCCTTGTCCCATCTTATAGCGCGCACAGGACCACACTCCCAGGGGAAATGCTGATTCAGAGGAAGGTCTCTCCAAATGTCTCATTCATTTTTCAGCGCTGGCACACTGCTGCTGCCAGCCACATGAATAAAGTATATCTAGAGACTCTGCTCAAGCTCAATTGCAAACAGATATGAATGTTTTATGGGTGAAGTTAAACTATGAGCTGTAACTGTGGGGCATTGGACCCACACACACACACACACACACTTTCTTTATGAACACATCACTTACTGTATCAGGCAGACAGCAGGCTGAAACCAGCGACATCAAAGTCAAAGATTTTGCACCAGCTGCACTCTAGTTTAAAGTCTAAACACACCTGGGCACCACGCAGAGCTCCTCTGTCAAACAAGGGAAGCTGTTTAGTATTGCTCTCAGCTGTCTGCGATGCTCTCCATACCGTCCTGTTGCCACAAATAGCCATAAAAAAAGCATTTTCACGCTGAAGTTGATTTTTCAAGTTGACACACGCACACATATGCACACATGCTGCTGGGTATGTGATTTAAAACAAGATTATGTAAGCGGGTTGGTGGAGCTTTCTGCTCTAGTGACTCTGGGTGGTATGCAAGCCAAACATGTAAACCACAGCCTGAAGCACATCCTATTGATCTGTGTCAGCAGGCCATTGACTGGTGCTGGATATGTGTCAGTGTTTGTAATGGGGAGGGATAGCTCTCACGTGCATGCATTCGTGCTTGTGTGTGTGTGGGCAGACCCTGCGTGGTTTGAGGACATTTGTATGCATGGATAGAAAAGGTGAATATGGAGCCTGTGTGGTGAATAAGAGGACATTTAGATGAGGAAGAAGTGCGCTTTGAACTTCTCTTGTGTTGTTCTGTGTTAGTGAGCATCGAATGGTCAGCTGAAAACTGTCTGCAAACTTCACAACAGATCTGGTTAGCATGTGTTCAGGGTTGCAACAGTGTCCGATTTTTACGGTACAAGAAAATACCGTGGTTTAACGGTATCATGGCCTCCGTCACTCTGGCTTTAGTGGCTTGCAGGTCGCCTGTAGCTTCTTTAATTTCTGGTTGATTTCTTCCTGATATTCATTCAGCTCATTCCTCATGTAGGAAATCACTCATGTTGCTTTTAAAATCCGATCTTAGTGCCCGAATCTCATTATAGATGGCCTGCATGCTTGAATTAGCCAAAACTTCATTAGCTTTTCCCGTCTCGCCATTGTTCTTATAACTTTCGACAATAGTTATTTCTAAAGACCAGGGTTCCCACGGTCATGAAATTCCTGGAAAAGTTTTGAAGTTAGAAAAACTGTTTTCCAGGACAGGAATGGTTTGAAATTAACAGTTTTTTGGAAAAGTTTTAAACATACATTGTTTTGGCTGTTGTTTAAAATATGTTCCTAAAATCCCAAAACATCTAATATTAGGGATGCATGATACTGGATACTGGCCAATATCAGCTGATACCAATGACGTGCCGTTATCATCATGCATCCTTATCGAGTATTTAATGAAATATGTCCCTAGTTGTACGAATTTCAGATCTAGTGCTTGCTGTGCTTGTGACCATTGAAACATCACTAGTATCATGTGATACACATAGACCAGACCAGCACCGAGTCATCATCAAGCTGTGCCCCCTTTTGGGTCACTGATCCACTTGGACAGTGGAAGTCTGAAGGGACATGATGGCAACTGACCTCAGTTGATCAAGGTAGTAGTCGTAGTTTTTGCGATCATACATGCATGTGTGCAATCGGACACCCAAAGCACCACACACTAATAGATCGAAAAAGTATTACTTGCACTCAGCTTCAGGCAAGGTCTCTGAACAATTATGACATGTCTATAAAACAAATGTTTGTTTAACAAGAAATAAACGCATGTCAAAATTATAATCCAAACATGTCAAATTGCATTGAAATCTATATGGTCTTTGGTTTTAGATCCCCCAAAAAGGGGCGTGGCCATGTGGTCTGGTTTTTTTTGGCACGCAGCTGGCTGATGGCAAGAATGTCTATTGATCAAGTAAAGGTAGCAACTAGCTGTTGCTTAGCCTCAGATGCCTGGGAAATGGGTGTTTGATAATGTATGGCTGTATCACAATATAAGCCCACCCATTTTAAACTCCTCAAATCAGACACGTACAAAGTCCAGCCCAGGGGCCAGCTGTGGCCCTTGGAATGATTTTAAACGGCTTGCAGCTTGTCTTTCAAAATAAAAATAATGATAATAATAATAATAGTAATAATAATAATAACAATTTTATTTGTGTAGCACTTACCTGAGGTTACGCTTCACAGAGTGCATGAAAATAAGACCATCTTTTTTTTAAATGTTAAGAGCTGAGAAAAACACTGTGCACAGAGTCAAAAACAGAACAGAATTTTTTTTACAAATAAAAAAGTAAAAATCAGGCATCAAAAGGGGAAGCTTTTCTGTAAAGATATGTTTAAAGCTACAATTTAAAAATGGGTGATGTGCTTGCCAGCCTGATCTCCTCAGGCAGAGAATTCCAGAGCTTCTTGATAACAGTAGCCCAGTCACCTTTAGTTACCGACCTTAATCTAGAGACGACTAGTGAGGGTAGGCTTGAGGATCTTCAGTCAAGATATGAAGCACTGGTATTCAGAAGCTCAGCTTTACAGTATATATACCTGTGTGTTGAAATATGTACACATAAACGACAAATCACTGCTGGGACCGGTGGAAGTTCTAACAGGTCGATACGGCAGAGGGCTATAACTTTCAGCTGTTTTATTGGCCACCACTTGCAAACATACCATCAATCCAATGAGACCTCCAATGCAGCTAAGAGTCTGTCGTATATTGTTACATGTTGAGGATAGAAATTTGGACTGAAAAGGGGAGAGAAAAAGAGAGTGCAAAAGAAAATTGGCTCCTGTTTTCCACCTCAAGGAAGAGGAGAACTGTTTACGGCAAATGCTCTCAGTTACAAGGCGCTATAAATAAGATGTCAACGGTATTGCTCACTATTACCTGTTCCATCAGGGGAGTGTTTAAATGTCTTGACTGCAGGCATAACCTTTTTTTCGTCACAATTTATTACCAGCATAAGAGAAGCACTTGGGAGCGCTCAGACCGCTGCTGGTGCCAGGCAGTGCTATAGCTGCCTGACTCAGTGAGTTCATTTTCTACACTTGATACCAATTTATTGACCGTTCATTCACAGGGATTGTCAATTCTTTTCTTTTTTTTCTGATTGGCAATTCGTTCTCGGGTGTAATTCTGCCAAAGATTCAGGGTGGCCGCCATATGACGCGCAAGACTCAGTGTCAGTCTGCTTTTTTAAGAGTTACATATGCAAATTGGTTTGTGTCAGCATGGCTGCCAAACTCCTGTTGCACATAATGAAGTCAGAGAGGAGCCGTGTCTCATTTTCATGACTCAACGTTCAACCTGCACAGGCAGGAAACACTCTGCCTCAACTTGATGAGATGCGAATAGCAATACGGCTGCACTTCTGGGTCAGGTCATGCAGAATGTATTCGGGAAGCGAGATTCAGCGCAGTCAGTGATTAAATATGTGATACACACAACCTATTTGCATTCTCCTCTGACAAGCTCGGCATCTTGTATTAGTCATTATACATCTGCAAAAGCCTCTCACAGCATTGGGTTTTTTGTTGTCTGTGATTATATCCATTATTTTGGATGAGAAAACCTACTGTCAGCTACTTTTGGGATAAACAAATCCACTTGAAAGGTGTGAAGGCTTTAATTTGATAACCCAGTTTGATTTCTGTTATTCTTTAGGGTTCCCACGTATTTTTACCAAAGAATTTTCAAAACTTTCTATATTATTTCAACCCATTTCTATGACTTTATTTAAGTCACGGGTGTCTGAACTTTTTTGAATGCAGGCCAGATAGATTAATGTGAAAATAACTGGGGGCCAGCTGCTTCTTGCATTATATAGGTTATTTTAAAAAATCACATACAATTAAAGCTGCAAGCAGCGATAAACAGGCCCTCGCACCTCTGTACAGCTCTGGGGTGCTGGCAGGACGCCAGCTGACGTGGCTTTCCTTTTCACATGACACATGTAAAGTTTGGGGCAGATTGGACCATGTATTCTGGAGTTACAAACCACTTCCTGTTTGGCATTTGACACCTCGCCATGGTCACACGGTTTGTTGAAAACCTAAGCCTTAAACAGCTTTTGATGTCCAAGGTCTTAAGATGGTACGGACAAAATTTGAAGTCACTCGGAACAAATCTGTAGGAGGAGTTTGTTAAAGTACAGCCCCTGGAAGTGGCCAAAAAATGCACAAAAGTAAGAGACGAAATTCAAAATGGCTGACTTCCTGTTGGGTTTAGCACATGGCTCCAAGAGGGGTTTTTGTACGTCTTGGGATGTTACATATGCCTACCAATTTTTATACCTATAAGTAAAACATACGGCGGGGGCTCCTTCATAAAAATCATATCAGATAACAATTTGTAGGACTTCTGATGTGTGTGCCAAGTTTTGTGAGTTTTCAAGCATCTCTTGCCCCTTGAAAACAAGTTCCTGTCTTTATGGCAAAGGAAACATCTGCTGTTAGGGAACTGTTCATTTGCTTGGTTACCATCTGCTTATAAAAATATTTTAGTTCCACCTGCATAGTTCCTATGGTGCAAGTCGAAAAACTGTCCGATAGTCCTGCCATTGTGAGGTCAACAGAAAAAAAAATGCAGAGTGATATTCTGCAGCTAAACTCAGACAAGACAGACGTATTTGAACAAAGACCATCCTTAGGTCACGTCACCCCAATTCTCGCCTCCCTCCAGTGGCTTCCAGTTAACATCTGAATTGATTTTAAGATGCTTTAAATAACTTTTAAAGCTCAACATGGTTTCACCCCCAGTTACATGGTCTCATTTGAGGACACTGGGACTTTATTATCGTCTCATTTGAGGACGCTGGGACTTTATTATCGTCTCGTTTTAGGACATTGGGACTTTGTTATCGTCTTGTTTTAGGACATTGGGACTTTGTTATCGTCTTGTTTTAGGACATTGGGACTTTATTATCGTGTCTTCAAGGACATTAAGACTTTATTATCATCTCATTTTAGGACATTGGGACTTTATTATTGTCTCATTTTAGGACATTGGGACTTTATCGTTGTCTTGTTTGAGGACAGTGGGACATTTTTGCCATCTTGTTTGAGGATATTTGGACTTTATTATCGTCTCGTTTTAGGACATTGGGACTTCATTATCATGTCTTCAAGGACATTGGGACTTTATTATCATCTCGTTTGAGGACACTGGGACTTTATTGGAGAACACAGGGTCTCAGGGGGATAAACTGAAACAAATTGGCTTCCAGGAACATGTATGTGCCTTCCTGTTGGACAGATAATGTAACAGTGAAATTTCTTTTTTAATCAGTGTTGAAGTTTCCCAGTTAATTCAGATATGACACTTCCTGTACTATCACGATCGTATCATCTAATGACCTGATAAGACTTTGAGAGCGTGAAGCAACTTTGACTAACAAAGACTGATAAATTCAGCAGATAAATAGATGGATCAGTAAAAATAGAAGTACATGGCAAGGATGTTAAACACAGGAGCTGCTTTTCATATCCTGTGTTTTAACAGGCAGTGAAATATTTCAGAATTCTAAAAAGGGAGGGGTAGCAGCTTCAGTTGGGTTTCTTGTTTGTCTTACTCAAAGTGTTGCTTGTTTTGAATTTGTTTTTTTCTGTCAGTGAGGTGTTGCACCGCCCTAATTTGCATGGCTTGTTCAAAAGTAAATAATAAATAAAATGTTTAACACATACAGGAGAAGACTGAGGTGCTTGTATATTTTACACAGCCATGTTCTAATCGAGTTCTTAACAAATACTTACTACCTATTGTGTTTTGTGTCCCTGTGTGGTTGTTTCATATTGCGTTGTAGTCATTTTGTGTCTCTTTTTGGTTGTTTTGCCTATTTTTGTGGTAATTTTGTGTCTTTCTGCAGTTCATTTGAGTCTCTCTGTCGCCATTTTGTCCCTTTGTTGTTGTTTTGTGTGTTTTTATAGCTGTTTGGTCTCTTTAAGATAATTTTGTGTCTGTTTTGGTTGTCTCGTGTCTTTTTGTAGTCCTTTGGGATCTCTTTAAGGTAGTTTTGTGTCTCCTTGTGGTGGTTTGTATCTTTTTGTAGTCGTTTGGGTCTCTTTGTGGTTGTTTTGTGTCTTTTGAGGTCCTATGGTTCTCTTTAAGTTAATTTTGTGTCTCTCTGCAGTTCCTTTGACTCTTGTTTTAGTCATTTTGTGTCTCCTTGTGGTATTTTTGTAGGTGTTTGGGTCTATTAAAGGTAATGTTATGTCTTATTGGGGTAATTTTGTTTCTTTTGTTTGTTTCATGTCACACCGTGGTCCTTTTGGGTCACTTTAAGGTAATTTTGTGTCTTTTTTTTGTTGTTTTGTGTGTGTTTATAGTTGTTTGGGTCTCTTTAAGGTAATTTTGTGTCTTTCGCAGGAGTGAAATGATAGTCTAGCCCCAGGACTACTACAGAGAGCATGTCAGAGAGAGAAAGATTTTGATTCACTCTCTGACCAGATTAAAATGCAGCATCTGCTTGGAGAAAATAGATGCAGCAAGACATGTCAATGCATGTCACAGCTTAAGAGACGACCTACACAACAACATATAGTTAATCTCATCACAGATCACTCTCTGTCTTTTTATTTACGCCTTCACTTAAGTTTTTTCCCTCGTTTAAAATTGATGTCTATGCATTTGTAACAATACAGTGGCAATACAATACAGTGGCAATACAGTGACTATCCATCTATCTGAGACGAGCCAGTAAACCATAACATATTTACTCATCTCAGAATTGAGCTTCAGGTCATTTTTGATCAAAATAGCATACGATTGAACACAGGGGCCCAAATGATTTCCCCACATTAGAAGTGCAAACATTGGCCCAAACAACTACAAAATCACAAAAAAAGACAAAAAATGACAACAAATTAACATGGTAGGAGAAGAGCAACGCACACCGCAGATTGTCTTTGTTGAGGTGCTGGCGATGGAGTAGAAAACTTGAAAAAAGAGGGAACGCCGCACACTCAGCTCCAAGTAAAAAAGGAATTGTATTAAGGACAGCGTTTCAGCACAGGGCCTTTGTCAAGTCTTAACACAAATGTTAACAGTCGTGTTAAGACTTGACAAAGGCCCTGTGCCGAAACGTTGTCCTTAATACAATTCCTTTTTTACTTGGAGCTGAGTGTGCGGCGTTCCCTCTTTTTTCAAACAAAGTAACACCAAACAACCAAACAAGAGACAATTTTACTTCAATAAGACACATTTTCTAGAACAAAGAGACACAAAACAGTGACAAGGAGACCCAAAATTAGCACAAAGACACAACTAAAAAGACACAAAATTACCTTATAGAAACCTAAAATTAGTAAAAAGAGACACAAAACAAACAAAAATGTGACAGAATTACCTTAAAAAGACCCAAACTACAAAAACAATCACAAAGAGACACAAAAGGACTAAAAAAGACACACAATTACCACCAAGAGGCACAAAATAACTACAAAGTGACATGAAACAACCAAAAAAGAGATAATTTTAGCAACAGTAACAAGCTAAGACACTGTTAATAACGAAGTACTCGTTTGAGGACACTGGGTTGACAGTGTTTAGTGTTTTTATACTACTGATCCCAAATAGCCAGGAGAAATTAAAATACACACCAAACAAAAGTCAGGAGGATAGGGACTGAATTTATTTAACATGGTTGGAGTCACATATATTTTTATTATCCCCTAATTATGTCCGTTTTAATGAATATTGTTGCATCTAAATTTCAGTGGCCATGTACGGCTGACAGAGATAAACATCCACCTTGATGGATGGTTCAGTATTTGGATGTTATATTTTGGGGGATTTTTCTTTACATGTTAAAGAGGATGGGATCAGATGTAGTATTTCTTCCGGGTTGAGGTAGTGAAGGGAGGGATGAGCAGTGATGCTGCCTCTGTTTGCTCCGCACATCAGCAGCGGAGCTCCTCTCCCCCTCTCAGTCAGACGGACTCAGGCCAGGCAGCGGCAGCGGCAGCGCGTCCGCCCGGAGACACCGAGACCACACAGCGCATAGCGTTAGTCCCGGCTCAGCCCGAAACACAATCACGGTCCTTTCAATGGATGTCTCCTCTTACACCGCCTTTTGACACTGGACGGTGCTCTCGTAGCCGCGTTCAACGTGATCAACACCTCTCCCCCGGCTTGGTTTTCTGAGGTTTGTCTCGACGACACACGGAGAGGACCACACTCCCCCCCATCGTTAGCTCGCTAAGCTAGCTGCTAGCCCGCTAACTTAGCTGTGACACTTTGAACCGTATCGGCGTCAGTTTTCCTCCTCGTAGCTAGCCTGCGGTGTCTTGCGCCACAGCGGTGGATTGAGGTGCCCTGTCACTCAAGGTAAGCAAACAATATACGTGAAAAACACTGCATTGTGTTTGTTTTTTCAGTCACACAGTCAAACGCAGGCTTGTTTCTGGGCAGTGAACCTCTAACGTTATCTGGTAGCAGCAGCCTGGCGCTATGGCAGAGTGCTTCTTGTTGACAGAAGCAGCCAAGCAACGGGGATGTGATGCGACTCACCGCTAAACACACATTTTCACTTTACTTCGCAGCTAAATTAGCCGCAGTGACTGCTCCTCAACCAGCCTCGAGTATGCTAAATGAACACATGTGTGGTTTGGGGATAATATTGACGCTCGGTAATACTTTGGCGTTTACTCTTGACTGTCGATTTGTCGTGAATGAGCCACCGTCAGGTTAATATTATCTCACACTTGCCGCATTTGACTGCAGCTAGTTTCCCTAACGGTGTATTCAAATGACTGTTGAGACAGTTATCACACAGCCTGCCACAACGACCAAAGTAAGACCCATACAAAGCAGAGAGGAAAAGCAGTCCACGTTTAAAGTTGAGGAAATGGTCTCTACATGGACTAAATGTGTCCTGTTCCTGCGAGACGTGAAAGAAACTGTTAAAGGTTTCCTTGGTGGACGTTTCCTCATTTCTCTCTAAACATTTCTGAGCCTTAGTGTTGCATCACAACCTGGAAAGATGAGCTGTGCACCCGGAATTTAACCCCTGCCTGGTGCTTGTTGTGTCTCCTGTGTCCTTACAGAGGTCAGATGATTTAGCTTAGCCTGATGCATATAGGAGGAGAATAACCAGTGGCCACACTGAACTGCTTTCCTTCCTTGATGGGCTGCAGATTCTGAGGGCCCTCCCCCTCTGCTGAACAGAGGTTAATCACATTTCTTGTAATTCAATCACTCAGAGACATTTTATAGGGGTTTGGTTGAAGCATGTGTGAAAGAGCGACTCAATGAGTGCGTTGACAGTGCTGTAATTATCTCATGAGATTTAAAAAAGAATGGATTGACTATCAATCCTGTGAGAGTCTGCAGTTGCGGAGCAGCGCAGATGAAGATGTAGAATTGACAGTGAACCAATTGAATTAATCTGTCGTGTTCCTCAAAGGAAGGGAAATGAGGAACATGTATTATTTATACACCGTGTTTGTGAAGCGTTGCCTGTACCTGTGCAGTAGGACATTATGCTGTGTAGCTGGAGGGAAGCTGCTGTAGCTTTGTGCTACCTGTAGCAGTGCTCCCACGGTCCCTGAACATGAGGTGGTTGCTTTGATCGTGAGTGAGGTGCAGCACTGACTTGACCATGTAGGTCGTTATCACAAAATAAAGCTGTTGCTGCCTTGAAATGTATACACTACCTGTGACTTGCAAGTCCTCAGCTCAGGCATTTCTCCTGATTTTAGCTGTATTTATGTGTGTCATGTTCAGGGACCTTGCCTCGGAGCTGTATATCTGAACTGTGTTAAGGCATGACTGTCCAGCATCGAAAGGAAATGAATCATGTTCCTCATTTCAAGGCCGTGGAGTCGGCATGATGCGTTTCCTGCCCTGTGTGTGTGTTGACTGTGTATTCAGGCCTCAGCAGATGTGCCTGCTTTTGTGTATGTGTCCCACTCTCCCATACTCACAAAGGCTGATTTAAGTGTTTTTGCTAATTGGGAACATTTTGCCAGTCATCAGGACCAAAATTTACTGAAGGCATGTATTTCGATTACAATAACAGTAACTGTCTAAGACGTTAATGACATCAATGAGAGCCCTCGACATGTTTGAGCGTAAAAATGTGCGGGTACGTCATTGTGGTTTTAGCTCTTATAGAGGGCATGTGTAAGTACTAGGCTGTGTGTGTTTCCATTGTGTAATGGTAATACAGGTGGTAATAATCATCATAATGTTATCCTTAGGAATGCAATTAGTTTAATCCGTACAAAACTAAACTATAAAGCATGTGCACAAATGCAACCAAGATGTTTTACCTTTTTTCTGCCTTTTAATGAGGCTACAGTCAAAAATTTCTAGACTTTTGTTTCCTTTTCCTTAGTTTTGCTCTTCATTGTATTGAATTGAAAGTGAAAGATGTGAAGGTGAAAATCTCTGATGTCCACTCTGTTTGTGTGTGTTGGTATTTGTGAGTGTAAGTGCATGTCATAGAGGGTGGCTGTGGTGCATTTATTGCTCCGAGCTGGTCTGGAACAATAGCTCTATTCTGGCCCATGTCTCCGGAGGGAGGCAGCAGCATTCGGCGTTCCCGGCACTCTGTGTGCCAGCAAGGCTTGGTTTGGGATTGGGTTTCCACAGCCACCTGGAGCTCAGAGCACAGGAATGCCATTGTTCCTCCTTCCAGACTATGGCCGGATCAGACACACATGCAAACACACGCATACACATAAACAGACTCACGCATGTACACACACTCGGTACACAGTAGGCGAGAGGAGCTCACACCAGCCTGTATGTCCCCCAAAACTTAGGTCACCCTGCTTTGTTACGTTGTCACTGCTTACATAAATAGACAGTGAAACATCAAGCCTCTGTCTGCGCAGCCACAGAGACCTGCCATTAGCAGCAGAGCAGTATGCTTGTCTGGATGGTTAGTATTTTTAGCTGCAAAGAAAAAAAATGTCACTGAGCTGGATTTATTGTAGTTCTGCTTTTTGTTCTGTTGATAATCTGTAACCAGGGTGAAGCTGTAGTTGGTGACTTAAACCTTTTTGTCATATTTGCTGAAACTGTCACTATCAACACAGCAGTGTGTGAATCAGATATGTGAAAAAAAATCATGCTCCTCTGCCTCCTCGTAGGGCTTCTAATGGCGTTACTGCATGTGAATGAAAACAGCCAATTAGAGCCAAGAAGTCTCTAACGCAGCTGTCAATTAAGTCCATCACTGCTCGTAAACTGTGGTTAAACTGTCAAATTAGGCAGCGCTGATTAAATATGAATCAAGATTTTGTTATTGCATTGCCTTTTAAGGTTGAGCCAATGTAACAATGTTCAAACCAGATTGAAATCAAGCCAAACAGTATACCAAATTTTACCAGGTGTGGCACTTGACTCAGCATCCTCTCTCGTATGGAACATAATGTCACCATGTCCCAACAGCAAATGAGGGCCAGATATCGCTTTGCATCCCGTAAAATCCGAGCTCTCGGCCCACACTGAATCCATTCAATATACACTTCAGTTTGGCCTCCTTCATGTCGACAAACCTCGTAGTGAACAGCTGTTTGCTCGAGATTAGACTGGAGATGTAACCACTTGAAAGATGAGTAAGTAGCCGACTTGGTATCTTTGCACTTTGTAACGTTATTTTTTAAAAAGAAAAAAACATGTTTTACATTCTGATATTTATTGAAAATGATAGACAATATAGCCAACTAAGTAGCCTAGCTTGTTATTAGCAAGAGTCATGTAGCTCACCTGAAATTTTCAGCTCCCTGGTGATATTTCTGCACCCAGCTTATTCCTCATTTCAACTTCAACTTTCAACACAATGGTTTGAGTATCAGTAACATTGTTAACACTGTGCTACATTACAGAGAAATACAAACCGTACTGATGAACCTTCATTAATATAGGCCTATATTTTATCTACAAGTGCACGTCACACACTGAGCGAGCCGCCTGTTAATGAGGCTGTGGGCTAATGGGCATGTAGCTACTTCCATGTTTCAGATGATACATCATGTTTGTAGTCGACCAGTAAAGATGAGTTTACATATCACCTTGGGTTCGTCCTTCACCTTCTCAAAATGATCCCACACTTTGGATTTCCTGCCCGACATGTTATTAACTAGCCTGTGGAATAACCGCAGGTACCAGCCCTGGAAATTAGAGGCCGTACACATGCTGCTTCACATGTTGAGTCTGAGGTTGCTAAGCAACCTTAACAAGCACATATTATAACCTATTTACCTGAAATGCAGAGTGCAGAGCTGATCCTCTTCCAGATGCTGTTTATAAGTGTGTAGGCCTGCGACTTAGCAACCAATGAAATCTTGCCAACTAAAGACCTTTCTGGTCAACTAATGTTTGGGCGACTATCAGAGAGCAGCTCCTAACTGTTCAGCTGTAAAAGGAGAATGTTTGTAATCCAGAAACAGTCACAGGTTTTTTTTTTTTGTTTATTCAGTGTGCAGTGTACTTCTGGGCATGTTTTGGTTGCAAGATTTTAGCTGCAGATTGAGCGTTCCTCGCTTAGGTAGCTGCAGACCCAGAGCCAGGGAGAGTCTGAGTGAGACAGAGGCAGCTGCATGGAGGAGGCGAGGCTTTACCTGGTCAGGCTCTGAGATAACGTTATTTTTTACCTTCTGCTTAGCAGTTGCGAAATTACAGCTCACTGGAACTTAATATGACAGGCTTTGGGTTTTGTTTGATGTCGGCCAAAAAAAATTTCACATTTCTGATTTGTCGCTAGCGTAGTTAGCCCTCATTTCCTTTGAGGGTGACTTGTCTTGTTTACTATAATAAGTGGATGTCAATGCCACCATGAAAGCAGCGCTGAACCCTGCTCAAACTCTTAAACTTTATATGGAAAAAAAGGAACAGCAGTAGTAGGCAGGATTTTTTTTTAATATTATCTGTCTCAGGTACTACTGTGTGGATTCAGCCACAGTTAAAGCAAACATGTCAAAAAGTTATTTTTCTAAAAAGTTACCAACTGTAGCTTTAAGACTTTAGACTGACACATGAAACGAATGAGAAGTGGTTGGAAATGCAAGTGGTCCTGAAACAGTTGCTCAATTAATCAATGAGTTGACTGATAAAAGAGAAGCAGTTAATTGCCAAGTCATTTATCAAGCAGTAATGGTACACTCAGGTACCAGTTTCTCCAGCGTGGGAGCCAATTTTCAGCCGTTCTCTCCCTCTCTGTTTTGTTTATTATTTCAAATTAAATACTAATGACTATTTGTGTTGTCAGTGTGAAGACATCACCTTGTGTTTGGGGGAAAATTGAGCAATTTTCACTATTGTCAGTCATTTTCCAGACCAAACAAGTAATCGATTTATCAAAAGATTGACATATTAATATGCAGACAAAAATTAAACCAGACTTGAAAAGCCATGACCTTGAAATTAAATTTAAATTCATTAATACAGATACACAGAGAAAGAGACAAGAGCAAGCGACACCTCTTCTGGTGTCTATTCCAGCTGGCAAAATGTCAGTTTACTTCAAAGCTGTCTTTTTAATCAAATCCTCCTCTCACAAGACGACGTTGCACAAACATCAGCTGTCAGGAAGACATTTGATTACTGAGTTTTGTTTACTGGGTTTTGTTTTTAATAATGTTGTCTGATCACAGCATGCGTCAGACTTCAAACTTATCTCCGCACTCTGCCTCGGTTGGTTTTGTGTGGCAGTGTGGCAAAAATCTGATCCGCTTCTTCCATATATCACCTACTTTATGTGTATCTTGTCATAATTTTAGGTATTTGTGGGCGTTTTTGAGCCTTTATTAGAGAGGAGAGAGTTGAAAGTGAGAGGAAGTGTGTGGATAGACAAAGGAGGTGACATGCAAGAAAGGTGCTATGATTCCCTGTATTTAAAGGCCACATTTATATATATTTTTTTTAAATTGAAAAAGCAAGCTTGAATGTGCTGTTTAATCTGCTCCTAGCATGATTAGATTGACTCTTCTACTTGAAACTTGCAGCCTAGATTAAGTGCGGACCTTCCAGAAACTCACTCCGGATGTTGATAGCTAGTTTAGCTGGATCTGATAGCGGAGCCCTAAATGGTTGATCTTCAGACAAAGTGAGAGAAACAGAAAACGGAGAGGGATGAGAAGGAAAGAGAGATAGCCATCAGCAGCATTTAGTAGTTCCGCCTCTCAGTCCTCTAGGGTTTGTAGGCAGGCAGTTTCAGTGTGTGTGTGTGTGTGTGCGCGCGCGCATGTGTTTGCCGATGCATGTGTGTCCTCTGGCTTTCCAGCGGGTCACATTAGGGATAGAGTTGCACAGAAGTGGGTCAGCCAGTGCCACCAGGGAGTCTTGCCAGCTCCCTGCTCCCTCTCAGGCTGGAACCAACCAAGGGCCAACACAAACACATGAACCTCAGCCGTGTGCATGTGTGTTCAGTGTAGGTGTATGCATTGTTTGTTAGTGTGTGTGTGTTAGGCACAGACACAGAGTGTGATCTTTGCTGGTCTGTCATTCATTGAGATGACAGGCCCCCACCTTGCTCACTGTACTTTGACTCCTTGTTAACTGCTTTGCTGGAAACTGAAATGCTGTATAGCTGCAAAGGCGAAAAGAGCAGCAAGCCTAAGCTATGGCGCAGTATGTTTAGACGGCATATAGGGTCTCTACAGATGATTCAGAGCCTGTCACACTCAGTGTGTCTCAGCTGGATGGACACAGTGTTTCTGCTGGCTTAATGATAAGGAAATAGGATTTGGCCCAGTATTCAGTCGAGGTTTATTTCATCTCCTAGCTGCAGTCTCTTGGTCTCGGCATCGGTTCTCCTCTGACAATGAATTAATGATCTATTTCTGTTTTCCACATCCCTGCATTATTGAATTGAGATGACATTCTGTAATAAGTAGACAGAAATATAGGCGCAACACAAGGCTGAATTATTGCACAGTATGGCAGAGATCACACTTAACTTCCATCCAGTACAAATAAATGCTGCTGCTCCAAACGAAGTCATTCTCAGACATTTGGGTGACGTCAAAAAGCACTTTTCTTCTGGGCATAGTCCGTACCCACTTTCTGCTGCCGCTGGCCAGATGTGCTCAGGTGTGAAAATGGGCAGGGTTTCTAGTGGTCAGCAGCAAATACTGCTCTGTTTATTATTTACACGGCCTCATCCTCCACAGTATCGACTGTGCAGCCGTTCACAAGAAATAGCTTTCTGGGAAGAACTCAAATCTGTGAGATGGATTTGAATACATAAATATTTTGAGGAAGCGAGTCTCAACTTGCAAGTGATCCACATTCCAGTTAATTAATAAGCAGTTCCTCACCAGTAACATGTTTCTTGTTGTCTTTGAGTGCAGGGTAGAAACATTACAGGGATTTAGAGTGATTTAACACACATCAGGCAAAGTTGTGTCATTTGCAGTGTATCTTATTTTGGAGTATTTTGCAGGGTTGGATATTAACTTTGTTGTCTACCTGCCACTGTGGCTGGTGGATTCCAAAATCTACCACCCAGGCAATAGGTTACTATTGTGTATTTTGGCTGGTGAGTGAATCAAATCTAGCAGCCACTTGCATATTTTGTCAGCATTTGGCTGGTGGCTGGTGCTAATTTCCAGCCTTGGCTTTTTGTATCAGTGTTCAAAGGTGAGTGTAAGGTGAAATGGTTTGCTCTCAGTGATGAAACCACAGAGGATTATCAGCTCTGCACTTCCCTTTGGCTGATCTGATCATGTTTTAATTGAGTGTAAATGCTTTTAACTATACATCTACACCGCAACATGTTTATCATCCTGTGTTTCTACTTTTAGCAATCATTTATTGCTATTGTTGTCTGTTGTTTTGTATGATTTCTGTTTTAATTGACATACATGATGGTTCTTTGTTTTCTTATTGATTGTTTTTAATGTCTTTGTTAATGCCTGGTATCATTGAAAATGAGGGTCTCCTTCAATTGATATCCCCAGTCTTAAATAAAGGTTTGAATGAATGAATGAATGAATGAAAGCTCTACAGATCTTTATCGCTTCCCTTTTATGGGATGCAATTGTTTTTATGACTCCACAGCAGCTACAGTCGTGACCGCAGGTGTTATGTTTTTGGGTTGTCCGTCCACCTGTCTGTATGTGCCCATTCTCTAAAATGTGACATCGTAAGACCGACTTGTGGGAATGTCTTTGGCACAAACGTCCACTTGGAGTCAGCAATGAACTGATTACATTTTGGTGGGCATAGTATGAAGTTCAAGGTCATCCTGACATCATCTGTCTCATTCTTGTGAACATCTCAAGAACACCATGAGGGATTTTTTCCAAATTTGGCACTAATGTCCACTGAGACTCAAGGATGAGCTGGTTAGATTTTGGTGGTCAAAAGTCAAAGATCAAGGTCACTGTGACCTCACAAGACACATTTCTGGCCATAACACAAGAATTCATGGGCAAATTAGGACAAAAATTCACACAAATTATCTAATTGGATGAAATGATGACAGTATATATCCAAAAGGTCAAATGTCAACTTCACTGTGACATCACAATGTTCTGTAAAAATGCTTTTCTGGCCATTACTCAACGTCACAAGTCGGGAACAGAAGGGGAGACATTTGGTCAGATACTGAATTGGTGACTCTAATCTTGAAACTATGCTAATTGTAGATCTGCTGTACTTGACTGGTTCGTATAGGCATACAACAGCTAGGCAGTAATTCTAGTTTGGGCCATTCATCATTCTCAAAACAGCTCTAAAATTTGACTTTACACGAGCTGCCCAACACCAAACAACAGAAAAATTAGCAGCTAACAGCAGCTGTTCACATAGCCCCTCAAGCCATAACAACTCGGCAAAAAGTTAGGTACACGACTTGCTGAATTGATGTCGTATTGTGCAGAAAGGTGGCAGATGAAAGTAAACTTTTGGTTAATGTTAGGAACTTTTGAATAATGCTCGTATTGTATATCATTTTTGTGCACATGTAATTTGTATTATGGTGTTAGCTTGTAACTGGTAGTTGTTGTCCACGTGGAATGACCTAGATAAGTTAGAAAAGTTATTTATTAGCATTAACCCTTACAACAAAGGTAAAGCAATATTTTAGTGGTTTTAGGCCATGCACTGGTTGTGCAACAAGTCTGGGACAAAATTCCTTTGTCATATAAACCTTCAGACTGTTTCACCATACTTGGATAACAACATGAATTTTCACTGGGATGTTAAATGCTCTTAGCAATAAAATACAACCGATACATTACGACTTAAAAACTCACGAACACACTGAAGTTGGAAAAACGACTTCCCAACCTGGGGGAGATGGGAGAGAAACACGTGAATGTAGCATTATTTTCACCAGGTGGCCAGAAACTCCTAATGAATGCTAATGTTTGCTCGATATCTACTGGAATTAGTTAACTCAATCAGTGATCATCAAGGAACTGCTGGTCCCAGTGGCCTGCATCAGTTATAAGTACTCAAATCAAAAGGATGAGAGGCAGCTGGAATATTCTGGCTGGGAACCATGTTAGATGAGAGTCAGTTTTTGGCACATGAATATTATGAGAGAGAGTAAAGTGCAGGAGAATCTTTTGTTTGGAAAGGCAAAACAGATTTCAGTGTGTACACAGGACACGCATGTCGCTGTTGAACCCTGCTTTCATTTGTGTCGTCAGGATAATTGTCCAAACGTATTCCCACGTTCCTTTTCCAGCTGGACATGTCAATGCAAATGTCTCAGCTTGAGCAAAATCCAATTGGATCTGCAATTGCAATTGACTTGTTGTTGCAAGTGCAGTTGGCTTTGACTTTATAAACAGATCCTGTGCTCGGACAGAGTGAAGCTTTAAGAGGCACCTTGAATGCCTGAACAGAGTGAAATAATAAGAACTGCAACAGCTCAGCCTTGTAGCATGGAGTAACCCTATACACTGCGTTCAGCTTAGCTCCAACAATTCCCTTCTTTGTAAGAGTGTGCTGTTCATGCGTCCGTATGTTGCTCACAGCATCTGTTTCACTCTGAGATATGACCCGACAGGAAAAGACATAGTTTCCATGGCGACAAGCCTGCTCTTTGCCCATCCCCCCCCTCAAGCCCGCCATAGGAGGAAGTGGAATATGTCCAATTTCTGCTGACTCATGGAGAAACAGTTGTGTTTCACGCACTTAAGCACAAATGTCTCTCCTCACTCCGACCTGGAATCATTGTTTACGTGCCTTTTTAATGTGTTTGACACTGTTTGTTTCTGAGTGTGTGTTGGCTGCTCCATCCAGCACGTAGGCCTGTTTGTTTTCTAAGACTTGATTGTCGGGGGAATTTAAGGCCCTGTCTACACACATACAGATATTTTCGAAAAACATTTTTTTCCTCCTCTGTTTTGAAAAATTGTTCTGTCCACACAACCTTTGTTTTATAAACTCTCTCTATCTCCGTCCACACTAGAACACTAAAATGACTTCATATGTGCGGTGTTCACAGACAGTGGTGCTGCTGCAGAGCTGCCTGCTGCTACAAGTACTGTATTTCCACAATTAAAAGCCGATACTGTGCAAGTCACTGCATTGTCAACACAATGACCCCTGCAGAATTTCACAGTAAAAACCTTTTTAATAACAAATTCTGATACAGATTCTGAAGGGCTTTTATTTTGAAACGGAAACAGGACGTGTTGGGTTTAAAATTCATATATAAACTTTGAAACTGTAGTGAAAGGTGGAACAATGTCAGTATGAGTATTGAAAGACCTTTTTCACTGCCTATTTTTGTTGAAAACCACACACATCATGCAGGCAAGCAGCAGCCAAACCACACCTGAGCAGCGCTGCTCGAGTGGGTAGTGTGGCCTGAGCCTTAGCTGTCAAAGGTAGCTGTAGCGCGGGCTAACATTATATTTTTCAAAACATCTACTAGAGATCTCATCACCGCTGATTCCAGTTCAATTTTAGGATGAAGGAGCTCACTTTAACACACGAGTGATGCTGTGCACATGTGAAAGTTTTCCATCCAGTCGTCATCAACAACATTCCCACTCTGGAAGGTGTCCCACCATCTGCTGGTCTGACCAGGCCTGATCCAAAACTGTCGTTTTTGGCAGACTTTAAGGGTGCTTTCAGACCTAGAGTTGTCTTGCTTTGGTCTGAATCAGGAACTAATTTTGTTGCAGAGTTGGTTAATTAAAAATGGCCTAGAGTTGGTTCCTGTTCTCACGGCAGCATTTACAAGCGGACCAGATTAAATGCTTCCCGCAGAAAGTTGCTTTCGATTGGTCAGAATTTCCATGCGGAAAAATCCAGGAAGTAAACAAAACGTTGAAGAGAGTACACTTGCGAGATCAATGTGACACTTTCTAATGTCACAATGGAGGGACAACTACGCAGGTTGATTCAAACTCCACCAGAGTTCGTTTCAGACCGAGACCACCTCTTCAAGAAGATCTCGGTCCAGTTGTTTTGGTGCGCTCCCAGCTGTGTTCACACCTGCCCAAACAAACTGCACTTAGGGGACAAACAAAATTGAGTTTGATTGAACCGAACAAACAGGGCAGGTGTGAAAGCACCCTAAACCACAGACGCTGAGGTGGAGCAAAAACACTGGGTGCAGCAGGCCTCCGTTTATTTATAAAGTGGTGCGGCAGTACAAAGTTTAACTGTAAAGTAGTTGTAGCAGTGCTTACAAAACTTTAGCAAGACTCAAGGCAACAATGGGCATGCGTGATTTGAGAAGGTCATCGTTTTCCAAACAATCCCTTTCACACGTCCACACAGGTAAACTGCAACCAGAGTTTTATATAATGTCCACCCCAGAAGGTGTTTCACAAGATCTCCATTTTAGTGACCTAAAGTTCCGTTTTGTGTTTGGACGAGAGGCCAAAATGTAGAGGAAAATATGAGTTTACAAAAATATCCATATACATGTAGACATGACCTAAATCGGAAGAAGAATTGTACTTTATGCTGGAAGGGTATTTTGTGTGTATCTAATGGCCTGGCTAAGTTTCACTTTATTGATCTCTGTTGGGGATATTAGCATTTGAACCAGCCTTACTATTGAGAAGCAGCAGGCAGTGCAGGGGATAAACTCCACGTCTGAAGCCAGTGCCTTGATCAAGGACAGTGGCAGGACGACTACCTACTGCAGCATGCCTGTCACAACCAGTCAGCTCTAGTTGTGAAGTAGTAGTAGGGTTCAAACCCAGGACCTTATTGATGTTAGGCAACACTGCCAAACACTGAGTCACTGAACTGCCGTATCCACAGAGCTGCTAAACCAAAAAAGCCCAGAAAGGATTTATAGAGATTTACCACTTCTTTCTCACTGCTTTCATCCTAAAGAAGAGAACCCTGTTTGTACCTGGATGACAGTCCCTAATTGGTCTTTGTTCGTAATGCTTTCACATGGAAACCTTTACTCCTTAAAGTAATACACAGTTAAAGAAAGACTTTTTTGTGGAAAAAGTCAGTTGTTATATAGCTAGACCCTGACTGACTGATCCAGTGATGGATAAAACATACCCTGTATGGGAAGAGGTGAAAGGACGTTGAGAGTTACACAACAAAACGCCTACAGATGACAGATGACAAGTGGATGACCATCAAGTGCACACAGTATGTACCATGAGGGGATAAAAATGTGTCTGCCATCAGAGATGTTGCCATGCCGTTAATATTCTGGTATCCATCCCTTTTAATATAACTGGGTGTTTAAGGCCATTGTGGGCAGCGTTGCATATCACTGAGCACGACTGGTTTATGGCATAATTGGATTTTTTTTTTTGATTTATGAGTCAGTACGATGAAGTACTTTCATTTATCAAGTATGTATTAGCTGGATTAGCCAAAAAGAGACCTAGAACTGTGGATATTTTGTCCTAAAACAGTCTTTCAGCTGATCATCCAACAAATTTACTGTCATGAATTTATATTGATATTACAATGTAACACTACATGTAGTGTCATAGAGGATAGATGACATTATTGAATGTTAAAAAATATATATATATATAATATGAATAGAAACCCCTAGTGTTTTGTTGTAGCAATGCCACTTTTAGCACAAAAACTGCACCCAAGTAATTATAGGTCTGATTTAGCTCATATTTATTAATTTCTGATGGCAAAAATTAGAGTATGTCCTACTTGCTTTTGGCTGTGGCAGTAGCTTCTGTCATGTATCATATAAGACAGCAATACATGTAGAAATGCAAGGGAACAAACATGTTTAAACATGACATGTAGGGATGCAGGGATTTATCAGCTGAACATCTGTATAGCTCGATATTTGCGTCATTGACTGTCATCCATCTATCAGCAAATAAAATGACATTCATTGATGGTAGTGGCCGATGTTTTTCTGTTGTGTCACATCATTTTTTCACAGCCTGAGAAGCAGAGCTCCTGACTGACTGTGTCCCATCTTCCCGTTATCCTGGTGGCAATAGAAACCATGTTTGGGACAAACAGTGATCTTCCATAGGATGACTTTGGGATGAAAGGATGCAGTAATCTATCGATGCATTAGGGGATGCATCTTATCTTTTCCCTGATAATGCAAAATTGTGAACAACAAATCCAGCTTACAGCCAACAGGATTTGCATTGAATTACATGATAGGTTCAAGCTCTATTCAGTAAACATGAGTATTGGGTGAAGGTGTATTTTAACGTTGAAAGAAGTTTATATTAAAAGTTGTCAGATATTTGTATGGTTGAATTTGTGCTTATTTAAAGCTAGTCACCCACTTTAGAATGAAAATACAGACAGTACTTACTCACCCTCATGCCGACAAGAAGTCCAGTGTAGTTTTTTTCCACAAAACTTGTTTGGGGTATCGGAGGATAACAGCTACCCTTGAAGTGCATGGAACCCATATTTTGAAAATGTAATAAAAATCAGCTAATGCATTTCAAAAACGTCAGAACGGCTTGTCTGTCGTAATCCAAGTGCCCTGAAGCTGTGGCATGCAAAATTGACTTGAAAGACTCGACTGATGGCTATTGGTGATGCTAGTTCTCGAGTCTTGCATGAGTTGCCATGTAAACACAGCACGCCTGCAGGGCAGGCTAACTGACCACGGTGAGAAATGATGCTATAAAAGTGGAGTAAATTACATCTTTTCAAGTCAATTTTGCATGCCGTGGCTTCAGGGCACTTGGATTATGATGGATGAGCCGTTCTGACATTTTTGAAATGCATTAGCAGAGTTTTATTACATTTTCAAAATGCGGGTTCCATGCGCTGTTATTCCGGCTAGCTGTTGTCCTCCGATACCTCGGTCAGCAAGTACTGTCTGTATTTTCATTCTAAAGTGGGCATTTCCTTCAAGTGAATTAAATGTTTGTTTCCCTGGCACAAAAGGGGTAACAAATAACAACAAAAACAAGATAAACAATAATAAAAAAAGTGTGGTGTTGGCCCAGAGTTTCACAATCACTGCGCCCATTTTTAAAATTTATTGTTGTCACTTCACTTAAAACACAGTCAAGAACTTTTTGTGCTGCCAAGGATAAAGAAGTTCAGACGTCCAACTGGCACTGTAATTATTAATTATGGTTTTTTTTTTTAATAAAGACATTTCATGGTGTAAAGCAATGGATTTGAAATGATTGAATTGATGAGTTAATTTTGCCTTTTAACAGGGAAACCTGAGGGTGAGATGAAACCTATTAACAAGTGAAGGTGTGTCATTTAACAGTGATAAGGACCAAAACAAAGTCAGTAGTATTTTAGTAGTATTTTAGTTCATATTGAATCTCACCTTACTACAATTCAATTTAGTTCACATTGAATCTCACCTTACTACAATTCCTTTTCAACAGACTAGCAGTGAGTGAGTTCATGCAGATTTTGTCTTATCCAGGGATGTCTTCAATTAGGCGCTGTGAACCCAAACAGATGCAGTGGTGTGAATTGTTGCCACAGAAATAAGAAATCAAAGTGTGGCTACATTGTCAAAGGTGTGACTGCACTGTCGAGATTGTTTGGTTCAGTCAGTATTGCAGTAGTTGGTGTATCCCAAATAGAGAACAGTCTGCAAGTTTTGGATTTAGAGGACAGAGGACTAGAGGAGGGCAGAAAGGACAGAGCCGTGCTGTGGCAGCTCTGTGCTCTGTCTAAGTTGTGTGACAGAGTGAGCTATCTGCCCCGGGTTGACCCTGACCAAGGTGCATCACTCCCCTCTGGGCCTGCATACACACAACCATCCATCTCTAGCTCTTATCTCCTACCAGGCTGCTACTCTTGAGTGTCTGTTTGCATGTGGGTGTGTGTGTGTTTGTGTGTCTGAGGGCTCTTTGAGTGGAGTTGTTCTGGCCCGGTCACACTGATAGCCATATCAACAGTTACTCCTGATGGACTGTGGAACAACAGACCCTTTGTTTTTCTGAGTGTGTGCGCGTGGGCGTGTATGCTAAGCCATCAGAAATTGCATTTCTACGAGCCACAAATGTCAGAGCACTGTGCTCATGTATCTTGGGAATGTGTGTTTGTGTGTGTCGTATGTGCTGCAGTGTAATCTGCCAGAGGCTGGGATGTGGGTCAGTGTGGCTGCAGCTCTGCAGGGAGAGACAGCAGCAGGGTACTGCCCCTGTACTTACTGTAGGGGGACTAGCCTGGATACAAACATTTTTCACAAAAATAACACCATAAATCAGAGCACTTGAGATTTGACCGTCTTTAAATTTGTGCCTTTTCATATACCCTGAAACAAAGCTGTTAAAAAAATAATTTCTAGCCTTTTTTTCCTGTGTGCTTGGATCAGTGGTTCTCAAACTCAAGAATAATTCATGCTCCCCCAACTCACATTTTTATGATCAATCATTAACAATATTTGGGAAAGCAAATAATACAAAAATATCTATGTTGAGTATCAGTTCAGTAAAAGTCAGCATGGTAGCATCAGCAAACTCTTGCTTGTTTATTTTCTCTACATAAATCCTAGTCCAGTCTTCCTGCAGATCATTAAAATATCTTTAGAGACATTGAAATGAAAATAAAACCCTAAGTGGTACTAAAATGTCTTAAACCAAACTTTCAAAAGTCTTAAAAATGCTATGACATGGAAAGTAGAATTTTATTTATCATTTCAGTCAGGAACACAACTTTATTTCCATTTGCAGTGTTATATTTGGTGGTATGGCTCTGTTCTTGGGCCTCTCTGCTTTTCCTAGGCCTACACAGAAAGCCTCATCCGTGCACCTATGTGGAAAGCCCAAGGTGAAGACACACCTCTCTGCCCTTCCATGTGCAAACAGAGAAAGCCTTAGGCAAAACAAACAAACCTCCCTGCTCTTCCATGCACCTACATGGAAAGCCTAAGGCAGGAAGAGCAGCAGCAAAGACCCCCGAGAATAGAACGGAGTCAGCATCAGTGACAAACAGAAATGACACTGATAAGTCAGACGCAGCATTAAAAGGAGGAGCTGGGGTGGAGGCGGGTTGCAAAGTGACTTGCAATGGAAGCAGCAACAGTAGGCAGGCCAGAGCAGTTTAAATAGGGCACTCTGAATGAGATTCGTCAACTGGTTTCGTAGAAAGGAATCATGTGATCAAACAGCTGCTCCATCAGTTGATCGGACTGTTTGCGATCAGCTGATGTAGCTGGGATGTGAGCTGAGCTTGACATCGTGTCCTGCCCGAACTAACGCTATGCTCAATTTTTCTCTGATGTTGCGTTGTAAAATTTCAAAATAATTGGCAACATCAATTTTTTAATATCAATTTAACAAATACCTATTGCATCAATGTCGTGTGAGGATAGCAGAACCAACAACACTCTTATTTTGTTTCCAGCAGGCAGCATCTGCTCTCGGCTAGCAAATGGTCACTGTAGTGAGATATGGAGAAGTGCAAATTCATTGAAAGTTTTACGGCATGGCTGAAGCCGGAATGAGGCAATGTATTTTATTCAAAAGGTTTTTCAAACTTAGGATGGGAATTGAGGTAGTGGTGTCCCACATGCAGAGTAGGAAACGCCTTGTGACGAAGAAGTCATGTTTTATGTTACAACCCTAACCCTGCTCGATTAATGTCAGTTCATTTTTTTGTCCTTTCTGTTTTGGATATTGTAAAACTGGCCTTGAATTTGATTTCAAGTGGCATTAAAAGACTTAAAAAGTCTTCCTTGCCTTAAGCTGTCGGAACTTTGATAGACATTAAACTTGTTTCACTCCATACATTCCTCCCTGGTCGTCATGCACCACTTGCAGGGGCTCTGTGCATCCCCAGGGGGCCTGCCCCACTGTTTGAGAACCACTGGCTCAGATAGATGTGGTCACATATTCAAATATATCGGAGACAGTGTGTGGCTAGCCTTATTAAAACAGGGTCCACAGGGACGTAGTGGTAGCAATAGAGATTCAGATCTGTGTGACTTCTTAATAAAGCTAGATTGGAAAGAGGACGGCCAGATTAGTCATGCCTGGGGCTCATAGTGGATTTCACCTGCAGTCATTAAGCCAAAGTTATTGCTGAACATTTGGAACTCACAATGAAAGCTTATTGGAGGTTATGTAGTGTGACTGTGTGTGTGTGTGTGTGTGTGTGTGTGCGCGTGTGTGCGTGTGTGTGTGTGTGTAGGGGCTATTGACCTCATGACAGAGCTGCTTAAATGAAATATTGATAGCACTAGCTTGGTTAGATTTTGTGGCTGTGTATGTGTGTGTGTCTGTGTGTGTTTGTCTGGAGTTGCATGTGTATATTTAGAACTTTGCCCAGTGATTGATTGTGCGTTTTGCTGCAGCCAATAGGCTATTAAGTGTCCATTTTTTTGACATACGGTCTCATAGATCAAACCACTCGGAGTGGCCCAGTAGAGTTAAATAGCAGGATTAATGAGGACGCAGTGTGCAAGCAGACAGGTAGGTTACATGATGCTGCTGACTGCCAGTGATGGACAGCTCTGTTCGAACAGTCGGATGAAAAATGTAATTCTGTCCCGTGGAAGAACAACAGATTTGCTTTTGCTGAAGGCTGATGCTGTAGATATTATATATACACTTGCAGTGACTCAGCACACTCAGCTCGCCAGTTTTATTTTATGGGGTCTGCTGCACATGTATCATGTCATTCTATCTCTGGGCTCACTGGATTTGTGCGACATTAAAAGCGCTTACGCTGCGTTTTGTTAAGTGCTAATGCAGTCGCAGTGTGTGCAGCTAAAACCCGGCTCCTGTTGTACTGAGAATGTGTTAATCCCACACTTTGCCACGACACAAGAAGAGGAAGAGATTGCATGCTGTGTAGAATCGCAAGGAAGTCAGTCCTGGATTGGGAATGTTGCCTGGAGCGTTTGAGCACGCAGCTGGGGGCATGCACGCACTTAAGCCTGATCCTTTTAACACGGCTGCTGGCCAGAGCTGGGACTGCAGGGAGATATGGACCCAAGAACAAATCACAAGCCTCCAGATGTTACCGAGGCATAAAGAGATAGATGGGAAAGTTTGGGGCTAAATCTGTTCTGTGTAATCACTCAGGATACAGAGAAGGGAAGGTAGTGTGTGTGTGTGTGTCGTTACTGTCATGCCTAACAGTGGTCTCGCAGCCTGCTGTACTCTTTCTTGTGCTCTCTACTCCTCGTAAACAGGAAGCAGATCCCTCTCCTCGCTGTGACTCTCTCCTTTCATCTGTCCTTTTCTGTCCCTCTTTCGTCCCCTTCCTACACTGCGTCCCTCTGTGAGTACATACAGTATATCTAGAAAATGACAGGCCCCCAGCTCCCACAGCACGTCCTTATTATGGAAAGCAAAACAGGCTGTTGTGTGAGCTGTTTCTTCCAGGATAAGTGTGACATAGTGGCGTGTCCTGGGAGGTTGAACCAGCTGCTTCTTACCTATTTTCTCGTTGCTCTATTCCTGGCATTCCTGTTTTTCCTCCCTGGGCTTCCCCTGGAAAGCTGTCAGCAGTTGAGCTACGGCTACAGTTGCCTGCGAAACTGTTGTTGTCATCTTTTGTTGCCTTTCCTCTTGTCCCTATTTAGCATGGATTTGGTGTTTGTGCGTGCACGAGGTGCTGCAGGCCCCGCAGGGCCTTCCTTTCCCACACCACTGGAGACATGAGGTGTTCGACAGAGCAGGAGGTTGAAGGGAGGGTTGGGAGGAGGTGCAGTTGGCTCAGGATTACCACAGCACTGTTTGTTGTTGCTAAGACCAAAGATGTCATCTTTGGACTCCCTCTGTCAGAACATACGCTACAAACAGAGTCACATAACACATGTAGAAACTCTGGCTGGGAACCAAACACACACACAAACACACACGCACACACAATTTATGCTCATAGCAAGCTATTGCACCGCCTTAAGAAATCCTTCTTCCTGTCTTCCCCAGTCTCTCCTCTCTCCTATGTGTCTTTCTTCGACAGTCTTTAAAGAGACAGCGGAACAGTGAAGTTTAATACTTCACCATGGCTGGTTGGTCACAGTGTGTTCACGCTGAGCTTGGGGAATTGCGAAGGACTGATTTGACTGCCTGTTAGTTTTAGCTCAGCCCACACTACCCTCTAAATTGTCCAGAACAAAGGTCGTTTGAGAGCTCCTCAACCTTGTTTGGCTCCAGTCCAGCTTTGAAGCCTCAGAGGCCTCGAGCTTTAGCATGCCAACTTTAGCTTGCAGGGTGTTATGTGGGTGCAGACGTGCACAAACCACATGATGTGTGTGTTGAGTAATTTCTTTGCCCGCTGAATGAGAACTTGTGCTCGCTAGCAGAGATGTTATCGTCAGTCTATCCATGAGCTCCTCCTCACCTCTGCTAAGTCTGCCTCAGTCGCTGGTCTTTTGGATTTACGACAGGAATTACATCGACCCAGACTGAATGGAAAGAAGCCTGCGTGGGAGAAAAGGCAGACTTTGTGGATTAATAACAGGGAGTGTTCGGTAGGACAGAGATAGAGGCAAGAGAAGGGGTGGGATGATGAGGCTCCAGCTTTTTGGCTGCCATGCTGCATTCCCTGCATTGGTTCTCAGCTGGTCACAGCTGGAACAAAAAGAAAGTCGGGGGAAAAGAGAGGCAATTTTGGGTGTACTGATCCAGCGTTTTTCCTCCAATACTGATTCTGAGATCTGCCAAAACAGAATACAGTCAAGTGGTCTCTTTTCCAAATGTAAATGTTCATTAAAAAAAAAGCTGTGTTGAACTGTAAGTGTATTCATACACTACTATTCTTTTTTGTGCATATTTTAATTAAATGCTGCTAGACGGTTTATGAGGTTTGGGAACCATCATGTATAAACATCAACATTTTACTGTATCCTGACTTCAGGGCTTAACACATAAAAATTAGCTCACTGCAGCAAATGAATGTGGATTGCTCTCGTCTAGTCGATACTTGATCTGCTTAATAAGGTCAGTATTGGCACTGAGTCAGACAGATTGTATCGTTGTATTCCTACAGAGGGTGGGTGTTTTGGGACGAAAGAGACAGCCGTGATAGTAAAAATGATGATCACGTCTTAGGACAGATTCTGATGTTTTTATAATAAGAGGTGGAGAGAAGCTGGGCCTCACAACAGCACCTGTCCTCTTTAACCTGCGTCCAAGTGGGTAGGCAGTGTATATTTCTGTCTGCTCTCTGGACGCTTGTGTCAGTGCAGTGTTGGCCTAAATAATGTCATGTTCCACTGGCACAGCTCGCTGTTTGGACAGGTCCATCTCTGCTCACTTGCTCTGCATTACACATCTGACTAAGTGTCCATCTGTTAGCCGAACCACTGAGGCGTGACATCTTGATGCAGGAGGTGTACTAGGTGTGTGCGACTTTGTGTTGGAAGCCAGCATGTCAGTATGTGTGTGTGTGTGTGTGTGTGTGTGTGTGTGTGTGTGTGTGTGTGTGTGTGTGTGTGTGTGTGTCCGTGTTTGAAACATGGAAATAAATAACTGTCATATTATTTCTGTAGTTTGAAATCAGGTTACAGCAGCAGAATCCATTACAATTACTATTGTGTTTTTAAATTAGAGATGTACTGATGGTGAAATTGTGTGCGGATTGATACTGACGTTTTTATGTTTTGTTTTTGTTGTAGTTTATTCCCCCTTTTGTGCCAGGGAAACAAAGAAATCATCAGTATAAATTAACCAAATTGTCACTCAGCCCTTCATTACACTGTCTTTTAATGAGCACAAATTCCATTATACAGTTTAAAATATAACCTTCTCTCGCATGTAAAACATAAAAACAACTGCCTCAAAAGTTTTTTTACTGTATATAATATTTCATTATTTCCTCTCTAATATCTAATTTGTATTGTTGTGAAAACATCAGTAAGTTTTTAATTCAAGTTTCTTGTCAAAGCTAAAATTTTACATAATTAAAAGATTACGTTTGAACACATCACAAGAATGTTATAATTAACCTTTGCCTACTACTCCTTTTTACCAAGTAGAGTTTGAATGCATCATAGTGTAACTTAGTGTCACTTAGCTGTTAACGCTAACATTAACTAGTTTTTTGTTGTGCCGCTGTCATCATGGATTTGTTGCTCACATAATATTTCATTATCAGCGTAAAAGTAGGGCTGCGATAGCGAAGTTTATGGCGTACTCAAAGGTGTTCCGGGCTCGTTAGTCTCAAGCAAAATTGATGTGAGACCAGAGAAAAACAGTGGCCACTTCTATCAGTGAATGTCATCGTAAGGCTCAGACACACCAAACCAACATTTAAGAACTATGATGAAGGCTGTTGCCTCACATCAGCTTTGTCTTGGCCAGAAAGTTGCACCTGAACACACCACAAAGACTACAGCCAACAGAAAACTAGCACGTACATTCTGCGCATGCGTGAGAGAAAATACCTCACAAACACCTCTTCATCTGTTCGTCATTAATAAAGGGAAACTAGAAGACGGACACGATGGATTCATGACGCTACGCTAGTAAGCACATTAACAACACAACCTGATATTTGAAACAACAAAGGATGTTTACTGTGCAAACAAGAACACAAACCGAAAAAAAAAAATCTTACAAATTTTAGCTTTTTTTTTTTTTTTAATATGATCTCACGACCTCTTGACTTTAGCCGTTTGTTTACTTTCCTCACTATTGTTTCTCTACTCGTGCACTGAGTTGAACTGCCAATCAAAGTGAGTACTTTCACCAGTGGGCTCTGATGTCTCATCGTTTATTCAACATGCTGAATCTGCCAAAAAAAAAAGTCAACAAGGACCAACTGGCACCAAGAGTGCAGGACACACTGTGAAAACTAGGGCGACAGATGCTCTGCAATGGCCCGACATTGACCAAGGGCTGACCATCGGCTTGGTGTGTCAGGGCCCTTATTTGATGATTGTCTGATGGCAGTAGACAAGGTGAATATCGGCCACTACAGATGTTTGGCCGATAACTCAGTGCATCCCTATTTTAAAGGACTAAGGTCAGGTTTTACATTTAATAAGGGATCAGTTATTACAGTAAATGCTGGAAGACCTCCCAGCCTTACTGCACTGCTGGAGATCAGCCTGATAAATCACATGCAAGGTTTACTTCCTCATTGTCTGTGTCAGTCTATCTCATCGTCTGTCTCTCTCGTTCTCTGTGGTTGCTCTCTTGGTCGTTTGCATCCTCAACGAATGCAACGACTACAGTACGAGACGGGAAGAAAGCAGCGTGAGGAGAGAAAGAGGTTTGCTCTGCAGACAGCGACAGAGATGGGTTGCTATTTGTGCTACAGTGTTGTGTGTGGTTCTGTAGGTTTATTTTGTGATTGTCAGGGGAATCTGATGAGTATTTATAGAAGCTCTTGCTTGTCCTGCTTCCAATTTGCAGATGGATTACATTCCACTCAAACTTTGTGGAGGTGTGTGTGAGATGAAGGCAGACGAAAAGAGGGATGGGAAGAGAAAGTTTGTGACTTGTGATGGAGGGAGAGAAAGAGGGGGAGAAAAAGTAGGGAGGAGAGGAGGAATGATGACTCACCCAGGAGGAGACAGACAGACACCTTAGGTGGCCAGGACCCCTCACATACTGAAGCATACCTGCACTGCAGTACAGCCTCCTCTCACTCACTAACGCAGGAGCGTGTGGGCTGGCAGGAAGAGATTTATGGTATGGCTGTTCTTGTAATACAAACTCTTAATACACACACGTATACGCAGGATGGCAATATGAAGTCCCAGTAGACCAGAATGATGACTTGGCTTTAAAGTAGGCCAAGGACCAGATTGAAGGACACACACACACACACACACACACACACACACACACACATACACGTACGCCCACACTGAGTCATATTCACTCTCATCTTCGTTCTCTGCGGATTTTATAAAAATAGCAGATTAATCCAGTGAAATGAGCAGTTCTGAGAATCCGTCAGTTGTCCATCCTAATATCCCTCTACCCCCTCATCCCTCTGTCTTCGCCCTTCCTCTCATTTTTATCCTGCTCCATGGCTGGCAGAGAGTCTCTGGATATGTATGTCTGACCTTTTGGGCGGGTGTGGAAGGAGGAAGAATGATGAATTTATAACACAGTACAAAGAGATACAGAGCCAGGCAGACGATTTGTAAATGATTGACAACTTTCCAGAGCCCACTATTCAGGCGGGTTTGACTGAGAGATGATGCATTTCCACTCACAGCAGGAAGTGTTGGTGTAACTGGAAACATGCCTTGTGACACTGTGACTCTGATCGTGTGATGATATGAGAGAGATGGGTGTTATTATTGTCCGTGGACAGCCAGGAAGTATGTTTGAGGCCGTTGAGTGACAGCCAATGTCGGGTCTTCCTGTGGTTGCTCTGTGGTTCTGGTGCATTGGGAACACTCTCGCTCTGTTTTCCAAACCATTTGACCGCAGGCCCAGATCCACGTACTGTAACTGGAATGTTATAAAGATAAATGAAAAGGAAGACAAAGGTCCTTAAGATTATTTCCTGACTTAGACTCTCAGTTTCAAGATCACACAAGCCTTTCAAATCTTTGCTCAACTACTAAACATGCACGCTGCTCTGTGAATGTACTGCGAAACCATGTGTTTATTCTGTATTTGTTTCTCTCTTGTTCAAGGAGCATGTTTGAGTGACGAGCGAAGGAGGAAGTGGGATCTCTGACGCTCCGCCCCCTCTGCTGGTGGAGCACCCTGCACATCTGACCAGAGACCCCTGTACTTGGAACAGGTATGAGCATATGATTGATGAAACGCAGCATTAGATCAGTTGAGCCAAACTTTACAATGCATTTTTGCACGGACCAGGGATTAAGATACCAAAATAAATAAATAAGGGGAAGACAATAAAGTGAAAAGACAACAGGTATTTTAAAGGTTTATTATTCAAGAGTCAAATATATTCTGTTGATATACCGATGCCAGCAACACTTACTGCTGCAGCTCCCTACACCACCTCAATCTACTTCTTATGTGTTGAAGCTTTTGTTTCTCTATCACTTTCTATACCAGGGATTACTTTTTTGAGCAGAATCCTCGCTGCTGTTCCTATCAGCTCCCTTTATCCGTCAAATCTAAATGGTCAGTGGTGACACTAAGTGTTTCGTACCTATTTTGTTTGGCCGTGTCATTGAGCCAGTTTGCTGTCTCTGTAAAGTGTCTGTCCCTGAGTCACTTACTCTACAACAGGGGTGGCACTTTAGCATGAAAGCTCTGCACAGAAAATTTACTGTACTTCAAAAATGAAGTGTGTTTTTTACAAAGTTGACAAGTTCGTGAGTCACCTGGGGATCCATTCAGAATGGACCCACGACCTACCAGGTGGGAACCACTGATGAAGGACATTAATTAGTACACTAACTAGATGTACTATAAATTAACATTAATTATATTGCAATTTATTACCTTTATTTAACTACAAATTATGTCCCCAGAAGAAAAGCTTGTCTTTTCAGTCTGTTCATCTTACATCAGTCATTTTTATTGCAGGAAAATGTATTCAATGGATTGAAAAAGTAGTTGTTTTGATTATTCTAGAAGGCAACCAAAACGTTTATTTATATTTGCAGAATTAATAACTCACAATATTGCCATGCAAAATATTGCGATACTTTGCTGTATTCATTTTTTCTCCACCCCTGCTGTCTGCCCATCCTGGCTCCCTCAAAAATATGTGAATGTAAATGAATCTTAAAATGTCGTTTCATCTGGACTTTCAGCTTTCAGAAAGAGCAGATATTTATAAAAATGACATTATTTGTGATTCCCAGGTTCCGCATTGAGATTGAGGAACATTCAACTTGCTCATGCTGCTGTAAAAAGATTTGAACAGCCACAAAACACTGCACACCACATTGAACAAATTCCTGTCTAGAGAATAAGAGCACAGCATAATAATGCCTTCCACATTTTTCACATTTTTATGCTCAGAAAATCCAGGTAGACTGTTGAAGTGGTTAGTAGGTAGGGAAGCCCTGCTGTGAGCCTTGTAAATCCTGTCTGGTTGGCATGAGTAGCGGTACAAGAAGCAGCGCTGTGAGCAGCTGACACACAGCAGAGGCCAGACTCACAAACCTGCCAGGTCAGACAGCTCAGACTGTAAGCATTGGTGATTTGATCAGGGGGTGTGAGTGTGTTAACACCAATTAACAGCACCGTCTGTGATGGCGCGTTAATTGTCTAAGTTGTATTGTGCTTTGTTTTTTCTTCCACTGTGTCACCAAATCCCCCACTCTGTATGATATGCGTTGTGAAGAGAGTAATTACAGCACACTGGCGTCACACAGACCACGAGGCGTGATGCTGTGGTTCGTGAGTCCTTATGTTTGTAGTAATTTATTTATTTTTATACATGTGCTGTGCGCCTGAGTGTGTGTCTGTGGTTTGCTGGTACTGTATAGCCAGGCAGCTGCACTCTCTCCAACTGTCAAGGGAACACCCGCTGTGACAATAATGTATATTGATTTTGGCCGAAAATACCCGAGTGATTGGAGATTGAAGTGTTTAATTCCACTTTGCGCCTGTGCCAAGCTTTGCATTGGTAATCTATTTCAGCTGGGACTTTTACGCTGCCATGGGCAGTTCTGTCTGCTTTACTCTTTGCCTTGTTTACACAGAGTTTTTAAACTTTGCTTTCTGACTCTCTTTCTCTCAGAGGCCAACCGGTGCTTGTTTTTTAAGGTTATGATACCAGTATCGGCCGTTAAGTGTTACAAAATATGGCATTTCAACCAATACTCACCTTTTTTTACATAAACACACATCATTTTTAATAGGGATCCCTTATTCAGCGGCTCCTCTGGCAGCAGCACATCGTCTCTTCCTCTCCTCTCTTGCTGTGCGCACACAGGAGTCTGTGTCGTCAAGTGATTAACGGCACTATGTGCTGCTCACGGCTCAACAAAAAAACTCCATATATGTGAATGTGTGACAGTTGTGGTATCAGCAGAGCATAAAGGTCCAGGTGGAAAAACAACTCAATGATTTAGGATTTTGCTAAAAGAAGGAAATCACCTGTTGATTTATATATATATATATATATATATATATATATATATATATAGATCCCAGGGTACTTTTTTGTATTCGGGAGTTTTTTAAATGTGTAATTTGTGGTAGATTTTATTTTGTTGTGATATTAATATACAGAATCTGAATTAGGGATGCACCGATCTGATATCTGGATCGAATATCAGTCCCCATATCATCAAAATAGATGGATCGGGTGTCGGGAAATGCAACCTAAACCTGAGGTGATTCTTTCCCACTAAATCTATTACGACGCAAGCTACGTCATATGTCATGGAGCGAAGGAAAAAATCTGCTGTGTGGAGGTATTTCACACTATTTCAACTGCTGTTGCACAGTTGTTCCAGTTGTTCATTTTTGTTAAAAATGAATAGTTCATCATTACATTAATCTGTTTCATCTTGTTTCATTTTATCTTAGGAAATAACTGCGGAGTCATCAATGCCTGATGCCTCTAGTATTTTCTGTTCTACATGTAAAAGTATATAGCTTTTTAGGTCAACCATGGAATCGGGTCGGTATTGGGTATCGGCTGATACTCCTTCAGTGTTCGTTGTTCAGGAGGTTTTTACTGGGAGACGAATTGTCCGTGGAGGTCTCTTTCACTCTACATATAACGGATCAGGTGACTGACACTGGTAAAAACACTAAATAAAGCAGTTTCATGTTACAAATCAGTGTTTCTCGTACACTGTTTGGCTCTTCACTGCTCGTTGTTGAGGGGCTGCTAACTATGGTGGTCGAAGCAAAAATGCAAAAACGTGAATGACCCCATCTAGAGCCAGTGTTTGGGCTACTGTAGAAGCATGGTGGTGCAAGTTGGTGGACTATGTAGATTTAAATTGCTCACTCTACGGTAACAAAAACATGGTGGTTCCTTCAGGTGATTATGCACTAAAGAAAACATACTTGTTATATTTCATTTCCACTAGTAGGTTCCCCTAAATTTTACACATTGGACTTTTAAATTTTAAAATATATGTAAGTCAGTTATTTAAAATTCTAGACGATAAAGCTTAGTTTTTCTTGACCTTGGAAATAGTACTTTGACAAATCAATCATCTCAAGATCCTTCTGTAAACCTCACTTTCTACAATAAAGCAAAATATATTATTCAGGACCTCTGTTCAGTCACAGTACAGTTCGGTGCATCTGCACAGCGGTCGTCCCACACTGAACTCCTGTACCAGCCCACATGAACCTTTGTTCATCATCTGTGATGTGAAAACATCATATTTTCCTCACAGTTACAGAAATATAAATTGTGCCTCAGTTTAAAAGATCCCAGCGCACTGAGGAACGTCTTGCTCACACGGTAGCTGACAGGTTGACAACCGCAGTGTCAATCATACCGGACGACAGTAGAGGAGGCTGTGCCAGCACTTACAGTAGTCTAGCTGATTTTGTTAACATTCAGCTTTGTTGCAGAGTTTTGTAGAGAAAAACTGAATCAAGCTGCACTGCGTTGCATCACACGGCCTCAGTTTGTGTGATCTGTTTCTGTTTCCATTTCCTCTCTATTGTGTTAGTTTTGTAGTGTAGTCATTCTGAGAAAAAACTGGGTTTGTTGAAGTTCCTCTGAGTCATCAGAATTTAGCGGGTAACCCAAATATTCAATGTCAGTAATGAGTCAAATGAAAAATATACCATGCAGAGTTTCCCAGACAAAAATGTCATGCCCTGGTGATGACCCACGCACTTCCTGGCCCATTTCGTCTTGTTGTCACTTTAGGGTTAGATTACAACCTGCACATTAACCACATCCATGAATCATGTTTTATCACCTCAGAAACATTGCTATAATAAGATCTATTTGAACTATTAGAGATACAGAAACTGTTGTATATGCTTTTATCTCTTTGCGTCTTGATTGTTACAACAGCCCTTATAGCCCCTGTAGCCCTTAACGCTACATCTGAACGCCCCCCTGCACACACACAGGCTTTAACCAAGGCGGCAGCCAAGATCACCCAGACGGCCCGCCTTTGTCTTAGATAAGCAGGGAAAACCCTGACATATCACCTAGCCCGAGTTAAAACACTACTCACAATTTGATAGGGGTAATCGAGGAAAGAACACATAATTTGAGGAAGCAAACAACCCAGTTTTATACATCCGAAAAGCTTCTATAAATAAAATGACCTGTTTGGCAACCACACCCGGCGTCTAATTGAGACAGGCGTTTATTAGTCAAAATGTGTAGCCACACTGGGCTAGTAAAAGGGGACTGGGCGTTTAATTGAGACAAGGCTTTTAATGGTAGTTTTACGGTGCTTTCCTTTTAGAAGTTAGCAGTCATTCAAATAGTGACCTTGCATGATTGTGTGTGTTTGAGTGTAGTCATAAACACATCATAGATTTGGTCTTTATAGAAAGTGTGACCACTTTATCCACAGGCAGATGCACTGTGTACACTCTCTTTTCTGCCCCAGTCCTTGTCTCGCTGTCCTTCCTATATCGAACCGGTCTGCGTTCTGCAGTCAAGGTTATGGCCTAGAAATGAAGTGACCCTAGCCTGTTTGCCAGGAGCGGCTGTATACCTCGGCTACTCCATAGAGAGCAGTGGAGACGGGGCTTCAGGCCGCCTTGTTCTGTCTCACTTCCCTAATATTAGCCTGTTCCTCGTTCTGCTCCAGTTGAGAGAGGCATTACGACTGTACTGAGATCGCCGCTCCCATCAGCGTTGTCTTGGAAACTGTTGAGCTTATCAAGCCCATATGACCCAAGGACATCTCCCGCACTCGGATAGCAGCATCTCTGTGTTTTTTGTTTTGTCATTTAATATGCTTCAAACAGCAAAATGCAGTCTCACACACTTGTGTATGATGGAGAAAGTGGTGTAATTAAAAGGCATCTGGTTTCATAAAGTACAAACTAGGCCGTACAGAGAGCAAGCAAATAAACTGTTTGCAGTTTATTATATGAATTAGCAGCACAAACTGTGTGTTGATTGGGATCACATAAATCCTCCCCTCTCATTGGCACTCCCTCATATAAATACTATCTCGCCTCCCTCTTCATTTTCTTTTACACATATAAACATGAAATCCCAGAAGGGAGGCTCCCCGCTCCCAGTCATAAATTGAGAAGCGAGTCAAGTCCTGGATCCTCTTGCTCCAGAGTTTTTCCAAGTGGTTGTGAGAAACTCTGGTTGTGCAATCTCTAAAGAGGGATTAAGCCTGTGGAGAAGAGGAGAGGAGGGGATATGAAGAGAGACACAGAGAAGGATGTGAAGGGGGAAATTGTGTTCTTGTAGGGAAGTAGTGATGGCAACCGCTCTTGAAAGGAGACGACATCACTAAGAGACGAACAGGGCAGTGGGGGTGGGGTGGTGGGGGTGGCTGAGAGAGAAAGAGTGAGATGCCCAGGATGGAGATATAAAAGAAAGATGGAGGGAACGTGATATGTTAATGGATTAAGGAGAGAGCGCGGAGATGGAGGGATGGAGATTTGTGTGTCTGTTTAATGTCATAGAGAGCCAGGCTGTTTAAAAGAGACTTCAAAGAGACTAGCGCCCAACATAAACTTAACTGACACACACTCACACACATGCAACACACAGAGAAGCAGTGCCCGGGGCTGCAGTGAGCACAGAGGAGACCTGAGGTGTCCTCTGCCATGCCTGATTAGAAATACAGTGAGTGGCTGAGAGACGGCGATGGGAAAGTGTGTCTGTGTTAACTCAATGTACATGCATATAAATCTCCTCTGCTGCTGCTCGGAGCGCTGCTGTCTACTTCTTTTACATCTGCTGTGATCAAATAGCATTCAGGGAAACCAGTTGACATCTCTGACAGCATTTTGACACGACTTTGTGAGCAAGAATATATGTGTGTATTTCTGTGGCAGAGTGCCTCCATGTCGGCGTCTGTCTCTGCCAGAGCGCGCTGTTATGTGTTTGGCATATGTGCCGAGCTCTGCCTGTGCGCCGGAAAGGCGCAAAGGATCCAAGTTTCTGCTGTGATATCAGGTTGTGTCGTGTTACTGCGTGGAGGTCAAGCGAGGTTGGTAAAATCCAGCAGCGGTCAGAGAAACAGAGAGAGACTGCAGAGCAGGGACTGATTTTCGGGCTTCCCACTAGTCCTGGAATTTCAGGAATTTTGAGAGGAGTGATCCAAACAGTGAAGCAAGCAATTTGAAGAATTCTTTTAGGATATCCGAGAGGATCTGAAAAATTTTCCAGACAGAAAGAAGTATGCCAGACTCGGTTTTATAACTTCTGCTAGGGTTGTGACGGTATAGATTTTTTTCTTTTTCTCGTGGTGACAAGGCAACATATCCCCAAGATTTGGAGTTAACTGCCAACTTCTCCCAACCCCCACCTCTATAATCTTTATTGAAGACTTTACCATGCCTGCTGGCAATTTGTGTCCTACTCACAGTGTTATGCAAGTGTACATCATGAATGTTACTGTATAATTCTCTGGTTTATCAGTGAAGTATATGAACTACACTACAGACTGGATTCTCTACTCACAGTGACAAACAGCGCAGGTTGAATGCACATCAGCAGGTCTGCGTTTTATACACCCTGGTATATGAAATGTCTGTGTCGTCATTGCATTTTTATAAACTGTGATAAACATCTTTTGTCCGCGTCTAGGCCTCTTCTTACTCCCTCTTCCTCTCCTTGCAGGTCTACTCACAGACCTGAAGTTACATTCAGTAATAACTGTTAATAACATCGGAATGTTACAGAAACACTGGTGTGTTTTTGCAACTTGAGTGTAAGAGATTGTGATGTTTAATACAGCTTAAGTAATACACACTGTCTTTCGTTCAACACTGAGGACCTCCAGTCTCCCTCCGTCTTTGTTGTTTGTGCCAAGGCTGGGGAGGGGTATCAAACCCTGGTACTAATTGAGCCCTGGGGCTAAATTTTCAAAGACCAAAGTATTGATAAGATCCGATGTTATCAGTTCTTTTAAGGTACTTTCACACATTTTGGTTTAACTAGTCCATACCCATTGAGTGCACAGTTGCCCACGCACAGTTTCACATGGTGTGTGTTTGGGATACAGGTCATAGGAAATTGCAGATTAAATTGTCAACTGAACCCATTAAGAAGAGCAATGTATTCAGACAGAGTTTTTTGTTGATTTGATAGTACGATTGCTTTATTGAAAGTACAGTAGTACCATTGCCAATAGCGGGATAGTTAGTTAGTTAGATAGTAGCACGTTGAAAGGCAGATAGTTAAAGTCATTGCCTTATAGAAGCTCAGTTTTAGTAAGTTCTCCAACTTTTGCCAAGAGGAAACTTTAGATATTGGTCCCTAGATTATGTTCACCCAGTTTCATGCAGATCGGTCAAACTTCCTAGGAAGAGATAGATTTTAAGTGTTTTTCAAAAAATTCAAAATGGCGGAAAATCTATATAACCAGAAGTTATGGGTTCTTGAGGCAAATTTGTTCCTCATGAGGAGAGGCATCTCTGTGCAAAGTTTCATGTCTCTACGACATACGGGGCATGAGATATGCCCATTCAAAGTTTGCAATTTCAATCGGTTGCTATAGCGCCCACCTTTGGCCAATTGATGTAATATTGCTTTATTCGCATCCTCCCATGATCCTCTACCACTGTGCCAAATTTCACATGGATTGACCAAGTCAGTGAGGAGAAAAACGTGGAACAGGCAGACAGACAGACAGACAGACAGACAGAGTTTTCGTCATTATATAGTAAGATCTGTGCTGGGGCTGAACTTCTCCACACGTACACACCCACACCACAGAGTCAAGTCAGTGAACAGCAGAGAGGCCGTGATGGAAACAGTTAACAGTGAAGATATCTTGAAAATGACTCGAGTTGACGCCAGCTACGCTCGTTACTGGAAGTGCAATTGAACCTTAGCAAGTAAAAAGCCAGTACTTTATCAGTGCATGTGTTCAGTAAGCATAAACATGTAAACAGCGCTATTTCATTTTGCTCCGTCCACAGTCTCTCATCCACTGCAGCTAACGTTATGTTTTAAACATGGACCGCACACTAGAGTACCAACAGAATACCGAATCAATAAGGAGTAGTACTGACATTGATAAAATCTGAACGATACCCATCCCTAGCCATGGCACACATGTCCACTTGGACTCAACAGTAAACTGATGAGATTATAGTGGTCAGAGGTCAAGGTCACTGTGACCTCACAAAGTACGTTTTTCAGCCATAACTCAAGAATTCATCTGCAAATTGTGACGAAATTTGACACAAATGTCTAATAGGATAAAATGATTAAGTGATGACTCTTTAGATCCCAAAGGTCGAAGGTCAACTTCACTGTGACATCATTTTCTTGTCATTATTCAGCATCATGACTCAGGATCAGATACTAAATAAGTGACACTAATCTTGAGTATCCACCTTGAAACTGTGCTGATTGTACAGATCTTCTGTGTTGCCAGTTTGAGGTTGTGTGTTAAGCACACACACTCTATAGCTTCTTTGCAGCAGCATCCATATTTGACGCAATGTAAAACCAAACTGTCTCAGAGTCTTAAGTGTATCGGGGATGTGGTGGGAACCCTGCAGAAATGAAACGCTAGGTTCTTAACTATGGCTTGCGGAAAAACACAGAGGTTATATATAAAAGAACATAGATGTATTAAACAGCCAGGGTGAAAGCTAAGATAAGATACAGTAGTACACCACAGAGCATGGCAATGTTTTATAGCACTGAGTGAGTCATCATTCACGTGCTCTCTCTACACCTACTGCAGTGAGAGTAACACCTGTGTGTGTTAACCATAACTGCAGTCTGTAGTGTGAATATAGCACTAACACACACACAGAGTGCTATACACAGAATCATCATCTACCGTATATGACGTTCTTGTGAAACTAAGAAGATATGACCGCAGCTAATCTTCATTGTATTCATTATTCTTTAGACTTTTTATCAATTCATTAATAAAGAACTATTTTATAAGGAAAAATGCCTTTCAGTGTTGAAATGTTTATATTTGTATTCATTTTCTTAATTTTCAGTTATTCTGCTGCTTTTTTCCTCGATTTTAATCCATTCATTTTTCGGTTCAAGAAATGTTTAAACATTGTAAAAGCTGCTAACCACAATTTCTAAAAGCCCAAGATGAGGTCCAGAAATTTCTTATTTTGTCTGAGTAACAGTCCAAAACCCAAAAATATTCAGTTTACGATCACGAGACAGAAACGAGCAGCAAATCCTCACAGTTTAGAATCTGGAACTATTTTCAATCAATCAAATTTATTACAAATCAAATTTATTTAATTACATTTATTTGTGTCTGCACCAATGACTGTATCTAAAGATGGACAATGCGTCTCCACTTCCCCCCAATGTTCAAAAATGAAGCCGGATACAGCTGCTGCCATCTTGCGCTAGCCAGAGTCTGCACAGTTAGAAAGTGAAGTCATGAGACACCCATCAGACCCGGTGGTGAGCAACACCATTGATTGCGAGCACACCGATTGACACACACAGCTATCAATCATCACGTCATAGTAAATAGACCTACACTTGTATAGCTCCTTTCTAGGCATCTGGCCACTCAAAGCGCTTCTTACACTACAAGTCACATTCACCCATTCACACACAAAGGTGGCCGAGGCTGCTATACAAGGTGCCACCTACTACTCAGTTTTTACCACACTCACACAGCGATGGAAGCATCATTGGGAGCAATATGGGGTTCAAGATGTTGCTAAAGAATACTTCGACGTGCAGACTGGATGAGCCAGGGATCGAATCGCTGATCGTCCGATTGGCGGGTGACCTGCTCTACCTCTGAGCACAGCCACCCCATATTTTATAGTATCAGATAACTACTTGAACATTTGAACATACATCAGCGATAAGATCTACCTAAACTAACAGAAATCATCTTTGGGATAAACGTGACATGTACTTTTAGTTTTAAGTTTTGCCCACGTCCTCTCAGCTAACATGGAGCGGGTGGGGTTTATGACCTATACTGCAGCCAGCCACCAGGGGGCAGTCAAGATGTTTTGGCTTCACTTTTAGGGTGCTGTTGTGCCGTCCATCCACTGTGGTCAGTGCCAGTAAACACAAAAAGCAACTTTGGAAAGCTTCATATATCAAACGATGTGTTACGAATTATGAGAACTTTAAATCATATTAAAAAGGTGTCTTTTTTTATTATTAAAATCATCTCATATTTCAGTGTGTCTCTGACTGAGGGAGCTCCAGAGGTGAGGTGTCAGGAAATCTAGTATGCTGATAAAGTTAAAAAGGCTGCTGTCAAACGATCTGACCGGAGTGGTTTTTGGTGTAGATGCCAGGCCACGAGACTGGGGTCAAATTTTATATTTGATTCAATTGGCAGCTGACTGAGTGCCAGTTTGAGCTGATGCACTTTCATTAACTTCGTCAAAATCCCTTGTTGCTGTAGTTACTTGATGTCATAATTGTCTTTTCTGCGGCCGAGCGATCAGAGCGTTGCATTTATCTACTGGTGGTTTGTCTGCACTAGTTTCTCTTTATCAACCTGTGAGATAAGATCTTGCAAGGTTACAAAACTCCTGTGAATTGCGTGACAAGCTCGACAAGAGCTATGAAATTCGAAGTCTCGGGGTCAGTTCGGCATCTGAGAGCAGTAATTTGGTTTTTATCAAACTGCAGCAGTTGATGTGAACTTGTCACATCATAGTGCTCCTTGTTATGGACTATTTAATGCAGCCTTCACCTCTTACTGCAAGTAGTTATTACAGTTAGCGTGATTAGTGGCTGTTTGTTGTAGGGCCCCATATAGAAATATATTTTTCTAACTCACCTGGTTATATATCTACATAAATGCATGTATAGAATACATAGCTTTATCCTGCCAGAATTAGTCAAAGCACTACTTTAGCAGGACATTGAAAGTATTTGGCTCCATATGCATAAAAAGTTTGAGAAACTACAAACTCAGAGAAGGGACAAATCTTTCCACTTTTGTTTTCTGCTGTGGACGGCACTTTGTGCCACCAGAATCCTATCAGGTGGAATTTAGAAATGCTACTCTGCAGTTCTCCATCCTCCGCGGCTGCTAAGCAAAGCTAAACTAAGCTAAGCTAAGCTAGCTATGCACAAACACTTTTTTTTCCCCTCCCTCCCAGGGGCACGAGAGAAATCACCGTGGCCAAATTAATTTTCTCCCTTGTGCTTGTGCTGCTGCAACCTGAGGGATCACTGAGGCAGAGAATCAGCCAAAGAGAGGAGAGATGGTGCTGGAGGAGGGAAGGAAAGGGGAGCAGAGGAATTTTAATGTGGCTGTGTCTGTCTCTCGCTGCCTGCCAAAGAAAAGCAATTACTATCACAGCTCCTCTCTCTCTCTGGTGTGTGTGTGTGTGTGTGTGTGTGTTTTTGCTCAACTGCAAGTGTGTGTATGTGCCTGACTACACTTTAGCGCTCAGGGATTTGGTATGTTACATGTATAAAAGGTAGATTGGCTTGTACACTGCAGGGTGTTTGTGAACTCTGACACAGAAGACGTCTGTTTCTGCCGTGTAACTTTGCTCGAAACTTAAAAACAGCCAAAGCTTTGCTCAGATACCGTGAAACATCGTCTCCAAAACACAAATGTCAATGTTTGTTGTGCTTCTAATGATGCCTGAGACTAACCCAAATGATGAACTTTTACATACTACCCACATAGATTTGCTGTTTTTCTTCTGGAGTGATGTAAGACAGAAATCCAGCAGTGCACAGTGGCTCTCTCTGAGTGTGAAGGTGACCATTTAGAGAAGCACTGATAAACAGCCGACAGATAAGAGCCGAAAGTCAGACGGACGGACAGACAGACAGGCAGGCAGGCGGAAGGACAAATGGAGGCACTGGGAAGATGCTTAGGAGTAGAGCTGCGGGAGGGGTGGAGGTTGAAGGGAGATATGAGGAGAAATAAAGCGTCATCGCCTCTGCAGAGCTTTGGAAAAGCTTGTGATTGTGTGTGTAGCTCAGGACTCACCATCACTCCTCGCCTCAGCCAGAGATTTGACATTTCTCCTCCTGTCTCTCGTTACTTTACTAGGATGCGGAGGTTCGCCTACTGTAAGGTGGTTCTGGCCACCTCCCTGGTGTGGGTGATGCTGGACATGTTCATTCTGCTCTACTTCAGCGAGTGCAACAAGTGTGATGAGAAGAAGGAGAGAGGACTGCCCGGGAGAGAAGGTGAGTGTATAGTGCCTCACGCTTACATGCGACCACAGAGACACACTCTCACATCCACCAGCATCCATTCATGTGTGTGTGTGTGTATCTGCTGCAGATCCCCTGGCCAGGCCGCGGGACGGGCCCGGTGAAGGGGGGAAGCCTGTGGTTATCCCTAAGGAGAACCAGGAGAAGATGAAGGAGATGTTTAAGATCAACCAGTTCAACCTCATGGCCTCTGAGATGATTGCTCTCAATCGAACACTGCCTGACGTCCGCCTGGAAGGGTGAGCAGCCTCCCTGCAGCTAATCAGTTGTCCTGTCACTTACTCTCACTCCACTCATTAAGTTCCCCTCAGAACGGCTCTCACTGGCATCCACTGTTGGGATAGTCCACACTGCTGATCAGTTATAATCCACAAGCCAGATGTCGGGCCTTGAACAATCTGTCACACAGTGAATCACTGTTGTTCTGCAGAGGTTAGTTATGATTTATGACAGAGTGAGGCAGATGTATGGATGCATGAATCAGCGTAGAGAGGATAGCTTCAACAACAATTATGATTGTGCTGTTTACATCAAAGGTCCCTGCACTCTGTTCATTTGTGAGTCCACAAATGAGACAAGAATTAGCTAGCCATCCCCGTCCCTCTGTCCCAAGTCAATTTTGTTTATATAGCACATTTGATACGACAAGCATGAATGCAATGTTTCTAAGATACATCATACATGACAAATATAAAGTTTTACATATATAAAAACAAGCGGGACATGATAAAACAAACAAAATAAGAGGTACTATTATTATCATTCTTCTTAAAAAGGGGGAGTTAATAACAAAAATAACACTAATTCCTAAAACAAATAAAAATATACTTAAAAACCGAACTGTAAGCTTGTGAAAAAAGGATATGTTTTAAGTTTGCTTTTTTAAAATAATGTTTTTATTGAAGTATAATTGTAAATCATACAAAATTACAATTGAAACAACATTTTTCCTTCCATTTTGTCTTTTCTGAATGAACATCCCTCCCATCCCTGCCCGCCCCCTACCTTAAAAGTCCATGGAGGTACAGGTTCAATACACAATGGCACTGATTCCACGTAAAAAATGACGTACAGTAGAAACAAAAGGAGGATTAACAAATAAAAAAGGAAAGGAGAGTAGAAGGTCTTTCAAACAACAGTGCGTGAGAGTAAATAGCCATAATGTACAACTGCATAATATTTCTCTCCTAATCAGGAGGAAGTGTTCTGAGGTTAGTAAAATAAATCATCACGCCAGGGCCACACTGCCAATGAAGTGCTGCGAAGCGCAGCGCACCGAAAATCTCGCACGAGCCCGTTCACATCAGACGCACATTTCTCCACGCTGGTCGACAAGCGTTTCTGCTCCCAGCTGTTGTCTCCGTCACATTTGGGGCTGTTTTTCCATCATGGGTATCTCTCTCTGTTTGCGTGTGTGTGCCCCAACCCCCACCCCCTACAGCCGGCCCACTCTCACTCTCTCTCTCTCTCGCTCTCTCTCTCTTTCGTGTGTGTGTGTGTGTGTGTGTGTGTGTGTATGTGTGTGTTAGTGGGTGTGAATGTGTGTGTGTTAGTGTGTGTGAATGTGTGTGTGTGTGTGTATATGTTCATTTCTCTCGTGCTCTGTTTAGATACCAATACACTAATATGTATAGGAAGTGTCCAGTCCCTCAAGCTTGGGTTTACACTGGCTGACTTCGAGTTGCTGCAGCTGCAGACTGGGGGTCTTGCTGCAGAGCTGCTGCCCGCTCTCCTCCTGGCGAGGTGGTCTGTAGAGGCGGGGAGTGAGGTGGGGGACACACTGTGATTCACGGCTCTAGCTTATTTTAGCTACATGATCATAGAGTTGAAGCTGCAGTCGTGAGCCTTTACCTCCAGTTAGCAGAAGGCTAAACTATTAGCAGCATCTTATTGTCAGATTCTCTCCTAGACTCTATTTTTGATTAGTCCATCTTTCTTTTTCTGGGTCACTTTCCAGTGTAGGCAGTTGTTGCCAATGCAAGAACAGCAACTTTCTCAGCAGGATTCTCCGCTGTTGCATCAGGATTTCACTGACAGGATGTGTACATGCATCTGTGTTCATATAAAAGATAATAGGAACGCCCTCTTTTTGAATCGATCTGTGGGTGGACAAAGTCTGTCATCACAGTTTACATTTCCCTTTTTTTTTTTTTTAAACCTCTATTTTAGGATTTTCAGCATAAAACAAACGCTCAGTACACCACTGTAACAACTCAACTACAAATATCTTTCCAGGTAGAAAAACCAAAAACAAGTCCTAGGACTTCAACATTACTATTAAAATAAAATACATACACTCTATACTGCTACACAGTTAGACTGTCACAACTCACTACCCTTGAGATACTCAAGTACAGGGCTCCAAATTCGGACAAGTATCTTATTCTTATTAGAAAACCTTAACCTTTCTAAGTACAATACATTCATCAGCTCTCTTTTCCGCGTATGCAGTCTGTCTTCCGCATAAGTAGAATAAGTTTCCTTGCCAGGACCAAACCAAATGAAATGGCCTGAGTTTCATACTTGCTGCCAAATGTAACACACTTGTAGCACCTAGGACAGCAACTAGTGGGCCAGGTTCCCTTCTCAAAGGCATTTAAGAAACATTTAAATATGTTCTTCCAATAAGTGAACAATTTCCAGCATGTCCGAAGAGAACGAGTTACTGTCCCATCTGCCTCTTTACACCTACCACAGAGGAGGGAAACATGAGGGAAACTCTTATGCAATCTGTCTTTGGAGCAGTTTAGCCGATGCACTGTTTTAAATTGTGTCAGACTGTGTCTTGAGTTAATTGATAGTGTGGATTTTCGAAAGCCTGAAAACAGAGCCAAGAGAAGGTGCAAAAGTCCAGTTCTCTCTCAGACCACTTGAATTATAGTTTGCTCAAAGTTTATTATGGTGTTTTGGCCCAATGAAGCCAAAATTAAACTGCCTACTTCTGCTTTAATCTGTATATGTTTTACTGAAGGACATAATGTGTGTAGAATATGTAGAAATAGAATTGGGAATCATTGTAACCGAAACATGACAGTATGCTTCAGGAAGTGATTAAACCAGTAATACTATGAATTAGACAGGGTGTGGTGGCCACGGGCACTTGAACCTCCTGGAAAACAATCAGAGCGTCCAAACATAACTAACTGATTGTTCACAGTACTAAAAACAGTCTTTGTTTCCTGCCCTGCAGTTAACATACAGACTCAATCACTGATGAATCTTAATGCTCTGTACGAACAGAAAATCATACTATACATGTCTGAAATAACGGTGCTGATTACACCTAACACACTGACGGCCAAATGATTTGTTTGTGGTCTGAATGCAAATGGGACAAAGGCTAAACTGGTGTTAAACCATCTACTGATTGTGACTGTACAGGAAACATCCTCATAAATAGCTATCACCATAGCTATAAACCATGGTGTGTTGTGCATGTGCTCCTCTGTGTGCTGCAGTACAGCTCGTTACTTCCATTAAAAAGTGTGTATCATTAGCAGTTCCACAACGATCTCCCCTTTCGTTAATATTCCTGTACAAGATGCCTCTTTTTTTTGTCCTGTCTCTACCGGTTTGTTGATAACATGCTGCAGACGTGCAGTCTATTAACACTGAGAGGGCGCATCATCAGTTATTTCTTTGTCACACCAGAGGACATAAATGAAGACATAAGAAGCATTAAAGTTCAGCTGTCTGTCAATGGATTTTAATTTCCCAATGTGGCTTTGTGTTACAGTGATGACACAGGATGACAGGGGCCAAAACTGTCACATAAATGAGTTTCTTGTCAGTCTGTATGAATTGCTTAAGGCTCTTGGTTCCTTTTTAAAAAGCCAGTGTGAACTCAAAGCAGACCAGAACTTAAATGCTACGATGTATAACTTCTTAGCCATGGTCCAGACTATATGAACCGAACTATAGGTGTGAAAGTACCCTCAGTACGCACTGTGACAGTTTTTAGTATCTGCTTTTCTGCCTTTCTCTCCTTGACTAATAGCCCATTGGTTCACCATAGAAGGGTGGGCACGTGTCAAATATATATCCAATATATTTGATTATCATTTTTTGTGCGATTTAGCAGAGGACCACATCATCACATCGAGATATTCCTCATGGATTTTGATGATGTAGTAAATACAGGACTCTCCCTCTGACAGACAAACTCAGACACCCCAAACTGATCAATAACACCCACCAGATTAACAACATTTCTAGCCCTTTTTACACTACACTTACAATATTGCGCTGCTATGCTGCCTTGCCCTTCTGTATATTAGGTACGATCACTGAATGGGGACAGCATGGTCTCGCCTTTAAGTTAACAGCGCTGAAACTGTGCCTGTATGAACAGGACAGCTGGCAGGACGGGATCATGGGCAGGACGGGTGTGACGTTTTGATGATGTATTATGTGTGCGACCCACCACAGGAGATTTAAAAAGCAGCTAGTAGCATTTAGTGGCTAACTCAAAGAAGAAGAAAGGCTGAAAATGTCCGCAAATTGGGAAAACAATAGCCCTTTTAAATAGGAATTGTGCAAATTTGCAGGAAAGCCCAATCAGTCTTCTTTCAGCATTGGCAGTATAAAAACAAAATCGGAGAGTGCAGCAAAATGCCGCCTGCTTCTTTTGTTCATACAGAATGTGCCTTTTTCGGGGCAATGGGGGGCGTGAGCAAGTAACAAAATGTGTGGCTCAGCGTTGGACGTAAACAGAGACATGGGAGGGAAGCCGCGCTTGGTCAGTCCTTCGGCGATTCTCTAATAAGTCGGCCCGTCCTTCACCGTTCCTGTCACTTGACGGTTAATGGCCTCTTCGTTTGCGAGGACAAGGAGAGTGCGCAATTCCTTGTCTCCCCAGTTGCTCATCTTTACAGTGTCTGTCAGGTTTGCGTTTCCCTCTTGCTACTAGCTGCTCATTCCTGCTATCAGCTTTTTCCTGTTAGTCCACCACCAGTGGGTCGCACGTGTGGCGTCATCAACAGCTCCTCCCAAAGTCATCAACAGCCCCTCCCGTGGCAGAACAGCATCTTGTTCTTTTTAAACCAAAAAGGTTCCGCCAATATGTTTACCCGTACGCGGCGGAAAATTGGGCATCTCAGATCAACTCGCCAATCCGGCTTTGTGTGTCTAAACGCTCACAGCTTGCCTGCAAAACGGCTCAACATTCGCCGAAAATCTAACAGTGTAAAAGGGGCTAATGAGATACGGGAGCTCCTTACCCTCCAAGCAGAGGGCGAGATCAGCCGCCATATAATAGGGACAGTTAATGGTTGTTATGGCCATGTTATGCCATTGTTGTTGTTATGAAAGTGCTGCTGACGTGTATGTTTTGTGTCACACTGGAGGCTGACGCTGTTGAGTTAAAAGTCACGCCCATCAGGCCTCTTTTGATTCCACGATGCTGGGATGCAGTCTGTAATTACATGCTGGAGTGGAATGATGCCACGGTCGTTTGGTTCTGTGTAAAAATACAAAGGAGGCATAAAGAAAGAGCTTTGTAGCAGCCTAATAATGCAATCTCTGTTAAAAAGGGATCATGAGTTCAAGAGCTCAGAAACAACACCAGGCTTTAGAGCCAATTTGACATAGTGGCCAAACCATGAAATTACATCTTCCGTGTTTGTCACTTGATGCCATCGGGCCCAAGAAGACTTTTTCCCATGGACTTACATTGTGAATCAGTGGATTATGTTTTTGAGCATTACAACATCTGCGAAATGACTGGTTCCACTACCAGAATTGGATTCATTAATAACATTTTGACACTCTACAAGAGCAACACGATTAAATCATTTTATCCCCATTGAAGTTAGCAGACGGCTGAACTGGAACGAGCTGCGTGGCCAGTGAAAGTCTTTACTGCACCTGATCCATCAATGCGGAAGATCCAGGTAATTTTACACCCAGGAAGCTGAACTTTTTTGGCTTCATGCACAACTGAACACCTTTCATAGGACTGAACAGGCCATCGCTCTTTATACTTCTATAATTGAGTTCAGATCAGTACAAAATGGAGGAACATCCCGGAGCGGGTCGGTTATCTGAAGGAGGTTTAGGCTGAATCCAAATGTCCACCCTCTGGACTTGTGGACTGAGCCCTCGTGGACTTCAGTCATACGTACTGTGAAAAGTTCATGGTCATCATGATAAGTAAAGAGACTGCAGGCTGCTCATAGACAGCCCTCGAGACTGTTTTTACTCGTTGCCATGGAAACGTTCAGGCGATGATTACAATCATTGTAACTGCTGTCATATTCTGTCTGCTCATCTGTCCCTGCAGATAATAAGATATAAATCCCATGTAAAGGGTTGTTTTGTGAGTGAACAAAATAAATTTCTGTACAACATACAGACTGCAGACTTTCACATACAGAGATGTTTGTGAATACGACCCGAGCCTATAGGCCTATTAGTTATATCAGAAAATCTTTAGTTGTTTTTTGGTCACTTTTCTAGCCTTTATATTTGGCATTACACTGCGCAATCTGTAGGGTAGGCTGCAATAATACGCTGCATTTTGATTCCCCTCTACAGCCTGTATTTCCACATATTTCTGTATCATGATGTTGAATTAATTATTTCTGACCTACAAGATTCAAATGTTGTTTTAATAGGCTACAGTAAGTGTTTACATACACATAAGTTTTGATTTTTTTAGTCAGCTATTGAAGAAAACAAACTACCACGTCACATCCATATTGCAGTGAAGTGTGGGCAATTAAATCAGTAAAGTCTGCTAAAGTCTGCTGAAGTCTGCGCACCCAAGTGGACTCTCCGGACTCTCTGGAAGTCTGCAGAAACTCCGCTTAAGGCCCCTTGTGGACTGGAGGAATTGTGGATTTGGACAGTCCTCAGCACACTGGACGTGGTGTGAGCGTGCCCGCAATGTCCGTGAGTCTGCGAGTGCAGTCCGGACATGTAGATTCAGCCGTAGAAGCCTTAAATGCAAACTGCATTTTAGAGAAAATATAATTAAATTCGTGTGAATAATTAGACTCAATGATAAAGAATACATTTATAAAAACTAGTCTGATTCCACAATGGCAGAACACCATGTCAGCGTTTCTTCAACAAGCATCCTGTTTTCAATATCAATTCAAAATGATAGCAGATCAACTCAAAGCGATACTCAGTATCAGGACATTTGGATGCGAGGGAAACCACTCTTAAATGTCATCTGAGTTGTTTCTGGCAAACTCAGATTAGTTTGCTGTTTTATCACACTGATATGATAGTATGCATCAAAACCAACCAACAAACAAACCAAACAAACGAACAGCCTGATATAGAGAAAGTAAGATATGTATCATATGTTGCGGTGTAGCTTGAAGGTCATATCACCTGACCCTAGATCACTCTGAAGGCCGATCCCTCGCTGTCCTGTTTCAAAAGGAAATACATCACATTAAGGAGGTAATGATAACGTGTCACGCTGCCTCTTTTTTATAATGCCTCAGTAATGCTACGTTATATGAGCAACTCGCAAGTCCCTGTCCTCTATAATTAGGAGTTTAGTGTTACCTAAGTGTCTGTCAGTGCCAGTGGGTGAAGCAGGTTGTTCAGTCGTCAGACAGGCAACGGGAGGCAGTCAGGTGTGCATCAGAGCAGCAGCTTGGAAGATATGTCAAGGTTAGTCCAAGCAGGTGGAAACCAGCTCGGCCTCCCATCCCCCCTCTCTGCCCCTTTATGCGCCTCAGCAGGGGAACATGCATGGGTCGGTAATGAAGGCTTTCGGAGCGATAGACAGAAAGACTGACTGACAGACACAAGACTGACAGGCAGGGGCACATGCACACTAGACAGGCGGGAAAGAAAGAGGACATTGATCCGTGAAATGGGTTTTAGTCTTTGAGCGAGAGTTGATTACTAGGTGTGTTTTCACTCAGCCTTCTCTCCGTCTATCTGCTTTTCCAATTAGGAGATAAGACTGAGTCAATATCGAGCAAGGCAATGTGTCCGTGTGTGTAAGCACCCGTACGTTTGTGTTTATTTGTGTGTGTGTGTGTGTGTGTGCGTGTTTGTGTGGATCGGCAGGTTCAGGGGAAACGGTATGAATGAATTCATCATCGCCGAGCAGGTTGCTATTAGCTGAAACTTTGAAGTGGAAACTCAGTGATGGTTTATTTTCATTATTGTCAGCAATGCAGTCATTTAGTGTAAAAAAAACTTAACAGGAGGGGACAGGACATTACAGTCGAGCCTGTGTGTGTGTTTGTGTGTGCATGTGGTTGGGTGGATCTACAGTATATGAAAACACTTTCCATGACCACATCTTTAGGCAACTTGGCGTTTTCTCCCTTTTTAAATCCTGACTGCAACATTTTTATGAGTTCATATAGAGATATATGTACATGTGTATGTTGTAAGAGTGATTTAATCCGAACCAGCCTGCCCGCCCATTCTGACTATCCCCACAGCCCACTGGCTGGAGAAACAGCCTGAAACTCATTACCCTCCTTTGCTGTTGCCAAATGTTGCTGTAGTAACTGCCTGGATACTCAAGACTCACAACCACACCTCAGTTTTTAAAATCCACATCACGAGACACGATGCCATCGTGTGTCACACATGTTGTTTTGACACACAGAGGTCTTTTTTCCTCCCATCAGCTGCACAGCGAGTATCGTGTCTGAAAAATGGAAAGTCTTGGTTGGTCTGTTTGTGTTTGTGAGCACAGAGAGAAGAAATAATGAACTGACGTGTATAAAAGTTGAAAGAAGGGTGTGTGTTTTTACAGTGAATCATCTCGTACGATCATCAACCTCCCTTCCTTGAAGAGTGCGAGCACGCGCACTTGCACACACCACACTGAGAATAACTGTGTGTTATTTAACGTGCTCCAGAGGCAGCTGCAGGATGGAGTATATTCTTGACCTCCTCTCCTCTGCCGCCGCTGTTACATTCCTTCTGTCAGTATCAGCTGCAGCAGAGCGAGAGAGAGAGAGAGAAGGAGGAAGCATTCCAGCGCTCTGATGATCACAATGAGGGAGGGAGTTGTGATGAGGAATCATATTCCATTTAGCTGTTGTGAGAGTTGGATCTGTCAGAGGAAGGAAATCACAAGCTGGTTTCTGTTTTGTAATGAATAGATGGCAGTTTCTTTTAGCGTCTTTTGATGAAAACACTTTGACTGTGAGACAGTTTGATGTCAGAGAGCTTGTATGCAGGTATCATGGCGAGCTGCAGGGTGTCTTCAACTACAGAGGTGTGTCTGTGACTTTAAGGACCTAGTGACATTAAAAAACTAAAAACAATCTAGTTATAATCTTGTGTCCCTGTGTTATCTGATCCTTTACCTGTTGTTATATGACGAATATAACAAAACATCAGATTATTTTTACATCTTTTCTCCTCCTGCAAAATCAGGTAAAACAGTTTCAAAGGTTTGATGACTCATCCTGCACTCGGGGGCGTTTACAAAAGTTCATCCAATCAAATGAGATTTTGGGCGACTACCTAGACCAGGGGTCAGCAACCTTTGCTATCAAAAGATATATTTTTTTGGCCCAATAATTAAAATAAATAAATAAATAAATCTGTCTGGAGCCGCGATACATATTTGTGCCAGCAACACAGCCTGTTTAATCTAAATTAGCCTATAAGCATTTTTTATAGGTCTAAATGAGCATTCATTCATTTTCTTTAACCACTTATCTTATTGGGGGTCATGGGGAGCTGGAGCCTATCCCAGCTGACACTGGACAGGTGACCAGACTGTCACAGGGCTGACACATAGAGACAGACAACCATTCACACTCACATTCACACCTACGGACAATTTAGAGTCACCAGTACCCGGAAATTTTCTTTACGATTATTTGTTACTTAATCTTTGCAACGTTAATGATAAAAGCAAACAAATCTGTCCACTTACTATGAAATTATCTATTTTCCTCTGAGACATTTTCTTCTTTGGATTTGAGTCAATAGCTAGCTTCACTAAGGAGACTCAAGACTAGCCATCGCTATTTAGATTCGGCAGATTTAAAGAAAAGGTGCCAGGCCGTAGACGAATAACGCACATAGTTGATGAGATGTTAAAACGTTTTTTTTTTTAATTCAGTGTATAGGCTACATGTTTATGCAATTAGAAAATGTAAGAATCACTTCAATTATAAATGAAAATTAAAATCTTAACAATTCACTGTTATCCATTTGCATATAATTTTTTGTCAAAGCCACGAGGAGCCACCGGAGACGAGCTAATGTGAGCATGTGGCCCCTGGTGTAGCCAGGTTGGTCTTATAAAACCACAGTTTAGTTTGTGGATTGTAGTAGCTAACAGAGCAGTGTGGAGACATAAAGCATGGGGTCCTGGGGTCCTAAAAAGTAAAAGGCATTGAATTAATTCATCTGAAATTAAGGCCCTAATTGATGTTTAAATGTCTTAAATTAGTCTTTAAAAAGTCTTAAAATTGCTAAGATATGGGACGTAGGAGTTTCTGATTTTTTCCCCCCAACTTTATATTGTAAAATCTCAAAATAATTTGTCATATTTTGTTTTCGGTCAGGGTGCTCAGAGCAGAGGATCCACTGTCTGCTAGCGAGCTCTCACTGTTCCCTGTACGACATGGGGAAGTGCAGTTTCAATGAAAATTGGCTGTTTAACCAAGATTTCACAACATGGCTGAAACCAGTACCAGACAGTGTGTGTGAGGCTCTGTGTAATTTAATGCAAAACGTTTTTCCAAACACGGCTCGGTAGGAATGAAAACAGTGGAATCCCACATGCAGAATGAGACACAAAATTGCTACGAAAACTTGCCAACAAACACCAGGTATTTCCCAGTTTTGTTCTTCCTTTGTTTCGTTCAATCTAAATCCCTCCTGTAATTGTAGGCCGCAGAAATATTGTGTAACACTGGGAAATGCGTCACAGTACAGAAGCTAAAGACGCTCTGACTTCTGTTTCACTGGACACTAAAGGTTCACTCTGCAGGATTATCGGCTACTGTTTTTAGACACACTTGTGAAAGTTGAAGTAAAAGCCAACCCCAGGTTCAGTCTCGTTTCACCTTTAGTCTCACTGGCAACTGGTCATTACCTTTTTATAAAGCCCCAATCTCACCTGAGCGCTGTGAGGGTACATGCCCACAAATGTCCCAAACATAGAAAGTAAGGAAATACAGGCAGAGGGCAGAGTCTGCAGAAAGATCCAGCGCCACACACTCTGTTAGTGATGACTGAGAGGGAATACTTCTGTATGAGTCTATACATTGTTTTCAAGGAAAATCCTCGAGCGTAAGTCGTTTTCCAGCAAACTGACTGAACGTTTTATATATTTAGTTGGAGAGTAATATTTAACATTAATTTGGAACTGGATGAGTCCGTATTTTCTGCCATCTGTTGTGTACATCAATCCATCTGTAATATGTGTTTAAGTCTCAGTAAATAGAGTGTGCTTTTGAAGCTGTTTCCCAGGAAATGAATTGTTAAATTGGGTCTGTGAGATGATTATGAAAGACTTTTATGCTTAAAATGAGAATATGATGTTACAAACTTCTGTAAAGCTATGGCAAAACGGCAGTATGACAAGCTAGACATTGCAGTGCCATGTGTGTGAGCGTGTGTTATTCTACCAACATCTACTGCAGTCTGCATAACACCGAAATAAAACTGCCGAAGATGACATCAGTCACTCTCATATGATCCCGCAAATTGAAAGATTGTCTTTCTTGCAATCCCAAAACTGATTTTGTTGGCCAAAGTAATAAAAGGGTTTGTAAGCTGGAATATGGATACAGTCTTCTCTTATTGTATACGATGTGTCATAAAAGTGATAAATATCATCCAGTACAGCAGTAGATTTTCTGGAAATTCACTCGAGAATCCTTTTTATAGATAAGATAGCCAGATGGGAATGTGTGCTGCATTACCACAAAACAGTGATAGAATTTATTACAAAATAAAGGCAACTGCTGTAAAGATTCACTACACTGGACCTGCTATGTCAAGCAAGCATCAAATCTCTGTAAGCAGATTTTTTTTATACTAAATATTAAAACAAATCTGAATCAATGGCTGCCTGGGAGATCTCTTAGGTCCATGACTGACGCTTTTGAAAGTGTTCAGGTGTAATTAACACAATGCAAACACACCAATATGATCAGTTAAGTATTTCTGAGGGCAGTTGCTCTCAACCTTTTTCCTGTCAAGGGCCCCTCAGTTAATACACATTACGTCACCAACCCCTACTTTATGAAATGTTTCTACCGGGACCTCCACCTGGAAAGATTTTGGCCGTTAGATACGATTAAGACCAGAAGTCTATAGTCATCAACAGTTGAAGAGATAACCATGAAGGAAGTGACACCTTTGATCAGACAAGTCACTTTGAGTGTAACCACCATAGGCCATTATATGTCACAGTGACAGGCCTCCTGTTTATTTTTGTAAACTGAAACTAGTTCCCTCAGTGGAAACGAAGCTTTTATTTGCTTTTATTTCACAAATAAGAACCGATAAATGGTGAAGACAATGAAGCCCCCACAATAAAGCATTGTGTGCAGTTTATGCCGGTGTCACATGAGAATAGAAACGTCAGCTAGCTGCTAATTTATGCAGTGGGATACTGTAAGTGTGGGGCTTATGCTAATAATTTTAGCATGTTGTATATGTGGATTAAAATGTCCAGTATAAGACCTTTTGAGTAGGGGTGTGCTATGTCATCTTGTGCACGATAATACCGGTATAATTTTGATATGATATGAAAAATATATATGAAAAATACTACTTGTTGACATATTGACGTCAAACTTCTATTCACGGCAACAACAATGATTAGATGATTAGAGGAGAAATGGCAGAACATAAAGGTCCAGGTGGAAAAAAACAACTTGGTCATTTAGGATTTTGCTAAAAGAAGGAAATCACCTGTTGATATATATATATATATAGATCCCAGGGGACATTTTTTGTATTTGGGAGCTGTTTAAATGTGTAATTTGTGGTAGATTTTATTTAGTTGAGCTATTAATATTGTAACAGAATCTGAGTCTCACTCTGAGTCACTGTTGTTGTTCACCAACTAAAGAAATGAGAGATCACTTTTCTCTAGTTTTTACTGAATATTTGACAGCAAACTGTAAAACTATGTCACTTATTTTGTTGCAATTCTATGTTCCTAAATGCATAAATACAGGTTTTTTTACTACTTTGTCATATCATCAAAAATATCAAAAAAATCATTCGTTATCGCAAAAACGCCCTGAAATATTATGATAGTATTGTAGGGCCATATTGCCCGTATTGTTTTGAGTCAATCAAACTTTACAGCACCTCACAGAAACCCTACTTCCAACTAGTGTTGTGGAAGTGTCATAGCAGAGCGACACAAACCCACTACAGCACAGGTAGAAATGCTCAGATGACACACAAGTATAAAACAGCATTGTCTCACATCTGGCTCACGTCTGCAGTAAATTAAATAGCAAAGATAAACTATTCCCCTTTTTTTGTGGACCCTCTGGAACTCCCTCTAGGACCCCTGGTTGAGAACCACCGTCTCAGGAAATAGTGTGAAGGACTATTTGAATAAGTCTGTGACACTATCATCCATCTTGTCTTGTCTCCACTCATGCCTGCTCTGCTCTGTTAGACATTTACATCCCTCTGTGTCTCTCAATAAGAGAGTTTGATGTGTGTGTGCTCCTCACTGCTATGATAATGACTCACACTCTAATTAGCATCACTAATCAACTGTCATCATGCTGACCCACTATTTCTGTGTGTCTGTCTTTCTCTATCTAAATTTGGGGATATACGCTCTGCTGCTCGCTCATTCTTCACCCTCAGTTTTCAGTGTTTGAAGTCGATTAAAAATACCATTTTTTTCACGAGGCCATAAACGATGATCTGATTAACGCAGTGATTCCATGACTGACTAATGCGGTTTAGGGGATGTTTAATAAGTCCCAGCTATTTCCCTCTTGTTCAGCTCCGTCTCTTGCAGACTCCCCTCAGCTGCAGCTCTCTGTAGCAGTCTCTTACAATCAGACAGAAGCTGAATTGTGATGTCTCTACTAGAGTGTTTTTCTCTTCTCTCGCTCTGTCTCTGTCAGTTCAGTTTTGTCTGTGTTCAAAGCCTACATCTTCACTCATTTCACATGTGGTTGTCTTTCCGTCACCACGTCTGTGTTGGTTTTTCGATGCTAGTCTCATACTTCCTCTTGTTGTACCATGTGTGCTGTCTGTTCAGTGCTGGTGTGATAGGACATCTGTCTCCATATTTGAAGAGGCATTAAAGCTGTAGGAGGTAACTTCTATAAAATATAACTTTTTGTCGTATATGCAGAAACTGTCACTCTACTCACTCAGCACTAAGTAAGCACCCCAATCACCATCATAGCACTTCGAATGGCTTTACAGCACGTGAACAAAACAACTAGTCAGAGCTGAAGAGTCTTTAGCGCAGAATCCTGCACGGGCCCATTTTTGAAAACCCACATCCGCCCATACCCATAAAGCCCAGTACCACAACCAACCAATAAGAGCCATTTGAAATAGTTAATCAATTTTTTCATTAACCAAATTGTGTTTTAAATGCTGCAGAAATGTATGACTTTGTACCGTGCGTTATGAAATTACACATCATCCTACAAACCATGACAATTCACTAATTAAAAGTTAGTTAACAATGTTTACCAAGAACAATATTCTGTGGGAAAATAAATCTTTAGGAAACATACCTGATTATTACAATGGCATTTTTATAGCAAACAGTTTATCCTACGGTTAAAAAGAAAAATCAGCCATAAGAATATATATTAATATGTCCTTTAAACATGCTCATTAACAGTTTAACAATAATTTAAATAATATGTTTAACCTGCCAGTATTTAGGGTGCTGACTAGTGAAGGTAGCAACATGTAATTGACTAGTCAACTACTTGTGTACTTTCCTTATGAAAATGGAGACAGTTTCAGCAAATTACAATAAAATATTTTCATAGAAATTACCAACCACAGCTTTGAATATCTTTATTTTATTCCATGAAAGCAGTTTTTTGCCATTTAAAGATTTTATTCTGATTTCTCATTTTCTCTTCGCAGGTGCAAGAACAAGTTATACCCTGATAATCTTCCTCGTACCAGCGTGGTGATTGTATTTCATAATGAGGCATGGAGCACACTGCTGCGAACCGTCCACTCTGTCATCGACCGATCTCCGCACACACTGCTGGAGGAGATTGTCCTGGTGGACGATGCAAGCGAGAGAGGTATACACACACACACACACACACACACACCCTGCAGATAATTCCTTCAGTGCTTGTGCCTCTTGTTTGAGGCTTAGCCTATTTTTTTAGAGCTACTGTATGATTTTGCCGGGTTTATGTGTGTGTAGCTATGTTTGTGCATGTGTGTGTGTGTTGGTGCCCAAGTTGCAGTCAGCATATATGGCCTGTGTGTGCCACTCCACCCTGTGCAATGCTGCTAATCCCTGTTTGGGGGAGATTAGGTCTTTAATTCACCAGCCGCAGGGATTACACTCTGTTATTACCCTCAATCCCCCCCATCCGCCACCACACAGCACCATTTCACCCTATGGGACCTCAGGTTGGATGGTGCAAATCAGAGGGTGTGAGTGTGTGTGTTGGGTGACTGCAGGTAGGGGAGCTCTCTGCAGGTAGAAGGGATATCGACAGGCATGCTAAGGCGCATTCACACAAGCAGAAACACGAGCACACACCTACCTTTGATCTCTGTTGTTACAAAAGTGTGGAGGAGTGGCTCGTAATCCATCTTGTGATGTGTGTTTTACTGTCTTGTGTGCTTCTGTGTGTTTATTGGATTCTTTTATTACATATTTGTGTTTATTTGTGTGTTAAAGATTTCCTAAAGCGGCCGCTGGAGCAGTACGTCAGAAGGCTGGAAGTCCCTGTCAGAGTGGTGAGGATGGAGCAGCGGTCTGGGCTTATTCGTGCTCGCCTCAAGGGAGCGTCCATCTCCACTGGGCAGGTGTGTGTGTGTGTAACTGTGTGCACATACATGACACCTTCTACCTGGTGACCTGTTCACTGTATGCTGTGTGCACTCTGGGGTCTGTCTAATGTTTTCTCTCCATGTTTCTAGGTCATCACCTTTCTGGATGCTCATTGTGAATGCACAACAGGGTGGCTGGAGCCTCTGCTGGCCCGCATCAAGCAAGACAAGTGAGACACGCACACACACACACACACACACACACACACACACACACACACAAAAGACATACACACCTATAGCAACCATAAAAAAAATCAATAAACTATTGTTGAGCCCGCAGGGGGCTTGCCCCTGTGTTTATTTGATGCTTAATTACTTATTCTTTGTTTACTGCTTCCCGCAAGCAGATACTCAAATACACACACATACATGCATACACACACACACACACACAGCACAGCACAGGGGGTAGGAGGGTGTGATGAGTGACGGCTGATTGGAAGTCACAGCATGGTTCATTGTTTAAATGCATTTGGTTCTAGAGGTAACGCAGCTCACAGAGAAGCATTAAGGCTCATTTATGCTCCATTTACATACGAGAATAGGCAAGTGCATTTCAAACAGGGCTGGGGTAATATAATCCATTCATCCAATTCAAATCGATTTTCACTGAAGCAACCAGATATCGATTTGTAAAATCAAAGATCGATCTTTTAATATACGCTTTTCTCTCACGGATATGTGAAGTTTTAACCCCATTAATCTCGCTGGTAGTAAACGGGCCACAGCGCTAACTTATTAACGACCGTAGTCTTGAGAAGCTCCGATGTTACCGGCTCTTTTATCTGTAACTGTTAGCTTACCGTTTTTATGTTTTGATGTAGTTTATTATCACAGCGCAGCAGCCGCTCCTCCTACTGTCTGTGCGAGGTCAGAGAGGTTAAGTCAACTTGAGCTGACGACAACTGCGCTTGTTACTGTGAGTGCAGTCAAACCTCCGGGAGGAAAAAGTCAGTATGGAAACATGTAGAAGAGCGATATTTCAATCTGCTCTGTCCACAGTCTTTCATCCACTGCTGCTAATATTGTGTTTTAAACAAGCACAGAGCGATTTCCAGCTGATAGCAAATTGCTACCAACAAGCTCAAACAACGACAACTATTTATGTCTAACAGTTCAGCTCAGTTTTGCTACACATCTTGAAACTTCGTGGTGGTCATGTGACCTGCAGGCAGTGACTCTGCTCAGCAGCAGGGGGAGGAGCAGAGAGGACAGGACTCACTCAGTATTGTGATGTCAGGAATATAATTTATTTTATTGACATATTGGATTTGTTTGGTGACATATTAAGTTTATATTCTGATTTTGCTGTTTTAATATTACTGCTGCTGCTCTAGAAACAACATTTAGTCATAAAATATTCCGTTTAAGTCCTGTTCTGAATTTATTCCTTTTCTAAAATAATTCCTTGTAAAATTTGCAGTATTAGTTCTCTGAGAATGTCTTTCAAATTCTAGCAAAAAAAGGTATTGTAACCGAAATATCAACTATTGAATCAGAAATCGAATCAAATCGGGATAGCAGTGGTGATACCCAGCTCTAATGTCAAGCGTGATGGCCATCACTACCCACATTCTTCAATGCGTCCTTTACATTAGTTAGTTTAACAGAGGCAGCCTTGTAGACAGCAGCAGTGTGTGTCCATTAAATACATCACAACATGTGCACAGAGAATTATTTTCATTCTGTGCCACCATTTTTTAAAATCTTGCTTGAACTATGCTACACTGCCCCCATGATTTCCAGTGGTACTGCTATGTTTTGTTTGTATCCGTAAGCTTTCAGAGAACATGCACAAATACGGACAGAAGGCTCCGTCTGTGTCTGTCTACATATCTGACATTGAGTATAAATAAGCCACCCAGGGTTATGAACAGAAGGCTGATGAGCGTGTGTGTGTGTGTTTGTTTCAGGAGAACAGTGGTGTGCCCCATCATCGACGTGATCAGCGATGATACGTTCGAGTACATGGCAGGATCCGACATGACGTACGGGGGCTTCAACTGGAAGCTCAACTTCCGCTGGTACCCTGTACCCCAGAGAGAGATGGACCGCCGCAAAGGAGACCGCACTCTGCCTGTCAGGTGGGTGAAACAGCGGGACGATCCCACTTTGACATTTTGAAGCTTCTTTCAGCCAGTTATTTAATCTCGACCGGCTCCGGGGCTGCTGCTATGCTGCTGACCCTTACCCCTTTCTGCTGGGTCAAGTGAAAAAAAGAATTTGCCTGCAGGGACAAAATTGAATCATCAGTAAAATATCACATGATCATCCGCACTAACTCTGTCAGTCAGCTGTTTAAGGCAACTAGGAGCTTGGGAGCGTTGCTGATAGGCATTCACAATTGATGTGCGCAGAGTAATCATACATCACCATTTAATTTCACACAGTTAATAATCATAAAATGTTCTAATGGCAGAAACACGGGAAGAATAGAGTGAACTTCCCTTAAGCCGAGGTGTTTATGTAAGATTCAGTGTAGTTTCACTGTATCATTTCTCATGGCTCAGGCCTTGGAACTAAAATCCAGAGCTTATTTCTGCCTGTCTATCATCTCTTCTTCCTGCTCTTGTTTCTGAGCACGCTTGACGCCATTATTCAAGGTCACACACATAATATATCTTATGTAACACCCAATGCCCCTGTTTTCAGTTGTTTTCCACAGTTGTGCCTGACAAATTTTTCCTGAGGGTGTCTTGTTACTGGCCTAAAAAACAAAAATGGGTTGTAGGGTCTGCGTAGGAAATTAAGAAGTGCTTTAGACTAATGACATGATTTACATAAACCTCGTTCTGTCATGAAGCAGTTCTGTATCACTCAGAAGATCTGAAAGCTATTGCACACAGACAGGTTCTCAGAATGAAGCTTGCGTATTCAGTCGAGCACCAGGATAGCATTTATAAAATAATGGATGTAGCTACCATGATGTTACCCATCGGTTTCTGGACTCCTGTTTTGTAGCCTCGAGTTTGGCATTTCGTTGTCGCCATCTTTGTTATTTGGTGCCACAAGTGAGCATGTTTGGACGCAGACACACATAAGCCCATGACGACATAACTCCTTCAGTGAGCAACACTTCAGCAATGACAATAATGTTGCCGGCCACGCTGTTGCTTTGTCACCAGCAGTGTGAACACAGCATGAGAGTTCTACACGCTACAGGCCGGCTGAGGAGCAGAGTGTGACGCAACAGGAGGAAACTCAAGCAGCTAAACTGGTTGTTATGGGCTCATCTAACTTGTAATTTACAGAGCCGGGCAAAAGTCTGAGGTCACTGGGAAAGTTTCTTTTTACAGCTGCTGGACAGAGAAAAAAACACAACAAGTATCCAAGGTCAGAAGAAGACTTGTGTCAATTAGATGTTGTAATACTTTAAAGACTGCAAGCTGAGAAAATTTACCACAGATTGACCTGGGAAAAAACATTTCACATTTTCACTACAAAATATTGACCAGTGTGTTTTTACTGTGGCACTTTATTTCAATGTTACAGTGTGGTTTAAGCAGAAAACAGTTTTTTGTGTGTGTTACTCTTTGTAAGTGATAAACAGTGCGAACTCAAAGAAAGATTATTCTGCTTTTATGGCTGCTGAACCTGCAGGAATAAGACAAAAAAGAAACAGTGAACTTCTCAAAATACCTGCAAAAAGAAAAATGTGCCCCTAACTCCATCCATCCATCCATCCATCCATCCATCCATCCATCCATCCATTTTCAACTGCTTTTCCAAGGTTGGGTTGCGAAGGCGGCAGCCTGAGCAAAGTATTCCACACGTTTTAAATTGGAGACGACACATCGTAAAGGCATGGATATTCTTCTGAGTGTTGAATCAGATCTTCCTCCAGGGCCTGGGTCCAAACACAACGCGCTCCCCGTGATCCTGTGGACGCCACCATTGTTGTTGTTGCTTGCCGGCTTGTCAGTGTCGCCAGATCTTGGGAGACAAACAACAAACCAGGGCTGTGGAAACAAGCCCAAAAGAAGCGACTTTAATGTGTTTAAATAACGTTCACTTTAGAAACAAGCCCAAAGTCGTGACTAATCCCACCCTGCGGCTTGTCCTCCTCACATTTCTTCTGTCCTCCTGCACGCTGACATGGGACGTATCCCGCCTCTCATTGGCTGATGCTCTTTGTCAGTCATGTCAGACATCTCCAGTTTTCTGCCATGCCAGTTATCCAGTCCCAGTCACAGAGGAGGGAGCGACTTTCTCGTAGGCTTGTTCACACACGAGGACTCGTCGTGGCAGACTAACTGCTGACTCACCTCCGACCCAAGGTGGCTCTCAAGATCCTCTGTGACGTCAAAATTGCGGTGAAAATCGTGTAATGTGAACTAGGCTTGAGAGTGGTTAAAGAAAAAAAAAACATGACATGGCACATTCGGGGAACCTCGCCCTGTATGGGGACATTGGGGTCCAGACCTGGGGGTGGGAGCTCGCCAGTGTGCGTCTGGTGGCCGAGCCTTGGGCCTCAATGAATAACATGGACACCACATAACACCCACTCACAATGCAGTGTTGGGATCCCTCCCCAGACGACTTACATCCATTCTCACCTGGACCCATCTAACCCAAACGACGCACAAGATGGCCAGGTGGGTCAATAACTCACATGCGACCTCAGCGACTCTGTAAGGGTTCACGACCACACAGAGCTTAAAGCCTGCGACTCCGCACCAGCCTGTTAGAACTGAAGAAGCTTCTTGGATGAGCGGTGAAGAAAGAAACACAAGCAGGTCCAGTTGCCTACGATATAGCACTTATGATAAACCTTAGGACATTTTGACGTACAAACATGTATCAATAAATTTACGAATGGATCAGAAATGATCAAAGTTAAGAAGGAAAAACAAGAATGTGCTCAGCATGAGCCCCTCCACCCCTGTATGGTTCTTCATTTTCTGTCATTTAATATGACTGTGTAACAAAATCAGCATGGGAGTTTAACTAAAGGTTGGTCCGAGATGAGTCGCATCCCTGTGTCTCGTTAAATCCAATGAAGGCAGAATATTAATACAAAGAACCCAAATTTTGCAGTGAGAGGCAGGTTCATTAATCCGGTGTCTTGGGGAACACAGTCTCTGCTGCACTGTGTTCTTAGCGCAAATGCAACATTGTCACTTTGCCAAATAGATAACTGCATTCAGATGCAAAACTTTATGGGTGTGTTTGCGCTGTAATATCATTAGTGTAATATCTTTGGTAATTCAGACCTTAAGACGGGGCAGACAGTCACTGCAAGTGATGCAACCCGTAATCCATTCTTTGTGAATTCATCCATCATTGTTTAGATGAATGTCTTTAATTAGACATTGTTTGGTACATCTCAAGGATTCCCACCAATTAGCTCTGTTTGTTTTACTGTGATGTGTTTAAGTCTTGTAAAAATAGGGATTTAAATGTTGACTGAAGAGTTTAAAAAGCTTTTATGTGCTTACAATGAAAAGAAAAGCCGACATATCTATTATTAATATTATTAGTGCCATGATTCACTGCTTTGTTTTACGGTTATTGTCTGTGATTGTCAAACAACATCTGTGCGTTGTTGTACGAGCTTATGTTTTTGCTGCTTGTTATTTCCCACTCACTGCCGAAGGTTTTACCCCGTGTGCTCTCGGGACATGTTTCATCTGTGTTTGTCCGTTTATATGCAAGGTATTGTGTGTTGTAAGTGAACTTGGATGTTAAATGAAAGCAAAAACAGGCAGTAAGGAAAATAAGCCTGATCTACAAAGGAGGAAACCATTATGTGAGAGAAATAGGGGGAGATCCCTGAGCTCATTAAACACTGACACACAACAGAGAAGTGAGCAGAAAAACAGGGAATGACAAAACAGGAAAGCAGCGAAGAACAGGGGGTGAGAGCAGCGAAACTTAAAACTCAGATGGGATCTGTAGATACTGTGTGACCTTTTAGAAAGCAGGCCTTCAGTGAATTAACCCACCTCGCTCTTAATTTGCCCTGATGTCCCGTCCCTCTCCAGGACTCCCACCATGGCAGGCGGCTTGTTCTCCATAGACAGAGATTATTTCCAGGAGATTGGCACATATGACGCAGGCATGGACATCTGGGGTGGAGAGAACCTGGAAATCTCTTTCAGAGTGAGTGAACACACCCGCGGCCAGTTGACATGACTGTATTCTTCCACGTACTGGCAGTCGTTCAGGAGTGTCTGCTCGGGTTCACAAACACACACATGAACATTACACTTGTCAGTTTGACTTCTCTGACTAAGTTGTCGACTTGACTAATACTTTGTCAGGCACTGGCATTTAATCAAACTTATTCAGACTGTCACAACACAGACAGGACCAAACTGCGTCATCCATCTCCCAGCAGAGGCCCGACAGTATGTCTATATTACACAGTGTACTGTATATACGTGTGTCGATGCCAGATCTGTTGTGTTCCGCAGATTTGGCAGTGCGGTGGGACTCTAGAGATCGTCACATGCTCTCATGTGGGCCACGTGTTCAGAAAGGCAACACCCTACACATTTCCAGGAGGAACGGGACAGATCATCAACAAAAACAACCGACGCCTGGCAGAAGTCTGGATGGATGAATTTAAAAACTTCTTCTACATCATCTCTCCTGGTGAGTGTGTGTGTGTGTATGTGTGTGTGTGTTTGTGCTCATGCATGTATGTGCTCATGTGTGGAGTTTAATCTCTGTGGCAACCAGGTGTGATCTATCCATTAACCCAGTGACAGTGTGATCTTGGGGTGGTGAGCCAACAGTGCGGGATGGGGGGTGGCGAGTAATTTCACGCTATGAAGCATCTATTGACTCGCACATACACATGCACTCACACAAGCTGGCAAAGGAGAGACAACCGAAGGTAAAGCAAAAGTCCCTAAAGAGAATATTTTTAGATGCAAAGCGCCTCTCAGAACAGGCTTGGAGCTTGCTCAAAAACTCAATTACCCACTTTTGTTTTTCGGGCTGCAGATTCTCGACGAGGGGAAGCAGTTCTGTTGTTGGCGAGCCAAATCTGCACAACTCACAGTGTGTAGTTGATAGCTAGAATGAACCACCATTTTGTTTTGCTGTCATAGTTCTGTGTGACATTGTGTTCTTGTAACTGTGTTCAGTTTTGAACAGGCATTATTTTGCAATGAGTGGTCAGCAGTAACTGATGTGTCCATCAGATCAAAGGTAATTTCATTAGCAGCAGAAGGCGTCAATAGTAGCGGTCCCTCGAAGCAGTTAACATGACATGGTTGATCAAGGGAACTGGCTTATTTGTGTCACGTTAGTTGACTCACAACAACCTGCAGCCTATAGACACTTTTTGTGTAAACAGCGATTATGTATTTAGTGAGAGGAGCCAAACTGGTGGCTGAAAGTGACACTAGTGGTGTAAAAAGCACTAGTTTATATTTCTCAACCAATTGCAATGAGTCATTTTTAGATCAATTGGTTTATCATCTATGTGTAGTAGGAAAAACAAGTTTTGTCTCCACTTAATTTGAATCTCAATGTTTAGGCAAATCACTGCTGGTCAATATTCACTAGAGGAGTGTGTGTTGGACTTATATGAACTGAATTATTGATGTGGTGAAAGATAAATCATCATAAGGAATTGTAAAAACTCACATTTGTCAAGCATGGATTTGGTTTATTGTCCTAGTTGTGGACATGTCCAAATTTAATATGAAGTGGAAGTGTGCCAGCTAGCTAATGTTGTTAATGTAAATACTGCTGCCACTAGATGTGTCTAAATATAAATATCATTTCATGTTGCACCTGTAGGGCTCTGTGAATTGCATTTGAAGATATTATGTAGATTTTGTTGTTTACATAAAATTCTGGCGACCATAAAAGTCTTCATTTAGCTTCAAATGGCGTCCTTGGTGACGGTTTTCTATAAAAGTTTATCTTTTTTTGTAATCCTGTACTGACATCATCTCAACCATTTCTCTCCAGTGTCCGTTGTTTTAATGCCACTGCAGTGCAAATTCAACTGCTGTGGCGCAACTGTAACTGTATCACAAGGAGATGTCTCCCTCTTTCTTAAAGGAATACTTCACTTTCCAAATAGCCATTTGTATATCAGTTACTCACCCCATGTTACGTTTAAGTCATGAAGAAAACTTTTTTCACATGCTTCCATGACGAACAAAGAATCCAAAAAACTGAGAATGTTTTGATGATTTAAGGTCATAGGAGACAAGTTTTACAACGGGAATCAAAACATGCGTTTACAAAATCTCACTCAACTCGTGCAGTGTGATCCAAGTCTCATTTATCCAGTCGCATGCTCAGCACGTCCCAAACAGACGACCCTTTCCAACCGGAAACTTAACTAAAAGTAAAACTCATACATGCTTTTTTCAAAGCCAGACTCCACTGACAAAAACAGTAATTTTACTTCGCTGAACACGAGAGCTGCTGGTCTACCGCTGCCTCGATCAGTCAGTTTGTCTGTCTTATCGTGTGACTTTGGTGAATCTGAACTAACCATTGAAAACATCCAAGTCACAAAATGACAGAAACAAACTTACTGATTGAGGCAGTGGTAGACTGGCAGCTCTCGTGTTCAGAGAGGTAAAATGAATGTTTTGTCAGTGGAGTCTGGCTTTGAAGAGAGCATAGTTTCACTTTCAGTTCAGTTCCCTGCCTGAAAAGGCCGACTGCTTGGGAAGTACTGGGATAAATGACACTTGAATTATACTGCACAAGTTGTGTGAGAGTTTGTAAGCAAATGTTTTCATGTAGTTTTGCTTCTCTGTTTTTGGATTCTCCATTCACCAGAGGCATGCGAGAAAAACAAAGTTTAATCACAAATTCAGCACAACACAGAGTGAGTACTTGATATACTAATGATCATTTGGGGATTGGAATATTACTTCAATGCTGCCCACAAAGCTCTTATTAGTTCTGCTGGTTTTCCACCGTGGGAAACACAACATTAGATGGCTTTGAATCATTAAAGAAATACGAAATGGGGACTGTTTTTCAGAAGTCTGGATCCGGTTATACAACACATTAGAGTGCTCTGTTATAGCTCACTCAATGGCTAATCTGACCCGCACATCCTATAACAGTATGGCGCATGGGATTCCTCAGTGGTTCTGACCAGTGGAGGAGTAAAATGTGGGAACGTCAACTTGGTCAAACCAACACACACTTTGTACTGAGTATTTAGAGCATATTTAGCAAACGCATACATAATTACTGACAACGAAGAAGTGGATTATCCCGTAAGACTGGTTTGAAATGTTTGTATGGACTCTCTTTTCTTTGGAAACTAGGTCTTTTTTAGAATCTTTTGTAATAGTCAGGAATCCGAGCCGACTACAGCTGCTGCCCTCTGCAAAAGAGCAAACTCCACCTAGTCTATGGAGGCTCGATGTTCATGTGTCACTTCAACATTGGGCGTTTTCAGCTTCTTGACCATCAGAGCTCTGCATTTCAGTGATATTAAGTGCGAGTGCTGTAAATCAATGTGTGGCCTCATTCCAGTGACACACTTTAAATAATGCATACATGGAAAAATGGATTTAACAGGCACTCAGCAAACAGTGGTCTGTATTAATATAGTTTGGTGACATAGTTAGTGACCTTCATGTTAATGTCTGTGTGTGTGTGTGTGTGTCTGTGTGTCTGTGTGTCTGTGTCCAGGTGTGACCAAAGTGGACTACGGTGACATCACGTCTCGCACAGCTCTGAGACAAAAGCTTCAATGTAAACCCTTTAGCTGGTACTTGGAGAACGTCTACCCTGATTCTCAGATCCCCAGACACTATTACTCCCTGGGAGAGGTATGTTTATTCACACACACACACACACACACACATACACAGTCTGACTCACAAAACTTTAGATACTGTCATTTGCTGACAGATAGAAAGACAGACAGACACAGATGCATTTATGATTCACTGCCTTTGGGCTGAAGTCCAAGCAACACAATGAATCTGAGTCTGTTTGAGTTAAAGGGTGTGTTTCGATGTCGCTTTCTGTGTGTATTCTGCCCAGATCCGTAATGTGGAGACCAACCAGTGCCTGGACAACATGGCCCGCAAGGAGAATGAGAAAGTTGGCATCTTCAACTGCCACGGCATGGGAGGCAACCAGGTATCTGAGGAAGAGAAAAAAACAACATAAAGACACACATTTGTACAAAATAATTAAAGTATAAACAGTAAACACTTTCTAAAATTGTTTTGTGTCAGTATTTGTTGTTATAAAGCACCTTTTGGGTCAACCACTAGCAGGGATAAACATTGTGCTCAGGTGCATTTCCAGCTGGGCAACAGGCCAAGGTAAGGACCTCGATGTGTTGACCCCTGACATCGCAGGCTGGTTCTAGTCTGGTAGATTGCCACCTCCATGGCAGGGAGGGAAGTTAGTGCAGAAGGTGACGCTGTTACAACTAGATGTAGCTGGACTCTCCTTTTTCAGGTTGCCCAGGGTGAGAGGTGTCAAGCGTGTATTGGGATACACAAGATGACTGTTGCTGTGTTGGAGTTCTCCCTGTAGAACGAGAGAGTTTATGTGACAATGAGTTGCTGAGAGAAAGGCTTTGACTTCTTGGGCCTAGACACTGAATGGCGGTAAGAGTATCTGGCCTTCTTGGTGTTTTTGGGTGGTGTCCTGGAAAGGCTACTGTCTAGGGACTGATAGTTCTGCCGGGAAACTTCAATGCTCTTACGGGCAACAATGGAGAAATCTGGAGGAAAAGCCTCCCTGATCTAAACCTGAGTGGTGCTTTGTTCTGTTTGAGTCATGGATTGGCCATAACAAGCTGTGTTTGAGCATAGGGTGATTGATAAGTGTACTTTGTACCAGAACCCTAGGCCAAAGATCAATGATCAACTTTGTTGTTGTATCATCAGATCTGCGGGTGTATATCTTGGACACTTGGTGAAGAGATGAGCAGAACTGTCCACTGATCACCACCTTTGTGATATGTGAGTGGTGAATTGTTTCAGATGATAGGGGAGGTGGCCGGACAGACCTTGTTGAGGGTGAACTCGGAACAACTCGGATTCTAAGATAGGTTGGAGACAAGGAATCCAAGTGGACCATTTTCAAAGACTCTAGGCAGCTGTTCGGAGGTGTGGTCAGTGCATGTCACTGCATTGCTGGTAGACAGTGGACAGTTAAGAGGACACCAGGCTGAAGAAAGAAGCCTTTTGGCTCCGTTGGCCCAACGGTCTCCTGAAGTAGAAAACAGGTACTGAAAGGCCAGAGGGGCTGCGGCTTTGGTGGTCTCTAAAGCAAAAACCCAGGTGTGGGAGGAGTTTGGGAAAGCTATAGAGAAAGACTTTCCGTTGGCCTCAAGAAAGTTTTGGCAAAGTATTAGACACCTCAGGAAGGGAAAGCAGGGCTTGGCTCAGGCTGTGTTCAGCAGGGGAGGAGAACTGCTGACCTGGACTGAGGATAGTGTTGAGGGGTGGAAAAAGCACTTGAACCGTACAATCGCATCCTTTGTGGGGGAGACAGAGTTTGGAGACTTGGGAATGCCTCACTCATAGTCCTGGCAGAGGTCTCCGAGGTAGTTAAGAAGCTTCCAAGCTGCAAGGCACTAGGCGTTGATGAGATACATCCTTAAATGCTGAGATGTCTTGGCTAACGCCTCTTTGATGTCTCGTGGAGGTTGTGGACAACTTCTAATGAACGGCAGACTGATGTGGTGGAGGGGTTGCTCCAATTATCAGGGTATCACAATGCTCAGCCTCCCTGGGAAAACCTTATTCCGTGGGGCTGAAAAGCTGTGACCGATTGTTGAACCCCAGATTCAGGATGAGTATTGTAGAATACATCCTGGTCATTGAACAGCGGACCAGCCATTTACCCTCTTAATGTTTTGAAGGGAATTGCAGAAGGCTTACCACTATACCCCCCGAGGAGTTTGGGGGGTAATGCCAGATTATGGGATACCAGGGTCATTGCTATGAGTTATCCGGTCCATGTATAACTGGAGTGAGAGCCGTGTCCGTATCCTTGGCAGAAGCTCAAACATGTTTTCAGTGGGTGTTGGACTCAACCAGGGTTGTCCTTGTCTCTGATTCTGTTTGTGATATCCATGGACAGGACTTCAAGGCCCAGTTGAGGGGAGGTGGGAGTGTCCAGTTATAGGAACCTCAGAATTGCTTTGCTGCTCTTTGCAGATGATATCTTTGTGATGGCTTCATTAGACCGTGACTTCCAGCATGCACTGGGGCAAGTTGTAGTCAAGTATGAAGCAGTGGGGATGAAAGTCAGCATGGTTCTCTGCTGGAAAACAGTGGATTTTTCCCTCTTGGTTTGGAGTGATTTGCTGCCTCAAGAGGAGGAGTTGAAGTATCTTGGGGTCTTGTTCACAAGTGAGGTTAAAAAAGAGAGTTAGATTGTCATGGAAAAAAGTGAGCTGAGCCCGTCTACCCTACAGCCCTCTCCTATGATCATGAGTTTTGTTTTTAGTGACGTAAGGAATGAGATTGTGGATAACAGATAATGAGTTTCCTCCGCAGGGTGGCAGGGCTCAACCTTTAGAGACCGGGTAAGAAGCTCAGACATCCAGAGGGAGCTCAGAGTAGAGCTGCTGTTCCTAACAGTAAATGCTGTGATATTACTGACAGTAATCACAGAAGAGAGAAGAAAGCTGTAAAGTGTTTTAAATCTGGAATCTGTCTGTGTGACGTGCAGGTTTTCTCGTACACGGCCAATAAGGAGATCAGGACAGATGACTTGTGTCTAGACGTGTCCAAGCTGAACGGACCTGTCATGATGCTCAAGTGCCATCACCTAAAAGGCAACCAGCTCTGGGAGTACGACCCTGTGGTGAGTGGAAGGCATGATGAAAATGTACATGTTAGGGTGCACGTGAGGACATAATGAACGCAGATTTATCGGTACAGTGAACAACACACAGGGCTTGAAAAGTACAGAAAATTAAGTTAACCAGAAAAGCCTAGAAGGAGATGCATTCCAGATGCTCCTTGTTTTATTTTTTTCCATTTAAAATTAGTGTAAAAAACCCACAATAACACCAGTGAAATGAAAACAATAAAGCAGACAAAATGCAAACTGATTTCACCTCAATTTTACAGCCCCATGTATCCAAAACTTTGAGTGTTTCCTGTTGCTAACATACACTGATTACTGCAGTTTACAGTAAACAGCCTCAGCATAAAGTGGACAGAACAATTGGAAAAAACACAAATGAGGTGCTGATTATGCACCAAACTTTGTTTATCTAAGTAAAGAAACCACATTTAGATGTGTAAACTGCAGTGTTTGCATTGCAAATGTGATTTTTTAAACACTGTTTGTTTTAATAGATTGACAGCCCTAATTTTTACATACGCTTACCTCATTATTTGAAACTAAGGCCAAGTTTCATATAAACATTTTTTATTGTAGCACTATATTTCAGACACAAAATATGGGTAAGCATAGTAAGTTTTTATCCACCTTATTCCTGTGGGCACTACTGTAGAAATGATTATGGGCGCAACTTCCAGTGAGATAGCGTATGTAGCAGTAAGCTAGTTAGTCCCATACTGTCTGTGGTTAGTCCCAGTGGCTACTGTTGTTGATGGCCAACGCCGGTTCTTTTTGAAAATAATTCACCTTCAATTTAGCAAATACTGATTTATTCTTTAACAAATATTTAACTAATATTAACTTAGCATTTTCTAAAATGTGTTTGCGGAGCTCTGGTACCTGTTGCACTGTCCGTGTCTGTAACGACTAACAACCAGTCTAAACTAAACTTTTGTCTCCAGCAACCGTGTGTTGAACATGTAACCAGAACAAAAGAGATAGTTCCTGTTGCCAAAGGTACCATTGATATGAGAAATAAAACCACAAGAGTTTCCCCAGACATAGCGAAAAAGTATTAAATCAGAATTTGCAGAAGAGAATGACACCTAGACTGACAGGTCCGTCAGTCAACGTCAGTACATGATATCCCTGTCTTTCCTCGTCTGACTTCATTCTCAACCTACATTAGAAAATAAACTCAGCAACACACCTTGAAAAATGGTTATTAGGCTGAGAATGTGTCACTGATTTACCGTACGCCCTTTATATCATATAAAAAAATGAATGCCAAAAGTTATTTAACTACTACTTTATGTTACTATCACTGAAGTCTGCTGCTAAATTCAGCTTCATGTTTCTCTCAGAACAGTTTTTAATAAATCAGAAGTTAAAAAAAAATGTGTAAACTGTCACTTTACATGGAGCTACAGTTAATACTGAATGATGTTAAATGTTTGCTGAATGTTAGTATCTCTTAATAAGTCATCAGAAATCATCTTCAGAAGGAGCAGATGTTACCTTAAGCTAGCTCGGGTCATGTTAAAGTTAATATTATTTTAATGGAGCAAGGTAAGCTAATTGCTAGCGTGCTCGATTGAAATGCCTGAAGTTGCGTGAAGTTGTAATTCACGCAAGGTATCATGGGGGATAGAAATAAGGTGAATAATTTATTTTAAACAGTTTTTTTTTTTTTTTTACAGTTTTCACTTGTTTTTCAATAAATAAACATGACCACGGATTAATCCCCAGATCTTTCTAAAAACCTCAAATGTGTATTCCCAATATACATACAGAATGACAACACATATTTAAAACCAGCTGTCATTTCAGTTAGTGGGATATTTACTGTCAGCTTGAGTGTGATATATTTCCAAGTTGACACATTACCCAACTCAACCACAGCATGCCTCACACTGAGAGCGAAGCCAACACTAAATTCAACCTCAAAATGAAAGTCTGAGAAATGTTGAAATTGAACGAGGAACGAGGAACCCTGTCTCCAGACACACATGAATATGCATTTACTCACACACACTCTCTCTCTGTGTTTCCCTCCCGTGCAGAAGTTGACCCTGGTCCACGTCAACAGTAACCAGTGTCTGGACAAGGCCAGCGAGGAGGACAGCCAGGTGCCCAGCGTCAAAGACTGCACACACACACGCTCCCAACAGTGGCTACTCCGCAACGTCACACTACCAGAAGCCTTCTGACCACACTCTGCACACTCACAAACGCACACACTCACACACACCGCGGCCCAGAGCGAGCAATCAGGGGAACAGACGTGTTTATTAAAATTGGGCACAAGGAGAGGAAAGACTTCCCACGAGGGGATTTGGGAAGAGAGGAGGACGGACTGGACGGTACTACCTCTGCCAGAGATCAGAGGGAGGAGTGTGTTTGACCCTCCTCAGAGCGAGAGAAGAGGAAAGAGTCCCTCTAGGAGACGACGGCTGTTGTTTTACGTTTGTTTTTTGTTTTTTTTATAAGAGATTTTAACCGCAGTGAGGGACTCACTCGCTGGGCGCGACTGTAAAACTGACCAGTGGAGTGGAGGTTTGCACTCACAGCTTCCCTGGACAAAGCAGTCCACCCCTCAACTCATCACTTAACGTTTACTGACTGCCTCTTATGAGAGAGTGTGTGCACTTACATGTTTGTGTGTGTGGCTGTGAATGGGTGTGTGCACTCCGAGATGAATGTATGCTTTGAGAAGGGGGCTGAATTCCTTGTTGATTTCTTTCTTTCTTTTTTAATTTAATTTTGTTATGGATTTTGAAAATGAACTCGTATGAAGAAGGGTGCATGTGTACGTGTGTGTGTAAGTGTGTGTGTGTGTGTGTGTGTGTGTGTGTGTGTGTGTGTGTGCGTGTGTGTGTGTGTGTGTGTGTGTGTGTGTGTGTGTGTGTGTGTGTGTGTGTGTGTGTGTGTCAGAGCCCCTCCTACAGTCTTGCGGCAGTGTATGTCTCCCTCTGGTGTTTCTCCCCGGCATCTCATCCTACAGACTGAAGCCTCCTTGCTGAGGAATTTCCAAGGGACCGCACATTGAAACAAAAAACAACAAAAAAAAAAGGAAAAAAAAAAGATGACCGAACACGAGAACCTGACGTCTGCCATCCGCAGAGATCTAGAGATAGAGAAATATGATGTTTGTGATATCTTGAGATTTCTATGTCAAGTTTTTACATGGCTTTGTCTGTTTCTACAGTCCTGTGAGAGTGCCACAGAGCAGTAATCCTAGTCTGTCTGTCCGTCTCTGTTGTCTTTAAAGATGTTTAACATAGAGCTTACACACACACATACACACACACACACACACACACACACAGAACTCTGCATATGTAACTGATGTTCACTGCCTCATGTAGTGTTAAACTATAGGGAGCTCTCCCATAGGGCACTACATTGTCACACACACACACACACACATCCTGTATACATATAGGAAAATGGCCGCACTAGCCTGATACTTTAATCCATTCTGTCATATCTTCTTCTCAATGACCTCTTAAAAAATACACTCCAAGGGCTTCTTTCCTCCGGTGGAGTGTGTGGATGGATGGTGTGTGTGTGTGTGTGTGTGAGCGTGCGTCTCCAGTACTAATCCCCAGTCCGTCAGCTCCCTGTTTACTAGGACAAAACAGCTCTCTGATTCCTCGCTGTTGGACAAACAGAGCCCGTAGCGTAGACTGACGTCAGATCAGCGCACCCCTGCGTTTCTTGTACAAAAGAGCAAAAAGCTGCTTTTATTTTCTAAACAGAGCCGAGTCTCCGCACTCTCCCGAGGACATATCTACAGGAGGAAAGGAAGCCTGGGAAGCGGTTGTTGAAATATCAAAGAGACGTCGCTGAGGTGCGTTAGGAGACTTAATCAGGGACAGAATAATAATTGTAGAGAGCCGAGGGGAGTGAAGAGTTGAACTGTGGATCACAAAGAGCGCAGCAGCAGCAGACATATCTTAATCCATAACTACATATCTCACTGTGCAAGCTCACCTGCAGTATTTCACTACTCATATCTCAGTGAGCCAGACAGCTTAACGGTTACAGTAGTGATTTCATTTTCATTTCAACCATCATGCTTTTCTTTATTTTTTTGTAACACTCCTGTGGGTCAGAGCAGGAGAGGTGATTTCATAAAGGTTTTAACCATTTGGGCTTCCTCCAGTGGAGGAGGGGTTTACACATAGGACACTGGTTCATCTTTGTTGTGGACACGATAGCGAGAGGAGGCCGTCGACTGATTTCATGTCTGAGCGAGTGACTGCGTCGGGAATATGTGAACGTTTATTTTGTTTTGTTTTGTTTTGATTGTGAGACAGAGGGAGATTGTTCAGATTCTTGGGGGGGAGGGTTTGAAGTTAACTGACATGTCCAGACTTCCACACTGAGCTGATCCAAATGTAGAAAATAAAGGTGAAAAAGTTTACAGAACAACACGAGGACATTGTTGATTTCTGTCTCTTTTTGTCTGCGCACACACTCATAAGGCACACACTTTCTCCTCAGCCAGAAGCCGTTGATGAAATGTGAGTTAAAGGGACGGTTCACCCCAAAGTACATATTTGTGTTTTGGGGTTGTCTGTATGTATGTACATTCTTACATCTGTCCATTCTTGTAAATGCCATATCTTAAGGTGCTTTCACACCTGCCCTGTTTGGTTCAGTTCAAACTCAAGTTCATTTGCCCCCTAAGTGCGGTTCTATTGGCCAGGTGTGAACACAGCAATCACACTCAGGTGTGCACCAAAACAACTGGCTGAGACCTTCTTGAAGAGGTGGTCTCAGTCCGGGTACAAACGAACTCTGGTGCGGTGCATTTGTGGTGAGAACGTGTTCCGACCTGGATCTGAACCAGCTGCAGTCACATGACACATTGTTTGGGTTAAACATGAGCATGTTACAGTCCTGGAGGATTATTAATGTGCACCTCCTCCTGTACTGCCTTAATTCTGACCAATCAAGAGCAGCTTTCTCGTGCAAGACATTTGATCTGGTCCGCTTGTAAATGCTGACGTGAGAACACAAACCAACTCTAGGCAATTATACAGCTTTCGAACAAAATAAGTCCCTGATTCAGACCAAAGCAAGACAACTCTAGGTCTGAAAGCACCCTTAAGAACACATTTAGGGAATTCCTTCAAATTTGGGACAAACGCCCACTTGGACTCAAGAATGACCTGATTAGGTCAAGGTCACTGTGACCTCACAATGCATGTTTTGGCCATTACTCAAGAGTTCATATGCTTATTATGACAGAATTTCTAACAAATGTTTAATATGATGATGTCAAAGGTCAACTTCACCATAACAGAAGAGGAAACATTTGGTCAGACACTGAATCTGTGACACTTATCTTGGGTACTGTGCTGATTGTATCTTCTGTGCTGTCGCAGGGAAGGTGTGTGAGAAGCATCCATGTTCTCACAGACATCAATGTAAACTGTGAGACTAGTTCAGGAGGCGGCGACTCTACTTCCTCTTACGTGTAGTGCTTAGTCTAGATTGTTTTGGTGTGACTTTCAGAGAACCAAAGGTTTCCCAGCAGAACAATGCATTGGAACAAAAGAATCAAAGAAAGGTGACGATAATAACGTTATTTAGTCTGGAATAAATCAGCAGCGTGGATTTTAATTCGACATTGCAGAAAATCGGGGTTAACCGACAGACAGCCGCACGTAAACAATGCTGTTACGAGATAAAACGTGACCTAACGTGTGACCTGCCTGGACTGTTAGCTTCTCACTACGGCAACATTAGCTGCCCTGTTTTAAAATGTTTTAATCTGTGACCCGGCAGTGTTCACTTGCTTTATTTCAGATTCTTAATCAAATGTTGTAAATTTAAATTCAGCCACTGAAACTCTGTTAAAACACATTCAGACTATACACAGCCTATTTAAATTGGGGTGCACCACAATCCTGCTCATTATAATTGGTATCAAATAGTCTCCAGTAGGACCAATCACATCATGAGCGATAGAGAAAATTATTCATCAATTGACTGACCAATTTTTACAATTTAAACCCCAGACATGTTTTTCCAATCGTTTTATTTCTATAATTATGCAATAAACATTTTAGCAAAAGTGCTCTATCAAACTGACAGCTGTCTTGTGTAAAGGGTCAAAGTGTTACCTATGAAACAAATGATAATAGCAATAAAATGAACTACCACTCGCTAAAAGAGGGAATGCCGTGCTGCCTTCAGGTGCCTTTGGCAAGTATTTAAACCTTTGACCTTTGAGCAAATTGGTGCTTTCTTGTGAAACTTGTGAAAAAAGGCAAATGAGCAGCTTGGTAAAAAAAAAAATATTTGGCTCAGATAGAGTAAATTATAAAAATAAATAAATAAACAAAGCTAGGGAAGAACTATTTACTTAACTATTTTTAACTATTTAAAATGATTATAATTGCTATGATTATTATTGTAAAATTAGGTGACAGAATTTTTAGAATTTTTATATACATATGCATGTGTCCTGTCATACAGATATACAGTACACTTTCTTGTTTTTAATTTTCTTTTCTTTCTTCTTCTGCTACTTTTTTTTGGGGTCATTTCCTCATCCATTGCTCATTGCCTTCTTCCCATGTATTTAAAAGAAATCAAGGCAATTTGCTCAGGTTTCAGTGGGTTAGATATTTCAAAATACGCATTGTTTACATCCATGTTTACTAGTTTGCGTTCTTCTTTTCACTGCTGTTATTGGCACACTACTACAGACGTGCTTGTGCACATGCATGTGTCTTTTTGGGCGTGCAGCATACAAATATAATGGGAAAGTATTTGTAAAAATGTAAAAACCACTTCCTGTAATGTAAAGATATAGTGAAGTGATGGCACCCTGAGCAGAGAATGAACTCAAACTACCTCTCTGTGTGTTGTTTTCTGAGCGTCTTTGTGGTTTGTTGTGGTAAACTGGTCCGGCTTCACGTGCTTGTGTGTATGCCACCATCTAGCTCATCACCGCTGCTTTGCACTGCCCTCGTATGGCAGGTACTGCTGGGTTTTTTAGACTTTACACACGTTCAACAAGGGAAAATCTGATAAAAAAATTAAAAAAAGACGCTGCATGGAAAGAGAGGAGAAAAACAAACAGTAACCAAATAAGAAGGAGGGAAAAAAGCTACAGGATGCAGGGGTGACATAGGTAACATACGTTGGATCTCATACATCCGCTGTGCACAAGCCTTTTATACTGCAGGCTACTGTTTAAAAAGTGTACAGACAATGTACCGGTGGTCCTCAAGGCCCTTATAAAAGTCATTTAACAGGCAAGCTGCCCGTTCCATGTTTAGCAAATCCAGGTATTCCTTCAGCCAAGAGTCCCTCGTGAGGCAGGCTGTTTCATGCTCCGTCCAGTTTACACGAATTTGTCTTTCAGTAGATAAACAACCCAACGTCCACAGGCAATCGACAGTGACTCCAACATTATTGTCCAATTTCAGGCTCAGTAAGCATGCTTTGAGGCGCACTGGGAAATTAACATTGAAAAACTCTGACATAAGAGTTATCACCTCTAACCAGAGTGTTTTAACAGCTGGACGGTCCTAGAGCACGAGGAATAAAGATCCGTGGTTTGTTTGTCATCCATCTTAATCTAACAGGAGTAATATATGCTCTGCACCAGAGCTGCCCCTGACTAAGAATGTTCCTAGTCGACCAGTAGTCGTCATTTAGGACCATTAGTCGACTAGTCATCTGCATGTTTACGATATTAATTTAATTACTAAGTGATATATTGTGGGCGGGGCAACACAGTGGTTTGAGTTGAAGGTATCAGTAACATTGTTAACACTGTGCTACATTACAGAGAAATACAAAACCGTACTAATGAACCTTCATTGATATAGATTGGTTTGTAACCTGACTCCTGTCTGACTGCTGAGCGTGGCCACTTCCTGTGTCTGTCCTTTCAAATTAAATTCCCACATGGTCCAGTCATATAGGTTTTGATTTATTTTGACAAGGCGCAGCTCCTAATAGAGTTTTTTTTCCTGCGACCAATGAAATCTTGCCAACTAATGACCTTTCGGTCGACTAACGTTTGGTCGACTATTAGGGGGCAGCCCCACTCTGCACAGAATCTTATATTGCATAATCCAAAATCTCACAAATTTAGAAGATCTCAAAGCCGACCTCCACATTACGTTCCTCTGGGAAGCAGTCGGAGGTGTATTTAGGTCACGCTCCCAAGCCAGCTGGACAGAAGAAGATGCATCAGGTGCAGCTGTAGACATTAAGTTAGTAACACCATTAGCTCCGTCAGCACTGTTGCTGTTTAAAGCTGTTCACGGCGTCAGTCGCCTCCATGTCGCGAACAGACAATTCGTACGCTCTGAATTTCACATACATCCCCTTTAGCAGAAAGAGGAAGAGCTGGGCTCAGTGGCAGCCACGTAGTCATGGGGTGTGACCGCTGTTGCACAAGGCACCCATGGGAGTGAAGAGATCATAATCTCAAGTCTTGTGGAGAAATGAGACTCCTCTGTCTTTTTTAATAAACATGACGGTGCAGTGAAGGTAATAGAGTCTGGCAGAAGACTCCCTGCATGTTTTGTGGAGAGTGGATTATTCAGACTCCTCGATTTGATCTGCTGAATTATTCATGTGTCAGGATTAGACCCACCGAGAGCCATCAGGAAGACGTATTAGACAACAGTGTTTTGCATGCACATGTTTACGAGAAGATGCTGATTCCCTGCTTTTTGTTTTGTGAAAGCATCCCCTGTGTGGTAAATTAGATGTTGGGATGTTTCCCATTACAGATCACCAGTCATTGTAGTTTAAATTTTGTCCCCAGGAGGGCCGAAAAAAGATACGTTAGGCTCCAAATTGAACACTTAGATTTCAAAAAGTCAATCCGCAGAGTTCCTCTGCTTCCTTCTGGTTCTCCATGATGATTAATCTGCTCTGTAGACCCAGAGAAGAGTCTTCATCAAGGAGACACCTCACTCTGCTCACTCTGTACGAATGAAATGAGTGGTTCTGCCGTTAAGGAGATTCAGAGCTGCGTGAGCACAGGAAGACTCCGCTCTGGTCTGTGTGCTGCAGACTTCAGAAGAACGATGTGGAGTCTTTGATCTGAAGAAATGGATCAAAGCCGAATCAGACTGCGGCCCGGAGGGAAACTGCTGAGAAAAGACGGAATATTGAAGCGTGTTCAAAGGAACAGAGTGAATTTATAAATGTAGACGTGTGTCCATCTTATTTAGTCATTTTATTGTTTTATTGATCCATGTTTGTGAAATCAGCTTCATATTTTATTATTGAGACGCTGCGCTAACTCATTAATATAAACTTATGTTTGGTTTAGTGGAACTGGGTCATATGTTGTATTTTTGGACCGATTGGTTGAATGTTTTCTCAAAGAAGAACATGGGATAAAAACCAACAAATAATTGGTAACATAATTTGATTGTTTATGACTCTTGTGAATTTATTGCTTTGAGAGAACAAATTCAGTTGTTCAGTTGTGTTAAATTAACTTCCAGATTTTACATTACCTGCCCCATTGCTCATTTTAAACCCCTGAAACTAAGAGACGGTGACCGGCAGCATCATTCATGTGAAGCTTCAGCTTGAGTGAATAAGATGTTTTATTTTATGGTCCATTTATTTGTGGAAAAAGGTCATTTAAACAATAAAATCTTTGCCTTTTTACATACTGTCAGTGTGTGAATTTACCTGGGCGGTCGTGCTTTGACACCAACTCTCAGGTAGGATGATGCTGAATGTTTTCTTGTTTTTTAATATGTAAAATACATCATAGTCTAAATGTGGCCATCTTTAAACAAACTACAAGTAATGAGCTCCACAAAGCATCCCCTCAGGGTACTTTACATACTGCACATTTTTAATACACCCTCCCGATCCCAAAACAATTAAAGCTGCACTCATCCAGCCCACATTGTTTTTCTCTCTGTAGCGTGGTTTCTACCGTACAACATTAAGTGTCCTACATTTTTCTGGTGTCCCACATTCAGCACAGACACTGCATAAAGATCAAAAAGACTTTTGTCAGTCGAAAATTGTGTACTTTATTGCAAAGTTTTAGTTTATCAAGAATTACTTGTTCTATTTTCTGTGGAAAACTTTTTGAAATATGAGTATTATGCATAGCAATGTGTGTGATGTGTTGGTTACTGTAGACTTGAGTTGAAACATGCCTTGCTTTACCAGCACCCGCACTGTGGCTTTCCAAAGATTTGATATTTATTCTGTCCATCTGTCCAGAGCGTCACTGACACATTGACAATCTGTAAAGACTTCACAGAACAGATGACACCGTCTGACTCAACTCACTCAAACACAGAAGGAAGTTTTAACTTTAATTTATCCAGGGAAAGTAAGATTTATCTTTACATTAATCCCACTTAAAAAATATATATATATATTTTTTGGCATTTTTATGGGATACCGTACTATGACTTTTTTTATGACATTTTTATTTTATTTATTCTGGCATACTATGGCGTGTTTTTTTTTTTAAGACATACTACAATATGACATTTTTATGGAATGTTATATTGTGACTTTTATGACATTTTTTATGGCAGACTGATAATGTTGTTGACATTTTGGCGATGTGATACTACGACAGATTGTTGACAACTTTTATGATGAATATTATGACACTATGACTATGACGTTTTTATGCCGTGTTGGACGCCATACTATACTAGGACTTTTTTATGCTGTTTTGGAAGTCATACTATACTATGAAGTCTTTATGCCATTTTGTACACCATACTATACTATGATGATTTTCAGACTTTTTTGACGCCATACCATACTATGACGGTTTTGTGACATTTTTTACGCCATACTATACTATGACGATTTTATGACATTTTATGACATGACATTTTATGACATTATGATTTTATGACAATATACTATACTACGACTTTTTTTATGCTATTTTATACGCCATACTATACTATGACATTTTTGATGCCATTTTGACTACATACTATACTATGACATTTTTATACTATTTTGGACGCCATACTATACTATGACATTTTTATGCTATTTTGGGCGCCATACTATACTATGACATTTTTGATGACATTTTGACGCCATACTATACTATGACATTTTTATGCTATTTTGGACACCATACTATACTATGACATTTTTGATGACATTTTGACGCCATACTATACTATGACATTTTTATACTATTTTGGACGCCATACTATACTATGACATTTTTATGCTATTTTGGACGCCATACTATACTATGACATTTTTATGCTATTTTGGACACCATACTATACTATGACCTTGTTGATGCTGTTTTCATGACATGCTATACTATAACATTTTTATGCCATTTTGGACAACATACTATACTGTCACATTTTTTAATGACATTTTGGATGACATAACATAACGTGACATTTTGTTGCTATTTTAGACGCCTTTTTGACGACATACTATACTATGACTTTTTTCTGCTATTTTATACACCATACTATACTATGACATTTTTATACTATTTTGGACACCATACTATACTATGACATTTTTGATGACATTTTGACGCCATACTATACTATGACATTTTTATGCTATTTTGGACGTCATACTATACTATGACATTTTTGATGACATTTTGGACACCATACTATACTATGACATTTTTGATGCCATTTTGACTACATACTATATACTATGACATTTTTATGCTATTTTGGACACCATACTGTACTATGACATTTGTGATGCTATTTTGGACACCATACTATACTATGACATTTTTATACTATTTTGGACAACATACTATACTGTCACATTTTTTGTGACTTTTTGGATGACATAACATAACGTGACATTTTGTTGCTATTTTGGACACCATACTATACTATGACATTTTTGATGCCATTTTGACTACATACTATACTATGACATTTTTATGCTATTTTGGACACCATACTATACTATGACATTTTTATGCTATTTTGGACGTCATACTATACTATGACATTTTTATGACATTTTAGACACCACACTATACTATGACATTTTTATGCTATTTTGGACACCATACTATACTATGACATTTTTATGCTATTTTGGACACCATACTATACTATGACATTTTTATGCTATTTTGGACACCATACTATACTATGACATTTTTATGCTATTTTGGACACCATACTATACTATGACATTTTTGACGACATTTTGACGCCATACTATACTATGACATTTTTATGACATTTTAGACACCACACTATACTATGACATTTTGTTGCTATTTTAGACGCCTTTTTGACGACATACTATACTATGACTTTTTTCTGCTATTTTATACACCATACTATACTATGACATTTTTATACTATTTTGGACACCATACTATACTATGACATTTTTGATGACATTTTGACGCCATACTATACTATGACATTTGTGATGCTATTTTGGACGTCATACTATACTATGACATTTTTGATGACATTTTGGACACCATACTATACTATGACATTTTTGATGCCATTTTGACTACATACTATATACTATGACATTTTTATGCTATTTTGGACACCATACTATACTATGACATTTTGTTGCTATTTTGGACACCATACTATACTATGACATTTTTGATGCCATTTTGACTACATACTATACTATGACATTTTTATGCTATTTTGGACACCATACTATACTATGACATTTTTATGCTATTTTGGACGTCATACTATACTATGACATTTTTATGACATTTTAGACACCACACTATACTATGACATTTTTATGCTATTTTGGACACCATACTATACTATGACATTTTTATGCTATTTTGGACACCATACTATACTATGACATTTTTATGCTATTTTGGACACCACACTATACTATGACATTTTTATGCTATTTTGGACACCACACTATACTATGACATTTTTATGCTATTTTGGACACCACACTATACTATGACATTTTTATGCTATTTTGGACACCACACTATACTATGACATTTTTATGCTATTTTGGACACCACACTATACTATGACATTTTTATACTATTTTGGACAACATACTATACTGTCACATTTTTTGTGACTTTTTGGATGACATAACATAACGTGACATTTTGTTGCTATTTTGGACACCATACTATACTATGACATTTTTATGCTATTTTGGACACCATACTATACTATGACATTTTTGACGACATTTTGACGCCATACTATACTATGACATTTTTATGACATTTTAGACACCACACTATACTATGACATTTTTATGCTATTTTGGACGTCATACTATATACTATGACATTTTTATGACATTTTAGACACCACACTATACTATGACATTTTTATGCTATTTTGGACGTCATACTATACTATGACATTTTTATGCTATTTTGGACAACATACTATACTATGACATTTTTGATGCCATTTTGACTACATACTATACTATGACATTTTTATACTATTTTAGACACCATACTATACTATGACATTTTTATACTATTTTAGACACCATACTATACTATGACATTTTTATGCTATTTTAGACACCATACTATACTATGACATTTTTATGCTATTTTGGACGCCATACTGTACTATGACATTTTTGATGACATTTTGGACACCATACTATACTATGACATTTTTGATGCCATTTTGACTACATACTATACTATGACATTTTTATACTATTTTGGACGCCATACTATACTATGACATTTTTGATGCCATTTTGACTACATACTATACTATGACATTTTTATACTATTTTGGACGCCATACTATACTATGACATTTTTATACTATTTTGGACGCCATACTATACTATGACATTTTTGATGACATTTTGACTACATACTATACTATGACATTTTTATACTATTTTGGACGCCATACTATACTATGACATTTTTGATGACATTTTGGACACCATACTATACTATGACATTTTTGATGCCATTTTGACTACATACTATACTATGACATTTTTGATGCCATTTTGACTACATACTATACTATGACATTTTTGATGCCATTTTGACTACATACTATACTATGACATTTTTATACTATTTTGGACGCCATACTATACTATGACATTTTTGATGACATTTTGGACACCATACTATACTATGACATTTTTGATGCCATTTTGACTACATACTATACTATGACATTTTTGATGCTATTTGTGACGCCATACTATACTATGACATTTTTGATGCCATTTTGACTACATACTATACTATGACATTTTTGATGACATTTTAGACACCATACTATACTATGACATTTTTGATGCCATTTTGGACAACATACTATACTATGACATTTTTGATGACATTTTGACTACATACTATACTATGACATTTTTATACTATTTTGGACGCCATACTATACTATGACATTTTTGATGACATTTTGACTACATACTATACTATGACATTTTTATACTATTTTGGACGCCATACTATACTATGACATTTTTGATGACATTTTGGACACCATACTATACTATGACATTTTTGATGCCATTTTGACTACATACTATACTATGACATTTTTGATGCCATTTTGACTACATACTATACTATGACATTTTTGATGCCATTTTGACTACATACTATACTATGACATTTTTATACTATTTTGGACGCCATACTATACTATGACATTTTTGATGACATTTTGGACACCATACTATACTATGACATTTTTGATGCCATTTTGACTACATACTATACTATGACATTTTTGATGCTATTTGTGACGCCATACTATACTATGACATTTTTGATGCCATTTTGACTACATACTATACTATGACATTTTTGATGACATTTTAGACACCATACTATACTATGACATTTTTGATGCCATTTTGGACAACATACTATACTATGACATTTTTGATGCTATTTTGGATACCATACTATACTATGACATTTTTGATGCTATTTTGGACACCATACTATACTATGACATTTTTGATGCTATTTTGGATACCATACTATACTATGACATTTTTATGCTATTTTGGACAACATACTATACTATGACATTTTTGATGCTATTTTGGATACCATACTATACTATGACATTTTTGATGCTATTTTGGACACCATACTATACTATGACATTTTTATGCTATTTTGGATACCATACTATACTATGACATTTTTGATGCTATTTTGGACAACATACTATACTATGACATTTTTGATGCTATTTTGGATACCATACTATACTATGACATTTTTGATGCTATTTTGGACACCATACTATACTATGACATTTTTGATGCTATTTTGGATACCATACTATACTATGACATTTTTATGCTATTTTGGACAACATACTATACTATGACATTTTTGATGCTATTTTGGATACCATACTATACTATGACATTTGTGATGCTATTTTGGATACCATACTATACTATGACATTTTTATGCTATTTTGGACAACATACTATACTGTCACATTTTTTGTGACTTTTTGGATGACATAACATAACGTGACATTTTGTTGCTATTTTAGATGCCTTACTATACTATGACATTTTTGATGCCATTTTGACTACATACTATACTATGACATTTTTGATGCCATTTTGACTACATACTATACTATGACATTTTTAATACTATTTTGGACGCCATACTATACTATGACATTTTTGATGACATTTTGGACACCATACTATACTATGACATTTTTGATGCCATTTTGACTACATACTATACTATGACATTTTTGATGACATTTTGGACACCATACTATACTATGACATTTTTGATGCCATTTTGACTACATACTATACTATGACATTTTTGATGCTATTTTGGACGCCATACTATACTATGACATTTTTGATGCCATTTTGACTACATACTATACTATGACATTTTTGATGCCATTTTGGATACCATACTATACTATGACATTTTTATGCTATTTTGGACAACATACTATACTATGACATTTTTGATGCTATTTTGGACACCATACTATACTATGACATTTTTGATGCTATTTTGGACACCATACTATACTATGACATTTTTGATGCTATTTTGGATACCATACTATACTATGACATTTTTATGCTATTTTGGACAACATACTATACTATGACATTTTTGATGCTATTTTGGATACCATACTATACTATGACATTTTTGATGCCATTTTGGATACCATACTATACTATGACATTTTTATGCTATTTTGGACAACATACTATACTATGACATTTTTGATGCTATTTTGGATACCATACTATACTATGACATTTTTGATGCTATTTTGGACACCATACTATACTATGACATTTGTGATGCTATTTTGGATACCATACTATACTATGACATTTTTATGCTATTTTGGACAACATACTATACTGTCACATTTTTTGTGACTTTTTGGATGACATAACATAACGTGACATTTTGTTGCTATTTTAGATGCCTTACTATACTATGACATTTTTGATGCCATTTTGACTACATACTATACTATGACATTTTTATGCTATTTTGGACACCATACTATACTATGACCTTGTTGATGCTGTTCTCATGACATGCTATACTATAACATTTTTATGCCATTTTGGACAACATACTATACTGTAACATTTTTTAATGACATTTTGGATGACATAACATAACGTGACATTTTGTTGCTATTTTAGACGCCTTTTTGACGACATACTATACTATGACTTTTTTCTGCTATTTTATACACCATACTATACTATGACATTTTTGATAACATTTTGATGACATGCTATACTATGACATTTTTATGCTATTTTGGACGTCATACTATACTATGACATTTTTATGCTATTTTGGACGTCATACTATACTATGACATTTTTGATGCCATTTTGACTACATACTATACTATGACATTTTTGATGCCATTTTGACTACATACTATACTATGACATTTTTATACTATTTTGGACGCCATACTATACTATGACATTTTTGATGCCATTTTGACTACATACTATACTATGACATTTTTGATGACATTTTGGACACCATACTATACTATGACATTTTTGATGCCATTTTGACTACATACTATACTATGACATTTTTGATGCTATTTTGGACGCCATACTATACTATGACATTTTTGATGCCATTTTGACTACATACTATACTATGACATTTTTGATGCCATTTTGGATACCATACTATACTATGACATTTTTGATGCCATTTTGACTACATACTATACTATGACATTTTTGATGCTATTTTGGACGCCATACTATACTATGACATTTTTGATGCCATTTTGACTACATACTATACTATGACATTTTTGATGCCATTTTGGATACCATACTATACTATGACATTTTTATGCTATTTTGGACAACATACTATACTATGACATTTTTGATGCTATTTTGGATACCATACTATACTATGACATTTTTGATGCTATTTTGGACACCATACTATACTATGACATTTTTGATGCTATTTTGGATACCATACTATACTATGACATTTTTATGCTATTTTGGACAACATACTATACTATGACATTTTTGATGCTATTTTGGATACCATACTATACTATGACATTTTTGATGCTATTTTGGACACCATACTATACTATGACATTTGTGATGCTATTTTGGATACCATACTATACTATGACATTTTTATGCTATTTTGGACAACATACTATACTGTCACATTTTTTGTGACTTTTTGGATGACATAACATAACGTGACATTTTGTTGCTATTTTAGATGCCTTACTATACTATGACATTTTTGATGCCATTTTGACTACATACTATACTATGACATTTTTATGCTATTTTGGACACCATACTATACTATGACCTTGTTGATGCTGTTCTCATGACATGCTTTACTATAACATTTTTATGCCATTTTGGACAACATACTATACTGTAACATTTTTTAATGACATTTTGGATGACATAACATAACGTGACATTTTGTTGCTATTTTAGACGCCTTTTTGACGACATACTATACTATGACTTTTTTCTGCTATTTTATACACCATACTATACTATGACATTTTTGATAACATTTTGATGACATGCTATACTATGACATTTTTATGCTATTTTGGACGTCATACTATACTATGACATTTTTATGCTATTTTGGACGTCATACTATACTATGACATTTTTGATGCCATTTTGACTACATACTATACTATGACATTTTTATGCTATTTTGGACACCATACTATACTATGACATTTTTATACTATTTTGGACGCCATACTATACTATGACATTTTTATACTATTTTGGACGCCATACTATACTATGACATTTTTGATGACATTTTGACTACATACTATACTATGACATTTTTATACTATTTTGGACGCCATACTATACTATGACATTTTTGATGACATTTTGACTACATACTATACTATGACATTTTTATACTATTTTGGACGCCATACTATACTATGACATTTTTGATGCCATTTTGACTACATACTATACTATGACATTTTTGATGCCATTTTGACTACATACTATACTATGACATTTTTATACTATTTTGGACGCCATACTATACTATGACATTTTTGATGACATTTTGGACACCATACTATACTATGACATTTTTGATGCCATTTTGACTACATACTATACTATGACATTTTTGATGACATTTTGGACACCATACTATACTATGACATTTTTGATGCCATTTTGACTACATACTATACTATGACATTTTTGATGCTATTTTGGACGCCATACTATACTATGACATTTTTGATGCCATTTTGACTACATACTATACTATGACATTTTTGATGCCATTTTGGATACCATACTATACTATGACATTTTTATGCTATTTTGGACAACATACTATACTATGACATTTTTGATGCTATTTTGGATACCATACTATACTATGACATTTTTGATGCTATTTTGGACACCATACTATACTATGACATTTTTGATGCTATTTTGGACACCATACTATACTATGACATTTGTGATGCTATTTTGGATACCATACTATACTATGACATTTTTATGCTATTTTGGACAACATACTATACTGTCACATTTTTTGTGACTTTTTGGATGACATAACATAACGTGACATTTTGTTGCTATTTTAGATGCCTTACTATACTATGACATTTTTGATGCCATTTTGACTACATACTATACTATGACATTTTTATGCTATTTTGGACACCATACTATACTATGACCTTGTTGATGCTGTTCTCATGACATGCTATACTATAACATTTTTATGCCATTTTGGACAACATACTATACTGTAACATTTTTTAATGACATTTTGGATGACATAACATAACGTGACATTTTGTTGCTATTTTAGACGCCTTTTTGACGACATACTATACTATGACTTTTTTCTGCTATTTTATACACCATACTATACTATGACATTTTTGATAACATTTTGATGACATGCTATACTATGACATTTTTATGCTATTTTGGACGTCATACTATACTATGACATTTTTATGCTATTTTGGACGTCATACTATACTATGACATTTTTGATGCCATTTTGACTACATACTATACTATGACATTTTTATGCTATTTTGGACACCATACTATACTATGACATTTTTGATGCCATTTTGACTACATACTATACTATGACATTTTTATACTATTTTGGACGCCATACTATACTATGACATTTTTGATGACATTTTGGACACCATACTATACTATGACATTTTTATGCTATTTTGGACGTCATACTATACTATGACATTTTTATGCTATTTTGGACGTCATACTATACTATGACATTTTTATGCTATTTTGGACGTCATACTATACTATGACATTTTTGATGCCATTTTGACTACATACTATACTATGACATTTTTATGCTATTTTGGACACCATACTATACTATGACATTTTTATGCTATTTTGGACGTCATACTATACTATGACATTTTTGATGCCATTTTGACTACATACTATACTATGACATTTTTGATGCCATTTTGACTACATACTATACTATGACATTTTTATGCTATTTTGGACACCATACTATACTATGACATTTTTATGCTATTTTGGACGTCATACTATACTATGACATTTTTATGCTATTTTGGACGCCATACTATACTATGACATTTTTATGCTATTTGGACACCATACTATACTATGACATTTTTATGCTATTTTGGACGTCATACTATACTATGACATTTTTATGCTATTTTGGACGTCATACTATACTATGACATTTTTATGCTATTTTGGACGCCATACTATACTATGACATTTTTATGCTATTTTGGACGCCATACTATACTATGACATTTTTATGCTATTTGGACACCATACTATACTATGACATTTTTGATGCCATTTTGACTACATACTATATACTATGACATTTTTATGCTATTTTGGACACCATACTATACTATGACATTTTTGATGCCATTTTGACTACATACTATACTATGACATTTTTATACTATTTTGGACGCCATACTATACTATGACATTTTTGATGACATTTTGACGCCATACTATACTATGACATTTTTATGACATTTTAGACACCACACTATACTATGACATTTTTATGCTATTTTGGACGACATACTATACTATGACATTTTTATGCTATTTTGGACGCCATACTATACTATGACATTTTTGATGCCATTTTGACTACATACTATACTATGACATTTTTATGCTATTTTGGACACCATACTATACTATGACATTTTTGATGCCATTTTGACGACATACTATACTATGACATTTTTGATGATATTTTAACGACATGCTATACTATGACATTTTTGATGACATTTTGACGACATGCTATACTATGACGGTTTTATGCCATTTTTTACGCCATACTATACTATGACATTTTTCTGCCATTTTGGATGACATACCATACTATGACATTTTTGATGACATTTTTACGCCATTTGACGCCATAACATACTATGACATTTTCATGCCGTTTTGGACGACATACAGTGACGTTTTTACGACTTTTTGGACACCAAACTATACTATGACATGTTTGAAACCATACTTTATGCTGTTTTGGCGTATAGACCGAATATTTGATAAGTGAATAAAAACAATTAATATTAGTTGCAGTCCTAACTGAACCAAAAAGCAATCTAGCAATAACACACCCAACAAAACTACTGCAATTTAAATGATCATGTTTATTGTGTCAGTGCATGTCTGGAAATAAAAAAAAAACAGTAAAAGAAACAGTGGCAAACAAAAACTACAGTAATGTAGTTCAAGCATGAAATTGTTCCTGAACTAAATGTTTGTTCCAACCGAGAACACATCACAGCCCTCACACAAGCTAACACAGTAGCCATATATGATCAATGTGTCACATTACGCAATTCATCTGTACAGCTCATTTAATAAAGTGATGTAAACTACTTGATACTCTGTTCAGAAAAGAAACAGACATTTGACAAAACGGATTAGAGGTGTGTGAGGTCAAAACTATGATGAAATCATGTGATGAGTAAACAGTCACCAAACTCAAAGTGCTTGCAGAAATACTCAGTCACACCTGTCAGTATCAAGTTATTCTGTAAATGTGCTTCAATACTGACAGATAAGCTCAGTGTGTTAATAATGAAAAGCTTTGTTGCACACATGTGTATGTGCACTCACAGTGTGTAATAAAACAAAAAGTTTAAGGCCAACTCTGGTATTTCCCAACCTGGACCACATCTTCCCATGGTTTTGTGTCTAAGTGACCAATAGGCACAACAATATTTGAAATTCATCTAGTATGGGTGAAACAGACTGCAGTGGCAACTATGCACTGTCAATTTTCAGGCTCAGATTGTTATTTCAGTGTCTAACAACATTGTGGAAAGGATCCTTACAGGCACTGACCTTTTCGTTAGAGTAAGATCCTTTTTGTTTGTATAGCAGCAACCTCTACCAAACACACCACACTTAATTAAATCTAACAGTAATTTAAGCATGTATAGAGCCAGCCAGACAATACCGGACCAGTTTCAAAAACTGTTTTTCCGGTAAGTAACTTAGACACAAAAACATGGGAAAATAGGATCCAGGTTGAAAAAATACCAAAGTTGCCCTTAAGGTGTAAAATAAATTAAAAATGTAGAAACAGACTCCCTCACTGACCAGAGGTAGTCCTCAGGTCGCAAATTCAGACCATGCGCCCTGAAAGCAGGACATCTTATCGGACCTACAGAAGTTATCTTAAAAAACATTAGCAGACATGTAGCTTTAATTCAACTGTACAGATACTTAAAACTGTGAAACAGTGGTAACAAAGCCTGGTCCAGGAGTGTGAATCTTTGTCAAAACTGAGATCTAGTGTTGCAAACTCACGGCTACTGTCACTGAAACCTGAATGACACATTAAGTTAAACTAAAAAACAGTCAACAACTCCTACTCTTGAGCCAGGCGTGAGGACTTGTAAGGCAAGCCTTCACTACAAAGTGGGCCTCCATGAGGAGAGAGGTAGGCAGTGCAAATACTGCACAACCACATACTGTAGCTTAAAACACAGCCAGGGTGTGCAGGGTGGAAATCGGGGGCTTTGTAGATAAAACATGTCACCTTACAATTAACCACAAACCGCATGACAATTTTAGGCATTTCTAAACATGACAGAATCAATTTAGGCACTAGTTTTGAGAGATGATCTGATTAATATCAACGTCACTGTCATTCAAAATTGTAATGCCCAATGTGATGTCATTGGTCCATGTGAGGGATCACAATGAAAGCTCACTTCTGTAACTTTAGGGACTTGAATGAGAGTGGCTGGGGCCATGTAGCTCACAGAAACAGCTCTGGTAAGCAGACGGCATCATTAGTGACCAGCCGTTACGCCGCCATCTCTTCTTGGTCGGGGCCGACTCCTGTAGAGCCAGGCGGCGTAGGGAGGAGCTTCAGTGAGGGGAGCGCTTCCCCCTAATGAATCAGCCAGTAGGAAGCATAGTGACATTCCATAGGGACACCCTCTTGCTCTCACTCATTGGTCTTCTTCAGGACAGAGGGGGTGGAGTCTGCGAATGTCCTGACAGAGACAAGCAATAATAGTATGATTGCATTTTTCTGAGGCTCAGTGAGCTCTGAATGTGATGACTTTTTTGTCTTTACCTGAGTGGGTGGAGCGGCCAGTTGGACTGCACCGGTGTTGGCGCTGCAGAGCTGGGGCTCATCAGCATAGCACTGTAGATGTTGGCTGCAACTACCAGGATGCAGAGGAGGATGGGCCCGATGATGGCGCCTTCCAGACCCAGATAATATGCTCCGCCTGCCACCGCCAAACCTGTCAGATACGGGTGTCCACCCCTGAGACACATACACAAGAAGACCACACAACAAAAGTTATGGCATAGTGTGTTATAAAGAAATGCCATAATATAGTATGTTCAAAAAATGTTCGAAAAATGCCACAGTATAGTTTGTCATAAATTGATATCGGCCCAAAAAATTGTAAAAAAAAAAATTGTGATTGGTGCAAGTCTACTTCAGATGCCACCAAAAAATGTCATAGTATACAATGTCATGAAAAATATTGTAAATGTACTGGACATCATAAAAATATCCCCAAAGAATGTCATAGCTGAGTATGGCTTCCAAAAAATCATAAAAATGTCAGAGCATAGTATGTCCTTGAAATCCTATAAAAGATGTCATGGTATAGTAAGTCATGACAAAGTACAATATGTCATGAAGAAAAATGTCATAAAAATGTCACTGAAAAATGTCATGTCAAAGTATATTACATCATAGAATTGTCATAAATAATGTCATAGTGTAGTATGCCATAAATTACATCATAAAAATGTTATAGTATAGTATATCATAATAATAAAAGTCACATAAAATTTCATAGTATCGTATGTCATAAAAAATGTTCTTAAAAAACGTACTTGTCATAAAAAGTTATTACATAGTATGTCATAAAAAATACTGTGGTACAGTATGTCATTGCAGCTGCATTACTTAACAAGAAACATAACTTTAATTTCAAAAATATAAATGCAGCTGACCAATCTCAATTATTAACTTTAAGGCTATCCAAATTGATTTACACATAATGCTCAAAATGACTGAACCGTAGCCATAAATGCAAAGTTCGCCTTTGAAAATACTTAATAATGTAAATGATATGTGACTGGAATTTACTGGACTGTGACGAGAAAAAAAACAACAAAAAGCTGTTTTTAGCAAATGTGTGCGGTGTGAGTCCCTTTACCTTAGGCCTTATCTCAACTTGTTATTTTTGTGAGACCTAATCATAACCTAACAGGAAGAACTTATTAAAGGAAAAACAGATGGCGACACGTGGCCAGGTCTGCCAGCAGCAGCTGAGATGGAGCATTATCTGGTCCACTGTTGTTGTTTTCACTGGGTCTCTCTCAAACTGCTGTAGCAAATGTACACACTGCTTATAGCTCAAAGAATGGTTTCCTTTAAAGCCTTATTTGGGTACATTTTGGGTTTGCAGAAATTTGTTGGTCAAATGTTGCCACGAGGAGAGGCTGAAACAACACAAACACAAGCTGGTGTCACACATACATACCCTGATATGTCAGAGTAGATAGCTGTATCTACGAAATACGTTGGAAGCAGATGGAATGTCAGCAGCAGCACGGCCTTGACACCTTCGCCCTGCACCAACCACAAGTCGCACACTGCTGGAACGGCTGCCCAGTAGGTCCCCAGGAAGGGCACGGCACCCAGGATGGCAGCCAGAGCTTCAGGCCAAGACAGAGCAGTTTGAAGAGTGAGAAAACAGACTGTGGCTTTGCAGGTACAGCTTAAGTGATGGCGTGATCTGCTGCGAACACGCTGACTCACCAGAAGGAATGAAGACTATGTTGATGCCAAAGATGGTGTGAGTGAGCCAAGTGAAGAGGCCGTAGAAGCCAGCCATTTTCAGAGAGGCGTCGAACACTCCTCTGCAAAACAAACACACAGGGTCAAAATAATCTCATTTAGATATTGTTTAAATAATTTGTGTGTGTGTGGCTACCTGATGGCTTCCTCTACAGACTGGCCGATGATGTTTGAGGAGGGTCCCGGCTGGGAGAGGGGGGTCAGGCTGATCACCCATTTGACAGGTTTGTAGTATTCACCACTGGAGCTCAGCAGGTAGAAGAGAGTAGTGAGGAAAATCACCTGTGTGTGAATGGCAAAAGAACAAATATAAGCAAGTTTGCTGCAGCGAAATTCAGATTATCCATGCTGAACACGTGCCTCGGAAAAACACATTAAGAGAGTCCTGTTGCACATTTGGCCCGTTCACGTTACCACTAAAGCATGTCCCACTAAGAATAATCATGCCCTTTACAGACGGATCAAACTTCAAGGGCTGATACAAATGCTTCCATTAAGAGCAGTCTGCAGATTTGTTGTAACTTCTACAGCTTCAGACTATTATCTGCACTATCCAATGTAAGAAATGTATGTAATGGCTGCCAAACACCAGAGATTATTAATCAAGTTGTGATCATTGCTTTAACAGGATAATGTGGTGGTGTGTCGGTATGCTGGGTGCCAAAATGATATATTATCTGAAGCCTAATTTTTTAACGAGTAACATTCATACACGTTTCAACAAACAAAGTAATAAGTTTAACGGTATTCATATAAAACCTGCTCAGACTACGGAAACTTTAACTCACTGCTCTTCTCACTGGCAATCGTTTGAATTGAGCTTGACACCTTGACTTCATCCTCTGTTGTCGCTGTGATTGAGCCTGTTCAGCCCTGCAGTTGCTTTTAAATGTGCTCTACAAGTAAAGTTTGACTCGACTTTGTAACATTCTGGTTCTTGACAAAACAAAGATGCGGAAAACTATTTTTTGTCTGAGGGCAAAATGGTTTACCTCACAGTGTAAATTCTTGCTGGTTTTAACTTAAAATGAAGAAGCTCATAAATAGATGTCAATAAATCAGATAAACAGGAGCTCATTTTGTGTTAGACGTCATGATTTGGTGCACATGAATGACACATTATGGAAAACAAAGATGCTGGAAAATAAAATATTTCTTTAAATTGCTATATGAATAAATGTGATATTGATAGTGATACTGCACATTTATACTTCTTCTTCATATATACATAAACATACGCCTTTTGGGGTTTTAATTTTCAATGTAATTTCTGCCTATAATCAGTGAGTGTTCAAGTGTGTAAGTTTCAAAAATGGACAAATATATTGATGAAATTTTGAACATTATTTCCTGAGATATATGTAGCAAGGCAGACGCTGTCCCTGTAAGTCTAAGGCCGCGATCACACAGAAAGTGTTTTAGCAGCTGGAGGCGTCTTTTTGTAATTGTTTTTTAATGAGAATTATTATTAGAATTGCTTTTCTGCACTCTAGGCGCTTAACATTTTTGCCAGAACGCTCTGAACTCAAGTTGAAAAACGTCAACTCAAAGTGTAAAAACGCCCCACGTCATCTCTGTTTTCATCGTCTATTTCCTATTGTCCAATCTGATGATTTGAGAGGCGGGCCTTCTGTGGTGGTCACGGCAACAAGTTTATAGTTGGTAAAAAATGGAGGAGAAACTGGTGGTAGCGGTTGCTGGATACCCAGAGTTATACAGCCCGACGATAGACAGCTGGTTGTCAAAATGCGCCCGGGTCATTCTAAAATATGATCAAGGAGAAGCTCCTGGACCAACTGGTGGTACTCCCCGTGATCCACCCTCTTTTTTAGGGTCACATGTACTGTACTCACACAGATCTCTGTTTCCTTGTGCCCAACAAACTATTTACTGACAGCCTCTCACCCTCAAACAGAGCTACAGCAAGTACCCTCTGCCTGAACATTTTAGGAACTAGATACTATTAACTGTCAAAAAACTAAAATGGTTGTGTTTTGTTCTGCATCAGGTAAGAGCCTCAACTAAGGTTTTAGTGTCTCATACCAGACTCAGGGCGAAGTTGAGCAGCGCCGTGCCGCTGTGGAACAAGACGGTGAGGAGAGTGGTCGTGGTGGAGATGAGGAGGCCGACGTTTCTGCTCATCACCACCCACAGAGACTCCAGGATCTACAAAAGAATTAGACATATGTCAACGATAAATGTTGCCTGCAATGTTGTGCCTGCAGTTGTCATAACACCCAGTGTACACCAATAGGACATGCTAAAAACCTGCCCATCTGGTATTTCACCTAGACAGGCGCGGTGTTGCAGAACACAACATTGCACACTTTGGTGAGCTTATGACTGTGCTGCTGCCAGATGAGCTGCTGAGTGAGTTCCCTCTGAGCAGTAAGTCTCCAAAGGAGTCGGAGAAGTCCGGGGCTGTTCATAAAACACTCAGTTTATTCCACACTACTGAAGCTACTCCTCTTTTAGGAACCATGGCTGAGTCTTTAATAATTCCGCTCTGAGCCGTGCTTGTTGTTTATACCAGTATTATCATGAACGAGACGATGTGGCACACCCCTAATACAAAGTTCCCAGTATAACCTTATAACGTTCACCTTGAGAACTGATCAGCAGTCAGGTAAAAGTCATTTGAAAAATCTGCAGGGAAGTCCAATGTTAGTTGCAGTTGTGGCTGTGCCAGCGGGACAAATCGATGATCACAAAAAAAAAAAAAAAAAAAATTAGTCTTGGGGTTAAAGGTCTAGTGTGTGGGATTTTAGTGACATCTAGTGGTGAAGTTGCAGATTGCAACCAACTGAAACTTCTCCTGAGCTACTGTGGCAGACGCAAAAAAAAAATTGGAAAAACAGGAAAACGCCAATGGCCCTAACTAGAGCCAGTGTTTGGTTTGTCCATTGTAGGCTACTGTAGAACAACATGGTGGCCTCTGTGGAAGAAGACTAAATATAAACGGCTCATTCTAAGGTAACAAAAACACAATGACTCTTAGTTTTAGGTGATAACAAACTACTGAAAACATAGTTCTAAATATTATATTCCATTTTTAGGTGCCGTTATGTCCACCTAAATGACACAAACTGGACCTTTAGGGCAAAGATTCAGTTATTAAAGTACTTTTTAGGTCATGGTTTTGCTAGCTTAGCTAACAAGTGACAGAACGACCCAATGTGAGCCAAAGAGAACATGTATCAGCCACACAACACTCGTGTGTGATGGTGTGCGTGATGGCCCTGTCACAAAAGGCCAATCACGGTCAAATACAAAGTAAAAACAAATGATGTAGCCCCCTCGAGGCTTTAGGCAAACTGTATTAAAATGAGGTGTGTCCCAACATGACGACGGGCCAACACATCTATAAAAGCAAAATATATGCAAACTCAGCACCGGCCTCATACAGAAGCTGCTGTTACTTAAACACGGTCGTACTCACAGACAGCAGAGTCTCAATATTTTCCTGCACAAAGGAGGCGATGTCCTTCCAGTCAAGGATGTCCACCAGCCAGCTGTTCCCTCTCTGAGCCATCATCTTCTGACCGCGGTGGCGTCCGGTGAGGGTCATGTTCTGGAAAATGCACGGGACATTAGGCGCATGATATTTTTAGAGGGCAAGTCTGTCCCCAGCATCAAGAGGTTAAATAGACACACAAGGCAAACACAAACCACCTTTAAAACACAAGTGTCATTAGATTTTAGAGCTTCATATTTAGGTTATAACCCCTGGTAAGAAAAAGGTACAGACAAATGTTAATATATATAATAATAACAATATAGTGTGAGAGAGGAGAGAAATAAAAATGTCACTGTAACGTGTGCAATTATGTGAAGCCAAACTGCCACAAGTATTTGTATTCATTTTATTTTAACTTTTTTTTTTTGATCCTCTCCCTCTCTGGATGTGTGTAGTTGTGTTAAAACTGTCTATTTAAATAAAAACAAGGCAGAGAGATTACACTTGCAGTACAAGGTTTTTTTCTTAGTTTTTTCTAACCATTTGTATTGACTCTGGATGTGATCATGTAAAATGCGATATAAAAACAAAAACTGTCCTGACCTTCACAAACCACGAGTGGTACAGTCTGTCCCAGAGCTCCAAAACCTGTTTCTCGATCACAGCTGTGTGGTTCACCTTGTCTCCTAACATCTTATGGAGCTGCACAAAAGGAGGAAGTTTTTAAATGCATATCAGGCGACTCAAGTATTCAGTTTTTGCCTCCATATTTTGAGTCAGAGAAATCGACTGCAAACATATAGGCAATTATTATTCTTACCTTATGTGTTATCCATTCTCGACCGTGTTGATAGACATTAGTAGCAGCTGAATTTAGAGCCTTCTGCACCACACGAGCCTCTGGGAGCCAACTAGAGGAGGACGATGTCAGAAAAAGATAATGAGAAATTATAAACTCCACACTAGGGCTGAGGGACACGGCAAATAAATGATGTTTTTTTAGGCTACATCATGATACACAATATGTCTCCACATTTTTAAATCTCCTCTGAACTACTGTAGACAAATAAAATACAATAAACAACCTCATAAATCACAATTACAAAAACATTAAAAGAATTTGCTGTTGTTATGTATTCATTCATTCACTTTCCATGACCGCTTATCCTGTTGGGGATCACGGGAGGCTGGAGCCTATCCCAGATGACACTGGGCGAGAGGCGAGGTACACCCGGGACAGATTATCATAGGGCTGACACATAAGCCCTGTTTCCACTGACCAGTATGGTTCAGTTCAGTTCGGTACGCTTTTTTTCTGTTTCCACTGTGAAAAGTTGTGGATGGTACCAATGGAACCGGTCCGTACTGTCCCCATGTTTGGTCCCCCCTCTGTTGGGGTACCTAGCACACAGATCTGGTACTAAAAGGTGGAGCTGTGAACACTGCAGTCTGATTGGTCAGCAGAGGACGGTCACTCTGCAGCCTCATTCTGTGGACGACAAACGAGCTGCAGACTTCCCTCTGTGTCACTGGTAATGAAGACATACAGTGAGTGCTGGACGGAGCGGTGAGTGACAACAACCCCGCCCACATTTAAGGGTACTGTTTGCGGTGGAAACGCTAAACGGACCCAGGGTCTAGGTACCATGTCTGAAGGGTTACTTTTGGTTCCAAAGGCATCATACCGAAAGTGTTTGGTGGAAACGGGGCTATTTAGACAGACGACCACACACACTCACATTCACACCTTTAGAGTCATCAACTAACCTGCATGTCTTTGGACTGTGGGAGGAAACCTGAGTACCCGCAGAAAACCAGGGCTGACATGGGAGGGCAGCACAGTGGTGTAGTGGTTAACGCTGTCGCCTCACAGCAAGAGGGTTCCTGGTATGAGTGAGCCCTTCTGTGCGCAGTTTGCATGTTCTCCCTGTGTCAGCGTGGGTTTTCTCCAGGTACTCCGGCTTCCTCCCACAGTCCAAAGACATGTAGGAACCAAGTGTCATGCTGGTGGCTTACAAAAAAAGACATCACGATGTATATATGCACATTATAGTCATTTTACACATCCCACGTGGAACAAGCCGTTATACATCGAGAATAATCCACATATTCCCACCTGTACTCCAAACAAGAAGAAGAAGGGTACAAATAAAAAGAAGGTAAACTGTCATACTTGGCCCATTCAGGATGGTTGGACAGGGTCTCATTGATGAGGTTACTGGTTACGTCGATGATGTGAACACTTTCATGGTGAACCTAAAGACATAAAAGTTACTTTGTCAACCAAGACAATGTCAGTGCCTCTGAAATACAGTGAGGTAATTCAAAAGGAACAACAATGGTACCATAGCAGTGAGCAGCAGAGCCATGAGCAGGGTCCCTGTGACCAGGAGGAAAATGATGAAGATGCTGATGATTTTATCCAGAGATCGCTCCAGCCACACGACCATCTGTGCACATAAAGAGGAGGAAGACATAGGAGAAAGAGGGGAAACAGAGATAGAGATACAAAGTCACTGCAGTTCTGAAGAGGCTGGAAACATACAGTGATCAGACACATGGAGAAACCTGTGTCCTTCCCACGTGAAGATGCCACTTTGGATCTAAAAGCTGCCTCGCTCGGGCCCTGAGAACAGTAAGGCTGAGTGAGCCAGGATATCTGTACACATGCATGCACACGTTTTACACTTCAAATGGGAAACATGCACGTTCAGAACTCTCTGTCACTACTTTTGATTTTTTTTTAAACTGTTGCAAACACGTCCATCAATCTTTTGAAGGTAATTATGTCCGGAGGGGGTGAAATTCTCAACTCAGGTTTCTCAATGCTCCAAAACTGCATCAACAGCCAGCTTATGGCAGCTTTAGTCTGTGTGTGTGTGTGTGTGTGTGTGTGTGTGTGTGTGTGTGTGTGTGTGTGTGTGTGTGTGTGTGTGTGTGTGTGTGTTAATGTCACACAATCCATGTGTTAAAATCAAGGAGTCAATGGGAAGTTACTGTTAGTGGACACCTCTCTCCCATAAGGCCACAATGGTTTGTCATTATATTAATGGTGAAATGATATGGCAGTAAAGGTCCCACTGCAGTTCAGATACATAAACTGATTCAGTCCTCAAGTCCAAACATTATTCATAAATTGGAGTAAATTTAACAGCAGCACCAAAACATCTGTTTACAAACTCTCACACAACTCGTGCAGTGTAATCCAAGTATCATTAATCCAGCTGTATGCTCAGCACTCCCCAAACATGTATTTTCACTAAAACATTACAATTTAATATCAGTAGCGCCTGGGCGAGCGCATGTGTTTGACCTCTGCTTGTGCATGAGTTTAAATGTACATGGTTGACGAGGCGCACAACTAGTCCGTGCATGAGACTGTTTATGTGAAAGGGTTTCAAGTAGCAAGGTCTTGGCAAAAATGGCTGTGTTTGGGAGGTACTGAGCAAACGACTCGATAAATGAGACTTGGATTATAGATCATAGACGCATCAGTTATGTGAGACAAAGATTTCTTCACAAATTCTACGTAACACTGCATCAGTAACTGAAATATAAACTATCACTTTGTGGGTGCAGTGTTCCTTTAAGGTGAACACTTAACTTTTTTCTTACCGTCTGTAAGAACGCAGCCACTTTACAGAAGATATTTGGCAGGCTGACTGATGTGGATTGAATCCAGTACAGCAAAAAAATTAGTTCACAAAAAAATGGAAACACCACATCAGCAAGGATTTATTCTTAAATTTTAAATCCCTAAATCAGGCAGCTAAACAGGCAGGTCACTGCAGTGTGTTGAGCACCAACAAAACATCACCAGCTCTTAACGTGACACTAAAGACATTTCTGTGCAGTTGTAAAATGAGACAGTTTGCTGCGGCCAGTGGGCAGTGCTTTTGTTTTTGTTTCCAACATGACGGCCAGGTCACAAACTTTCTCATTTTACAGCTAAACAGTACACTAAAATATGTTTCTGCGCTGCCTAGTTTGAAAATTTACCTGCAGTGACATTAGGGCTGGGCGATATGGACAAATATATTTATCTCAGTGTTTTCAGGCTGACTGACGATACACAATATATATATATGTCTGTTTTTCCTAAGATATGGGCTACGTGTTCAGTCAAAGCCACATTTGAGATGTCACATGCATTTTTATAAAAAACAGCCTGTGATCAAAATAAGATGCAAAGACAGATTTTTTTTCCCTGTTAGAAAAGATAGAACTGCTCAACATGTAAATGAAAAACTATATACACTAAACGCAGGGCTGTATGTTAACTTTATGCACACAGCACTGGAACTACAGACGTATACAGGTTTGCAGCACAGGACACAAAACTATAACATGAGTATAAAAGTATGAATAGGATTTCATATACGTATATCTGTGTTGTCACTGCATTTCTGTTTTAATCACATCTGTGACCTGCATCCAGGCGCTGTCTCCATGTCGCACCATAAACTACAGCTACCAAGAAGCACGGCGATGTGCTATGATCCACAAACTAGCAAGCAAATGCTCACCGGACACAATCAAGCAGCTCTGTCTCCCTCACATGCAGCGCAGCACTGTACTGCACGTGGTGATTTCATAAACCTCACAGACTGACTAAGAATAGCACGTGCAACGTACACACTGGCCTCACACTGTAGACTAATTAAACAGAGTAGCAGCTCTGTGTCTCTCTTAAGCCCTGTTTCCACCAAACACTTTCGGGGGTAATTAGTGAGGCGGAGCTGTGCGGAGAGCGTGAGAGAGGAGAGATGAACACTGGTGTGCATTATGTAACGCAACTTGACCCTATATCAATATAAATGGTGTTGTTTAAATCTTTGTCTTGCTTGTAAATATATCGTACATAGTCGTTACATCGCCAAGCCCTAACTGACATGATTGACAGCTGCCACTGAAACTCCTCAGCTCTGATTGGTTGTTTTCGTTCAGACGTGACGGATGGATTTCAGCAAAAATAAAGATGTTTGTATAAAAGTTGTCAGCTACAGCTTTAAGACTGATTGAGCCCTGATCTCTGACACACACCCTTTGTCCTTAAAAACTAGAGCGCGTAATGCTACTACATACAGTTCAGGCCTCATGTATTAACACCACAGAGAGAAGTAAAGCTTTTCTAAAAAGGTCCAAGTTGGTTTTTATTTAGCGCTTCATATTCTCAAACTGTCAGGTGTTTCCATTGTTTTGTCCAGCCCTGTTCCCACCCATACAAGCTCCTGAAGCGTAACCATGTCTCTCCAAGGGGTCCGTGGGCAGTGTTTCTCCTACACCTCTATATAAAGTTACCATCAGATTTAGAAACACTGCCCTCTCCTCCCACTCAGCTCCGCTCTGTCTACATCAGCCATCTCTCCATGCAGCTCAAACACTCTCAAGCCAAACCTGCCGGGTAGCTCGCAGCGGGGAAGGTACGGACGAGGCCGAGGGAGCGAAGAGTCCCACCTCCCCGACCGTAGCTTCTGGTGAAAACAAAAGCAGGGGGCGGGAAAGCAGCGAGAGGACAGACGTGTAGACAGGATGAGAGGTTGATGACAGTGGATGGGTAAAGCGCCAGCCCAAGCTACTACAAGGTGTTGCTCACGTCTTCACACACACACACCCACGCACACATACATATACACGGGTTACTTTACACTTGTCTCCAGTTTCCTCACATGCACACTCTTTCTCTCAGTCTCTCTTTCTCTCAGCACTCTGCTCCTCCAAATCATTACCTGCTTGTTAAGCCAATGCCAGAGCTTGGGGAGGAGACAAAGAGACATTGGGAAGATTATTATTGGAAAGACCTGTGCAGCAGTCATCACATGTACCCGTGCGACAAGAACACCACCTCTGTGGGCACAGGCAGTGAGGGATCAGGAAGTGGAGCGTGGCAGGCAGGATTTAACCACAGAGTGAGGACTGGCGTTACAGTGGGATGCAAATCACTGTGATTATAAACACACCACATAAGTGCATCCCATAAACACCAGGAGACATCTTTTACTGTAAAAGGTGTCAGCTGTGACCCATAGACTGTTTCAAGCTGACAACAACATCATCCTTAAGGAGTCCTTTTGTATTTCCTGTTTAAATGTTCTGCAGTGTATGTAAACAACATCAGCTGACAGGAAGTAAACATGGACCCAAGCTGTTGTCTAGCGATGCACTTTGGTGAAACAGTCTATAAAGTGAACATGTTAGCACACAGTCATCTTCTACATCAGCAGACACAGAGCAACATGAACGTTTATTCAGAGTCGTGTTTGTTTTCACCTGACAAAGTCGAATATTTGTTCTGTTTTAGGAAATATATGACATCATAACACTTTGAGAACACTTTCAGAGAGCTCCTGACCTAGTCTTAAAATTTCTCGGAAGGATTCCTTGAACAAAAACGCATTCTTTTAAAAGATGTGACTAGTTGATCAAAAATTAAAATTAAAAGTATAAATTCACTCTCAACAATGGGCATAGAATGGACAGTGAAGTCAACAGGCCTAATATTAAAATTTTGTCTCTATTAAGACATGGTGTAGTTATGGTTTTAAGATTTTATAAAATTAACATCTAACACAGGCCTATCTGTGCTGTAGCCCACTCACATGCTGATAGATGTTATATTTATGTTTATTTACCATGCTGTTAATTTTAGAACTTAATCTAGTTATTATTAACGGGGGAGGCGTAAGTCCATCTCTGATGAGACTGACCACAACCACACAAACATTATCCCTGCACTATCTAATCTGTGGCGTTTTATTAAAGGAGCAGTGTGTAGGATTACTGACATCTAGCTGTGAGGACTGCACACTGCAACCAACAAACGTGAACTCCCAGTTAGGATTTTTTTTCAGGTTTCTGTATTATCTGCAGAGGTTTCTTCCTCTCTGTAACAAACAGACCAAGTGATTTACTTTTTATTTTTTGCATTCATTTTTTGGGGGGGGGCATTTTGCCTTTATTAGATGGGAAAGCTGTGGCCTGAAAGGGGGACAGAAAGAGAGGATGACGGTAGCAAGGGGCCAGAGTTGGAATTGAACCTGCAGCCGCTGTGGCAAGGACATGGCCTTTGTACCTGGGGTGCCTGCTCTACCAGGTGAGCTGATGGGTGCCCCCACAACATGTTCTTAAGGGTGCTTTCAGACCTAGAGTTGTCTTGCTTTGGTCTGAATCAGGGACTTATTTTGTTACAAAGTTGTATAATTGCCTAGAGTTGGTTCGTGTTTTCACGGCAGCATTAACAAGCGGAACAGATCAAATGTCTTGCTCAAGAAAGCTGCTCTTGATTGGTCAGAATTTCCATGCAGCAAAAATCCAGGAGGTAAACAAAACGTTGAAGAAGAGTACACTTGCAAGATAAATGTGACACTTTCTAATGTCACAATGGAGGGACAACTACGCAGGTTGATTTTAGCACTGCTCATCGTGGACTATATTGCTGTCATTGTTCATTTTAGTCAAACCATACAGTTTGAAAACGAGGCGCGGCTCCAACTAGAAAACAATGTTTTGATGCATTGGATGTGCTGAATGTGCATATTAAGGCAGCACAGGAGGAGGTGCACATTAATAATCCTCCAGGACTGTAACATGCTTATGTTTAACCCAAACAGTGTGTCATGTGACTGCAGTTGGTTCAGATCCAGGTCGGAAGACGTTAAAACAAACTTTAGCCCATCTGCTTCAAGGTTGGACGTGTTGTTGGTTCAGAGATGGTCTTCTGCAGACTAAATACTCAGACCAGCCCGTCTGGCACCAACAACCATGCCACATTCAAAGTCACTTAAATCACCTTTCTTCCCCATTCTGATGCTCAGTTTTTGCCACGTACTGCCACGTAATTGGCTGATTAGCTATCTTGATCAACAAGCAGTTGAACAGGTGTACCTAATAAAGTGGCCAGTGAGAACAGCAGATACCCAGTCTGAGTGACCTTCAACGTTAATTGGCCAAACAGTCCTCAGCAGCCACTGCAGGCCTTTAATGTGGACGGTGAGGAGGAAACTACAGGAACACTAAAAGATGCACCAGTGTAACAGAAAATGTGTGTGTGCCTGGACGAGGATGTCTGAAAGAGGAAAGAATGACAGCGCCTGCACCAGCAGCACTTGGAGATCAGTCAGAGACGTTACCTTGGTGTCAATTCGCAGCAGGAACTGAGCCAAGCCTTTGATTGGTCCAGGCAGCAGGGCCTCCTCTCGCTCACGTCCAAGCTTCTCCAGCACCGCCCACCACGACAAGAGAGTTCGCTCTGCAAAGCCCTTCAGGCCAAAGTGGACCACCAGCCTCTTCAGCACCCACACTAAAGCATCAATGCAACATTAGTCTGAGCACAGTGGATCTGAGAGGACGTATGTGACGGGGAGCGTGCGTGCATGTGTGTGTTACCAGCCACTGGGATAGGCAGCAGCTGCAGGATCCAGAGGTTGAGCCACACCTGAACCAGCACAATGGCCCACACCAGGAGAATAAAGTAGATATCACTGGCTCTGCGGGAGCTTTTCTCTCTCTGGAAGAGGCCTGCGGGTAACGAGTGCACACCATCTTCAGAGAGAGGAAACAGGAAGCACAAAGGAGGAAGTGAAAGCAAGAACAAAGTGATGCCAGTAGTAGCAGAAGAGTAGCAGAAGCAGAAGTGTCTCGAGCTGCAGTTCCTCTAATGGCTGCTTTATCTTCAGGAAGTTAGGGGGCTTCAAACGCAATAGTTAGCTGACTTCTTCTGATGTGTATCGCTGGGATGATTTTCAGATCAGTGTCCATGAAAGAGATATGATCACAGGATGTTTTAGCACCTGTTTGCTTGATCAACCACAATGATTGTTGACTACTCATCCCAAATCTCCACCACACTTCCAAAAACGATGTACTGCAGCACACTGTAACTATAACTATAGCCGCCTCTCTAATAATAATAATAATAACTTTGTTTGTATAGCACTTTCCAATATACATAAAGTGCTTTACAGCATAAAATATCAGCACACACTCAATGTCAACACAAAATACATACAAATTAAACATTACATCAACTTAAACATTACTTCATAAAAGCCTTCCTGTAAAAATATGTCTTGAGGAGCGATGTAAAACAAGGAACAGACTCTGAAAACCTGATTTCCTCAGGCAAATCTTTTCAAAGTCTAGGGGCCCTGATTGCAAAGACCCTGTCGCCTTTTGTTTTCAGCCTTGACCTTGGAACAGCTAGCAGGGCCTTATCAGCGGATCTCAGACTGCGAGCTGGTTTGTGTGAGGATAAAAGGTCTGAAATATAGGCAGGGGCTAGCCCAAGTCTGGCCTTAAAAACAAATAAAGGAATTTGTACAAGTGCAGGGATGCTAAAACAGGGGTGATGTGGTCACATTTTTTAGACCTAGTTAAAAGCCAAGCTGCAGCATTTTGTACTAACTGTAGATGGTGAAGTGATTTCTGGCTGAGACAGGTATATAAGCTATTACAATAGTCGAGGCGTGAAGAAATAAAAGCATGGATGGGTTTCTCCAAATCTGTGGCTGAGATAAAAGACCTAACTTTGGCTATGTTTCTCAAATGATAAAAACATGTCTGGACCACTTTTTTTTTTTTTTTTTTACATCAAGTTCAAAGTTCAAGTCGTGGTCAAAAATGACGCCGAGGTTTCTGGCTGAGGGTTTTACAAGAGGTGTTAAAGTGCCAAGGCTTTCCAAAATTAGTTTTCTTGTTGTTGATGGACCTATCACAATGACATCGGATTTTTTGACGGATTTTGAGATTGAGAAAAATGTCTGACATCCAGTATTTTATTTCTGTGATACAGTTGTGGAGGGCTGCTATATCGGACTGATCACCGGGATTGATTGGGATGTACAACTGTGTGTCGTCTGCATAACAATGAAAATGGACGTTGTATTTACGGATGATGTCACCTAGAGGGAGCACGTCAATGGAAAAGATAATAGGGCCCAGGATCGACCCTTGGGGGACACCATAGGAGACATAAGTGGGGGAAGAAACAGAGCCAGCTATAGATACCAAAAAGTATCTGTTAAAAAGGTAAGACCTGACCCAATTCAGGGCCACGTCAGTGATTCCTGCCCACTTCTCTAACCTGTCAATTAAAATGTCATGGTCTACCGTGTCAAATGCAGCGCTAAGGTCCAAGAGAACTAGAATGGACCACTCGCCGGCATCTTGAGTCAATAGAAGATCATTGCAAACTTTAAGAAGAGCTGATTCTGTGCTATCAAGTGACCGAAAGCCAGACTGGAATTTTTCGAATAAGTTGATGATTTATTAATTGTTTGAATACAGTTTTTTCTAGGATCTTTGCTAAAAAAGGGAGCTTTGAGACTGGTCTGTAGTTGTTCAGAATGGATGGGTCTAGATTGGGTTTTTTGAGCAGAGGTTCAATTAGAGCAGAATAGACAGAGTTTACAGTGTGCTCTCTTACCTGCAGCAGTGTCTTCTCTTGGCTCAGTTTTCATCTGAAGGTTGCTACACGAGATTGCCATGTAAATAGTGTTAGCAGCGAATGACAACACCTGCCCCGACAGCTCTCCTGACGAGACGAAGGCAAACAGACAATAACAGTTACACATAGCAAAAAAGAAAACAAGTGGCAGCATATTTGTTTGTTTGTGCGTTCCCCTCATGGTCCAAACTGTCCACCTCAAGTTGCTTATGATTGAAGGAATGCTAAAATACTGCATCACTTAATCTGAGTGCTGGTAGAACTCAAGCTTCAGAAAAGACAATAAAGGACTTTTGAGCTGTTAAAAGGATGAGAGCTGAGGCCTGTGTTACGAAGCAGGATTTGGAGTTAGCGACGTAACTGCAGGGTTAACTTTTCAGTAGCATGAAGCTGGTTCTCTTTTTGCCGGGATAAATCACTTTGGCAACTTATGCTTAAACGTTAACCTGCTCCGGCGCAGCTCAAAGCTGATTTGACCCCCTTGACTTTTAAAGCAATAGTTTGACATTTACTGCGGAGAGTTTAATGAGAACATTGATACCACGCTCATGTCTGTGCAGTAAATATGAAGCTACGACCAGCAGCCAGTTAGCTTAGCTTAGCATAAAGACTGTAAACAGGGGGAAACAGCTAGCCTGGCTCTGTTGCTCAAAATCCACCTACTGTACCAGCACCTTTAAAGATCATAAAATTAACACGTTGTATCTCTGTTGTTTAACTCAACCATAAACATTTAACCATACTCTTTTATACAATTATGTTTATGAATGCCGCCTGACAGGGAGCAGAGGCTTCTCAGTGTGCTGAATAGGAATGTGTGTGTGTGTGTGTGTGTGTGTGTGTGTCCATAAATCTTCACCTCTGCCAGGGACAGGTGGTTTCTCCTGGGAGCCCACGATGATGAGTATAACCACAACCACAAATATGGGCACTCTCCACGAGCCGGTCAGAGACACTAAAAACAGATCAGAAATCAGCGTGAGTAACTGTGTATCTTCTTACTATTGTGGAGAAACATTTTGCTCTTATACTGCGTGATGTTTTGTATTTCTTGGCAAAACACTCTGGAAGAACTCTGCCGAACTCCTTCTGTGCCGTCTGAAACAGGTCTCTGTATGTTATGAAAGTGTCCTGACAGAGAACATTTTCTCAGGTTTGCCAACAGTCATGTGAAAACCCTCCTTGTTCTCATCTGGAGCCAAATTTCTTCTGAACAGCACTCAGTCACTCTTAACATTTCACGCCCTGAAGGTCAACACCTCTTTCCGGCACGCATTAAGCATGCTATAAATACTGGAGACTTCATCATCTTTCAATGTAGCTCTGCATGTGCTCAGTCTAATGGGCTTGTAGACCTCTAGAGACAGTGTTTTATCTAGACTACAGAAACACAGGGTTTGGCTTCATTCACTGGAACCTGCTTTAGATACCTGTGACCTGCCAAGTACGGCTGGGAATGTTCAGGTACCTCATGATTTTATCCCAATTCAGAGGGCTACAATGCAACTATACAACAATGATTTCTACACAGTGTGTGACTACTTGCTACTTTTTTAAAACATAACATATTTAAAAGCAAAATAAACAGATGAATCTACTTCCATTATCTTTTATTACCACAGCGTGGCTCTTGTCCAGGTCCATTTGCAACTTAATAGAAGTGAAAACACTTCCATATGCTAGCTTTTAAGCAGTGTTTAAATTCATTGGTGAAAACTACAACAACATTCTTTCGTCAACTCTGTGACGAAAATGAGACGATGACGAGCTAAAAATAGATCTTGATAATAAAAACTGAAATCTAAGCTTTATTTTCATTGACGAGACGTGACGAAAATGTTAGCGGTGGACTATTTGACATTGAAAGCCGAGAACGGCCGTGCTTGTAATTATCTTCAAATGCCACATGAGCAACAGGCTCTAGTAAATAGTCTGCACCAGGATGTTTTGCTAGCCAGAAAAAACACTCACACCGGAGCAGTGTCAGCGGTTGTGGGCTGTGTCGGGAAGGTTTATGGGTCGATGGTGTTTGACAGGCAGGTCGGAGGCTCAGTTATCTGTGAGTGTAGCTGTGCTATATGTAAACAGTCTGAACTCAGATCAGTTACTTCTTCTTGAACAGTGAGATGGATACATCAGAGTTTAGAATGAACCTGGGTACAAATCCTAGTTGTCTCAGATTAGTTATTTGTGCTGTCAAAGTTTTTGAGACCATAAACAGAGAGATGTTGAGCTTTTCTAATGATGATGAGTGAGTGTGTGCTCCTAAATCCCTTACACCTGTCAAACACTGCTGGAGAAATGACAGTTTGTAAGTGTGTAGAAATGTCTATACAACCTGTCACCTTGATTCTTATTTCTGATACATAAATTATACAGTTCTCTTTATACAAACCATGACACACACACATTTACATCCATTACATCTCACAATCGATCTGGTTCGACTGTGAGGAACATACCGCCTGGTCTTATAAAACAGTTGTTCATAAAGTCGAGAACTGGATCTTAAATACCTGAGTTTGAACTCTTCTCAGAGGCAAAGATGGAATTTGTAAGTATGAAAAGATAACATGTCTGAGCAGATACTCCAGGCTTCCCCTCCTCCCCAAACTCACCAATATAGAAGAGCAGGACAGCCCAGACAGGAAGAGCCAGAGCCCTCAGGTAATGCTCAGTGTGGGGACTCCACTTGAAGCAAACTGCCAACAGGTAGCCGAACACCACAGTGCACACCTGAGAGGAAACAAGAGGAGATATTATGGGTTACAATCAGTTATAGCTATACTGTAACTTTCAGTTTGATCAGTGTTTATGATTTATACTCAGAAAGAAGAGCTCGGCAATAATCCAATATTACTGCTCCTTAATTAGTTTTTACACAGTTAAAGCAGAGGTGAAACTATTAATCGATTAGGTTTACTTTTTTTTAACATTTTCTTTTCAAATTTTTAATTTAACAAAACATACAGAACACACACACAAACACGGCTCCAGGATGGTGTGTTTGTACGTGTTCCTGCAGTGTTTCCACATGCAGAGGTATTAAGAGTAGATGATGAGGAGGGCGTAGCTGCTGTGGCCCCGCTAGGCAAGATAATAAAAAGGCCACGTGGAGCCTGTAAAGGAGGAGGCATAGCACTGGAGTGGTCCAGGTCGTATTTGGGCAAATCAAACTTTCTGTGTCAGCCTTGGTGACTCTGTATCCTCCTCTGCTCCTCTCTCGTGTGGGGTCCCACAGGGCTCACTTCTAGGCCCTCTTTACTTCTCTCTCCATTTGCTCCTGCTTGGCTCCGTACTTAGGAAGCATGTTTCCACTGTTATGCGGACGACAGTCAGATTTATGTGCCGCTTAAAAAGAATGACACATACTCAAAGTGTCTTGATGACATAAAGGCCTGGATGGCTCTGAACTTTTTAAATTTTAATGATAAAAAGAGAGAAGTGATTATTTTTGGTGGCACCACCACTGTTTTTATTGTATGGCTGTTATGTTTTATGCCAATTTATTTTATTAGTATTTTATTAGTATTTTATATGCAATTTTTATGCCTCATGTGAGCCTTTTATTTATTATGTCTTTATTTATTCTGTACAGCACTTAAGTCCACTGTGGTTGTTTTAAAGTGTTTAACAAATAAAGTTGGATTAGCGGGACAAACCCACAAACAGGCTCCATTCAGTGTGAACATGTCCCACTTTACTGCCTGCACAATGGTTTGATTGACTGATTGACTGCTGCTATCTCAATATTTTCCTAAACTAATGCACATTTAAAAAACATTCAAATACCTTGACGTGCTCAGACGGGACTTTCTGTCAACTAGCAGGCAGTCTGCTGCCGTTTGGTAATTTAAAAGAAAGCATGAAATATGATGCACCAGCAGCCTGTGATCAGCTGGTCCCACTCCACACAAAGAAATCTTTCAATGTAATTTAATATCGTGTGCGCTCCATCCTATTTATGGACAAGAGCCCTGTGTCAGTCCACCTCTGCATTCAGAGAAAGGACAGGCTGTCTGAGGAGGAGGAACGTTTAATGCAATTAGTATCTAGTTGGAGCATAGCCTGGCTCAGGGCCCTGCAGCTGTTTGGGGATAATGAGGTACTGATCGATCGCTGAAGCTGCAGGAAATATGATTAGCTAAAATACAAGTTTGGGCAAATATTCCAGGAAAATAGGTTAATGGAAAAACTCATGTTGAGACACACTCAGGGAAATGTAATTTGCAGCATTTGTCAACCTGTTGAATTCAGTATTGTTGTTTATTGACTATTGATCATGGCATCATTTGTTTGTGTAGGGCTAACATTTTATTTTTTGTCTATTAAATTCTCAATCTTGGCTCTGTTTTAAAGTTCTTGTATTACATGTCTGAATTTTACAGATATCAGTGGATCATTGTTCTTTGCACATCAGTTTGAGAATCTTAAATGTGACACGCAGTAATATGATCAATATTTTTAAGTTATTCTTATTACTATTGCGATATAGATTTTAAGTCTCTGGCCCAGCTCTTCTCTGAGCTGTCTGCAGCCTGACCTCACCCACCCAGTAGCATCCACACCGGGTGACACAGAAGGTCTTTATCATCACCGCACGGGGGTTGTGACCACTTCCCACTGTCACTGTCCACTCACCCACACAGTGTGGAAACAGTCCAGCGCGGCCCCGATGATCCAGCAGACGTGCCCGAGGATCACCTGCATGCCGATGACGCTCCAGGACAGGTAGAGGAAGTAAACCAGCGGCGCCCCGGCCCCGATCACCAGCAGCACCATGAGCCTCTCCAGCACCAGCCTGCCCATCAGCTCCACCCCGTAGTTCACACACCACACTGGGATCAGCAGGGTCCCCACCACGATGGGCGTCCCGGTTTCCTGCAGGCCGCTGAGCCACGAGCGGCCGAGCCGAGCCAGGGAGTACTTGAAGGGGTGCAGGAAGGTCCCGCAGAGCACAGCCCAGAGCAGCGGGCGGAGGAAGGCCTCCAGGATGAAGTAGACCAGGACGGCGGCTCCGCAGCATATCGCCACGAAGATCATCGCCCCCGTGTTGTAGAAGGCCTGTTTGATGTTTTTATCAAACTTGAGGGAGGACGGCTGGGTCAGCAGCTGGCTCACCATCCCGACGGCCGGCTGGACGCTCTCGGAGAAGGAGACGGAGTGAGGCCGCCCGGGGAGAGGACTCTCCGGGGGAGAGACGGCGGCTGGCTCCGGCGCCGAGTCCTCCTCGTCTGCCATGTTCCCCGATTCTGCTTCGGTGTCTACCCGACGGCTCCACCGCGTGAGGGAGGAAAACATGTGACGTAGCACGACGCAATGCCCGAGGGCACCACGGGAAATGCATTTCATGCAGTTTAAGGTTTTTTTTTTTTTTTCTTTTTTAATTTAATGCTAATCAACAATAATAATAATGATAATAAACATTTGATCTAAATGAATCTAATCTATTTTTAAAATATTTTAAATATTACTATATACTGTTAGAATATACTATTATATTAGTATTTTTACATTTAAAGTGACCTTGGGTTTCATGAAAGGTGCTATATAAAGTTATTATTTCTTTGTATTTTTTTCTTTTAAGTTTATTATTATTATCAATAATAATAATAATGTTGAAATGTGCATTTACTGTTGTCGCTATTTTTATTTATAATTATTATTGTTAATGATAATAATAATACTAATAATAAACACTTGATCTAAATAAACAAATCATGTTCTTGTTTTCTTTTAAGGTGTGGTGCTGCATAACTTATTGAATCTATTTTATTATTATTATATTATATTTATTATGCTAATCACTAAATCCTTGTTTTAAAATGTTTTGTAATGTTCATTTATATTGAATTGCCTTGTCTGTTTTGTGTTTTCTGTCTATTTTCATGTGAAGCACTTTCACTTTTTCACTATTCTTTTTTCTTTCTCGTATTTTATCATCATCATTATTATTATTACTATTAGTGTTGTTGAAATGTGCATTTACTGTTATTGCTTTACCGCAATTTCTTATTATTATATTTATTTTTATGGTTATTATGAGTATTATTATCATTAGACATTTGATCTGAATAAACAAATAAGGTTCTTGTTTTCTTTGAAGGTGTGGTGCTGCATAACTTGTTGAGTCTTTTTTAAACAATTACATTAGTAGTTTTTATTTCAGACTTTGGTGCCCCACAGTGGTTATATTACAAAATGACATGGTTGACAACAGCAGTGAACATCACCTTTGTCATCAGAACAACTTATAAAGATGCTCCAATCACATGAACTTCTTACAATTAGTGACTTTAATATAATCACAGCCATAATCAGTGTTGTTTAAATTCTAAGGTAAGAAGTTCTGTTTGTGGCTTTATGTATGAGAAGTGTTTTTATCTACTGTGATTAAAATAATGCTTTCACAGTTGATCATTAGAAGACACGTCATTATTAGCAGGTCTTTTTTTATGTACACATTGCAAAAGTGTGTGTATGGAAACCAAGGAAGCAGCCCCCTTGAAATAATGTTGATGGTTGAATATATTATAAAATGTTAATTTTATTTAATTAATAATATATGGCATCTGTGAGGATTTTTTTTCGTAGTGGTGATGATTGCAGATTGAAACCAGCTGAAAGGAAAATGGAGGAGCTGCTAACTAGCGTGGACAATGTGAAAACACAACTGGCCCTATCTAGAGCCAGTGTTTGGTTTGTCTGTTCTGGGCTACTGTAGAAACATGGCAGTACAACATGGCCATCTCTGTAGACAAAGACCCGCTCCCTATGTAGATGGAAATGAGTCATTCTAACGTAACAAAAACACAACGATTTTTTTCTTCCAGGTCGTTTAACACTAAAGAAAACACAGTCATTGTATTATATTCCATTTCTGCCATTATATCCCTCTGTAGCCTACACACTGAACCCCAAACTATACCAAAAAAGGCCACTGTTGGAGGTGAGATTTAAATTTAGTTTTTTAACATTCTCAAACATGTATTTATTTATGTTAACAGTTTTTCAAATGTAAGTTGGGGTAGTCACTGATTGTTACCCTGGAAGACTGTTACCAGACCTAATTTCCAACAAAATCTAAAGTTAGCAGGCTGCTAACATTCCTGCACTCTCAACGTACAGAGAACATGAGATCAGTGTCCTCAGCAGGAGCTATGGTCCCAAAAATCATCTCCTACGGCCTTATTCTGTTTGACTGACGGAGCTGTCACTTAAACCACAGCATAATCTGCATTATCTTGTGTATTCTGTCATATCTTCAGAGGTTTATTGATTATAAACACAACCATGTCTCAGTGAGAGGTGTTTTAACGTATCCATCCATATTTAATACAGATCAAAAGGCTACAATAACAGCCTGGGGAAATAAAAGTCCATGTCCAAGCAAACTGTCCTCCAGTCCACAGTTTGCTCCTCTTCAGTGTGTTATTGCTTACATTAACTCATGTAGCAGTCTCTCTCTGTCTGTTCAGTCACAGTGCCACAGTACTGATAAACCCAACAGCTACTGTGGTTGAGGAAAGGGAAAAAAGTCGTGAAAGGAAAGTAGGGAGAAGTGAGCCGAGCCACGTTATTATGAGTGCCAAACATAAGGAGAAAGTCTATGAAAATCTTTTGCATGGTGAACGCACACTGTAGGCAGTAACCTAAAACCTTGAAAACCATATTATGTGACAGTCCCTCATCATCACCAGTGAACAGCAGGTTTTAAATAATTTCCAGGTTCTCCAGAGCATGCAGTATTTTGAAGACTTTTCAGATATATTTGTCGTTATGTGCAATCCGCATATTTTTGAAGTGTTTGGAAGCGATCATAAATACTGAAAATAATTGGCTTATTTATACTAAAACATTACCCTTATCAGACCTCCTGTTCTGTACTGACACCAGTACACGTCACCTCTATAATACAGGTTTAATAATTTGCCAGAATCCTCTGTATGAGTTCAGAGCGATGAATATATACTCTATTGTGTTTAATATATCTAATACAGTGTTTCCTTGTGCAAAGTGCACACTTGAGTGCGGCTCAGACAACTTTATTTTTTATTGCTACTTCTCTTCCCGCATTTTCCCCTCTACGTGCTCCGCTGTGCTTCCTTATGGCGTTCCCATTAGTAAGTAGAAGGTGAGGGCGACTATGAGCAGTAAGCAGAGGGGAGAGTTGAAGGTCTGGTAGGCTGTAGAAGGCATGAAGATGTCCTCGTACTTATAGATGCTGATCATGTGGTCGCTGACAGGAGGACTGTCGATGTCATGCCTCGTGATGGAACCTGTTGGAAAAGGAAGGACGATATTAAACGTCAGGAAAGATAAAGATAGACAGTTTGCTTGATGCTAGAGCTCGATCAGTCACCTTGTATGGCAGGTCCCCATGCAAACAGGTAATACCACGACAGGTGTAAGTCCACAAGTGTTTCCTCTCTGGGGACGTATAACGGCCGTTTGAAGCGGCAGGTCACCCGGTTGTTCTCAAAAATGCCCTCCTCATCTCTCGCAGGGTTCCTCTTTATTTCCTTTGCCCACTGGCCGACATTGTAGAAGTGATGAATCCGTACACGGCCGTTATCGTCATGGACACAGCCCATGACATCGTCTCCTCCCTGAGGAAACAGGAAGGAATGAAGACCTTTAATTCTTGAAAAAAAAAAACTTGATTCTGATTCAAAATCTAATTAGGACAGATGCTATTACTGTTCATGCACGTGCAGTCTGCCCCCGAGTTTCCTGCCACAGAACTGTCACAAAGTGCGACTGAAGCTAAACGAGACAAGAGACATGTTTTGAGGCTACAACTGATTCTCTAAATGTTTAAAGGTATACTATGCAGGACTGTTGGTTACTGTTTATGCTGCAACGTCTCAGGGCTGCTGTGAAACTGTGCCTACTTAGGGCTACAAAAAAGTTTGTCTTCGGTGCGTTGGTACAATGGACAAAAAAGAGAGGACAGCAAAGGAGATACCTGCACACCAATGTAACTGGGCTAGAGAGCCACAAAAAGGTCCACAGGCTGAGATCAAGTGCACTGATGATATTCAAGGTCTGAAACATTTGCTGCTGTTTTTATTATGCCAACAGATGCCCCTAAATCTACACGCTGAACATTTAAACATGATGTACTCATGCTGTTTTTATCATTAAAAGTCTTCCTGTACTGTGCATAAATCTTTTTACAGTCCTGCCAAACAGTTTAGTAGAAAATGATGTCAACAACGGATAACTGCATTTGGAATAAAAGCCTTCAAATGTAATGTTTGTGAAGGGTAATCGTTTAGTTTCATAGTGTGCTGACTTCACTGATGCATCATTTTCAACACATCCATGTGTTTGATTATAGATTATGGACTATACATTTACAGTGACACGGTCTGACAGAATAAATAAAATTAAAACACAAACATGTGTTGTGCTGCTCCAAACAAGACGCAAGGTAAAGGCAAACTTGTGTATGTTTTCCAAACTGGACTATATTTTCCCATGTTTTTGTATCTACAGACTGGTACAGTTCAGTTTGGTACGCTTCTTTTCTGTTTCCACTGTGAAAAGTTGTGGATGGTACCAATGCATCCGTTCTGTACCGTCCCCATGTTTGGTTCCCCCCTCTGTTGGGGTACCTAGCACACAGATCTGGTACTAAAAGGTGGAGCTGTGAACACTGCAGTCTGATTGGTCAGTAGAGGACGGTCACTCTGCTCAGGGCTGAGTTGCATATGTGACTAATGGGAAAAACTATTTTTGAAATTGGCTCAGTATTGAGAGAGACCACTGCAGCCCCTATGGCAAAAGCGATTCCAATGTAATCCCTACAAGCAACCGTGCATCGTCAGTTCACTTCCATTAAAATTTTTTGTTTCTGTTTTGCACTGGCAGACTCAGATTGTTATAGGAGGTGTTTACAACATTACAGAAAAGACCCTACAGAGAAATTAACATATTCTTGTACCTTCGGCAGGTCTGTTTGTTATTGTTACCGAGTGTCACTCAAGGAGAAGTCTCGTCGTTCACGAAAGGTGACTTGTTGCAGGAAAAAGGATAGTGGAAACATTACTGAGAGTTGGAGAGAGGAATGCCAGGTAGAGTTTGATAAGTTAGAGTAAAAGATTTTCAATGTCATGGCTGAATATTTAGCTGATTTCTACAATGTGAAAAGTCTGTGAGATTTCAGAGTGAGACCTCTCTGGCAAGACTTACAGAAACAGGCTGGATATGCAAATGTTTAATGTCTCTGTAGGGTCCTTTCTGTGGTGTCAAACACTTATTATAACAATCTGCCACAGTCAGTGGGAAAACCCAGCACTTATAGTGGACATAAATCAACGATGCACAATTGCCAGCAGGGATTACATTGCAGCCTGTTTAGCTGCTGTGGCTGCAGCAGTCTCTCTCAATACTGAGACACTTAGTCACAAACACACAGGAAACTATCACAACATTGCAATTAGCCAATCACAGCCCTCTGACATCATCAGTGTGCTGCATCTGTGCTTCTTTTAAAATTCCTTTGTGCTTCTTCAGAGCTAAGCTACTTTTCCAAATTGAAGTTAGTACAATTAAACAAAATCCTTAGTAACACTGACCAAAAACCATGTAAGCTACTGCAGGGTTAGCGAGTTATCAGCACTCTGATGATGTCAGAGGGCTGTGATTGGTTGATTGCAGTGTTGATCCAGGAGCATGTCCGACTTGGCAAAATCATGTTGTGCCAGGGAGATAAGGTCCAGGTACAAAGATACCAAAGTTTCCCCTGCACAACGTCTCAACAGTCAGGGCTGTTGTTGTGCAGCCGCTCACCATTTTCTTGTCAGAGGAGAATCCTACAGCCACCCAGCCATCTGTGTCTGCACTCATCTCGTACTCCACATCTGTCCCGATGCGCCGATAACTCAGAAAGTAGTCACACGTCTCTGCATCACACCCTGGCTTCCCATATCTGTGCACAGACACATGAATACTTTCACTGTAAAGGCACTGCAGAGAAACAGATCTCAGCTGAGATGCTTCACAATATTCAGAATATCATGATGACACAAAGACCAAACTGGGACACTTGTTAAATGAATTAAAGCCAGGTTTCAGAGAGTAAAGACTCAGAGGAGAAGTCTGTGTTTAGCTCCAGCTCTCTGAAGTCAGGCCACAGCATCTAGGATGAAGCAGTCCCGGGGAGCACAGCTGCACTGCTCCTGTTTCAGGAAGTGGGAGCTGCCAAAAGATGCGTCCTTCTCTAACCTTATGCAGCCTTTGGTTACTCCACAGTCGCTGACTTTGATCTTGGCGAAGGGGTCCACTGGTGGGGCGGTGGGGAACGGGTAACCTGCAAGATGCAAAATCAGCACTCTGTTGGTTACACACAAAAACAATTGGTGCTTGGTTTCAAGACAGTCAAAGGGCCAAGCAGGGGGAGGCGGGCCATCTGCACTGTGTGTGTGTGTGTGTGTGTGTGTGTGTGTGTGTGTGTGTGTGTGTGTGTGTGTGTGTGTGTGTGTGTGTGTGAGGAAGGGGGGGTGGGCAGCAATCACCAGGGAGCTGGCCTAGGTCCTGAAAGGCCCTGCATGGTGCAGACAGGTTGGATGCAAGAACAAATAAACAGCATATGTTCAGTTTGCAGTTTCTGTTTAATTTAACGCTTTAAGCTTGTGTGTTATAAGTTTGTTTATTACGCATGACATTTGAGCCATATCCACCAAGACGCATTAGATCCTTACCGTCATCAGACAGATATCTGGACTCCAGGAACTCGGAGGCGAAGGTGCTGTAGGAGTCCTTGTGAGGCTCCTGATGTCCCGGCTCTCCGTGCTCCCCGTGCCCGGCCCTGAGTGCTCCCTCATCGGTGGGGCTCGGCGCGACCCCCCACCATCCGCTCTGGATCAGCAGCACCATCAGCTGCGCGAGCCTCCGCAGGAAAATCATGGTCAAATGACGTCAAAAAAAAGAGAGAAGACGAGTACTACACCAACCTGAAATCAAATCGGATCCTCATTATTGTTTGAATTTCGGTATCTTCGCAGGTGCCCATCGCAGCGTCATCAAAAATCATCCCCGCATCCCGACCGCCTGTTTGGCTGTTTACGCGCAGGGATGTGGATGTGGGGGGGATTCAGCGCCGATGACCGCGTGATTTAGAGGCTAATCCGATCCTAAATTACCCAGATTTGTAACCGTACCACCTAATTCACATACACGCCCACAATCCGCTTTGAAATCCGAATCTAGATGCTCAGGAATGCTCATTAATCTTCACAGATTTCAGTGCGAGTATTGGCCGGATGAATGGTTTCGTCCAGCCTCCCTCTGTCCCCCCTCCTCACTCAGTCACAGTCACATCCAATGAGGAGCCGCTACGTGCTGATATCAGATCAATCAACCGGGGATTGTGCCCCATGGCCAGAGATGGAGACACTCAGGTCAGAGATTGAGAGTATATGGATCAGCTCAGACAACAGGAACACAAGAGCATGAATAGACCTAAATAAATAAATAAATACATATTGCCTATTATTATTATTATTATTATTATTATTATTATTATATAGTTAACTACTCAACAGTTTTGGGCCATAAAAGTAAAGGAATGATTTTTTTTAAATTTTATTTATCTGTATTTATATTTGTTTCATTTTTTTCGTCAGGCAGAATTTGTAAAACTGAACTTCAATATATTTGGAGAGGAGACATGTATGATATATATTAAACACAAAAGAGTATATTAGATATTATTATTATTATTATTAAACCTGTATTATAGAGGTGACAGTTTCATGTATGACCTGTGAACAAGTGGGGACTTTTTGCAGTAAATTGTGTGGTATTCTTCGTTGGCATCATTTCATATCACATGCCCATGGTCAATTTGATCATTTATTTTACAAAGTATTTTAAACTACTTTTTTTTGTAGCTATGGAAAATCAAACCAGATTCCTCCTGAGGGAAGCTTTGCTGTAGTTTAATTTCTGCCAGTGGGAGGTAATTGGTTGCTTGCACAGCTCAAACTTGCTTCCCCAACTCTGCATTTACACCCCTACTGTACTTCAGTACGGTTTAGAGATACTTGTACTTTACCTGAGAATTTTTATTTTCTGCTACGTTATACTTCTTCTCCACTACATCTAAGAGACAAATATTGTACTTTATACTCCACTACATTTATCTGATACATGTAGTGACTGGTTACTTTGCATATTCAGGTTAATAACAGAAAACAGAATCAATAAATAGCCTATATTATGATGTGATATTATAGACTGAGACAAAACTTGAAAGATCCCTGGAGGTGAATTCATAAGCTGCCCACCAGATAAAGTATATAAATTATTTAAGATGAGATCCACCTCTACCAGCTGCAATATTAAAGTGATGAACACATAAATGCATCAGTAGTTACAATTCAATAATACAATATAGGTTGTTATTAAATGGGCCATTGTGCATAATAAGGACTTCTGCTTTTCATACATTAATGCTGATACTTTTGTACTTTCACTGATGTAAGATTTTGAATACAGGACTTTTACTTGTAACAGAGAATTTCTATGCTATAGGGGTGGGGGAAATCAGAAAATCAATACGTATGGTATTGTGATCTATTATTAACACTGCAAATACATATTTAACCTTTGGTAGCCAAGTAGCTGCTTTTTCAGTCCATCAAATACAGTTTGCTGCAATAAAAATGACCAAAGTGAGATAAACAAATGTTGACCATTTTTTAATAGATTTTTTTTTTGCCTTTAATTGACAGGACAGTTGTTTTAGTGTGAAGGGGTTAGCGAGAGGGAGATGACATGCAGCAAAGGGCTGTAGGTTGTAACTGAACCAAGGACCATTGTGGCAGGGACAAAACCTCTATACATGGGGTGCCTGCTCTTCCAGGTGAGCTAATGGGCGCCCCTGTGGACAAGTTTTGCTTTGGGGACATAATTATCAGTTGATAAAAGGTAATAAATCTCAGTATATCACAATATGTATTATTGCAATAGTCAGCATATCACAAAACATTTAAAACTGCAGTAATGTTAACGTTGTCATAAGATCATATCATGGGCCACTGATGACTGCCACCCCTTCACTGTAGTATTACTACTTTTAAATAACTGAGTTTCTGCCACCACTTTTTAAAAGTAGCAAAATTTAAATGTACTTTATCTTATAATACTGAAATCAGCCCATAAAATCCCCACCATGCTTTTGCATCATCCTGATTTCCTGTCGCACTTTCTTGAATGGAAAACATATCTGGCACACGACTGTCTAATAATGTGTGGGCTTTTTTATGCAGGTGCGAATCCAGATGCAGTTTAAAAATGTATGAGGACTGTGCAGCCTTGTATGCGCTCTCTGCATGCATTATTTATCTAACATTGTGCAGCTCTGCTTTAATTTGTGTATTTAGTTCACAATGCCTCTGTGTGTCTGATCCTGACTGCTTCTGAAACGCTGCAGTGCAGGAGACCCCGCAGGTGCATGCAGTGCTGGTGAGTTGCTAAATTCATACACCGTTTGTAGACAGATGTGATCGTGTGCATAGTGTGAACGGATGAATATGAGTTGTTTCAACAGAACAAAACATCACATAACCGTCCTCACTCACATCATTTAGCTTTAATTTCATCCCCTCTGTGTTTTTCAGTGGTTGTGCACAGTCCTGCCACTGGATGGTGATAGAAAGCCACAGTCTGAACTTCATCTTCAGGTTAGTTTAGAGACTCTCTTCTTTCACTATGGTTAACTTTTTAACAGAAAACCATTTTCCAGCTGATGCAGTGATACACCACAACAAAAATAAAAAAATAAACATTGTGTACGCACAAAACAAGGCCTGAAAGAGGTGTACGCCACGTCCCACGTGGAAATGCTGTGATCTATAAAAACAGACTTGATGGGAGAAACTTTGACCCATGATCTTACACACAGTTTCATAATGAGACCCCTAGGCGTTTGACTCTAACCACTCATTTCAATACCATATTAATTATGATGTGAAGAAAATAAACCTCCGTATTGGTATTCTTTAATGATCTATCAACTGCTTTTCATCGAGTGTTAGAAGAAACTTGCATCACCTCATTTTACCAATACTGGATTATGCTGCTGTTGCTTATCAAGCTGCATCCAAAACTAATCTTCCTTCCCTTAATACAGTTTATAATGGACCATGCAGATTTGTTTTTGGCTGCCCCTTTATAACTCATCATTGTATGTATGTCAATGTATGAAACTCTTAATTTGCCCTCTCCCATCATCAGATGGCAGCAACAGTGGCTACAGTTTATTTTTAATTTCATACATTTCTATTACTCTAAGTATCTAAAAGAGTTTAATCAGTTCAACTAATCAATTCACTGTATTTGTCACATAAAATCATATGAAACGTTTTAAGTGAAACGTAGTTTATGCTTCCTTTCTCCTGTAGTTAACAGCCGATACACTCCACACAGCTTTTTTCCATTCCTGTAGTCTCTGGTAAGAAAGCCTTTGTTTAAAACTCCCTCTGTTTGGAATCATCTACCTGCAAATATGAAATCATTCCTCTTATTTAAAAATGACCTGTCTTCTTTTTATAGGATCAGTTGCACATGTTGATAAAAACACCTCTGCAATTTTGTTAAATTATGTTTTATAACTTTAGTGCTTAAAGGAGCAGTGTGCAGGATTTAGTGGCTTCTAGCAAAGAGGATTGCCTGGGTAGAATTCCAGTATTCATTGTTCAGACTGTTTTAACAGGGAGCTGAATTATCCTCAGAGATCTCCTCATCTCCAAAACCAGGTGATTAAACTGGTAAAAACACTGAATAAAGCAGTTTCACGTTATAAATCAGTGTTTCTCGGATGCTGTTTGTCTCGTCCCAGACCGGCTGTTAGCACCAACCCAGCACCTGCTAATGTGCTCACTTTTTTTCTCTGAAGATCCAGGCATTCAGGAGGTTTTAACCGGGAGCTGAATTATCAGCAGAGGTCTGTTCCTCTACAAGACAAAGGGACCATGTTTTCTGATGCTGTTCATTACGGCGAGGCTGGTGGCTCATGTGAAAATGAAGATGGACTATGGAGCCAGAGTCTGATTGTCTGTTCTGAGCTAGAGTAGAAACATGGCGATCTCCATGCACGAGGACCTGCTCCCTATTTAAACGGCTCATTCTAAGGTAACGAAACATTATGATTTTTTATTTTCAGGTGATTATACAGGTGGTTAGTATTGTCACTTCACAGCAAGAGGGTTCCTGGTTCCAACCCAGGGTGCTGAGTGTGCATGTTCCCCCCGTGTCAGCCTGGGTTTCTTCCAGGTACTCCGGCTTCCTCCCGCAGTCCAAAGACATGCAGGTTAATTGGTGACTCTAAATTGTCCGTAGGTGTGAATGTGAGTGTGAATGGTTGTCTGTCTCTATGTGTCAGCCCTGTGATAGTCTGGTGACCTGTCCAGGGTGTACCATGCCTCTTGCCCAATGTCAGCTGGGATAGGCTCCAGCCCCCCGCGACCCCAAACAGGGCCAGCAGTTACGGAAAATGAATGAATGAATGCCAAATTTCAGGTAAAGATTTGCCTACACATTTGTAAGGACTCCTGTCACTTCAGTATGGTTGCGTCTTACTTAAGAATAACAGCTGATGACAGAAATAAATTATGAATGTAATCCATAGTTCAGAGATACAGTGCTGGTAGAAATAAACAGTTGCAGAATTAATAAAGAACTGCAAATGCCTCTGACTCACTAAACCACGTAAGGATGACAGTGAAATTAATATTTTTACACTTGCTCTGTGTCCAGTCATCGTCGTTCTCATATTTCCTCAGTGCCAAATATGTCCTGACTCAGTCCATTTCTGTCACTCTCACAAGTGTGAACAGAACCATGGAAAGTTAAACACTGCGAGGAGCTTAACAGAACATCTCGAAGGAATTCAAATTAGCATCAGAGTCTGATGCTCTATAGAAACGACAGAAGTGACACCCAGATCCCCAGAAATACATGTAATGTGTGACTAGTTTTGTAACAGACTGTGCAGAGAGTAGAGAGTCATATTTCATGTGTCATCACACACCTTGACTGACAAATAGAGCAGGTTTGAGCAGCTGGTTTTGCCAAATTAGATCAAATTACCAAAAATAATTTAATATTTAATGCAACAAGTTACTTTGATTGTTTACTTTTGTTCAGTTTGTCGACAAAGTGACCAAAATGTTAAAAATAAAGTGAGTTTCTGAGACAGCACGTGAGAAAGGCACAAATAAGACTGAGAAACTTCACTGTTCCTGTCTGTGTCCTGTAGGTGATGCTGGTGTTACACAATCTGAAACAGACTAGAAGTGTATGTTGAGAACATCGACTGTCAGACAGATTAAAGGCTGACTGACAATCACACACACACACACACACACACACACACACACACACACACACACACACACACACACACACACGCACACACACACACACATGGAGACTGATAAATCCAGTAACTGCACAAATAGGAAATAATACAATAATACCCGTAATGATAAAAACATCTGTCACTTTTAGACTCTGAGTTTCCAAGTATGTTGTAGATGTCTGTGTGCGTGTGTTTGTGTGTTGCATGTGTGCTTTTAAAGGTCCAGTTTGTAGGATTCAGGGGCATCTACTTGCAGAAATGGTATATAATATTCATAACTATGTTTTCATTCATTTAAAATCAACTGAATCTAACAATCATTGTGTTTTCATTACCTCAGCACACTGGTTACCAACCTGGGGGTCCCGACCCCCTTTAGGGGTTGCTAAAGCTTCACAGGGGATTGCTAGGACTTCCTTATTTCTCATATTAAAGCCCCTTTCCCACTGTATAAAAAAACCTGTTAACACCTGCTAACATCTGGCTTTTTGATGCAATGGGAAAGGTTTTAATCTGCATTCACACCCGGGTCAAATGAGTCCGCAGTAATCACGGGTATTTTTCGCCTCCGGCTCTGATCGGCATCATTGGGAACACAACACCTTGGTGAATGCATTAATTTAAGCCCCTATACCGGCGAGATGCAATGACGAGCCTCCACAAAATACTGTCCATTTCCACCCAAGCAGCGCTCAAACATCGTTCCAAATTAGTTTGCACCAAGTTAGAAAGACAGACCAGATAAGTAAAATAAATATAAAAAAATCAGGTCACTGTTGACCTGTTCTTCAGCCTGTCCGTGACACTAAATTTGACACACCATAAACAATTTAAAAACCACACACACAGAAGGCGTACTCATCTGCTGCAGAGCCGTGTACACAGCTCTGGCCTACTGGCAATAGGAAAGAAGTCTATCAACTATGTTTAGCAGGTTTACCCGTGTTTAAAAAACCCTCGAACACTTGCTAATTTTGGATGAAAAGGGTATATGAACTTGAACCTTTGAAAGTTTAGATCAGATATACACTTTAAAGACAATCTCCCAGGATAAAGGCAAAGAAAAGATCTGAACACAGTCAGGGCCTCAAGCAGCCTCGTCCTGCAGTTAAAACAACCAAAGGGCTGACAGAGCAATGGTCAAGTGTCAGAGAGGAAGAGAACACCGATGTTTTCTAAAAACAGGCCTATTAAGTACACGTGATTTGTTTAAAAAAATACAAAGAATTGGAATTAAAAAATCCTTGAAATATCAGGAAACCTCGTCTCTGATTGATGCAACACACAAAGGAAATAATCTGTTTAAACTTCCCACAGTTATTGTGTTCAGTATTTGGATTGATTGTACAGTTTATAAGCTGAGAATGTAATATGAAATATCTATAAAATATGTCATTTAGTTAGGGGTAGTAATTTTGAGCCTGGTCTCACTCCGAAGTTGTCGAAATCAAACACCTGGGAGAGACTTGTGGCGTCAGACACCAACAAAAAAAGGCATCCTGTAACATTGGCATGACATGCGGCCGGTTGCCGTTGTAGTTTAACAGCACCCAGTGGCGTCAGGGGGAAACGCAACAGGACAAGGACGAAAGTTAAGGCGGCGAAAGTCCAAGTGGTACAGGCGGGAGGGGCTGTGGATGGGTCCAACAAACCACGACTTTCACCTGCGAGCACGGTGTTTGTGTCCGGTAAGATTCTTTTTGTCCTAAACCTAACCATGTGTGTTTGTGGGGGAAAAAACGTCAGTGTGCAGCTACCGATGTAGTGCATTATTTTGGACGAGACTGTATGTAAACTGTACATTTCCTGTGAAAACTGAAGTGTATTTTGAAAGAAGACAATGCATGTAGCAAAGAGAACTTGATACAGTGTCCCAGAACGCGGTCAGAGTGAGAACGGTCCCTTAGGGAAACAAGTTGTGAGCCACTACCTTAGAATGACACGTTTACATCTACATACAGAGCGGGTCCTCTTCCACAGACTCTGCATGTTGTTCTACAGTAGCCCAGAATGAACAAACCAAACACTGGATCTAAATAGGGTCATTTGCGTTTTTATATTTTCACATCAGCCACCATAGTTCTCCTGCACGTCGCCAAATCCTCCACGCTAAACCTTTAAATTTCCACTGGACTGTTTGCAGGTCTTAAACGTGTCCACTCAAGCATACAAAACCTATGTTTTTTGTATCATGCTTGCATGAGCACACGTGTGTGCACATAGAAGAGTGTGTGACCTTTAACCCCTGCTCTCTTTACAGCGTCTCTCTCTGCAGACACAAATCAACCTGATCAATCGCTCCTCTTGTTCTCGATCCGCCCAATTATCCCTCGTTTATCCGCCATTATTTCCATGTCTACCTCCTCTTTCTCTCTCTCCCTCTCAATTACCATTCCGTGTAGGGGGCAATGCTTGCTGGGTAATGAGGGACTCTGGGCGTACCAATCTTATCTTAATAGCCTTAAAGGGCCACTCATTAACACAAACACTCACTCTGTCTCACACACACACACACACACACACACACACATCTGTCCCTGCACATCATGCTATAGCGAGAGATGGAGTGACGGGCATAATGGAGGCAGTAGGAGAGAGAGTATGAGAGAGAATGAGACAGAGGAGAGGAAGGGGATGGTGGGAGAGACGCGGTGAGGAGGGGGTGAGGCAGGCAGGCAGGGTGGTGGTGGTGGTGATGATGATGGTGGGGGGTGTCTGGTAAATGTCAGCGGTGTGTCTCCTGGGCCTGAGAGACGAGTTAGTGACAGGAGAACAATGGCTGCTGGATCCATTCAGAAACACAGCTGTTGTGAGTGCATGCCTGGATCCTCTGCTTAGCCATCAACTGGCACTTGTAAAGCCAGAGCTGAGCACACACACGCACACGAACACACACTAATAGAAAAATGCATGGCTGGCACACATGCAGCCGCTCTCAATTGTGCGGACACACAAGGTAAGCCCAGGATGTTATGGAGGATCAGCAGCAATGTGGACGGCTTAGTCAGGGCTGTCAGTCAATAGAGGCCCCAGTAGATTCGAACATGCGTCCTGCATACTCATATCTACTCTGCCACCGCTTCTTCTCTTCCCTCTGACATCTTAACGGATGAAGCTACATTTCTCTCGTTGTCAACAAATCATATAAAGGGACCAAAACCAACAATGATATTGTTTGTGTGGCTTTTACACGCTAAACTGTAACTACAATTAAACACTAAGTTCTATTGCAATTGCTCTCAACTGGTGGGTCGCAGTCCAAATGCGGGTCGCAGATCCACTCTGAATGGACCGCAAGTGACTCGCAAACATGTCAAGTTTGTGAAAAACAAACTTTATTTTTAAATACAGTGAATTTCCAGCACAGAGCTTTTATTTTGAAGTGCCGTTTCTTGCTGTAGAGTGAGTGAATAACGGACAACTACTTGAAACAGACAACAAACTAGCACGACAACGACGCCAAAAGCTACTATGATGCTGACTATATTAAAGTGTGTTGACCTTGAACTCATGACTAAGTAGAATCCTGGACCCTGTGGCTGGACCAGTTGGGAGCCACTGGAAGCATCTAGCGGTAAGGTTGGAGGACTGTGACTTCTCCCGTGTGCCAAGCCTGTGTAGAAGAACCACAGGGTTACAGTTACAATTAATGGGAAAATAAGTAATTAAATTATAGTTTCTGATCAAAATGTTGATGATTACAAAGGAGTTACACTCAAATGTGGTTTTTTTTATTGGTAAAAAACTTAAATGTAGAATAAAACATTAATCTAAAAAAAAAAAATTATCTTTTCCCCGTGCATTATTTCGGACGACTTGGGTCAGCAAAGCCACTGAAACAAATTTCAGTGCAGCACTTCTGCACTTATGTTTTTATGTAAGAAAAGTTACACAGCAGTAATGTGTGTAACAAAGTCAAATGTACGTTTGTAATATCAAGTAGTATAATGACACAAAATGTGTTACCTGACACTCTCAGGCCTCCTTAGTCAATATGTGGAACGTTTGATTCTCAGTTTCTGCACCTTTGGGGTTACCCCACCTATATAGGGGTGTCTCCTGCCTTACCTCTCCCCTTTTGCTGTTGTGCTCTGTGGGAGAGGTAAGCCATATTGCTCTTGCAGTAATTTCCGTGTTTTAGCACTGTTATGCTGTTTATAAGTTCATTTTTCAGCCTTAACGTATTGTAGAATTTGCTAACATGTTCCTGTGTCACTTAATTTGTGTAGGGGCTTGAGTTATCTGGTCGTAATTAATGGAGGATTTTGTTTTTACCTCTTGCTGTCAGAGTTGTCAGGAGTAAACAGAGATCACCTACAAAGATATCCACAGTCTGGGCCTCTTGATGAAAGGCAGACATCACTGGAGCCCATTAAGAACTTTTCAACATTACTGCCGAGTTTAAAACATTTCTTAGAAAATGTAATAAGTCACACTGCTTTGATAACATAATTAATACATTTGATAATTAATACATTTTCAAAGGGTAACTAGTAATCTAGTATTTTATTTAAAGAGAAACAAACACTGGATATAAAATCAGAAAAAGCTGAATGTGCATTGTTTCCTGTGAATTTTATGAACATTTACATAATTTTAAAACAGTGCAGGAAATAACACAAACTACTTTATAGAGAGAAAATGACTGACAGGACAAACATTTAATGTCTATTTCAGGGAAAAACACCAACTATAAACCCAAATAATAAAACAAATGTCAAGGATGATAACTTTCATCTCATCTCAATATCAAACATTATCATTATTCTTTTACGCTCTTTAATATGCTTTAAACTGTGCCTGCTTTGGTTCATTTTTCGAAAAGTTTTCTAATATATTGAAACGGGAACAAATTTTTTTTTGAAGTCGATTGAATTAATTGAAAAACAGACTTCATATTGCAGGTGTTGGTCTTTTAATGGGACTTGCTGACAATAAGTAAAATGTAGATCAGCTTAAGTTAAACTATGTCATCTCTTCTAATTTATTTTGTTACTATTTGGTGGCTAATATTTTAAGTGTATCATTTTATACCCTCGCAGAGCTGCAGAAACTAACCCATAGGCTTATTATGGCATCTAAACTCCATGCTGGATACCTCCGACCTCATTCTCTATCAGCTAGATCACTTATCGACTCACCACCTCTTATAACGGCAAGCTATCACCTCTGTCTCCAACTCTCTCACACACACACAAACAGTCATAAAGCAGGTCTGTGATGAAGCTGCAGGCCTCCTCACCTCCAGGGCTTCATTTAGGAGTTGTCAGAAATCACTTTACTCACAGAGGACAGAAAGCTCTATTGGCATGTCTGCTGTCTGCGGAGCAAATGCACCTCCACCCCACCACACCCCTCCCACCCACAAAGACACTCAGAAGCCATGCATGCTCACTGATGTGTGCTTTTTACACTTATTGTGGAATTCTCTGTCAGAGTGGGATGTGAACAAAAGCACGTCTGTCTTTGTCTAATTTGCATACGCCGTTTGGTTTGTGCAGTTGGTCTGTTGGGGTCTCTGTGTGTACCAAAGGCTGAGAGCTTCCATTGTGCTGATGAAATGTTTGCTTTAGAGATCAGGAGGCACAGATGAGACATCGATCAGCACTCATTAAACACCTCCAACTGTGGTGACACACATTCACATGCATGCACTCAGTTACATGAACACGTACAGCCGACAAACAGAAAAATTCATTAAAGCTCTGAATGTATTTGATCTGATTCCAGTCTCTCATACGTCGGCCTCCTGCCACATGAGTGAGTCTAAAAGCTTGTATTGACAGCTGACTTAAAATGCTTGTTGTCAGTAGACTTATCCATTAAGCTGTGACACTGCTCTCTCTCCATATAGACACGCCGACTGGCTGGGGCCTTAAGCAGTGATTATGGTGTTGGGCAATGGGAGCTGGGGGCTGCACCGTCATTAGTCTGGTTAATCAGAGCCTTGCTCCAGGTTAAGCTCCGCAGCCTCAAGAGACAGGCTGATGAGCTGAGAGCCGTGCCCAGCCTGCAGTTCTCCGGTCTGGGCTCCAGCGGCTCCCCTGGCCCCTGCCTGCTCCAGCCAGTAATCTATAACTCTCCCCTGGAGCACCGCGCGGAGGCTCAGCCTCCTGGACAACACTGACACACGATGCATGGTAATGAGACACACAGAATGACACACTGTCACACACACCTGTTCGCACACACCCACACTCACCGCTGATGCAGTGTTAGCAATCGTCACTGAGTTTCTATGAGTTTGGCTGTATTATGCTCAATAGCACTCCAAAAACAAGCGGGTCCCTCTGTGTTTTACCAGTTAGCTGTGACCTTGACTTAACGACCGATGTGATTCGACATCTAAATGCTTAACTACCCCCGTCCATGGAGCGCAATAATAACCAGCTCAGCAGAACGAGTGTATAATGACCACAGGGACTGTTGGGTTTTCAAACAGGAACGACCCAAACACATACACAACCAAATTCCCATGGGGCCACGAGGGTCTCAGCTCAGCAGGGACCCTCCAGAGAGGTGTACCTGAGCCAGGCCTGCCATTGGCCAGCCTCCTCTATCCAAGCGTCCCCTGTGAGCTCATTAGCCCCAATCATAACCACTTCCCTATGTCTACTTTACATGCTCCATCCATCGCCACCCTGCCACACACAAATTACACTCTCCATCAGGAGCGGATGGAGAGTGTGTGCCTTTCTCTGTGACTGCAGGAGTGCATGTGTGTTTAAAGGACAAGGAAGGTCGGAGAGCCCCGTGAGCCCTCGACATTTCCCAGTGGACTTTGCAGGCCCTGGCAGAGCGGAGAAAAGTGGGCAGGAGGCGGCGTGAGAGGAGACGACCGGGGGTGAAAAGTAGGTAGAAGGAGGTTAAGAAGTGTGTTTCAGGTGATGAAGTGGACGACCAGGTTCCAGTTCAGGGCCCCTATACTGCTCTTTTGTGCAGCGTGACCCAGATGGGTGGTGAGGGAGGAAAAGAGGAAGGAGGGGGAGGCGGAGAGAGATAAAGAAAGAGGCTTTTCATTTAAAAAATGAGTGTATGCTGCAGACACAGGAAGGACCCCAGAGAACCACAGAATGGGATGAGACAACAAAGAGCCCCATCATCAGTTTAGTGAATGGATCTGTCCATCTATCCCTTTTATCTCCCGCTACTCTCCTGTTTTTTTTTCAACATCTCTTCCTCTCTTAATCAGCCTCTCATTGTGCCATTAGCCGAACCTGTAGTCTTAATCAGAGGCTTGGCACAGACATCATTGCTATCCACTGCCCTTCTCACACACCCACACACACCCACACACACACACACACACACACACACACACACGCACGCGCGCGCGCACAGACACTAAATAAACACATTTTAATGCGACACCAATCATGTCATCTACTCAATGAGCCCTCCTCCCCTCCCTGCTGTAGCCCACAACCCAAACATAACACATGGGACGCCTGTCTCTCCCGTCCATCAGTCAGCCAACACACTGCCAGTCTAAAAATATGTGTGTGTGTGTGTGTGTGTGTGTGTGTGTGTGTGTGTGTGTGTGTGTGTGTGTGTGTGTGTGTGTGTGTGTGTGTGCTTTTTGGTGCGAATCCCAAGGGGAGGGAGAACAATTTTAACTCAGTAACCTGAATCACCTCCCATCCCAAATCTTCCCGGCATGAATACTGTACACACACACACACACACACACACACACACACACACACACACACACACACACACACTTGTGCATGTCAGTGAGTGTGTATTGATAATGGCCATTAGCATATTTATGATCATTGCCAGCCTCTTATTGTTTGCACGCTCCATTAATCTTCATCTGCTGCCTGCCGACTGACAGCTCAATCTAACAGGCCATCGCTGGGCACGCACACACACACACACACACACACACACACACGAACACACACACATTAAGAATGCATACTTGTACATAAAGCATACTTGCATCAACAATCGAGGGGCATTGTCTCACACACGCAGACACACACATTCAGGCAGACAACGTGATTGACATTCACCCCTATGAGTGTTATCACCGGAGGTTATCCTCTCCAGCTGTGTGGAGGTCTGCTCGGCTTCTCCCGTGCAGCGCTGTGTTGGAAGTGTGCACCCGCAGGCGAGTTCCTTCTGGGCCATAGGTGAGCGATGGTACCCACTGATCAGGGTGCCCCAAGCAGGCCTCTGCCTCTGAACGTCTGCCTGCACCAACACCAACATGTGCACTGTTGTCTATCCCAACCCTCCATCCTCACCATTACCCCATCCTGCCGTCACCCTGAGCCGGTCCCTACCAGAACGACACCAAACGCACCCTTCAGGCCAACGTCTGCAAAGAGACAAACACTCCTCAATCCTCAGTGCACGAGGTAAAAGCGCAGCAGAAACACCCAGGGTGCTAAACAGTGTCTGTGTATGTCAGTGTTTAATATGATGACAGCGTGTGTGTGTGAGCGTGCGCGAGTGAGTGCTTGTGTAATGTGCGCTCAAATGTTAATGTGTTTGTTTAAAGCCGGTGTGACTGACTGACTCACAGCTGATTACTGGCTGAATGAGTGCTGGAAGCGAGCCAAGTTCAATGGGAGGTCTGTTCTCCTGTTGCCTCTTCCTTTCTCTCTCCTCCCCTCCTCCTCCTCTCCTCCTCCCCTCCTCCTGCATTACCCTGCTGCTCCAGGAAGAGCAACCAGGGAGCCAGGATATCTGTGAGCAAATATGTGTGTGTTTGTGTGCATTTGTTTATCTCACATATACATTTATGATGGCAGATGAATGAAAACTTCTTTTTTTTTTTTTTAAATTCAGGGCTATTCAGCATGTTGACCTGTCTTACAGTTCAACATGTTGTGGAATAAGCTGATTCGCCCTCTTTTCAAGAGTTAGATGTGAAAATCAATAACATTTTCTTGTGTGTGCATCAAAGACGGAGCCAGGAGATGATCAGCTTTAGCTTATAATCAGACTGAACTGCCATTTTGTTTCACTTCATACATTCAGCCTGGCGTCGTGTTTCAAACGTTGTGAACAATGCTGTCCCTATACTGCCGATCGTCCTTTATGATGCCACAGACACAGTCAATAGATGGCACAAGAGGGCGGAGTCAAAAGTTTGAGACAACACCAAACATCTCTGCAGCCATTACAAACATCCTGACATTTTTCACTATACTATACACTCACCAGCCACTTTATTAGGTACACCTGTTCAACTGCTTGTTAACGCAGATAGCTAATCAGCCAATCACATGGCAGCAACTCAATGCATTTAGGCATGTAGACATGGTCAAGACGACCTGCTGAAGTTCAAACCGAGCATCAGAGTGAGGAACAAAGGAGGTTTCAGTGACTTTGAACGTGTCATGGTTGTTGGTGTCTATGAAAACAGACTTGATGGGAGAGACTTTGACCCATGCGTAAGGACATTTTGGTACAAACACTGTTTTATAAACGAGGCCCCTGGTAGTTTAAGTTAAAACATGATCTTTTCCATACCGCAACCAAGTGTTTTTGTGCCAAAATCTAACCACAAGTTCACCACAGCAGTGTTGAAACATAAAGTTTAAATGTATCCGCCACATAAAAATGTCCAAATGTAACGTATCCCTGGTTTGAAGACACGTACAATGCCAACATTTTTGGTGGCGATGGGGTTGGAACAACAGCTTATATTTGCAGCGTCTCATCTGGTTGCCTGGCAACTCCAGCAAGACTCAGTGAAGCCACTGCTCCCAGCTGTTGATCACCAAGTTATGATACAGACAGTCAGGTAACAATGTGACATTATCAAGTAACATTCGCAGACGAGAAAAGGCATGTGTTGTCGTCCCAGTTAAAATGAAACTAAAAATAAACATCAGAAGCACGCCATCGCTGTGTGGAAACTCTGATGTATTCTTAATCTTATCAGGAAGTTATGTATTTATGTATCAGAACAGAATGTGCTGCCCATGTTGTTGTTGTTTTCTCAGTGTTATCTTGTGTTGTTTCTTATCTAACTGCAACCCATCAACGCTGCTGGACATTTCCTCATAACTTTACATCTGAAACAAGTCTCCTTACATTTTTATGGATAAACCTCCTGTGAATTAGATGACGTGTGATGTATGAAATCTATGGACTCGTTTATCTTTAAGCTATAAGATGGTTTAAACCACAACCCGCAGTGTAGAACAAGTCGTAATGCTTCTCTTTCCTTGGCCATAAAGCTATTTTTATAGAGGCTATCTATAATATCCCACTATCAGAGATTATAGAAGTTTTATTATGATCTCCCGCAGAGAGAAGAGTTTTATGTAGCTTTAGTAAATCATTCCTTTCCTCTGTGATATCGGCTCCTGATACAGTTTTGTCCGTGTGAGTATAAGAGTTGTGCAGTGTTAACATTTATGAGGTGTGAGCTAATATATTTGAATAGTTTATGGAAGCAGTAAAGAGCCAAATACATAATTTGCTAACATGTACCATGTAAAACAGCTCTTAAAGATGAGCTGTGAATACAAATGCAGATTTTCTATTGTTTAAGCATATTCTATCATTCATGAGCAGGAAGACTCATCTCTCCCCGCTGCATTCATCCAACAGTAAAACTCCTCCTGTTGTGCAAAGTGTGAAAATATTTGGAGCAAGAACGAAGGCAGTTATATTACAGTAATGCACCTGCATGCATTACAGAAAATTGAGGAATATAATCATGTAGGCTTTGGGACGCTCTTTTAATTAGTCACTAATTTAAACACCCTTTAATACATCCAAGAGAAATGTCATGTTGGTTTGTTTGTGTTTGATGAATTAGGTTGAAAAACATTTTAACATATTGATTGGTTAAGAATACAGACACGCACTGAACCTGTTTTTGCTGCTGCCATATTTCCACACTGCACACCTGTGTTAGAGTACAGCTAACATTACTGTACAATGTTAGATGTATATTAGACGGCTTTGACTCAGAGGTAGAGCAGCTTGTCCACCAATCAGAGGATCAGTGGTTCAATGCCTGGCTCCTCAAGTCCGCATGTCAAAGTATCCTTGGGCAAAACACTGATCCCCAAATTGCTCCCATTGGCTGTCCATCGATGTGTGAGAGCATGTGAATAGTTACTGGCTTCTTATACAGCAGCCTCAGCCACGAAAAAAACCTTAATTCACTGGGCCGACTGCTGGCGACTTTTAAGGTGGAATGTTGACCTATGTTTTCAATGTATGAGCTGACATCGTGAATCCATCAACACACCTTAACTTTCACTGTGACAACTTTAACCATCACTTTAGGTGTTTTTTATTGTCTCCCTTGGATGACACAAACTTTTAGTAATGAGCAGATCTTCAAACGTTTAAAATGGACTATATGAACTGCATATATTCTAATCCTCACTTGGAGAAAAAAAAAAGCGTAGCAGAGCATCGTTCCTGTGGGTTTCTGCAAAACTAAACCCCTGAGTTTGCCTGAGAAGGACTAAATGCACAAACCTGATATTTTTAAATATCCCATGGAGAGAGACTCTCACTGCAGCCTGTTTTATTTTGTTCTGAAAATGTCGGCAGCCTCGTTCTGTGGACGGTAAATAACTCACCTAAATAAATTTAATTTCAGTGGACCCATATTTGATCAAATGTAGGAGTAATTTAAAGGTGAACTACTTAATAAAAGTCTAATAAAAAAAAGTCTTGCTATAATTTATCTTTTATACCCTGCAGCTTCTGGAGCTAAGTGGAATGGGAAAGTTTGAGAAAAAATGTTTTTGTTTCTATCTTGTTTATTTGCTAAAATGCTTTAAGATTCTTACTGCCACAGAAAAAACACAAACACTTTGTTAAAATGACTTGTAACAATTTTAACTCTGCATCACCCAATTTATTATATTTAAATCTGCCTAACACACACCATACACTGCTGCGAACACGGTCCACTACTGGCATTATGTTTAAATCTCATGTACATTTCTCCGTTTCAGGGCAATGAGTCCATGACCTGGTTAGTGTGCCGGAGGTTCAGATTGATGCATTAACACTAACTGTGTTTCTCTCATCATCAGCTGCATTTAGCCCATGATTAACTCCCAATCACATGGCGTGATTAAAAGTCACAGTAAAAATATTCCATACATATTTAATATTACACTAACAAGGAAACCAGCTCCCAAACTGCCAACAAAATAGATATACACCCATAACACGCACACACTCCCACATACATCTTTCCTTTCCTCGCCTGAAAACACACACCTAAACATTTCCCAGCTATCTCCCCCACACCCCGGTGCTGGCTAGGTGGAATTAGAAAACCAACCCTGCGGTCTCATTAATTAATTAAACACCATGTGCCAGTGGCACCTGGGTACCGGTTATCGCTGCCACTCAGACACACCGTGATCTCAATAACCACCCCACCACAGGGCAGAGGGAGAGGGGAGGCGAGGGGTGGAGGGAAGGGAAGGGACATCGATTCTTCTCTCACAACTTTAAGGCGAAGACAATTTCTTCAAAGAGCAAAGGAAACAGGAAGAGACAGAAACGAGACCTCAGACACCATCTTTCTGTGTAGGCAGTAAAGTGGGACACTGAATGGAGCCTGTTTGTGGGTCTTTCCCTCCCTTACAGGCTCCACGGGGCCTTTTTATCATCTTGCCTAGCGGGGCCCCTAAATCACTGCAGCTACGCCCTCCTCATCATCTACTCTTAATACCTCTGCATGAGGAAACACACACAAACACACCACCCTGCTGTCTGATTCTTGCACTGGTAGCATTTTGTATTCTTAGACTGTTCTCAAATATTTTTATGTGGTGAATAACCAGGTTGAATCCTTTTATTTGCTTAAAAAAGATCATGAAATACACACTCTAGTAGTCAAAAAGTGTTTCATTAAGGGTTTCAAAACCCTCAATAAAATCTGGCTATAAAGGGCCATCATGTAATCCATGTAGGCTACAGCAATGTGGGGTCCATCAGGTCATGAAGGGAACAGCGGGACGTTGGTGCAGTGTTTAGCATTGTCACCTCACAGCAAGAGGGTCCAAATTGTTCCAAAATGTTTATTTCGTGTTTTTATTTATCATGTTTTCCGGTCTGAAGTATGCTCATGAGGATTTTTTTTTTTTTTTTTTTTTTTTTTTTACAACTTGAGCTCATAAAAAAGGTGCCTACCAGAAAAAGGCACTTAAAGGTCTAGAGAAGGGTTGCCCAAATTTGAACCCACAGGTCAAAGCTCAACTCGGCCTGCGGGTTGTTTCTGGTGGAAATGTTTAAAAATAATTTTTAAAACGTGTAAGATAAATTGGTGTTTACAACTCTTAATTTTTGTTTACAATGTTTCTTCAGATAGTAGGATCCCTGGTCATTAGCACCCACTGCTCCAATCTCATGTCCCACACTCCTGTCCAATCCAAAACACTGCGGTTAGTTTCAAGGTTAGCGGTTCAGTTTATTGTCATTCAAACGAAATTCATTACCGAGATCCAGCAGCGTACAGAATAAAAAGCATTTAAGATAGACCTATAATAAATGATGAGATAACATAAAACCCTATAATTAACAGAACACCCAGTTAATATACAATAAAGAAAACACAGGTATGGATACTATACACCATTTCTGCCAATAGATGCATCTAAATCCTCACAGTGGTCCTTGACGAATCTCATGTTGAATCTTATTTATATATGTGAAAGATTATGAGCAATTAATTAGCAACAACAAATGTTTATATGTATACATATATTTCATTCTACTTGAACACATCAGAAATCTCAGCATCACCTAAATTAAACCAAGGCCACCTGCACTAATTGGATCTGTAGGGACAAATAATTTTCCGCTCTGAAAAACAAGTAGTGTCACTGTCTTTGCATTTCAGCTTCTGAAATTGACTCTGAAGAAATGTCTGAATCAATGTGAGGAGTGGGAATAACAAACTCAATGCAGGTCAACCACACATTGTAAACAAACTGAAGCAAAGATCAGCATAATTTACTTCTGAATGACTGGCTCACAGTGAACCTGATGGAATAATAGAGCACATATTAGATTAATAAGTAACATATTAAGCTGCCTATCATCTTGAATAGTTACAGTCAAGGCTATCTGTGACTAATGACGGCGTCTCAGCTGTTACACAACCTGGTTACAGCCTCCCAATAATTGGAAAATGCACTTCAGTCCAGCGTCTCTTGACTTCAGCTCACAGCAACAATGGACCTTCTGGGAAACTGGAACAGCCTTTTTTCTCAAATGACATGGCGACAGGTGAGTATTATCTAATATGTACAGAAATCTTTAACATGATGCAGCAGTACCTGAAGTCCTGGTGAGGTGTGTGCATCTTTAGGTTTGCTGACCAGTTTAAGAAGAGGGTTTTCCAAAAAACAAGAAACAAGAAAACTGATAGCTTCAGCTTTATGTGTAACTCTCAAAAAGGATTATAAATGTCCACACATCCAGGCGATGAACATGGCGCGCTGGACGAGGGGTCGTGTAACAGACGGAGAAACAGAGTTTGCACACCACACTATGCTCCCGTGAACATATATTTAATTGCTTGGTAATTATTCAATTAAATAAATGTTCATCTCTGTTTCTTTGTCTTTGTGTGAATCTCAACATGAGTTTTTTTCCATACTGAGTCCAGTTATTTCAAGATTTTCTTTACTGCTGCAGCTCAGTTTTGCTTTATACTGTCTCACGTTCACTGTCCCCTTCACTGTTTCAGGTTGGGCCTCAAAAACAGTTAAATTATTTTGTCTACCATCTTTCAATTTCCCAGATTTCCATCCTCAGTGTACATTTCTTCTCATTTGAACTCTGTGTGTTAAAATAGGATGTATACACTCTAAAAAATGACTCATGGGATTAGAGGATAAGCATTTAAAATTCAGTTTTTTAAGTGTTTTGGTGAGTTTACAAATTATTTTAAGAAGTGGTTTAAATCAAAAACAATTTTAACATTTTTGAGTCGGATGAACTAAAATAAATTAATCAGAATATCTTGAATAAAATAATTTGACCACTAAATATCACAACTTTTATATAAATGTTAAATTAGTTCAACTTAATTAAACCTTTTGAAGTCAAAGCAAATTACCTGTGTAATACTGACCTGATTGAGTTTGGCAAATTATAACACCGGGTTGAAACTTCTTAAAAAGATGCATGCAAATTGTTCCCTTAATTTGTTTAAGTTGAACCAGTGGATTTTTTTTCAGAGTGTGGACTCAAACTTTGCCCTTGTTTCTTTTAGGTTGATCCAAGTGTGTCCACAGCAGAGATCGGAGACATGATTGAGTTTGCACACCCGTGGTCAGGATTGTCTCTTTGGGGTATTTATGTTGGAGACGGCCGTGTTATCCATTTTGGAGTGGGAGGTAAAAAGCTGCTGTATGCATACACACTTAAACTTAAACACTTACACCAGGTTTATTTGATTGAATTTTTTATTTTCACTTTCTTTGTGTCTCCCCGTGATTGTAAGATGAGAACATGACACAGAGAGCCTGCCGCAGCTTCCTCCAGCAAATGGTTCCAAAGTCGAAAGGTGATCGTGTTCTGAGGAAGACCAGGATCTGCACACAGCGCATTACGGAGATCAAAGTTCCTCCAGGAACTCGCGTCAGGGTCAACAACAACAAGCACAACCTGGTTCCGTCTCCGCAGGAAATGATGCAGAATCGCTGCGAGACCTTTCTGCACCAGGAGTTCAACTACGACCTGCTGAACTTCAACAGCGAGCACTTTGCCACGTTTGTTCGATACGGCAACGCTGTCTGCGACCAGGTTGGTTCAACGTCACCTGAAAGAGAATGGGCCTCATGCAGGAAAGCAACAAATCATCTTACTGTTAAACGTCAATTAGTAGCCCGGGCTAATATCTGCTTAAATCACTGAAATCAATGGGCCTATATTTGGGACAGGGCCACACCGGGTTAGTAAAGGGGACTGGGTGTTTAATTGAGGTTTTACGGCATTTTTGTTTGTATCCACTGATTTCTGGGATTCACCAATATTTAAACAGTGGTCGTTAGCACTCTTACCAAGACAGGAGAAAAACATCTCATTTTCAGTCCACAAATTGTTACCCAACATAAGGAAAGTTTTAAATGTTGAAAAACATAAAACAGTGTACGAAAATCATAAAATCTGATTTAGTTTATGTTTTAGAGTAATTATGATTGGATTATTAGATTGTGCACTAAAGAAATACTTCTATACTCAGTCCATTGATCCCAATTTCTTTTAATTTCAATTACCGTGCATCTGCTGACCAGTGCTGGAAGTACATTACTCAAATTCTGTGCTTTATAAGAAATTGGAGGTACTTTCTACTTCACTCCACTACACTTAAGAGGGAAATATTGTCCTTTACCTCCACTATAGTTATTTGCTAACTTTATTTACTAGTTACTTTTCAAATTAAGATTTTTGCACACAAACCATGAACATCTACAATCGCAGCTGAAACAATTAGTTGATCGATTGGAAAATCAATTAGCAACTATCCTGATAATCATTTAGGTTGTTTTCCATGCACAAACATTTCATGGTTCCAGCGTCTCAAATATGAGGCTTTTCCTTTTTAATTATTTTGATTGATGAAATTGATTTTAATGTTTCAGTACTGAGGACTTTTACTTTTTATATTTGGATACATAGTACAAAAGAACATCTCTAAAGCTGGAACAACTCTGAAACTCAGAGAGCACATACCTTAACGACTCTGTAAGGGTTTAAAGCCTGTGACTCCGCACCAGTCCAGGGTCACAGCTGGGGAAGCCTCTTGGATGAGAGATGAAACGTCTTCAAGGAACTCAAGCAAGTCCAGTTGACATACCACGACAACGACATAGCACTTAGGATTCCCTGATTGTACTTACATACTTAATCTTAAGTCATATTTTCAACACAGGACTTTTACTAACACTGAAGTATCAAGTAAAGGATGTGAATACTTCCTTCACCATGGTATTTAGAGCTTCACAAATCTTTTGCCATTGCTGGGTTTTTGATTTTCCTGTAACACCAGTACTAAGACTCTGGAAAATCACGTTTACTTTGTTAAACAGTGCATTGATTTCACTGCTGCAGAAGTTCTTCTTGTTACAGCCTCTGTTTGGAGGCGTCTCTTCAATTCTTGGCCATGTGCCAGAGTCCTTGCATGCGGCACAACACCTGCCCTTATACAGTGTTTAGGGATCATTACCTATGCTGATAGGTTACTTACAGTCAAGTGGGGTTGATCATTCAGGACACCTGGTAAGAGCAGATTTGGATGGTAAGACATTTGGAGCATCTGGAGTTGGGCACTTATTTTTTTGTTTTAAGAGAAAATTAAGAGAAAAATAACTGTGAAACTTCAGAGTATGTTGCTGCATGAGGCTCAGTGTGTGGTAAATACCATACTATCCTCCTGAGACCCGAACTTTTGATTGGTATTGGTATAAAAACAAGTTTCAACCATTAAATTTGATCAGGTTTTGGACCTTGTCCACTTTTGGGTCGAGGTCAGCTGTAGACTGACTTGGCAGAGATGGCTGCCATCTTGTTTTCACATGGATTAGTGTATTGTGCTCTTACTAGGGCTGCCTCCTAAAAGTCGACCACATTAGTCGACCAGAAAGGTCATTAGCTGGCAAGATTTCATTAATCGCTTAGTCGCAGATAAAAATAAAAAATAAAAACAGACACAGGAAGAGGCCACGCTCAGCAGTCAGGACAGGAGTCACGTTACAAATCTTTCCCTTCTTCTGTAAATATCCAGTCTGATAATATGGAACAGTTGATCATGTTAGTGCAGGGCTACCCAGAGCTTTACATCTGTCCCACGGACGATAGGTCTACACACTTACAAACAGCGCCTGGAAGAAGATCAGCTCTGCACTCAGGATTTCAGGTAAACAGGTTATGATACGGTGCTTGTTATGGTTGTTTAGCAACCTCAGACGCAACCTGCTGCCGCGCTCTTGAAAGCTGGCACAAAAAAGACACCAGAGTAGCACAGTTTTCCAGGGCTGGTGCCTGCGGTTATTCCACAGGCTAGTTAATAACATGTCGGGCAGGAAATCCAAAGTGTGGGATCATTTTGAGAAGGTGAAGGACGAACCCAAGGTGATATGTAAACTCATCTTCATTGGTCGACTACAAACATGACGTATCATCTGAAACATGGAAGTAGCTACATGCCCATTCGCCCACAGCGTCATTAACAGGCGGCTCGCTCAGTGTGTGACGTGCACTTGTAGATAAAATATAGGCCTATATTAATGAAGGTTCATTAGTACGGTTTTATATTTCTCTGTAATGTAGCACAGTGTTAACAATGTTACTGATACTATTCTTTCTCACACCTTCAACTCAAACCATTGTGTTGCCCTGCCTAAAATATATAATCTAATAATTAAATTAATATCGTAAACATGTCGGCGACTTGGCGACTAATGGCCCTAAATGAGGAAAATTCTTAGTCGAGGACAGCCCTAGGTCTTACTGCCACTAAATTGCACAAAAAAGTGTCCAGGAATGAGGACAACAGGCCGAAGTTACGCAGAATGAAGCATAAAGTCCAGTAATCCGAAACTGTAATGTCCTCATGAGGACACAGGGTCTCAGGAGGCTATAGCTAATTGGTAATTTAATGTTCCTATTATTCATTTATTCATGTATTTATTCATTTATTTATTCATTTATTTATTTACTCTTTTTCAGATTCCTTTCCAGAAAAAGAATGGGGATACAACTCAAACTCTGCAAATGATAATGACACAACGGATGGAGACAGAAACTTAAGATCTTCTGCGGTGCCTCCCGCGTACATCGGTCACACTGACTTTGTTAATAAGCAAAAATAAAACTTCTTTGCTGCTACATTGTCTGAGAATGTTTCATTTCACAACTCAAGGCAAAATCAAAGCTGTTCAATGAAAAAGAACAACAAAGATGGCACAACATTAACAACATTTCCGTGCCTCAACACTCACCCAGTAAATCCTTACCAAAGTCTATTAAAGGCCAAAAAAACTTAGCAACAAAGCAAACCCCACAAGAGTCAGGAAAGTATGTGTCCTCTTGTTTATTAAGACTTCAGGAATGTCAATAAGAGCATTTCTATACAGTAGGAGGGCTGAGGAGGCCAGCGTGCAGACACAATGACCTTCTGCTATTCTCCTCGTTGATAATGACCCAGACAAAGCCACACTGCCCATCAACCAGACCTCTATTAAAGCCAAACACTCTATCATCTACTAATAACCTCCACGCTGCAGCAAGAGTCATGAACAGGCCAGCGTCTTCTGAATGCGAGGAGGGGAACAAAGCTCTGGGCGGACAGGAAGTAGTGGAAAGCCTCCTGTTTATCGATCTGTGACTGTGCACCGGCACATGGTGGTAACTACATTCTTCTTCTTCATTCCGAAAACACACAAAGACAAAGACCACTGTCGCAAAGTAACAGAAAAAAACATACACAGTGCAAAACATTTCACTCTAACAATCAATCCTTTTGGTGCGCTCATTTGCGAGGCTCTGGGTTGCAGCGCTGCTACATACACACACACACACACACACATTATTGCACACACACATACACACTTGCAGGTGTGGTATTTTTCCAGAGATAGGGTATGTAAACTCGTTACTCTTTTCTTAATTGGTATAGAGATTCCGTCCTTTTTTTCCTCTCAGCAACCCCTCCAGGGGAATGCTGATTGATTGTCCTCTGAGTCCTCATAACACCCCCACTGCCTCCCTGCACACACACTGCCGTCCCCAGTCGTCCACAGACAATCCACAGTTTGGTAGAGGGTCATTTTTCCACCTGCCTCCTCCAGCTTTCACATCACTCGCTTAGCCTGACAATGTACCCGTACAGCTGGTCTGAGAAGGCCTGAAGAGAGAATTTATCTTGTACCCTCCTCCTCCCAGCTTGTCCCATGTCCCTGCGGAGCTGCGGTTCCTTCACGAGCCTCTCCATGGCCTTAGAGAAGGCATCTGCCGTGGGCTCGCACAGGAAGCCCGTCTCCCCGTCTGCCACGCTCTCCAGGGGGCCCCCGGAGTTCACCGCGATAACAGGGCAGCAGCAGTACATTGCCTCTACGGGAACTATCCCAAAATGCTCTCTGCTCGGGGTGTAGAGCACGGCTGCGCTGCCCCGCAGCAGGGCCACCTTCAGTGAGTCAGAGGGGGAGCGCAGGAAAGTGACACAGTCCTCTATGTGGATCTGTGCTGCTAGCTCTTTGAGCTCAGTATAATGTTGAACATTCTCAGTAACTCGGTCATCGTAGCCCCCCGCCACCACCAGGTGAATACCTGCTCTCTGGCCGGGAGGAAGGCTGCTCCTCAGGACTGCGAGAGCCTCCAGAGCCAGCCCCAGATTCTTCTTCCTCTCGTATCGGTTGAGAGAGAGAAACAGGCAGGAGGTTCCCTCAGGGAGCAGCCCTTCCAGGCCCTGTGCTTCACTGGACTGCTGGTCAAAGGTACCCGTGTTGAGGGAAGGATAGAGGACGTCTGTCTGGACTCCTGTTAGACCACGAAAGGTCTCTCTGAAGATGCCTGCGGTGAACTGGCTGTTTACCACAATCTAAGAGGAAGTACAGAGAGATTAGTTTGTAAGGATCTCACATATGGAACAGGCATTTTAATTTGCTATGAGTAGGATGACAGCCCGCGGTCTTTGGTTATCCTAAAGTCTAGACTAAAATCGAAATGTCATTTTCTTTTCTACCAGAGCCCTGAGCTTTTACGTCAGCTTGCCTGCAGAGATCAGGCTGTATCGCATTTTAAATAATCACTTTAGTTTCTACAAGCTGTTAAAATTAATACACCTTATATTTTGATTTATGCTATTGCACAGTAGTTTCAGCAGCATCAAAAGCCAAACTCAGTCAGGAGGTGAAACTTTACTTCTCTTAACCTGTTAAATGACATCCAGGTGAGATAAATATTTCTGAGTAAACAAACTGTTTCCAAACTTCAAACACTGAGCTTTAAAAACTTCTTCTTTTTTTTTAACTGTTTTTTCTCCTTGAAGGAAGTCTTTAACAGGTATCCCAGTAAATATATAGTTAATCATATGCATGATCTATACCTATGTTGCTATAAACCTGTGGTTCTCAACCAGGGGTTTGGAGACCAAGAGGGGTCCTTGAGGTAGTTCCAGGGGTCCCCAGAAAAATGGGGATTTGTTTATTTTCATTATATGCAGGAGCAGTGTGTAGAGTTTAGTGGCATCTAGCAGTGAGGGTTGCAGATTGTAACCAGCTGAAACCAGCCAAGTGTGAACTCCCGCTAAGGATTCCTTAAGTGTTCATAGTTTAAGGGGTTTGTTCTGGGAGCTGAATCATCAAGAGAGGTCTCTTCCTCTGTACCTGCTCCCTCTGTAGATATAAATGGCTTATTCTAAAGGTGACAAAAACTTTCAGGTGATCAAACACTAAAGAAAATATTACTAGATCACCCTCATTCCTACACACTGGACCTTTAATTCACTTAGGAAGTGAAGAGGAGGAAGAGTCTCCTTTAGACCTGAAATCTGGCCATTCACAAAATCTGTGAACAAATTGACACAGCATGTTCTATGAGGGTCGTTAAAACCCTCAGGTCACATCATAAGCATCTTCTGAAAATCACATACAACTACTTCAGTTTGTTTCATTAATATATAACTTTATATATGACATTGTTGTATTTGTACTGTATTTATGTGTATTTTCTTTACATCATTTTCTATCACCATGATATATAAATTAGCTTTTCCTTCCAGATAAAACAAAATTATAACAGTGACACAGTCCTGCCCTGCAATCAGATCATCACACCCGACAGAACAATGCAGCCTTCAGTCCTCAGCCGTTACGTACCATATCAGCCATGCCAGTGGTGCGTTCCTCCAGCCAGTCGATGGGAGCGCGATAAAGCTTCTTCAGGGCTGACTTTCTCTGGGTCAGCAGCTGGTCTGGGAAGTGACAGTAAAACAAAACCTTCTTCCTGCAACGGGACAGTCGCAGCACCGGAATACACACTGACACCTGGGGTGGAACGAAAGAGGTACAAAACAAAAATGTAAACCTTATATACGCCTTCACATTAAAGAAAGTCAATGTTACAGGGGGAAACACATTATTTCAGACTGCTATTCCAGTCTGCCAGAATTTGTACCCCCCCAACATAATGGGCAGATGAAGCCTGATCATCAAATGATTTATTTTGTGTGTACTTCAGATAATACTCTATAACCTCTGTGAATATGAACAAGTTTCCTCTCTTCTAGCCAATGTTACAGGGGGAAACACATTATTTCAGATTGCAAATTCTGGCAGACTGGAAAAGCAGTCTGAAATAATGTGTTTCCGGAGCAGGTTGGCTGTTCACAGTAAATAGAGAACCAGCTTCATAGTACGCAGAGTTAACCCTGAAGTAACCTTGCTAACTCCAAATCCTGCTTTGTAGCACAGGCCTCAACTGCGTATATCGGTATAAACAGCTCATTCTAAGGTAACGACAACACATTTTTTATTTTCAGGTGATTATACACTACAGAAAACATGCTGACTGCATTCTGTTTCTGCCAATATATCCCTCTAAATCCTACACACTGGACCTTTAAAGCGTAAAGAATTTATTAGTCAATAACAAGTTTAGAAATGTATGACATAGGCTAACATTTGGTAATACAAACTGACTGAGTCACAATCTAACCACAAACAAAGACAAATACTGCCTGTAAAAGCTCTATGTGACCTTTGCAAGACATGTTTTGGTTGACTGCGGTTTTATTCATTTAAGAAGTGATGTTTCTTCTGCTGTCTCACTGTAAGTCATTCTAAATAACGAGTTTTCTCTGTCCTGTAATTATGTGTGAGAGAAAGGTGTCACTTGTGCGGATTTGTGTGGGAGACAAAACAGTAGAAAATAAGCAAGGGAGTGTCTGCTTCATGGTATAGTAAAAAGGCGTGACACAAAAAGGGAGATAGGCCCCCTGTAAACAATGGAAGCTATTCTCTGAACATCAGAGACAGTTACAAGATACAGAAGGCTCACAGGGACTTAAGTGAGTGATGACCAAACAGACAGATAGTAAGTTCCTGTATGACATGGCTCACCTGATCACAGAAGACGACATCATACTCCACCCCGCTGAGAAAGACCAGGTAGAGGGCCACGTAGATCATCCTCAGGTAGGCACAGAGGGCATGCAGGTAGCCAAACACGCTGGTCGGCAGCCAGTCGCCCACACATACCTATTACATGAGTAACAGAAACATTGTGTGTGTGTGTCTTCTGAATTTTGTCTTTGGTGTGTGTATGTGAGGGACAGTATTACACAGTAAGGTGCATGTTAACGTACCACAGGCAGCTCTGGGTCAAGGGTCTCCGAGAAGCAGTGTGTTGGGTCGTAATGGGCCGTCCATATCTGCACGCTACATCCTTTAGACTTCAGAGCAACAGCAGCATCAACCACCAGTCGCTCTGCTCCACCAATACCAAGGTCTGGATGGAGGAACACCACCCGCGCCATCCTGCACACAAGAATGTATAAAGTTCAAACCGACACTCTAATATCTTTTCCTACAAGACAACACTGGTTTGAAGACGAGGTTTAAATTTTCGACATACATCGCTTTATCATGTAGAATGACAGATGAGCACATGAAGCCTGTAGACAGTGCTAATAATCCCAAAATCAGGAGTACAAACATGTAAAGAAAGTGACTGCTTTAACCCAACACACATCACAGAGTAAATTCATTTTTAATGGCTTTCAAATAATCTAAAACTTCATAACGGCAAAAGCAAACAACCCTCTCCAACACAAGTAACCAGAGATTTATGAATCTACTCTCTCGGGCCAGTGAGAGAAACTTTTCACTGCTGCACTAATAACAAACGTGAGGGAGTTGTTCTTGTGGTTTTATAGCATAACTGAAATCCTAACATTTATCCTTTGAGGTACGACTGTGTCACAGAAACTGTGCCTAATAAAGATCGACAGATTATCGTCTGCGATATTTAGCATTTTTACGATTACTGGAATGGTTATTTTTTCATCCGATAATGTAAATTAATCGAAAAATTCGCAACTTTGGCTATGATGCAGCGGCTTCTCTCTGTCTGCAGAATCCACTCTGTTGTCCCTGATTGTGCTTATCAACACTGAAGGCAGCCACGCCACAGACAGAGATGAACACAGAGTGGAGCTGCTCCTGTTAGATAGAGGAGCTGTGTGTCAAACGTAAGACATCAGATATTACTGAACGAGTTAAACATCACAGTCCAATATGATGCAGTCGCAAAAATACCCAGTGTTTCTGCTGGTAACGTTCCTCCATTAGTCTAATAGGAGTTACTGGATGAAAACTAAATTGAATGGGTCAGGAAGAGGGAGCGAGACTGCCCAAGGATGCGGACAAGAGATGTGTCGAGTTCTAGCTTAAAAACCAACAACAGTTGAACAGTTGACATTATTGATTTTTTGACACCAGATGATGTAAAGCAGACTAGCTAATGCATACTCAACCCACAATGTACCCGTTCGTATTTCTAATTTTGCACCTTTGCTTAATGTTGTCGCTTTTAAATCATGTTGTATTTGTGTTGAAAGAAAACACTTTTAATGCGCAAACTTATACCGTTTTAGCTCGTTTCGCGGCTCCCGGCTGCATCCGCCTCCCTCAATACTGAACCAATTTTAGAACGAGTTGTACCTATGAATCACACGCACACATACACTCGGGGAAATAGGGCCCAGGTTGAAAAATACCGCAGTTATCCTTTAATTGCACAATGACTGAATATTACATAGATTATAACATATTGTACTTCATGTCTTCATCTGCTGGTGGGCCATCACGATAAGAGTATGCATTGTAATATGATGGTGATTCCACTACAGAAAAGACTTCATGATCACTAAAATAATGGAGTGTCAATATCGGTATCGGGTATCGGCCAAATGAGTCGTTACATTCGGATAACAGCAAAAAAATAAAATAAAATAAAATATCGTGCATCTGTAACTCCAGCAAGAGTTGTGGAGTTTATATTTGTCTGAATTCCGACACAAGGGTTTCCATTTTATACAGCAAAAGCCCCAAATATCGGTTATCAGTCTTTCTGATAACTAATAATCTGTATCGGAATCGGCTCTGACGAAACATATTGATCGACCCCTTGACTGTAAACCATTGTGACTATCGTTTTGTCACTGAATTTGCGGATAAGAAGTCAAACTGCAAACAAGAACAGACATGACACTTCTAACGTTAATTAAAATAACAGTTTGACTTTAGAAGTTATCCTCCTTGTTTTTAACGCTAGCTAACTACCAGAGTGGTAACACTTTGGAAGCTAGCTCATGTAACGTTAGCTAGTGAAATTACGACCCGTTTTAGCTAAATGTGCAGCTGTCTTTGTGGCTAAACATATCTATATCTCCGTACAATCTTCTTATAATGCGTTGATGTTACCTTTGGATGTTTTCACTACCTTGTCCGAGTTTGTAAACCCGTGATTATGCTCGTACATACGCCCGTTGCAGCGTGTACAGCTGTCATGAAACTCTACCGTTCGGACGCCATGTTGGCTCAAATCATCTGTCGCGATCAGGCTAATCGTGCTCCGTGTTTGAGCCACAATGGCGCCTGTTTCTTACACGTAACGGTCGCGCTTCCTGTGAGACACGTCTCCCTCTGAAACAAAGCGGCCCAAAAATCTGCCTTTGAATTAAAGCACAAGTAAACACATAAATTCAAGTTTTTAAAATACTGCGGGCTTCGCAATTATGTTTTATTACACTGACGCAAAAACAAGCCTCTAAAACAATGTCTGTTATTGTGTGTTTTGTGGTGAATGCGATCAGCCGGTCAGGCTTCTGCTCGGTCTCCTGCGCTGGTCTTGTGTTTCGCAGTCGTGTCCTTTTTAGACAATCGTCAGCTTTCTGAGCTCTCCTCTCAAGTTTTGACCAATTCACACACCGACTGTCTGCTCTTCATTTGACGTGGACATCAGCTTGAAGACGGGCCCAGGGTTTCAGCTCACATCGGGACAAATCAAACAAAATGGTAAGACAGTCTGCTCCATCTCAAACTCTTACTACTGTAGAAGCTAACGAGCTGTGCTGCACTCATTTAACGGCAGACATGAGCTAACGTTTTGCTGCCTGCTAGCTAGCATGCTAGCGTTAGCTCGTCATATGTGGACGTGGCTCTTTTATAGCTAGTTAAACAGTACCAAAACTTATATGTAAAGCTGGCACAGCTTTAGATGAATGAATTATACATGTCCCTGAATATATCTGGGTGAGACTACATGTTATCACCAGAAGCTGAAAGCAATTAACAGTGTGGATTTGTAGTCAAGGCCTTTTCCATTAGTCTGTAACATTAAAAAAAATAGTATCAAGATAATAAACAAAATGAAAGTTTTCAATCATTATTATCAAAACTATTGTAATGTAATAGGTTAGTTGTAGCTGTGAGAGTGTTTGGAAGTGTGTATGCATGTACAGGTGAGTGTCATTGATTAGACAGCTGTCAGAAGGAGATGAATCCTTTCCATGTGTACTAACTCTTGTGTCTTTACTTCAGCCTGGACCAGCAGCAAGTGCAACCAATGTTGGGGCATCCAGCCGATCCCCAAGTAAAACAGTGGCTCCCCGAGCAGCAGGCTCCACAGTCAGACAGAGGTACATACACACACACACACAGTCCACCAAACTTTTACCTCTTCTCTTTATCCAGTAGAAAGACGTGTAAAGTCTTTATAGGTGCATAGTAACTGCAGTAACATGATGAATGGAAATTCTTCCATGTAGGAATTGTTTGACGAGTGTAAAAATGATGTGAATCTTTTGCCACAGTCGTCCAAGTCGACAGATTACAACCAATTTGAACATCTGTTTTAGTTGGACTTGTTGCAGGGCAGCTTCTCAACCACATCATCATTACATCAGGGAATATCTTTTGGTAGTTCACCCCTCCAGTAGAGCTCAGAGACAAGACGCACCCAAAGCTATTGTACATCAAGACACTTTCTCTTTTTTTTCCATTCATTTATCACACATCTGTATATTTGCCACCATTGTGAAAAAGTAGCCAAACACAAGTGATAAGTTATGTGGTCATCTCGTCTCTATAATTATTTCCCAAACACCCCCAGCTTTGACCCCCACCTGCCCGTGTCATCACACTGTAAAGAGTGATTGATGATTTTCAGATAGTCCGTCCCCTTGTTTTTTGTGTGCCTTGTGTAGATCAGAGCGGCAGATAGATGTTGTGCTGTGGGCTTAATCAGTGTGTAATCAGAGGCTCGCTGTTGCCTTTCTCATTATTACCCATTACTATCGCCCGCTTCATTACCTCATTAACCTCCGTTTAATCTCATCACACGAGTGAAGCGGCCATGAATCACTCCGCTCTTTCATCAGCGGCTACGATGTTTAGTTACAATGTGAATACAGTGTGTAATGGCATTGACTGTGATGGTATTTGATCAAAATGTTTGGTTTAAAGAAACTGCTGGACGAGTTAAAATGGTCAGATTTTCATAAACATGTGTCTGTTTTTTCTGTCTTTGAGTACTTTGTAACATAATTGCCCCATAGGAAAAAAAACAATATTTAGTAAGGCATTTTAACAGTTTAAAATCAGTTTAGTTGTCATGTAAAGCCTTTGATAATGACTTACGTTGAATCACTCAAACAGTGTTGATATATTCTTGACTTTGTGTGTGTTCCACAGGAAAGCGACCAGCAGTGGTACACGCAGCGGTGGCAGGACCACAGGATCGGCAGGCACCGGCGGCATGTGGCGCTTCTACACAGAAGACTCGCCAGGCCTCAAAGTGTAAGCGTAGTTTATAAAAGCAGAACACGGGAACACACACACACTCGCAAACAAATTTAGCCTCTGACATTTTTAACTTCCAAATACATACTAATTCTCAGGATTTCCGATCCTTGCGATCATTAGTGTTATATATGCTTATCAGGTAGAATAGGGGGAAATGTTTAACGGCAGGAAATTGGGTAGACGTGCCTCCGTGGTGAAACAAATCATCTCTGAGCGGTGGATCTGCTTGATTTAAGTGTGTGTGTCTCTATGTACACACACGCAATTATGTGTGTTGGGAAAGCACACTTTTTAGAAAACTCTCAAACTCATAAACTTCTATTCTGCAGCACCTAATATTAGAGGAGGCGTCCTGTCTCCTGGCCATAGCTGGCTATGGTTGATCGATGGTGCTGTGGTGGTTATTGAGTGCATCTCTTCAGCAGTCGAAGGAGGGCAGACTCGCCATACAGTGCTGTGTATCGAGTGTGTGTTTGTTCCTGCGTTAGACGCCGGCCTCAAAGCTTCATTAAAGGATGCACTCTGAAAGGTCAACTCAATTACAGCCTTCTGACAGGGAGAGGAGGGGGCCGCTGAGGAGACGGTTGGCATGGCAATGCTGCTACTTAGCGATGCGCCCCTCCACCCCACCCCCCACTCAGTCCCTCCTTCAGAGATGAGAGCCCCTCCTTGTTTCCTAAGCTCATCAATAAAATCAGCCACTCCACTAAGGTTCTCGCTCTGGTTGGGGTTCAAGCAAATGATGGGATTTTGTGTGTGTGTTTTGATCAGTATCTCTTTGTTGTGACAGCGGTCCGGTGCCGGTGCTGGTGATGAGTCTGCTCTTCATCGCTTCGGTCTTCATGCTGCACATCTGGGGGAAGTACACCCGCTCTTAAACTCCGCCTGACGACCCCTGACCCTGCGCCTCGGCTTCTTAACTCATTGGACCTGGACCAAACAACAAATGAACAACAACCTTTCTCCCCTAGTTCCCTCTGCACTATCACTACAACACACAGACGTGGTTTTTTTTACGCAGCCGTTTCAGTACATGATCTTTACCTGCACCGATGTTGGTGTCCAACCTGTTGCTTTTGCCCCTTCTAAGTTTTTAAGATCTGGTGGGTTGAACTGGAGGAAGCCATGCTAGCCCACCTCAGATGTAATGTCTGTGTGTGTATGTGGCCGTCTCTCCAAGCAGCAGCAGCAGCAGCAGTATGCACCCGCCACTGCTGCGTGAAGGTTCAGCGCAGTGCTCACGGACATTGTTGTTTTCAGGCCCCGGCAAACATTTCTTCTTGTAGCCTGAATTGCATTTTTTTTTGTGAACAGGATTTGTACAAATGTAATTGTAATATTGTACAATAAAAAAGTAAAAATCAATGTGTGTGTTGAATTTTAGCTTCATGAGTCGGGTGTGTGATGTAAAGTATGACTGACACTTGCAATGTACTTGACTGAGGTTTGTAATCAATATTATTTTTAGTTTGTTCACCTTTAAATGGCTCACAATACTGTGTGTATGCTCACTGTGTAATTAACCCGAGTTGTCTTAAACTAAACATGTCATCCTATGATTCAACAAGATTACACAGCACACACATATTTGATAGCATATTATTTGCATGAGCAGACAAGCCCAGACTTGTCTTAATGCAGCAGCTTTAAAGGAACACTTCACCCCAGAGTGACCATGTGTATATCAGTTAGTGTGTGTTATGTTAAATCCATGAAGAAAACTTATTTTATGCCTCCATGGTGAACAGAGAATATACTCAGTACTTCCAAAACAGCTATTTTTGCTAAAAAATTACAATCTAAAACAGCAGCAACTGTGTCATGCATGGCCAAGTAGTGTGTCTGGTTACGCAGAGTTTAAACGCACACGTGCCCAGGACACGAGCGTGCTACTTGTGGATGGAGGGGTTTTATATTGTAACATTTTGAACAATATAATCCAAGTCTCATTTATCCAGCCGTGCACTCAGTACTTCCCAAACATGAATTTTCACAAAAAAAAAAGTTACAATATGAAACACATCTGCCTACAAATAGTGAGCCCTGAGGGTGCCTTAGCATGCATGTACGTATGAGCTCCACTTGAGCGGAGTTCAAATACGTGTAGTGAGGCACGCCAATCAAATTGTATTGTTTTAGGAAAAAAGAATGAGTTTGGGAAGCACTAAGCAAACGACTGGATGAATAAGATTTAAAGTACACTGTTTTGATATACCATAAAACTTCAATCAGTAGCCCAGGCTATGATTTGCTTGAATCACGGAACTCAGCAGGTCTATATTAGGGACAGGCCTTTAATTCCTTTCACACTGTTGCTCAGCAAAGATCGGGAAATACAATCAAATTTGTTACTTTACTTTTGATTCTTTTGATCGGTGGACCCTTATAGACTAAAGGAATATAAATAACTTGGTAATTGAGTAATAGACACATACACTGACATTATGACAGCTTCAGAGGAAGGGAGTCACCATTTATTTTTTGGTCATGCAGGTAAATCTCAATGAGTTATGGTCTTCTCTGGTGCTCATGGTTTCAGTAAAATGAAATCACCAGAGCTAACAATGTGTACCATGTCCATTTAACATTAGCTCAAGAGGGTAGTCAACAGCCCGGTTTCACACATCCGAAGAACTTCTATAAAAATTAACTGCTTGGCAGCTAGACCAGGCGTCTAATTGAGACAGGCCTTTAATTGTCAAAATGCATAGCTACAACGGGCTAGTAAAAGGGACTGGGCTTTTAATTTAAGTTTTTTGGTAGATTTGCTGTTGTGACCCCGTATACTTGAATTTAGGAGGATTGTTCGCCCTTTCTGGATTCTCCGTTCACTGTGATGGCATGACAGAAACACAGTTTTCTTCACGCAATCTCTAACAGGGTGAGTAACTGATAAAAAAAAAATGGTCATTTTGCAGGTGAAGTATTCCTTTGAATTGGCGTTTAATTGGATGAAAGTGTAACCATACCTCCGCAGAAATTCAAAGGCATCAGCCTCCAACATGTGCCGCCTTTGGGTTTATCTTCACCACATCTACTGAAGCTATTTTCTGACGCTTTCTCAGTTATTACAGACAGGCAAAATCACTTTATGAAAAGTGGTGGATAGTCTTCATCATTTCAAACATCAGGAACTTTATGTACATTCTAATTATATATTAGTTTTTCCGCTTTTCACTTGGCTGTCCATAGGAATTTGGTTAAATTGAGCAAACAGTCAGCTGTTCTAGGAAAAGCATTACCTGCATATACCAAAGCACATTACTAGTTGTTTAAACTACTCTCTAAAAAAACATTAAATCTAGTTTTAATTGATTTTTTGTGCCCCAAACTGCCTTGTTCAAACAGCCTTCCAGACGACATCAGACTCTATTTCAGTAGACAGCTTTTAACGAAATCTAAAAACCTGTCCTTTTTAGGCTTGAATTTTTGTGGCTTTTATCTTATTCATTGGTATCAAACCTACCTTTGTATTCTTTCTGTGTGTGTGTGATTTAATCTTATCCTGTCTTTTATGTGTATATTCTCATTTTATCATGTAAAGCACTTTGAGCAGCACTTGCTGTATGAGCTGTGCTATACAAATAAAGTTTTTATTGATATAAATCTCAAGGTTTGCACAAATAAAATCACTGAAAAGAGCCTAAATGTTCTTCCATCAGGATTTTGCTCGAGTTTTTCAGTGTTTTCCTGAGGGGGGCGCTGCAGACTATTTTCTGAATATCACCGGCTCAGAGAATAACAACATATAACTGTCCTCACTGAGAGACGGCGTGAACACATGCTCTGTGTGGTGTTTTGTTTTCACCTATATATCATTACAATACTATGTAACATGTTTGTGTAGCCACACACCATCTGTTTCATGCTCAAACCAGACTATTTAATGTCAAGAAATTCACTGTAATTGAGTGGAAGAAAAATGAACTGATGAGAAACAGCTTCAGATTTGATGTGTCCACATTAAGTTAAACTGTGTGGAACCTTCAGAGGAATTTATGACATGATGTTTGGTGTAAAGCTGCGAGCTGCCGGTCGGGTGTTTTGTAGTGGTGGAAGTAGTTCTGGCCCAACCTGCATCACCAGGTTACCTGTGTTGAATATGAAACCACCAGCTGGCTTGTACTTGTGCTCCTATATGTGTGTGTGTGTGTGTGTGTGTGTGTGTGTGTGTGTGTGTGTGTGTGTGTGTGTGTGTGTGTGTGTGTGTGTGTGTGTGTGTGAGCGTGTAGCTTGTGTTAAACGTAGCATTCGAATCCTGTTCATTAATTCATTCTGTTGCTATGGCTCTGCTTTCCCACAGGCTTCCAGTGTTCGTGGCAAACTCAGGCACAACTGCCACATCACTGTCCCTGTCGTCCCTGTCCTACACACACACACACACACACACGGACACAGAGATATGCTCACAAACTCCGCGGCCCAATTCAGGGTGGCACAACACGGCAGTGAGCCAGAATAATTCAACGTAACAATTAAATATGAAGGAGCTGTGGTGAAGCTGTCCCTCAGTGTTCAGGAGTCAAACAGGCCCAGGCAGCACGTGGAGCGCGCCACACTGCTGCAACCTGTAGTTCCAAACTCCTCTTGACACCATCTATACAAGTCAACTCAGCGTTTCATCAAGGGGTAGAAATGAGGAAGAATTTTTAATTTCCTTACAGAGCAGAGTGCTCGGTCTTTGTGTTGTGGACAGACAGACACATCGATAACGCTTGTAAAATATTTTCTGATTTGATTTTTGTACTCTGGTGTTTCTCAACTTTGTGCTTGTTGGTTTTTAAGATATGAGTGTGGGTTTTTTTGTTGCTGTTCTTACTGCCAGATTTCATCGTAAAAAGAATATTAGCAAAATACTGATCCTTAGAAGCTGATATCAGAGTCAGTGCAACTTAATTTGATGCACACAGGCTCCCAGGAAGTGTGCCCGGCGTAAAACAAAGGAATTACAACTTACAGGTCGTCACGTGATGCCATGGCGCCCAAAAAGACACATCAACTTATATTTGGTTTCTACCATTTTTTTCCTCTGTTAAAGGTTTTTTTTTTGAGGGGGATTTTTTTTTCTTATCTGCTGTGAGAGGCAAATTGTGATTTGTGATATTGGGTGTTATAAATAAAATTGAATTATATTGAAAGAGACGTATGAGAAGCGCTGTATTTCTTTTCACAACCTCTGCAAAATGACTCATTTCACTATTAAGATTTGATCCATTCAGTCTGATAACATTTTCTAAGTCTATAGAAGTCACACTTTTTTCCCATTCAAGTTAACAGAGGGCTAACTAGACTTCCAGCTAAACCGGAAGTCTCTAGTGCGCTCGCTTTATAGGTCCAATGAAGCGGAAGATCCGGGGGAAGCCGAACTTTTCTGGTGTCGTGCACCACTGAGCAACTTTCTAACGAATGAACGGGGCCCGTCTCCAACTATAGACTGCATAATAAAAATGGACGACATCATGACAGCTCCCAAAAAGAAAGTCAAAACATTTCGATGGCCCCCGGTGGCAGGTTGCAGAATAGAACATAATATATCTTCATTGTGTACCACGGGTGGAAGTTTGACTTCGGCTCACCAAACACAAAAGAAAACATTATAAATGCAGACAAACAGTCAGTAAGAGAAGCAAATAGATTCATTACAAAACACTTAACACATTAAATTCTGTGGTTTCAAACTCAGCATGGGTCATAAACCCCGACCCTCCATGACAGCAGATAGGACAAACTAAAAGATCAAAGCACACTTCAAAAATTTCAATGTTGTTCTAATGATGCTGACATATGTCCACGTTTGGGTTTTATTAATTAGTTGAAACTATAAAAAGGTTTGATGTAATGATTGACAGCTTTGTGTGCTCATGATCAATGGTGTTGCTTGCACTTGGTCGTACAGGTGTATGAGCAGGGACTAAATGACCAAATGACTAAATGATGTCATCAGCCAAGATGGCAGTGGCCATTTCTGGGATACTTTGGCTTTTTATACAGTAGGATGAAGTGAAAACACGTTGCCCGTCTTTATATACAGTCTACGTCTCCAACACTGTATCCAGTTCCCTAATACATCGATGATTACACCTCACTATAATCGCCGTGTGTGTCCTTTAATTCCTCAGCAATCACCCACAAAACATTTTCATATAGGTGTCATAGAGGAAGCAAGAGGAGAGTTCATCTGCGTCCGTGTTAAGTTACCAGACAAGAGAAGTCTACACTTCTCTATTCTACATAAATCATCCTGAACATCCACATGAGACATGACGTTTGTCCCGTGGAAAGAAAGAGATGGGAAGAGAGAGAAACAAAAGAAGAGAAGCTTTCTTTAGAGCACTTCCTCTCTGTGTCTTCTTCACCAGAAACCCATATCCTGTGAAGAAACCACACACTTTTACAAGGGATGGTCCCTACATAGAGAGAGGTGAGCACACACTTGTGTGCACACACATTCACACTCGAGGAGACCTGCAAATAGGTCACATGTATTTTCTGTTCTACATAACGCATGCTGCTCTGTGGTTTAGCATGGAGGAAAAGAAACTGTTGAAGTCAGTCCTCTGTAAGGCTATGTCACTCTCTCACTCATCCATCACACACGTGTTTATGCCCAGAGATGTTGCACCCTGCAGGTAAGCACAGCTATCAGGATATCAGGCGCAGCAGAGGGCTTATGATTTTAAACTCCTCTTTCCTTTTCAAAGGCTGCGCAGAATATTCCTCCTTCAGAGGAGTGAGAGCATCCAGTCATGCACGCACGTGTGTCAAGTATGTGTGTGTTTCTGAGCAGATCACACGGTTGGTAAAGCGTGGAATGAATCCAGAGGCGGGTGGAATCGATCCACGCTCAACGACGAGTGAATCCTGTGGGATGTCCCAAAAACTGTTGGCTGGTTGAGGGGATGTAGGGACACCTGTGACAGGTTCCACACTGTGGAATGGTATGAAGCTGTACACAGGACTGTGAATGTGATGTGTTTAACATTATATGGTGTAATATACAAGTGCTGCCAGCGGTGGAATTCAGCTCCTTTGAGTAAAAGCAGCTTTAAAGCAATACTAATTTATTTAAAGCTGGTGTAGGCAGTTTCATTTTGGCTTTACTGGGCAAAATCCCATAGTAAGATCTGAGCATATTGTAATTCAAGTGGACTGAGAGAAAACTAGACTTCTACACCTCCTCTTGGTTCTGTTTTCAGACTCTTCTCCAAACGCGAGTCTCATTCAATGGCGGAGAATCCTGCAAAAAAAGTTGCTATTCCAGTATCAACAACAACTGCCTACACTGCAAAGCAAACCAGGAGAATCTAAAACAGAGTGTGACAGAAAACAAAACAAAACACATGTCAATATCGGCAAAGCGTTTCAAAGATGAGGAGAAAATGAGGAGGAGAAAATGAGTTTCGCCTTCTGCTACCCAGGACCAAAGGCTCACGACTGCGGCTTCAAATCCATGTGTATGTAGCTAACATTAGCAAGAGCCTCAAACCATCACGCGTCCACCGCCTCACTCCCCGCCGCTACAGATCATCTCTTCCGGGATGAGAGCAGGCAGCAGCTCCATAGGGAAACACATTACACATATTACTGTTAATGTGTAAGAAGTGTCTTTGTAATGTTGTTGTCCATGTAATGGTAAAACAGATCATTTTATACACCATATGAAAAGCTTAATCCATCAAATAATGCATATTTAATGAGTTTATTGTATGTTTTTCTTGGATAACTGTTTCCTGCAGAAGCAAAGTAACTACAGTGATTACATTAATGTAGTCGAGTGAAATCAGAAGATCTCTTTTGCTTTATTTTGACTGTGCTTTTAATTGTAAAAGTATAAAGTTGCATTAAACAGTTATGCTTTTTGCAAAAACAAATACTTTACCTTTTACCGCAAGATGCCTTTTGCATAGCTGTGTATTTACGCACATATTTTAATCACTTTTATTGAAAATTGTTCTTTTGTATTCTTTCCTATTCTGCATACACGTCTTACTCTACTTCTACTTGCTCACTCTCTAAACTTATATTATTATAGTGACTCAAAACACTTCCAAAGTGCAGTAACTGAATACATTTAGATAGTTTATCTGTTACTGTCCACCTCTGATATTCAGAACACTGAAGGAAGGTTCACAGCATGTCATACATGTTTAAGTGATGTATGTCAACATGTGTTCATGTTGGTCCGGTCACTATGGTCACAAGACCAGTGATCAGGCTGTGATTAGTCAGTGTCACAGCAGCCAACTGGAGCAACACACTGCTAAGCGATCAGTAGCAGGTCTTCTGAGAGGTGACAACTTGTTCACTGTAAAACAATCTGACTTTATATTCTGCATCCAGACCACATGGTCGCTGTCATATGAAGCGTATGTGGGTCGGGAGGGTCAGAGGGAGCTGGGACACAGAGACAATTTGCGAATGTGTGTGTGCCAGCTGGAGGCTCCCTGATCTTTCTGGACTCTCCTCCAGAGAGAAATAAGAGAGTCAGAGTCGGAGCCAAGGCTGAGTCTGCATCTATCAGTACCTCATCTCCCGCTCCCTAATCCTGTGTGTGACACACACTCACCTCGTGCTTTATGCATGAAAGACGAGCAGCGTGAAGCCCATTCACCCTGCAAAGAGGTGACACCATTATAGGAAATAGAAGTCATAATAACTGCTTATATTTCTGTGAAGTTCTGTTGCATCTGCCCACGATGCCTCCCAGCACAGTCGTAACTGATAGCTGTAGTCTTTTGGCTGCATATTGTGTCTTTAGTAATAGTATTTAAACAATAATTGTAATCAATAAATTCATTACCTGACGACTTCCTCTTCAAGATAAAGCAGCTATAATCGCTATTTTTATGATAACATTACTACATTACATTACGACAGAATTACCCCTACAGAGATTTAGCACCTGAATCTGCAGCTCTCCCCAGCTTTGGTGAGTTTCAGCTCATTGTTTTGGTTGTCAGACCCACAGCTTTACCGTTTTGATTGATTCTCACCGCTCTGATGGCATCATTTTTAGCAGGCAGATGTTTTCTGTAAAAAAGCTCCAAAAACCTACTGTGCACCATCTGCTCAGCAGCAAACAGCAGACAGCGACTAAGTGGGGAACATAATGGAGCATTTAGCAGCTTAAGAGCCAGATATTTACCCCAGGAGTTGGTAGAGACCAAGCAACAAACTTCAGTGCCTAAAATGGCTTTACAGCAGAAAAAAAACAGTTTCACAGCCTGGTAAAAAAAAATGCTTTCCATCTTTATATCTAATATCAACCCTCATGACAACTGTACAGGGCTGAATTTTTATATAACTCACTCATTTACATTTAAGTTACACATAATTAAGGCCGTGGTCGCTTTGAATGACAATCTGTCTGCGGGGTGTCGCTACAGCCTGTGAGTCAGATCCCCACATTCTTCCAAATATGGTCGCTTTCTGGCTCCAAAAAACCCCACACAGCGACAGCAAAAAAAAAAAAAGAAGCCAAAAACAAGGCTTCAAAACGACAGTCCACAACCAATGGGTGACGTCCTGGTGACTGAGTCCGTTATTTTCTTCCAGTCTATGGTGGAGACCAAAAACAGAGCTAAAAGAGAGTGAGTACTGGACACACAAACACAACTCCTGATAAGTGCTACTGCTGCTCTGTGTCTGCTGCTGGATGTATAAATATTCGACTGTGTGCCATAATGTTTGCCACGTCAAATTAAAGGCAATAATATGTCAGTGTGGTGCTCACAACTTTTTGCTGCTGCCCCCATGTGGCCAAAAAAATTCAGTTATTGCAGGTTTTTCATGTGCTGACACTCACTTTCATGCCTGTTGTGGGTATTAATCTAAGAGAGCAAACAGCTGACTAAAATCACATCTTATAACTAATACATGTCTACTATAGACTGCAAATAAATATTTTCAATTAGAGTCAGTATCGGCACTAAACACTTAATTCAATTTTTTAAAATCTCTTTACCTTTACTAGGCACTTTTTAAATACTTTATTTTAGATTGACTGTACTCGTATTTATTTGTTCATAATTTTATTTATTTTATTGATATATTTCATAGATTTTTTTTATTTTTTTTTTATTTAGGTATTTTGCCTTTAATGACAGGACAGCTTGGGGTGGCCCTCATGCAACACAGGGCTGCAGGCTGGAATCGAGCCCATGGCCACTGCGGCAAGGACGCTGCCATTGTACATGGGATGCCTGCTCTACCCTCTGAGCTACTGGGCACCTCCATTGCAAGTTTTATTCGTCTCTTATTCTGCTCTGCACAAATGTACAGTAAAATGACAGCAAACCTGAACTGATTTCAATTTAACTGAATAAAACTGAGTTAAAAGTTAAAAAAATAAATAAAAACAGGATATCTAGATCAGTATTACTGATTTATTGTCTAGAAAAAGACATGCAAATATAAAAAACATTATTTGAAAGCCTACATTTAAATCTCGTTTTTTGTATAATAATCAATTAAAACAATCTGTTAAGTAAGAAAGGGACATGAAAAGAAAAGAAAAAGACATGTATAAACATATTTATAAATAGTCAACAATCAAGAAATGGAAATTGATATCTTGTGGAAGGATATGGCTCCAACAGTTGAGGTTAAAAGCACAAAGGAAAGAAAACAAATATACAGAGAGTTGAAAGAAATGGAGGCTGAGCACAAGCAAGAGGTTAAACAAAGAGAGAAGAAGAGATGCAAGGTGCTGGAGAGAGATATGAATAACTACAGGAAGATGGAAACAAGTGGAGACAGTCGATGGTGGGAGAAAACCAGACGACATCGAACAGGTCTGTAGCAATATGTGGAAAGAATTTAAAAGAATGGAACAAGGTGGAGGCTCAGCTAAAGATGAGAGCTGAATGAAGCCTTAAAGGAGTGGGAGAGGAAATGAGCAGACAACAAACACAGCACGGGGGATTGGTTAAAATAAAAACAAAATACAACAGTAGAATATACTGTCATGTCATGTCACACCTGTGTGAGTTTAACATGTGTGTGTGTATACGTGCTGCAGTGTGTGTTTTGTAGGGCAGAGGCGTTACGATAAGGAGAATCCCAGGATGGAGGCCACGTTGGTCTCTGTGACCTTTTCACACACATCCCCTCCCATCCGCCACGTCAGGCCTGGTGATGCCCCGTGTGACTGCCACAGGCATGCAGGGCCAACTGGGCTGTGATGTCATAAGCATGTGTCCCCCAGCACTTACACCCCGACCCCCCCACCCTCCACCTCGTCGCTAACTGCCAGCCTGCAGCAGAGCGGATCAGACTGGACCCTCTGGCCACGGCTGGACTAATTTAAGGAGGAGCAGAGGGGGGAGGAGGGGGTGACACCGCTGTGCTGAGTGTCTCAGGTGTCAGCCTTGTGCTTTCTAATATTAAAGACACTTGGCTTGTGTGTGTACCCATGTGTTTGTAAGTGTGTTGTTTATGTGCAGTGTATTTTTAGGTGACTGTATTTTCCACTCCTTGTGCAGCACTCCGGGCAGCGACCGAGGGGAGAGGTGAGGCAGAGAGGGGGGAGGTTGCACGGTGAATGTGGGGATCACCTGGCTCTTGTATGATAGTGGTCCTCATTAAAATACACTGATGTGGTGCGAAAGATATTCTGAGCATGCTCTGAGTTTATTCAGCACATAATTCTCTGTAAATAGTTGCCATATTTGTTACATTCCTCTTGTGTTACTGCCTAAAACAGCGCTGGGCTTCTTTGCTTTCATTCCGTTGAACATCATAAACCCACATTAGCAGCAGAAATAGTCCAAATAATGACGTACACTGTCTTTCTTTTTCTTAAAGACAGAGCCAAGACCGTTTATCTGTGAGTCATATTTATCACTTTCTGGGCCGGCTCAGAAAATGTGCTGCACTCCTAAATCGAACACTTCCCGAGTTACATATAAATAAAACAATATTCTGAGATCAATATCTGAATGTGAAAAGCAAAGGTGTACTTCTCGGCACACAGACAAACTCTTGGTAAAACATTTTGCTGAAGAGCTGAATGGGGTGTATTTAAGTGTATTTTTATCTCCCAACATATTACATTGCCAGATTTATGACTTTGGCAGGACTCTTGTGTGTGTACATGCTGCAGATGCATGAACTGGGTGTGGTGGGTCATTTCTTCTTATTTGTTTTTATTGGAATATTTTCTCCATTGTTAATAACAAGGTGTTTCATTGATGAATGCCAACATTCCCACTATCTCCCTCTCTCTCTCTCTCTTTATCTCCCTCTCTCTCTCTCTCTCTCTCTCTCTCTCTCTCTCTCTATCTCTCTCTCTGCACCAGGCGTGGCGGTTTTGTGGTTTATGATTTCATAAGCTTTCCACAGGATGCACAGCAGAGTTTCAGCGCTGATGAATGAGGAAGGCCCGTCACACATAATGAGAGCAGCCCTCAGTCACATGTCTGCTGGACAGACATGGAACATGACGCTTTTCATATAAACTAATAAATAACATCACTCACTGAATACAGTTTCGGATGATTTAACATCAACTTCCTCTGCTGCCACGCTTCCTATTCAGCTAATTGCTTTCTAAATGGCCGTAACAACAGCAGTTAGTGAGTCTCCTCTTGAATTAAACTGGCAATAACTGATTTGTTGGCCATTTGAGGGCAGCGGAAACAAGCTGTAAACAAAACACACAACACAGAGAAACATCAGCATTCATCTGGAGCTGTGTTTGTGTCCAGCTGATCAATGTCGGTCCAACATTTGCTCTCTTTTTAGCTCCATTTTTGGTCTCCACCAACTCCTGAGGCAAATGATACGTCTCATTTGCACTGGAAAGTTGGAATTCCCAAGTTGCATGTCAGAAATTTCAGCTGGAACACCCCCCGAAGTCAGATTTCTATGGAGCTACATTAGGGTCAAATGTTTTGTACTTGAAAAAATACAATTTGAAACTGAAAATTCATGTGTTGATCTTGAATTTTGAAAAATACAACAATGTATTCAAAATAAAAATAAGTGTATGAAACGTTTTTTCAGGTTAAATATAATTTTGATTCACTTGATTGATTCACTAATTTATTTTCATTTTTCACTTCCATATATATTTTAACATTTGAGGTCTTATTTTTTTCAGTTTCAAATCTTATTTTTTCACTGTCAAATCTTTTTTTTTCACTTTCAGATCCTTTTTTTCAGTTTCAGACTTTTTGTGGCGTGGGGGGCATGGCATTGAGAGGGGTGTGGAATCATGAGTGACAGTGCCTTCAGGGAACGTAGGAACTAAAAAAATTCTGACTCAACACTTATATGCACCATATTCATGTGATTGGCAGTGTAAAAATTGATGCCAGTGACAAACTTCCATTTAGAAATCTGTTTTAGACAGTACTGAGCACCAACTGTGGTATAAGAGTGATAAATGATGCCAGATTTTGCAGTTCAACAGCCACATTTTAAGTGCTGATATGTCAGATTTCGCCATCATCGCAAGCAAAGTGAACGCAGCGTAGTGTCCACTTTGCTTGCGATGATGGCGTCCGGTTGGTCGGGTCAGTCTGCTGGAGGCCATACATCCAGCACACAGGTGGGAAATGTTAACTAAGTTTTGGGAAATCATAACAAACATTAAGGGGTTCCCCCTGACCCCGCCGGGCAGCGTTACATTATGAGGGCAACCGGCCACGTATAATGCCGACGTTAAAGGACGCCTTTTTTTGTTGGTTTCTGACGCCACAAGTCAGTGCCCAAGCGCCAGATTTTGACGACTTCAGAATGAGACTGGACTGGTTTATAAGCACTTCTTATTTGTGTTTCATTAAATAAATCATATACAAATTTGTGTCCAACTTCTATCTGTGGACATGTTGCTACTGTGTTTGAAGGGCTACAATATAGTGAACTGCGTTGTTATCAACTGGTATTGCTAACAATAGCTAACCTGGCATGGACTGGTATTGCTGGTAATAGTTTCCTGACTTATTCTCCGACCTCCGACTTCCAGTATGTTCAACACCTGGTTAGCTTGCTGCTAACGTTGTCATTTGGTGCTGGGCAGGTAGCTCAAAGTGGGTTTATTAAGAGCTTTTGTCTCAAAACAGCTGCCTACTAACCTGGAAATCCAGATGCCCCGCCCCTAGCAAATTCAAATTTGCTCTCCACAGGGATCTGGCCCCAACAAGCAGAGATGACAGAGGCGGGCTCTGGTAACATGATGACGACAGCGCTGCCTTTTTTGCTGTTTTGCCAACGGGATACGGCAAAAGCATAATATATCAGTTAGCCCCACTGTTCAGCAAACACATGGGGCTTAGTGCAATGAATACGTCCTTGTTTTTTGCTGTGATTTGCCATCGAGCTATCCAATTGTGTCCTGCAGCATTTGAAATGCCTCAGTTAGTGCCGCTCCTTGGGTAGGAAGGGTGTATCGTGAGGGCCAGACTCAAAATCTTTCTAGATTTGAGTCTGGATTTCCAGGCTAGCTGCCTACTGCATCTGGAACTGACACTGATGAGAACGGTGGCAATGAACCACAACAGAGAACAAAAAACAATGAGCTAAAAGATGCTGTAAAGGCTGGGAAACTGCAGAGCGGAGGTAAATTCTTGGTGGGTTCATCACCACTAACGCCCCCTATTATATTATACATAATAATTTGAACAGCTGTCATCAAAAAAAAAATTTTAAGAGTGCAGTTTTAAAGATAAATAAGCCAAAGGCCAAGTCAGGTAACTGTCAACACTATATCGCTATACACTATATCATACCTTTCATGCTATCACATTTCATTACGTTATGCTTTGTTACATGACGAATAAAAGAAACACTGTATTGTCTATTACATGATGAGATTCATGTAAAATTTTCACAATTCCAAAAATAAATAATAGCAGCTGTGAAAAGCTGCATTAAAAAAGTAGTTTGTGTAAGTTTTCTTCTTGGCCAGAGGTGCTTTGAGGTCACCGCCGGATGGAATAGTTGAAAGGAGTGGCGATGGAGACGAGTCTGTGATCATCTTCCAATGTATTATATAACAATGTTTAATTTCCTTATCACAACAACACCCACTTTTCAGGTAACTTGATTTGCATATTGCCCATGTTCTTTTTGTTCTGAGGCATGTTCATTCCTTCGTAACAGGTCTGTCAGGGCAAGTCATTGCATTTCTTGTCTGTGTGTGTGTGTGTGTGCAACAGGTGAGGGTATATTATGTAATCTTAAGTGTTTAGGGAGTGGAAGCACTTAAGGAGTGGAGACATGATGTGAATCGGGTTCTCATACTATGCATACCCCCAGCTTCTAATACAAAACCCAGCCAGCCTGGGCCTGGAGTCCGATAAACGCATGTATATGTAGATGCAAAGAGTGTTTGTGCAACCCCTTTTTCAAACGATAGTTTCATTCTCAAGTCTCCTCCAGCCGATGTCAGCGCTTTCCTAACCTCTCACCCAGTGTCTTCCTGTGACCTGGTACGCAGCAGCCGCAGTCTTGACACACTGCCCTGACTTACACATCCTCCAGAATAGTTACGTAAGCTTTTCTCTCTGCTTACAAGATGCGAGAATTTGCATATTGGTCTACAATTTGCTCTTAAAGGGACAGTTCACCCAATAATCAACAACACATTTAGTTTCTTTTACCTTTAGTCGTATTTATCAGTCTAGATTGGTTTAGTGCTTCATCCTCTCTTCCCTCCCTCATTGCTATTGAGTTTTTCAAATGTATTTTTTGGCACTTCGAGCACCACAAGCCGAGTGCCATCTAGTTCCATTATATTGGGGAGAAGGCAGACATCTCTATCTATCTCGATATCTCCAACTCTCAGCAACTCACACCAAAGCAACCTAGACTGATAAATAGCACTACAGGTAAGAGGACAATATGTAATTTAGATTTTGGGGTAACCTGTCCCTTTAATGAGCACATACTGTACTCTATCTTTCACCTGCTTACCTTCTGCAGGTCTGAGCAGGGATTTCCCTCATAACGCAAATCAGCAGTGGTGGTGGGGGGTGGTCTGTGCATTTGTTCATGAGTATGGATATGTATGTGTGAGCGTGTGTGTGTGTGTGTGCGCGCTTTTACACATGTCAAAGCTGCAAGCGGTAGTGAGGATAATAACATAATGACAGGCCAGTCCTCCAGTCATAATTCCCTGGCATAGCCTCAGGGTGAGGTGTGGGTCTCTTGACAGGGCTGGTGGTGTACCTGGAAAAAAAATACTGATAGGAGCTTATTCTTCTTCTGTTACCTGACCTATCGTAACCTTCTTTGCTTTCTCTTCTTCCCTCCGTCCCTCCTTTTCTTAGAGTGTCGGAAGAACTATTTAGGTCTTTGTTTTACTTAAGCAGCTACAGCACTGTAAAATACTCCATAGTCCAGCATTCAAAATAGTCCTTCAGAAAAACTGTGTAAGTAGCTACTATCAGTAAGAAGTGCTCTTGTAACTGATTTATCGTTATGTACCGTTTACACTGATAATGCATCAATGTTTTGAGGTGGAGCTAGTTTAAATTATTAGTTTATACACATTTTTGTTCGCTACTCATTTATAGAATAATGCATAGGATCCATACTAAAAACGTACGCACCAACAAAAGCCAAAACTGGTGTGCGCTAAAAAATATTTTACAATTTGTACAATCAGGCTTCCACCTCACCATCTGCCTCGCCAATTTCCTGTCTCCAAAATGTTCGTAAGCGTTGGTCAAAGTTTCTCCCATCAAGTCTGTTTTTATACATCACAACTTTTGCGTGGGAGGTGGCGTACACCACTTTCAGGAATCGTTTTGTGTGCATGCACTGTTTATAAATGAGACCCCTGGTCTGTTTGTTTTGGAGAGGAAGACAAGTAAAAACCTCCTGAACGATTAACACTGGAAGGAATTCTGACCTGGAGAAGTTTCAGCTGGTTGCAATCTGCAATCTTCACCGCTGGATGCCTCTAAATCCTCCAGAACCTTACAAACTGTTCCTTTAACTAAATTCCAAAACTGAAAAATTTTACTTGGGTCAAAAGTGTAGTATTTCCCTCTGAAATGTGGGAAAAAAAAAAAAAAAAAAAAGCCAAACATACTCAAGCAAAATACAAGTACTTAGTTACTATACACTTCTGATTTCTTCCTCTCTGTCCCTTCACCTCACCTGCTCTGAGCTCCCTCTTCCCCCTAAATGTTCACTAGTTGCTTGCATGAATACATTTATGAGAGGAGAAACAGGTAAAACAAACCCAGAGATACAATCCGCTGGGGGAGAAAAAAATGCAGACTTGCAGATTTTTCTCACAGAGATTTGTCAGGGTGAATGAATGATGAGTGGGAACAGACAGTAAACATGACAGTGGGAGCGTGTGTGTGTGTGTGTGTGTGTGTGTGTGTGTGTGTGTGTGTGTTAGCTCCGAGCATTGGACATTAGCTGTTTCTTTATGTATTATTAAGAAGCTGAAGAATACATGGAAACACAGGAGATCGACTTGTTTTTCTTTTATGAGGCTGTTTCATATTGATGACTCTTCTGTGAGTCAGTGATTTGTAGCCAAACAGAAATAACTTCATGTTTTGGGAAGTTAACACTGACCTTTCGGATACTTTCATTTAAAGCGTTTTCACAGTTAGACAGATTAGACCGGATTAGTCACAGATTTACAAGGTTACACACAGTGTGCGTGCGTGCAAGTGTGTGTCTGTGCGTGGCTCTGAGGAGTGGTGGATCCAGGTTGTCGTTGGATGTCACGTCTGATATCGTCACGTGGCCGCTGGAGCTCTATTATTCATGAGATCAATGCTGAGATTCAACCAGGCCTGATACAGTACAACCTTTCTCCCCTGAGGCTCTTCCCCTCCAGCCTTCCTCCTCGATATTTCTCAGAAGATTATTTTCCCTTCACGGTACTCTTTCCTGCTGAGATTGAGTTGTGAGAGCTGCGAACATGAAAACTGAGAGTGTTCACCTCAAGGGGATGACAGCCAGTGAGACGCAGTGAGGCGGACACCGGTGTTAGATACCCAACAATGACCAGAGAAGTGTAAACTTCACATCCCACAGTTTCTAAGATATATCTCTTGGTTACTCACTATTCACTTGTTTACTATTCCCTGCATGATAATCACTCAGTAGATAGTTATGAATCATTATGCATCAGTGACAGGTGTGGTGCAGTGTTACATAACAGCAAACCAATACTTCAACCTTCAGGAGTTCAACCTACATGAACACATCTGTCATTTCGATTGCTGTCGATTTCAATTTTTGTCAAAATCAAATAACCTTCCATCATTGACTTAATGTAAATATACACTTTACATTGACTTCAAGGTAATTCAATGTAAAGTTTTTAGTTTAAACCTTCCTATGGATACATTACAAACTGGTGTCTAATTGTGCTGTTTTTTTCTCTAGCTGGCAGTGTGTTTTCATTTACCTTATAATTTCTTATCATCATTATTATTACTACAATTTTTATTTTTTGTTTTTTTATTTTTTGTTTTTGTCGTCGTCTTTTTCTCTCTTTTCATTAAGTTGATTTGTAAACTTCGGTTCGGGAGCAGGGCCACGCCTCAACCACACCCCTGATCACCTGCCAAGCCTATCTGGCTTTCTTGACCCACCCTCCTCCCTTTGCCTTCCCTTCATCCATCATCCTCCCTACCTCATACCTACCAACATTCCTTCATCCTCTCTTCCCTTCTCCCCTCATCTCTTCGTATTCAGTCTGCTGTCTACCTCTCCCATGTCCCATTCTAGGTACCGTCTGGAGGACCTGTAATCAGCTCGGTGGAAAAAAGCCTGAGACAGAACCCCCACGCTGAGTCTCCCTCTGCCTGATCTCCAGTACATCTTCCCAGACCAACCTAACAGAAGACATCCCCCTTCCACCTTCAACCACCTACATTTATTCACCAGTCCGAAACGACTAACACCTCCTGAATTACAACAAACATTTAAACGACATATTGCTGTGGCGCGGTCCTTGCTAGTGAACTGTCCTGTATTTCTTGTGTCTGAGTGTGTGTATTGTTAGTGTTACAAACTCAGAAATAAAATCTATTTAAAAAAAAAGTCAAAAATGTTTTACGCTCTAACAAGATCAGAATGAAATGTTTCGGTGGAAAAAATGTTGGCATTGTACGTTACAATATATTAGCTTTGTACGTTATTATGTAGCGGGTATGTTTTTAACGTTTCTTCACATTTCAGCAACACTGTGGTTAATGTGTGGTTAGCTTTAGGCAGAAATACCAGTTGGTTACAGTTAGGAAAAGATCATATTTCTGCTTAAAATATTTGCTTTTGATGGCACTATCCCAGCAGGAAAAGCAGCAATGGGTGCGGTTACATGTTACATGTTACATGTTACATGTTTACGTTTACTGGGAGAAAACACTGTAGTCCTCGTTCTGGATAACAAGATGCTTGACGACGCCATTCTTAGTGCCTTTTTCGGGCTTGTTTTGCCTATATATATATATATATATATATGAAGCAGCAGTACGATAACAACCTTGTTCTGCTAATGATTCATCTGTTGAGAAGGAGAAGAGAGGTAGAAGGTCGAAGAAGGGAGATAGAAGACCGCTTGGGACCATCTCTTGTTTTTAGAAGCTGCCAATCTTGTCGCCCGCGCTATATACGTCATTGCGCCAGAAGGGCAAGGAAACAAGCATGCACAGAAAGACCGGTATGAACTTAAAGAGGAATGAGTGCATACAGGTGCGAGGAATTCTTTCATTTGGAATTAGAAACAGAATATTCCAGCCCCTTACATCGGAATGAATTTTCAATCGCATTGGACAATTTTATTCCAAAATTAGGTGTTTACAAGATCACTTTTAATAGGAATGAACTTTCATTCCGAATGAAAAGGGTATTAAACTGTCCATGTAAACGTACTCATTGTCTCCATAAAAAACAACTGGTTTTTGTGGCAATATCCTCAATGGAAACGTAGCAAAAACATCCAAGTTTGGGGATTAAAAAGCTGCTGGAATCACAACAACAACTAAGAAGATAGAAGAAGGTGCCCCAAGCACGTGGCAGTTCAGTGCCTTGCTTGGGGCACCTCAGCGGTGCCCAGGAGACAAGCTGGCGCCTCTCCAGCTGCCAGTCCAAGCACCATATTTGGTTTGGACGGGGACTTAAATCGGTGACCCTCCAGTTCCTAACCCAATTCTCTATGGGCTGAGCTACTGCCGCCCCAACTAGTCGTCTGCAGTTTGGCACGCCCACACCTAGGTGACACGCCATCCCTTGTCCCGTCCACCACCCGTCGACAACTCACACACTATGTCACCTTAGAAACATTGATAAAATATGTATGAAATGTACAAATGTAACGAATCTAGTTTGCAGAAACCTACAATGCCAACATTTTCTTCTGGCGACTGGGGTGAGAAACAGTCACACAAATGAAAGAGTAAAAAAAAAATCTCTCATTCAAATGTAAGAAAAAAAAAGTTACATATTCAAGTCAACCCTTTCCACAAATCCTCCAACATTCAACATGCAGCAGTTACACCCACACAAACACACAAACATGCATATTTGTATTCTTCCATGTGGAAAATATGACGGGTGTGCCAGGAGCCGCAGCAACAGGGAAGTAGAGTAGTCGTGCATGCTGCTTTGTGCCTCCGAGGGCCATCAAATATGCACGACGACCAGAATCACTATACATAAAGGACTGCACACATACAGTCAAATCATGAACCAGGACTCAACCGCTCACCCATCACTCATCACTTATACAGATGTGAGAATCTGTGAGCCTGACCCACATTGTGAGCCAGTTTTTACACACATGGGGCTGGTTACAGGCCTTTTTCACAGAAGACATTTTGACTTGTCACAGCAGCAGAAGAACAGGTGTTACTGATGACATTAAAGGGATAGTTCAGATTTTTTGAAGTGGGGTTGTCTGAGATACTCATCCATAGTCAGTATATTACATACAGAAGATGGGGGTTTGCATGCTGCCAGTTTGGAGAAGCAGGTAGGAGCAGAGAACACACACTATTGCTACGTTCACACCTAGCGTCAACGCTACTCCGACATATCAAAAATGCTGCTGACCCTGCTCCAGGATTTTAGTCTGGACAAGTGAAAACCATAGACATATATACGTAGACGCCGCATCGAGCGCTGAGCCGTACGTCAACGTCGTCGCCATATTGGATGTGGCAAGGCTGCGCTGTAAACTAATACAAGTAAATGGACTTAATTTCATAAAGTGCCTTTCTACAAAGAAATTTAAGTTAATGCCTCTCGTTTATTCATTCACACACGCACTAATATACTTGGGAAACAGTTAGGCACCAAAAACAATGTATTTGATCTTCTCAGATGGCTAAGATAAGAACTTTATTGATCCCACACAGGAGTAATTCACCTTACATCAGCCCAGGCCAGACGAGATATGTAATCTGTCCAGTGTGTTCTGGGTCTGCCCCTGGGCCTCTTACCAGTGGGACATGCCCGGGACACCTCCTGCTGCCACCTCAACTGACCCCTTTCAACACGAAGGAGCAGTGGCTCTACTCTGAGCTCCTCCCCCTATCTCTAAGGCTGAGCCCAACCTATGGAGGAAACTCATTTTGGCCGCTTGTATCCACAATCTCATTCTTTTGGTCACTACCCAGAGCTCATGACCATAGGTGAGGGTTGGGACGTAGATGGACCAGTAAATCGAATGCTTTGCTCTCCAGCTCAGCTCCCTCTTCACCAAGACGGACCGGCACAGCGCCCGCATCACTGCAGAAGCTGCACCGACCCGCTGATCCATCTCACGCTCCATTTTACCCTCACTCGGGAACAAGACCCCAAGATAATCCAAATTGTCCCTTTAATGATGGCTGTGAGGCAGCATGAACAATACGAAGACCCTGAAACTGAAGCAACTAAATGGAATTCAGCCATGGGTGTGTTAAACCTTTAAAACAATTAAACTTCACCTCAATTTATTACAGTCACAATTAGTTAAATTTCATGATTTTCTAGATTAAAACATAAGTAAACCATGTATTGAGGGTGAACATCCAGCCCCATTCATGCAACATCTCAGCTGGTCTTCTATGTTCTCTTTTGCTGGCCAAAGCCATGTGTTTGCCTGCCATATGTGCTTTAAGAACAAATGAAAACTGGCAACCAATGATATCAGCTGATGCATTGTTCACATTACATACTAACATCACTTTGTAGGTTTTTACACTGAAATGCAAATTTTGGCAAACTATTTCAGTGTAAATACGCCTTTAATAAGATCCCAGTTCTTCCTGTGTGTCCCACCAAACATGTCAGTGTCTCATAGCAACTTATAAATATTTCCCAGTCCAGTACCCAGAATGCCTCACCCCTGAGAACTACAACTCAGTGGCCCTGGGAACTACAACTTCCACAGGGAGATGTCAATGTTTCTGCGTGCCGCTTGTCTTGGCTGTGACGTCTCTATGTGCTGTTCTGAACTGCCTGTGCGTCGACGCCTGGACAGTGATGTCAGCACACAGGCCGCGGCTGTGGCCAGTGAAGTCGGGTTGAGGTCTGGGACAGCACGGAGCTGCAGCAGCTGGAATCGACTCCCGAGGGAGAGCTGGGAAAGAGGCCACAAACCTCCCCACAAAGGACCCGGAGAGTCAGAGAGAGGGGACGACCCTGACTGCAGCATGCTATTAGTGGAGTCATTGTGATGCTGTTCTCTCTTCTGTGTGCTACATTGTTGTGCGTAGTCTCTAAAATCATCTTGCATCTGTGTGTGCGTGTGTGTGTGTGTGTGTGTGTGTAGCACTGAGCACAGGAAGCAGTGGTGACGCTCTCACACCGCCCACAAAGTTATTACAATGGAAAGCCCAAGCTTCTGAGCAACTGTGCCGCCCCTCTGCCCTCTGACACACACATGGAAAACTACCATAGAGTCGTCCTGTCGTTGTGCTGGCCAGCTGGTGGGTACACTAACTAACACTGGCTCAATAAAGGCTGAGTCAGGACACATTAGTCCCTGTATGTGTGTGTATCTGTGTGTGTTTGGGGACAGTGAAGAGATGATGGCAAAGCAAAGTGGTGTACACACACTCACAAGCTTCTCTTTGACACGTGTGACGATAAACATCGATTTCCTTGACTGACGTTAACACCCTGTTGAGTAAACACACACCTTAACTCACACCACGGCGGCCGCATACGACAGCCCCTGCACACTCAGATGCGTACAGACACCTCGGCCGCGTCTTACAGCCGCCTGGTTAACAGCGACAGGTCCAACAAACAGCGCCAGTTCAGGGTTCAGAGCAGGTACAGCCACAGCTCTCCCACAGATACAACCACTAACACAGCACATACCTGTATTATGGTTTGAGAGCCTCGGATTGTCAACACAGTTCACTGTCATGCCCCACGGGGAAAAAACAACAGAGAGGCACAGGTCACCCAAAAAATTCACACTCCCTCTTGTTCTGGGAAAACAATCAAGGCCAAGTCACTTATTTTACAAGTATTTCCTGTAACGTTTGTTGAACTTCTCTTTACATCCTGATAGCAATCAATAAATGAAATGCTCTGGAACATGCATTGTCTTCTTTCAAGATCGTTTCTGTTTTCAAAGGAAATTTAACATTTAAATACAGTTTCTTTCAAAATAGTCCTGGAGAGAGACCCAGAGTCAGAGGCTGCAGCAACACAAATCCAGCCAGCATTAACCCCCGCTCCAGGGGACCTGACACAGCCAACTTCCTGCCAGATCAGCCAACAGGTTAGACCCCGTGCTGCTGCTAGCCACCAGCCCACTCTGAAGCCCCTTTTACACTGCCAGATTTTCCGTGAATGTTGGGCCGTTTTGCCTGCAAGCTGCGAGCGTTTTGACTCACACAGGCGGATTGGCGAGTTGATCCGAGGTGCCCAATTTTCCGCCTCGTAGGGTAGTCATATTGGTGGAACCCTTTTAGTTTAAACAGACCGAGGCGGCCTTCTGCAACAGGAGGGGCTGTTAATGACTTGTGGGAGGAGCTGTTGATGACGCCGGCACATTCTGTATAAACAAAAGTAGGAAGGCGGCATTTTGCTGCACTCCCCAATTTTGTTTTTATACTGCCAATGCTAAAAAAAGACTGATTGGGCTTTCTTGCAAATTTGCACAATTCCTATCTAAAAGGGGCTTGACACTCAGCGTTAGGGTGTCTGCGCTGGCCGAATTCGAGTCGCTACAAGGCGACCAAAGGGCTGTCTCCTGAGCTGGTGTCTGCTCTCCTCCAGGGGAAGCAGTCCACAGTGGCAGAGAGTGAGACGAATGGAGGGTGGGGTGGCTAACGTCAGCTTGCTGGATGCGGAAGCACCCCGATATGCCACTTGACATGCAGGCGCCCGTCAGTAGTCACCTGGCCATTAAATAGAGCCACATTTCTCTGCACGGTTTAGCAAGTACGACGCTTCTCTGCTCTGTTCTAACCACATGTAGAGCTCTGTCTCTCTCTGCTTGTGTGTATTTTTGTGTGTTTGGCTTCTGTGCAACCAATCTGAGTACAAATAAAGTGATTCACAACATACACCCAAGCTAATTGACATGCAGTGAATCAGGCACTTTTGTGAGCCCCTGGGGGTCTGCCTAGTTTGTCCAGTTGGTTATTTTAGCTTTATCTGAAGTGCTAGAACTCTGAGAAGTTTAGTGAATGAAACCATTGCTGTTGTAAGACAGCAAACCCTCACAGCAATTCATGTTTCATAACTCCCATTGAAATAACTGACAATGTTTTGCTGTCTTCTAAAGTCTATCTTTCATTGTACTGTTTTATTATTTTACTGTTGTAGCTATTTCATTTACCCCGAGGTCAAACTAAACATATAGTTAAAGTTTTGTATTTTATAGCCATCACAGTTGTAACACAGACTTTTTAACAACTTTAATGTTGTGGATTTGTATATTGAATATCAATAGTATACTATTCCCTCTAGATAAGGAAGCACCTTTAGGCTAAAGAAATTTATTTCATTTTCTGTATCAAGCTTACACTATCCTTATTTGTTCCCTCTGACATCAACATACGCACAACAAACCCAAAAACATAACTAGTGTCTCGATAAATTACTGTGAGCTGCAAGCAGGGAGATTATAAAAGGCTGAATGTGAAAACAGCATATTGAGGCAAAAAAGGACACATTTTCCTTTGAGGAAAAGAACGTTAAATATTCTCACATGAAGGGCATGATGTGCTTTTGTAATAGTGTGAAGGAAACTTAATTTTAGTAGTTCCCCTCTGCCTGCAGGCTGATAAGAACACTTAAGTCAGGACGTCAGAGTAAGATTTAAAACTGGGTCTCTGGGCGCAGAGTGAAGTTACTGTGTTTGTTCCGGCCCAAAAACAAAAATTCTGAGAATGGCGGTCACTTTTATGAAAAAATATGATCAAATGCGTAATTTGGTTTATTACTTAAGGGTGTTTGTTAGTGATGTTTGTGCACAAAGAAATGGAAACAGAGACAGTGAAGTAGTCCTGAGGGGGCAGTCATGATACTATGAATGAATTCCTCTCCAGCACCAGAAACCAGAGTCAGCTGTGTTTGTCAGTGTGTGTGTGTGTGTGTGTGTGTGTGTGTGTGTGTGTGTGTGTGTGTCTGTGTGTGTGTGTGTGTGTGTGTGTGTGTGTGTGTGTGTGTGTGTGTGTGTGTGTTTGTGTGTGTGTGTGTGTGTGTGTGTGTGTGTGTGTGTGTGTGTACAAGTCAAGCTATGACAGAAACAGGATCAAGTCCTATTTTATATTTCTACTCCTCTATAATTTAAAGGGAAATACTGTCCTTTGTACTCCACCATGCCTAAATGTCTGTGGCTTTAGATTCTTTATAAGATTCAACATGCAAACAAAAAAAACATCATCTTGTAAAATGGTGCCTTTCATTATTTTTAATGAATCCGAGTATTCAAGACTGGACTATGAATGGGGTGGCACAGTGGTGCAGTGGTTACCATTGTCACCTCACAGCAAGAGGGTTCCTGGTTCGAACCTGGGGTGGGAGAGCCCCTCTGTGCGGAGTTTGCATGTTCTCCCCATGTCAGCGTGCTTTCTCCGGGTACTCCAGTTTCCCACAGTCCAAAGATACGCAGGTTAACTGGTGACTCTAAATTGGCGGTAGGTGTGAATGTGTGTCTGTCTCTATATGTCAGCTCTGGGACAGGCGCTAGCCCCCCTCACGACTCATAGCAGGATAAGCACTTGTGGAAAATGATTGAATAAACTTTGATTGGTGTTATCTTTATCTTTCAGTATCTTGCCCGAGGACACTTTGACATGCAGATCGGCGGAGCTGGGGATCGAACCGCTGATCTTTCGATTAGTGGGCGACCTGCTCTGCCTCTGAGTCACAGCTGCGTGAAGAGATTTAAAAGAGGTCACTGAGTTTGAGTTCTACAGCTGATGGGCCGACACAGCAAAAGCTCAGTCACCTTTAGTGGCAAGTAGAGATTTTGGAACTATCAGTAGAGCCTCACTGGAGAATCTCTGGCAGTGGTCAGGCTCATAGGGAATTACCAGATAAACAATGACCAAATCAACAAAATCTGCAAGTGTACAAAATCTGGCAGGCAAAACGCTCCACTTCAGCTCAGGCCACAGCCATGGCAGCTGGAATGCAACATAGCTGCACCTGGTGGAATTGTCCCTCAAGGCTCCTCTCCAGTCAAGATGGTGGTGAAGACAACAAAAAGGGGGACTGTTTTTATCTTGTATTAGGGGTGGGGGATATAACGACTATGTACGATATATTGATATATTTTCAAGCAAGACATAAATTAAAACAACACCGTTTGTATCGATATAGGGTCAAGTTGCGTTACATGATGCATACCATATCTCTCCTCTCACACTCTCCGCACAGCTCCGCCCCCCTCACTCACCTACAAGTTCTCCAGCAACACCTTTAAGAGCTGTAACCTGAAGTGCACCTCCCCAGAAATATAACTACATGCTGTGGCAACACAGTCCTATGTGTCTTTTGTAAGCTGAAACCATTTCCCTCAGTGGAAACAAAGCTTTTATTTAATTCAATTTCACAGATAAGAAAAAATGAATTGAGACGATAAAGCCTCCACAAAAATAGCATTTTAAGTCTTGTCTGTCAATTAACCTGGCTTCATATGAGTAAAGGAGAACTCCACTCGTTGCTTGGGTAATTTATACAATGTAAAATGCCATAGGCTTGTGCTAATAACATTAGCATGTTGTATTTGTGGGGACAATGTGTCCAGATAAAGACAAGTGTTTGTCTGTGAATGCTGCGAGTTATAGTGAAGCTGATTTGTGTACTTGTGTTTGAAACTGACGTTATTAAGCCATGTTTAATGTGTGTTTTGACTGAACTAAACTTTACAGTGTTACTTTAGGCCTCTGCCAACTAGCGTTTTGGAGGCGTAACTGTTGTGCAGCTGCATATTTTCAAACAGGGGAATAAACATACATAGATAATACTTTACATTTTCAGTGCAGGACTTTTACTTATGAAGGAGTATTTTCATATTGCAATGTTGCTTTACTGACGCAAAGGATGTCAAATCCTCCATAGTTGGTCTGTTGTTCACGTTGCTGCATATAAACATGTGTGAATCCTTAACCACATTTAAACCCCTCCACTTATTCTGCCTGTTTTGCCTGTCTTCTCGTCCCGTCTAATACCTCAATCAAGCTGAGACAGAAACAGGGTTAAATCCCTCTTCTCCTCTTTCATGTTCAGAACAGATGGATCTGTGAAAGCAAGGACAGAAAAGACTGAGAGCACACAGAGCAGCGAGGGGCGAATGTCCTGAAGGTGCGAGTGTGAAGGGGGGGAGGTGGGCCGGAGTGTGGTGAGGTTGGGTTTGTGCAGGAACATGCTAGAGGATAAGGCGTGTTCCCTTTGGCAGCGCAGCACAGTGTAAATCCACAGGTGCCATCTGATGCCTGTGTTTGTGACGGTGCAACAGTGTGCCGCAGACGCTGAGAAAAGATCTGGCAGCTATAAATAGGCTGTGTGTTAAAGAGGCGCGTTGTAAATATAGTGCCCTGGTGTGGTGTCACTTTACACCCCCCCCACCCCCCCACCACCACCACCACCCATCTCCACCCCCCTTTTGGTCTCAGCCCCAGCCTCCACCGGACTCCTCTTAACAGTTTCATTATGCCAGAGTGCGTCATGAGCGCTGGAAAAAAAGAGACTTGAAAACACAGGAAGAAAGAAAGAAATGAAAGACAGGGCAGCAGTGTACTTAAGGGACAGATCACACTCAAGGTGTGTGTGTGTGTGTGTGTGTGTGTGTGTGTGTGTGTGTGTGTGTGTGTGTGTGTGTGTGTGTGTGTGTGTGTGTGTGTGTGTGTGTGATGTCATGTAACTGAGGCCAGGATTCCCTGAATCCTCTGGTGTCTGCAGGTTTGGGAAGCTTCCAATGTACAAGAGAGAGAACAGAGAAGCACAGAGAGGGAGGTGATCCTCTCTTCTCTTCTCTTCTCTTCTCTTCTCTTCAACTCTTATTCCTAGTCCTCTTCTCTCTCCTTGTCTCCTCCTCTCATTTTCCAGTCCTCTCCTACCTCCCCGCCTCATCTCCTTTCTCCTTCTCCTTTCCTCTCTTCTTCTCATTTTTTCCTCCTCTCTTCCTCCTGCGCCTCCTCTCCTCTTGTCTCCTCTCATTTCCTCTCCTCTTATTCCCCATCCTCTCCTTCTTCCTTGCCGCCCCTCCTCTCTCCTTCTTTTCTCTCATCACCCCTCTTTTTTCTTTCATCTCTCCCCCTCTCCTCTTCTGCTCCTACCTCATTGCCTCCTCTTCCCTCCTCTCTGCTCCTACCTCATTGCCTCCTCTTCCCTCCTCTCTTCTTCCCTCTTTATTCTCTCTTCTCCTTTCCTTCCTTCTTCTCTTGTTTTTTTCCTCCTCTGCGTCCTCTCCTCTTGTCTCCTCTCATTTCCTCTCCTCTTATTCCCTGTCCTCTCCTTCTTCCTTGCCTCCTCTCCTCTCTCTTTCTTTCCTCTCATCTCCTTTCCTCTTCTCCCTTTTCTCTCCTCTCATTTTCTCTCCTCTTATTTCTAGTCCTCTCCTCCCTTCTTGCCTCCTTTCCTCCCCTATCCAGTCCTCTTGTTTGCTCTCCTCTTATTCCAGGTCCTTCCTTCCTTACTTGCCTCCTCTCCTCAACTTTCCTCCCTCCTCTCCTCTCTGCTACTTCTCCTTCTTGCCTCCTCTCCTCTTCTTTCCTCTACCACCTAATCCTTCCTAGCCTCTACTCTTTTTCCTCTCCTCTCTTCTTTCTCACCTCACCTCTCGTCTCATTTCCTCTCCTCTTGCATCTCTCCTCTCTTCCTCTTCTCCGTCTTTGCCTCATTTTCTCTCGTTCCCTCTCCTTTTTTCCTCTCCTCGCATATCCTTTCCTCTCCTCC